>OX403618.1:27880222-29201708 GCA_948107695.1 Meliscaeva auricollis
CGCTTTTAACTAGATTTTTCAAACTTCATTCCAGTTTTGTGTGTGCTGGTGGAGAGCGTGGTAAGGATACTTGCACGGGAGATGGTGGTTCACCATTAATTTGTCCAATGACCACAAATCCCATACGTTACTTCCAAGTTGGAATAGTTGCTTGGGGAATCGGATGTGGGGACGAAAATGTGCCGGGTGTTTACGCAAGTATTCCATATCTGCGTTCATGGATTGATAAGCAGTTATTAGCTTATCAAAAGACCGATGCAGCACATTATTTTACACCATAAAATATTACGAAATTTTTAAGCGATCGTTTTTTAAGAAAATACTTTTAATCGTAAATTTTGTTCAACTTTTTTGTGTGTCGTGAGAATTTTAAAAGCATCTTGTGAATTTCTTCCAATATAATTAACAATGGTGTTAGTGGCTTATTTTACTGATTTTTAACTATGTGATCGGGTATGTCTCCCCGTGTGTGAGGGGCAGTTTTCTAAACAACAAACTTTTAATACTCTCATCAAATGAAAGTTTATTAGTGATTGATAATATTTTTATAAAAAATCCGATAAAAACTATTTATTATTGTTATAATTATTTTTTTTTCTTATATAGCTGTTAGTGCCCCGCGGCCATCCTACTGCTTGGGGTCATAATAGGATTTGGGATGGGTGTGAGGTTTATCTTTATTGAAAGTAAGTTCACTGCCACAATGTTCACTTGTTTAAGGTGGATTTGGAAATACATCTAGATATATGTAAGTAGTTTAAAATCCAAATAAATCCAAGTATTTTTCTAGAATGATATGAAAAGTTCACAAATATTGAGCACGAAAACAATGAAAATAAAAACAAAAAAAAATAATAGAACAGTGAAGCGCCCTGCTCTCTGCTACTCTGCTAATTAAGTTTGTGAATTAAAAGTATTATTTGGACAGTGAATTAATTATAGCCCGAGAGGAAGCATTCATTTTCACTAAATCATTTCGTGACGATTCATTTGTAATGCAAATAATAGTTTTCCAGGAGAAATTTAAGGATCTGCAAGTCCGCTGTCTTAATAGTGGTAGGTGTGGCCTTGAGAGGATGTCGAACTACTCACCTCTTCCTATACCACAGGTTTAAAAAAACACCAGTCAGCTTAGTGTTGGAATCATCGCCAGACATAGACAATAGACATTCAACCCAGAAATAATTCGCATAGAGCTGAAAATTGGTACAGAGCATTGAAACATGGATGGAAGTAAAATGTCAAAAGTCCCATGTGTGCATACAAAGTTGTTCAAGGTTAAATGGCGAAAATGTTGGTTTTTCGTATTTAACTTTGAAACGGGAGAAGCTAAGAAAAAAGGAGTATAATGTTAGGCTTGTAGGTCTTATGACTCCAAAAAAACATGTTCTGACATTTTGTTTTCTACAGGACACTGACGGAAAAGGTCCGTTTCCTTTTTGTGAAGGTCATTACAACTACGAAAGAAGGTGTTGTGGGGAATACCCAACTTCATCGCATGTTCACCTATCGTCCAATGTCCTGTACAGGTAGCAACGATCCTGGGCCTGCACATTAGGTCGTTTGTCCGGTTTTTATTATAAGTGGGCCATAATTTTTTTTTAAAAACACAGTTAGTCAGATTACTCCACTTACGATTTGATTCCGTTAGGAAAACTGAAAAAATAATGCCCTTCACAACTCCTAGATGTATATTGACTCTTTCCTCAAGTGAATTAGGAAGGGCTGGTCCTTGCCAAGCCAACTCATCCGCTCGTTCATTTCCTTCAAAACCACTAAAATCTGGAATCCAGATCAGAGAAATCCCAAAGTCGGTGCCCAGGTTTAAAGAGATCGTTTTCGACACTGCTGTTCTAATTTAGACGTATCGTAGCCAAATATATGGCTTTAATGGCTGCTTGACTAACCGTCGCGAAACTCAAATCGCAAGAAACCGCCAAAACTGCTTCTGACCGCGTTTCTCTTAATCTCAGCCACCAGCAGCAGGCACAGACGAGCAGTGGAGACATTGTGAACAAGCCATCAGTAGTGCCACCACTGATGTGCTGGGTTTCACAAGGCGACCACAACGAAAATCCTGGTTTAACGAAGAATGCTGGCTGGCGCATACAGCTAAAAACGAAGCTTTTCAGGCAATGCTGCAAACAAGAAGCAACCCGAGAGCTCTAAGGGCAAAAAAAAAAAGAAAGATAGGAACGATTACTTCTCAGGAAGAAAAAGAGAGAGTCTATTAAGGATTGTACCGACAGAGGGGATGTTCGAAAATTCTACCAAAGGGTAAGAAGATCTACCCAAGGCTATAAAGCCAGAACAGAAGCCTGCCGAGATGAGATGGGGAATATGGTAGTAGACACACAGTTAGTGCTGAGGATCTGGAAGGAACATTTTTCTACACTCCTGAACGGCGAAGATAGCCAACATTCCGCTGTTATTCCATTTAATTTGGATGACGATGGCCAACAATTCCATCCACCTGACCTAGGTGAAGTGCGCTTAGCGATTGCCAAGCTTTAGTGGTATAAGACTGCTCGTGCGTATGGCTTACCAGCCGAATTGTTCAAAGCAGCAGGAGATGGGTAGGGAGTATGCACCAGCTCAACTATAAAATCTGTTTGGATGAAAGCATGCCCGATGAATAGAACCTTGGCATAGTATGCCCCACTCACAAAAAAGGAGACGCTCTGACATCTACCAACTACAGAGGAATTAGCCTCCTAAATGTCGCATACAAAATCCTGTCGTCGATACTGTGTGATCGCCTAAAACATCTTGTCAACGATTCGATAGGCCCCTATAAGTGTGGTTTTAGGCCAGGCAAATCAACAGTCGGCCAAATGTTCACACTCCGACAGATTTTAGAAAAAAAACCCGGGAATTCCAGATTGATACACACCACCTTACTCTTGCGAATCGCTGTTTCTTCGGGCTGAGGAGGCATTTAAGTAGTAAAGCCCTCTCTCATAGAACCAAGTAAACGCTATACAAGACCTTAATCATCCTGGTCTGTATGGAGCAGAAGCATGGGCATTCAAAGATTCGGATGAAAATTTGCTTGGTTGCTTTGTGAGAAAGATTCTTCGAGTGATTTTCGATTCTGTGTGTATCGAAGGAGTATGGAGAAGAAGATTCAACGACGAGCTTTACGTTGACCTGGTCAAGAAGCTGAAAATATAGTGGCTGAGATGGCTGGGACACGTGGAGCGTATTGACATCAACGAACCAGCCCGACGAGTCTTCGAAGCTAACCCTGATGGTGCACGCAGCAGAGGGAAGCAGCGTAACAGGTGGCACACATAAGCGGAGAACGACCTCAACCAACTAGGCGAGCGTAACTGGAGGCGGCTAGCTTAGGACAGAGCTGGCTGGAGAGGCATGTTGGTCCATCCTAGATTGTGCCACCTTATGTAAGTAAGTTCAATAGCTTCTACTAAATGTATCCAAATCCAAACATTTCTAAATATTTCTTATTAACACATTTTTTTGTAATGTCCTTAATCATATCCCAAAAGTCCCATTTGGGGTTTGGCCACTAACTTGAAAAAAACTGCATTAAAATTTTAGGTTTCGCTGTATATATTTAATTAATGGTTACTTTGTGATCATTTAATTGTCAAAATAAGCTCGTTTAAAGGCTGAACCGATTGAGATCAAAATCAAGGTAAATACGACTACTTTAAATGGATATAATAGTCCTTTAAATGCAACAGGAGTTATTTTTCAGGAACCCCATTTCCAATAGTGGCACAGCGATAAAATTTGACATGAACGTTTCATTTGCAATGAAAACCAAAAACCAAAAGAGTGCATCGAAATATTTTGGTTTAAAGGGTGTTTTTTTTTAAGCCACTAGTACCAAATCACTCTCTGAAATTAATGATGGATTTAAAAAAATTGGTACATATATTCCGATGCTCATTAGAATCAAGAATAAAAAAAACACAACATGCATACCATTGGTCAAAGGGTACTTTTTTCAATTATACTGATAATACATTGGATTTTTGTAGGTCTTTGCTAAGTTCGGGAAATTATCATAGGCGGGTTTTTTTTTAGTGTCAAATTGCCTCATATTGACTAGAAAATCAGGAAAGTACAAATAAAGTCAAAATGATGCGATTTGACACTCAAAAGACCCGCCTATGGTCTGTCCATGTTAGTCTGTGCGTCCATCTGTGCAGAGAGCCACAGCCTAAACGGTTTGACGAATTCGCTTGAAATTTGGTTATGAGATTTCCAAGGTTGTTTTTATTTATTTTTCAATATCTCGATTAGTATGAATACCTCACATATAACGTTTTTGAGTTATTGGATTTTTTTCGAAAATGGGTTCAACGATTTCGATGAAACTTGGTGTACTTTTTGTTATGAGTGATTTTAACAATATACTGCATTTTTAGTTTTTCCCAAAAAAAATTAAACAACGGAAATATGGTGAACAGGTTTTTTGCGAAATTTGACAGTATTATTCTTTATCTCCTTTTATCTCTTTACCGGCTCAACCGATTTCTTTCAAAACTTTTTTTTTTATAAATATTCAAAAACTGAACGGTTCAATGACTAATAGAAATATGATCACCTACTTATTTTGAACCCAAGAACAAGTTAGGGCGATCAAGTCGTATTTTCAATACACACAATACAACTTCTCGACATACTCAAATTAGAGAGTCGACATAATGCAGAGAGAAGAGCGAAAGAAAGCACTACACGACTATACAAGTCAAGTCCTTGGATTACTCGCAGGGTCAAAACTATATTACCTACTGATAACTCCAGCCTCACCACCATAACATGGATCTGTAAAGCAGATTTGCACTGATTTCTACCCTGAGCCGAAAATATCAATATTTAAATTAAAAAGATTTGTTTGACCTTTGGCTACCTAACCTAATGGAGAAAAGAATTAAAGTGACTGACCGTTTTTTCCCACAGCCATTTAATTGCATTTTAAAATAATTTTTTTTGATAAGGAATACAAACTAACGTATACAAGGTGTCCCGTAATAATAAGTCGCTTTTGAAAATAGAACTTAACCTGAATGGTTATATGGCAGGTATTGGTTTTCCTCTAGCGAATAACCAAAGTCCAAAGATCAAATTTGAAGAAAATAGCTTTAGTGGGTTATACTGTAGTTCGAGGTATACACAGACAACAGAATTGTGAGACCCAGTTTTTTTGCATTCTCTATATCATCGTAATGTCATGTCTGATTGTTATCTAATCCTAAACTTGCCCTACATATAGTTATACCTACCTCAAGTAAATATTGTGCCCAAGTCTCAAAAGGTTTAGCATAAATTGCTGCTGTATAACAACTTTATTCATTGAATATGCCCATAAGAATCACCATTTAAATATGGCTTGATTAATCATGGAACACCCTGTACACACGTTTAACGTTATAAGAAAACGTAATGTTCATAAATCATGCTGGTAAAAACCCAACTGATAGTCTAAAATTCGGACACATTATTAGAATGGTGTATCTAAGAAATACATACCGGCACTCTGATAAAGTGGCAATACTAATATAACCGCTAGTAAGACCGGTCCGAAAGTATCTAGGCATTAAATTTTTTTCACAAGTATAACTTTAATTTTATTTTTAAATAATCGATATTGTTTTTAGTGAGAATCTAAACTTATTTATTTTATTTTTATTAACTTCCCATTGGAAGTTATTGTGATTGATTGTTTTTTTTTTTTTTTTTTTGAAAAATCATTTTTTCGAAAACTACTAAATATTTTTTTTCAAAATTTAGTTTTTCGATGTTGATAAATAATATCTTAAAAATGGCGTACCAATTTTTTTTTATAAAAGTCCTTGCAAAATTTAATATAGAAAAACTATTTTTTTTTTAAACGGCTCTAACGATTTTCAAATTTTTTTTCTAAAAATGCATCATTGTAAAAAAAATCAAAATCAATTGAGGTTGAATTCATTTGAATCTGTTTTAGTCATTTGAAAATCGAATTTTATGCTTTCTTAAGTTTTTTTTCTAAAACTGCATTTACAAATTTTTAATTAAAAAGGCTTAGCATATATGTATAGTAACTTTATCTATAGGAGCAAATGCGATCAAGTAGTGCAATATAATTTGTAAGCAAAAAAAACTGCAGAAATTGCTGAAAAAATGCGTTTTCTCTCAAATATATCAAGAATAAATAAGGATTTTATGTCCGGGTGAGTTATATTCTGCACATAAGGTGGTAATAAGGAATTAGTGAGGTTTTAAAGAAAATTGAATCTATTATTTTTTTTTAAGCGCAAAAACTGCAAAAAGATTCTAATTAAATTCACAGAAAAATGTCTGTGTGGTTGTTAGTGTTCACCATGTCTCGAGAACGAATCAAGATATCAACTTCGACGGGTCAAGTTAAGATAGCCCGACTCACGTAAACTCGACTCAAATTTGTATACAGAATTATAGTGCAACATTTTATCTAATAGAATTTGTTCAATTTATTAAAATCCTGTAACTAAAACTAAAGTTACAGATTTTAATATTCAATGAAATCAACTTTTTTTGTTTTTTTAATTAAGTTTTCTATCTAAAATCTGTAAATATGCATTAATATGTTTAGAATATTTACTGCCTATCAAGGACACTTGTATCAACATTATTTTGTTACATTGTTTTATGAACTTCAAAAATAATTAATACCATTTTGTAAAAAGAAAAACAAAACAAAAAATCATTTGGCTTTCCGTTACGTTTTTCTCATTATTTTTATATTTAACTGTAGCCTGATATTTCAACTAAATTTTAAAATCCGAAAGTAAACAAAAAAGTTACAAATTTTATTAGCGAACCATCCCGAATCCATTTGTGAGCCAACTGTGCCGTCTCCACTGGTCGCTGGTTGCGTTCCGACAATCAGTTGAATTTTGATGAAACTCTTTTAAAGTTTGCGAAGCTTTTATATCAGTTTTGAGTGATATATCAATTTAAAGGTAATTTAATCGTGATGCTCCATAAAGTTGAATCTTATGAGGCCTTATGTGTGTGTTTTTTAAAGCTAAAAAAAATGGAGCAATTTGAATATAATCCATATCTGATATGGAGACCTATTTTTTTTTCATTATCTTTCAATGAGCATAATTATTTTTTCACTTTAACATGAACTTTACCCACACTAACATAATTTTCAAAGGTTTAAAAAAATATTTGATTTTGGAAAATAATTTTTTACTTGAAAAGTTGATTTTTTAGAATTTTGTTCTTTGCCAAAACTCATCATCATCTCAATTAATCTATTTAATAAGGTTTTTTTTATAATTCTAACTCTTATACTTTTCGAGATGTACAAAAAGTTTTAAAGAGATTTAGGTCGCAAAGAATTGCATATGGTCCACCAAAAACTTCGAAACTTTTGCCCTCTTTTTGAGTTTTTTTCTTATAACTTTTTAAATGTGCATTTTATAGAAACTCTTTACCCCCAATATCAGTGCTTAGCATTAAAGTCTCCACCAACAACACTGCATGTTTGCATTTCTACATACAAAAAAAAAAAACAACTAAATTATTTACTCAGAAATTTTGATTGAAAGAATTCTACTGATGTGTGCCTATGACTTCGTTAAACATTTAACTCTCCAATTTCAGATTAAACTAGCTGTGATGTATTTTAAATTATTTCTCATTCCGATTCTTTTAATCGGAGCATGTGGGGGCCAAAACCAGGACCAGAAGCGTGAGAAAGATCGTATAAAAACGAACATAAAAGCAGATCTACTTATTAACATGACAGATGCGGAATCAAGTAGTATGGATGAATTATTAAGTTCAATTTTCCCCACCAGTTCATCAGTTTTAGTTGCAAGTACAAATCTTCCAATGGATCATAACAAGAACCAGTTTATGAATGATACCACTACAAGTGAGAAAACAATGAGCATGGATGAATTCATAAGTTCAATTTCCCACTCTACTCCAGGTTTAAACGTTTTAGTTGAGAATAAAAAGCTTCAAACAGCGTTACAAACTAAATCTTCATATGACAAATGTGGTCCTAACAACGAAAAGGTATGCGTTCGTCAATATCTTTGCCAAAATGAGCCTATCAATGAATATGGTACAGGTAAAATTAACATTCGTATTAATGTCCAAGATGATAGTGAAAATGAAAAATGTAAAAACATGGAAATATGCTGTGCTACTGCTGATACGGTAGGAAAACTTGACTGCATTTGAAATCATTCTTATTGTATATTTATTTCAAGGTGAAAAGTCTGAATACTCATGTCAGTCCAGAAGATGATGCATAAAATCGTTATGGTTTTAGAAATGATAATGGTTTGGTAGTAAAAATTGCAGATGCATATAATAACGAAGCTGAATTTGGTGAATTCCCATGGATGGTGGCGATTTTGCAAACAAATATTACTCCCCTGAAGTCTATTATCTATTATATATGTGGAGGTTCCTTGCTATCCCCAAGTGTTGTTTTGACTGCAGCTCAAAAAAAAAATAACAAGCAACCACATGATTTAACCGTCAGAGCTGGTGAATGGGAATATATTTCAAATGTCGAACCTTTTTCACATCAGGAAATACAAGTCCAGGAAATTATTTCGCATGGATACTTCAACAACGGTACTTTGTTCAACGATATCGCTTTACTTTTTCTCCAGAAAGAATTCGATGCGGTTCCACACATCAATACCATCTGTCTGCCACCACCTGAAACAAACTTCGACATGTCACGTTGCTTTGCCACCATTAATTTGCCCAATGACCGCAAATCCCAAACGTTACTTCCAAGTTGGAATGGTTTCTTGGGGAATGGGATGTGGGGACGAAAATGTGCCGGGTGTTTACGCAAGTATTCCATATCTGCGTTCATGGATTGATGATCAGTTATTAGCTTACAATAAGACCGATGCAACTTATTTTTTTACACCATAAAATATTTCGAAATTCTTAAGGGATCGTTTTTAATAATTTTTAATTAATTCCATTACTACATATTGTCAAAATAAAGTCTTGCTGTCCAGATGCTTTTTTGAAATAATTTGTAAAATATTTGATTTAATAAATAAATCAAATAAAATTCGTTTTTTTTTCAATATAAATTTCGTTTTGCTTAAATTTGTTTTGCTAATAGTCAGCAAATAATAGCAGAAACTTGGATTTGTTTTAATATCTTCCTAGTGTTGTTATTAAGAAACTGAAAAGTTTCCATCCAAACAAGCTCCGTCTAAAATTTTACAAGGGGTTTAAAGACCCCCAAAAATATTTTTTTTTTGTGATTACCTCCTTGAAAGACCGGGCATGACCAAACCCTTTTATTTATAACAAACTGTTTCTCTATTACTCTTCACAATTTACAAGAAAAAAACACATCCAAAGTACAATTTCACAACCACTTATTCTTAACACTGTCAAAATTTAACTGTCTCGATCTCCTTCTATGACCTCGTATTTATACTCCTCTCATTTCTTCTCGAAGGTTCTAGAGATCTCTGAAAGCGTTCAGAACTTTAGCCTTTAATCATTCCGTCTGGGTGTGTTCGCTCGTACATTCGTAACAGTATGTAGTAGAGTAGTCGTATTGCCTAGGTTTTGATTTAATAGATTAATTATTAAAATCAAAACTAAGGCAATACGACTACTCTAAGTGGCTTTAATAGTCCTTTTTACGTCAATTGCTATTTTCAGTGCATCTGGGGTAGTTTTTCTAATAGCCCCATTAAAATATTGGTATATAGGTACCTACAGCGATAAAACTTGACGTTTCATTTACAATAAGACCAAAAACCAAAGAAATATTTTAGCAGAAAGGGTGAAGCTACTTTATGCAACGGGTACAAAAAGACCCGTATATATATTTCCATGTTTATTAGGATCAATAATAAAAAAACACTACATGCATATTCATATAAGAATTTACGAGTTAACACACCTTATCCAAACGACACATGTACAACTGTGGTAATGAGTAATGACTAAAGCTCTGAACTCTTTCTGTCTGTGTGTTCCTCTCTCTATCTGTTTGTGTCTCTTTCTGTCATAACGAAACAAGAGATCCCTGAAACTTTCGAGAAGAAACATTTAATTTTTAAAGAGAACCAAGAACTAAGAGATTGCATCAATATATTTTATGTTAAAGGATGATTTTTGAGGAAGCGAAAAAATGTTGGTACTTGTGGAACAACGTACCCTTTAACCGAGTATATTTCGATGCAAATTTTTGTTTCTTGGTTCTTATGAAAAAAAAACACGTTGCTTAAGCTGCCCGCGCCACCTCTTCACCTTTATATGACAACTTTGAAGTATCTACATATAGTTATACCTACCTCAAGTAAATATTGTGCCCAAGTCTCAAAAGGTTTAGCATAAATTGCTGCTGTATAACAACTTTATTCATTGAATATGCCCATAAGAATCACCATTTAAATATGGCTTGATTAATCATGGAACACCCTGTACACACGTTTAACGTTATAAGAAAACGTAATGTTCATAAATCATGCTGGTAAAAACCCAACTGATAGTCTAAAATTCGGACACATTATTAGAATGGTGTATCTAAGAAATACATACCGGCACTCTGATAAAGTGGCAATACTAATATAACCGCTAGTAAGACCGGTCCGAAAGTATCTAGGCATTAAATTTTTTTCACAAGTATAACTTTAATTTTATTTTTAAATAATCGATATTGTTTTTAGTGAGAATCTAAACTTATTTATTTTATTTTTATTAACTTCCCATTGGAAGTTATTGTGATTGATTGTTTTTTTTTTTTTTTTTTTGAAAAATCATTTTTTCGAAAACTACTAAATATTTTTTTTCAAAATTTAGTTTTTCGATGTTGATAAATAATATCTTAAAAATGGCGTACCAATTTTTTTTTATAAAAGTCCTTGCAAAATTTAATATAGAAAAACTATTTTTTTTTTAAACGGCTCTAACGATTTTCAAATTTTTTTTCTAAAAATGCATCATTGTAAAAAAAATCAAAATCAATTGAGGTTGAATTCATTTGAATCTGTTTTAGTCATTTGAAAATCGAATTTTATGCTTTCTTAAGTTTTTTTTCTAAAACTGCATTTACAAATTTTTAATTAAAAAGGCTTAGCATATATGTATAGTAACTTTATCTATAGGAGCAAATGCGATCAAGTAGTGCAATATAATTTGTAAGCAAAAAAAACTGCAGAAATTGCTGAAAAAATGCGTTTTCTCTCAAATATATCAAGAATAAATAAGGATTTTATGTCCGGGTGAGTTATATTCTGCACATAAGGTGGTAATAAGGAATTAGTGAAGTTTTAAAGAAAATTGAATCTATTATTTTTTTTTAAGCGCAAAAACTGCAAAAAGATTCTAATTAAATTCACAGAAAAATGTCTGTGTGGTTGTTAGTGTTCACCATGTCTCGAGAACGAATCAAGATATCAACTTCGACGGGTCAAGTTAAGATAGCCCGACTCACGTAAACTCGACTCAAATTTGTATACAGAATTATAGTGCAACATTTTATCTAATAGAATTTGTTCAATTTATTAAAATCCTGTAACTAAAACTAAAGTTACAGTTTTTAATATTCAATGAAATCAACTTTTTTTGTTTTTTTAATTAAGTTTTCTATCTAAAATCTGTAAATATGCATTAATATGTTTAGAATATTTACTGCCTATCAAGGACACTTGTATCAACATTATTTTGTTACATTGTTTTATGAACTTCAAAAATAATTAATACCATTTTGTAAAAAGAAAAACAAAACAAAAAATCATTTGGCTTTCCGTTACGTTTTTCTCATTATTTTTATATTTAACTGTAGCCTGATATTTCAACTAAATTTTAAAATCCGAAAGTAAACAAAAAAGTTACAAATTTTATTAGCGAACCATCCCGAATCCATTTGTGAGCCAACTGTGCCGTCTCCACTGGTCGCTGGTTGCGTTCCGACAATCAGTTGAATTTTGATGAAACTCTTTTAAAGTTTGCGAAGCTTTTATATCAGTTTTGAGTGATATATCAATTTAAAGGTAATTTAATCGTGATGCTCCATAAAGTTGAATCTTATGAGGCCTTATGTGTGTGTTTTTTAAAGCTAAAAAAAATGGAGCAATTTGAATATAATCCATATCTGATATGGAGACCTATTTTTTTTTCATTATCTTTCAATGAGCATAATTATTTTTTCACTTTAACATGAACTTTACCCACACTAACATAATTTTCAAAGGTTTAAAAAAATATTTGATTTTGGAAAATAATTTTTTACTTGAAAAGTTGATTTTTTAGAATTTTGTTCTTTGCCAAAACTCATCATCATCTCAATTAATCTATTTAATAAGGTTTTTTTTATAATTCTAACTCTTATACTTTTCGAGATGTACAAAAAGTTTTAAAGAGATTTAGGTCGCAAAGAATTGCATATGGTCCACCAAAAACTTCGAAACTTTTGCCCTCTTTTTGAGTTTTTTTCTTATAACTTTTTAAATGTGCATTTTATAGAAACTCTTTACCCCCAATATCAGTGCTTAGCATTAAAGTCTCCACCAACAACACTGCATGTTTGCATTTCTACATACAAAAAAAAAAAACAACTAAATTATTTACTCAGAAATTTTGATTGAAAGAATTCTACTGATGTGTGCCTATGACTTCGTTAAACATTTAACTCTCCAATTTCAGATTAAACTAGCTGTGATGTATTTTAAATTATTTCTCATTCCGATTCTTTTAATCGGAGCATGTGGGGGCCAAAACCAGGACCAGAAGCGTGAGAAAGATCGTATAAAAACGAACATAAAAGCAGATCTACTTATTAACATGACAGATGCGGAATCAAGTAGTATGGATGAATTATTAAGTTCAATTTTCCCCACCAGTTCATCAGTTTTAGTTGCAAGTACAAATCTTCCAATGGATCATAACAAGAACCAGTTTATGAATGATACCACTACAAGTGAGAAAACAATGAGCATGGATGAATTCATAAGTTCAATTTCCCACTCTACTCCAGGTTTAAACGTTTTAGTTGAGAATAAAAAGCTTCAAACAGCGTTACAAACTAAATCTTCATATGACAAATGTGGTCCTAACAACGAAAAGGTATGCGTTCGTCAATATCTTTGCCAAAATGAGCCTATCAATGAATATGGTACAGGTAAAATTAACATTCGTATTAATGTCCAAGATGATAGTGAAAATGAAAAATGTAAAAACATGGAAATATGCTGTGCTACTGCTGATACGGTAGGAAAACTTGACTGCATTTGAAATCATTCTTATTGTATATTTATTTCAAGGTGAAAAGTCTGAATACTCATGTCAGTCCAGAAGATGATGCATAAAATCGTTATGGTTTTAGAAATGATAATGGTTTGGTAGTAAAAATTGCAGATGCATATAATAACGAAGCTGAATTTGGTGAATTCCCATGGATGGTGGCGATTTTGCAAACAAATATTACTCCCCTGAAGTCTATTATCTATTATATATGTGGAGGTTCCTTGCTATCCCCAAGTGTTGTTTTGACTGCAGCTCAAAAAAAAAATAACAAGCAACCACATGATTTAACCGTCAGAGCTGGTGAATGGGAATATATTTCAAATGTCGAACCTTTTTCACATCAGGAAATACAAGTCCAGGAAATTATTTCGCATGGATACTTCAACAACGGTACTTTGTTCAACGATATCGCTTTACTTTTTCTCCAGAAAGAATTCGATGCGGTTCCACACATCAATACCATCTGTCTGCCACCACCTGAAACAAACTTCGACATGTCACGTTGCTTTGCCACCATTAATTTGCCCAATGACCGCAAATCCCAAACGTTACTTCCAAGTTGGAATGGTTTCTTGGGGAATGGGATGTGGGGACGAAAATGTGCCGGGTGTTTACGCAAGTATTCCATATCTGCGTTCATGGATTGATGATCAGTTATTAGCTTACAATAAGACCGATGCAACTTATTTTTTTACACCATAAAATATTTCGAAATTCTTAAGGGATCGTTTTTAATAATTTTTAATTAATTCCATTACTACATATTGTCAAAATAAAGTCTTGCTGTCCAGATGCTTTTTTGAAATAATTTGTAAAATATTTGATTTAATAAATAAATCAAATAAAATTCGTTTTTTTTTCAATATAAATTTCGTTTTGCTTAAATTTGTTTTGCTAATAGTCAGCAAATAATAGCAGAAACTTGGATTTGTTTTAATATCTTCCTAGTGTTGTTATTAAGAAACTGAAAAGTTTCCATCCAAACAAGCTCCGTCTAAAATTTTACAAGGGGTTTAAAGACCCCCAAAAATATTTTTTTTTTGTGATTACCTCCTTGAAAGACCGGGCATGACCAAACCCTTTTATTTATAACAAACTGTTTCTCTATTACTCTTCACAATTTACAAGAAAAAAACACATCCAAAGTACAATTTCACAACCACTTATTCTTAACACTGTCAAAATTTAACTGTCTCGATCTCCTTCTATGACCTCGTATTTATACTCCTCTCATTTCTTCTCGAAGGTTCTAGAGATCTCTGAAAGCGTTCAGAACTTTAGCCTTTAATCATTCCGTCTGGGTGTGTTCGCTCGTACATTCGTAACAGTATGTAGTAGAGTAGTCGTATTGCCTAGGTTTTGATTTAATAGATTAATTATTAAAATCAAAACTAAGGCAATACGACTACTCTAAGTGGCTTTAATAGTCCTTTTTACGTCAATTGCTATTTTCAGTGCATCTGGGGTAGTTTTTCTAATAGCCCCATTAAAATATTGGTATATAGGTACCTACAGCGATAAAACTTGACGTTTCATTTACAATAAGACCAAAAACCAAAGAAATATTTTAGCAGAAAGGGTGAAGCTACTTTATGCAACGGGTACAAAAAGACCCGTATATATATTTCCATGTTTATTAGGATCAATAATAAAAAAACACTACATGCATATTCATATAAGAATTTACGAGTTAACACACCTTATCCAAACGACACATGTACAACTGTGGTAATGAGTAATGACTAAAGCTCTGAACTCTTTCTGTCTGTGTGTTCCTCTCTCTATCTGTTTGTGTCTCTTTCTGTCATAACGAAACAAGAGATCCCTGAAACTTTCGAGAAGAAACATTTAATTTTTAAAGAGAACCAAGAACTAAGAGATTGCATCAATATATTTTATGTTAAAGGATGATTTTTGAGGAAGCGAAAAAATGTTGGTACTTGTGGAACAACGTACCCTTTAACCGAGTATATTTCGATGCAAATTTTTGTTTCTTGGTTCTTATGAAAAAAAAACACGTTGCTTAAGCTGCCCGCGCCACCTCTTCACCTTTATATGACAACTTTGATGTGTGGCGTCGTTTTAGGAGATACACAGAATCTTCTTCCTCCTCTTTTTATTCCCCATCGGCCATCTCGGTTGCAGTTGCAGTATCGGCTGTTGCTGTCAAAAACTGAACTGTTCAATGACTAAAAATATATTTTT
Source organism: Meliscaeva auricollis (assembly GCA_948107695.1). Taxonomy (NCBI): domain Eukaryota; kingdom Metazoa; phylum Arthropoda; class Insecta; order Diptera; family Syrphidae; genus Meliscaeva; species Meliscaeva auricollis. Next base: position 27,895,682 of record OX403618.1, read on the forward strand.
ACTTTGAACTACAAGAGCAAGTTCGTGCGACCAAATCGTGCATTTTATTTTTATTTAAAGTGCAGTTCTGGGCTTTGTGTGATGCTAACTGCTGCCGTAGAACAATTTTTTGTTAGAACATATACAAGAATCACCCATTAAATTTTTCTGGACTAATTACGGAACACCCTGTAGGAGCGTTAACCGTTACAAAGAAAAGTACTGTTCATACATCATGCTGGTGATTATTTTGCACATCCAATCTGTGAAAAACCTAACGTCCTATACTGATAATCTACAATTGTGACACTTATCTTAAAAATACATACCGGCACTGTGGCAGAGTTAATACGACCGCTAATAAGACTGGTCAGAAAGTATCTACGCAGTAAAATTTCTTTTTCCCCTTTTCACAAGTGTAATTTTTATTTCTTAATAATCGATTCAGTTTTTAAAAGAGAATCTAAAGTTAAAGAAGTGTAAGATAATTTTATATTTTTTTTTTTTTGTTTTTTATTTATTTTACAATAACCTACTAAAACAGGTGAATTCCTTGACTGTTTATTCTTCAAGTGAATACCGATTTAGAAATAACAATCATAAATGTTTTGTTAAAATTAAATACATAATCTATTTTAACCCATGGGCCGTTTGAGGACTGCCTATACGCCATACCATCGAATTATTTTACGAATTTTATGCAAGAATTGTTATTTTTAAATTGAAGCTGTGGGTACGCATTTGACCGTTCATTATATTAAGAGAGTTTCAGATTTTTATTTTGACACCTGATAACCCCTGTATGCGCTTCAAATTTCTTATGGGTAATAATTGGGTTTTTTTGTATGCGTCAGAGTTTAACTTATCATATTTTAGGATCACTTGTGTGGTAATGTTCAAAGGGATTATATAAAAACATATACTCATAGTTTTTCTAAAAAAAAAAGGTGTTTGTTGTGGACTCGTGAACGCGTGCCAGAAGTGCCTATCATTATTTGTTTTTGTATAGTTTTTTTTTTGATATGTAAAATTATTTAAGAAATGTAGTGAAAAGTTCTAGAGATTATGAAATTAATTCAAATATTTCAAATAATTGATATTGGTAATTGTTTTTCTAAACTTCAAATGTCGATGTTAGAGCGAGTCGTTTTATTGGCGTTGTACTGGAAACGACAATCGTAATAGGGGTGAATGTGAAAATTGATCACTTTTCTCTTGTGGAGTCTATAAAACACAATTTCATAAGCAATTGTATAAGATTTTATTTATACAGAATCCTGAAAACCCAGAATGCCGAAAACAAATAATCCAGAAACATAGAATCCCTAAAACCCATAGGTAAATAATCCAGAAAACCCAAAATTCCAAAAACCCATAATACCGAGAAAAAAACTCCCGAAATCGGAATCCCGAAAATTCTGCATAGGAAATTAAAAATTTGCGCACATTTTTCATTTTATAGAATTTTTCGAGATTCCGATTTCGGACAAATTTGATGTAACCAAGTAAAAAAATTTAACAAGTGAACAATAAAGGAAAAAGCAAAGTAAAATAAAATAAACTTTGAGTCAAAATCAAATCAATATGTTTTGGCTTAAAGTTGAAAATCATGTAATCAATATTGACTAACTTTGAATTAAAAATAACATCAATGTAAGAGCGAACAAAATTATCTTTGGGTATTCCTTTTCTTTGAAAAGAACGTAGCGTAGTCAAAGAAAAACGGATGAAAAAAAATTGTCTTGGAACGGATAGATCATTCTAAAAAAAATTTTCTAACGCGGATTTCATTCAATTTAAATTTATACTAGATATTGGCTGCCTTGTTTATGTAATTTTTCGGGTTCTCTGGATTTTGGATTTTGGGATTCTGTTCGTCTCCCATATCATATATTTTCTGTTGGAATCTTATTAAATTGGTTGTTGATTTTATTTGTACTTACCTACACTATGAAAAAATACATTAAGGCATTATACAAATTATAATTATCCATCACACATAAATATTTGTAAACCTTTATTTTCCACTTGTATTACACAAACTAATACAATGAAAGTAGCTGTTAGATGTCAGATTAAATGCTGCAGCGTTACTCGAGCTAATAACAAGCAGATCTAAAGCCAAAATTGGCTCCTAAACTAGAAGATTTTGCTTTATAATGGCTTTGACTTTGCTCGAGAATCGCTTCTAGAGCTAAGTATAGAATAAACAAGCTCTAAAATTAGCATTGAAAGTGCTGCTAGAGTTTTAAAACAGCTAAAATTGTTTCTTGGGGTGGCATCACCCTTCCCTTCAGTACCTTACGCTTATTTCTTTTTCTTTCAGTTTTAATTGAAAGTTCTTTTTCAGTTTGATAAACCCAAAGATACAGTTTCTTAGGGCTCTTCTGTTACGTAGACTCAAGACATACGCAAAACAAAAAGTCAACCTACTTTTCAAGATGGCGGCCCCAGGAAGGAGGGTGAGGATACGGATTTTTGAATTAAGCTTTTCTTAGAACCATCTATAAGCAATGGCATTGCGAAATTTGACTCACCCCAAAAATGTTCAGCAATTATTGAGCTATAAATCAACTTGAGGAAAGAAGTTTTTGCTAAAAATCGAACAATTTCATCAACTTGGTGTACGTTTAGATAAGAATTCGTTTGAACTATAGCTGCGCACGTATTAAACGATTGGCATAACAATCAAGTTTGGAGATTTGCATGTTTGCGTTGACAAAAATATCGATAAATTGATTCAATACAAAAAGAAAGCCTTAGCTTTTCAACATCACTCGTACCCAATCCCAATTGAATTACTTACTCAGAAAATTTGATTGAAAGAATATTACTGTTGTGGTTTTATGACTTTTTTTTAATATTTAACTCTCCAATTTCAGATTTAACTAGTGATGCATGTTAGATTAGTTTTCATCCCGATTCTTCTAATCGGAGGAGGATGTGGGGGTCAAAAACAGGACCAGAAGTCATTCCAAGAACGCAAAAACAGTATTTTCACCACAAGAGCAAGATTACCTAATACCACACCGGAGGCGCCAAAAACAATGAGTATAGATTATTTCATAAGTTCAATTTCCCCCCTGAATATTACACATTCATACGTTTTAGTTGCAAATACAAACTCTGAATCAGTTATTCAAACTGAACCTTCGTATATTCCATGTGGTATTAATAACGACAAAATATGTGTTCCTCAATATCTTTGCCAAAATGAAACTATCAATGAATATGGTCATAGTATAATTGACGTTCGTAATAATAATGCAGGTAAAAGTAAAGATAACAAATGTCCTATCATGGAAAAATGCTGTGCTACTGGTGATACGGTGAGAAAACTTGATTGCATTTTTTTTCATATTTCATATATTTATTTCATATTGTTTATTTATTTCAAGGTGGAAAATATTACTTCCGTAATGAGTATGAGTCAAACACAAGAAGCAGCAAACGGTTGTGGTTTTAGAAATGAAAATGGTTTGACAATAAAAAATAAAAATGCAGCTAATAACGAAGCTGAGTTTGGCGAATTCCCATGGATGGTGGCGATTATGCAAACAATACATATTCCGCCCAAAAATTTAAGCTCTTATAAATGTGGAGGTTCCTTGATAGCCCCAGATATTGTTTTGACTGCAGCTCACTGCGTTTATAACATGCAGGCATATGATTTAACGGCCAGAGCTGGTGAATGGGAAACTAATTCATATGCCGAACCTTTAAAACATCAGGATATACAAGTCCGGGAACTAATTTCGCATGAAAACTTCAACAACGGTACTTTGTTCAACGATATCGCTTTACTATTCCTCGAAGCAGAATTCGATTGGGCTCCACACATCAATACCATCTGTCTGCCACCACCTGGAACAAACTTCGACACATCACGTTGCTTTGCCACAGGCTGGGGTAAAGATAATTTCAAGAACGGAAAATATGTCAATATTTTGAAGAAGATCGATTTGCCAGTGGTTCCAAATGCAAAGTGTCAACGCGACCTAAGGAAGACGCCTTTATCAAATTATTTCAAACTTCATTCCAGTTTTATGTGTGCTGGTGGAGAACCTTATGTGGATACTTGCAAGGGAGATGGTGGTTCACCATTAGTTTGTACAATGACCACAGATCCCAAACATTACTTTCAAGTTGGAATAGTTGCTTGGGGGATAGGGTGTGGGAAAGAAAATGTGCCGGCTGTTTATGCAAGTGTTCCTTATCTCCGTTCATGGATTGATGATCAGTTAGCTAATAAAAAGATCGTTGCAGCATTTTATTTTACACCATAAAATATTGCGATTTTTTTAAGCGATCGTTTTTAATAAAAATATTTTTACCATAAGAGTCTTTTAGCATGTTTGTGTGCCTTTGCAGGCCGACACAGTAGATTATACAGTAGCGAGCAAAAAACGATGGCAACGATACAGTTTAATATTGTCTTGTATGTAGGCTAAAACTAAGCTTTTTTATGTGGTAGTATGAAATTTTACATAAACATTAGAAGTTGATTCTATTTTCTTAAACCGAGTGGATTCTTACCGAATCTCACTCCAAAAATATTATATCTAATATTTAAATTGTTCTAAGAGGTAAGTATTTAAAGGCGACCAAAAAAATGAAAACTTTATTGGTAATATAATAACACTACTCAAACTGTAATAGTCTGTGGGTCAATCAAAGAGACATCAATTGGTTTGAAGGCATTTGGGGTTCCGTGTCATATGGCCATGTGTCATATTCCCATGTGCCTATAAAACACATTGTGAAAGTGCCATAAGGTCATATTTGAACATATGGACATTTGTCGCTTTTCTAAAGATTCAAATTGCAATTCTTTGTGATGTTTGAATAAACAAGGCCATGGTTTTAGCAATGTTTTCTAATCCCAAATTATTGATTACACTTTAAATAAATTTAGACTTGTTTCTGAAAATGAAATCTTTTTTTACCCAAAACATCACAAAAACAGTGTTTTTGGGACGTTTAAAATCGGTATCTCAAGAACTTTGCATGATAGGCATTTACAAAAAAAAAAAATCGTAAAAATTAGTTTTTTTTTCAATTTTTGACAATGTTTCCCACAGTAACTGGGTTGTTTTTTTATTAAATAATTAAAAAGAAAAGAATTTAACCAAAAAGAATGCATCTCAAAATTTTCAAAAATTAAAAAAAAATGTTCCTCAGCTTTGGAATTGGTTTTTGGATTGGAAATTATTATTTTTTTTTTTTCAAAATAAATTCGTCAAACATACAAATTTTGTCGAAATAAATTTTTTTATGAATAAAATACCTTAAACCCAAGTTGCATCAAAATATAACGGTGCCGTAAAATAACGCCGAGCGAAATAACGCCGAATTTCCGCGTTCGGCCTTATTGCTCCCTGTCAAAGTGAAATAACGCCGATTCGACGTTATTGCACTTTTTCAGTTTTTTTTCGGTTGCTTAGGAGTCTTTAATAGGCGCAGGAAAATAAGCCCATGGGACAAAAATTCACAATGGACTAATGTCCCACCATGTTGGGACATAACTCTATAATTCAAATACGAACTCATGTCCCACCTAAGAGGGACAAAAATCCATACTTTTTTCTCAATAAGACGGGACATAAGTCCATTTTTTTGGCCTTATTGTTATAAACAAAAGAAAATTACATATAGGAATGTTCAGTATGGGCCCTCATGGATGGTAACCCATGAGCGTATTAACAGTGAAGTATGTATGGGATTCTTATAAGATAAGATGGGATCACTATAAGATTTGGGGTGCGTTCGAGACTGGGTGTATGCAAAGTTTCTTTCACATTTAAAGAATCTGGATTTAAAGAAACTCTGATTCTTTAAATGCGAAAGAAGCTTTGCATACATTCAAACTCGTACCCACCCCAAATCTTATAGTGACCCCAAGCAGGGGGGTGTTAGGGGGGCAGCATGCCGATAGAGTGAACAAATTTCGCGAAAATAAAAAACGGAAAAGTGACGAGTATCAAAGCGAGAAAACGCTCGCATTTCAGCCCGCAAAAAAGTGAAAAGAGAAGAAATGAGTCGAAGAACGTTACAGAATTTAAAAGAAAAAGAAAGAGGCAGAAAAAGAATTCAACGAAAATAATTAAAAGAAGCTACTGGACCAAAAGCTTTCCACGAAAATGAACCATTTCCTTACAAGTGCAAGCAAACATATTCCAAAGCTATTTTAAAATGTGTTAAGAATCTTCCAACTTCACCTAAAAAGCACGATTGCATCATAAAAGGCTTAGTTAAGCGCTATGGGGTAAGTTTTGATAGAGAAATGACTTACAACGTGGAAGATGAAACCGACATAACTGAGAAGGTAAGACTATTTTTCTTTCGTCCAGATATTGCTTATACTTGTCCAGGTATGAAAGACTGCATGACAAGATGGAAGAAAGGTAAGAAAGAGACTTTGCAAAAACACTATATGACTCTTTTCCTGCGGGAGGCCTATGTTGAGTTTAAAAAGGATAACCCAGAAATTCAAACCGGATTTTCCAAGTTTTGTGAATTGCGACTTGAAAATGTTTTGCTTCTTAAAGATACACCATCGGAGCAATGTAAATGTTAAATTCACGAAAATTGTTCGTTGTTGCTCAAAGCGTTAAAAATTCCCTACTGTCAGAACTTTTGGGATCAATATCTTTGCGACACAGCCCTTAATTCAGCGTGCTGGCAAAACAACTGCGAGGTTTGCTGTAATTTAAAAAAAATAAACATTTCGGTTGATATATCACACCTTGTTGTTTGGAAAAAATGGGAAAAAGACAGTGAAAATAGATTAAAACTAGTTTTGAATAAAACAAACGCTGAAAGTTACCATAAGTTCATACAGCATGTTAATTTGAAAAGAATTCAAAGCTGGGAATTCGAAAACGATAAAAAGAATCCACAAGTTCGAGTATTGCAGGTCGACTTCGCATTGTTCTTGCGAATATCAAAACGAAGTTCAAAGCGCTTTATGGTCTAGATCGACAGTAGTTTTGTTCACGGCGGCATTTTTTTTTTTTAATGGAGAGTGCACAACTTACGTCATCTGTTCAGATTATAAATATAAAGACAAAGATACAATATATGTTTTTATTAACCACTTATTTGCCATTTTATTGGCATCAAACAATGACAAAAATATTCTAAATGTTATTTGGAGTGATGGCCCATCTTCCGAGTTTAAAAACAAGTTTATGGTCAAACTCTTAAATCATTCAAGTTCTAAATATGATAGACCTTTCAGTTGGAAATATTCAGCAACATCGCATGGCAAGGGAGTGGTTGATGGAGTTGGAGGCAATGTTAAAAGATTGGTGAAACAGCATCAGAAATGCAACAAGAAATTAGAAGGGAAAATCCATGGAAAGATGTCATCCCAATTCCCGGAATTTCCACTTTTCATGTAATTAACTGTTCCGGGTGTGAGATCCGGGCCAAGAACCATGTTTTGGATGAAGAAGAACAAAAATTCAGCTTCAAGCTGTTTGCACCAAGGAGCTAAAATCGTGTGGGTCCCACACGTAACATTTCTGTCCCACACGTAACGCTGTAAATATGATTTTTGTTTTTTTTTCCATTAGATGTTCACTATTTTAACTATGATCACATTTTTAACAATCGTTTTCCATAATAAATATAAATATTTTATCTCTGTTTTAATTTCATGGTTGGCTGAAATTTGATTTGAAACACAAAAGTTTGAAACCATGGTAGATTTCATGTCCCACACGTAACACAAAACTAAAAATTAATTGCGTCGAATATTTGGCCAATATTGAAACGAAAAAATGTTGGATTACTTGTTAAAATGTATGATTTAAAAAATGTGAAATAAAATTTTGAGTTTAAATAAATAGTTTTCGAGACAGTTGTAATTTTCCTACTGTTTTTTTGTACGACTGTCCCACACGTAACGATGGAATGCTCCTACATGAGCAAGTTCGTGCGATCCAGTCGTGCATTTTATTTCGAATATTTTTAAAGTTATATATAGATGAATTATTTGAGCAAAATTTGTAGATCTTTTTATCCCTACAACTCTACTATTCAGGTTTAGGTCCGAAGATTCCATGTGACAGTGCCACCCTAGAACATCAAAAATTTTCTCTTTCTAATTAATCCAGTAAGTACGTAAAAACGGCAAGGAAACTTAAACAATTATAATAGGCTTGTTTTTGGTATATAGGTTGGTATTGGGGTGGTCCATAGTCTGAGAAAAGTCCTGAACTTTCCGACGTTAGGTGTTGGAAAATTAATTAATTTAATTATTTATTTAGGTACAAATTTACAAAATCCTAGCTTTGAGACTGCAAAATTATGCATAAATCTTCTTTAATACAATATTTTGATAAACATTGAAATCAATAACATTAAAATAATTATTTAGAGTTGTACATGCATTAAACAAAGTTTCATGTATTCCATCATTCGTTCAAAAAATATTTCATATAGAAAATTTCCAGATCTACAATATTATAGCTAAGCTAATTTTACATAAATTTGTTTTTAAAGTTTGTAAATATATGTATCTTACCGTTTTGAAATTACAACACTTCAAAATATCATAAGGATCCAAAAAGTATGCAATATTCTATTATTTTGCGTTCTATTATAAATAAAATTATGAATAAAATATATTGTAATTTCAATTGATTTTACACAAAATCGTCGTTGAATGTTTGTTTTTAACTTAAACCGTAAAAATAACTTCTAAGTTCCTTTGATATGCCAAAAGTTTTAGGTGAAATAATAGGTTTGATTTTTTTTTTCAAGAGGCCTAATTTACGCTGTTTTTATAATATATGTGTCAGTTTTAGGTGTGGGCTCAAATTCATCATCATCAAATAATTATTTGATGTGTATTTTTAGTTGATATGTCACTGTTATCTGTGAGATTTTCCTCATGCATTTCAACTTTGACACGACTGTCCATGACATTAACCACAAACAATAGAGAAGTTAAGTTCTGCTTTTCTATAGCCACAATTGAAACCACAACCTTTACGACAGTTGCAGCATATTGATTGTAGATAGAAGTTCTTCTGGGGCTGGAGGAATAAAAATTTGTATGTGCTCCAAAACATTGTTCTGCATCAACTGACCCCAATCTTTTGGGTGCATTCCATCGTTATCAATCCAGGTTTGAACTAATTTTAACTAAAACGCAAGGACATTCAATTGAATTTTTTTTTTCATACGGACAATGAAACAAGTCTTATCTTTTGTTTTATTAGTCAGCTTGATTTTTACAAGCTTAAGTTTGAAAAATAGTTTTTCAGCTAACGCACTGATGCGACAAAATTAACATTTAAATGATTAAAGAAATTCATTCAAGTAGTTTTTTGATTTTCGTACATTTATACTTTTGCTGGGAAAAAATCCACTAGCAACAAAGTCAGCTGTATGGTTACTCTCATCTATGTTCTGTAGGCTTATCACACTTGTTGTTTTCTAAGTCATGATCGTGTTGTAATAAACTGCTATTGGACCCCAAATGTGGATCCATATGGTATCTGAAATATCCCTACACAAAATGAGCAATGGTCCGGGTGCTTACTTGAATAAGTAAAGCAACTTGTTGACGTGTGAGTGAAGAATTAAAAAATCATTAATACCAATTTAATTAAATCAATATTTTGAATTGCTTGCTCCACAGTCTTATCGATCCTCTTTCATGACTAGGTCGCACGTACTTGCTCTTAGGGTCAAAGTTGCTGTGCACGTTAAAGCTTCTCATAAAAGTTTTTAAGAATAAATAATTTAAAAAAAAAAAATAAATAAAATTCATTACTAAATTGACTTAAAAAACCGCCAAACTAGGTACGCCATTTGGTTCAGAAGAAAGATACATTTTTAGAAAAAAAAAAATTTGAAAATCGTTTGAGCCGTTTAAAAAAAAATAATTTTGTATATAAAAAAATCGTCAAACACTGTTAAAAAATAAAGTTGGCGGCCAACTAAGGGTTTCACAACAGACTCAATAGGGTCTGAGGACCTAAGTACAAGATCTCCTAGACCTCCTTACCAACAGACTCATGCTGAAATCATTTCGGAGGGTTCTTCAGTTCCTTAAGATCCCCCCTCGTTGCTACGTCCCTGCAACACATTCAATTGCTAAAACTATGACATTTTCTACTGACCCGAAAAAAAATTGCATTTTAATAATTGTCGATAAGGTTTCCCTTGAAAATGTGGAATACAAATATGCAGTTAAACTTATAATGTTCATTCGTCATATTGGTGATTCTGATTATTTTTCACATCCATCCTTTTCAGAATGTATATGTATAAAGTAAACCCCACTGATATAATACAAACTTGTTACACTTATATTAAAAATGATATTTTTATGAAATAAATTACATACATAGGTACCTACACTTGTGTAGATAGTTGTAGAAAAATAGAAATACAGATATGTAAGATGGAAGGCAGTTTTATATGACCGCTAGACCCGTTAGTACCTACGCATTATTTTCTCTACCGTTCTCGTAAGTGTAACTTGAATTTTATGTCTTATTGCGTTTTCGATTGATTGATTCGAGCGTTTTTAAAACTGTATGACTGCGGATGGCAGTTCTTCTTTTGAAAAGAAAAAAAAATTGTTTCTGAATATGAAATCAGAATCAAACTTGGAAGCATTCACATAAAAAAGATATAAAAAGAAAGACAAATAATAATTCATGATTGATGTGAATGAAAGTATGGTTGAAGTGAAATCTTTTTAACTCAGTAAAGTGTTAATTGTTGTTCATTTATCAAGTAAAGTTTTTAGTGGTATTAAATAAATTGTCAATATTTGCTGTTTTATTGACGTCCGCTAGCTTCCGGATCACCAATCGAAAACGCCAATAATAAATCGATTTAATTTTTAGTGAGACTCTACCGAGTTAAAGAAATGCGAAAGAATTAAATCTTTGTTTAGATTTATTTAACAATAACCTACGTATTTTTTCTGTGCGTTTTGGGGTTTAATTCTGACCTGCACCTACTTCAAATTAAAACAACATAAGTTAAATATTTAGATCCTTATTTTTATACAAATTATAATGAGTGCATAACGCTATGTACTCCTTATAATGTCTCTGAACGAATCTTATTCATATAACTTATGCAAGAGACAGTAATAGCAAAACGAGTTTTTAGGTTATATAGTGGCTACATAGGATATTTTTGATGGAAATGCCAATTAAAGAATTGCAATTGTCGATAAAGTGATGATATATATGTTTCTTTTGTTTTGCTGAAATTTATTTCAAAGGAAAAAAAAATACAAATAAAATAATATTCGTATAGCTTGCCAAATCGTGAAGTCGCTCTTTGCGAAAAATATATAAAATGATACATTTCGAAAGAAAAACAACCGACTTCAAATTTAAGACTTTTGATATTTTCTATAATGGATGTCATTGTCAGAACTAAACGAAATTTAAATGGGACCCAATGGAAACCACCAGCTTTCAAATCATCAAAATCGATCTATGCTTAGTCAATAGTTCTGAGGTAAGAAACATAAAAACAATATACAGACGAATTGATAACCTCCTCCTTTTTTGAAGTCGGTTAAAAAGAAATAAAAGTGGGCTTTCTGTGTTTCATTTGTTTTTCTGTCTTAAATTCAATTTTTGTACATTTTTTCAAAAAAAAATTTAATAGATTAATATTTTAATGGCCGAGGGCTCTAAGTTTTTTCAGAGGTCAAAAATTAAATTAATCTTTTGCAATGACTTTTGATTCGAGAAAGACCGTTCTACCTTTTTCATCTCCAAAGAACATTCGCAGTCCATGGGCACCTGCAGTTTGGGAATCATCCGTAAGATGCACTTAGAGCCACTGATCTCTATAAAACACTGGATAATTGATTCATACAAAAAAAAGACTCCAATTGAAGGACTGTTATAAACTATTATAATCAGTCTATCTCATCTTTTTTTTGAAAAGAGAGAGAGATAGAACTCTGCTGATTTTTTAGCTGAAGAACAGTTTTATTTGTCAAAGTGTCCGTATAGAGCGAGATAGAACCATAAAATGTCATCTTCAATTTGACTCAGTAAAGCTGTCATACTTAGAAGGGAATCCACTATCCAGTGTTTTATAGAGATCAGTGCTTAGAGCTCATAATTTCTTTTGGTTCTTTCGTGCAATAACTCTCCCATATCAAACATGCAGCTTAAACTTTGATTCGTTGAAAAAGAAATATTATTGTTCCACATGTCTTGAACACAAAAATGTTTGACCAAAATATTTCGCACAGCTCTGTAGGTACATTACCTACATACCTAATATACATATCTATGTAGTGGAGTAAACTAAGCAAATCATCTTGGAACCCGGCAAAACTGCCCGGTTATGTGTTAAATATTGTCCCTGTTATTGGATGTTTTTTTTAAGCTTAACAATATAATTTTCGAGAACCAACATATTTTTGTACCATGAAAATTTTTGTTAAGATTATGGAAAACAAGTAGCTTTTTCTATTCTATTTTCAGATGTTCTGATGTGAGGGCGAATAATTTCAAAAGCAGGCAGCATTTATTTGAAATAAAATGGGGTTATAAAAACAAGGTCAAGTTCTATGTTTTTTTTTTTTTTTAGCTAGAAAACCCTTCTAAATTTTAAATCAATTAAATAATAAATACTATCTTGAATTTTGTTTAAATTTCTCTGGAAATTATATTCCCGATACAAAAAAATTCCAAAAGAAACATTCCCTTCGTATTTACGTTCCCAAATTTTGTACGAGGGAAATATTCTCCGAGAATTTTTTATTCACGATAGAATAGTTTAGGAAAAATGATTTTCAAACTCAGAATTTTGAAAAAAAGAAGCAATTTCAGTCAGCTTTCTTAGCTGATTTTTTGTTCAATTCATTACGTTAAGCCCGTATAATACTTCTTTTTTCGGTCTTATTTTTTATTAAAAACGAGAAATACATATGAGTGAATAGAAGCATTTTTTTTATATGACAGGATCTACCAAGTTTCAAATGACAAAAAATCAGAAAATTGGCTGAAAAAAGTAAACTTATTCATCGTATACAATTGGAATAAAATTTTCTCCGATTTCTACGAAATGTAAAAACGCGTCTAAATTTATGCGATTTTCTCTCGGATTTATTTTTTTATGCGATGTACTGCGATTTTCTCTCGACATTATTGTGTCCTGCAGAAAAATGGTACCAAACAAATTTCCGCAAAAATTAAATAGACTACAAAAAGTATAAAAACAAACAAAGAACAACAACGGAAGAACTAAAATGGGCGTTGACCTGGGAGCTATTTAATTTTTTTTTTTCGGCATTTGCAATAATAAATACTTGCAGATTTGGTTTCTTGTAGATACATATGTTGACATATGTTTTATGTCAACGCGTCAGTAGGCGGATATATTTTTGTTTGAATTCGGATACCATGAACCAAATAAACGTTCCGATCGGACACTTTCCCGAACGGATACAATGCTAAGGCTGATTATCTTTTTAGTACAGTTTTACTACTTCTTTTTTTAACATTTTTGGCTTTTTGTGTATATTTTTTATACACACTCACTTTTGATGTGATTTTTCATTTAAAAAAATGCCGTACTGCTGATTTCTTTTTTTTATTATTAAAAATTATAAAAAAGAAGTATAATACCTAATACGGTGGTTGGGGTCCAAATTCTGCCGGGATCAAAATTCTTTTACCAATTTTCTGCTTTCATAATTCTGCTTTTCAAAATTCTGCTTCTCAAAATTCTGCTTTTCAAAATTCTGTTTTACAAAATTCTGCAAATTATAAAAAAAGGTTTGTAAAATGTTAAAAAGCGCGCGCTTTTTTTTCTTATAAGGTTGCTCTTTTGTTTTCAATAATAAATATTCTGTTCTATATATAAATAAAGAAAAAGCAAAATAAAATAATGAAAATTATTTTTAATTTTTATTTTTAAGTTGAGTGATTGAATAAATTATTTAATTTAAAGTTCAAGTGTAATCAACTCCAAAATGCGTTTTGCCCAGGTACAACAATTTTTACATCTTAAGCGGATAGCAAAAAACAGTTCTTTCTGGTATTACTTAGGCAGAATTTTTTTCTCTAAGTATCGATTGCCAGAATTTTGAAAAGCAGAATTTTGGAAAGCAGAATTTTGAAGACAGAACAGAAAAAAAGCAGAATTTCGAAAAACGAATTTTCGTTTGAAAAGCAGAATTTGGAAGCCAGAATTTTGACCCACTCCCTTTATACGGGCTTTATCAATTACAATTTCTTCTTCCAAAATTCAATGGATTTTTTTTTAACAACCAAATGCAAAAAAGTAAAAGTTTGTAGGTATACTACCCTTTCTTTCGGTTTTCAGATAGTCTTGTTAATTGTTTCATCCGATTCAGGGTTAAGAAATACCGTAAAACATCTATCATTTGCTAATGTTGGTACTTCATACGTATGATTAAACTACGACCCTTAGAATTTTGAAAAATTTTACTTTTTTCATGTTTTTTCGCTATTGCTTGTTGCGCAAAAAAGTGTAAAAACTAGCACCTTCTAGAACTTTGAGGTCTTCACGATATCTTAAATTGGGCTAAAATTCCACAAATTTTATTTTTCCCTGGATCAGAGACCCAAAATTCATAAGATATATGACGACCGCAAAGAAACCTGCAGTTTTCCAGAAAAAGATCAGCCCTATGTATACATACGAGATCCAAAACACATGTGACAATTTGTTCCCCAAACTTTATAATTGAACAGATTTTTTATGAAAAAAATGTCGTATGTTTAAATTTTGTTCTATATAAAGCACATATCTACGCCTTAATAATAATACTTAATAGTTATTTGTTGGCTACCTTGCACACAACGACAAATCTTAAGGATTTTATATTAAAAACTAAGCTTGTAAACCTAATTCGTATCGCAACCAATGAAAGTTAAATTATTTACTCACAACCTATTATTGAAAGAATTATTCTACTTTTGCTGATGACTTCATAGATGACTTTATTTATATTTTTAAGTCTCCAATTTCAGATTAAACTACTAGTTTGTGATGTATGCTAAACTAATTCTCATCGCGATTCTTTTGATCGGAACATGTCAGAACCAGGACCAGGTTAATCAAGGTCTCATAAATTCAATTTTCAACACTAGTGCAGGTCTACCCGATACATCCACAGGTGCGAAAACAATGATTATGGCTGAGAACAAGGACCATGGTTATCAGAGTCTCATAAATTCGATTTTCGACACAAGTGCAGGTCTACCGGATACCTCGACAGGTGGGAAAACAATGATTATGGATGATAACCGGAAGCAGTTTTATCAAAGTCTCATAAATTCGATTTTCGACACAAGTGCAGGTCTGCCAAAAACTACGACAGGTGCGAGAAAAATGAGAAGAGTATAGTATGGCTGTTTTTACAACTTCTATTTTCCCCTCTATACTTTGTAAAGGTCCACCAATTTTAGTTGCGAGTACAAAGCCCCCACCGGTTTTACAAACTGAATCTTCATATTTGCCATGCGGTGCTGACAACGAAAAGGTGTGCGTTCGTCAGTATCTTTGCCCAAATGATGACATCATCGATAATGGTGCAACTATATTTGACGTTCGTATTTATGATGAAGATGATGGTGATGATAAGAAATGTAACTTCCTGGAAAAATGCTGTGCCACTGGTGATCGTGATAAGGTGAGTAATATTTGATAACATTTGAAGTCATTGTTATTGTTTATTTATTTCAAGTTGGCTAATCTGAAACTCCCTGTCACACCAAATCATGATAAATCAGATCATGATAAATCAGAGAGTTGTGGTTTTAGAAATAAAAATGGTTTAGTATTAAAAATTAAGGAAGTCAATAATAACGAAGCTGAATTTGGTGAATTCCCGTGGATGGTGGCAATTATGCAAAAACAAACCTTGGCACTCAAAAGCGCTGTTATCGTTTATAAATGTGGAGGTTCTTTGATAGCCCTAAATGTTGTCTTGACCGCAGCTCATTGCGTGTATGATATGCCAGCACATGAATTAATAACTAGAGCTGGTGAATGGGAATCTAATTCAAATGCCGAACCTTTTGCACATCAGGATAGACAAGTCAAAGAAATTGTTGTGCATGAAAATTTCAACAGAGCCAATTTATACAACGATATGGCCTTACTTTACCTGGAGGCAGAATTCGATGAGGCTCCACACATCAATACCATCTGTCTGCCACCAGTTGGAGCAAACTTTGACACGTCACGTTGCTTTGCCACAGGCTGGGGTAAGACACTTTTTCAGAACGGAAAATATGCCAATATTTTGAAGAAGATCGATTTGCCAGTGGTTCCAAATGCGAAGTGTCAACGCGACCTAAGGAAGACGCGTTTATCAAAATATTTTAAACTTCATTACAGTTTTATGTGTGCTGGTGGAGAACCTAATAAGGATACTTGCAAGGGAGATGGTGGTTCACCATTAGTTTGTCCAATGACCACCGATCCCGACCGCTACTTTCAAGTTGGAATAGTTGCTTGGGGTATTGGATGTGGGGGCGAAAATGTGCCGGGCGTTTACGCAAATGTTCCAACACTCCGTTCTTGGATTGATGATGAGTTAGCTTATAAAAAGGCCAACGAAACACCTTCTTTTGAATAAAATATCGTGAAAGTTTTTTGTTTTCAATAAAAATAGATTTTACTGTAAAATTCTTAATGCTTTTTTGTATGCCTTTCAAACTTTCACAGTATAATGTACGTAGAGAAAAATCGATCACGTAAAATAGAAGAAAAACTGAAAGATTTAATTCAAGAAGAAAATCACCCTTATTCCGGAAAGCGTTTGCTCAAAAACGATACGCTCTCTCTCTCCATAACAGTGAAGTGGTTTCCCTGAAACGTTTATATTTTTCCTAGAACCTCTACAATTTTTTATAGGACTCCCCATGCTTTATGCTGACTGTCTTTGTTTGTCCTCATGACCTCTCATGCGGTATTTTACAATCTTTAACTGGTATTCATTTGCATGGAATTCATATGAAACAGCTATCGAAAACTCGAAAATGCTGATAAGTCGTCGTCTTCACGTATCAACAGCTAAATGGTTAGCAACTGAATCGACTCTCAAACGATAATACACACAACATCATTTGCAAGAAATTACCCGAACCAACATTCCGTGTTCAGTTGCTCTCCTGTATCAGAAATGGCGTTGTATTGGTATTTAATTTGTTTGTAATTTTCTTCCCATGCATTAAAAGCATGGGAAAACTTTTTGAGACCAAGATTTTCCGTACTTTTAATACTTTTTTGGAAGGGAGACCAATCCAACAAACAGCATTCAAATCGAGAGCAGAATCAACAGAGAGCATTGAAATCGGTTCAGCAATTCTTGAGTTCTAAATGGCGTAATTATACCCGACTTTGTTTTATACTTTTAGATTTATTGTTCTTTCTTTAGATTTTTTTTTAATAAGAAACATAATTTTTGAATCAAAAGCCAAGATCCAACAAAAAAACTGACTTCCACAAAATATGTAGACTTTGCCATTTTTCAGCGTACTCTTGCGGCCAAAACCGTTCAATATAATACAAATGATATATAGTTTTTTTAATAGAGAATTTTATGGCATTAATTTTTGTTTCAGAAGTTTTTCTTAAAAAGTCTAATTTCATAATTTTTTGACAAAAAAACTGAAAAAGGTGGATTTTTTTAGTTTTTTGTGATTTTGTTGTGAAGCCATATCTGTAGGAAGTAGCAAAGTTAAAATTCAAATTCAGCGACCCCCTAAACATTAAAGTCTAGTGAGAAAATGACTACTGTATTTTTTTCCTGAAACAGCAGCTTTGGGATACGATTTTATTGAACTACTCGTGAAAAAATAGACATACAGATAAGATGGAAGATCTCTTTAAAAGCTATTCTCTTTATATATATGTGTATGTACCTAGCTACTGTCGGCCAGCGTTACCACTGCCGGAAACAAAATTGTACCTAGCGGATTTGAAGAAAAAAATGTAGTAGATTGAGGAAAATCGGAGTATAACTATTTTTTATACAAATCTACAAAAATAAAAATGTTTATATTATATTTTACTAAACAAAAAACATGAAAAAACCAACAACTGAAATTCTTCAAGATTTCATTTTTGTATAGTATACATAAAAATACATTTCAATATCTATATTGTTAAATAAACATTTGTAAATGAATTTAACAAAAAACAAGATTGTTTTGTGAGTAAATTTATTTTATTCTATTAATTTTTATGAAAATTCTGGGGTTACATACAGTATGCAGAGTAAAATAATGAAATATGGATAAAGTTTTTTTTTTTTTTATAAAATTGAAGTAGGTTAAAAATAGAGATTTTTAAAACGTAGTAGATTTCGATATTTTGATGATGGGGCGTAGTAGGTAATAGATTTTTATAATTTTTGCTCTGGCAGTTTTAATATGACCACTAGGCCGGTCAGTAAGTACCTTTGCATTCAATTTTATTTCTCCCGATTTCACAAGGTTAACATTGATTTCATTTTTCGAATAAAAAAAATTATCGATGTAATTTTTAGAGAGAGGGTTCAAGTAGTACAACTTTTTTTTTTTGTTTTATTCAATTTGCGATAACCTTTTTTTTGTTTTGTGAATTTCTTGACTGTTAACTCTTCAAGTTACCTAAACCTGATTTGTAAATATCAAAATACTGAAAGTTTTGTTATAATTCAGTGCTTAATCTAATTTAACCCATGGGTCATTTGAAGGCGGGCTAAACCGAAAAGTGTCGCATTTCTGTTTTTTTTTTTATTTTTTTGTTCTTTTAAATATTGCTAAAATTGTTATTTTCAAATAGATTTGATTTGGTTATCAAATTTCGAAAATACAGAAATGTTGGAAACACCCACATATTTATAGTTTTGTGTGTTGAAAGTAAAAATTAAATTGGATTTTAAGTGAAGATTTAACTGTATGTATATTTCCTATAACAATGTGTGACAAAAACAGGGTAAGAAAATATACGCTCGCGGAGAACTATAAAGTTTTGCACTGCTTACAAAACGGTATGTAAGAATTCCGTAACACCCCCAAAATCTGGACTTATGGTAAAAAAACGTGATTTTGGACCTTCATTCATTGCAAACAATCTATCTTCGTAGAAAACAGGTGCCCTAAGTAACTAGAGATATTCAAAAACCTTAGTAAGAGTTCAGTTTTAAATGAAGCAAAGATTTAGCCTCTGGCCGTTTGTTGTTGAGCTATTTGAGTTTTGAACAGGTTTTAATAGTTTTATTTATATTTAAGAAAAAATGAGTCTTTAACCACAACAGATTATGTAGACTAAAATTATCCTCTAGCTAAAATCATTATTTGTTATCCACATATTTGAAATACAAAACAGGATAGAAAATTTTTGTTAGAGTTTTTTTTTTGCAGTTTTTTCGGTTTAACAAAAAAAAAAAAAAAATATCAATTGACCTTTCGTAATAACCTCGTCAAGACTTAATTACGGCTTTATCTGTAGAATGAAATTCACTCAGATCAGATGTATCTTTTGATTTTTGAGATACCTTTTAGAGAGAAAGACAAATTGTCAGCAATTTTTGGAATTTTGCAGTTTTTTTTGCTTAGAAAAAAACTTTCAATGCAATTTCATCTTTAATCCCACCAATTCATAATTACATTATTTTGCGAAGAATACAAATTGTCTGGAGTCAAACTTATTGCTTGTTGTCAAGATATTTCATTAAAAAACTCATTTTTTAACAATTTTTCGTAGTTTTTTTTTATAAAAAAAAACTAGTTTTTCATTTTTTTTGTATTCATTAAAGGCCAATTGAAGGTTTTTAATCAGAATATTTGATTATAAAGTGCTTTACTCTTATGAGCTTATGACTATCTCCAATTTCAGACCTATAACCATATTCATAGTTTTTGATGTATGCTAAATTTATTCTTATTCCGATTCTTTTAATCGGAGCATGTGCGGGTCAGAACGAGGTCCGCCCAGTTTTGGATAGTCTCATAAATTCTATTTTCGACACAGATGCAGGTAAGTGTATTTCATTTGTCGGATAAAACCATATAATAACATCTGTGGCACATAGGCAGAACTAATTTATTTTCTAAAGTCCACAAAATGTCCACAAAAAAAGTATTTTTTTACTGGAATTTTTTTTAATGCCAATAGGAAAGAAGAACAAGAATTTAATACAATTTACCTAAACCGAAACTTTTATTCTAATTCTTCTTCAAAACTTCTGTGCGAAAGTTTTAATATTAAAACTTAATTTACTCAAAACGAAAAAAATGGACAGCTGTTCTGCCTATTTGCAACACACATAAAGTTATGATCGCTAAAGCTAAAGTATTAGTAAACAAAAAATCTTTTATATAGAAACCTAATTTAAAGAAGATTGGATAATGTTTAGAGTAAGCGCATTTTACGTTTGTTTTAGCAAGATTCCAAAGGTAAGAAATCTTGAGAGATAATTCTTTTGTCCTATCAAATGCCGTAACTTTTTTTATTCAACACTGAATAACTACTCATTTAATTGTAATTATATGCAAAACAAAACCCAAATAAGACTACTTAGCATTTGTTTTGTTTTTATTTCGCGAAAAAAAATGATAAATTATTTTGACATTTTGCAAAATCGAAATATATCTTCTAACAGCAAAAACCTACAAGTCAAGATAAACAAAAACAAAATTTCTTTTACTTTTTAAGGTTAGACATACTCTTACTAAAAAAAAATAAAATGCACGACTGGGTCGATCGTACTTTCTCTTATAGATAAAGTTACTATATATGCTAAGTCTTTTTAATTAAAGATTTGTAAATGCAGTTTTAGAAAAAAATTAAAAAAGCATAAAATTCGATTTTCAAATGACTTAAGCAGCTTCTTAAATGAAATTAACCTGAAAACAAAGTATGCAATCTGATTTCTTCTATAATGATACAATTTTAGAAAAAAAAATTTTGAAAATCGTTAGCGCTGTTTTTAAAAAAAAACTGTTTTTTCTATATAAAATTTTACAAGGACTTTTATAAAAAAAAAATTGGTACGCATTTTTAAGATTTTATTTATTAACATCTACAAACTAAATTTTGAAAAAAAAATTTGAGTAGTTTTCAAAAAAAAATTTAATGTTTTTTTAAAAATCCAACAAAATAACTGTCGAAAAGTTTTTTCTATAAATATTACTACGGCAACTTAAAACCTTTCATATATTTATATGGTTGAAATTGGTTGACTTATGAAAGAGAAAATCAAAATTAAAAAAACCGTTCCATGGCAAATGGTTTTTGAAAAAATGGTTTTTGAAAAAAATGGTGTTGATTTAACCTTTATACGGTCCTCAAAGTCACTGACGTAAGCGGGCTTCGGGTCAAATTTGACCCATTACTACTATTTCAGAAATTATGTTAAATATTTGATTAATTAATACTGGTTTGGTTTATAATTCAGTTGTTCAGATATTTTTAATGAAAATAAAATTTATTTTAATATATATTTATGGGATTTTATTGCAATTTCAAACATGTTTGCTATACATTTTAATCTTATTTATACTCTTAGAATTTTTTTTATTGAATGATGAAAGATAAAAATATAATCAGTTATTACAATTGGTGCACAAAGTGATAGTTTTAGAATGCAGCTTACAAATAAATTTATTGCAAATATCGCAAACTAAACCTGTTTTATTATCCGTTTTTTGACATAATTGACATCGGCTTCTCTTGGTTGTTTTCTTTCCTGTACTGTTTTCGGCCAGAGTTGATGAAGTAGATTGTGGATCGTTTTGAGATGCACCTCGTATTTTTCTGGCGATTTCAAGTGAAAAAGGTGCTCGAGGCAGAGTTTGCCTTTTTTTTATGTAGGGAGTAACAAGCTGCATACCTAGATTTTCCAAAAAGAAGCGGCGCTTAGCGAGACAGTTTTCTTTCCAGGCATGGTTAGCCGATTTGAAAAGAATAAAAGCGTTATATGCTGATATATCGATCATGTTACTGAACACCACTTGAGGCCATCGTTTAGTCTTCCTTTTGCAAGTGTAGCAACTTACTGCTTTATCCAAGGTGTCTACACCACCTTTACATTTGTTGTAGTCCAATATTATTACTGGCTTTTTATCTGCGCGATCACTTACTTTTGAATCATGATGAAATGTACTTAGAAGATTCACAGATTTATTTTTTTTCGGGATATAAGACACGATAGTAGTATTCTTGGTAAAGGCAAAATTTGATGACAAAATTGGTCTTCCTTTTATATTTACTGTTGCTGGTGGTAATTCGGGTTTGTTTTTGCGTATTGTTCCAACAAGTGTAATCTGTTTCTCCAGTAATTTTTGTCCCAGTTGATAAGATGTGAAAAAGTTATCACTCGTAAGATTATGCCCCTTTAGCCCTACAACCAAATCAAGAACTACACGCATACCTTGATTTCTTTCAGGTGTACCTCCGAGTTCTTTACCTGTATATGGTTGAATATTCCAAGCATAGCTCGTTGCAGAATCACAAAGTACCCAAAACTTGATTCCGTACTTCGCAGGCTTTGATGGAATGTACTGTCGGAAAGGACATCTTCCCCTGAATGCTACCAGTTGTTCATCTATTGTAACATTTTCGGATGGATTGTAAAGTGTAGGTAATATATCAACCCAATGCTTCCACAATGCACGTATAGGAGCAAATTTGTCTAACAAACGCCGTTCACTTCGAGTTTCTCTGTTATCGAACCTGATAACTCTAGATATTTTTTTGAAAGTCTTCAGTGACATAGTGGCTCCAAATATTGGCCTGCCTTTTTGAGAATCCCATAAACTTTCTGTGCTTTCGTTATTTGATCGAAAAACACCAGCCAATAAAAGAAGTCCAATGTATGCAAACAGTTCAGTGCTATCAATATCAGTCCATTCTTCATCAAATATGCGTTTACCCTCAATGTTTGTGTAAGCCAATATAATACGTACCAGAGGAGGTGGAAAAAATAATTCGAAGCTGGAAATTTCTTCTGCTGTGATTCTTGAGGCAGAATAACGTGTCAATCCTGGCAACAAGTTTATAATGTTTTCCCTCGAGGCTCTTCCGGCACTGTTTTCAATAGGTTTTTTAGAAAAAGTTATTAGGCCATTTTTTGACATCATCACTTCTGCAGGAACAGATACATTTTCACCCTCACTAAAACTGCTATCTGATGAATCAGCTTCCTCAACATGATCTTCGAACTCAGAACACGATTCCTCCTCATCCGACACTCTCAAAGAAAAATCACTTTCACTATCACTCATTTTCAAATAGGAAATAATTAGTACAACTTGCAGCAAAGGCACGTGCTACTCACTAATTGTGAATATATTTTATAAAAGCCCTGCAAATAAAACTATGCAGCCGCACAACAAATTCTGAGTAACCTGAAAACAAATAAAAATACAACTAACGGTCCGTTAGTACGGTATGGTCAATTTTGACCCGAGGTCCATGAACGTAAAAAAATGTGTAAGTCGTAAAACAAAATATATTTTAACCTTTATGGGGTCCACGGGTCATTTCTGACCCATTTTAGGAAAGAAATTAGGTTTTTTAGAAAAATTAATTTTTTAGGGACTTTATATTCCATGACTTTTTCTAAAAATTTGAACTTAATATATTAAGTGTATAATTTTATTAAAAGTAGACCTTATCCAAAGATTGACCATGATTTTTTTAATCAAAATCGTAGGAAACATTTTTGAGAAAAATTAGTTTTTCTAAAACCGGTATATGACCGGTATTTTTGGTACAAAAAAAAAATTCAAAAATGGTCTGGGGATAGTCTCCAAAAACCGCCAAAAACCAAGTTTGAAGTAAATCGACCCATCCGTTTAAGCTATGGCCTCTAATACATACAGACAGACAGAATTGTCGGACCCACTTTTTTCTCATTCTCTATCATCGTAATGTCATGTTTGATTGTTATCTCAATTTTTTTTTGTACGAATGCATTTAACTTGATATATAGTACCTACATATATCGCAAGTAAAAATCTCATTCGAATAAAATCTCCAGAAATTTTTAGTTCCCACAAAAAATTGACATGGGGAAAGGGGGCCAAGGGCCAAGTAAAATTATGTAAACAAATAAGAACAACATCCCTATTTGTAGGGTTATGTGTTGTTTTTATATGAATTCTATTTAATCTTCTTTTGCACGCCTAGTTTCTATCTCCGAAATGAGCTCCTAAAAAAACTTTTTAAAAACTAGAAATACCTGTTATTGAATTCGTAATACTTTACTACCGGGAAGCCAGTGTGATTCGCAGGGTTCGCGTTCGCATTTAAGGCAATTACGAACTTTCCGGGTGAACTATTTATAATATCTATACGAGGAACTACCTTAAAATTTCCATTAGCACACTACCTCACCTGCGATCTCTACATGAGAAAATATGGCTGAATAAGTGCGAATCCCGCCGCAACGCATTCATCGGATTCTATAACAGGGGTGATTGTTTTTCGGTTCTAAATTATACGCTCTTATATACAATATCTAATTCATTGATGAAAGATAGAAAGCCAACAAAGCCAACATTGGGAAAATCATATCTCTTATTTTCTTTCAAAAAAGTCGTCCAAAATGCGCAACCTTATACAGTTATCCAATTTACTTGAATTTCGGTATGTTAGATATTTTATAACTTTATCACCTGATCAAATTTACAATGTTTTTTTTACATAATTAAAATACAGGTCTTCCAGAAACGATGACAAATGCTAATACAAAAACAATTTTCGACACTAGTTCAGGTCTACCAGAATCAAGTGCGAGTAAAAAATCTCCACCATTTTTACAAACTGAATCTTCACGTTCACCATGTGGATATGGAAAGAAATGCGTTCCAAATTATCTTTGCCAAGATGGTGCCACTCTTATGGATGATGATGTAGATGATAGGTCAGGGCCATGTCCGTTCCTGCACAAATGTTGTAACACTGGTGATAGGGTGAGGAAAATTTGATAACATAATAAACCATTCTTATTGTAAATTTTTTTAAAGGTGGCTGATCTAAATATCCCTATCAGCTCATATCATAAAGGTTGTGGTTTAAGAAATACAAATATTTTAGATTTGAAAATTAAAGAAACCACTGATAACGAAGCTGAGTTTGGTGAACTCCCATGGATGGTGGCCATAATGGAAACAACAATTATTGCAGATATTCCGCAAAATTTTGTAAGAATTTACAAATGTGGAGGTTCCTTGATAGCCCCAAAACTTGTTTTGACCGCAGCTCACTGTGTGTATGACAAGCTAGCATATGATTTAATGGCTAGAGCTGGTGAATGGGAACCTTATTCTTCTGACGAACCTTTTTCACATCAGGACATACAAGTCCAGGAAATTATAACGCATGAACACTTTAACAATCGCAGTTTGTATAACGATATAGCTTTACTTGTTCTTGAGGCAACATTTAATAAGGCTCCACATATCAATACCATCTGTCTGCCTCCGTCTGCAGCAAACTTTGATTTGTCACATTGCTTTGCCTCCGGTTGGGGTAAGAATCATTTGCAGAATGGAAAATACGCCAATACTTTGAAGAAGATCGATTTGCCAGTAGTTCCAAATGCTAAGTGTCAACAAGACTTTAGAAAAACCATCGCAGGAAATAATTTTAAACTTCATCAGAGTTTTATGTGTGCTGGTGGAGAAGGTAGTAAGGATACTTGCATGGGAGATGGTGGTTCGCCGTTTGTTTGTCCAATGGCTACAAATCCCAACCGTTATTTTCAAATTGGAATAGTTTCTTGGGGTATTGGATGTGGTGAAGAAAATGTGCCTGGAGTTTACGCAAATGTTCCACAACTCCGTTCTTGGATTGATGATCAAGTTGCCAATAACGGGATCGTAGCTGAATTTTTCACGCCATAAAAATGAAACCACATTTTAAAGCGATTGTTTTTAATAAAAATATGAATAAACATTAGAAATCCGAAACTTTTCCATTGCTTTGCTCTTTTCTTGTAAAAAAAAAATCAAATTTTGATTTTTACCAAAACTTTTGATCAAAAATATTCCGGTCATTGTTTTGAAAATTAGAATTGGAACATAAAAAAAATGCAAATGTGTTGCAACTACTCCCCATACAAAACTGAAGTTTTAATATACAAATTCAATATAAATTTATATTCAGTCGCTCCGCCGCCGCACAGTGGTTTCTGTTATATGGGAAGAGCGGTCAAAATTAATAATCACATATTTAATGACAAATAACACTGAATATATATAAATAAAGTCGTTATTTTTACTTTTTTAATATTTTTATTAAAGTAATTAGTACAATAAGTCTAAAACCTCTTTGGGTAAACTTGGTTTTTCAGTTTTTGTCAAGAACACGAGCGTTTGAAAGAAGTGGGTTGGAAGAAAGGAACAATCTATTTATCAAATCAGTGTTGGTGGCAACTCTTGAAATTTTCCGCGTATATTTTCCCCTTAACGTTTTCAACTGTATATTTTTAGCCTCAGCAGCTTCTTCAGTTCACTGTCCTATGGGCAAAATTGCGTGTTGGACGCCAAATGTTAAAAACATCAAGCCGTGTAAAGACTTTTGTGGATTCTAAAAGTGAATAAAAACACATTTCTTAGTCCAATTAAAGTTCGATTTTTTTTAACTTTAGCATATTTTCGCAAAAAATGACTGATACGTCTTGAAAGGTGATAATATAGCCTAAATAAATATGTAACTTTTGTTAGGGGCAAGTAGGGGGCACAGAAGTTATGCACTTTTGAAAGTCATCAAAAAAACAAAAAAATCATATTACACCTGAATTGAGTAACGGTTTTCACATAAAAACCTGATTTATTTTATACTAAAAAATATACATAAATTATCTACATATCTTGTACTCTGAATTCCATAACTCAAATTTTAAAAGAAGTTATCAAAAACTAATGTATTTAACGTGATTGTAAATCAAAAAAATGAAAAATGTAAGCTTTGCTAAAATTGAAAAACACACAACTTGCATGATCGATCTTACCAAAATGAAAACAATGTAGACGAAAAAGATGGCTGAGATTTATATGTCCCGTTATTAGAGATAACATTTCCATTCAAAAAAATAAATAATTTTAACCTTGAGATTTCACCTTTTGGCCAACTGGGGAAACCACTGTGCGCCGGCCGGCTAAAAATTAAATAATTTTGTTTTTATTTTGTTTTTTTAACGGAATGTGTTTAGGTGTATATCCATATCATACAACCAAATTTGTTTTGACGATAGAGTGGCGGGAGCAGCCGCCATCTTTTATAAGAGGTTGGTTGCCTTTAATTTAAACAATAACACAGGTCAACACGAAATTTGTGCTTGGGGCGTGAATATATTTAAGTGAATGTTTTAATTTACTTTTACTTTTTACACTTAAAAAAATTAATTAGTAAAACAATGAAAATGGTATTATGTCCATATGGGGGTTAAAAACCGTTAACTTTCTTTGAGAATTTAAATAAACTTTGTTGCATTTTAAAATTCAACATGTTAATAACCTTAATTGCACCACCCTCTATTGGCCGGATCGAATAAATCCAATATGAACATATGACCAACCTAAAAAAAAGCAATAATCATTTTTCTGCAAAGACATACATTTCATTTTTTCGAGTTTGAGCCGGTCTGTCTTTGGCAATTAAAGACAGTTTATGCATTTTGAGGAAGTAAAATGTACTTTCAAGGACAATCCTTAAAGAAAATTTTCATTATCTGCACACTAACAAAAATTAAAAGCACGACTGGGTCGCACGTACTTGCTCTTAGGTTCAAAGTTGTTGTGCACGTTAAAGCTTCTTATAAATATTTTCAATTTAAAAAAATAAATAACTTTATACGAAAAATATTTTTAAAAAAAAGTGTAAGAAAAAATAAAATCCATTACTTATATGACATAAACTCCATCTTAAATTGTTTTGTGCTCCAAAATAAGTAAGCCATTTGATTTGATTAAGAAAGATAAATTTTTAGAAAAAAAAATTTAAAATCGTTGGAGCCGTTCTAAAAAAAAATTGTTTGTATATATAATTTCTTTAAAAATTAATATGCCGTTTTCAAGAAAATATTAATGCACACTTAAAACCAATATTTCAAAAAATACAGTATCCCGTTTTCGAAAATTTGATATTTCAAACAAAAAAATTTAATTTTTTTTTATCCAAAATTTTTTTTATAATTTTTTATATCAAATAATTTTAAGGTTACTAACCGGCTTCCGTAACTTAAAACAAATCTCAATTTCCCCTTTAGGGAATCACCAAACACCCTTAACCATTAAATTTGAAGAAAATTACTTCAGGGCTTAAGCTGTAGCTCGAGTAACACAGACAGACAGTCAGACAGAATTGCGAGACCCACTTTTTTGCATTCTCTATCATCGAAATGTCATGTCTGATTGTTATCTCGAGTTCGATTTTTTTTAACAAATAGGTTATATATCAGTTTATACATATATTAGATTAAATCAGTTCTTATCTTATGAATTTATTTAATTAGGCTCTTTTGCTTTGGAACGCGAATAAATAAAACACCTTATTCCATTCGTTTACCCGAGGTTTCGTAAGAATTCCTTACTTCTTCAGGGGTTTTTTCTAGTTTTTTATTTAATCTGTTAAAATAAATTCACAATATAAATCTCCCTTCCAACTACTTAATTAAACATTTTCTTACATTTGTACTAAATAATACTAAGTTTGTCACTACTTCAGAATTGCATAGTCCCCACGGCACTGACACAAATTGAAAATAAATAACAAATATGAAAGCGAAATAAAACAAGCAAAAAAACTATTAAATTAGACATTTATATCAAAAAACATAAAGACCAAAAGAGCCTTATTAAACAAATTCATAAAAAAAAACCTAAAAGGATTGGTCAAACACATACAAAAAGTATTTTAATTCTAAGTTAAAACATTTTAAAAATATTTTTATACAGTTAATAGATTTAAATCAACCATTAACGTAAAAAGTAAAACTCCCAGTAGAAGTTAAACTCCACCACTTTAAGTTTCGATTTCGATTTTCACAGTTTTAAACGTAAAACAGAGTTCAATTTGAAGTTCAAGTTAAACGACAGAATTCTGCTTTTTTAACCTCAGTTCAGCGTTTGGAACTACTTCCTACGGCGCGGCGACATTTCAATTTAACAGTTCTCATTTCATAGAATATTGTTTGCGTTTGTTTTTCTTTTATTTTGGATGCTATTTTTGTTTTTTATTACTGATTTCATCAATAAATCTACATTTTCTGATGAAAAGTTTTAAAAGTTTGTTAAAATTTGTTTGCATTTTCAATAATTTTATTTGAACAAAATTAACCGCTCGCGCTTGTCTACAATACAAAATATTTGGTGTTGTTGCTTCTTAATTAAGGTGGCGCTTACAATCCAGGATGGATTACGGCCTTAACCAACATGCCTCTCCAGTCAGGTCTGTCCTTAGCTAGCCGCCTCCAGTTACACACGCCAAGTTGGTTGAGGTCGTTTTCCACTTGTGTGCGCCACCTGTTCCTCTGCCTCCCTCTGCTGCGTACACCATCACAGGGTTAGATTCGAAGACTCGTCTGGCTGGTGTATTGATGTCCATACGCTCCACGCGTCCCAGCCATCTCAGCCGCTATATTTTCAGCTTCTTGACCAGGTCAACGTCGTTGTACAGCCCGTAAAGCTCGTCGTTGCATCTTCTTCTCCATACTTCTTCGATACACACTGGACCAAAAATCACTTGAAGAATGTTTCTCTCAAAGCAACCAAGCAAATTTTCATCCAAATCTTTTAGCGCCCATGCTTCTGCCCCATACAGCAGGACCGGGATAATTAAGGTCTTGTATAGCGTTTCCTTGGTTCTATGAGAGAGGGCTATACTACCTAATTACCTCCTCAGCCCGAAGAAACCGCGATTGGCAAGAGTAATTCTCCGTGTGATCTCTGAACTGATGTCGTTGTTTGAGTTTATAGTGGATCCCACGTAGAAAAAGTCCTTGACTGCTTCGAAGTTATAACCATTCATCGTGATGTTTTGGCCGAGTCGTCGATGTTGTGTTCTTCTCGTTGGTAGCATATACTTGTTGTTGCTTCGCGTGTTGTTTTCAAAAAAAAAAAAACGACAACACCAAAAAATGCTGCCAGTTTATTTTCATAAAATCTAGTTAAACGAAATTCAACTGAACTGAAATTCAGATTTCACTGTGAAAACGGAAAAGTTTAACCAAAAATTTAAACTCCTTTTAAGTTTCAGCTTAACTTAAGTTTATACGTCTTGTGTGAAATGAGGTGTAAATGCATTATCTAAAATTCTAAATTAGTAATTATTATAAGTTTCTTTTTCTTTATTTACGATTATCTTCTCTATAGAACTGGGTAAATAGCAATTTATTCTTTAACCTAAATCTAATTCAAATTCCCGGAAATGAATATTTAAGAAAAAAAGAACTGTTGAGCTGTTTAGGGAATTCCCGATGTAAACACTAATTAAAGTTTATAGGTATATAATGAAGTTACCTGTTCTCATAATCTTTAAAGCAACTTCAACACAAATTTTGATATACATATATTCTGAATCTTTGGATGCAGTCACACCAACATCGATAGTGTTGCAGTGTAAGATTATACTTAGCTTCGATCGGATCATTAAACTACAGATCATCAGGTAAATATATTTCCTATACCTATAACATTGCGCAACAACGAAGTGAATTCAATAATTGAATTATTCATCTTTAAGTTTCAAGGTTAAAAATCGGTGAGTATCTTCTACAGATCTGTTAAATGCTACTTGAAATGAATGAACAAAAATAAACAAACTTTAATTTTAATGTCGGTAGTTTCTATAAATAGTAGTTAGTATCATGTTAAATAGTTTCAGAGCTTGTGTTGCTTTGCGGTGTAAATTTTATTAATATATTAAATTTGTTTATTTATTTGTGGGGGTTCTGAGCCTCAAGAACTCATTTTTGATAAAGCTGTCCCGATAGGTTTAATTTTCGGTTCATACATGATCATTACATATTTTTATGCTTTAAAATGTTGACAGTTTATAAAACAGATTCCACCATTTTTGTGCTAGCATAAAAAAAGTTACCTAATCTCCAATGTTGTTAGAAGATAAAGTGAAGAAAGGAATGTTTTTTTTTCGGTGGTACATTATATTTTCAATAAAAATATACATATTTGAACATTAATGTGAACATTCAAAAACCTTAATTTACTTATACGTAGGTACCTATAGAAGCTATAGCATATTTTGAATATTTGTATTCCATTATATTTCCTTCTTTTTAATTATCAAGCAAGAAAGCTTATTCAATAAGCTTCTTAGTAGTTTCACAAAGAAATCACACAAATTAATGTTTCATTCAAACCTTTTAATGCAAATTTACTGAATAAGGCAGCCTAACTGCGCGTATACAAATATATACAAAACCCCACTTTAATTAAAACAAATTCTTGACCAGCATTGCCGCTGTTGGAAAAAATGTCTGAAGAAGATTTAAAAAAAAGCAGTGGATTTAAATTTTTGTTGCAGTAGATTTGTATTTTTTTTAAAACCAAGATATTTTTAAGTAAAAAACATATAATAAAAATTAAATTTTCTTAAAACCATAACAAAAACAAAACTTGTGCGGTCTAGTAAAAATGCTAGTCAGTTCAATACACTTTGATAAACAATAAAACTCATTCTGAGCTTCGATTTATCATGTGGCAGCTTGGCGTAATGCGTAGTGCATTTGCTTTGCGATCGCCAGGTCGATGATTCGAGTCCAGTTCGAGCATCAGTTTTTCAAATAAAACTAGCAAAACATCGACTTAGCACCACTAATGATCGAATATGGCAGTCTGTGAAATAGCTATAATTCCAGCCTGCAAACTTGGTGGTAAAACACACATGTTGTTGTTGTTTTATTTAAACCCTTTAAATTAATATTTTGTATTTTTTTCTACAATCCTAGTATTTCAGCAACTAGGCTATAAGACTTATACAAAAATTTATATAATTTTTTTCAGCTATGTACACTATTTTTAACTTATTAAATTTTCAAATAAAAAGATTTTTTTTATAAATTAAAAATTTTAAAATTTGTTAACTTTTTGTGCCTACGAACCAAAAGAAAAATGTTCCTAGTAAGTGACAAATTTTTAAGGCGTCAAAAAAGTTCACGAATTTGTTGGTACTAAATAATAATTTCAGTTAGAAAGTTTTCTAAGCTTTTGTTTTCTCTCTGCATGATTGTTTTTAGGTCAATTCTTCACCTTCCTACTTCCCTTATTCGTTGTTCAAAAAAATTAATTCTATATCATAGATTTAAAAATTTCTAAGATTTTGTTTTTGAAAATTACCATTATTTTATACTTGTATTACAAGTGAAATTGCTCAATTTTGTATGGGAAATTGTAAGATTTCACTTGTTATAAAAGTATACCTGTGGTTTTGTGGTAAAGGCTTCTGGGCTTTAACGATATTCACTTTGGACCATAACATTTGGGACATCCTATTTCAAAAAATTTTCAATTTTTCAGGTCATCAAAACTGGAGTCATGGCTTCCAAATGTACATTTGCTCTAACTGTTCTTCTGCTTGGAAAATATGTTATTGCTCAAGATGATTGGGCGGCAGTAATTCAATCAATTTTTACAATTGCACCAGACCCACTAGACTACATAGTACCAACTGCTCCTCCCGTAATTGAACATGAGATAGAGCCATCTGGGAAATCCTGCGAGCTGGGTAAACATTGTGTCCGAGAGTATCTATGTTCCGATGGAAAAATAAAAAAGACTGGAGATACAACCGTCTTTAATCTACGCTTTGGGGAAGACGATGAAAATGAATGTGCATTCCTTCATAAGTGCTGCTCCGAGGAAGATACTGTAAGTTCATTTATTTATTAATTCACAATTTAAGAATTTATTAGTAAATTTGTTTATCGTTTATATTAAAGGTAACCGATCCGATAGTCCGAAGAGTAGAAATTTCAACCGAATGCGGTCATAGAAATACAGATGGCGTTGGATTTAGAATCGAAGGAGCTATACATCATGAAGCTGAGTTCGGAGAGTTTCCTTGGATGTTAGCAATCTTAAAGGGCAGACATGACTTGGATACCAAGCGTGAAATTTATCAATGTGGTGGATCTTTGATTCATCCTCAAGTAGCATTAACCGCTGCCCATTGTGTTCACGGTCGTCCACCAACAGCATTTAAAGTCAGAGCTGGTGAATGGGAAACAAACACCAAAAACGAGCTGTTACTTGACGAAAACAGAGATGTCAATGACATGGTTATCCATCCAAATTACAACACAAACAACTTACAAAACGATATTGCGCTGCTCTTTCTAGAGTCACCTTTTGAATTAGCTCCACATATTAATACTGTTTGTCTACCACCACAGGATTTCATATTTGACTTTTCAAAATGTTTCGCCACCGGTTGGGGTAAGGATAAATTCGAAAATGGAAAATTTCAAAATATTTTGAAAAAAATTGAGCTACCAGTTGTGCCAAATTATGTTTGTCAAGATAATTTAAGAAAGACTCGTTTGGGGGATTTTTTCGAGCTTCATAAAACGTTTTTATGTGCTGGTGGCGAACGTGGCAAGGATACATGTGAAGGCGATGGTGGTTCACCTTTGGCGTGTCCAATACACAATGACGAGAATCGATATTATCAAGCTGGCATTGTTGCTTGGGGTATTGGTTGCGGCAAAGAAAATGTTCCTGGCGTTTATGTGAATGTATCGCCGTTTCGTAACTGGATAGACCAAGAACTTGCCTCCAGAAATGTGGCATTTGCAAAAACAAAGTCTTATATTAATGTACGGAGTGGATAGAAATAATAATAATACAAAAAAATATGTATTTACTTTTTACTTTTATTTTGTTTTATTTCTTGTATAATAAGGAAAACTATAACACTTTTTGGTTTTGGTTGATTTTCTTTAAATTTGGTTGTTAAGGGTCTTAGGTAATTTCCTAGAGGGGAAATTGAATTTTTTTGAGAACCAAAACTAACGGTTTCTGCCATATAACAATTAGGAAAAAGCTTATACTTTTATCAAAAACAGCTTTAACGATTTTGATGAAATTTTTGTGTATAGATCGTTAAGTTAGTAAGGTTATACTTTTATTAGCAAAGAAATATTTTGTTCAATAACCTTAAGATTATATAATAGCAAAATTTTTAAACAATTCAGTTTTGCATTTATAAAAAACTTTAAATTTTGTTTGAAAAATCATTTTTTTTTTTTAATTTGCATTGAAGATTTAGTAGTCTTCTATTATATCCTTGAAAACGGTATCAAAACTATTTTCTCAAACCGGCTTCTTGAGAATTTGTATGTACATATATACAAAATAGGTATTATATTTTTTTAAAAACTGCTATAATGATTTGCACTTTTTTTTTTGTTTCTTAGAATTTATTTTTGTAAAAGAAATCAAATGGCATACTTTATTTGGAGCATAAACCAATTTAAAAAGTTATTTGAGTCATTTTAGTATATGTTTTTCTTATAAAATTATTTTTTTAAACAACTTTAACGTCCACAGCAACTTTCACCACAAGAGCAAGAACCTATGTACAACCCGGTAGTCATCGTTGCTTACCACACAATTTAGTAATATTCCAACAATATTTCCATTAAATAATTTTTTTTGCGGCAGCAAAGCACCAGGTATTAGCTAGAAAATAAATTTTGAGCAAATCGAATTATTTTCAACCATAAAAACCAAACAAATATTTTTTGGGATTTTTCTCAATATTCTAATGGTTATGTAAAAAAATTAAAGATCTCTGTATATCGGTTTCTTTTATATTCATAATTTTTCATTATCGTTAATATATGTTATATATTTGTAATTAATTTTTGGAATCGTAAACAAAAAACATCGTTGTTCTGCCACTTTTTCGCACCCACACTACTTCCGGTCATCTGTTGCCGTCTCTGTCTCTCTTTTTGTATACTATACATACTTTTTTTCACCACCCATAAACCAGCGCTTTTTCCACGGTATTCCGCGTTTTTTTACCAGGGTAGTTAGTAAATAAAAAGAAATTTTGTATGACTTAAATTTTTTTACAAAAAACATTGAAATTCCCATATTTAGCCTGTTCAGCAATTACCTGAAAAAATAAGAAAATTGAAATAAAACTGCAAAATTTTGCAAAAAACAGCTATCAAAACAAAAATTTTATTTATCAAGCCGAACAACAATGGTTTCCAAGCCCCCAATTTGAAACTCCCCAAAGTAGATCTTATCACTTTGAGTGTTTCCCAGCATGACATGGCCACTGTAGTACATAGAAGTCATATCCATCTGAACCATCTTTTGGCCGAAATTTGAAATCGAAACGAAAGAATTCCTCCGTGGATAGATTCTTTCCACAACAATAATATCATCTCTGCTGCTCCTGACCTGCGTATTGGGAATATTTTGTGAAGCTTTACAAATAACATTCTTATAGATCGATGGAGATCGATCACGCAAATGTATCATTCGGGATACCTGCTCAAAGTTCTCTAAATTAAAGGAAGAGCTTTTCGGCAGCCAGGGTAGTGTTTCCCTGCTGGTGAATTTCAGTGCATCGGAAAATTCCATTGTTGAAAGATGATGAAGGTGCTTTGTTTCCGAGTGTTCATTATGAGGATCATGGACATTCTCCAAAGCAATTTCATCGCCGTAGAAAATATTGGGAGATCCTGGCAACATAAGTTGCATGATTGTCGCTGCAAGAGAAGCGTTTCCGTTCATTTGGCGGGTGACTCGTTGTTTGGCTACTCCTCCAATAGACCATTGAATCCAGGGTCCATTCTCGCTAGGTGCTAAAATTCCCTTCAAAGCTGCATGAATTTGCTGCATAGTTTGCTGAGTGCCATTCATAACATCTAAATGAACATCGACCAAGTCTACGTGTGACAGAATTTTGTTTGCCTTAGCAGAGTTGAGATTCTGGATGACTTCGTTCCCGATAATAAGAACTCTTTGTGGCCCAAGGATGTGCTTCCATTCAGCAATATTATTCAATAGGTTATCATCATTCGTGTACATTTCCAATCCTTTGATATAGAATCCATCAACACCAAGTCCGATCCATTTTTGAATTGCTACCGATATCAGATTATCAGTTTCAATAGGAGCTGCTTCGGTCATATTAGCGTTAGCTGTGTAATTTACTTCATTGGCTTCTTCCAAACGCTTGAGATAAGGGAATATTGGCAAATCTAGGATTAACGAAATATTTCTAGCATGAAGTGCTCTTGATAACTGCAGTAAATCCGATGTGCTTCCAATGACTGTTGCGATATTCACCAACGATGTTACATTATTAAAGTCATCGGGATAGTGTTCAGCAGTGAAAATTGAGTTCAAACGAACTGCTCCTACTCCAAGAGCAGACAAATAATCAATACGTTTTGTTATTCCTCTAAGATCACCGAGACCATCATTGTTTGAGTCTTGATAGCTAGCTGGGAAAATTTCGTAGAAAACACTTCCTCGAAACCAAGCAGTTCTAGAATAATTGAAAGTATTTTTTTGAAAAAAAAAACAAAACTGAATATATATATATTTGGTTAAAAGAAAAAACTTACTTTGGATTACAAGTTTTGGGGAGAGTTATGATCATTGCTACAACAATGGCACACATTGCCAATAAGCTGGACATAAAAACGAAAAAGGTACATTTTCGTATAAGCGGCCAGTTCCAAGATACAAATGTTGGTGTATCGTTTGATGACTTCATGACTAAATGTCCTTTAACACCTAATCCATTGGAGTCCTATGAACAGCAAAACTTATAAATATTAATAAGTTTTTAATAAATTGTTATTTTTAACTTTAAATAATAAAAAAAAAAACTATACTAATATTCTTGTAGAAAACTTAACTATAAAGTTCTTATCAACTAGGAGTCAAAAAGTATTATTGTCTGAGTTCATAAATATATCTTTGGTGGAATGGTGCTTTTCTAGGGTTATAAACTTGAAAACGCTTGTTACAAAAACGGTTTTCTTACAAAAATTATTGACAGACGTCCGAATTGAAAGAACAACGAACTTGCGTCACCGGGAGAATCATCGAAGAAGGAGTTAAAATCATCTTATTTTTTTTTCCGATAAGGAAAATAGGAAATACTTTCAAAAAAAGTAAGGAAGTATTTTTTGATAAAATATCTTGAAAATAGGCAATGATGTTAACTCCAGGCTATTTCAATTCCACACAGAATTAATTCGTAAGAATGATACAAATAAAATTGAAAATTGTTGAGAACCTCTTGTGTAAAAATTGTCATTGAAAACCGTGAAGTTGAACAACCTGATGACAAG
Source organism: Meliscaeva auricollis (assembly GCA_948107695.1). NCBI lineage: Eukaryota > Metazoa > Arthropoda > Insecta > Diptera > Syrphidae > Meliscaeva > Meliscaeva auricollis. The sequence goes on from OX403618.1 coordinate 27,932,979, forward strand.
TTTTGAATGAAATTCGTTGACTCAATAATGATCTTTACGGAAAAATCTTATAATTTTGGAAAAATTTGGCGAAAAGCGTGTTCATCTTATTACTAAACATTACACTAAGTTTAATAGAAATCGTTAGAGTAGTTTTCGAAAAAAATCTAATAACTCAAAACCTTTACATGGGAAATCTCGGGAATTACAAAAAAGTAATCTGTACCAAATTTCGTGCAAATCGGTCGACCCGTTTCGGCTGTGGCTCTTCGTACAGATGGACGCAAAGAAGAACAGACGAATAGACGGACAGAGGAACAGACTAATAGACGAACAGACGCAGAGACCGAAGACGGGCGGCATGACAAAAACCACTTTTTTGGGCTTCTCCATTATCGTAATGTTGGTTTTGATTAAAACCTCAATTGTTTTTTGACACGAAACCAATACTTGCCGTATAGAGCAAGTAAAAAGAGGGGGGAATGGCGGAGAAGCGCTGGGCAGGGGAATACGCCATTTTGTTGTTTTATTGAAAACCCTGTTATAAACTTTGTGATGTTTAATCCATATTTGACCTCAAAAACTGTTTTGTTGAAAATTATGAAAAAAAAATTAAATATTCAATTTATTTGTGATATTAATTGCGGTAATTGATTTTAAATCAAAAATTAAATAAAACGGTGATTACAGTCAATGAATGTTATGCATAGAAACATGAAAGAGACGAATAGCAAGAGCGTTACTTGTAGGAACTTCTAAAGACGTAAGTCAATTCAATGCAGTTGATAAACTATAATCCTAAAATTGGTGATTCGGTGAAGCAAAGCATCAAGTAGATGAGGTAGCGCAGTGCGTAGTGTACTGGCTTCTGAAGCTAAGCTGTGTACAAAAATGAAAATTGAAAATTACGAAAACAATTTTTTTATCAGGCTTGCATTTTATATTGCTGTTTTCATGATCGTACTTCTAGGATAATGAATTACTCAATATATGTACATTAGACTGCATAAATCTTGTTTTTCGAAAAATAATTAAATTAGTTTTCAATATATTTTAACGATTTGTTTTTAATTTTTTTCAATTTTTCTCGAAAAGTACTAAGCGTAAAGTTTAAATGCATTTTGTAGAAAACCAATAGCACACAGATATTTAAAGTAGAAGCATTTTTAATTCCATTTATATCAGAAACTATTAGCTGTACAGCAAAATTAATAGAAAAATTGGTTTTCTACAAAATTTGTCGTATGCATTTTTACTGTAAATTAAGTATTGTTCGAGAAAAATGGAAAACACTAAAAACAAATCGTTAAAATATATGGAAAACAAATTTTTTTTGTTAAATTAAAACCGTTAATTTTTTAATGCAGTTTTGAAGATCAAGATTTCTTCTTGGTTCCTTCCATATTCATTAATATCGATTAGAAGGCAGCTGAGCATTAGACAAAACAAAAAAAACGTCATGAACATCCCATACAAAATGTATGGACAAAATTGAAAATCATTTAGCGAGTTCTCAATATTGAAATAAAAAGCTAAATTTGGTAAGAAATTTGTATGTAATGTCTAGATCAATATTTCGTCTGTTCAATTAGAATCGAGAAAATTTGTTTAAAAAGAAAAGAAAAAACAGTCTAATGCACATAGTACCATCTTCACGGATTCTCAGGATCTTAACTCCATTCTTGATGGTCAAATTATACTGAGGAAACAAACGATGTAGAACCAAAAACAAAATTCTTTAAAAGTTAACAATTTGGGTTCAAGCACGGAAATTTTAAAATCAAAAACGTTTCCACTTTTAATACGAAAACGCAAAAAAAATGTCCACCACCAGTATACGAACCAGTATTGCTTGATTTACCAGTCGACAGTCTTCACTATTGTACTATACTCTTTGTTGGAAATAACTTGTATTTGAACCACGTTATACCTCACCGTGAAAATAACATATGTAAATGAAACATGTTTGACTTTTATGTCGCGTTTTTTTCTTGAACTTCATAGCTCCGTTTGAAAATATATACCTATAGTCGCCAGACAGGCGACTACGATTATTATAACACAACCATAAAAGATTCTAAAGAGACGAAATTTCTCTAATTTTTGTTTGTAGAGTCAAAAAAAGTGTAAATTTAATTTTAGTTAGATTATTTAAAATATCAGTTTTCATTTTTTTTTTAAGATTTATTCAAATTTATTTCAAAATGCGTTCGTTAATTCTTTTACAGCTCCTTAAACAGCACTGTCAATGTACAGCGATCGATATAAAGGCGGAACTCAGTATTTACATCACAATAAGCGTTGTTTTTCTTTAACTTCTTATTTTTTTCTGTACAAAACTGAATCATAATACTAAACATTTTCAAAACAGTAGTGTTTCAAGTTATTTAACAAAAATAAACAAATTTAAAACACTTCAAAAACATGCTTGAATAGACAGTAGGTAGGTACGTGCCTTGAAAACATTTATTCAAAAATTCACTGAGCATTTGTTTATATTTATAATTTTTCTTTTGTTTAAACAAAACAAAAATACACCAAAAAATCACGTATTCCAAGGTATACTTCAATTAGAAAAATTAGAAAAAGCGTTTAAAATCAAATAAAGCTTTATGCGTCGTAATATTATGTTTCAACTAATATTGCAGTTAGAATTTATAAAATAAATGACGTAAATAATTGCATACAAATTATACACACATATAAATATATTTTCTAATGCAAAACAACCACGATTTCGATGTATATTATTTCACAATTGACCTTCATTTGCCATTTTTACGTAGATATTGAAAATTTAACAATTAATATCACTTTGTTTTAAAAACACAAACAAAATTTTATTATCATTTTTATAGATACTACTGACCTGCATCACTTCATTATTATTCTTGCGAAGATGATGATAGGAGTTATGATTGAAGAGACTGGCTGCAGCAGTATCTGTCACATCCATTCCTATGCCCGAACTACTGCCCGATGACGAACTTGTTTCGGCCTTAGTATCTTCACAAATTCCCAAATTGGAATTATTACTGTCATTGTCGGCACTCGGTGTTAGGGGATGCGAGAAGGCGAGCGGAGTGGAGGAATTTGTCGACAGGAGGGGGCACATTGAAGCCTCCTCCTCTGGCAGAAATGTTGACACAGAAGGCGATTCGATGAGAGCTGATGGTAATTCCACATCTAACAAAGGGGGATCCGTTGATATTCCCATTCTCCAATCGTTGTTCAATTAGTTATTGGATAACTTTTTTTTCTCAATTTTTGTTTTATCAATTCAATTAAAAAAAACAAAAATCTTATGTACAAGAAATCGTTCGAGAAAAAAAGAATGTATTGAAAGGAAAAAAAGAAGAATTTATTTATATATTTTATCGTATGAATTGCGTGCGGTTTTCACTTTTTCTTCTTCGCTGTCGTCGTCGTGGTCGTCGAATCGAAACGCACTTGCTGACAAAACAATATAATTTTGATTTCAAATTCTTAATTGATATATATGTTTGGGTTTCATTCAATTTAAATTGATTAATTTTAATTATCCAGAAACTCTTCAAGATGATTTTTAACACGAACAAAAAATATGTACAAAAATATGTCTATGAAAAATGTGTGAACGGTCGAAAATGAGGACTGAGAACTGACGTTTACATTACGAAATGAATGAAAAATATTACACTAGCCACAAATATTTTCGTACAAATGCATCGCTCAGCATGTATTTGAAGTTTGTGCGCCGAATCGAACAAAAATGTATCTTAGTTAGAGCCAAAAGAATCTCTATACTGAATGGGCTACATATTTTGTGTGTTTGAACTTTAGAAAAGTGAATATTTTGTGGCTAAGGGGAAAATCATTGCCAGGTAGTGGTGGAATTAAATCAATATCTGCTTTAATTTGTCTTTTGGGTCTATTTTATAAAAAAAGCGCTAATCATTCATGATTTAAGCATACCTAGCTGAAAAAATCATGTTTTGAGTAATAGAATTAGAACTAAAAATGCACTAAAAACGAAGTTTTTTTTAAACTAATTATAAACTAATTTTAATTGATTTATAACTTTATGAAAAAAAAACAATTGTTCCAAGGAAAAAGTGTGGGAAATGTATCTAAACATGTACCAGAACAAAAAATGTTAAAATTGTAAAATTAGGCAGGTATGCACCTTTTAGCTGCAGTGCTAAGAATTGAAAAAGTTTTTAAAAATATATATGTAAGAAGAAAAGATATTTTTGTATCATAATCCTCAAACGTTCAAAAATAAAATTTCAGTTTAATAAGCTACAATTTTAGTACATTTAAATTAAACAAAAAAGTTAAGGGTACATCACAAAAATTATTAATAACAGGTTTTCTTTACATTTTATGTTCCTTGAAGCCTTGAACATAAAAACAGAAATGACGTATTAACCTTCCAACCGATCGAAGTCATGAAAAAATATTTGTTGGGAACATTGCTGCCCTCTATCTTTTTTGGCGCTAACTTCAGAGGGTCAGACCCATGAAATGAAATGTTGAAAATGTCAAGCTGAATATTTGTTTCTCACAATCAGTTTTTCTCCGACAATTTGAAATACATTGATTCAAAAAATTAAAGGAAGGAAATGGGGGGGGGGAATACGCCATTTTTGTTTTTTATCTTAAAAACTTCAAGGGACAATAAAATGAAAAGAAGACCCCCTTAACAATTTTTGTGATGTCAAATGCTAATTTGAATGAGCTTAAAAAAACAGTTTCACTTTTTTTTTTTTTTTAAGAAACGGTTTAAGAAAACGCGAAGCGATTGATATATCCAAAACTATTGGTTTGAGTGGATAAAATTTTGGGCAAAAGTAGCAGGAAATATAATTTGTCGCTACATAGCAGAACTAGTAGCCCTAAGTCACAAATACTTAGTTATGCGAGAGAGCTATTTGAAATCTTTAAAATGTACGAAAATTAAATTTTTTTTTCAAAAATCAGCCCTACTACCCTACTACTACTACAGAATTACAAATTCCATAGTAAACGAAAATTTTTTGTAGTGAAAATTAATGCTACGAAATTCGTAGTTCGTAGAATTTTGTATCGATAATCAAAATGAAACGAAAATTTTTGGCCATTTTCTACGACAAGTTCGTCTCATCATAGGCTAATACCCTGTTTTTGCAAAAAATGCATGACTTTAACAAAAGAAAAGGTTCAATTATTTTATTGTATTTATAAAACAAAAACAACAAATAAAGCACAATTTTAAAACTCTTCTAGCTTAAAAAGTATTTTTTTTCTTATTTAATCCTTTCGGCGAGTTTTGCCACACAATGCGGATGAGGTTTAGCTCACCGATCTTCATAATATATTTTTTAAAAACAAATAGAGCATTTTTATTAAACATAATTGAATGGAATAAAACAAATTTATAAAAAAATTTACAAAACTGAAACTATGCGGAAGAAAAACAAACAAGATACAACATCAAAATTAAAAATAAAAATAATTTGTATTATTTATTATTTTTTTCTCTTCGTTTTTATGATACAACATCACTTTCAAAACACGCCGTAGAAACAATAAACTCATTTACGGCCAATTTCTTTACAAAGTTCTAAAGTGAGTTAAAAACAATTATTTTTAGCTCTCAGTTTTTCGTATGAAAAAAAATAAAAATGAAACAATTTGAGTTCTAATTTTTCCTTAAACCGAGTTTTAAGAGCTAGAACTTTGTCAAGAAATTGGCCGTTAAACTACTTTATTTTAATTTTTTACTTTTAAATTTCCTTTTTTTTATTGTAAAAAATGCAAAAAACCTTCACAAACGAACAAAACCTCAACAACACAGATATTTTTTCAGAGATGCAAAAAGCTCAAATTTCAGCTCAGCTCACAGCTCAGCTCAAATTTGAGCTAGCTTTTTTTGAGCTAGCTCAGTGTGAGCTATAGCTCATTTTCTTAGCTAGCAGAAAAATTCCAACTTTTTAATATCCGGTGACTTTAATAGCAAAATTTTTAAGATTTTTGGAAATGGTCCGTAACTTTTGACATGAATGACACAAATTAAATGAGAAACTCTCACTAATTGCGTCTAACCTAAAAATAGCCTATGTGATGAAACTGTTCAGCTTTGGCACAGTTAAGTCCTTTGACATTATTTTCGTCATCTTACCACGAATGGTACCGAATGCACCTTAGCTTTACCACGCTAATCGTTCCAGGATTCTAACGGGAAGAACTGTTCCTTCAGTACGTACTTATAGTGATCTTTCACTACAAATTAAATATTTTCTTTAGTCTGATGAGTAAAGCATTTTTGCAGTGGCTGCCCGCTCCATTTGCTTACACACAAATTAATTTTCATAAACGATCTGCGTAAACGAATAAAAATGTGAGTGGAAAAAAATGCCGACTAGAGTTAAGATTGAATTTAGGTACTTGATTAATCTATACATACCTATAGTATTTCAAAAGCAAAGTTCTTTGCATCAATGCCTAGTAGAATTGTATGAAGTCATCACCTTAAAAACTAGAACAAATGCTTGAGCATATATACTGTGTACCTGACTTACTTACTTACTTTAGCTTTGACTGCAGAAACAAAAAATCTTACATTAAAAATGAATACTTATAAATTTATGAACAAACAAAACTTTTATTCACAAGTTAGCATCACTTATTTTTTTCAATCGTCCCTTTCCATAAATAATAATCTCAGCCTTTGGATTATTCACTTTCAATTGTTCTATATTTATTCTAAGATTCTCATGACTTTCGATTGTAAGACTTTTGAGATTCTTAATATAAATTAAAGACACACCAAAGAATGTATAATTTCCAATTAAAATTATCTCCTTCAATGAATTGCATTTCCATTTAAAGAATTCAATCATAAGTTCATCGGTTAGTTGACAAAAACTTAAATCAAGCTTTTCCAAATGATTAGAAATATTTCCAATGAGTTTTAAATACTTTTCACTCATAACAACATAGTGTAATCTTAATTTTCTTAATTTTTTACAATTTGATATTAGTTCTAGAGCAGACAATACAATTTCAGAACTTATAGAATAACCAACAGATAATTCGATGGAAGTCAGATAGGGACTTACTACTCGTAATAGACGTTTATCATCAGAATTAAAATGTCTAAAATTAAAACTAAGATCTTTGCATCTTCGCAAATTGATGTGAATTATTTCGTCTAATTTGCGGCTAGTTCCTAGTAAGTCAGTTAGCTCATAGTTGTTTAAATAGCTGAAGATTTTTATGAGGCAATCATCATTTAGTTGCAAAATGTTTAAGGCATCTGGTTTTGGCTGAAGGGCATGGAATGTATTTGTTTCTGTGGTCGTCATCACCTAGAATGAAAGTAAGATGATATTTTTTTTTATTAATCAAGACAAAAAAAGTTTTGGTTGAACATATTTTTAAATGTTGCTTATTTTTGGTAGAAAAACCAAACAAAAAAACTGTTAACAACAACTTAAAGGCGCTATCACTCTTGTTTGGCTGGAGATATAGCTATTTCGTGCTTTGCCACTTATGCACTCATCAGTGTCCTTTTTGTGGTGCTGAGCTTTAATCCAATTTTATTATGAAAAACTTTCTATGCACACCATGGGAATCGAACCCACGCATATCAGATTTTTGCTCAGTCTTAGAAATCGTGTGCCCTACGCACTCCACCACCTTAGACCACTGACGTCACAGGTCGAGATGTGTTTCTTGTTTATCCAAAATGCATTTGGAGTCACAGCATTTTTATTAGCGCCTTTAAGTATGCTGTCTTGTAACGATAGGTACATGTATTTAAAATTTTGTTGAGTTCAAAAATAAAAGAATTATAGTTTTTGTATTAAAAAGTTTGAAGTTTCCACTAAAATTATTTGTATGTGTACTCATTGCACGTATGTATAAGGGTAATTGTTAATACACATGACACTGGCTCTTAATTTTGAATATTTTAATTTTAATAATTTCCACCCCCAAATCGGCTCTAAATGACCTGACAAAAATCCATTTGAATATTTTTGATCAACGATTATATTTAGCCGTGAAAGTCGGAACTCATCAACTCATCGAGTTGATATCTCGACTACACTCCTACAATTATTTACTAATTCACTTGATGATGTCATTTTGTTCATAGATAAATGTAGATTATGTTACAGTTGCACAAAAATTGAATAAAATATAAAATATTAAGTTAGGTTATTTATTTTCATTTAATTTTCGTTTTTTTTTATTTTTTAATTTTTTTTATTTTTAATGTAGGTCATAGTTGAAATTTATTGTACAAATTTAAATAAAATACGACAAAAAAATGTCCATAAATCTTTTATTCTAAGATATGTTATAAATAAAATACCTTAAATATCTAAAATCGTCGAAAGAGGTTATAATTATGAAAATATATATATTATGTATGTTAACATTTAACTGTGACCCTTATTCAAAATAAACTGAAGTTAAAACTCCTTTAAACATTAAATCGAAAATGTATAAAAATCAGCAAGTCACAACCCTATTTATTATTTTAAATTTTGTTTATTTTTTTAAAAACAAAATGACACTAAAATAAAGTCAATAGATTAATAAATAGTAGGAGTAGTTGAGATATCAACTTGACGATTTGGCGTTGAAACCTTTAAAATTTAAAAAGTGAACATTTAGAACCAGTCTAATACATATACATAAATATATGTAAAATTTTTTTTTATTTTGGTAGACGGTTGCTTTATATACAATAAATACTTGTGATTTGATTGATTTTTTTTTTTTTTTTAAATTAGTGCATTCTTCGTGACTTCTGTTTTTTTTTCTCGAAAGCTGAGTGAAATTGAATATTCAGACTTTGTTTAGGAAACCATTAAGCATAAACCATGAGCTCCACGGAGTGGATTAAAAAGAATGTACCTACATATTTAAATGAGTTTTTGTGGACTTGAAAAATTTCATTTTTCGTCAAAAACCTGCTTCCTTCGGTCACTTGCCTATTTCTTTTTCTCCCACAGGCAAATAAAAAATAAAATGTATAACTGGATCGAACGAACTTGCTAAAGTTCGAAGTAATCATATTTTTTTTTAGGCAATGAACAATTCAGTTTTTTATAAAAAAAAAATTATAAAAAAAAATATTTTTGGTTTAAATTTTTTGATATTTTTTTAAAATATGTTTTCATCACATTTCCGGTATTCGAATACTTGCCCTATAGAGCAAGTCAAAATGATCAGAACAAGTTTAGAAACCATTACGCACAAACCATGAGTTGCATGCAGCGATTTTAAAGAAGAGTCCAAAAACGCTTCACCCTAATATACAATGTATCATATTGTTCAATTAAGCAACATTTATTTAATTCTATTACATATATTCTGTTTTACACTTTAAACTACTATCATAAACTGCCTTACCATAATACTATATTCTATGTATTTTCTAAAACTTATTTATTATAATACATTTTGTACTAAATCTAACCAAAAATATATTTCCTCCCCTTATAATAAAATGAAGTCAACTTGAGTCGACGTCTTTTATTTCTGTTTTATTAGAAGCATCCTAAAATATTTCATGCATATTATACAAAGGTATGTACAAATGTACATACATATGTATAAACTAACACATAACTCTTAAATAACTTTCTGTTTTGAATTTGATTAGTAATATAATTGATGTTTTAAAAGTACGTATACGCCACAGTGTACCAGAGCTTGGCAGCTTCGCTGTTCATACGAAACTAATTATTTGTTTGAATATGATACAAATATTTTCTGGGGCAGTGAGAGGAGTAACATGTAACGGACAAACAAAGAAAACAAAGATATATTGTATGAATAAGTTGTACCTTTAAGGACAATGCAATATGCATGCTACTAACTTTAAACATTACTGATGAAATCTATTATAATAAATTATATATATGGTTCTAAAAACAATTATCCAATTCCACTGCTATTTTGTATCATATAAAGTGGTTTCGACCAAAAATTATACCAATCTCCACACAAAATAGATTACGACTTAATTGTCTCCATTCCCCCATTTTATTCTCGCATATAGATTGCAATTGAAAGATCGTATAGTTAATTAAATTACAGAAACATCTTCATGCTATTTACAATAAAGAGAACTATTTTGTTTGTTGATAATCAAAGGGTGCAACAACTTTTAGTTATTTACAGCCAAACAAAAAATTATATAAAGATTTTTCGGAACCTACTGCGTTTCATTTTAAGAAAAACATAATCACAATTGTTTTTTTTTTTTCAACGACGACGTTTCGTCACAGAACCAAATTTATAAAGACCACGAAAAGAAAAACTAAAAATCTTATAAGCCTTATAAATTATAATACTTAATGCTTTTATTTATTAGTTTTCGATTAATAAGAACATGTTTTCGAGAAAATTTCAGTAACGGCTATAAGCTTATAAGGGAAGCAAGTACCTACTTTCATAGAATTAGAAAAAATTGTTGGATATTCCAGAAAAAAATCTCTTAAGTATATTTAAAAATGTAGTTTGAAAAATCGATTTACCAAATGGCTTAGTTTAGATTAATGTGTAGGTTGAGGCACAAATACACATATTTTACAATAATCTAGACACAAATTATTTCTTTCATTTCCTCTATCATCCTAATATGACATTTGAAATACACATTTAGGTTCACTGATTTACAGAATGAAACAGCTTGTCAACCATAATGTTGTAATTAAGTTAAGATCTGTTTCTTATTTCTCTAAGTGAAATTAGTAGATTTCCTTTGCCGGTGAAACATGATTTGTTTTCATTAGCTAATGAACACCTGTAGATTGTTTACACAGACGAAGTTGTAGGGTAGCGTCTGTCATTGATGTTTTTTTGTTTTTGTTTTGTTTTATTATAACAAACCAACTTGAAATATTGTTTTAAATTCCGAAGTTACACGAATGATGTAAAACTAGATTACTCAGCACATAATCATTCCAAGTTTTTCTGTTTTTGTTTTAATTAATCAAAATTCATAATCTTTTATGGTATCTTTTTTTGTTGTTTTTTTCTATTCAAAAGGAAAATCTAAAGATAGAACTTGACTATGTCTTTTTTATGTTTCGTTACACGCTTACGCACGATTTCCAATACAATTTTGTATACGTAGGTAGCCACCCAAGGTTAAAAAGTTTTCCCACCAACACAAAATAATTCCATTTTCGTAACTAGAGTGTCATTTTATTTAATTTATTAATTTATTGGCTTGCAACAATTTTTTTTTGCACTGGATTACAACTACTACTAATTCAAAACTAAATAAAATAAGAACTTTTAGTCACAAGAAATAAATTTGCGTTTGTGTTTAGATTTAAATAGAATAAATATTATTCAAAACATTATTTAACCTGGGTGAATGGATTTTTCAAGTCGTTGAGCGATAAACAAATTAAAGCGTCCAACAATAAAGAAGGAAAATGTGTACTGACACTGGCGAGCAGAAATGAAAAGTTAAAAAATATTTAACAGCTGCTGGTGTGGATTTAAGTTGTATTGGATTTGTGGAACACAAGCTAATAAATTCATTAGAATCTATGGTGGGAACAGCGTTGCCATACTAATGGTTCAATCTGTGTTTTGTTAAATTAAATTACATTAGTTTCTGAGTGAACCCAGGTATCTGCACAGTAAATTTTGTTTAGTTTTTTCAAGGAATTTTATTTTTTCTCGAATCTGAATATTTGGATTGAATTAAAAAATATATCGAATTAATTGTAAAACATTTATTATATCCAATACTTTTTTGAGAAAAAAACAAATTATTAGAAGGATAGTGAGAAAAATTAGGTAAAATGGAATATGAAAGTATCTAAAGTAGACACCGCAGCGAAAAAAGTTCAATGTTCGAGTTGTAAGTGTTAATAAAATCTACAATTTTAGTTCACATAATTTTTCAAAAACTGAATTTTTGTTTTTTTTTTATTTTTATCCTTTTAAATTTTGATAAAACTTGGTTGTAACGCACATTGATATATTTTTTACTTACACAAATTTTTTTTTAGCAAAATATCAGTTTTTGTGTGTTTTAACGAATTTTTTTTCAAAAAATACCTAATTTTCAATAAAAAAAAAAGTTGAAATAAACATTTTTGAGTTTTGAAAAGTTTGAGATGGATTCTTCTTTAAATCCTCTTTTTAAGAAAATCAACACCGTTATTGTAAAAAAAAAAACATTGTCAAAATCTGAAAAAAAGGAAAAAACTGATTTTTATCGATTTTTCCGTAAATGATAGTAGGTAGTCTCAGCCAGCAAAGAGTGGTCATAGAAACCAAACTAAACTTTTGCAAAAAAATTTGACTTTTTAAAAAGAGATTTCTTTTTCAGAAACCAAACCAATTTTTTTGGTAAAAATTTCGATGCGCTTTTTACTAGTCTGGATTTGTTAAGAGTGTAATCAATTATTTGGACTTACAAAAAAGTGCAAAAAACATGTTTTTGTTTCTGTAAATTGAATCCCTCTTTAGCCAGAACCTCAGAAAAACAGTGTTTTTAGGAGGTTCAAAATTCTTTGCATGGACGAGCAATTCGGATACTAGCTTCAAGTTAAGACATTTAAAATCTCTTGCAAATATTTAATATGTTTTTTATGACCGAAGAGCTCGCTGATATTACTGTCATTTAAAAATAAAAGATACAAATACAATTGATAATAAAAATAGAAATTTGCATTGAAAATATAGAAAAATATAATTTGAAAAAGTTGATTATGGATAGTAATTCGAATGAGAAATCATTATAATTTATGAATTTCAATATTCACAGTTGATTGCTCTGTTCTGATCTAAATTTTCTTCATTAAACACACCTAATATTTTAGTAAAAAAAAATGTTTATACATAAATAAAAAATAAATCAATGTACATTAAAACCAAGTTTTATCAAAATCTAACTATTTTGGAAAAAGATAAAAATAAAATACAAAAAAAAATGTTCTTCGCATTTTTCATAGTATTTTTGAGTTTTGTTGATCTTTTTATTACCTCTCTTGCATTGAACTTTTTCCGCTACGAGATCTACTTTTGATACAAATCGTTCGCCCACCCACCCGCTTACCCACAATTTTTTTCCCCCTCATTATGCCATTTTACCTAATTTTTTCCACCATCCATATCTTGCTAATAATTTTAGTCTATAATATAAGTTACTCACAAACATTGAGATAAAGAAATCCTTGCAAAATGAAAATTTAAGGTTAATGCCTCTTGTTTTTAAATTTAAAATATGTGACATGGATACCTTTATTATAAATTCACCAGAAAGACGAACTTCAAATTATTCGTCTCCTTTTAGTTTTATTCAGTAATAAAAAAAACATAAACAAATTGTAAAACCTATAAATTATGCTGCTACATCGAAACAAAAACACTTATTTTGTAAACTTACAAGAGATCTGATTACATTCTGAACGGCAACAGATTAGGTCAAAAATTTGTTAAATAAAATGCTGTCGTAATAACAAGTTTGAATAGAATGATTCGATCATGATAAGAACTATTGGTACTTTAATGAACCGTTACACAATAATTGCTCGTATAATATGCAATTAAGCTTATGTAAAGGCCAAATCGAAATCTCTGGTACGTGCGCGTGTTTCTTAACACGCTTAGTTAAGACCCTGTCAAAATATATACCCCTTGCTGCATGGTGGCTCAAATATAAGCCAAACCATACTATTGTGAATATTTTTTGTGTTTTCTGCAAAAATTCTTGTTATTTGCTTATAACATGAAATGAGAACTACAGATGTTAAAAATTTTATCAATAAACGCCATCTGTGAACAAATCTTTCAAACTTTTTTGATTTTCAAGCTAGTCAATTAGGTTTGTTTTTTTAATTCGCTTCGTTTTCGGCGACGTTCGTGTGTCAGGAAAAATTAATTTGTAAAAACATTAATAAATAATAATTAAATTATAAGGAATCTAACCCATAGGTACATTTTATTTATTTAGATTAGATTAAAGATTATAGATTTATTTATTTTGAATATATAACAATTAGGTTATTTAATAATATACACATGTATATCAAATAGCTCATTAATTTGATCAAAATATAATTATTTACATTTATTTTTATCAAAAACAGTGTTATTGTCACTTCATTTTAATTATATTTTATGTGTGTAGTGTGATTCTTGATAGGAAATACTTTAAGCTGATGTGGGTACAATGAATAAACAAGTTACGGTTCATCAGTTTATAATATTATCTTTAAAGAATAAAAAATAGTATTTCTATTATTTACGTCTGAACATTTAATAAGCATTCAAGGTCCTTTGGTTGAAATCCAAAGAAAAATCATGCAGTAAAGGTTCTGGAGTCACAGAATGATACATGCATTGATTAAATTTGGAATCAAAAATATATCATCGATAGCAGGGATTTTTCAAGATAAATGTCTGGATTTTTTTCAAAAAAGAGTTATTTTGTTCTGCACATTTTCTACCAACTAATTGCATATACATTTATTGAATCAAACAACCTAAATCTCGAAAACGGCTCTAAGGATTTCGATTAAGCTTGGTGTATGTTATGTTATGACTGATTGCAATAATACTGCATTTTTGGTTTTTCTCAAAAAATTCGAATAACGGAAATATGATGAAAATTGCCATAATTTTAAGTTTTCTCATTATATATTTTGACTGGCTAAGCCAATTCTGTTCAAAACTTGTCAACAGGTTCTTCTTATGATTTCAAAAAGTATTGTGCAAGTTCGTGCGATCCAGTCGTGCATTTTATTTCTTGCTGTGTCTCGGTGGGTGAATTTGATTTGCAAAAGGATGAATTTCATTTAAACCATTTTTGTTTTTATAATTTTTTTTTTTACTATTGGAAAATTTTGAGTTTTTCTACTTTGCAGTAAACTTTGAAATTGTTTTATAATTTTCTTAAGAAATACTTAAAATTAAAAGAATAATATTAAAAAGCAAGTTAGTTCAAAATATACTAGAAATAGGGACAGACAGTGTTTTTAGTTTTAACAAAAACTTTTTTTTTTAACAAAAAAAAAAATTTATTTTTACATAGACTGTATCTTTGACAAAAAATTATATTCTAAGCTGTGTGACATAATTATAATAAATGTTAAGATGCCGCGGAGTAAACATTTTCTAAAATTTTGAATTTTGTTTTTTAACTTATACGTTTTCATTTTCACTTCCTTATGATAAGTCATATAAACATAATGGCATGTTCGATTAAAGTCCCTGATTATTAAATTATTTTCTAACTAAATACACAATAAATATCTACGTCACAAGTTAAAATTGAGGGTGTGTTGGGTATTGATATATGTAAATCATTTACTTTCTAATACAAATAAAATATAATATTTATTAAATCTATCTTAGACCTGATGCATTGATAATGATAACCTCAGGAAGTTGCACAAATGTTATTGTCTGATACGCCTATAAGCTCAATATAGCTTATACTTTTAATGTTAATCCATGACATTACAATTTTAGTGAATTATTAACTTCGTAAGTCAACAGACGCTAAAGTGTTTCGACTTTGAAGCCTTTATTGTGGTTTTTTTGCGAATCAAGGAGTTTTAATATCGTGATTTTCTATTTCAAATTAAAATTTGTACTTATTTCTACAAGAAACTGTGCTGATGTGTTTATTTAAAAAGGATTTTTATATCCTCTAATATTGTTAAACAAAATTGCACAATATTAATAAGGTAATAGCTGTTTAAAATAAATAAATCTGTAGGTACTTTCGATTTTTAGATTATTTAATTTGACCGGTTTTAAGTTTCCATACATTTAATTACAAATATAAATAAAATGGAATATATTAATATCCAAAAATTTTTGTTATTTAAAGTGGGTTTTTTGTATATTATACTTACAGTTATTCCGTGAATTAACATTAAAGGTTTGAATGAAAGAACAATAACCTATGTGTTACAACCAATTTCATAGGCACGAATTATAATTGCTATTATTTGTTTATTAGTTTAAAAAAGCGCATTGAGACAGGGTTTCAATAATCGATTTTACGTATCTATCTGCATGGATAGTTAATAAGGTAATATTTTTACATAACCTCATAAATATTAAAAAACAAACAAAAATATTACAGTTACATCGTAATGGAACAACTTTGAAATTTTCTTTTTCGTGGTTCGTAACAACTCCACGACACCAATGGAATTCATGATAAAGGCCTAACTACAACGGCCACTTTTTGCAAAAAAGTGCAAAAGTGAACATTTGAAACTCATTTTTCTGATCATTTAACTTCAAAAAAATTAAAAAAAATGTGTCAAAAACCTTAGATTTTTTATTCTCAAACTGGTGGTGTAATTTATTCCGAAAACAAATGAACCTACACCTAAAGAAAAAAATTATTTTACTTTTGCACTTTTGCAAAAAGTGGCCATTGTAGTTAGGCCTTAAGGCACCAAATGGTTGTGCATTTACTTTTACTTACATAACCGTTTTGTGTGACAAAACTCCCAATTATTAATTTTGAAGCATGTAGTTTTTATTTTCGGTGTATCTAAAACTCAAGTTAAGAAAGAGCAGGCCTGTAGCAATTCTGTTTTGTTACGGGGGCAAATTTTACAAATTTGAACGATCAAAAAAGTTGATTAATGCATGCAATTTAATTTCCACATATTAATTTTCGTGATTATGTATCGTCTTCTCATGCCAGAATAAAATTGAATTTACCATGATTAATTTTATTGATTTTCTGATCTTTTTTTAAGTTGTATCCTATTAACGTTATTATGCGCTTATTGTGGAGGAAAAAAATATAATAATTAATTAACACTGAAGGTTTAAGTGTACTTCACGCCAAACATCATGTTAGGTTTCTCCTGAAAATTGCAAAAAAAAAGTCGACTTTTTTATCTTTCTTCTTTGACTATTTTAACCTTGAAAAACAAGTTTTTGATCATAACTAACTTTGTACAAACGTTTCCAAACTTACAAAATTTTCTACAAATGGAATCCAAAATCATCTACACAAGAGACTACTAGCCTAAGAGCCCGTAGCAGATGTCTTGCATGAGAGGGAACCGATGCATTTTAAAAGTACAATTAGCTTAAGGCCCGGTCATCGTGACACCCAAACCTTTATTCTGCCTTCACCTTCATGTATTGGAAGCATTATCAAATAAATGTGTAATAACAAAGCAGTATTTTTAAATAACTGGGAGAACGTTGATACGAGTTTTTAAGATTCAATGCACTAAGAAACGCAAGGTACAATCTAAAAAAAAAAACACAAAATAATAATAAATGTGTAAAAAACAAACTCTGTATAAACTATAAAGACATTTATGTATTATCGATAATTTGTTATTTTATTTTGTTCCTTCTTTTTCTAAGGAGGGCAAAGCAAACGCTAGAGGGGGCTAAGTCCCCCCCTTGCCCCTATGGTTGCTACGTCTCAAAAAAATATTCGATGTTTTAGTAATGCCGTCGTCGTCCGTCGGCGTGTTGGCCTGTGCGTCTGTCCGTCCCTAGGTTCACATTTTTACTGCTGTGCCCAAACTTGTGAATGGATTTTCTTTAAATTTGGTACATAATGATTTTTAATTTATCTCGTCTAGATGGAGTACCTCCCTTATAACATTTCATTTTTGAGATATTCGAATTTTCTGGAAAACAAATCCACCGATTTGAATTTAAAACTTATGCATGTAATGTTAAAAGTTATTAAATAAAAATCTCTTATAACGAAAACCCGTAATAATATTGTCCAAAAATATTCTTCGAAAGAGGGTCGTCCATACACGTCTTAATGTTACTGCTCAATATTTCTATGTCTATTTGCTTATTCTGTATCTAAAAAAATCGAAAAATATTGACTCTAATTCCTTACAACGCCAATATTATTGCGCAATACTGAGTATTGCGCAATAATATTGTGTTTTATTTCACATGCAACAATTTTGTTTTTCCCATCCAATGAAAAAAACAAGTGGGGAAAAATTAATAGAATTTAAAAAGTGTGTTTCGATAAAACAAAAATATAACTTCATTTATATGTAAATGGCTGGTATTCCGCGTTGTTTTTAGAAATGTATTATCTATTTATTTATTGAAAAAAAAAATGTTTATTAAATGTAACAAAAAGTTAAATTGAACCTACTTGCATCGTTTCCAATAAACGACAACTATGCTTAAATTAACCCTTCTCTTACGTTCAAAATATAATAATCAGAATCTAATTATTTCCGCGTTTTTTCATAGTTTGCACTTCATAGATTTCACACTATCAGATTTGCTTAGGGTTATCAAGCACTTGCGTAACTGACTATTGCGCTACTGAAAAATTTATAAAATTTGAAACTTGAACATTAGAAGGATGCGCATGTTCAATATCAAGTGCATTAACCTCTTGACTAGAGTTAATAGATATAGATATGAATTTGAAATATTTCAGATTATGAAATGTACTTTCCCTGATAATATGTTACACCTAATAAATATAAGGAACTAAAATAATTTAGATTTTGTATCTTTGGCTGTTTTAAAATTTAAATTTTAGCGAGGTAGTTTTTTTTGTTGCTTTTCAGTCAGATCTGGGCTGTTAAACAATAAAAGTTTTGTTATAAGCTTTAGGGACTTTTTTGCTGACACTTAAGTATTGATCGTATCAGCAAATGGCCCAAGGTCTTTTAAGCGACGTCTTACTATAATTTTAAATCGATTCCTAACTAAATATTGCGTCCTATTCTCAGCTTTTTATGATTAAGGTTTCAAACTCAAGTTCAAAATCAAATGCGAAATTTTATAGCAAAAAAACAGACATCAATAATTGAATTCTTAAATTTATGCTTAGCCACCTTCTTTTTTTCAGAAACAATCTTGTCATGGCCTTAGACTTTGCAGCTGGCTGCGTGGGAGGTATGTATCATGACGACTAAAAGCAATATTTCTTCAATGTAATATTTGTCTATTAAATACAAACTACCATTTAAGACTCTATCAACACTCAAATATCTTAATGTAGTCTACGGGACTTTCAGGTTGTGCCGGCGTACTTGTCGGACATCCTCTAGACACAATAAAAGTTCACCTGCAGACACAAGACTCCAAACGACCTATTTACCGTGGAACATGGCATTGCCTTCAGTCAATTGTAGCAAAGGATTCAATTCGAGGTCTTTACCGTGGAATTTCAAGCCCTTTGGGTGGTGTGGCTTTTGTGAATGCAATTGTTTTTGGAGTTTATGGAAATGTTCAGCGAAATACAAATGATCCAAATTCGCTTATATCTCATTTCATTGCTGGAAGTACGGCTGGATTGGTTCAGAGTTTAGTGTGTTCCCCAATGGAACTGGCTAAAACATGCTTGCAACTACAAAACAATTTCAAAACAACTGTAAAACATAAAGGGCCCATTTCTTGCCTATTCCACATTTATTCTAAAGATGGATTTCGTGGTATGTTTCGAGGGCTTGGTATTACGACCTTAAGAGATGTTCCAGGTATTTGTTTTTTGTTGAGTTTCAATATGCATTTAATAATCTGTTTTGAAACAAATAGGATTTGCTGGATACTTTGTATCTTATGAATTGCTTATGAAACAAGTCGCAGCGCCATCTGCAATTCACTGCCTTATAGCCGGCGGGCTCGCTGGAACCTTTTCTTGGCTGGTCACCTTTCCCATTGATGTTGTAAAATCATGCCTTCAAGCGGATGGAATGATGTCAAGACCAAAATACACAGGCATCTCGGATTGCATTAAAAAAGGCTATCAATCAGAGGGCATCAAATTTTTCTGCCGTGGCCTTACATCAACACTTTTGAGAGCTTTTCCAATGAATGCAGCTTGCTTTTTTGTTGTATCACTTGTTATGCGATTATCTGACAGCAATCAGCTGGCGATTGAACTTCATCCACCAGAGACCTTAGCAATTATATCATCAGCATCAAATAGTTTGACTGTTAAGCATCAGTTATCATCAACTCAACTTAATTCGCAATATGACATTCATAAGAAAAAGTCACAAATTGTGAAGAGTTTGGTGTTCCTAGGATCTTTCAGTGAGGCGGTTTTAGAAACCGAGCTCGAAGACTTGGCAAATGAATTGTGTTCTGATGAAAAGAGAGATTATTATCTATTTGACAGAAATCAACTGCAAGATGATATCGAAACGTAATTTTTAAATTTTTTGGTGACAGTTTGTCTTCAATGTGATTTTGTACATTTTCGGTCCAGTTCCTAAAGTGATATAATTGTGTAATTTAATTTGTGTAATTATGTATATAAAATAGAATAGAACAATTTAAGATAGATAGTTGTTATGGATTTAGATTTAGATTCAGATTCTGTTCATTTCAGCGTTAAATTCAGATTAAAAATTTACAAAAATTGATATATTTTAAATAAAATGTAGAAAAGTTTATGACATTTTTTATTTGTTAATACCTAAGCACCAAAACAGTGTCAAATGCCACTTCAATTTGCTTACTTAAAACAATAAGAAATACCATAGAACTAGAATAGATCCTTAAAAACTAAAAATTAAATAGCAAAATTCAAGTACCTAGTAAAAAAACATTCTAAAATTAATAGAGTTTCTCTCTTCATATATGTATATATAGTTCATAAGATGTAATTATAATAAAAGTATAAAATGTTGGTAATTATAATAATGAATAGTCCAAAGAATAATCCATGATTGCAAAAAAAGAAAAAAAAATTAAGTCAAGGTGCCAGAGAGAAGCGATTCTAAAATCTCATAATTTAAATTAAAAAGCCATAATCTTACGAGTCTTAAGAACATTCTAGGAACTGTTAAGCTCCTAATAGATTTTGGTAGCTGTATAGCTTTAACAATTTTAAAACGTTGATAATGCGGTAGAAGAGCTCAATCTTCAAAGAGTTATTGGAAGATAAGTTGAAAACATAACTTTCATTTTGGAACTTACCAGGAAATTATGCTCAACAAACCAGATACGTTTAAAGTTTAAACAAAAAAGTGAGTAAATGTAAAAGTGAAAGAGGATAGAGCCCCTTGCAGAACCTTGTGGTACATCCAAATTTATTAATTTGATTTATCCGCTAAAGCAAATATTTTTGGATATAAGATCAATTTTCGTTTCCAAAGTGATGGATTTCGCTAAGAGAGTTTCGTTTCAAAAACCCTGAGCTAAAATTTTCTAATACCTACCCTTTTCAGATAAAGAAATCAGCCATCTTGTATTTTGTTCCATAAAATTGGCGATTTTGTGCTATCCCTCCCTTACTATCAAGTCTCAAATTTTTCAAAAACCAATGAGTTCAAAGGGCATGCAAGGAGTAAAAACGATTAAGCACCCCCTTTGCACTCATTGTTTTTCGAAAAGAGTATTCCTTTAAAAAAAAAGTTGTGTTTATTGTTATTAGGTCTTACGTGTAAACACCCAGTTAAAGAAGAAGGTAAACAAACGGGAAAATCTTCTTACAAGAAGTAAATGCGAGCCTTTAGCTAAATGTTTGCTTTGTATAACTTAGCAACAGTTTATTATATTCCTATTGCACTTTCTTAAACCTAACATTGTGCTTTTCCTATAGCAACTTTGTTATTATCGATCAAACTAAACAGTTTCATATTTTTGTATTTATTCAACTATCGAAGTCGAACTCTTAACGAAAGAAGTAATAAATCGAATTTTGGGGAAAAAAGAATATTCATATCGATATTATGGATAATTGCGAACCAATTAAACCTTTACAAGTTATTAAGATTTCACCTTTAAAATCTCTTGAACCACTTGTTTCTTGTAACATCGAAAAAAATGATTTCGAAATAAAAAATCTCTTGCCACCGGATCATCCACTCTTGAATAGATTTCAACAATCTCTTAAGGAACATCTTCTTCGGATTAAAATCCAGCTAACAGATGAAATTGATGAAATAAAGCATAAAATTCAAATCAAAGAACAAGAACGAGAAGAGTTTGGAGCTAAACTGTATGACAGGCAACATGAAATCGAAAGGCAAAACGATATTCTCGAAGAGTATTCGAAAAATATTCACGAAACCGTTTCCAAGCGTGTCGAGGAAGAACGTCTGCGGGAGTCTCTTCAAAAAGAATATGATGAAAAATATGCATTGACTAAACAACGAAAATTTGAACACAATCAGAGACTAGTTGAACTGGGGCACTTGCAAAATTTGGAAAATAACATTCGAAAATGGACCAATGAATTCGAAACGGAACTGACAAGTTCCAAACGAGTTGTCAGCAAAGATAGTCAATTACAAAAAGCCATTGCGGAAGAGAAGCAAAAGTCAGATTTGATGTTCTTTAATTTGCAAGTTGAAGTGAAAAAACGCGAGGAAGAACTACAAGGATTATCTCAGCAAATATCAGATCAGAATCTGCTGAACAACGTCCTGCAGACTAGTTTATCTGATGCAAATGCCGATTTGGAAGTCCTGCAGCAGGAGCATAAGCGATTAACACAGTCTTGGGGTGAAGTTATAGTTGCTATTCAGCATAGGGATAAAGTTTTATTTCAGGCGAGGCAGACATTGCAGTAAGTTCTTATTCATCAAAATATATAAAGTAAATACGAGTTTACCTATAATGGTTATTATTCTATTTTTATAGAAAACAGCAAGAATCTTTGAAATTGACTTCTTCAAGTATAGAAGCAACACAAAAACAAATAATAAAGGAAACTGAGAAACATGAAAAGTTGGAAGCCTTCAAATCACGCTTGACCAGGGATCTAATGTCATTGAAAAGGGATGGTAAGTGAAAATTATACTGGCTCAAAATTTAAGTCGATTAAATGTAAAACAAAAACATTAAAAAAAAAACTTTCTGGGATTAAGATATCCCCAAAATTTCAGTTAAATTTTTTACAGCAAAACTTACTTGCTTTGCAAACAAAAATCATCATCAAAGTCGGACTTATTTTATAAATTATAAAAAATACAGGAATTGCATGAGCATACAAAATTTTGGGGAGCAAGCGCCTCCTCTGCTACCCCCCCCCCCCCTCTTCCCTTGCGTACGCTCATAATTGGATGTAGTGCTTGATTTCTAATCAAAGGGTGTGGGTTCGAGTGATAGACATCATTCGAAAATCATTTAAGATCTGAATCTTACAAATTATACGAAAATTTTCGCATGAACTCAAATATTTACAAATAAGGACTTGAGCTTGTAACATGAACGACATCTCAGACTAGAGAGTTGAATAATAGCTTATGCCTCTAAAATAATGGTCAGAGGTCATGTTCTTGAATTTCATATTCCTAATCAACTTAAGAAAGGGGAGCCTTTAACTCTTTCATCCACAAATCTTCTTATTTATCTACATCTACAGTTGAATGTTAACAGTTTAGCTATTTCATAAAGTGTTGCTTGAAAAGTACTGGCATAATTCTGGATTCTTTATAGCCGATAAACAATCAAAACTACTAGCAAAGCTCGAGATGAAAATGGAAGAACTGCCCAAAATTCTAGAACAAACCGAAAAGGATTATCAGGAATCCAAACAAGAAGGACACCAACTGAATATCCAACTAAATGCCCTTCAGTTCAAATTAGAAAAACAATATGCCATCAAGAGTGACATGGAAGAAGCTATTCTAAAAATAGCTCAGGATCAACTCATGTGCGATAAAGCATCAAAATTTCGCCTCAAAGTACTGGGTGAACATCAAGATAGTCGCCGTGCAATGGAAGAAAATTTGCATAAAGTTGAAACTCAACTCTCGAATATGCTGCTGAAGTTGGAACGTCAAAAGAGTGCTATATTGCGACTTCATGAAGAAGGTGATGTCTTGAGTGCAACATTGAAAGAACACACCGATGAATCAGATGGAATAAATAATGAAATTAAAGCAATAGAGAATCAAATTGCATTGAAACTGAAGCAGATTGATAAATTGTCAAAGATTTTGGATGATTTGATTAAAGAATCTCAAGGTTGTGAGGTTAGCCCAACTGAATATAAGGTATGATTTGTTGGTTGCTATGTATTATAATTTTGAGCTTATAAGCCTTTACTATAACTTTTTTAAAGATTAAAAACCTGGAGAAAGCTATTCAAGAAACTGACCAAAAAATTCAAGAGCATCAGCAGTTCTGGCTGATTCTACAAGGGCACATAGTGAATTTATCTCAGAAGCGAAATAATCAGCTGAATGACATTCAAGTCGCTCGAAAACGTGAGCCATAATTACTTCTTTTTTATGAAGAACTGTTTTAATTTTTATGTACACTTTAGAACTAATGATTATAAATCAAAAATCATTGAAAATTGACTACGAAATGGAACAAACTGAAAACAACACTCGAGAGATAACACGTGAAATTCAAAGCTATGCCACAAAACTGGAACTTTTAAGTGCCAAAGGTTATGAAAAGAAAAAACAACACGAGGCCACGGAATTCGAATGTGAAATGGAACATTTTGATTTGTTGGAAAAACTCAAGGTGGGTAACTAAGGCTTAACTGACTTTGCATTTTTTTCTATTCAATAAAACTTAACCTTTATATTCTTTATCATAGGACAGTGAAATGAGAGTTCTTCAGTTGGAGCAAGAAACTGCTGATCTCACAAACGACATTGAACACCACAAAAACATAGTTCTAGAGCGCCATCGAGAAGCCCTCTCTTGGGAAACTAAATACAAGTTAATAGATGAAACTCTACGTTGGCGAAGAAGTGAATCAGCGGTTGAAAGTGAAATCGGTAATATGCGGGCTGAAATACATCGCATGGAAATTCGTTATAAGGAATTGAAAAGAGCTCAAGAGAAACTCATTCAAGATTTAGATCATTGTGTTATGCATAGGGAGAGAATTTTTGTGGTAGCTTCAACTAAACAAAAAATGGAAGGAGCACATTTTCGAACGAGGACAAATATTCAGCAAAAAATTAACGATCTTAAAACAAAACTTAAACAAGTTAATTGTGAAATTGGAGCTGCTGAAAAGAAGCTGAGCGAACTTTCAAAGGAACATGCTGAATTGGAACAGATTAAAGTTGGTGTTCAAAAAGATATTGATATGGAAGTCCATCAAGATAGATTGATCACCAATGAAATTGAACAGGGAATTCTTCTGAAACATCAAAATTTAGAGAGTATTGTTCGCAAACAAAATCGAGCTAAGGAATATCGAAGACTTACCGCTACAAGTTCACAGCCGAGGGTTTCAAAATCAGAGACTTCTGTTGAGCTGCGTATGCAGAAGCAGGTTGAAATCAATAACCATTTGGCAGAAGTAGTTGATGCTCTTTTAGCTGAGTTTCCAGATAAAAAATTTATTTTGACACGATTGTCACAAACTTTAAAAGATTAAATTAAGAAATGGGCCATAATTTTTTTCCAGAATTAAAAAGATGCTTATCAGTTGTATTGCAAGTCCCAGTCTATGTGTCGCTTTTTTTTTTTGTTAGCTAGTTCTAGCTAGTTTTAGCTCGAGCGAAGAATTAACATAACTTTAAGAGTAAAAAAAGTGTGAAAAGTCACTGCTGACTTTACACACCTACAAGAATAGTTGCGAGTGTCAGTCACTTTATAGGGCTTATTTTCGTAACTTCTTTAGCTGGCAGCCTCTGGCTGTTATCAAAACTTAAATGGGTTAAGATTAGATAATCGCTGATGCAATGGTTGCCGGATAACGCCACGAGAGTTCCAATTTCATCAACAGCAACCTTATTGTAGCATCTTCTTCCATTTGCCTCTGGCAACCAGCTATCTAAGTGTTACCCACACTTTACAATGAAAAAACTTTTGTGAGTTAAATAAATTAGAAATTTAGACCGGTAGTCACCACGGGCTCATAGCTTTTTAAGACGGATCACACCAAGCGCTCAGAAACTTATTCACCCAGGAATAAAAGTTACTTATGTGTGGTCTCGAATACTCTTCGACTGATGGTATTCATCAAGCGCTCATAAGTTATGAGCTGTCATGGGAGTTTTCCGATCAATGTTAGGGACTTATGAGTAGTCGCGACTACTCATAGGCCGATATTCATCAAGCGCTCATAAGTTATGAGCGCTCATAAAATATATTCACCAAGGAATATATTAGTCACTTATGAGTGATGGTCTCGAACCACTCATAAAGCTGAGAGCGCTGACTCCGAAAACTCGGATATGAACGCTCATAATTTTAAGCGTTTGATGAATACCAGTCTTAAAGTTGACTACAAAAAACTCTGATAACAGTGCTCGGAGAATTCCGGTCTTAGAGTAATCATAAGACCTCGCATAAGTCACTATATTATTCCTTGGTAAATAGGTTTATGACTGTTTGGTGAATACTAGCCTAAGAGTTGTAGTAGAACAGTGCCGTTTGCAGGTACGATACTTAAGATATGTATGTTGAACATAAGCGCTTATGGGCTACTTTTTCTCTGCGTAAACTAAGACTTTATGTTGAACATGAATGCTTAAGTTTCGTATCAGCAAATGGCTCTAAGTCTGTAAAGTTACGAACGCTCGGTGAATACTAGCAGAAGTCTTTTTAGTCAATTAACTGCAGTTGAAATGATAATTTAAAAAAACAAATACTACAATGATTGATGGTTAATAACTCAATAGGGGTATTCATGCAACCATGGTAAACATTGTAAACCTGGTAAATGTGGAAATCATATGTCAAAATGTTTAATGGAAATGACAGCTAGTTTACCAGATATTGCACTTTACCATGTTTACTAAGAGTTTACCAGGTTGCATGAATATCCCTAATGAGTTTCTAGTGCTAATAAATTATATATATAACTGAAAAAATTTGTTTTCTTTTATTTTCTGATGCAAATTATTTCTTTGTGCCAACTATAATTAATGATTGACATTTCAAACAAATTGTTTCAATTATTTGAGTTCCAATTTTCCTTGTTCCACTAACAGAATTGCATACGAAGGGTTTTTTCTAAACAGGGTGTAACATCAATTGTAGGCCCGGCCTTAAACGAATAAACCACTGAACACATCCCCATTTGCAAAACCCAACGAACTAACTAACCGAAACATTTACATGGGCAACCCATCAACCTATCGAAATTAGAACAAAATGGAAACACTGAAAATCCAGCAACAACAAAAAAAATATATTTCGTGGGATAAACTCAACGAACTAAACGAAAACATGTACGCCGCCATTTTCTCTCTTGTGCATTTTATGTCAATAGTTTACCAAATATATTTTCCTACAATTTAAAACCATTCTCTCTTAATAAATTATGTTTTGTTTAACAAAAAACAATTCATAAAATGTGCAACAATCATTGGCATTATGTAATATAATCAAATATTCATCCTCCCGACCGAAATAAAAACAATATTTAAATTATTTCAAAGTGCTTTTCTATCAAAATCACAAGAAGAAAAAAAAAGTGCAACACAAGAACATTTCAGCAATCGAATCGAGTTCGAGTAGAGTAGCACTAGCAGCACAACTACGACGACGACGACGACCAAGATACGAAACAAGGAATTAAATTAAAAAAAAAAGAAAAAAAAACCAAGTGACGACCTCCAATCAAAAGAAAATCTCACAAAGTTTCCCTTTCTCTCTAAACTTTAAATGTTTTCCACGCAACAACCACAAAAACTCCAAAAATTCTACAAAAGATTTAACAATTTGTGAAAAATTTGTGTTTTTATTTTTTTTTTCCGTTCATTTTTAGTTTATTTTATTTTCGTTTCTTTTCTTTTTGTTTTTTCTTTGAGTTTTCGCATTAAAATATTGTAAATTAACTTTTTGTGTGTGGAAAAGCGACGACAACGTTCAGCAACATTCATCATCATCATCATCACCATCATCATCGTCGTCGTAGTAGAGGTAGGCACTAGGCAGTAGCCAGAGCCACTACTGCCGCAAAAAGCAAAAGCAGTTCCACATCCAAGCAGCAACATTGTGTCCCCCGCGAGCGAGAGGTGGTGAGTGGTTTCAATTTGTGCATTGTTTTTAATTATTTATATAATTTTAGTTAATTACTTCTCCGTCGAAAAGGAATTATCAATTTCCATTTTCTTATTGCAAATTCATAAAAAAAAAAGATACATCTTTGATACCTGCGATCGTTTGTAGGTCTAAAAAACCAAAATCCAGGCATGGGAGGGAGTGTTGTTGTGTTGTTGTTGCACATTCGTTGTTTCCATGTTGTGCAAAGTGGAATTGTGAAGTGAATATTCTTTTGTTGTCATACTAGAGAAGTGCCAGTGTATATATTTTATTTTTTTTATTTTTTTATGTTTCTGTCCAATGCTTGCAATCACACGAATGAATTGATAAAATAAATTTATGGTTTATCTTTTTTTATTATTATTGAAAATCATGGTAAGCGGGGTAGAAGGGATTGCAGCGATAGTAATAAGATTTAGCAAATTCTTCTCGCACGTTGATTAGAAAACAAAGATTTTTGTAGTATCTTTTTGCATATCTATCAATCGGTCAAGACTTTTTTTTGTTTCTTGTTGTAAATTTAATCGCAATTTTGCAATGAGAAGAAGAAGAAGACAAATTGAAAAAATCGCATAATGAGTGCCGTGCCGCTGCCGGTTTAGAATTTATTCTTTTTGTTAAAACTACCTGTAGGACACAAGAGAGTAAAACTTCATCATTATCGTCACCTCGTCCATTGCCCATTTATCGTGGGCTGTTTGAACGAACGATATCAAATTTCTTATCCAAAGTTTTTTGGCCACCTGTCTCTTTCTCGAAAAAAAACACACAAAAAAAAAAAATGATATCACTTGTTGATTGTGTAATTTTGTTTTTTTTAATTTTTGCATTTTTCCTTTTTTTAAATTGTTATTTGGTCTTGATTGATGCATTTTTTTTATTGAATGTTGTTGGTTTGTAATTGGTTGATACTTGTTGAAGATAGATATGAAGTGTTAATTATATTGCAGGCCGTACGGCATTCGGAATTTGTATGGCATCTTTGATGGGAAGGTGAAGATGATGTTGTTTGGGGTTTTGTTGTCCATCTGGAGTTTTAGTTGAGTGTTTAGTTCTTTTTTTTAGATAGGTATTTTGTCTAATAAACATTGGCATTGATTTGTGTTTTGGGTACCTTCCTACGTTAGTTGAGATGAATTTGTTTTTATGAATAGAATAGAGTCGTACAAAATATTGGTGATTCTCATGGTTTTTATAACGAACAGGTTAACAATCTTTTGGACGACAGCCGAGTAGGTAGACATTTTCTGATTTTATATCGGGTCTCTTAAATTGCTGCTCTTCGAGCTGTAGTGTTCAATTTTCGTCAACACAGGGTTAGAAAAAAACTTTGTTAAAATACAAAATTTCAAAACTTGCACCCTGTAAAAATTTTCTGTTTTATACTCTGTTAATTAATTATGTATATTTAAATAAAAGGCAACAAATATTAGGTGAATTTAAAAGTTACAGTGCGGTTCACTTGGTTAGGCGCGTTATTCTCTGCAATAAGTAGTACAGTTCTTGGCGTAATGGTTAGTGCGATGGACTATCACGCCGAAGGTCTGGGTTCGGTTTCCACCTTATTCCACCTTGATTTTTTTTTCAAGGGTACTGCTTCTTGCGAGGGTGGGCAAATCAGTGTTCAAGATACTACCTCCGGTCTAATCGCGAACATTACAAAGTGCAGATGTGTACTTTCTTGTGGTGCTCGCTGACAGGTGGACGCTGATACGTTTAAGCTGAGATATACTAGTTCTTTTTAGAATAAACTCGCCTTACTTGCGTTCAGTGGAAGCTTGCGAAGTGTGACTGCTAGTTCTGTGATCTTACTTAGGAAGACATGACTAAATTCTATGATGAATTGGGTATACAGCAAGACAAACGTGGAACATTGCTGAAAAATCCAGGGTCCAGAATGGACGTCATTTTCGACGAAGCTGACTGGTGCATTCTATAACGAAGTGGATCTCAGTCTTCAGTAAGAAAAGATAAGCTAATCATTTGGGACCTGGTTCTTGATATTGATGATTATAGGAAGAGAGCGCAAGCCTCCGGGCGATGATCAACGTATTATATAATCCTGATGTGGATCTGTCCACCGAGAGCTTATGGCCTAGGGACTAGATACTCTCATTAAGCATATTTTAACATTCTGTCTCTTGCGAGAGAAGGGTACCGGTAACCCGAGTGGTGAGGCATTCATCCGGCTGCCTGGACTGGTTCAGTTTTTCTCTTTGTATTGAGGCCTTCGGGTAGTTTGTGCTGGCTGTGGTTGCTTTTCCAGAAGTTAACGTTGAAACACGGTACCTCAGTACTTCGGTGCAAGGAGAAAATTGGTGTTGAGATAGTCACCAGATATTCAGAAAGTATTTAGGATTATGCCTCAACATAACCATGGAAATCTCACTGAACTCAATAACAAAACCTTATGAGTTTGGGATGTTGGCCGACACTTGTCACCGGCTCTGGTAATGTGGGTAGAACCACCGTGTGCTTCAGTTTAACAACATATGTGCACGTAAAACCAGTTAACATTAATGTCTCTTGCAAGGTTGGGTAAATTTATGGTATGTACAGCCTTGGCCAAATGTATTAGGCACCCTCATAAAGTTGTTATATTTTTATAACGATGAATAAAAAAAAAACAAAGTATGCAGAATTGTTGGAAATCTTTTTTTACTAAAGAAAAATTAATATTTAGTGTTGCCACCCCTCATTTTTATGACAGCTGCTATCCTTTTATGCATAGACCTTACCAGCCTACGGCACTCAGCTGAACTTATTTTGTCCCATTCTTGTTGTAAAACCTTTTTGAGCATCTCTTTTGATGTTGTTGGGTACTTTCGAATGTTCCGTTTTAAAATTAAAAAAAAAAAAAATTAAAATGTTTCAGAGAATAGAGCGAAAAATAAAGGGTGCCTAATACTTTTGGCCAAGGCTGTATTTTCAAAAGCTACAGCGGGTCTTTTTTATAAGCCTATAGACTTTAGATTATTCTGCAAACACCGAAACTTGCAGATCAATAGCTTCTTCGTTTAAGCTGGTATTGTTTGTTTTCAAAATTGACTCAGTTTGCTTTGAGCCTACTCGGGAGGACACGATTATTCAATAATGAATTGGGGTAATAAAAGGGTCATGATAATATCATGATCGGAACTTGTAAGCAGAATGGAATCTATATTCGACGAAGCCAAGCTATACATACTGGCTAGACCAGTTGAATGTTAGGAATTTTTTTTTCTAAGTTGGTATAGAAACATAAGAACCAAAGGTCTACTCGAATTTTAAATAAATATCACCACTGGGTACTAAAGCCCTACTATCTAAGGCTTTTGACTGAGATAGTACCCAGTTAAATGAAGATCACCCTTCAGTAGCATCGTTGTGGCTGTGGTTAATATCCAAATTCATTTATAGCTGTTAATATAGCAGCAGTGTAAGTAGAAAAAATCATTAGAAATGAGGCGTTTGTTATACACACACAGGGTTGATTGATTTAAATCATTTGATTTAAATCATGATTTAAATCAAATGATTTTTTTGAAAAAAATCATGATTTAAATCAAAATTGATTTTTATCAATAAAATTTTGTTCATTATTATAATTTTTAAAAAGCAACACCAATTTTGCTGCCTTTTCATTCCCCAGCCTGTTTCGTAGCTTAGACTGAAAAGCCAAATGTTGAAAATATATTTTTCATAGACGCAGAGGATGCCACAGCTGTAAATAACTGGTCAATGATAGGCATAAGTTGGCCATACTCTTCATTTGTACTAAACTGAGACTTCCAACACTGTAGTGGTTTTACATTTTTTTAAATTTCTTCTGAATATAAAACTGTTTTAAAAGGTTCAGTCTTAGATTTAAGCTTAATTATCAGACGCAGGAGGCCTCTTCCCGCGTATTCGCTTTGGGCATACTCGAAGGCTGTGTTTTCTTCTTCAGCTGTCAATCCGAATTTTGTTTTCGTTGGATCGAGTAAAGGCCATTCTATACATTTTTTCAGCGCTGATATCAATCACGAAAAGAACAAAATGTCGTTTGGTGTTCAAATTCGCCGTGATTAATAAAAAAAGTGATATTTTTTGTAAAGGTGCTGTTAGTTAAACTAAAAGTTTGTATGTACATCATTTACGGTGAAAAATAAGACAAGTATCTTAAGAATACAGGAAAAAATCAAAAAAAATCAAAAAAATCAAAAAAATCATGATTTTTTTGAAAAAATCAAAAAAATCTGTCAGAAACAAAAAAATCATGATTTTTATCAACCCTGTAACACACAAACGTTATTTTTGTACAAAAGTAAACGTTATTGAATTGAAGGCAAACTCATGACGCGTTTTAAGTCGCAAGATGAACTTCACTTGAACTTTATAGTTCAACAATACAACAGCTAATTATTTCAAAGTTCGATACTTAAAGTAAACGCGGATTTTTGATAACGTTGATGATATGGGATGGGGTGCAAGATTTCCCGCGATTATCAACGCATTGTATGATCCTAATTTTGGATATGTCCACCTAGAACTTAATACTTACGCCAGGTACTCCCATGAAGTATACTTTACATGCTGTCCATGCGAGGAATTGACAAAACCTCCAAGAGAAGTCACTGCTTGTCACCAAAAGTGCATCTCAACTAGCCGTTCGAAACCGGCAGATGGAATTAGTAAAGGCATTGCTATGCACATTTTGACCAAATTGCAGCATGTTAAAATTATTGTCTGGGTCAAAACCTTATTGTGCATTGCACAATTTTGGTATTTAATTTTGTTCGTATTATTTAAATATTAACTGTAAGTACAATATAGGTACAAATAAATACCAATCATAAAAAGAAAACAAAATACCACACTAATCGGAAGATTAAACGATACCAAGTTATCGCTTATTGCTTTGCAAATAATTTTTACTGCACAAGTAATTCTTTAAGCAAAAAAAGAAAAAAATCAACAACAATTGATTAACATTTTTTGTGGGTCTAATCTGCAAATTACAATAATAATGCAGCATGACACTTTGATAGTAATTATTCTTTTTGTTGTTTGTACATGTTTTTGTATCAATCGATCGACACGCTAGTTAAACATCGGTTTGCTGTAGTTCACTTGTACCCGATTTGAGATAAGATTTTGAAATATGATCATTCTATGCGTAAAAATGCACATTTATCATATAATGTAGATTATATCAAAATATTATTGTAGAAACATTTGTTACTAAGAGTTGTTTTGAAAGTGTCTTTGTGTAAACAATTAATTAGTGGATAGATTCGGTTTTGTGAGTTAATCATCCTCATAAAATATGCATTTCACTTTGCCATTGATTACGGAATTTATTGTAAAATTTATTTATTCCGCAAGTTTTTGAAATTTAATAAAATTGGATTGGTTTTTTTTTTAACCATATAAAAACTATTAAATAAATAAAGATAGGAGAATCAGTAGCCACCATAAGGCATGGTGTCAAAGTTTTTTCAAGTTATTTAGACCAATAATACTCGTATAGCTGTAAAAGCTTTAAATATATATGTATAGACACAAAATACTACTAGTTTTTTTATCCTTAGAATAGTCTAAGCAAATCAGATAAAAATAATCAGTCAAGCCAAATTAAAAAAACATCTAAACAAAATTGAATTGGCGATCGGTTATATTGCCGACCCCAGGCATTTTCATGACTTTGATTTCAAAAATTACAAAATACGTAACAAACGGTTTGTCTTGATGCTGGACCGAATCTAACATTACCAATTTTGTAAATGTTCCATTATTTTGATGATCATACTGCTTTATGGTGTTCGGTGCTCTACGGTGTTTTTTCCTCCTCAAAACATCCTTTAACCCAAAATATATGCACTCTTTTGTTCTTATGACAAAGGAAAAATATTCAAGGTCCTTTAATTAGTAAAAACGAATCTGTAGCACTGTAATTAAAATGTGACCAATCCATACGACTTTTTGAATATAATTGAATTGGTGAGTGTACGTGTAAGCGTAAGCATCGAGTCAAACTCATATAAATACCCCAGAGCAGTTCATTTCATTCCTAACTCTTCACAATCCTCTGCTACCAGCTAGGTTTTCCCCCTCGAGCTCGAGCGTACGATGGCGTACTGTCAAATATTTTGTCCGGGTCTGAGACAACATTATACCCAGCCGTTTTTTGCCAAAAAAATCCAGTTCAGCATTCAACCAAGATCCACTTGGGATATACACTCAGACAGACTAAATCTTAGTCTGTTGGTCCGTCTCCTCGCACCGAGCAGGCATCCTGTCGACCAAAAAAAAAAAAGAGGTTCTCTCTTAGTTCAAAGAATATCTGCATATTCTCAGATTGCGAAGCACTCCTTAAATCACAAGGTTCTGTTTAAACAAACCCTAATAAAGTTGGCAGATATGTTCAAAATGCACATTTTCTGGATGCAGGGACACTGAGACAGTCTTAGACTTTCTCTTTATGTCAATTTTGCAGTAAAGCCTGTAGAGCTTGTTGTTGAATCTGCTCCAAAACACTAAACAGAACATCACTTTAGGAATGTTTCTCTCAAAGCAACGCAACTGGTTTTTATTTTGAAAATGTCCATGTTTCCCCAATACAGCAGGGCTTGATTATTAAGGTCTTATACAGGGTCTACGTTTTTTTTTTGTTTTGTTTTAAAAAAAAGCGCTGTACTGCCTAAATACCTTCTTAGTCCGATGAAACAACCGTGGATAACGATAATTGTGATTCTTCGTTTGGTTTCCGTATGGATGTCATTTTATGAAGCAATATAGGATCCAGGTAAAAACAGCCTATGACTATTTTAAAGTTATATCGTTTGTCCCAGTCGGTTGTGTTGGGCGTCACTTATCCATGACAGCGTCTCAATTGCAGCCAAACACATTTTTCTTCAATATGAAGATAAACATGCACCGCTGATAGCTTGTTTGGTTCTCCCCACGAT
This sequence comes from Meliscaeva auricollis, assembly GCA_948107695.1. NCBI lineage: Eukaryota > Metazoa > Arthropoda > Insecta > Diptera > Syrphidae > Meliscaeva > Meliscaeva auricollis. The sequence continues at coordinate 27,967,796 of OX403618.1, forward strand.
GTCAATATCATCACTCAAGCACTCCAATTGCTTCAAATATCATTACTACCAAGTTTATAACCCTGTCTTAAACATTTCTCGACATTCTTTGCTGCATAACAGCGGATGGTAGGCTGTTAACGCCGCTTAGCAGTTTGGAAAAATGTTGTCGCCACATCCTCTACTCTGTATCTATCCTACCGTATTCCTATTTTCATCACGCCACGCTTCTGTTCCGGGCTGATATCATATATATATAAAAGTGCAAGCTCTAGTTGAGTGGATATTTGAGGTAACTGCTTCTTTGCACTAAAAAAAAATCACAGAAGAATTAACATTAATGTTCTTGTATATATTTTTATTTAAGTCTGACCTAAAATGCAAGCATTTAATAACTTATTCAAGCCAAAACCCAAACATCTGATTGTCATCTCGTTGTCAATGTGTTTGGCTCTAGATACAAATTAAAATCAATTTCTTTTTAAACCCAACTCCAGTCATTATCTAATAAAACGTTTTAATTCTGATTTCAGATTACTTAACAAGAGCCTATTTTATCTGCCATATTTCACCGGGTGAGTTGATACACCAAAAGCCTATTCCCAGAGGCTTCTCTACAAATTTTGTTGTGACGTTAGTTTTCCTTGGAAAAACATAGATAGAAAATGGCAACGAGTGACGATGAACCGATGCACCTGTACGAGGTATTTCAAAATTGTTTTAATAAAATAGCAAACAAACAGCCAGTCGCGAATGATCGAAATGGTTATCAGTCGCCATATGGTGGCGGAGGCGGCGGCGGTGGTCTAGACAATGGAATGTATTCAGCGGATGAATTTGTGCACGACAACCCGAGCGGCAGTGGACGTTTCTCGGTTACTAAGGACCCAAGCGGCGGACTATACCACCAAACAGAACAGTATTTCGATGCCACCGGCAACCATTGGTATGCCTCGCCAGTTGGCGGCTATGCTCCTCAAACTCCGTACCAGAATACGATAGGCCACCCTCAGCACAGTGACCAAGACCACCATCATAACCTTCACCATCAGCAACAGCAACAACAACAGCACACCCTGACTAGCAGTATGGTACATATGGATGGAAATCAACAGCACAATCCGGCCGCCACGTCTCTACCACCGATGAGTTCATTTCGCGGTAACCCTACGGTCCAACAAATGGGTACCCCAGGGGGATCCCAAGGTGCTGCTACTGGTTCGCCAGCGGCTCTGTACAGCTCGCCACCCCATTTGGGACCGCCAGCACATCAACAACAACATCCACACAGTATCCCACATGCTCAGCACACCCTCCACCATCAGCAGCACAGTCCTGCTCTACAAAGTTCAGTTGCGGCAGCAGCGGTCGCCACGGCTGCGCTTCGAACAAACGCCATGTACATCGCGCCAGATCAAAGTATTAGTAGTTTCAGTTCGAACCCATCGACACCGGTCAACTCTCCACCGCCATTGACAACGGCTCCCAACGCTCAACAAGCCGCCGCTGCTGCACATCTTTTACTGTCGGATAAAGCAGTTGTTGCAGGCACAAGTAGCGCATCATGGCAGCACTTGGCAGCTGCCGCTAACCCCGTTCTGAATGGTTCTGGTGCTGGCCCGGCATCCTCTGTAGGCAACAGCTCTGCAAGTGCATACGCGAATGACATTGTGCCACCTAATCTTCATATGTCATTTCAAGGGACTCGAATGGAAGAGCGCCTGGATGACGCCCTCAATGTGTTGCGCAACCACTGTGAACCGCAATTAGGGTGTCTGCCAATGGTTGATGGTTTGGATGCTAGCGCCGCTGCTGCGGCTTTGTCCACATTTGTGCCAACTTCTCCCTCATCTCACATCGGGCCCAGCACGATGACATCGCCAGGCGATGTCATTGGCGGTGGTCTTGGCTCTGATGTTTCTGGAGCCAATATAAAAATGGAGCGAAACCTTCCCGTTGTGCCACCCTCCGCTACCACGACAAAGGCGGCGAAAAAACGAAAAGAGCCCTCAGATGCTGACTCTAAGCCCACTAGTTCAATGGAGGCCAACTCAAATGGTTCCGGTAGCAAAGGCAAACGTCCCCGACGCTATTGCTCCAGTGCCGACGAGGACGATGGCGAACCCGTTGTTAAGGCTTTGCGCGAAAAAGAACGACGTCAAGCAAACAACGCTCGCGAACGGATACGCATTCGGGATATAAATGAGGCTCTCAAAGAACTCGGACGCATGTGCATGACACACCTCAAATCTGACAAGCCACAAACGAAGCTCGGCATCCTGAACATGGCTGTGGAAGTCATCATGACACTAGAACAACAGGTACGTGAACGCAATCTTAATCCCAAGGCAGCTTGTTTAAAACGACGCGAAGAAGAAAAGGCCGAAGATGGGCCCAAGATGTCACAGCATCATATGCTGCCGCAGCCGCCACCATATCCGCCGATGCCTGGGGCACCGCCAACGAATCTACCACCACACAATCCGGTGCAGCATCCTCAATAGCAGTTGAGTTTATTTCGCCATCATCTTTAATTTTTTTTATTATTATTGTTTTTAAATTTTAGACTTTTTTTTATAGTTTAACTGTAAATAATCTGCAAAATTTTATTATTTAAAGACATTTAGTAGATCTAGATTTCTTCCACACAAAAGAAAAAAAAAACAAAAACTATTATTTCCCTTTCCTATCCTAAGAGTGTAGGTCTCTCTGTGTATCTCCCAGGTCCTCTCAGCAAACAAAAAAAAAAAAAAAACAAAGAAACTATATTTTGTCCCCCAAAGAGAGACTTACCAGACACAAACAAGCACACATAAATACACCGTAGAGTAATTAAATCAAAAGTTTAACTAAACTACTTACAAAAACAAAAAAAATATATAATATTAAGAGAAAAAATAAATCGTTCGCCAGACAAAAGTACAGCATTAGATTATGTATAAAACTTTAAACAAACAAAATATATATATGAAAATATATATAGATTATATATACAAAAAAAAAGAAAAAAAATTTTAGTTCAAAGTTATCAAAAGGCAGCCATATTTATATAAATAATTATACATACAAAAAAATGAATGAAAATGTATCTGTGAGCGACTCAAAATGGCTCAAAACATTAATTCTTTCTTAAAAAAAAACGAAAAAAAAAATATAATTAATTACAATTTAGTGAGAGTTATAAGGAAACTTAAAAAAAAAAACAATAAAACGCAAAAACGGACAAGCAAAATCCTATATTTTAAAGCTCAGCTTATGATGAGAAGAGTAATTAAGTTTTAACAAAAGAAAAACAGAGGCAGAGGTAAATTATGACGTTCACTTTAGTCTGTTCAGCAAAGATTGTCAGTGCAGGCCTTAGGAGAAAGCATTTTTTAAATCAGCGGGACCTAAGAATTTCCAAAGTCACTGCGCCAAAGTGAGCACGAACGCTCCTGAAACCATTTCGGTTATTGCTCTGAGATCTCAGAGATTTTTCTTGACAGCAGCTGAAAAACTAATCTAAATTTTTTTCTGCTCAGTTTTTGATATGCAATTTACTGAGGAATCAGGTTTCTGAGATTACTGCGCACTCACAGATCTCAGAAACGTAAACTGGCTTAATCAAACAGCTGTTCGTTGAGGTAAATTGAAATTTAAAATTGTAAATAGTAAATTTACTCAAATGAAAATCTTAACCATGTTTTCAAATGCTAGACTTGCGGACATTTCTGAAAATTTATTTCTGATACTTCTGTGTAAGTTCATAAACGCATTGATGAAAAATCACCCTTCTCAAAAATCTAAAACCGGCATCACTTTTTGGGGAGAATGTTCACTAACTGATGCGCCAACTTCAAACAAAAAAGAATCAGTGATGAACGTTTTTGAAATGACACTTAATTTTTCAATTAAATGAAGCAACATAACATGAAAATGTTCAAATTAGTATCAATTTTTGGCCCCCCTCAGGCCTTTCAAAAGAAAAACAACCAACTTCAAATTTAAGACTTTTAATTGATGCCATTGTATGAACTAAACCAAATGGCAATCACCAGCTTTCAAATAGAAAAAAAAATCAAAATCGATCCACCCAGTCAAAAGTTCTTAGGTAACAAACATAAAAAATAAGAAAAAATAACATACAGACGAATTGATAACCTCCTCATTTTTTGAAGTCGGTTAAAAGGGCAATCCTTGTTTCTGAGAAAAACAAATACAGAATTCGCGGTGCACGGCACCCAACGCAAATTTTTATTGATCTAGATGCGGCTTAAGATTTGATTCAACAAGAACTGTTTTTCTCTCCTTTAAACGAATTTTTTAAACATAATTAGTATCGTAAATAATAAAAAGTATATTTTTTTTATATACTTTAAATTCTTTTAAAATTGAGAAAAATATTGTAATGGAAATAAAATTCATTTTTTCAAGAAGCTGTTCGGACTCAAAACTAAATGCATAAAAAAATATGTTCACTTCAGAACCCCTGAACCGTTAAGGCTCTTTTTTGTCAAAATCAGGTTTTTACAGAATGTTGCTCAGGAAATCGAGGAAGGGCAAGGTCTGTAGGTTCAGCTAATTTCAAACAAAGATGTTAAATTGGTTCTATCAATTGATGAGAGAAAATCATTTTGGAGTTAAGGTGACTTGAACTTTGAAGAGCTTATTTTTGCTTTATTTTGAGAAGATTGTGAATGGTTTCAAAGGCTTCTGAAATTCCAATGTCAAAGACATGAAAATTAATCTCAACTTGTGTAGTATAATAGTTTGCAACACAGCTTAGTAACATTTTAATAGACCATTTAAGCTGTGTTACGATCTATTATGCCCTGCAGTCATATATCCTTAAAACATACAATTTTTCAAAACTGTACCTCTCCTTTGTCAATGTATCTTACAACATTTATTTTTACAAAATTGAGGTATTTACATTTCTGAAAATTGTTCATGCGAAACTTTCTACAAGGTGTCTTGTTTTAAAAGTCGGTTATGTTATTTCACTTTAAACTCTTAAATTTTTGTTTAACTCGTCGATTCCACAATTAAAACTGCAATTCAGTGGAGTTGAACTTCGTTTAGCTATTTTTCCTTTATTTCTTTGAGGCAAAAAAAAACATGAAACAAATAAAAGAATAAATAAAGAAATAAAACATAATATTTTACGATGTTGTGTTTTAACACCTTCTTCAAAAGCAAAATTCCATAAAATGGCAGCTCTCAAATTGAAATAGCACCCTGGGTATTGATTCAAATGCTTTGCCCCAGAATATAGTCGTTTAATTTAAACTACAAATTGAACTCAGTTCAAGGTTTAAACGAAACTTTAAAACCGAATAAATTGTTGAACTGAATTTTAATACCAAATTGGAGTTCTAACTTCCACTGTTAAACTGGAGTTTAAAGACAGTCTCTCAGTTAACATTAACAGTGTTATTTGATTTTTCAAATCGATTTCACTTTGGTTTACTCAAGAAGCAATTTTTGTGAGGATGAATACTTACAGCTGTGGACAACTAATTAGAAACAAAAATTGTTTACACTCTTAAAGAAGTTTCTCGGATCAATTAATTAATTATGTAATTAGTAATTTGTTTTACACAGAAACATTTATTTGTTTTTCAACTTTATATTTCTATAACATTTAAAAAAAAAATTAATATTTATTTTTTTTATAACAAATAAATTATTTATATCAAATCAAGAAGCTTTTTGTGGTGGACAACTAATTAGAAACAATGTAAAAATTCATATCTAATCTTGATTTTTTTTAGTTTTAAGATACCAATGCTCAAAAGTTCGGTAGTAATATTATAATATATAGTAATATTATTTTTAAAAGCCTCATGCATAAGAACCTCTCGCCATCTCCACTCTATAGGTTCAATTAAACGCTTGCAGGGTTCCGCGGGTATAGCCCTCCAAGCGGCCTCCACATTCGAGGAAAGAACATCAATATTGGTGTTATTTTTCAGTGAAACAGCTTATTCCACTTTCCACCCAACATCCTCAATAGGATAAAGGTCTACACTTGACGATTCCCATTCAATTATAGTGATTGAACTGTCATGCCATGTGTGTTTGGGGTCATTGGTCATTGCACAACTAGAACAGTTTCTCAGTAAACTCAGATTTATTTGATTTTTTAAATCAATTTCACTCAAAAAACCTAAATGTTTACAAACAAACTCATAAAACTAAACCTCAAACCGTCAGCTGTGTTGAAACAAAATAATTGATTCATAAAATATTCATCAGTAGATCTACGTAATACGAGGCATTTCTTCTAATAATGGAGTTTCTTAAATGCCTGTTTGCGTAAAGTGGAATGTAACTGAAGTTTAAGTCTCCTGATATATGCAGCTGTGTGTTGTTACTTCATTTTGTTTGTACTTTTATTGTGTTTAGACGATAGTTAAGTAAGTATGGTCTGGCATTGACTTCTGAGTAAAATGTACTCAATATGATAAAACAAACATTTTTAAGTGACTGGAAATTGAATAAAAGTAACTCTCTGTGATTTAATACGTATTTTAAGGATATATAAGGATACACAAATGCTCTCTTACCTTTGGCTTATATACCTTGACCAAGTCGGGATTGTCCTTCAAGAATCAAAAACGATTATTGTTTTGCGAATTATCGTTTTGAAAATTACGGAATGACCCTCCAGGTCTTACGTAAAACCAACGATAATTCATTGTCTCCTTACATTGCCTCTAAACTTTCCTACGTAAGTTTGTCACCTTGTGATTTGTAATGCTCAATGGGATAGTCCAGCCTCTCACAGAAGGTTGGTAGGCAAGAAAAGTGCGGTGTATTTATATTTTTGTTCTTGTTGTTTTATGACAATGTAATTTGAGTCGGTGTACACATTCGAATCTAAAAACACGCTATAAAAGTCCAGACTCAATCTGCCAAATAAATCTAAACAGATACACATTAGACTTTCTGCCTTATAATGTAGATTCTCAACTCATCTTAAATTATATTCAATTGTTATTTGGATTATTAAGCTGTTAAGCTTTAAACATTATAGGAACACTGCTTGGTATAAATTAAAAAAAAAAAAAACAAAATTTTCCTGTATCTTCTTTTCTGTTCTCTTTCAACGTACAATTTTTTGAAATGTTTAGTTTGCCGTTTATCTTTAAATATTCCCATTAAGTTGCGCTTTTGTTCATTTATTTTTTAGTTATTTTTATTTTTTACAAAACTTATAAAATAAGACATAAATTAATTTATCGTTAGGGAGATGAAATAAGTTGAAAACACAGCTAAGACAAAAACTATTAGAATTCATTGGATAAAAAAAATTAAAAAAAAATCAAATACAAAAACAAAAAAAATATGGCCAAATTAAAAAGAAAAACTTTTTTAAACTAATTTTAATTGAAATTAAAAAATATATATATATATTATTGAATATAAAAAAAAACTAAATAAATAAATTTTAAGAAGAAAAACTAAAAAGAAAACAAAACAACAAAGAATTGCGCAAAATGTTATTTTATCAAGTAATTGAATATTAAATATATATATATATATAAAAAACGATTATGTATATAAAGATTGATTTAGTGATTTTGAAACCACATCAACAAAAACAGTATTTTTTTTTTTAAATATTTTTTCTTTTGCTTCAAAAACAGCATAAAAACGTGTTAAAAGCGTTTTAAAATATTTAAATATTTTTACTGTACTTTTTTTGCTTATGGATTCATAATGTATTAAACAAAAAAAAAACAAAAATCAAACTAAAATAAAAGAAAACAGTTAATTTATATTCTTGACATGAATATTTTTAATATTTTTTTTTTATATTTTTTTTATATATATATAAAATGGATAGAAGTATGTAATGATGACGATGATGATCGGACACTTTGTTTTATTTTATTTTTTCGCCTTTCGATGAATCGTAAACAGTTATTTTTTTTAATAATTTTTATTGTCATATTATTTTTTACATAATTTAATTTAAAAAAAATTGCTTTTTATGATTTTGTTTTCCATCATAATAATGTAGATGATAATTGTTTTAGTTCGTCCTCTTTTTTTATTCTAATTCATCGCAAGAAGAAAAACGCATAAAAAGCAAAAAAAAAAAAAGAACTAAATCACAAAAGAAAAAAACAACAAAAAAATGATTATAAATATAATTATTATATAAAAAGGTATAATATATCACATATGTATATTATATGTACTTAATTTTATAACGTGGTGCATTTTTTATTTGTTATGGATTCTAATACAATAGACCAACAGCCTTTTGTTTTGGAGTTGGTAAAGTTTCAATAGCCATTTTTAATGGAACGAACATTAAAGACTCACATAGGAGAGATGTTAAGATGAGTGTAGTTTGTCACCTTCAAAGAAACACAATTATTATCGATGGATTGATACTCTTTCAAGTGTTGGCTTAACGATTTAAATATTTTGTGATTATGAAAGGTAAGCTACATTATCTCCTACTGAACAAAAGAGGACAAAACTCAAAATCTTGTTGGTAGCTTTTTCTGAAAAAAATTATTCCAAGGAAATTTGAAGACTAAACAGGAAGAAGTTATATACGCTACTAAGTAGAACGTTATGTTAACGAAGATCAGGGACATTACCATGAAGTAAGTATATTTAACGGGGAGGTAAGTAAAATTCATTTATAGAGAAAACTCTTATTTTTTTGTGAATCCTACTGAAGGGAGGATAAAAAGACGAAAGTATTAAAAAAAACTTAAGAGGATTAAATAAAACAATTTTGGTCGTTACTTATTACTCTTATTAGTCTAACATGAACCTACAACACATAAGACTCGGTTCAGTCAAATGCAATTAAATTTTGACTAAGACAACATATTTAACAGGCAGAAACTTGATGAAAATTGTTCAAAGCGTCCTCACTCATAATTGTAAGATTCTAAAAATTCCCGGGTTTGCCCACCATCTTAAAAAAAAAGTCTCCAAAATTGATGTTTGGTTTTCTACTATAATTAGGAGAGTAATTGACTTATTATTGGAATTTCGTGTGTTTCCGTACTTGCAGTTAGGCTGCAGTCTTCTGTCAGTTTTTATTAATCTTTGAACAACAACAACAACTTGAATTATTATTATTTAGAATTTCTAATTCAACTGTTTTGACTGCCCAATATAAATCTACTGATACCAAAACCGAGTCGATATGACGTTACTGAAATTAACAGTGATAAAATTTAACATGAACGTGTTATTTGCAAACAATAATCGAGAATCAGAAGATTTCTCTTTTATCATTATTTAGTTCTTTTTCCTATAAACCTTATTTAAAGCCAATATTCATTAAGCACCATTGAAATGGAAATTTCGCAACATAAAAGCCTCAACATCTTAACTCAACTAAGGAATAGATAGTTTGCCAATTCTATGTTTTGAATTTTTTTTTTAAATTTGAGTAAGGCATATTTCACACGTAGCCGGGGACCGACTTACTGGTTATCTAGTTGCCAAACCAAAACCAAAACCGTCTATCCAATTTTGGCTGCCGGAATGCAGCCGACTGTGCTCACTACAAACTCGGTTGCCGGATCGGTTTTCTTTCCATCTGCTTTCTTCTGTAGTGAAGGGAGCAGTTTTGTTCTTTTTTTTATTTTGGTTTTAACCGGGCCGGTCACCGGCTTCGTGTGAAATAGGCCTAGACACTGTAACAAATTATAAATTTTGGACATTAAATGAAAATTTCTAAATTATAACTTTGAATAGATATATGTTTTCTTCTTTAAAAGGCGCAAAATAACATATATGAAACACTGAAACTGTTTTATTGTGTCAAATCTGTCATTTTTGCGCCAGTAAAACAGTTTCAGAAGACTTCTGGATGCTTCTAGACTTCCAATCGAAAACGACATATATTAAAATTCGAAACATTTAAGTCGACTTAAAATATAAAATCTTGTCGGTAAGGAATTGAAACTTCTGGGATAGCTGGTTTAATTTTTTTTTTTTTTGTAAACGATAGAACAATTCTAGTGTAGGAAAAATGTTCCACATACGCCACAGTGACCGCTTACAAAGGTTTAAATTTAAAAAAATCAAATTTCTTTCCTCGGGCAAATAACGAAAGGGTAATCCTGTCCCCATTTTCGTTAAATGATCCTAAAAATAAGGTGCCACGTTCTCTATTTTTTAATGTGTGTGGAAAATTTACATCTGAGCATTTTTTCGTTGTTGTTGTTTATGTTGCTCATTTCATTAAAGTACGACTTTATGTGACTATTAGTTTTTGGAAAAAGCCAAATGTATGAGAACAAGTTGTTCACACACTACCGCCTAAAATAACTTTATTTTAAAATAAAACTCAAGAATAGTTTTCGTTCTCTAAGATTAGCCATAGTACTTTTGTGTTACTGTTGTCTTTGAATAGTTATTTTTGCATGTGAAGAAATTTTGTTTTTAAATTGCCTTTCCTGCTTGAACGAGAAGATATAGACACTCCACCCCTCAGAGGTTTTTTCTTTCTTTAACTTATCAACACGTTCTACTAGTTTGTTATGGGAAACATTCAGAATCTCTTAATATACTTTTAATTTCTACTGCTTTCTGATATGCATTTTTATTGCTATATTTTGAAAAGGTGTATCTCGGAAACTGATGAATCTACAAAAATGGTACTTAGCTCAAATAAAAGAAACCATCGAACTTATTTTAAAGTTAAAAACTAGCTCTTTATAGCTCAAAATGCCAATTACTGAAAAAAACGCTAAAAAAATCGTTTTTCGCATTTTTACCAATGTTGCGTTCGGGGCTCGAGGTCGAAAATTGGATTTAACATCACAAACAACTCAGCAAAAAATCAGAACTACCGGGTTTGACGCAAGGTCTCCTTTCTACGAAACGACAAGGTTTCTTGCTAAATTTTTAAAATAAGTTATTTAAGTCAATAGGAAAAAAAAAAATTCAAACAAAAATAAAATAATATTAAAACACATCTATGCAGTGAAATGGGGCGGCAATCCTATCACGTATTTCTTACCTTATTTCTTTTGCACACGAGCAAATTTTTATTTCGGTGGATAAGTGAAATGCTAGTTTTTCGAATGTTATTGGTCACATGAAACTCTGAGGTCAGAACATGAATTCCGTTTTTTCAAAAATCCCGAAAATACGGTTTTAAAATCCCGTCTTTTTAAATACTGTTTTTTATTATAATTCCGTCTTCTAGCATCCCACTTATTCAAAATCCCGATATATTATAATCCCGCAACCCGTTTTAGAACATGATTATCAAACTAAATATCAAAAGATGTTGGTATATATATTGTAGGTTTGATAAAATTTTATAAATTAAAAAAAAATATTCAATCGAAAGAACATTAATAGGGATGTTTATTTTTTTTTTTTGGTAAACAACGCGGCGGTTTATAAGAAAAGGGATTAAAAAAAAGTGGGATTATAAAAAGCAGAATTGTAAAAGCGGGGCTTTAAAAACCGGGAATATAAAAAGTAGGATATAGAACCCAACCCCAACCCTATTTCCTGAATACGTTCACAAGGGAAGGTGGATTTTTGATGGCTCATAGACAATTATGATGGCACTGTATGCTAGCTCTTAAAACCTGTAGAAACAAAACGCAGACTGGATAGTCGGGAGGGAGAAAGCGGGTGTCTATTTAAATGTATGGACCAGCTCGCGTTTTGTTTTACAAAACCCTTTAGGACACAATCAGCCCTATTGTGAGTTTCATCGGGAAAACTTTTCAAGGGAAATATTTTTGTTCGCCCCGAGTTTGATACGCTTTTATGAGTTTCGTCTCAAGGAAATTAACATTTTCTGCTAAACTATTTTTTTTTTTTTTGTTGGCCTCCAAAATTCAAGTGAGAAAAGGAACTTACAGTTTCCACCACTAGTTCAAAATAAAAGGAATTCTATTTTAGCGAAAAATTTTTCGCCCGGATTTCACAATAGAAGAAAAGTGAAATTGAAGTTTTTGGGATGGAATCTTTTTCATGTGAATGCTTACAATAGGGCTGAATATTTGTCAGGACGGTTCATTTCACTCCAACTCCTGCGGGAATTCAGTGCTATTCAGAAAACCACCTGTGCTCAAACATCACATCTCTTCCCATTCCAACGTGTTCTGCTCATCACTTCAACACCATTAGTGGCGTTGATTATAAAGTTCTACAAAGTAACCATCGATCGATAGAAAAAAAGACAAAAACAACGTTAGTTAGTGTATATAAGTGCAATCTGTTTTTTTTTATTTCTTTTATTTTACTTAATCGCTCTCCTCTTAGTGTTAATTTTCAGTTATCAATAATTTTTGTATATCATAACCAATCTTTAATATTATTACAAAAAAAAAACAGAAAAGAAAAAAACTTGTTATATAAATTCCCACTCTTCTATATAAATTCTTATTTTTAAAAAAAACCCTAGAGTCGGACATAATACAGTTATGTAATGTTTTTTATATGTATAATCTTTTCTTTTTTTTTCAAATCTTAATCAAATTATTATTTATGTTCTGTTGGCGTTTCCGTTTCGCATTCATGGCATCGACAATCGGCTGCCGTTTGGCATTATATTTCCGATTCAACTCTTCTATTTCTCTCTCCATTTCTGAGTCAATGTTGTTCAATCGTTGATTCAGATCGTCAAATGTTAGAAACTTCAAAAACTCGAATTCTCCATCGACGAAATTGTTGTAATGATGATGATGATTCATTTTATTGTTGTTATTCTGCTGTTGTTGCTGCTGCTGTTGCTGACGTTGATGGTGGACAGCATCGAGCATAGGATGAGGAGGTGCAGAGGGGACAGCAGCGGCGGCCGCTGCTGCAGCAGCAGCTGCTGCTGCATGATACATGTGTTGTTGCATTCCAAACTGATTGATGGCTGAGATTTGATTCAATTGCATCTCCATGGCCTGCTGCTGCTGTTGCTGCTGATGTTGTTGCGCCTGAGGTGGCCATGGCTGTTGTTGCTGTTGATGTGGAGGTTGGTCGTGTTGAGCTTCTAACTCGGCATCGGCTTTCTTTGCGGCTGGCTTGCCTGCAACGTCTGTGCTCTTGCGGTCAAAGTGTTCCAAGAACTGAGGTCTGTATTTGGGTATCTCGGGATTCGTGTCATGTTTCTTCATAGTCGAATCCTCCGAGTCGCTGTTTATGACCATGGTTCCCAGATTTGATTCCAACTCCACCAGAGTGCCAGAGTCTGGCACCAATGTACTACCATCGGCTCGGGGCCCACGTGGTCGTGGGTCATTCTTACCTCCCGGCACCAATGTGCCTGCATCTTCGGGGAACTCCTTGATTGTCGCCGAATTGATTGCGGCTTGTTCTTCGTCCTCCTCGTCCTGTTGTGTCAATAGACTCTTGGCCTGGCTCATGCCCGCAGGCCGGCTTATTCTCTGATTCTCTCTTACATCGCAGGCTTCCTCTATCATCTGTTTGAGGATGCAACGGTTTTTGGCATTTTGGATGTACTCATGCTTGAGTAGATCTGTCGCTGTGGCTCTCTCCTCAGGATTCTTCACCAGACACACTGTTGCAAAGTCAATAAACTCGGTGCTCCAGCGATCTGGCTCCCGAAACGATGGTGGTGGCTTCTGGGGAATCATGAAAATGGCTCTCATGGGATGAATATCACCATATGGCGGTTTTCCTTCTGCCATTTCCAGAGCTGTTATGCCTAGGGACCAAATATCGGCCACACAATCGTAGCCAATTTCCTCGATGACCTCGGGGGCCATCCAAAAGGGAGTGCCAATTACTGTATTTCGCTTGGCCATGGTGTCTGTGAGCTGACCGGCCACCCCAAAGTCTGCTAGTTTGGCGTAGCCTTCTGTATTGAGCAATATATTTCCAGCCTTGATGTCCCTATGGATTTTCCTCCGCAGATGCAAATACTCTAGTCCTTTGAGTGTGTCACAGAGAATCGTTGCAATTTCGTCCTCCGACAGCGTTTTCTTCCGCAGACGCATAATGTCCGAGACACTGCCGGCGCCGCAGTACTCCATGCAGATCCAAAGATCGTATTGCTTGAAATAGCTTCCGTAGTATCGCACCACGTAAGGGGAATCACATTGTTGCATGATTGAGATTTCTTTTATGATTTCATGGAGATCGGACTCCACTGGCACCAGTTTGATGGCCACAATTGAGCTGCTCTCTTTGTGTAGAGCCTTGTACACCGAACCGTAACTTCCTTCGCCCAGTTTGCAAATGATATCGAAGACTTTCTCGGGCGGCTGGAGGAGACTCTCCTCGGATAGCTTCTTTAGTTCGCTCTTGGAAGACATAATGGATGCTGGTATGTGCTTTTTGTTTCGTGTTTTTTTTTTTTTTTTTTTGAGAGATGCGATATACTAGTGTGTGATTTTTTGATAATTAATTTATTATTTATGGTCAAATGGACTATATATAGAACATAGTGCAGTCAGTGTGTTATGTAGAAGAAAATAAACTAAGAGAGAAGTAGAAGATGTAAAAAATGTATTTTTTTAATTATTTTTAGAGTAAAAATGTGATCGAGATGTGAGGTGAGAGAAGATTCCGACGACGGCGGCAGCGGTGGTAACGAACGACAACGAGCGACGGCGGTGTTTTCTTCTCCTCTTTTTTTTTGTTCTTGGTTCTTGGTTGATTCTTTTTGTGGTCTCGGTCTGGTCTGTGATGGAAGCTCAATGAAACAATGAACGTCAAAAACTCTTTTTTTTATTTTGTCTTTTTGTTGTTTCTACTCCTTATTTCATTTTGGTTTTTTTTTTATTTTTTTTTTTTTTGAGAACAAAAATAATTTGAGAGTTAGAATTAGAAATATTTATAATGAGAGAAATAGCACTTTTGTTGTCGTGTTTGACTTATTTTCTTATTTTTAAAGATTATAAACTTATTTTTGTTCTTAATAAAAACCCAAACGCACAGGAAATAAAAAATATAATGATAAAAATTAAGAATTTAATCGAAGAAGAACAACTACTGTGTGTGTGAAAACTTCCATCGGTCGGGAGAATTTTCTTTTTTGACAGTTCTGTGGGTTAATGAATGGTATAAAATAGATATGACTAGAGAACTAGATGGGCAATGCTTTGTGGGAGGTACTTAATTATTTAAGGTAATGCCTACACTTTCTTACATTTTTGTATAATGGAAATCAACATACCCATACATTTCAGTTGTTTCCTAAAACGTTATGGTGGACATTGATCTATATTCTGCTGATTTGAAGAAAACCAAAATTGCATAAAGATATACCTAAAACTCGAACGTATGAAAGAAAGGCAAAATTCGGATGAACATGCTCGTCTGCACCATCATCTTCCTATAATCTGCATTTGTGAAAATCTATGCATTTTTATGGTTGATTTACATTAGGGCTTAAGGATTGCCCAATCCAAGGTGCGACAGTGCGACACGATAACGCCAAAATTTATTTACACAGCGTCATTATGAGAGTACCCACACCAAATGCGATTAATCGCAAAACGTTTTTCATATAAAAATCGTGTCGCACATGTCGTGACTCACTGTCGCATTTTGGTTTGGGCAATCCTATAATCTGCATTTAAGAAGATGTCTGTGTTTTGAATTGCTCTCTCTATCAAACAAATATGGTTTTATATGTTGTGTCTTCTTTTTTTGCAGATTTGGAAGTGCAGAACAATGTAAATCCAGCAAAAAGCTCAAGAAATCTTTAAAAATCTTGTAGAAAACAATTTTAAAAACCAATTAAAAAGCAAAAATGCATTTTTCTGAAGAGGTATGGAGACTTCTCCAATCATTCAGCTCAATATTTTTTTTACTATCGTACTGCGTATCTAATGTAGAACGAAACTTATTATTATGAGTTACATTTCCCCAATTTTAATGGGGAATGGTCTGCGAATTATATAATACAACTTTTATCAAACTGTATGATCGAAATTCGTCACTTTATACTCCTCGAATTCCATAATACAAAATATTTATGGAACGAGTGCAAAGCCCTCCGCAAGGTATTCGTCAGATTCTGTAATAGGGGTGCATAAAAAAAAGTGGCCACTGTTGCTATATCCTTACACCTAGCCTAAACTAATAAGATGTGCTTCCACCCTAATCTTAAATCATTTCTTTCTCGACCATTCAATGATTTGTGACATTTCGAATCAACGCTATCTTCACGTTTATTTTTCTCGGGCTCATGTGGAATAAACTGCAAAATAAATTTTAATTATTTCATCAAAAGTTTATAACAAAATAATATTTTATTAAAATGTCCATGTCTTTGTTGAAAAAAAGCATGGCAATAGTAGAGGAAGATATGGAAGAAACCAAAAAAAGAAAACGTATATTTTTTTTGCTTAAATTGTTCGATTTATGATTGATTTAACTTTAATTTTAGAAAAGGAAAGCACTATCAAGAAAAAAACATTTAAAAACAAAAAATCTAGATATGAAGAACCTGCCTTCAAACAACCTGGTAATGCATCTCATATTAATTTAAAACTATTTTTTAAATTATGTACTTACTTAAATTCTTGGCAGTTAAGAAAACCATACATGATATCCGGAAAGAAATGGAGTCGAGTGAACAAAGAGCTATAGAGAATATACAAAAACTTCTTATGTTTTCTAAAAATGCTCCAAAGATAAAAGACGCAGAAAAGGTAATTAAAAAAAAAAGTAACTTTAAAATGTTTAAATTCTCAAAATAAAATAAAATTTTTATTAGATTCTTCAACGAGTACATAATGGCAAATATGTTGTGCAAAAGAAGGAAGCAGTTGTAGAAGAAAAATCCATTTTCACCGAAGAAGATTTCGCTAATTTTGAAAAAGAACTTGCTATGACTGTTGAATGATATTATTCTTATTATACAATTTAATAAAATTTTCCTTTTAAGTTTTAAAACACTATTTTTGATAAAATACCGTATAAATAAAAAAAAAATATATCAAAAAAAGCGGGGGACTTTCCTTTAGGGAGGCACGAATAAAGTGTTGACTTTTTTTACAGGTGGGCGCGGTTATCAATGGAACAGGATTAAAATAGAACAAATACCGTTAAATGTGAAAAAAAAATATATTTTATTTTTCGGTTTTAAGTTTTTCAGAGTATCTTGCCTAGCTCAATTCACTGGTTCTCAGGATTTTAACCTTCGATTTATTTTAAGTAGGTATACTCTATTTTGAAACCCTTCGGGATTACAGCACAAAACGCTCGTGCTTCTGCTTGTACGTAAGCGTGGTTAAGAAGTGTTTTTATTCAACACATGTATTTAGCAAATATAAATTAATTGAATTTTTGAAAAACTGATAAAATAATAATTTAAAAATCGCGGTAAAGTATCTGCGTGTGGAAGTTTGTGCTTCCTTAAAGGAAAGTTGAGAACGGGGTTTGCGATTGAAAGGTAGCTCTTCCTAAATCTTGAATATGCGAAAAGTGAGATATTTTTGGGGGGCATGCTGACATTGACGCTCTACAATCCCCAGTTGGTGTCACTATGACTATAGGATTTGGGTTCATATGCAATTAGCAAAGTGAAAAAACATCTAAAAAAAAACAATACAAATTGGGTTTCATAAAATACTGCGGAGAACCGTTATTTTCACAAAAAAAATTGTAGAGCAAAGTTGTAAATTCTAAAGAATCGGGCGTGCGTCGTTTTTGGAAAAGATAAGGCCAGTAAAGGAAAATATATATATATTCGCCTCAGGAACTCTTGGTTTTTAGTCTGCATCGGTGACTGTGGGGCACCCTGTATTCTGTATAGTTCAAGTTTTCACTACCAACTTACGTATTCCAACTTTACCAATCCCTTATAATATAAATTCTTGAAGATTGTACTCCAGAGAAAAAAATAGTCCTTGAGAGATCATTTAAGCATCAAAGAAGCTGATTTGTATGATGAATCTATTGACACTTACTTATTGTTAAATAAACTGTATACTTAAAACAATTTTCTGAACTTTCCAAGAGTATTAAGCGAACGACTTGTGTATACAAAACAAATTGTGTAGCAAAATAATTTGCTAATATGAGTTAAACGATAATAATGTACCCGTTTTTTGATGAATATTTCCGTTGTTTTCGAGATCAATATCAGTCTTCGTTGGAAATTTTAAACAAAAATAAGCAATTTTGTGATAACCCTCTTGCAAAAGTGTAATTTTTGGTGGTTTTATATAAACAATAATACTAGTACTAGAAGGTTTAATTGAAAAGGGTTTGAATTTGAACTTAATTTAAGTTTTGCTAATCCTTCACCTCTTGGGCCGTATTCATAGATGTTATTTATGCCTAAGAAAGACTGGGGTTAATCCTATTTAAATAACATATCGAAAACAGCATTGGATTCAAAATATTTGGAATCCGTAAACACATCGTATTCATAGGTGCGTTGTCTAAGCAGTAACTAAGAAAGACTAGTGTTTATCTAGTCTTTCTTAGTTACTGCTTAGACATTATCTATGAATACGACTCCTTGTGTTTTGGGTTTATCTAGTCTTTCTTACTTACTGCTTCGACAACATCTATGAATACAGCTCTTTGTGTTTCCGGATTCCAAATATTTTGACTCCAATGCCGTTTTCGATTGGACGTCCAGAAATGTCCGGAAACGTCAAGAAGCCTTCTGAAACTTGTTTTACTGGCACAAAAATTTAATTTTTTTTTTGGTCTAAAATTGATGCAATTTTTTGTATCTAAAATTTTATTTTCCCTCCAAGAAATATATATGTATACGCCCCTGGTAGTATCTTCCCTCATTTACAATTTAGTGTTGAAAAGAGTTATAGATTAGAACCTGTACCTACAATTCAATGCTTCCAATATTTTTGATTGTCAAATATTGGTGTCAAATATGCCCGATTTCCCAATAAGGAGCCATTTATTGTCAAAATATATGTACTTTGCAAAAAGTTGGTATTTTAATCCCAATTTACTTTAATTTTTTTTAATCTAACAGTCCTTCTCTGTGTCAATCTTAAAAATTTCTTCCTTTCACAAACAAACCTTCTGCATTAAAAATCCTGCGCACTATTCAATAATCCATATTTCATTGGAATCCAGAACACAGTCCATCCCATAGACAAAAATAACTCAACACAAAAAGGTTCATACAATTTCTTGTTTAAATAGTGATGGTCAGTCCGTTTCCACAACTTGACAGTAGTTAATCACAGTGTTAAATTATATACAGACCATTGAAACAAAAAGAAAATTGAAAAAAAAAAAAATACTCAATATAACCCTTCATCAAATAAAAATATATAAGTATACCCCCTAGTGTTTAAAACAAAAAAAAATATTAAATTTAAACAAAATTTGGGTCCAAATTAACCCTACGAACAAACAAAACATCCGGTGTTCATTTTAATCTTTCAACAAACAACCTTCATTCTTCTCAAGCCGTAGAAAAAAAATTAAGGTAAAATAAATTAAATTTCTTGAGAATATTTTTTTGAGACTGTACAAGGATATTCCATTTAAATTGTTTATGTGACGATATTTGCATTTCTATTTAACTTAATCTTTTTGTGTGGAAAAAAAGGAAAAAAAAGTTATATACTTTAAGAATTCTGTTAGTATCTAAAAGTTATAAAAAGACTCACAATCAAACCTTCGAAAATGTCCTCTCCCATTTGGGACGAAAAGAAGGCAGTTCGTTTATCGATTTTGGCTGTTTTTTTTTTTATTTTCGGTTCGTCATCGTCATTATTCTCATGCACACGCACACTTCGCTTCTACCAAGACCCCCTTCCGGGTGGAAAAAAGAAAGTCAACAAAGGCAGGGAGTCCTGCGGAACGCGAGTCCTTTTATTACAAAAGCATTTTTCATTCTTAAAAAAAGTGAATATTAAAAAAAAAAAAAACGTGAAAACTTAAATGTTTTCATTTTTACTTCGAACAAAAAAAATATCCTTTGTAAGGACTCTTCTTTGAGTCATTCTGTGAATGCGTCAAGACAATCGTCACCGCTATGAAGAAACGAGAATGCATTTTGATTGTGGGTTTCGTCTTATATTCTTAGAAGAAATACAAGTGCGGTAATACTCGTATCTCAAAGAGAATAAATAACTTTGTGTTTGACATTTTAAAAGTTTATTTTCATCTGAACTTACTAAAATACGATATAGTATATAATAATGGTTTCAAATTTCGATAGACAAAGATGCTTTTTCCAAACTCCTCCCACATAGTTTGAGTGGAGGCGCAGAAGAATGAATTTAAATTGAGTTACTCGCCATGGAAGTCGTTGGTACATAATATATTTTTACGTAGGTATCTTTGTATCTTCATCATCACGAGGATTCAGTATTTCCCGGTGTTTTTTTTTTTTCTTCTTTTTATGAGACAATAGAAAAGCTATAAGTTTCACACAAACACATCATACTTTAAATTGAAACAAGGAGCAAAACTAATCAAAATAAAAAGCTATACCACCTACAACAACGTGGTGTGTGGTGATACAAATGCGAATGTTATGTCGGGGAAAAAAATCAATCATCATTAATTTTATACAATATACTGCTTTGGATGGCGATTAGTCTTAAATGATTGATGTAAAATAATATTGTGATCAATCAATATAAGATATTGCAAGGAAGTTGCTTCCGTTGTAGTTTGTATATGAAGAATAATGGAGCTGCAGCAGATATAAGCGGAAGTTAACCCAATTTTATGTGTTGAAAGCTCTCATTTACTAATAAAATTGAAATTAGAGCAATTGAAGATTTTGTGTTTTGTTTGAGGTAGGTCCAGGTAGGATAGACGATAGTTATGATTCGTCTATGATGGTGATGCTGATGTTTTGGAAGCTTTAAAAAGCCGGATGGGGAGTTTTATCTACAATAAGTTACATCACAGTTTATTTAGTTTGTGATGAGAAGAAATGCTAATACATAAAAGAGCTTTTCAAAATTAATGGAATGACAACATTTTTCACAACTATACCATGTAAGCGCCCAATCAAGTACTTTTTAAAACTAACCACTGAAAATTATGCACAAAAACATAAATAAGCCAATTCGAATATCTTTGCGGTTTATAGTTTATTTGTAGGTATTTATATTTATTACGGTTTCAGCCAAAATCAGTGAGGTGGGAAATTTCACTGTCCAAATCATTAAAAATCAACTTTGTTTAATAATTAAGTTTTTAAAAAGATATAAATTCCAATAACCAAGCCAAAAACAGTATCACTTGTTAGAATTCAATTAAATAAAGTTCTTAAATAAGTAAAAAAATCCTTTGGATATTTATAATGCAACTTTGTCGGTTTTTGTTGTGATTATCTACAAAAAATTGTGAATTTCTAATAAAATTTGTATTAAATAATGTTATTTTAATTTGTTGTATTATATGTTTCATACGGGTATCATACATAGTACTTTTGGAACATTGATAAAATGTTGAATTACTTCATAAAAATTCAAGATTTTGCCTTAAAAAAACACATTAAATAGCGTTTCCGGAATATATAAAGCCAGCAGTTAATGGCGGATGTTTCCAAAACTGTGGTGTTTTAAAAACTATCTTAGTGTATTTTCGTGTCACTTGAATTGAATTGAATCAGTTTTTTTTTAATTTATGGAAGCGTTCCCGAAATGGTTTTTCGGCTATATTTGATAGAATATAGCCGGTATACTATAGGCCAAGTTTAGGATTCTAAATAAAAATATTGAATTCGAGGTAACAATCAAACATGACATTACGATGATAGAGAATGCGAAAAAAGTGAATCAGGCAATTCCGTCTGTCTGTCTGTCGTATTCATAGCTCAAGCTACAGATAAACAGCTGAAGTGGGTTCGCGTTTAGGCTGTGTAAGTCTCCAGAGAGGAAATTTAATTTTATTTTCAGGACTAAAATTAACGGTACCTGCCATATGACGACAATGAAGAAAAATATTTTTGTCAAAAATGACTCTAACGATTTTGATTAAATTTTTTGTGCAGGTACATCCGTACATCTAAAATAAAAAAAATATTTTTTCATCAGTTAATAACGGTAGTTTTTTTCAACACTTGAGAATTTTTATATAGGAACAATTTTTTTTAAAATTCTTTTTTAATGTATCCTTATAAACAAAACAAATGGCATACTTAGTTTGGAGCTCAAAACATTCTAAGGGCTAATTTGTTCACCTTTGATCATCTTAAATTCATGATTATTGCCAACTGTAAATCATCGAATGTCCACTTTTTTTTCTGAGACTTCATAGTTTGAGTTGTTAATCATGGATTTAGCTAATCAACCAATTTTGGATGATTAGCGCCATTTAACTAGAACCTCTGGAAATTATGCTTAAAACTTAACCAGCTGTGAACAAACTAGCCCTAAGAAGTTGTTTAAGTCATTTTTGTAATGAATTTTATGATTTTTGATAATTTCTTATAAAATTATTTATTTTTAAAAACTAAATATATTTAGAAGCTTTATCATCCATAGCAACTTTGACCCCAAGAGCAAGTACGTGTGACCCAGTCGTGCATTTTATTTTATTTTAATTTTAAATACAATAATGCAGACACGAATTTGGACCGTTTCAAAACGGTATTTTAGTTTCTTACCACAAAAATGAGTGATGTAACATCTGCATCATATTCGTTTTTCAACATCAGTGGGTTATTTTTTGTGCATGGTTTCTCCATGAGATATCATTCAAAATATTCTAGATACGTCGATATTCTTCTTTACATTTTGAATGGTCCTATGGCAGATACGTATCTAGAGCGCGAAGGGAAGGGGAGAGGGGCTGAACGGAGATAAATAATACTTGCCTACTAATATATTTTGTAATAGTATGCGTATTCTCCTGTTGGTTTCTGTTCAATTAGAAATGTTAACAACACGAGTACTTATTTCAATACACAACAGTTTACATAAATATTTCATATTAAATGCATTTTAACGGAAATTGTAAGATATCCGGTTTCATTTGTTCGAAAATATACACAGACACTACTAGTATCTGAGATATCATATCTACACAGTTCTACACGAACGCAATCATTTCGGGCTCTGCCTCTGATGCACACCCAATTTTATATGAGAAGCATCATTTCAGTAAATCCTTTCAAATTCCATTTAAACTATAGTCAAAGAGTCCTCATTTTATTTAAAAGAGATTTTTGATTTTGTTCGCGTTGCACTTTAGTTCGCGTATTATTTAGGTCATTTCAAATAGATTACAGGGTGGCCAAGAAAGCTTTGTACTTTAATGTATAACTTGGCTTATTGAAATACAGTTTTTTTATTTACTGCTATTGAATAATTGACTGCATCTGAAATAAAAATATTTGAGAATAGAGTTTTAAGTCCATAAGAAAAAAATGTAAGTATTCAGAATTTTCTTATCAGTTTCAGGAATAGGTATTTTAGATACGTAATAGTCTTCCAATTAAAGACTGCTTTTGAGAATACCCTACTGTATTTGAATTTATTATTTTTTGTTCCTATGAAAGAAAAAAAAAATACTTTTAAAACTTTCATATCTAAATTAAAACCTCATAAAAAATAGCAAAAAAAAACTTATCAAAAACACACACAAAAACTTAGAAACGGAATATATTTTGTACAATGAGATATCTATGTACATGTAGATATCTCATTCTGGAGTTGGAACTGCAAATCCCTCTTTTTGAACCTATTTCTAAGGGACAATGGATACTTTTAATTGTCTGAGTTTGCATTCTTTTTTTATT
Source organism: Meliscaeva auricollis (assembly GCA_948107695.1). Taxonomy (NCBI): domain Eukaryota; kingdom Metazoa; phylum Arthropoda; class Insecta; order Diptera; family Syrphidae; genus Meliscaeva; species Meliscaeva auricollis. The sequence goes on from OX403618.1 coordinate 27,991,419, forward strand.
ATTTGATTCACAAGTTCAAAGTACAATTAAGTTTTTTTTTTCATAATGATTTCAGAGATGATTGCTGTAGTTGCTGAAGGCAGATTTACGGAAAAGTTTTCATATTTCATTAAAATTTGTTTCTTCCTGTTTTTGTTTTGAGTGTTTATGTCACTGCAAATTACGAGTACTATGCGATGTTATAGTCAAAAGTCTATCTGCAGTCAAACTTAGATTTGACACAAGCACCATCAAAGATGTTATTGAAGTTATAACTTTCTTATACTCGTGTCGAGGGTTTATATTTTCAATTTACCCATAATAGAAAAAAGATGACTGCTAGCAAGATCATAGAGTAACATAGATGCGAGCCATTCCGATCAGCATAGTTTAACTTATTTTTACCAATATTGTGTTTTGTTAAGCTACGATTAGATGGTTAAACTAAATAGCACTTAACCCGTTGACTATCTGACGTTAAATATCTTTTGTCAAAGTATGACCAACAGATGTCACGTCGAGTGTTCGTCAGTAATAAACGCTTACTTAGGTTACAAAAGTATTAATCCTATTCTTGCCAGCTCATCAGCACTTTCATTTCACTAGATAGAAAGTTACAGTTTGATTCAATGGCAAATATTGTAGGTAATCAATAATAATGAAAAAAGTAAGATCTGGTTGTGGTACTGCCATCATTGAGACTTTTGTTAAGATGCATTTTGCACTTCCAAGCCAAGATTTCAGCTTTCTAGAACGCTGCTGCAATTATGAAGTCTAAATGAGATGGATTCCAAAGACTTCTGAAAAGAATTATACAATAAATGCAATACCAACCTTGGAATTGACGACGGACTCATCCATCCATCTGCTAGAAAAGATAATGTGTAGCGATCCTGCTCATTGCGTAATTTTACGGTGATTTGCGATTACTGCACCAAGTTGAAAGGCTTAGTTTTTCCCCACGTGCTAAATTTGCCTCGTCAAGAACTTTCACGACCTTTGTATTTGTGTGTTCTGGTAAACGTTTTCTATACCATCGCGTAAAGTCAGTAAATGTAGCTTCGATAGAGTCTTGTGTGGGAGGTATATGGCGTGTAAATAAAGAATACACAATTGGACTTAATACATTTCCTTGAGGTACCCCACCTCCTATTTTTTTTAAGTCATCTTAATCGTTTTTGTATCCTACGCCAAAAATATTTCGTTCTCTAGATGTTCTTTTAAGAATTTTGTCTTATAAAGGGTGGCCAAATACAAGTTTACAACGTCGTTCAAGTGGCTGCATCGGTAAGCTGGAGTGACATTCTACATGAACCAGGGGTCTTCGAAATCCCTGTCTTCAATTTCAGTCGGTTAACGCCTACCGTTGACCAGAACGTTGATCCCAGAATCATTTTCGACAAAAACGAGCGGGTTTTCAGATCCCCATTTGCAACTGTTTTGTTTGTTAGGCTGAAAGTGCGCTTCATCATAAAAAAAACTTACTGTTTGGCCTACACAGCACTCACTTTGGAACTAAGTTTGCAATATTCGAAATGTTGTTCAAGTGTAAAGGGATATACTCATCTCGTTACGCGGAGGTATGATTCTGAATTTCGGTAAAAAAGAAAAAACAGCTGTGTCGGTTGCAAAATGACGTATGATTTAAACAAAAAAACACTAGATGACCCACCCTGTATAGGAAAAATATTGGACAAAATGATATTCTTCCCTTGTATTAGTTTTTGCCGATAACTATAGTTATTCAAATTAAAAGTGGAATGCAGATCCACCTCTGTCTGTAATATGAGCGAGCATAGATATAAAAAAAAACAGCTTAGGCGTTGTCTTCTTCTGAAAGTTCATAGTTCGGCACTTTTTCCCTAAGCACACAATGTCAAGTGTCACAAATGAAACACACAGAGCAAATGTGCATGTGCATTGCTTTCGCGACTATACGTAAATCGTGAATTGCACTCGTCCTCGACACATCTACTCTCTGTTCCTCCAGGTGTATAGAGAGAGGTGCCTCCTGTTTAACTGCATATGGTTTATTGAAGCATTGCATGTTGACATTTCATTCTCTTTAGTAGTACGATGATTTTGTAGTATATATCTTCATCTCCCACATCTTGTGTTCAAGCTTCAACATGGAGCAAAAATACACTCATTTACAGACAGATGAACTCAGAAATTCAGATTAAGAGAAGAATATATTCCGTTGTGGAATATCCTTGAGTGAACTGTAAATAACCAGCACGCCTCTAGAGAGGGTGTTGTACCAAAAAGGTTGTAGGACGTTAATTAAAGTGCTTGTCAAACGACATTCTCATACATTTTGTATTATTAGTTTTCTAAGACTTATTTTTAATTTAAGGAATATACTCACGTATAGGGAACGTTAGCAGTTGGTTAACCCAAGTTAAAATATGAACTTTATATACAATAGGAACTTGTGCGTGCATATACAAAGTGCGTTTGCTTTTTACTGTGATGACAGAAATATAATGTCACAGGGGAATTACATACTGACTGGTGAAGAGTTGTTGTCATTTTTAGACAATTAAAATTTCTTCAAGGGATTTTTCAACTCATCATCATTAAAAAAATGTTGTTATTAAAAGTTTTTGTTAAACATAATGTGCTGAAGATTTTTGGGTATTTCAGGTTTGAATATCATAGTCTTAATGGACTAAGGGAGGACTTGAGTAACTCAAGTCAAGATTTTTCTCAACTCCCACAAGTTGAGAAAAATCTTGAGCAAATGCTCAAGTGAAATCCGTATTCATAAACAAAATGGAAATTCTCTCACTTGAGTGGAGAAAAATCTTTACTCGAGTAAAATTATTTCTCAATCAAGCTGACAACGAAATAATTTCTGATAACTGTCAGGCAAAAACATTTTTTTTTTTTACTTTTCCGTGCACGTAGTGTAAAGGATAAGTATGTAGCGACTGGCCCAATCGGAATTAGTCTACTGCAACGTGAAACACCATGAAACGTATAGAAAACATTTTTTCGAGACATTTTTATGTGCGTGCACAGCGCCGCGCCGTTCTCGTCGGTGTCAATGTCGGCATCGTTAGCGTTGGAAATTTGTAAGCACGACAAATTTTGTTAAAATCAAGATACATAATTGGAACATGTAAACGTCAAAAATTGAAGATTAGTCAAACTTATGTTAAGTCCGAAATTCAGACATAATTCAGCCTTCTTGTACTTTTCATACAAAAACCTTCACTTTTGTATGAGGTGTACTACAATTTTGCATTTTTTTTTTCCAATGAACAATGGTACCTACTGATTTTCAAAATAATCGAGGTATCCTAAATCGTAATACTTAATTCTCAAAAGTTTTGGTAAAAATCAATGTTTCACACCTTTTTTGTAAGTTTGGGATTACCAATGCCATTCATATTTTTTTATTTTAAATTTAAAATTTGTATACATTTTGGAATTTTTTTCTTCTCCGTGCTGGGTTCTTCAAAAATTTATTATTTTTGTCCGCCGTTAAAAAAGTGCATTGCAGTGATAAAATAGAGCTTGGGTAGTTAAAAATAAGCAAGAATGTACATTTATAACGTATCAAAGGAATGCTTAAGGTAGCTTCTGATATCACTTGAGTTTTGATAATTCCTGGGAGTTTTTACATTTATACATATAAGGCGGGTGTACGCCAACAGTTCTTGAGGAGGCTCCAGAAACTCAATCATGGAGAAAGAATTATTTTGTAACAAAAAATAAAATGTTTATAAAAAAGTACGTATTCGCCGTAGTGTACACATTTTCCTAATATAGGTTTTAGTATATTATTATGTCTGCATAAGCCTGAAATCTTTTAAACTTGCTTGGTTTAAATAAAAATGTTATACTTAAGAAAATAAGATATCACTCCAATTTATAAATGCCTTGTTTTTACTAAAATTCTGCTCTAGCGTTGGAATGAAGAATTATCTTGCTGTTAAAATTATTTCGAATATCAATATTTTGTATTTGTTCTTTTGTCCCAAATTAAACATCTTGGACCCACGTTCTGATGAGGAGAGACAACTATATCATTGCAAAGAAAAATTATTTTGCTATTTCAAATAGAAAAAAGTGTTTTGTATTTTTTTAGTGCGTCTTGTAGGCAGAATGCCACATGTAAAAGGTCTTGTAACTTGATTCCAGTGATGAGGAGAGACTGTTCTTTGGTTTCATTGAAATCTGATCCAATTCCTGCGGGCCTTCTCCAACATCAATTTGATAAGTCAGTTCGAAGGCTTAAAGATTATATGCATATAAGTATTGAAATCGATTATTGTTAAGTTCTCTTCAAAATCTGTCGTAGGCTGATATTTGGTCGATTGTCGATTCGGGCAAATTTTTCTTCCACAATATAGTTCAAATGAGCTGGAAATATGCTTTTTTATCAGATGCTGTTCAGAAAGCTTGAAAAACACTACAGCCTTATTGCTGTGAACCTATACAAACCAATTGATTTTTTCAGAGGTATCAGTGAAGATAAATTAAACATATTCTTTTCCAATGTCCAACAAATTTTGGACTGTAGTATACATTTGTTAAGCTTATTTTTTTTATATTCAAAGCTTGCAAAATTATCACTGGTACTGATATAGTATGTGCGAATTCTCTAAAGCATATAGTATAAAAACAGTTAGATAACTTATCCCAAGTAAAATGTTCCTTCTTATAACACTCTCCAAGAGTATTAAACACTCTCCAAGAGTGTTGATAGAATGATTTTCAAATGTGTAAATTATTCGTGTAGTGTATTCTAAGATTGCTATAAGATTCTTACAAGAGCTAAACGTCCTATCTCCAAAAAGATATTATACTTTTGTTGTAAAGTTCATACTTTCAAAGAAGTATAATGCTTCTTGTAAAAAGAGTGCGTGGGGCGTAACTAACAAATATATTTGAGAAAAAGAGAAACGCGAGTATACTCTTTTGTGAGAATAATAAATTAAATAAAAAAATGTTTGTAATTTTAAGAAAAATATTTAAATTTTTATGTTTTTTGTTCAATTAGTTTTGAAATTTCATAAGTAGATTAATTTTTTTCTCCTGGTAATCTCGATACTATAATACTTTAAGAATTTCATTTGAATAGACTCATTCTCTATTCCCTTGTAATAATTACATATATGTTAGATTAGCAGTGTCACAGTTGACAAGGATGCAGAGTATAATTTTACTAGTGAGATTTGTATGGTTGTATCACTTGTCAAAATTTGGTTTTCCTATAAGAATAGAGGTATTTGAAAACTACAAAGAGCCTTATTCTTTTCCAAAAAAAAAAACATACAAGACGAATTTCAGTTTCAGATCTACTATAGTGGAAGGACAATCAATCTACGATGAATGATGACCTAATAATGTGTACCTTCTGATCAAAACAAGCTCAATCTAGCCAGCACCAGCTATCAGCTCATTTATGACAACTTCTCAGTACAATCGTCGTATTTCGGAACTTACCATTCTAACTTTAACTTCAACTGACTTGTTTTACATAGCCAATAGCGCGTATTGGGAAAGTTTACCCATGAGAGGTGCTACGTCAATCTCAATTCAAATTCGGGCATAAACGTTCATTCCACAACGACTTGCATTGACTTGACTATTAAGCACTTGATATTTGTAGAAGTATTTATTTTTAGTTTAGGGAAGTAATACCGCTCAAATATTTACTGCATTTACTTCCTTTCACACAAACTTTTTGACCCTCTTTGCTCTTTCAATGTGACGTTGTTGATCAAAACACCTAATTGTTCATTCAAAATGTGTAGGAATCATTTAAAAACTCTTTTGTTTCGCCTCACTTCGTTTCATTTATCTTTTACGGCATCTTTTACTCTAAAGCCTCAAAAGACTGCTTTTACAACCTTAACACGTACCAGTGGCATATTAAAGCTTTATACAACATGCTACCAATGTGGTATACTGATGGGTATATTCAAAAATTCAATATCCATTCTTAGCCCTCACCTCTAAAAGCATATACATTTTCAAGAGGAATCATAAGAGGAATTCATTGACGCCATTGTTTTGCATCGAATTTATATTTTAAAACAGAAGCTTACATCACATTAAAGCTCTTCAGATTGTAGCTTTAACATGAAAGTATATTTTCCTATAATATTGGTCTTGCCACAAAATCAATAGATGTACATTGTACAACACGAGTTTTTCATTTAGCTGCGAGGTTGGCCTCAACTTAAACGCTCTACACAGCCTTAAGTCGTCACACTGCTATTGACATTCGATGTGCCGCTCTCAAAACCTACCAACCAAACGTCGACGACGACGGACGAAGCCTTCATTTACATGAATGGGTTATTGTGTTTGCTAGCATTGTGTTTTTTCCTTACTTTTTTTCTTTCATTTTTTTACTTGTTCCCACTGTTTTAATGTATATAGTTTGACTATTGTTAGTTTGTAAAGGATAATAAAAGAGTAAACCATCATGTCACATACATATATATTTAACATTAACCCTATATAGTATAAGTACATACTTATGATGTCCTAGATACGTACATACATGCATGTGGGAGGTTACCTGACCCCATGGTCATCAACCATCACATTATTATCACTATATAGGCTTGAGAAGATGAAAGGCCTTCTCATTTGTCAGAGACTGTGTAATTGACTTTGAATTTTCGTCCTCTTTTTTTTTTTTTTTTTGTTTGTATCATTAGGGGTTGTATTATTTTTTTTTTAATTAAATGGAAGATGTAAAAAAGAAAAATAATAACAAAAAAGATCCTAGTTTGGGGCTTGTGTCATTGACAATTACTCGTAGTTTTGGAGATGTTGAACTTAATTGGTTTAATGTGAGAAGTCAAGGTTGAAATGTGGGAGATTGTCAATGAATTTTAAAAGTGCGGTGTTGGACAATAAAAAATGAGTATCAATACAACTTATATTCAATCTGACCGGACCTTAAAAACCTTCTCCTCTTTAATCGTCAACTAACAAAGTATATCGATTCATTTGATGTTGAAGCTCTTTTGCATGGAGAAAGTAATAGAAAGTTAGAAACAATATCGAAATTAGCAGAGGTCTTACTAATTGTCAGAGGTCTTACATAATAATTTATAATAATTTTATTTATCAAATTGCAAGTAAATTAATGACATTTTGGAGCCAGCAGTTTGACATTTGATCATCTTTGAATCACATAATTCTTCCAAACTGCAAATCCTTGAATATTCTTCCATAGAGATTCCATAGTTTTAGTTGTTAATCATGTTTGATGAATATGGCTAACTAATCAATTTTGGTTGATTAGTGCCATATAAGTAGAACTTCTGAAAATTATGCTACAAAGTTAGTCCGCTGTGAACGATGTAGCCCTTGAAATGCTTTTAAAAATCAAATTAAATAACCAACTGAAAGGAGATATTTTGATCTGAGTAAATTTAAAATTTACAGATCTTTTTACTTTTGATTTGGTTGGAATTTTGGCATAATTATTGCAAATTAAATAAAAGTAACAATTTTTCAAAAGTTATAAAGCAACAAAATTTTCTTTGATTTTATTCATAAAAACTAAAACAAAAAAAATATTTTTAAAGGAGAATGGGTGGTTCCGCCCCATTGGTGTGACACATAGTGACCTATATCGTTGGAAAGGTAGAATTTCCGGAAGTAAATGCAGTAAATATTTGGGTGGTTTTACTTTCCTAAACTAAAAATAAATAATTCTACATGTTTGATTTTTATCTCAACTTTTTTTTTAAATTCATAACTTCATATACATATAAAGGGTTTTCCAATAAGGTGTTATTTTGAATAGCCCGCTATTTCGGTAATTGTCACTTTTGAAGCTGTCATTTTTTGACATTTGACTAGTAGAAACTACGCTATTAATAAAAATGGAACGATACACGCTTCAACAACGCATTGAAATTATTAAAATTCACTATAAAAATGGTGAAAATTTGGCAGAGACGGTTCGTAAAACTAAAACATTTTTGGGTCGTCGTGAAGCACCTTGTCGGACCGCAATACAGAAATTGGTGTGGACAAATTCGAGCTGTTGGGACAAGTTAGTGATGTGAAGAATAATTCCCGTGCACGTCACTCAAGAACAACTGAGAATATTGCTGTTGTAGCCCAAAGTGTTGAAGAAAACCCAGGTTTGTCCATTCCTCGTCGTTCTTTGGAATTAGGCATTCCACAAACGTCATTACACCGTATTTTGCATAAAGACTTGGGTCTTAAGGCTTATAAAGTTCAGTTAACACAAGAACTCAAGCCGGCTGATCATCAACAACGTCGTGTCTTTGCTGATTGGGTCCTTGAAATGCATGAAAATGAACCGGAATTTCATCGAAAAATCATCTTGACTGATGAGGCCCATTTCCACTTCGGAGGCTACGTCAACAAGCAAAACTGTCGCATCTGGGGCTCGGAAAACCCAAGAGTTATTGTTGAAAAGCCTCTCCATCCTCAACGCGTGACTGTTTGGTGCGGTTTATGGTCCCGCGGGGTCATTGGACCTTACTTTTTCGAAAATGAGGCTGGAGCAACAATTACGGTCAATGGATTGCGCTATCGAGAGATGATTAATGATTTTTTATGGCCTGAATTGGATGGAATTGATCTGGACAACGTTTACTTTCAACAAGACGGCGCTACGTGCCACACAAGCAATGAAACCATCGATCTTTTACGGGAAAAGTTTCCGGACCGTGTTATCTCTCGAAGAGGTGATCACAATTGGCCACCGAGATCTTGTGATTTAACACCTTGCGACTTCTTCCTTTGGGGCCACGTAAAAGATAAGGTCTACGCCAATAGCCCAGCGTCGATTCAAGACCTCAAATATGAAATTCGTGAGGCTATCGAGGACATAGGGCAGCCACTTTGCGATTTGGTTACGGAAAATTTCATGAAAAGGATATGGTCCTGTAAGCGTGGTCTTGGCGGCCATTTGGCTGATGTTGTGTTCCATTATTAACAACATACCTTCCTCTTTATAATGAAATAAACATCCGATCATTTATCTCCAAAAATGCCATTTTTCTTTGAATATCAAAATAACACCTCTTATTGGAAAACCCTTTAGTAGCTTTATCCCAAGTAAAAACAGTATTAAATTTTTAAATATTCAATAGAAGAAAAAAAGTTGCACATACGCCACAGGACCCGATAAAATCTCGTAGAACTTAAATACCTACATACATCGTAAGCTAAAATTAGTTGGTAGTTTTTACTCCATTAATCAATGTACAAAATAATAAATAGATCAAAATGGCAGATGCTTGCAGTACTACAAAATGTGCTTATCTGATGGTCAGATATACAATACCTTATTTTGTAGTCAAATTTGAGCGACACAGTGCTGCTTTATAACTTTTTCGTTAATTTTTCACTTTGTCAACACTGAAAATTTTCACCTGAATTGATCGAATTAAGAAAGAAACTCCATACCATAAGTAAGAGTAATATTCTAGAATTATTGTTTATATGTTAAATTTTTACTTTTTTATCTTTTATTAATCCTCAGAAATAAAAAAAAATAAGAAAAACATGTGTCAATTTTATTCAAAGAAAACGTTTAAAACGAAATAAAAACTCTGGTAATCCCTTAACTTCGTCTCAAAATAAAAGATTATCGTTAATCATAAAAAAAACAAAATAGAAAACAAACAAGGTGCCATTGTTAACCCACACGATAAATGAACTGAACATCTTGCAGAAAAAAAAAAAATGCCTGAAGGAGAAGATGAAATTGCGAAGGAAATTATTATGGTCAAATGTTCGATTACTGAACTGAAGTGCGAAATGTGGTTATCAGCTCCCTGCCACAGAGAATTACAATTGTCTGAACTCTTAAGTTCTGTCAGCATTCCTACTCACCACAATCAACACCAACACAGCTGCTGCCCAAGATATCGGGGTTAAGCTGCACGACACATAATTCTACCATTGCTTCTGTATAAACGTCTTTCAGTGTTTCTGCCATACAATATTAAAACTAGATTGCTTTTCTCCAAAAGAAAACTGAGCAACTAAAAGTACCAACAAGTTTAAGTTCTTCACGTTCGATCGTATCTTCATGCACTGAAATTCTGACTTACGAACAGTGGCTCTCTTGTCACCGCCCATATTACCGAGCTGATCAAAGGATTAGATTTCTTGTCATATTTTTAATTTTACGGCTGACGTTAAAAACAACAAACTAATCGATCGAAAAACTGCACTTCAAACACCTTGTTTTGACGGAGTAACATTATCAAGTTTTAAAATATTCGCATAAAAATTCCGTTATCCTTCATATACAGCTTTGTTGAAAAAATATGAAGACATCACATAAATGTATTCGAAAGCAATTAGGACTCTCTCGGTAACAACTTGAAACAGAAAACAAATCATTCAATATAAACATTATTATGTATATTGTCAAGATCAAAAATAGTTACTGGCTACCAGAAGACTTATGTCTTCCATTTGGGACTTCACTCACCCTCTAAAGGGCAAAGAAAGTAATCAGTTTTCTCAACAAAAAAAAAAATTAGAAGCTATCATTACTCCTATTTGAGCCCATTTAGGGATGAATTCTGGTACCAATGTGCCATGTTGGCACACCTTTCAACGATTTGTCTACAAACTAATAAGATGAATACCTAATCGCATCAAATTTATCTGAAGAGCATCAAAAACATCAAAAACATCTCAAACTGCTTTTCTAACATTCTTGTAAATATGGTCTTACTCTAATACCTTCCAATTGCACTTTGAAGAAGTGTTGGGATCAAACCGTTACCATTCAAAGTCGACCGTTAACAGTTAAAAAATTACTTAATTTCTTCAGGCGTTTTGTTTCCAAAGTTCCTCAGATTACAGCATTGAACAATGAACACCCGCAGAATACATTCAAAGCCTTTAGGAAGGTCTAGCCAATTCTACCCTCCTTATCATATGTTCATATAATTCACCAAATCATGGCGTCAAGTGGATCTGACACAACTTTTAACATCCAAAGCAATAAGAAAACTCGGGCGGTTCTCAGCTACCAGATTTGATACACGTTCTTGTTAAACAGCCCCATCCTTAAATGACAAAAATTGAAACAAGATCTTACTTTGTTTCCTCTGTCCCTTAAAATATAAGCCCTAAGCTTTTTTGGTCTTGTTTGCATATTAAACTTTAATATCTACGATTTTCAGGTACAGTTCATCCACCTTGAGGTTCATACATTTTCCACCTTTTTCCTGACGCTTATTTATTTTTATTTTTTTCTGCTTGCTGCCATTGGCCTTTTAAGTCAAGTTCTTTTTCTCTTACATGTTTATTTTCTCAGAATGTCACCTGGCAATACTTCATATGCACATTGAGGACGACTTCCAAATAAATATTAATATAAAACTCAGACCAATAGCACCAAGTGGCTTATCTCTTATCTCTTCCGTTTACCCTAACGAGGTTGCCAAAACGAAATCCCTTAAATAAAGTCTAAGTCTGTGTGTTAGAAGTATGTCAGAAGGTTGTGTATAAGACCGGGTATTGAATTTGATAGCGATCGAAGGCAATGAACATTGATTAATGACCAAGAAGAATTTTATTTATACAAAGAATTAAATATTTAAATATTATGATCTAATATTTGTTCTAAGATTTATTAAGGTAGTGCCAAAAAAAAAAAATACAAAAGAAAACAAACCTCAACAAAGCCCACCAAGTATACACAGAGAGAAAATTGAACGTAAATATTGTGCTTCGAAATTAATTCACAAAAACCCCAAAGTTTATTTATTTTCGAATCGATACTTCTCTTCTCAGATACTAAATGACGAAAATATCTACCTCTATACCGGCATTAAATTAAATCATGTGTACATTTTTATACATAAAATACCCTTCCTTCCTCGTACTGCTGCTTTTTTACATTATACCAACTATCAAATCAAAGCTTTAAAGCCAACTCATGAGTCATGCGCACTTTAATCTAAAGAAATAGTTTTTGTAGGAGGCCCGAGACCCCCCTTTTCTTATATCCAAAGCAAAAAGGGCTAAATTCCTTCCCATGTTTGTGTGTATTTGTATTACCTTCTTCTCCCCCATTTCAAGGATACACGAACAAAGTTTCAACGACGACGTTGATTTGAGTACTCGCGCTTCCTTCTCCGAGCGCTTCTAGGGATGTTTTATAATATTTCGACTACTCTCACGTCAGACTTGTCAACATACAAATTTTAGTATTTTCCCAGCATTCACCGGAATCTGTACTCGCAAAAGTATAGACCAAAATTCAATACACCATTTGCTGCAGATATGGCACATACATAATTGAGTTCTGACAAGAAGAAGAAGAAGAAGAAGAAGAAAAAAAGGACATTTCCGACAAATTGAAAAATCCCTGCACGTCGTTGTCGTTTTAGTGCAGTGTATTCACATTTATTGGTACATTTAAGCCGGAACACTGATGTCGCGCTTGAAAATTCCCCCCTGAAAACAGTCAATTTTATCTCCTGAAAAGGCTATAATACAAATACCGCAGACGATTATTGGGTTTTATTCTTTTTTAGTGTATAAATGAAGTGCATTTTATGGTGAATCCATGAAGTTGAAGTACATATGTACATAAATGTAGTATAGAACCGTTGTACCTGCTTCTTGGAACCTATAGATTCCTTTGAGGAGGAACGATAATGGATAACGGTAAGTTTTGGCTATTTTATAACCAATTGGCAATAAAGTGAAAAATCCTTTGCCGTTAAATCGTTAAATGTTATGTATGGGAGAGTGAAAGTTTATTTTCATTTTAAAACGGAAGTTGTATATAATATGGGGTGCTTATTGCTTTAAGTCTCTTTGTGACACAGTTTTTTTGTGAAAATGTATCTACATTTGTGTTTTTTTTTTTTTAATTGCAACAATGCAAGTTGCACCAACATAATAGCAGATAGACCGCGAAAGTCAGTTTGGAAAATTCATAAGCATTGTTTTGGCTATGTACTTGTGTGCTTGTAAGCATTTACCATTGATTTTTCCCAGCACAAAAGCAATGGAGCATCCGTTTCCTTTTATTATTTTTTTTGTAACAGAAAAAGCAAAACCTTTTTTCGGTTATGTGAAATGGTTAACAGAGGGATTTGGGGGTGAAAGAGTGTGTTAAGTGCCAGAAAAAAATGTCGTTTTTCCTCTTATAATTTTGTTTTTCTCTGTGTCGTCCTTGGTATAGGGCGCTGCCCCACACCGTGTGTCGGCTCATAACTTGGATTATTTTCTTTTGTTTGTTTTTCTTTCGTTTTTTTTTTTGTTTGCTGTTCCTTTTCTTTGGGGTTTTTGAATAATCCGTGTATGATGAGCCTACTTCCTTCCGATGTGGGTTGGGTTTTTTTTTTTTTTTGGGATGGAAGGCCACCGCGCGCCGCACGGCACACACCATGCCGGTTTGTTTGAAAGCTTTGATAACAACCAGCTAAATGGTTTCATGGGAATTATGAATTAGTTCTCTGGCATGGAAGTTGATAATATATTATTTAATATTATAGAAAAAAAAAATAATGGTTATACATAAATACATAAATATTAATAATGAAATTGTTGACATTGAAGAAACGGATTCGTATTGAAATATAGGGAAGGGTAATCATTGTTTGGAATCAACAGAGGGAATTTATATTTGGTTCGGTTTTGGGGGTATGCACAAAGAAGGAATGTTATTGGCCAAATTGTTGGCATATTAGTTGGTTTTCTGATGGTTTTAAAATAAAATCATATTTTCACATTGAAATCGGTTCATTTTGTGAACTAGAAGGTGGTTTGTTGCTTGATTTGATAACGAAAAATAGTTTTCTATGAGGTTGACGAAAGTTGAGTAATTATATCTCAAAACAATGCATTATTTCGGCGAAACAGCACCGATGTTGGTAGGTATTAAAAAATAGTTTTACAGTAGTTATGGGTATATATATTTTTAAAACTTAACAATAAGATTTTTGTGATCGAACATTTTTTTATTTTTTTTATTTTATAAAATTAGTTATACCAACAAAATTTCTGTTCTTTTTAAGGAAAGCTAATTATAAAGATAGGGGTCTATTTTCACCCTTTCAGATGGGAGAAAAAGTTGACTTAAACCAGAAACAAAATTATTGAAAGACAATGGAGTTAATTACAAGATCAAGTTACATGTTTTTTTGATAGCCATAAAAACCTGTTCTTTTTTACATATTAAATCAAGATAAATAGTTAAAAAAAAAATTAATTTTCAAACTTAGAATTTTGAAAAGAAGAATTTCCATCAAAATTTTTAGCAGATTTTTACTTGAGATATAGGTACCTATACAATATATGTACATATATAGGAAGTTATGCATTCGTACAAAAAAAAAGTTGAGAAAACAATCAAACATGACATTACGATGATAGAGAATGAGAAAAAAGTGGGTTCGACAATTCTGTCTGTCTGTGCGTCTGTCTGTCTGTGTGTATCAGAAGCCACAGCCTAAACAGATAAGTCGATTTACTTCAAATTTGGTTTGTGGGGTTGGAGCCTATCCCCAGACCTTTTTTGATTTTTTTTTTTTTACCAAAAATAACGGTACCTGCCATATACTGGTTTTAGAAAAACTTATTTTTATCAAAAATGGTTTCTACGATTTTGATTAAAATAATCACTGTCATTTTTTTGGATAAGTAGTCGTAGTAGTAGTAGTATTAGTAATATGTTTTATTCAAATTTCATTTCTATGTGAGAATACATTGAATTCATAATGTGGTATATTATAATTAAATGATTTTAAACAAAATGTCGCGATCTTTTACCAATTTTTTTCTTTACAAACTCTTTTTTACTTGCTCTATAGGGCAAGTATTGGTTTCGTATCAAACAAAAATTTTGAGGTTTAAATCAAAACCAACATTACGATGATGGAGAAGTCCGAAAAAGTGGTTTTCGTCATGCCGTCCGTCGTTCTGTGCGTCTGTGCGTCTGTGCGTCTGTACGTCTGTACGTCCATCTGTACGCTTCTCCACTGCCCAAACGCGTCAAAGGATTTTCTTCAAATTTGGTGCAGATGATTTTTACGTAATTTCGAAAGTTGTTTTTTTTTTATTTTGAATATCTCGTGTGAAACTAATACCTCCCATATAACGGTTTTGAGTTATTGTTTTTTTCACGAAAATGGCTCTAACGATTTTGTTAAAAATTTGTGTATGTATTACGTTCAGTGATTACAACAAAACTGCATTTTGAGTTTTTCTCAAAAAACTCGAACATCTTTTTGCAATTTTTTTATATTTTGGTTTTTTTTTGTGAATATCTCGTAAGCGGTTAAAGCGATTTTAATATTTCATATAACCTTAAAGAATCAAATTAAGTTTAAAAAAATAAATGTATTAATTAAAAAATTAAAAAGTTAAGATTAGTTTTATTCTTTTTACACATATTCCACTTTTCTTGTAAAAATATATAACTCAAGCAAAACCCTATATTTTGTTAATTTCTAACATAGTTATTTTTTTTATAAAATTTCAATTTTTTCCAATTTTTTTTTTTTATTTTAAGCTTATTTATTTTTCATTTTGGAACTTGAACAGAAACACTAAATATAAGACAAGCACATTTTTGTACAAAATTTCAGATTTTTTTGTAGTCTGTGAGCGGAGATAACGGTAGAAAGATTTTTTATGTACACAACATGCCATTCCTTTTCACCCAAACCAGATAAAATTATGATTGAACTTTATTTTTGTTAAAAGTATCCTTGACAGGCAATAAACATTTTTAATCATATTTATGCATTTTAATAGATTTTAGAAAGCAAACTTTAAAAAAGATTAAAAAAAAGTCGGTTTGATCGCATATACAAATCTGTAACTTTATTTTAAGTTGCAGGATTTTCTTGTTAAGATACCTACATTCTATTAGAATGTCGGACTAATTGTGCATACAAATATTGGACAGTTATTGTACATAACATTGCAACAGGACACAGAGGTCTTTTAGTGAAAATATGTTTTAAATGGATACGTGAAAACCACAACATTTATTTAAAAATTTGATGGTATTGAGTTTTTTATTTTCTTTTACTTCCGTGGAATTGCCTTAGTGGCCATTTGACCTGTAATACTCCTACACATTAAAGTGTTCGGTATCTAGGGATGTATTTTACCTCTCTCCAACGTTGTGCGTAATCCACTTCAAAGCCATGTCCTTCTCTGTCAATCTTATCTTTAACAGTCCTGTGTCAGCTTGTTTTCGCGTATCGCTTGGCTTTCAATTAAACCGTTGCTTTTTCAAATCTTGTGTGCAATGCACTGCCACTAATATTTTTTGTATAGTACAGTCTATTTATTCCTGACCCATAATCCTATGAAGTTAATATTTATACTATGTGATTGGGTCAGATGTTTTGTAAGCACCTATCCACAAATGTTTACAGACTCTTTGTTACAGTGGGTGTAGTCCAGAGGTCTGTACCACAAACTACATGTTTTGTACAAGAAGTTGTTTTTTAACAAGTAAATGAAGTTTTTGTATCGGATATCTTAATATACTTGCTGAAAATTACTTCATGTTAAATACTTGTTGTTTTAATTGTTATATTAATCTACTAAGAGTTCCACCATTTTGGTCGTCAGAGATGTGCGCTGCGCAGCAAATCACAATTAAAAATCTATTACAATTAGAAATAATATTAGGGACAGTATTCGATCTTGGGTGCTTTCAAAAACGCATGGTTGCTTTTCTTACATGCAATCATTTACGATCATATTAACGTCAGATGTATGAAAATGTATTTTATCTGATGGAAGTTACTACCAGATTTTCGTCCTGATCTATCCCCATATCAGCTCCTTTCTAATCCTAACATTTGAGAGACTATAATAAGACGTCTGGTGATAGGAAAATGCTTAATTTGGTTATAGGCTATTTGCTATCTGTCAACACCCAGACAAGAAATAGTCTTGGAGGGTTTGACCTCTCAAAAGAAGTAGTATCCTTGAAATAATATTTCTATTTCTTCCGGTCTAATGCACTAAACTAAAAAGGTACAGCTGTATGCATTGCACATTCTTAAGTCCAGTGCAGAACTTATAACCCCATCATTATTCCTTACTACTAAGTCTCTAGTTTGGTGAATATAAATCGGTATCGTGAGAATTCAGGATACATTCATGCATATTTGTATGCAAAACGTCAATGCCATTGGTTGGTCAGGTCAGGGTTACGTACATAAATAGGGTAGGGAAAGTATCAATCGTAAAAATTGAGGATTACTTTTTTTCTCAATCACCAAAAGCGTGTAACACTTATTGGTTCAAGATTATAACATTTAAAAAAAAAAAGATGCATCAAAAACCCTTTTGGTAAATTCTCACTTTAATAAAAAAAAAAAAACATAACCATTCAACATTGTGGTGATGATAATAAAAATTTAAATTTCCATGTCCAAATTCATTATGGCCGTCCCTCCCCATTGCATGTTCCTTCCAGAAGTATGGTAATAAAGTTTTCATGGCTAATTGAAGCCGCCATTGTGTTTGCTTGTTTTTTTTTTTTTTTTATTTCTGTTATAACTTCTCAACACCATTTTGAATGTTTTGTGAAATTTCGCAATAAATAGAACCAATTATAATAAATTCACCAAACAATAAACTTCTGAGTGTTTGTGTTCTAGTTGGTTGTTGTTTTTTTTTTTTTATTTGGGTTTAATGAAACGATTGATTTACTAAGACAAAACACGCTTTCAAATCATCGCCGCCACCACTTATAGTCCCGTAGTCTTTATTTTATTTCCATACATAAAACTCACAAAACCACAATTAAGTTTATTTTATTTGGCAAAACGTCACACATCAAAACAATCGTAAAAGCGTTAATTTTACAGTTTTTATCGACCTCAAAGAGCAAGGTCGTTCGTTTTTTCTTTGGCTTCGCCGCAACTTAAAGTGATAAACATCTACTAAAGTGACACATTGTATAGCTTTATGTGTCAAAATATTTATGTGTCAAGTTAAGAATGAACAGAAACAACACTGAAATGTCAAAGGGAATATTCAGTTGAAGCTGATATCATCTGGATATTTTCATAAAAGGATAATACTCATGCTTTAGTAAACAGACACTCACCCACAACATCGCTGAGGACGTTATGAAAGGGGAACTAAATGTCAACATTAACTATAAACTCCCCTTTTGTCAGTTTAGATAGGGACGTAATATTTCTGTTGGACGTTTTTAATGAAGGAAAATATTTGCATTAGTTAATGTGTCTGATAACAGTCTCTCGCTTGCGGCTATAACTTTGTGTAAAGAGGCAAATAATTTAAGTACAAGGTTTGATTTTTTTTTTGCTATGGAAAATAAGAAGGTCAAGTCTTGTTTGTAAGCATTATTTATGTATCTATGACTTTTTTTTTACATATATTTTGTATGTGTCATATTTTGATATTGTATGTTTATTTATGAGTCTTTTCTGTCAAGGGTGTTTTTTTTTTTGCATAATATTCTTCAAATGAAAAAGAAATCATCAAATAGAAGAAGTAGACAATTGCTTCTTCTGTTTGATGAGAAAACGTACATTCTTTGTATTTCTATGCGGGTTATTCGAAGATAATATTAAATTTTTTAGTATATACTTTTCTTTAACAAACGTAAAAAAGACATTTTTTTGTGTGTCCTAGATTCATCTTTGCAACTTCTTTTGGAGTTTTGTATTTTCCTTTCATTCTTCAATCTATTTCTGTAATCTACCTTTCTGTGATGTATACATCGCCTAAACAAGAAAAAGGTGCTCTTTTCCAACCCATAAATTGGTTAAGAAATAAGATTATGAGTTGTTACTTTATTTATAGAAAAATAAGTATGTCAATAGAATCTTAAGAGAAGTATTTTGATATAGTCTGAACAATCAATACTGAAAATAGTACGTATACGCCCTAGTGTCTATATCAACAAACGTTCGCTACAACTACGAAATTGCGACTTTCTTTTGGGATAATCTCATTTTAGGAGGATATCTTCGAACATTTCAATATTTATAGACTCCTATTTAAATGTGTATATTTTTATTTTATTTGTGTTTAGGTGAAAATCATTTAATCAAATCATGGCCTATATATAGGCCATAGGAATAGGTGTTTGATTGTTAAGAGAGCATTTTAAAGTAATGAATGCAATTGATCCAACTTAAGATGCTACTAACTGCAAAAGATAGGAATAGGAATGTTGATAGGAACAAATGTGTAGTGTAGGTCACTTTTTTTTTCATAAATTCGTGATGATGTCATTGAGTTTCAGAATAAAACTCACTGCAGTTAGCTTTGAATAAACAGCCTTTTTATTTTTAAACTATTTTGTATATTAAAAAAATTTCAAGAACATTTTCAAAGAAGAAATTACTATGCCATATTTAAGATATTATTTATAAAGATCTATAAACTTAATTGTAATTTTTCAAAAAAAAACAATTTTTTTTTTAACAGAAGAATAAAACACCATAATTTTTCTTCATTGAAATTGAAAAAAAAAAGATTAAGAATGATTATATTCCATTTTTTGTTGAAAATGAGATGATAGTGCAATCTTCTAGGCCTCTTAAAAACGAATCGTGTCGCAAAATAATGAAAATGGTAAGGGTCAAATAACTGAGCATGTAAACAAGAATGTGTACAATTAACGGTGAACAAAGATCATAGACCGTAGCTTTTTTGAATTATATTTCATGAGGAATACATTTCGAATTCATTTTTATTTTGTTTCATTTTTTTTTAAATTATGTGCTTTCAATAAAATGATTCCTCAGCATTCCTCGTCTAGTTTAATGATCTGACGTTTTCTGAAATATTTAACTGGTATTTAAAACGGGAGACTCCAATGGAAAATCTAAAGTGTCAGCCCATTGAATTCAATTCGATGGAAACCTGTTTTTAATCACTTTAGATCAGTTGTAAGGGTTTTTAATCTGCTGCAACTTCGTTTTAACGGAATTTTCTCTTCTGCATCAAAAAATCAAAAGTGCAAGAACCTTCGGGGTTGACCGCATTCAAACGACCCGTGTTTGGGAAGTCTGCAAAAAACGCCATATAAATACCAAGTTTAAAGTAAATCGATCCATCCGATCTGATACAGAAACACAGACAGACAGATGGGCGAAATTTCGGACTCACTTTTTTCGAATTCTCTTTTATCGTAATACGTAATGTCTTGTAAATTTTAGATGAAAGGGTGTTTTTCGATGGAGAAGGTTATGTGGGAAATAAGGCTTAATAATTCTAAATTTATGAAGCTTGAAAAATATTATATATCTACAAAGAATTCAAGAGTCTGAAGAGTCCATAAGAAACATTTTGAATTAAAGGGTGTTTTTTATAAGTGATTAGTATCGAGAAAACTGTGATAAAAATAAAAATTGATGTAAATGTTTCACTTGCCATTGAAACTAAGAACCTAAATTTATATTGAAGAAAATGTGTTTTTTTTTCGATGAGGAAGAAAAAAAACATTGATTAGTCCCAAGGAACCATAATTTAAATGCTTAAGAAATGTAGTATAACTGTTTCATTTGTCATGGCAACCAAAAATCAAATGAGTCAAATTATTTTTTTTTTTTTTTTTTGATGAAATCGGGTTTTTAGAGGTGGTTTTATGGGAAAGAAGAGGTCAATATAATTTAGCTACAAGAAAATAATTCAAGTAAAACTCTATCCAGATACAAAAGATCTGATAATATCTGACGACTATATTCGTAAAATTCAATACGAAGGTAGTTTTTCGTAGTTTTTTATTTGAAAAAAAAAAGTGGACATTGATATTTTTTGTAATTCTTAGTTCTTGAGTTCTTAATACCGTCAGATTACTTAGCTCATAGGGTTAGAGATTTAAATTGGTGTCAACTGAAAATAAGTTGGTACTAAAAATAAAAACATAGGGTTGCCACTTTAAAAATGGGTTTGAGCGAAAAAAAGCTACATCGATCAATGCATGATAGCTTTTTATTTCATTGAAAAAGGAAAATATTAATACATATTGCCAAACGAAATTTCGTAAAAAAATTCAAAAATAAATTTGAGGCTGATAATATGGTAACTCTGTTCAATTGAAAAACACACTAAAATAATTTGTATTTAAATAAAAAAGTATACATTTTGGTGGAGTTAAAAGTTAAAATGTACGTAAAATCTTAGCCTAAACATTCTTTTATCTAAAAAATGTAAGGTCCCATCTCCAAAATGGGTATAAGTATACGGTAATACTATTTAGATGCAAAAAATCACTAAAAACACTAATTTTTCAGTCAAAATGTACCATATACCGTATACTTATACCCATTTTGGAGTTGGCGCCCGGCAGTTTTTAAGTAGAAGAGAGCCAAATCTAAAATTTGGTTTTAGATCGGACTCTTTTCTTTCTAAAAAAATGTCAGCAAGCTCTTAAATGGGTATAAGTATATGGTAACTCTATTTAGATGCAAAAAAACACTAAAAACACTAATTTTTCAGTCGAAATGTACCATATATGACAGAGTTAAAAGCTAAAAACACACTTAATTTTAGATCGAACAAGAACACACAACTAAAATGATTTTTGTAGCCAAAATTCACAAAAACCAATACTGCAGTGCAAGAACTTCGGGTAATAGTTTTTGAATATTGAGGGGTCGAAAGTCGAATCGTCGCATACGAAAAAGAGTGAACGTAAACGTATTTGCTTTTTGTACAGATTATATAGAGACAGGAATTGTCAATACGTTTACGTTCGTTTTTCGTAAACGTTTTAATATTTCTTCTGATCTAATATTTCTTCTGATCTTAAATCCTGGTGGTGTAAGAACATATTTCTGAATTCCTTATGAACTAAGAACACCTTTTTTGATGAGTTAAAATACTTCACATTACGATTACTATCTTACATTGATTGGTGGGTGTAGAAATGCAAATGTATGTATCCTTTTGTTTGCTTTTTTTTAAATTTTGTAGATTTTTATAAGCATCTGGGGAAATCAACTGTTACAAAAACTTAC
Organism: Meliscaeva auricollis; assembly: GCA_948107695.1. Classification (NCBI taxonomy): domain Eukaryota; kingdom Metazoa; phylum Arthropoda; class Insecta; order Diptera; family Syrphidae; genus Meliscaeva; species Meliscaeva auricollis. The sequence goes on from OX403618.1 coordinate 28,013,366, forward strand.
TATACCACCAGATACTTTATTTTAAAAGTTCTATTTTTATCATCTTTAGATATATGGAGTAAAGCCCTTGAGTGCCATCAGATAAAATTGTTTGCATAAATGAAAACTACCTATATAGATAGTGTGTACTGTTTTGTGTGCAAAACTTACAACCTTATTGAAAAAAAAAAAAAAAATACCCCAAAGTATAAAACCTATGTTTGCAATTTAAATGTCATCACGTTTCGATTAAATTCGCTCTATAAAATTATAATTCCACTCATGATGGCACATCTGATATGGAATAAATTAAATTTTGACCCAATATCAATCCTTGCCGAGTGCACTTAAGCACATGCTCAAACCATATTATAATCCATAACTACTTCTACTTCATATAATGTTGATGGCAAAGTATGATGAAGCACCCACTATGTTTTATTAAATTTTATATGAGAGTGCGTGGGTGTGTGTGTTTTTGTATGTTTATTCACCAATATAATAGACATGCATGCATAATACTTATTTTATTGGTTAAAAACTTATAGTCTGAGGAATAATGTTATATTGGGTGATATGAATAAAAATGAGCACCTACTTAAATGTACGATTTTCGGAGAAGATACTCCATTTAGTATGAATAAAATTCTTGAGAACGTACATTTTCATGAGCACCTACTCACTTTATTACGCTGTGTAACTACTCTGAGCACGTGCTCCGTTTTATTCATATCACCCATTGTTGATTCTTCTTCTAAAGAGTTGTGAGATTACTCAGGTAAAAAAGTAAGAAACTAGATGAAGAACTTCAGAATACTCGAGATGGTTACTCAAGGATATTAAACATATAATTTCAATGTAAAAAGTTCTTCAATTTGAATTTGATTTGCTATACGTTTGTTTGAGGAAAGTTTCATTTCCTTTCATTTAAATGAGCTTTCGTTGTTCAAAAGTGGTTCCTACGTGTAATTAAATTTCAATTCACAACAAACCAACAATATCTTCCAGACTATGGTCCTAGACCATTATAACAAAAAACCGTGTTTACGGAATGCTTACATTGGATGGAAGTCCATGGGGATTAGAGTAGTTCACAAGGGATAAAGAGTTTTTTTTTTTTTTGTTTTTATACTTGGGCATAATATATTGGTCATTGAAATGCAAGGCAGTGTAAATAACTCCATTCGTGTGGGTTAATCGACAAACATTTCCTTGTATAAATCTTTGCAAACAAAAGTAGTAAAGCGATGACTATGGTTGGTATTTAATTAATTGTTTGCTGTTGCTGTTATTCGTTTTAGAATAGTTGTCGCTTTTATCCTGTATAAAAGGTGTGGGATGTGTCCATGAAGAAAGTTGACCTCTTTAGTGTTCATCCAATAAAAGAGCTTACAATCAATCATGCAAAACTTCAAAATAAACGTAGCTGCTATAATAGTGGAGGAAAGTTTGGATAGGAGTAAAATTCTGAATAATAAATACGTTTTATGTAAATATATTTGACGTCATGATTTTACTACTATCAAATCCAATTATTGTTTGTGCAAAATAGTTCTCAAAAATAAAGATAAAGATGACTGTGTGACGTACGTGCGTGAAAAGTTCTATTTTTTACTATTGATCTTTGGAGTTGACAGATAAAAAAAACAATAATGTGATAATGCATTTTGATAGCTTGATCTTAAACCCAATTGCAAAGCGTTGAGAGGAAGAAGGGGTTAAATACACTGGGGAAACAAATCGATTGCGGCAAACGAAAAAATTGTTCAAACGACTTTTTCGTTTGTTTATAGCTTAGCGTAACATCTGTGATTGAACCGGCGACCTCTCATTTAAGAGGAAAGTATCTTGTCATTCTGCCATGGACTGTTTAATTTATGTTTGTTGAAGAACGCATATAAAAAAAAATGTGAGAACGAATCGTTTGCGTCAAACGACCTTTCGTTTGTTGGTCAGTCATTTTTCGACTTCAACTTCGTTTGCAGAAAACACTTAAATTCGTTTCGGTGAAACAATTTATGGAAACGCCTTGATAATATAAAAAAAACAAAGTTCAGCGTAACACCGGTCATTGAACCTATAACCTCTCAATTTCTAACTATGGCTGTTGCCATTGTGTCACGAACTTAATAATTTTGTGTAGCATGGAATGCGTATGAGCACCACAATCAAAGAGTAAATTATAAAGAAAATTGTTTTAATGCAGTCATTTGTTGTAAATGAATTGTATATTTACACCAAAAGTGAAGTTTTTTGCCACAAACTACTTTCTAGAGAGGTTCTTCACAAACTATTCATTCGTTTGCTGCAAACAATAGAACTTTCTAGTAAACGAAAAAGTCTTTGGATGTGGGAAGCATTTTATCTGCTGCAATCAACTCATAAAAATGAGCTCCAAAGGAATTGGTTTGTTTTGCTTTATGTTTGCTAAATGTAATACAGTTGCAACGAACTAAAAACTTTTGCGGGGATTGTATTACTAGTAACTTTCCAGGAAATGATTTTCATTTGATTCAAAAGATATTCATTAGCAGCAAACTAAAATAAATAAATAATTTCTCAGAGTGTATGGCTACTTTTTTTGCAACTCTGATTCTCTCTACAAAATTAATGTTTTTTGTGAATACAAACAGACGCTTAAATAAGGAAAATATGATAAAAAAGCTTATAACAAATGAATGATATAGTAAGGACCAATTAGACTTTAATATTTTCTGTACATTAAGGCTTAGCGCTGGCATTAAGCACATCAGAAAAATCGGTAATAGAAGCTCATATTAAAAATGCAATTCAACTATGCACTTCTGTTGCCTTAGTTTAAAAAAAGTGCTTGATTTGTGAATGAAGATGGAAGAATAAAAGATTAATAATATTTATAGTTCAGTTAATCCGTAATTTCACCTTGCTCGCAGAGGCGCTATCAGTTTTTTTCATAGATCGATAAAGGTTATTTGAAAAGCTTAAACCAGCTGCATTTTTGTACGGATGCATTTGTATAAAAATAAGTGCCACTTAAATTAAAGAAAATGTTATAGTGCATCTGACTATTGTAATAAAACAACAAAATCATGTATCAAATGATTAAGAAAGTTTCATTTTTTATAGTTAGAAATTCAAAATAATATGTGCAATACAGAAAAACTCTTGTATATTGCCTCCCAGATAGAATCCAAAATGTCTCAAAATCAATTTTATATGGAGTACTACCAACGATGAAAGTTTAATGTTTTCTTCGCAAAGCGCACAATTGACTCTTTTTATTCAATGCTTAGCCTCATCACTTTTAATCGAGACTAAAAAATAAAATTATTGTGTTGAAAATCCCAACTTCAATTTTAATTTTGTGAAATTCTTTTTCCTCTTGTCTAAAACTGTTTTTTTTTTCTGCTCTATATAATTATTTTTTTTAAGAAACATAATAATACTTCAATCTTAATTACATAATCACCAACAAAATATAAAATTCCAAACAATACACCTAATGAGCCCACACACAAATTATAATTTGTATTATTATTCCTCGAAAAAAAAATATAACAACACCCCTTTTAATAAATTATGTTGGCTCTTAGCCAGGTGGTATGGTTTAGTTAGTTTCTTGGTAATACAAAAATTCTTGTGTGTTTTTCATCCTGCTATTGTTGGAAAATAAAATCTCTTCACTTTTCTTCTCAATCCAGCACACCACACATTTTGCAAATTAATATGCAAGAAAATAAAAGATTTCTTAAATTTCACATTCATTATTGTCTGGCCTTAATTATTGCCTTAGGCAGTTCCTTATTTATATTTTCCGCATAAAACTGCTTCACACAAAAAAAAAAGTAAACTTAATAATGAATAAAAGAAAAGAAAGAAATTAACTAAGACAACAGTGCGACAATAATATTCTTTAGAATTTTTTTTATTTTTAGGAAAGTTTTATCCTTGAGTTGTCATTCTGTTACGATATTCGTTTTTCTCGCCCCCACTCAATGCTACTGGAATATTCAAGCAACATCAGCTTGAAAAATTTAAAATTGTGTCAAAAATTCACATTAAACACACACTTTCTGACCCAATTAAAAAAATTAAACTGATTTTGCAAAAATTTACCATTTATCAACTTCCAACAAATTTCTTCCTTCCTTCCTCTTTTCCATGGTGTTAAAAATAAAATCCATTATTTGTCCTTAGTGTAGCAAAAAAAAGAATCATTAATTGAAGGAAGTTCCTTCAGTAAGAATGACCAAATTACAAGCTGCCTCCCTATCCATTAAAAAAATAACAAAAAAAAAAATAAAAGAAAAAAGAAAACCATTGTGTGACTTTCCTACATTCATATTGAATCCTAAGCCAAAAATGGAATTGAGGACATATCCTATATCCCCAAGATACTCATACATTTTTATCCTTTAAATCTGTCCTCAATCTGGATAAGGGGGGCGAAAAATCCTCTTTGGGTTGCATTTTTGTGTTTTCTCTGATGCCTCTTAGAGCTTAATACTGGATTTCTTGAATGACATTAACTACTGATGCTGTAGCTGATGTCACATACAAACATACTATCTATGTAGCTCTTTTTTGCATGAGTATGCATAGGCATAGGCAGGCATACTCCGCATATATCCAATCCTTGTTCCAGTTTATAAATGCAAATTTAACTCTTGTGGATCTTTTTGTTGTTGTTTTCATTTCCAGACATCAGTTATGCGTGTACTGCAAGTTTCGGCAGCAAATAATGGTTTTGCTGAGAACAAACACATCAGCACAACATCATCAACGGAGTTATCAACATCATCATCAGCTAGATCAACAGAAACATTCGGGAACAATAACGAAAATGACAGGACCCATCCGAATCCGAATAGTAATTTAGAGCATTTTACCAACAACTCAAGAACCACCACCACAACCACTTCCAACAAGTCAGCCTCTGCTAACGCCACAGTCCCAAATACGTCGTCGTTGTCATTATCATCCCACCAACAGCAAAATTCGCACAATTGCAAAACTTCTTCGTCAACAACAACAACGAACTCAACGACGACAACACCAAAGACGTTATTGGGGCAATTTAATTCTGATGGCTCACTGATTGATTCAACAAATGGCACACAGCTGGAAGAGCATCAGAATAATTCAATAAATGAAAAGGGTGCTCCTCTGGAGGTCGTCGATAGCTTGCAGAATGTTGATTCTAGCAATTATTCGTTTTTTGAAGATTGCGTCAATGAATTTGCGAACTTAGAGGTGAGTCAATGTATATGTATAAAAAATATATATTTTAATTTTATTCAGAAAAGGTCAAGTTAGTAACTATAAGTGGATATCGATGGAGGAAGGTCAAATTTGTGAACTAATTTGAAACAAATACATATAATCCATGGTTTGATTTATAAATGCTAATTTAATGATATAGTTGGCCTCGATTTTCAGAAACCTTAAGAACTTGGTTTGTTCTTACAAAATGTATCATTGGGTACCTCGTAATCATCGAAGTTCACATTTCCAGTTCAAAATTAGTTGAAAATTCAAATGAACATTTAACTTAACAGCATTATTTCGATATCACATCATTCTTCGCTATAAGCAGTATTGACGATTGAATTGTGCCATTTGAACTTTAGCTATTTAATACTGAATTGGAAGGAAACTAATTAAGAAACAGCTGCCAATATTTGAGTTGTTTCTTTTTTTTAATTACGTCCTATCATTATTGTGTTCCGTTTAACACCGAGAGCTTTTGTTTTCTCTGTCGAGTTATTTTTTAAAACATTTTCGAAGCGATAAATAAAAGTGTTTAACCATCGGCTTAAATTGAAGAAAATTGAAACAAATTATTGAAGTTGGTAGTATTTGATCAATGTCATCCAACAAAAGTGGCTATACATGTATATTGTATTATGTAGTTCTCAAAAGATAAGTAGGCTAAGTGAATATGCTAGGAGAAAACCCGGAAAAAGGCCATTGGCTAAAAAAAAATACCAAACCGTGAAATGGCATAACCCCGAACTTGAGATTTCTATGCTTTTACTTAAGGTGTATTAAGTATGAAGTCGTAATTGTTTTGCCATAGACATAGGTTTACATGAATAATAGTATTGTAAATTTGAAAAAAAATGACAATATAAGCGTGGCGTGAGTGCGTTTTTCTCCCATAAGAGGGAGCTAAAATTCTGAGAACCCGCTAAGTGGGGAAGTTAAAATCCTGAAAACCCGCGAACAATGAAAATCATAAACTGAAAACAATTTTGACTAAATTTCTGTAAAATGGGTTCTTAAATATTGACTGCCAAGTTTTTTTTTTTTGTTGACACACCATGTTTCGTTTAGTTTTAACCCTATTTTATGCAGCTGTTTGTCTTTAAGACTGGTATTTATCAAGCGATCATAAGTAGGCAATTCCATATGTGAGCTACACTACATTTGACATGACCGGCGGCGTTCTGTTTTTTCTTATGTTACAAATACTACCATGTTTCATCATAAGTATAATTATATGCAAGATTTTTTTAATTATCCACATGTTGTAAAGATGGGCTCTTGCAATGTTTGAAAATATAGCTTATTTAATAAAAAGTAAACATGAGTTACACTACATCATAGAAAAGGCAGTCAGTTGCAATGGTGTTTTTTAACTTCAGAAATTTTCCTCATTGCAGGGAATTTAAAATTGCAATTGGCGCCAAAAAGCAGTGCTTTAAAAACTTTCCTCTTTTTTTTGAACCAAATGACTATACTAATTATTCTGTGACATTTTATCAACAATCGCTAGTTTTTTGTTTTATTAATATGCATAAAATTAAAAAAAAAATGTCGTTAAGATACCACCACACAATTTGCCCTACGATAAGTCTATTCTTTAATTTTAGCCTTTAATTTTTCCTAGAAATTAAAAAGAGAATTTTATTCAACATTTTGTAACTAATGGAGCAAATATTCTTTACCTAACTATGACCTTTTGATTTAATTAGGTTGTCTGCTGCACCTTCAACTCTAAAAGCATTATTAAAAGCTTATATTTGTGTTCTTCCATTTCACGTTAAGGTAGTAGGTACTCACTTAAAAAAAAATTAAAATTATTTTATCTATGCCCTGGGGAGTGCTTTGTTGTGGCTGTGCAATGTTTAGCCACTTCGACCTTTTTGAATACGAAAACCTAAATTAACTTTCCTCCCATACCTATTCCTTTTATCTATTTATACAATTTTATTTTACCAACAGAGTTACAGAAGAACATCTCTGCAAAAAAATGGAGACACTTTAAACGGACTACAAATAGATAGATACAAATCAAACATTCCAAAGGAAGAGAATCAATCACATCACAGTGGTGAAAGTACGCCATCTTTTGAGGAAATCCATTTAGATAATTTAGCATTGGAACGTGAGCTCAATAGAATCATAAGGGGCACATCGATAAGTGAAGCTTGTGAAGATGATAACAGTTGTAACTGCAAGAGCCTACAGGAGTCCTTGAAGTCATACGAATTGATTCGGGGTAACAGCTCAAGCGGCTTGCCTAGGAATGACGATAATGTTAGTATTGATGATGACGATGATGACGATTATGATGATGATCAAATGGACGCACATCACAATGCGGAATCGATAACGCGATCATCTGAATTGTGTCAAGACGATGATAGTCTTATGGATGATGATGATGGTGAGTAACATCTTCTCTTTTTATTTTATTTTAACACCGATGTTGATTTCCTTGTTTTTTGTCGACTTCCAGAGGAATATCTAAGTTCTCAGGCATCATCTTGTACATCAGTTAGCACACCGCAACGTTCGCACTTTCCTCGAGGCATTATAAATCCAAATTACCCTGGTTTCCAGCATTTAGCTCATACCTTGTCTGAGCACTATATCAGCCACCAATCGTCTGATCCCTACGACAGTGATCTCTCGGAATATGAAATGGAATTAAGTGTGGATAGCTTTGAGTGTGACTTCCTAGATGGCGGTAGCAGTTCCCTTGGAAGCAATATTAATCACAATAACAACAACAATCTCAATACCGTAATGGTGGTCAATAACAATTTGATTGAGCAAAAAACTACTGTTGCCATGGATGACACTGAAGACAATTGCAACAGACATATGTCAACATCAGATGATAATGATGGTTTGACAGTTCTTCCTTTGATAAACGTTACCCAAAGTTTCAGCGATACAAACCGAAACAACGCCACCACCACCACCACCGATGAGAAAGAGTCTAATAACCTACAAACCTACTTAAATCTTTATGATTCCACCACTCAGCAACAGGAGAACGATGAACGCAGCAAGAATTTGCAAATTGAAATTCCCCAAGACGATGGTAATTTTGGGTGTCCAACACCAGATATTCTTATAAAAAACTACGACAGTGAGCGTTATTGTCGTCGTGTGAAGCCAGAAAATCGACCAGATTTATTGCGAAATGTCAGTCCGAATCCACCAATGAAGTGCCGCTTCGAAGCGACCTTCATGGAAGATGAAGAAAAACAAAATCAACGGAATTCTGAACGTGATTCCCCACCTAATACACTTTGTACATCAGAGAACAAGAGTGATTTGGGTAGAGATGATATTTCATTGGGCTTGACTCCGGTGGATATTGTCGGTGATTTTGGTCAGGAAGTTGAACGTGAATTTGGACTCATTGTTAGCGGATACAATAGCCGGCTAGAGTATGATGGTTATACGACGGGACCGTTTTACTTGTACAATGTTGCTGAAGCTGAAAAGGTAATTGTTATAAAAAATGTAGTCATATGTTTGCCCTTTTTTTCACTCATTAAAAAATAAGACACTGCGACACTTAAGAAAAAGATAATTATTATGATTTTGAAAGTCAAAGGACAAATGTTTTAGTGTAAACAGGACCAGTACAGCAAGTTTAGAAAAATAAAAACACTTTATAATGACACTAATAGAAGACCTATTAGCCTAGCCTAAAGAGGCAAATGTCCAATACTACTATGCTCTCTATTGCGTTTGGTTACATGCAATACGCATTCTTCAAGTCTCTCCCATTCTTCCTTAGTTACGAAGATTCTTCTTCGACTATTCTTCGCTACTGTTCTCCCTTCTGCGCAAGCCTAGTCCTTGTTAATAATGTGGAATGCTTTTTTGAAAAAAATGTGGTACTGTTAGAGATGGTTTTACTACATAAATGCTTTCTTAGCCCGAAGAAATAGCGGTTGGAAAGTGTTCTTCTTCGTTTGATCTCTGTAGATTGATGTGGTTGTGCGAAGTAACATTAAATCCCAGACCAGGTAAATAAAGATTTTTACTACTTCGAAGTTATAACCGTCAAATGTTGCTGGCCCTCAGTTTTCGATCACAGCATATACTATTTTACTATCTCGTTAATACCCAAACTCATCTTCACCGCCTCCCTTTCAGCTTGAATCGTTTTCCAATGATGTCAATGCCATCAGCATAAGGACAAACTTGAATGGACTTCCAGTGTTTACCTCTGAGTATTGCGAAGATTTTCTTTTAAGATCTCCCATTTTCCTCACGGCTGACGTGGGTAGGTCGTTTCACCCTTTAATACAAATTTCCCTCAATTCGAACACTTTCTTTTCAGAACCGATGTTCTTCTCTTCTTTTTTGAACATACAATTTGCGGACTGCTCTTTCACCAATTCTAGATCTTTCTTGCAGCCTAGACTCATTCTTTTCTTGGCTGTATGTGTCTAGCGGTACTCTTCATCGAACAGTGGGGTTCACTCTGGCGTTTATTTTAGTTGGTTAGTGATGTTTGTTGGTTTTACAAGAGATTGAAGAACACGCAGGTGATATTTCAACCCGCCACTATCGATCAGTCTCAGTTCGTTTTCGGGAGTTTCGTCGTGCTAGGTCACGTTGTACTGTGCTTTGACCTGCCGACAAGAGGTTGCCTTTCTGCAGAAACAATTTCCGTGGTCGCATAGCTCTAAGCTTTATTGAAGTAGTCCTCGTAAGCCGCTTCAACACGTCAAAGCCTACCCCCATTGATTGTAGATTGAATTTTTCGTGACACATGACAGTTTTCTTGTTATCCCGGTTTCATCGCCTACATAGTGCTCCTGCTAACTTTTGTTATCATAAGCGGCTTTGAAGTCAATGAAAGATGGTAAGCCTATGGAAGCATTTAGTTCAGTGTGTTCGGATTCATGCCTAGAACGTACGGATTACAGTTTTCGTTAACCAATATCTATTGTGATTTTTTGAAAGGAAAAACTTAAAAATTAATTCACCTAAAACATTTTCTTTTCAAATGAAAGCATTTCCTATAGCACACACATAGAGAGTCAATCGATTAACGGGCTAAGTCAATAATATTTTTTGCTTTAAAGCCAACTTTTAAAATGAATCTGTTTCCAAGTATACCAAATTTTGACGGTAGCAGTATTAATGTCGCACTTATTCTGTCCTAGACTTCCAAGAAAACGGTCTTAATATCGCCCACCATTTTCATTAAAGTTGTTAAAACCCATGTTCCTGTCCTTCAGTATTATTATTGCCTAGCTTCAAATTCAAGGCTCTTATTACCATCGCGATGTTAAAGCCTCAATCAGCCTCCCCTGAAATGGTGGCACGATGTAAACTTGACAAACCATAGCCAAGACCCTGATTCCATTGCAGGTGGCTCACTGAAAAAAAGATTAGCTGGACGTGAGTTTTAGATTTACATTCTTCTAAGCGCAATAATCGCACTTTACTACCACCTGAGGAAATATGTTCATCTTGTGTCGCCTAAATTCTTCCTTGTTCCTTGCTGTAGTGCTGTGAAAACTTCTGAAATATCAAAAACCAATCTAAAATCATCAAAGTGTTGCGCCATGTTATTGATTACCTACGTTTTTGAATTGATGTCAGTTTTAGAGGATACTAAACCCTGAAAATTTACCAATAAAGCTAAGAAGAGGAGGTACATTTTTGTCGATCAGCCACTTTGTAGGTTCCTACAAATAAATTAATCATTGGGGCACTAAAATTAGGTCGTACAAAACCCAACAAAATGTCTATATTGTAACCCATTTTGTAAATGGCGCCCAACGTGAGTTTAAAATATAATTAAGCTCAAGTTGACTTTAATGACCATATAATTTACATATAAATATAAATGATCTCTTAAAAATCTTGTGTAAAAAACAATTCTTGCATGACATGTTCTCTATTATTTTTTCTTCTATTTAAAATGTTCGTCAACTTATAACTCTGTAGTTTTGAAATTTAAAAATAGTTTAATTAGAAGTTTCATAATTACTTTGTATTTATTTAAATTATGTTTTAAATTTATACCGAAACGAGAATACTTTTGATTATTTAATGTAAGATTCCAAGGCACTTCAGAAATATTTTTGAAATAATTAAAATCTTGCTCCGCATTCATATCATTCGCACGATCATCCGATCATATAAATTGTAAAACTAAAATACCATGATCATCTTTTCACTACAAAAAAAAAATTACAACATTTTATGATAACACTGTATATAGATGTCTGATGCATTACTCTCCAATGGCACCGAAGAGATACCAATTAGCAAATATACCAAAGATGTAGTCGATCTTGTAGATCTTCATCAGGCTCACCATAGATTGCCTCCAACCAAAGAAGAAGAAGATACTTGTATTTTCAATTCAGATCAAGATACTCAAATGGAAACACCAGATGAAGATGAAGATCACATAGCATCATCAGACTGTTTGATGTTGCAAAGTGGCCAGATATCCGAAAATAGTATCATTTCAAGACTAACCACTCAAAACGCCTCTTGTGATCCAAATCTAGATGAAAATGCATTAAGTTCTGAAGAGAAGATCATTCCAACAGCAATCGTGAAGCCAAAATATCAGAAATCGTCCTACGACGAGCGTCAGTTGCCTCCGATCGGTCTAGATTTCAGTGTGAAATCACGTGCTTGGTTTGACTGTCCAAGCAGCAGCAGCAGTAGCAATACGCGTAGCACAAAGAAAACCCAAAACGAGCGGAATAGTAAAATTTACAAATCAGCTAAATTTGCTCGTGGTAATTCAAATAATTCATCGTCGTCATCGGTGAATCGATTTGGTTTGCCAGGTCGTCGCATGGGAAATAATAACAAAGGAAAAATTGCTGTAGTGCAACCAATGTTGAAGGATCCGGAAGAACTTCAAACAATGGACAACGAGAAAGCGGTGGAGGAGCAATTAGTTGACAATAAGCCAGTAGAACCGCATTGTACTCGATATAGTTTTGCTTCGTGGGCGGCCAGTCTTCGGGATTCGAAGAGATCGAATCAAAGGACTGATGAAGCAGGTGCAGACTCTTCAGGTAAACGTAATAAAATAGTATCACTCTTCTTAGATGAATATTTGTTTTGTTTGATATTAAAGATTTCTGTTTCTTTTTCTTTTCTGTTCTTTTGAAAAACAAAAAAAAAATACAAAATACTATAAAACTATAGCATGCTTTGATGTTTACAATATTGAGACGGCCTTGCCGGAAATTGATTTAGATGCAATTGAAACACATTTAAAGAGGGCCAACGAGGAGGAGAGAAGGGTAAGTTTTTTGTAATTATAAAAAATCTTAGATTTTGTATTCTATTGTAAATATGTAAATTTATTTTATCCTGAAACTATTCCCATAAACGGCTTTGTATAACTACATAGCGTCTTTTTGAGTCTTGTTTTCTGATAAAAAGACTTAGGGTCGTACAAATATTATATAAACCGTGGGTCAGCACTTTTATCTTCTTAAATCGGCAGTTTAACTGAGGTTTTGCTCAGGTTCAATGTCTATTTATGTAAACGAAAAAGTAGTTTGAACAATTTTTTTCGTTTTCCGCAATCGATTTGTTCTCTCAGTGCCAGGCACGTAGCCAGGGGGGGGGCTTGAGGGGCTGAAGCCCCCCCCGAAATGATTTTCATATAAAAAAATTTAATAAGGAACTGATAGGGTCCTTTAAGAATATTATAGAAAATGCTTATTTTTTTTTTCAGAGATGCTTTTGAATCTTGTGTCGCCTTGGCGAAAACATATTTCAAACGGAAATAAAAGGTGTGTTTTTTGTACACCCGGGCTAAATTGAACAAAAAAAAAATGCTCTCGGGGCTTAGCCCTTAACATGTTAAATACAACAACATACTTAGCCTCATGAGCTAATTAACTAAGCCCGGAGAATTCTCGGGGCTATACTCTTTTAAAGGGTTAAAATCTGTGCTACCAAATCACTTTCTGTTAAATCATCTATAAATTGTATGAAAACACCAAAACTATCGATTAATTGTATGAACATAAAAACACAAAGATGGCGTTTGGTGTAGAAAAAAAAATTGAATTGTTTATTTTTCTTAACTCGTACAAATTATTTCATTTAAATTTTAAAGTGTGTGCATTTACTGCTCTGAAATTTCTTTTATATATATGTTATGTTGATAAATATGTTATTGAAAAAGATTTTTGTTTATTTAATTTTGTATATTGGGAACATTTTTTTAATTTTTTTTTTTATTTCATTCGCAATGCTGCCAAATGTTTTCGTTAAGCCCCGAGGCGTTTTTTTCGTCCAACTTAGCCCGGGCGTACAAAAAACACACCTAGAATCTAGAAACATCATCTGCTTAAGCCTATTTTAGTGTGTTTTCGAGTATACCTACTTATTCTTTAGCTCTAGCGCAGAACGCAAAATTTTTAAAAATCCAAAAAAAGAAATTTGTGCGCTTTTTTAGTAATTAATATTTTTAGCACTGAAGGACTAGTTTTTCACTTTGTATTATTGTATGGTTTCGCACTTTGTTAATTTGACTTCAGTTTCATTTTTGAAGGGCCAACAGTTTCCAAGATACAGCATTTCAAAATTTAGCAATAAGAAAAATGTATATAACAGCAAGTAGTAGAAATAAACATTAAATTAAGAAATTTAGAATTCTTCTCATTAGATGATTCAAACTAGTAGAACGTGTTATTGTGCCAAAAAATGAATAAACCTGTCATAAACATTCAGGCAGGGGGAGAATTAAAAAATGATTTCACACAAGAAATAACAATTCAAAGACAACGGTAACACATAGAAATGTATACTATCGATTACACTGGTCTGCAACGAAAATTGCCTTCAAACTAAAGTATACTTTTCTAAAGGATTTTGTACCACTGAACACGAATCTGAAAATAATATGAAGATGTTAAAAACTATTTTGTTTGTACATTTAACGTCGAATTTCTTTGCTGGTAAATACTTAATTACAAAACTATTAATGGGATGGAAATGAAATCATTCAAAAATTCGCTTTCGATGCAGATATTGCAAATTGAAATTTAGGATTTCTCCAAAATACTCTCTGTAGTCCAATTCAAGCGTTTTTAAAGGTGGAAAGTTCTGAAGTAATACTTTTTATAGCTAACTTTATGTTGTTTTGGGATGTTGAGTATGAATTTTTTAATTGTTTTTGGTGCATATGCCAACATATAAACGCTAAGACCGATAATGTAGAACAAATTAAGACAAAATTACCAAATTTATGTCTTGGCCAATTTTTTGTATGACTTTTGGATTCCTCAAAAAAAAATTGAAAAATCCATAGAAATCAGTCCTTCTGAAAAGCATAAAATATCCTTTTTATTGGATTTTCTCTGATTACTGCCTTCTTTATACCATAATTAACTTGGCCAGTATCAAGAGTTTAGAAATAGGATGAAGTGTACATCCCAAAAAGTACGGAGTTTTGGAATTTATGGTGATTTTTTTTACATTACGGTTTAAAATGTGACTATATATTGAAGAATCAAAAATTAAAATCAATCAAAAAAAATTTACGAGATAGATTTAGATCCAGAAAATTCCAATCTTACATAAATTAAAAAATTATATGAAGGACACAAAAACTTAATTTTTGCAGACCAGTGCTATCTTAGAGCCAGAAACGAAGTGTTGAATTTTCTTTAAGAAAAATAGTGAAACAAATTCATTTTAGCTTTAAAATTAATTTTTGTATCGAATTATTTCGTGGACTGGAAAATTAAAGGGCAAATGCTTAAACAACTTAAAAAAAATATTTGAATCCAATGAAATTAGCAATTTTGAAAAGTAATATTTTTTTTAAACTACTCGCTTCACGAAGCTCAATATGTAAAAAATTATTTGACTTAAACATCCTTTACTTTAAAACTGCCAAAAAAAGCTTCATTTGACTAGAATTTTGCATGGTCTTCATCTATAGAATCGATAATGGGTATAAACATTAATTTTTCCAGGTATGGTTTTGTATTTTTTGTTAAATGAATTACTCGAAAAAAATTGAGGAAAGCCCCCCCCGAAATGAGATCCTGGCTACGGGCCTGCTCAGTGCAGTAAAAAATACTAGTATTTAGTCGCCCTCTACAGGAACCCGTAACTATTTTGCTGCGCCAAAGTTATCGTACTCGTGCCAAAAAATCCAAATAGAATACTAAATTGTAAAAGTCAAAATGTATGTAGCACCCGAAACGAGATTACTTTTATTAGTTTCTTTCTAATATTCTTATTAACCACTACAAGGAACTTACCATTTTCACTAAAACAAATCCTCGCTTTTGAATATCTCGATTAGAACGAATACCTCCCATATAACGGTTTCGAGTCATTGGATTTTTCTCGAAAACGGCTATAACAATTTTGATTAAACTTGTTGTATGCTATGTAATCAGTGATTGCAACAATCCTACGTTTTTAGTTTTTCTCACAAACAAATAACAGAAATATGATGAACACACTTTTCGGGAAATTTTCCATATTTTTTAGTTTTTTTTCGGTATACATTACATATATCATTACTGGCTCAACTGATTTCGTTCAAAACTTGTCACCAGGTTGTGCTTATCCTTTTAAAAAGTATTGTGTATTTAGTAAAAAAAAAAAAAAAACAAACTTGGAAACAAAAAAATGACGAATACATAAATAACTTTGAACCACAAGAGCAAGTTCGTGCGATCCAGTCTTGCATTTTATTTTACTATGTTTTTTCGTTTCTATTTAAATGTTCAAAAATGGTAAAGAATACAAACGCCAAAGCCACTTTTGGAGAAATAAATGCTGTCAGCGCAAGTGATGAAGAACCATGAAGAACAATTGACTGATATAGGTCATCTAAAAATTAAGGATCCCCCTCTTCTTCATTTGTAATGTTGAAAACAACTTTCATAGTTCCTATTCAGGCTCAAAAAATAGCTATTCTCTTATGTTTGACCCAAGACTTTTGTTAAAAGTACAATCTTACATCCTACATCCTCCAATTTATATTTTATTTTAATTCATCGATGTCTTCGTTAATTATTATTAAAAAATATAAATTAACACAAACTTTCTTTTATATCAATTAAGTTGGTGTCAAATTTTAATCCAATATAATAATTGCATTGGAACTTGATTTTCCTTTATAAAGTGTGCACCAAACCACATTAATCAACACTTCACGTAGTCTTAACATTTTTTTTTTTTTTTTCAAAAGATTCTACCTCCGCATCCGGTAAATTGTTAGTGGATGTTGAATAGTAACTAACAAACTCTTACAAAAGCAACAACTCTGGATCCAAAACTCATTTTCGTCATCTATTCCGGAGTTCACCTCACAAACTGAACTCGTCCCACAATTATGTTTGTTTGTATGTAGTTGGTGTAATAAATTTCATCTATTTGAATAGAAACCTCTGGTAATTGTATAAACTCGTATAACTAACTTCGTTATGTTCCCTTTAGCTTGGCTTTTTTGCCACAAGTCATATCCATCATCTCTTGATTAAAGTTTTTTTTATTATTATTATTTTTTTTTATATATAAAAAAATCATCATTTCTACTCCCCAAAGCCTTAATAGTCTGGGATGTAGGGTTGTAATTCGTCAACATACAAAATTTTCAGAAGATCAAATCAATAATAAAATACAGAATGATACTAAAAAACTATATGACTATCTCAAAATCTTAAAAAAATGTAGATTTGTGGTGACTTATTTATCACTCTATTAGGTACAGAATCCGACGAATGCGTTGCGTGGGATTAGAACTTATTTCAGCAATATTTTCTTTTGTGGAACTCGCAGGTGAGGAAAAATCTTAGTGGAAATTGTAAGGGAGTTCCTCGTAGTAGTAATATAGTTGACCTGGCAAGTTCATAATTGCCTTAAATGCGAATGCGAACCCTGCGAATCACGCTGACTGACTCCCCGGGAGTAAAGCATTGCAAATTCCATAATAAAGATGAATATTTTAATTCAAATAAACAAGAAAACTGATTAAATCAATGTTCAATCAGTTTTTGTGATTATTTATTTAAAGTTTCTACATTTTAATCGTTTAAAATCGGTTTCTAGTTTACCTGAAACTAGTTTGCAATCGATTTTAAACTAGCTTTCAAAAAAAAAAAATAGTTTCAAATCAATTGCAAACTAGATCAATTTGTTATGAAACCAATTGATATTACATTATCAATCATTCAAGTTTGAAGTCTCTAACATATCGAAAAGCTGGGTTCAAGATCAATTGCAAATCAGTTTAATATAAATTACAAATTGGTTTTGCATTGATTGCAAATTAGTTTCAAATCAATTACCTACAAATCATCCCAAAATTTATTGCAAATAAAGTAGGTATCAAATTGGTTGCAACTTCATTAAATAATATCAGCAAATAATTTTCTTTTCTGCAACACAACCTCTCTGACTTTAAAAAAAAATAACAACAATAAGCTGAAGCTCTAAACTCTGTAGAGTAGACTATAGCTATAGCCACTTCCGAAGTACAGGTTTTTTTCGGTCAATGATTTTTCACAAGCCCACTGTTGTCTAGATACCAGAGCCTCACCAAATTCAACCAAACTCCAGTCTGTCTACAGGTGTGCGCCACGAAGTTTGCATCCGTATGGTGTATAGTGCATTTTTGTAATATTATTATCCATACTCGTATATTTCGCGCCATCATTGCCTCCGCAGTAGATACTTTCAATTTATTACCGTTGTTGGTTTTTATTTTATACCAGTTTTTCTATCTAAAATATATTTATAAATTCACGTACACAATGTACTTAATTTTGGAATGAGGGAAGAAACAAACCTTGTAATCTGTGGCTTGAAGCTAATAACTCTTTGATCACGCGGGTCGGTTCGTCAAATTTGTTAATTCATAAAATCAGTCAGCCATAACGTCGACCGAACTCTTGACGTGTATTAAGTTGGCCTGTGTTAAGTTTGACATAATTACATATTACCTAATGTAGTTTTCGGTAAAAAAAGCTTGATGATTTGGTAAACAAACAAAGTGTATAGACATTTTCGACTTAGAACAGTGTTAAGACGCATACTGAATTATTCTGCTGTTACATAGTTTAAAAAAAAAATAAAAACGATGGAAGTTGTTGAACCAATTAGCTTGATAACTCAATTTGATAAACGTCATTACAAAAAGGACTCAAGGTTCGTCCTTGATTTGTATACCTTGTGCTATGATGACAACGAAAGTGTGGATACAGTTGAGCTATTTACATCGATCGTCAACAATACAGTTGCGGGCAATTGGAGTGAACAGGTTAGAATATATACAAATTTTGTTAACCTCTCTTTAAACCTTAATACGAGTATAAGGCCAAAACAAAAGATTGAACCGGTTTTTGTTTTATTGGTTTATATGGTCTGAATGAGTACTAATGTATGTACGAGTTTTGGAATGTTTTGATTGTAATAATTACTGTAAAGTTGTTAACTTTATTAGGTATTTTTTTTTTTTTTTTTAATAAACTTTAAGTGAGTGAAAGTGTAATTTTAAAAATGGAGATACAAATTGAATGAGTCATACAGTATAACTACAAGATACAAGCAGTTTATAAACTAGTTGTAGATACATACGCGTGTATACTCTGATGCCAATGCGAATGGTAATAAATGCAATTTGGTTCAAAATATCACTGGCGACATTAGCGCGGTGGATGAAGTGGTGTGTCAACTGACAACTTTTAAAATGATTTTTATTTGGTGTTTTTTTTTATTTTTTTTTGAGTAAGTAATTTTAGCAGTTCTTAAGTCGCAATATCTTTAGGTTGTGGTGCAAGTTTCTCCAACAGTTACTACTGTGAATGCATCAGGATGCACGTTGCACATAACTCTTAAAATGTATGTATTTTGAAAACAGAGTGATATTATATAGAAACAATGGACAAAGTTTTGTATTTGTTATGAAGTCGAATTAGACTCAATAATCAAATTTTATTTTACTAAAATATTGATACTTCTAATAATAATAAATACTGTAATATGTTCTGTTAACATATTACAAATTTTTCAATTATTTGTATGTTTGTATGTTTGAATGTTAGTATGCTTGTATGTTTGTACGTATGTATGTTTGTATGTATGTAAAAAGTACAACTTTAGATCAAAGGGCACGGTACTGCCCAGCCAATTTCTAGCAACTTTGGCATTACACCCTTATTTTTACAGGAACACACTCAGGCCATTTTCGACCCCCTCTAACTTCTAAACAAATTAGGCCAGGAATTTCAATATTTGTTGAGGTAGTCAAGATCACCAAGCTCGGCAAATTCTACTAAGCATGAGTGGTTTATAAGATACAGGGCTTCAAAAATTGCAAAAACCGTAACTGGCTGACTGACTCACTAACTTTCAGATCTTCTAATTTGACAGATAGACCAGAAGTTTTAAATTTTCCAATAGGAAACGTGGTATCCTCCATTATTATCAATTCGGTATTAAAAATTTAAAACTTGACACAGTGGAAGTATTTATGGTGGTACACGTTTCTTGACCGCCAAAATAGAAACTGTGGAATCTGCCTTATTTTGCAATAAAGGGAGCGTTAACTTAATACCCAAAAAGTTATTGTGTGTTTGAAATATCCTTGTCAAAATATATATGTGCTTTGCGAAAAGTAATGAAACCAAAACAAAAACATAAATGTAAAAAGAAAGCCAAGTTCTCCTATAAAAACAACTTTATCCATTAAGTCTTCCACAAAAATTGAAAAAAATTGCTATATGCATGCATTCAGTTCAAAACTATACTGCACTGTATTCTAAAGCTTAGCTCAATGCAATAGATTCTACAATTGTAACTTAAAGACATAGACATTTTGAGTGTAAAACATAATCAAAACTAAAACGATTTTATTAAGAAAAAAAAAACAAAGAAATAAAACCTGCCATACAGGCCTCCATTTGTTCTTCTTTTTGTATTGTTTGTAGACTACTTTTGGAACAGTCAATTTTGTCTTGATTTTTCCTGACAAATACCTACATTCATAGCTAAAGTCATAAACAAGAATCTGCCTCTGCACCATAGCAGTTATATAATATGATCATTCTTCTATGGATTTTCCAAAACATCTGTTCAAAGGAAACTCCTCCATAATTTTTTTAAAATTATTTTCGTCAGGCTGTGTACTCTATAATCTTTAAGATTTTCCGGAAATCCTTTATAACACAGGCTGCCAATTTAAGACAATCAATCCCAAAAGATCGTTCTTCCCTGCACCACCATCGTCAGCTGATCTTCAAAATCATTTCCTTCAATCTAAGATGTGCAGTCAACCAAAACTAACCAAGGAGGTCTGCTTCTTTGGGCAGTAAATATATGAGTTATATCGCTTTCTTTATTCTGATTGTTTTTTAAGAATTTCACCAAAGCAACAGTTTTAGTTTAGTACTTTTATTGCATGGAATATAAACAAAATCAATTATGATTAATAGCCCAGCTAACGAAAATCGACTTTTGCTCTATAAAAGGGCATGTAAATTAAATTTTTTTGTTGTTTGGGTATTGAGCCTAATGATAAATGAAAATTTTCGCCCTCAATGTGCATTTCTCCTAATAATTTTTTTGTTGTGTTCAAAAATATAGCTAGCCCACAAACATCCAAAGATCCTAAGCTGAGATTGTTTTGTTGATATCATTCAGGCAAAACCCTGTTAAATATTTTGTCCTAATTGGACAGAGAAACTCGAGTTGACCAGGTTTTATAATACATTCGCTTTGTATCTGTACCTTTGCTCCTGGTAGACTTAGCAAAAATGTTTGCATGCAAATAAGTGGTGTAATTTAATACCTTTTAAGTTTTGCCAGGACATCATTTCCAAAAAATTAACAACTATCAAGTTAATAGGTGAGATGTACTCTTTTGTATTCTAACTTCAAAATAGCAAATCAAGCAGCACACCCTTTAGAAAATAAGTGTTTTTATGGGAAAATAAAGTACGAACTTTTTACTCTAAATCTAAATGATTTTCAAATTTAACATTAATTTACTAAATTAAAATCGAATCATTTTCACACCCAAAAACGAATACCTACCGCTATTGAAATTAATATATTTATCATATCAAATAAGCTGTGTTCAAAGTTCTACGAGGAAATAGTTAGAGAGAACAGGACAGATGAGAACATTTTTGACACAAAAGTCAAAACCGATAACAACAACAAACACATTTCATAGATTCACGAATCGGTTCAAACCTTTTCTCTGACTTAAAAGCAAGTTCAGAAAATCCTGTTCTAAATTGTTCCAGACAGCGTTATTGAACAGCAAACTAGAACAGTCTGGAACAGAAAAACCTCATTGTACTTTTCTGTTTCGAGCATTTCAGAACAACGTTATTGAACACAGCTTATGTATCTTTTGCCACATTTACTGTATACAGTTTACAACAGACACGACAGGCTCTTAACCCTGTCTTAAGATGCAGGACACAAATTATTTCAGCCAAAGATGTCTCTTATACCAACAAAAATAAGGACTTAAGATTTTGTTCGTACGTAGGTAGCAACAACTGACCTACTGAAATTCGCCTGATTACCTGATATACGATTTATTCTGAAAAGGATCAGCTGCCTGATGTTAAGCATTTTCCAAGTATGTACCTTCATCACAATCACAATTCACAATGTTGTAATTGAACACCACTTCTTGGAAGAATTTATTAAGAATAATAAAAAAAAAATCCAACACATACATACCTACCTAGGGGACGAAGCCCTTCCATTTCTTTCTTCTGCATTTAAAACCTTATCTTGCATCTGAAGCTGAACTAACAACGAAAAATAAAGAAGACAAAAAAAAAAACTATGCCACATGTGTCGATTTATTATTGAATGGATTTTGGTGGCGGTGGGCATACATATGTACGGTGGACTTGAAAACGATCATGAACGATGTACAATGTTCATGTTCATATTTACACAAATTGATAACGACCGTAATACGCATTCGAAAAAAAGGACATGGATTGAATTTTTGTACGTGACACACAATCCAGCAGTTCATCGACGTACGTCACAGGAATAAGTCTTGAAAGACCGGTGTTTGTTAGTTTAATTTATTCCATGAGCACAGTTTAGCTGTTTGAGGTTTGGATATTTTTGTTTTTTTGTGAATCAGTGAATTGAAATCAAACAAAAATGTTTGATCGTTTATTTGATGGATTTAAATCCAAATTCATTGCGAATGTAAATAAAAATTTATTCTTCAATTATAATAGATGTGCAAAATCAGAATATGATTGCATTGACGGAATGTTTCCGCGTGTTTTTCGTCAAAAAATACCAGTTGTCGAAATGACAATGTTCAATAGTGATGTGTATTTGACAGAACCCGAATTTCTGAGTGCTATTGTTGATAAGTTTGATAGGGTCATAAATGTTAATGTTCATGAAACCAAAAGATACAGTGTGAGTTAAGAGTCTTCTGTTTATCTCTTATTTATGTTTAATTTGATAAAGCAAATGAACACATCTTGTGCGTAAACGAAAAACATATAGATCTGAATACAATTTCAGAGTTTCTTCTAGTTTCCATTATTCAAAAACTATAAAGTCAAAAAAAAGTAAAACGCTTTTTTGATACCGATTTATTGTTTTTTGTTTACAGAGACGAAATGATCGTGAAGAGATTCGTCGACGGCTTGCTATGGGAGCAGAAGATGATTATTTTAGTAAATTAGTGAGTAACAATGTGAGACCAGGACGAAAGCCGAGTCTACAATCGCGTTTAAAGAATGGTGAGTGAATATTATAATTTAATAAATTAATATCTTTTTATTTATTGAAAATCTGTACTTATTGCAATATAAAACTCTGAAAATGTAATTTCAATGAAAAATACTCTTAAAACAGTCGACAGTAAAAATCAAATCTATATCAACCGATCAACCCTCCATAATTAAAAGTAGGTAGAAGTACTTGAAAAAGGGTTTGCAAAAGTAATAATAGGGGTGAGAAATGATTTCCTGCTAGGTTTGATATCAGTTAATTCGAGAGGGTATTGTTGTTTAATATAATTGGCACTTATAACATTTGTGGTTCTATATAATATAAAATACGGGAAGGTTAGGAAGTGAATCAATAAATTACAGCTTTGGATATACATATGTATTTAGGTATTGAGAGGGCACTTCCGAATATGGTGCATAAGTTGCATGAGTGCATAATTTCTATGATGACATTGTCATTGTCCGATATTTAGTAAGTGTTTGCGTATAGTGAAAATTATTCATTGGAGGGGTTTCGTTACAGTTTTAATAACAAAAAACATAATCTGAGGGTTATAATCAGGAAAGTTAGAAAATAAATTAACTAAATAGTCTAACTTTGCTTTGAACTAAATTTAGTTGAACTTATTTATATGCCCTTTATGCTTAGGTATAGTAACTGTGTATTAACCTAAAGCCTTAATTTACTAACCTAAAAGGTACATTTTTTTCTTCTGCACTTCTATTGCATTTCTTCTACATATATTAAGGGGCGCCAACCCATAGAATCCGCCACGTGCGTTACGTCGACTTTTTCAACTGCAAGCTAAGAACGGACTCAACGGAAAAAGTTGAGAACTCTTAACTTCATCGACAAACTGATTCGTTGACGAAACGGATGCGGCGGATTCTATGGGTTGGCACCATTAGTCGCTTTTGTGCAAAATAAAATGTACTTCCTTCTGCATAACCAGCGAACTAACCCTATATGTGTTTATATTGTGTACCATTGGGAATATGGGCATCAGATTGATTTCATTTCTTTACCTGGTAGGTACAAACGATCTTATTTATTCTTTTTATTTTATTTGTTGATTGCGTAAGTTAAGCTTTCGGAGTGTATTTAAGCAACAGTGTATCTAACTTTGTTAGATTTTAAAAATACTAGTCCAAATAATGACAAAAATAGTGCCAAACGTACAAAAGCAAATTTTTTTTTAAGTTCCTAAAAGCTTACACAAAACTGTATTTTTTGTTTTGGACTAATGAATTGTTGCATCTAGTCACATAAAACATAAAAATAATAGGTATCTAGAAACACAATTGTGATTTTTGAACCAATGGCTTTCAAAAGTGGTGGATTTCTGTCAAAATTGGTATACAATCTATTTTTACTTGGTTTCGTGTCAAAAAAAAAAACGGTTTTAATCAAAACCAACATAGCGAGGAGAGAAGTCCAAAAAAGTGGTTTTCGTCATGCCGTCCATCGGTCTGTGCATCTGTTCGTCTGTTCGTCTATTATTCGTCTGTGCGTCCATCTGTACATAGAGCTACTGCCTAAACGGGTTGATGGATTTGCAAGAAATTTGAGACAGATTACTTTTTTATAATTTTTTTGGTTGGCTTTTTTTTTTGTTTTTGAATATCTCGATCAGAACGAATATTTATTTTTATTATTATTTATTTATTTATTTATTTTTCTCAACATCAACCGAATAATAGAAATATGATGAGCACACTTTCCAAGATTTTGTATTTATCGTGAGTAAGGATTTAGGCATTAATAAGTAAGAATAGAAATCAAATTATTAGTGTTTTCTTATATAATTTAACCAATCTTGTTTTCCACTTCTGGTTGATATATCAATTAGCGTTGAGAGCAAGAAGTGACATTTTCAATTGTTTCAATTGTTGGAATGTCATTTTCTGTCATCAAATTTGTTGTAGATTGTTTTTTTTTTTTTCATTTTCATGGTCAAAATACACAATTTTTTACACAAATTTTGGTGTTTACATAAATCGTGTGATACTAGCTTAACAAACAATATTATCGATATCAAAACTATTTATCTTTCAGGTAAAAATCTGCAAATCTGTTTCACAAATGAAGCTTCATCAGACACAGAAAGTCATAGTTCAGACTCTGAGACATGTCCTAAGCTTTCTCGTATGGTTGCCCGCACCAATACCAGGACTGAAGCTCCGAAATTCTTTTCCTCAATAGATGTTCCCGATCACCCCTACAATGCTAATCCCCTTTCTGTTAGTTGTACAAATAATAATGCAAGAAAATCTACACAAACAGCCAATGTGCCACAAACGGATGTTGACAAAGAATGTGATTTCTTCACTCGGCAGGCTAGACTTCAAATTGAGGCCCGTATGGCCTTATCACAGGCTAAAGATATGGCTCATATGCAAATGGAGGTAAAAATTAATAATATTACAATAAAACAAATTGTAAAGTTTATTTTTACATTTTTATTTTTGTTAACAGTTGGACAGACAAAAACAGCGCCTGTCACCAATTACCGGTATCATTCGTGGGTCTCTAGAAAAAGTTGGTGTTGTTATGGCGCCAGAAAAACGCCGGGTTTCACGACAAATGCTGACCGATATGAATATCGCTCAATTGCAAATTATCGTCAATGATCTGCACACACAAATCGAGGATCTCAATGATTCACTTGTACATTATTTAATGGAACGCGATGAACTGCACATGGGTCAGGACTCAATGTTAGTGGATATTGAAGATATTTCAAGATTTCTGTAAGTTCAATTAAATTAGCTCACAAAAATTTGTTATAATATTTTTTTTTTAATTTTTAAAATAGAAGCGCAAAGGAACTGGAAGAAGATCGTTAAATTAAAATAATAAAATAATATTAAAAACAAACAAAAAAAATGTGAAAACCAGCAAGATATTTATAATTCGAAAAAAATCATCACTAATCTTATCAGTAATCTTCGTATAAAAAAAATGTTAAAATTAAACACCATAAAATGATATAAACAAAATATTCAAGAATATTGTTAATCAAGAATTCAAAGAAGCAATGATAAAGATCTGTTAACAATTTTTTCTCCCGAAATATACACTCAAAAAAAAATTATTAAAACAAACTTAAAAAAAAAAATAGATAACATTATACTCCAAAAAATCTAGTCAACAAATTAAGGAAAATTTAAAAAAAACTCAACATTATTGTTATCTCTCTCTTTTTTCTACAATTATTATATGATATTACCTACACTTAAAAAAAACTATTTAAAACTTTATTGTATTATACACATACGTACACAATCAAACACACACACACATACATAATTTCATAAACAAAATAAAAATTTAAATTGTAGGTAATATTTATAAAAGTTTGTTCTTTACAATTCGGTTGATGAAAATAATATTCCAGACAAAAAAAAACAAATTATAAATAAATATAAAAATAAAATTAAAAAAAAAAATCATAAATAAAAAATCATGCAATGGCCTTGAGAAATGTGTTGAGCCATTGATTGTGCAAGAACATACACTTGCGTGGATAAAATATATCATTCGTAATGAAAGCGAAAGCCTATTATATAATTATGTTTTTAATTAAGCAAAACAAAAAAAAAGAATATTGTAATCATATTATTGCAAATAATCAAATAATGTTAACAAAATTTTTAAATTCCTTAAACATTCGATAATTTGAATAAAATATATAAATATTAAAGCAGTGTGTTTTTGTGATAGGTTTATTTAACTTGATTTTTATTTAACTTTGTAACGAGTTGTTCTGAAAACAAAACTTTAAGTTTCATAATCAAAGAGCCGATTTTCACATTACTGAGATTATAGGTTGAGAGGTTTAATTTCGATAAAGGAAGATAAGCTGATACTAAAAATTAACTAATTATGGGCTATAACTTTTAGTTGAGGCCTTCAAGCGCATACAATTCAGGATGGATTACGGCCTTAACAAACATACCTCTCCAGCCAGCGCTGTCCTTACCTAGCCGCCTCCAGTTACGCACGCCGAGTTGGTTGAGGTCGTTCTCCACTTGCGTGCGCCACCTGTTACGCTGCTTCCCTCAGCTGCGTACACCATCAGGGTTGGATTCGAAAACTTGCAGGGTTGGTGCGCTGATGTTCATACGCTCCACGTGTCCCAGCCATCTCAGCAGATGTATTTTCAGCTTCTTGACCAGGTCAACGTCGCTGTACAGTTCGTAAAGCTCGTCGTTGAATCTTGTTCTCTTTACTCCTTCAATATACACAGGACCAAAAATCACTCGAAGAATCTTTCTCTCAAAGCAACCAAGCTAATTTTCATACGAATATTTTAACGCCCATGCTTCTGCTCAAACAAAGAGGACGGGTCGTCGATGTTGAGTTTTCCTTCACGCTGATAGCACATACTTCGTTTTGTCTTCATTAACAGCCAATCCCATTTTTGCCGCTTCCGATTCAATACTGGCATATGCACCAACCACAGCTCGCTTTGTTCTGCCGATTATGTCTATGTCATCTGCTATGCAAGTAGTTGAAAGGTTTTTTGATAAATTGTACCAGTGGTGTTGACTTGTGATATGCGTACAACTGCTTCAAGAACAATGTTAAATAGGTTTCAAGATAACGCGTCGCCTTGTCTAAGACCTTTCTCAACATTAAACGGTTCAAAGGTGTTCTTACCGACTTTGATGGAGCAGCAAGATTTCCCATTGTCATCCTGCACAAGCGGACGAGATTGCCAGGGATGTCGATATATGACATGGCTCTGTATAACTCGTCTCTATTCACGCTTTCATACGCGACTTTAAAATCGATAAAGAGGTAGTGAGTATCGATCTGAAATTCCCGAGTTTTTTCCAAAATCTTTCGGAGTGTGAACATTTGATCGACTGTTGACTTGCCTGGCCTAAAACCACACTGATAGGGGCCAAGCAGATCGTTGACAAGAGGTTTTAGGCGAACACACAATATCGACGACAAGATTTTGTGTGCGACGTTTAGGAGGCTAATTCCTCTGTAGTTGGTACATGTATGAGCGTCTAATTCAAAAATAATATACCTAGCATCCCCATAATGTCAGTATCTTGATTTTCGTTAAGTTTTGCTTACAGTAGTGAAAGCGCTTCAAAAGTGAACCTTATTAACCTAAAACTGAAACTTATTGAGGCAAGTAGAAAAAGAAGAAGAATGAATTATGGCTCAACTCTGAATTAAAATGTACTAAGAAAATTAGGCCTTCCACATTTACTTTACTATTATAACGTAAATTTAGTATTATTTCGCCAGCTTATCGCGATTAAATGATAACAGAATACGGATCAAAAGATAAATTTATCTAAAAGATAAACTTATTTAGTGTTTTTAAGTTGCATAAATAGAAATACCCTTAATACTTTATAAACAATGTAACCTCTCTGAATAGAAATGAAGGCATTATTTATGGTTCCGTAGTGTAATTTTGCATTGTTTTGTGTAGTTCTAAGAGAATTGAAATGTAGTTCAAATATAAACTTATTACTAGTACATGGCTTTTTTAAAGTAATGCTCAGTTGACAAGATATTTGAATTTGAGCTCATATACAGACGGAAGGAAAAACAAACCAAAATCAAACGATTTTGTTCAAAGCAACAAATAAAATTCAAATAAATTCTGTTATTTGAATAAAATTATTTTATTTTTATTTTACTATTCCCCGGCTTGTATAGGCTCAAATTCAAATTGTAATGTGGTAAGTTGCGGTAGTTGCGGCCCATAAACACGAAAGTTTGGCTTTCAATCAATCTCAAGAGCTCAGGTTTTGCACATTGGTTGCTATATCATTTCATAAATGTCTTCCGATATCCTAAGCAACTTAAAAGTTATAAGATTTTAGATTGCTTAAAAGTGCTTAAGATTCCAAATGAAACAAAAATATGTGCAAATATGTTCCTTTATGTATTATATTTCTGGTTTCCTTACATATATTAATTTCAACCTGTAAAAATTAAAATTAAAAATAAATTTACCAAAGCAATTTTAACAAATCCAATCGGAGTAAGTGCATCGCCTGACAAAATTCCATTAATGCACTCACCCCTTAACACAATTTTGAAGGGGTATGATGCACATATGCACCATGACCAAAAACATTATTTATCAAAAAAAAAAAAAAAACAGTATTTAAGGAACTAAGTCACCACTTCAAATCAATAAAAGCTAATATAAAATAAACAATCCCAACTTTACACTCGACCAAAAATCAGATAATTTCAGGCCAAAGAAAAAATTAAGACATAGCACTTAACCCCAAAATGCACTTACCCTACCGTATCTTAGTCTTTTTTTATGTGAGTTCCTATTTTCAGTGGAACAGCGATAAAATTTTGGCATTAACTTTGCATTTAAAATGAGAATCTTCAACCAAAAAAGTGCATAGAAATATTTGTTGTAAAAAGATGTTTTTTTTAGAGGGAAAAAGAACTTTGTCCAACAAGTAGAACCAAAATACCTCATAAAACTTGGAAAAACCTGAGTATTACAATAAAAATTCAGAATCAAAAGAGTAACTACATAAAAATATCTTGAAAAATGGTGGAACAATAGGTGTAAGAGTGTAAGCATAATGAAACATGATTTTGAGGTATTTTTGATGCAGAATCTAATGACTTAAAGAAGTTATAGTCCATTCCAAGCAAAGGTGTTTATATTTTTACTACAAGAGGTAAAATAGAACCAATAAAACTAATGTGAAAAAGGTGATATACTCACGAGTGGTTTACAGATGACAAAGAACAAATAATTTGTATAGTGCTTACACAAATTCTTGATAAAAGGATGTTTTTTTTTTAAAGGGAGGGGTGTTTGTGAAATAAGTTCCATAGCATTATCTAGTAGAAATGGTATATTTTATTTATATAGAAACCAAGAGTCCTTAAAAATATATTGAGTGAAGAGTTTTTTTTTAAGGGATTAGTAGCCACAAAACCATGAAAATTTTACATTTGTGATTTGAACTAAGAACTTAAAGGGCCCATAAAATTATTTCGGGTGAAAGGGTGTTTTTTCGAGGAACAAAGAAAATTTGTGATTAGTCCCAAGAAACCAATGGTATAAATGGTGCTTTTAAGAATTTCAGTTGTCAATTTGTCATGGGAACCAAGGATTCATTTAGTCCATACATTTTTATGGAGAAAAATTTGTGAATTTATAACAAAACAACTATTCGATTAAAAAAAAATTGCTTAGCACTCTAAATATACAAAGCAAGGAGATATGTACGTCAGACCAAGTTATGCATTATATTTACTTTGAATCTATTAGTTACCGACCTTTTAAATATATTTAACACTGCAAACCTTACCTCAATAAAATAAAATCAAACGATTAAAGGTACTTTACAATATCCAACCCGATATTAGTATGACAAATCACACGTCCCACAAGGGGGTTTTATAAAACTGAGCTATTTCCGATCCAACAACAAATCAGACTAAACTTCTATCCAAGAAATACTCACTCATTTCAAAATGCTTTATTTGAGTAAATGAGTGCTTCCCCTTATCAAAAATAAATTAATTTTTTTTTTTCATTTTAATCTGCCAAATGTTATTTGAGTTCGGATTTGACTTGAAGGCAACATAATAACACAACAATTTCGCTTGTTTTCGATTGCATTCATCTTTCATCGTTGTTTCTGAAAGCATCTATCATCTCTCCGCTGTAAGTTTCTTATTAAAGTTTCTAAATTATAAAGTAAAGCCCAAATTATTTTTATACTAGAACATTTTTTCAAAAATTCAATGTGCTAATTTTACTCAATGATATTTTCGTGATCGTTAGTTTTTTTTTTCTTCTTTTTATCAATTAAACAAGTTTTGTTTTTAATATTTTGTTTGTTTACATATTTTAATAGAAAAACAAAACGAAACAGAATAAAAATGTCTATCAATGATTCCTACGTAACGTTCCCTTGTGTCCGAGCTATGCTATTCCTATTCAATATTGTACTTTGGGTAAGTTAATTTGATTTATTTTTATTTATATTCATTCGTTAGTTTTAAATATTAAGTCATGAATTTTAAAATTTATTGCATGTTGGTTAAGAACTCTCTGTTTTTTAACTTCATTTGATTAGTATTAGCCGTGTTTTCGTTAGACTTCCAAACGCAGTCAGTAATCTAACATACAAGTAAATAACAAAAACATACTGGGAATTAGTTTACCATTTTATCTCCAGGAAATGTGAGTTGGTATAAATGCCCTGGCACAATTTGAAACCATGGAACATACAGGTGTTTTTTTTTAATTTACTTAACGGAATTGTCACGAAAACACAACTATTGCCAGTAATTTGACTAGCTTGCATTTTAGCTTTACATAAATTAATTAAAATGAGCTTAAATTAATCAGAAATAAAGCTCGATTGTATCATAAATCAACGTATTGATCCATTTAATACCATCGTCAATAAAATCTGAAAACGTTTGTTGTAGAAACGTTACGTACCCACTATACATTTTTTTTTTCGATCGAATTTGTGAAATAGTGTTTCAGTCAATACTCATTTTCATTCTGTGTGGTCCTTTTTCGATTCCTATTTCCTTGCAGTCGGTAAGAGTGTTCAGTGTTCAAAATAAATAGGCTCCGTATAAGACTCGATTGTAAAATGACAGAAAATCAGGTTTCAAGAACGTAATAAATTTGAACCGATGGCAATGCAGCCCTTCTTTCCAAGGTCATAAAAATGCTTATCAATTATTATTATTGTTTGTATATGAAATATCACCCAGAACGAAGACTTCACAATGGATTTCATAGCAATTATTTCACTGTTGGTAATCACCGAAAATTAGAACCAATTCTTACATTGCTTTGGAGAAAATAAAGTAAAACAAAACTGTGGAGTTTGGAGCTATTTCTTAAATCGTTAGTTACTTTTCAAACGCTTCAATAAAAGTTGTCTGATATTCACAAGTTAAATTGCCAAGTCCGCTTGTTGTTTGCCAGACCCGTACTGAAAGAAATACCAACTTAAACCAACCCGAGTGCTGTAATACAACCATGGACTCGAATTAAAAACCAGAGATCCTGAAATAAACCAGAGCAAGCAATTCAAGTCGATTACTTCCGCTTTTAGAAATGTTCCCCAGGGCCAAAATTCTGATATTCTTTCTTCATTCGTACTACCCAAATAAAGAACACTTTACCAAATTTATTCTCTTATGCTTCCGAAAATGTTCTTACTCGCATTGTGTTATGACTGCTCTTGTAATGAAAATAGAAAGTAAGCAAAATAGAAAATGGAGATATCAATGACATTAATTTTAAACTTTTGGAAAGGGAAAAACAGATCTGGTTAAGGCACTCCACATTCTTGTTTTGTGGCGAAATAACGAATCTCTCATACTTTATAATACGTCCGAAGTTGGAATCGAGAGTATACTTAGAAACGCGTCGGCACGAAATATTACGACAACGAGGGGGTCCAAGTGATAGTGAAGTAATTATATTGACAATGGCGATTGTTCTAGACTTGAAACCATCCAATATGATTACATTGATCAGTCCAAAATTTAGTTTATCATCCAACGAAGAAGAGATTAGTCGAAACTGAAAGCACGCATTTTGTAGAGAAGAGCTTGATTGTTCATTTGTGATGTACCATCACAGGATAATAGGTGGAGCTATTGCTACAAAAATCGTACTGCTAGTCATTAAGAAGCTTTCCTTCTTCAAGATATTTCTCTACCTCAAAAATGAAGAGAAGGACGTAAATACATTAGGTTGATAGTTTAAGAAGAAGGTTCTCTTTTTCTTAATAGGCTAGAAAAAGGCCGTCTCATTTTTTTCTCTTTAACTGAGTTTTATTTCAATTTGTCAGTATCGAGTCAATGGTGAGGCCGTAATCCATCCTCGAGTTAATTCTCCACATAAATTAAACCAGAGTAAACTTCAAATTAGTTTTTTAGTGAACACATAACTTTGGCTTCCAATCAATGTACTCAGATTCTATGTGCAAGTTCCTAGTTTTGAAGATAACCCCAAGTTAACTTCTCCAACATTGTTGTTCATAGTGAAAGTCGCATTGTGGACTTTAATTTTATTTTAAGTTGATTTAAAACTAACTCACGGAATTTGTTGAGCTTAGTTGGTATTAAAATTGACTAAAAACATGTTTAAGGAGCTATCTATAGCTTTAAGCCCAAAACCATCATGATTTTGTGTAGAAAAACTGGATCTTATTCTTCAACTTTTGAAATTATGTTGAATTTAATTTCTCTACAATAATAAACCAAAAATGACTCACTAATGATCTTATTGCGCAGAATGCCAATAAAACCATTTATTTGCTTACGCATTAATTCAATCAGTAGCCACGCAAGTAGGGTAATTATTTTATTTATTTTGTGAATACAATTTTGAGCCAATATTAAATATTTTTTTAAGAAAAACAGTAATTACTGTTTATTATATTTTTAAACAAAATATTGATGTTTTCTTAACAAGTCTCAAAATATTATCTGATTCGTTATTTTTAGTAACAGTTACAAGACTTTATTTGGATTAATTTGTTTGTTTTAAAAAAAATAAATTTTAAAAAATGGCGCGATGGTGCCAACTTGTCCGGCCCCCAGGGTTAACATCTTGCAGATTTGTAAACAGAAGCAATGACGCATTCTCGCAAGCTCCAGTTTCCAAGTGATTTTCCTATTAAGAGTAGTCTTCTATCTTCAATAAATATCGTTGGTTCGTAATAAAGATTACTAATTGTCTTTTTTATTAAAACAAAAATAAAGTAAAAATTATATATTTTTGTTAAAGTTAAGCGAGAGTTCAATTAAAGAATTAATGAACTCAATTATCATTAATGCTGCCGATAAGAAGAGGTGGTATCAATATTTACGAGTATTCATCAGCTTTAATTACTATCAGTAAGGTCTTGGCATTCGTTTCTTGTCACAATTCAATATAAGAATAAGATTGGGACCATTTCAACAAAAAAATGAATCATAAATATTAGTTTAGTGTAGAGATTTCAAATGTTTGCACAAGACTCTCGTTTCTAAATTTAGAAAACCTTTAGAATGTTCAATATTGAAACAGTATAAATATGAGCTATTAATATTGTAGGTATAGGCTTTGCCTTTTATAATTGATTAAAATCATAAATATTTAAAAAGTCAAGTCCGAATTTATACCTAAACACAAGACGCCACTATTTATTTGGCATACTTACACAATTGTATGAAATTATGATGAAATAGTTGAGTTGAGAAACACGAAAACAATAAATGGTCCAGTGAGATTAAGAGCAAATCATTGCAAACTGTTTGCTTATCTTTATTGTTTTGCCTTCAGATTGAAAAAGAAGCAGCCGATTGACCAATAAAACTATATGAAGACATTTTTGGATTTTTCTACGTTTTATTAAACTGATAGACTTGGAAAAGGGATAATTATTACATATTTATTTTCGGGTGTTTCTATTTTTGAAAATCAAGTTTAACTATATTTTTTTTCAAACTTAATAGCTGTTTTAAAAAAGTTTACAGTATTTTTGCATGTATTCTGTATTTTCTGATATTTCAGCTTCATACGGTTGGTGAAATTCACACTCTGGTATTTTGCCACAGCAATGATGTGTCGAAATTCGATAGTTTCTACAACCGTTTTTCAGGCACTTGTTTTTGCCTCGGTGGTTCAAAACATATGAGCTAAGTCTTGCTTGCGTTGATTTATCTTCAATTCCCATTTCGGGTCTTAAACCTGGCCAAAAATCTATTTTTTGTTTGCCAATTACCAACTCTGATATGTTACTTCCTGCTAAACTAAATGGCACCTAAGTGCACCAAAATGCAAAACCGGAAAGCTCTAGCTCCCCACAGAGGGTAGTGCGATCGGTGAGAAGTTATAATTGTCTTAAACAAGAGGCATTCAACGAAATATCCAAACATTTTATAAGCGACTTATACCTCTGTAGTTGTCAGTTCAGAACATCTCTGTTCTAGGGTATTGAAAGACCACCCACAGCAGCTCACCAAATTGTACAAATGAGTTGGTGTATGTTCCACACCAGGTCTTCTCCTGCTGCATTAAGCAGTTCAGCTGACAACCTATATGCCACAGACCATTAGTGACTTAAGTTTGGATTTTGCTGTCCTAACATCTTGAATGCATGCCACCAAATAATTTCTTCATCAAACCAGAGATTTCCTTAAGGTCACCTTACTGAACCAAAGATATCATTGTTCTTACCTACTGGTGGTGTGTTTTCAGTCAAATTGATCACCAAAAGTTTCTGGTGCTCTTTTTATTCATTCGATCTTCATTGCGATATACTGCAGCAAATGTCCACATCTGGACCTTTGTTCCTCTAGCTGATAGGTGATCTAATTCTATGCTGGTTCCTCGGAATATTTGCACATCCGGGATTCTGAAAGTATAATTTTCGTCAAACGCAACATGTTCAATTTGGTTGACAGTTTATTGAACTGAATAAATATATAGTCAAATATTTAATGACTCCCAGGACAAAAGGCTGAATAAACCGCTTCTTATAGACCTACATTATGCTCTGAATAAGTCGAAGTAAAGTGTTAAATAAGCAGTACAACTTGTCTGAAACCAGTAACGCTACCGTAGATTTCTTTCAGATAATTTTGCCGCTACCGTCTCATTTGTTGAAAGTGTCTTCGAAAAAAACTATCACAGATTCCATCGTAATGAATTCTCATTACGAACGAATGCTATGATTGCTTTTTTTGATTTTTAAACATTCTTGGCTCACACGCTCTCTGAGAGACAGTGCCAAGATTTATTGATAAGACAAACAAAACGTTGGCGTGCCCACGACCTTAAGTAACTTACAGGATGTTCTCTCGATAATGTGGTTTGCCAGACCCGATGAAACAATTTGAAGAGCCTCCATCGGCGGTCACTTTTTGTCTACCAGCACATAGGCACAGTAGTGCAAAGCCAAGTTCTAGCAACTTTGTCACTACACACTTATTACAGGAACACACGCAGGCTTTAACTTCTGTCCAAATTAGGCCATAAAATATTCAATATTTTTTAAGCTAGCCAAGAACACCCAGCTCAGCAAATTTCATCCGCTTTGCATGAGTATTTTATGAGATACAGGGCTTAAAAATTGCAAAATCCGTAACTGACTGGCTGACTGACTCACTCACTGAATCAATCAGTGACAGATCATCACTTCCCGTCACCCTATAAACTTTAAATTTCGCACAGTGATAGACTTTCTGCATATAATTGAAAAATTTGAAAATTTCCCTTCAGGAGGCGTGGCATACGCCCATATTCACTGTATTGGTATCAAATGTATGGAGCACTTCTAATCATCGTAGAGTTTTGAAATTTTGCACAATTGCAGATTTTGCTGTGAATATAAAGGACAAAATTGAAAAAATACCATTTTCCATTAAGTAAGCGTGGCATATCCATCCATATTCACTACATTTGTATCAAATTATGGTAGATTTTTAAAATTTTGTACAATGGTTGGTTTTGAGGTGTATATAAAAGAAAAAATGCATATAACGGAAATTTCATCTTACCGTTTTATCAAAATTGCTAATATATTTTGTCTATACCTAAATAACTCTGATTAACAGATCAATTAATTTTATACAAAATTTATCAACAGCTTATTCTGATCTATGAGAATATTGTGCAGTACAATTTCCAAAAATGTAACTTGAAAAAAGTCGTGATAAAAACTAATTTTCTTTTCTATTTATTTTTTCCCAATTTTCTTCTCAAGTATGTCATTGTATTAGTAACTAAACCAAAATCTCTCATTCTATTGCATTTTATTTCTATATGAGATCCTTACTTTACTTTCTTAAACATATAATAATAAATTTATATTAAAATTTACTTTCAGCTTTGTGGACTTTCAATAGTATGGGCTGGTGTATGGCTACGCACCGACCTGCAAGACTATTTAAAAATCAGCACAGAA
Organism: Meliscaeva auricollis; assembly: GCA_948107695.1. Taxonomy (NCBI): domain Eukaryota; kingdom Metazoa; phylum Arthropoda; class Insecta; order Diptera; family Syrphidae; genus Meliscaeva; species Meliscaeva auricollis. The sequence continues at coordinate 28,050,274 of OX403618.1, forward strand.
TATTCAACAGTAGCGCCAATGGTTTTGGTCACTATTGGAACAATCATCATTTTTGTAGCTACACTAGCTTGCACTTGCATTGTAAGGGTACAACAAACGATGCTTGTTATTGTAAGCTTAATTTTTTTCCATGTAAAATTACAATTTCCAATATTAAATGGTATTTTCTTTTTTAAGTACGGTGCATTCCTTATTATGATCCTTTTTACTGTCATCACACTGTCGGCATATATGTACACCTACAAGGATAACCTTAATTCTGGACTTGCCGCAGGCATTGAATATGACATAAGCCACTATAATGCTCCAGCATCAAATAATACAAAACTCATTGACTATGTCCAGAAAAATGTAATTTCCTCATTAGTTTTGCTTTGAACGTTTTATTTATGTAATGTATTCCTTAGTTGGAATGCTGTGGTAGAGAAAGTTATCAAGACTGGGCATTGAGTCCAAAGAAAATGGCTCCAGCATCATGTTGCAGTGTACCAGTGGATAAATGTAATCGTTTTGATCCGAAAAACCTCTACACAATTGTAAGTAGACACAAATCGTATTAGTTTCAAAATATAACTTAACTAAATTTTGGACTTTCAGGGTTGCATGCCTATGTTAGAGGAACTGGTAAATACAAATCTGTCCCTTATTGGAGCTGCAGCATCGGCGATAGCATTGTTTCCCTTATTCGGTACAATGTTAACATTTTGTTTGGCTGCAACGACAAGGAAGCATGGCTATGAGCCGATTATTCATTAAAAAAAGATGATAGGATATGATAATGGCAATTTGTCATTCGTCATCTAATTTGTTTGAAAAGAAAAACAAAACAAAAAAAAACACCTGACTGAGTTGGATTTTTTTTTTTAATTTAAAAATTGTCCAATTTATTTTACGAGTAGCTTTAATTTATTTTTTGTACATTTCATTTTGTTATCTTACTTTTTTTTCAAATAAAACCAAACTAGTCCTTGAAAAAAGAAACAACAAAAATCAAAAAACTTCGCTAGCAACTTTGGAACTAGCTTTTGGTTAACTTTTGGCATCAAAATTGATTGAAAACATGTCTCAACAGTTTTTTTTGTTGTTTATCCTGGAAATAAGATGATTTCACACTGGAAAAGTGGATCTTTAAGCATAAACTTAAAAGTTCACTGTGGCGTATACGTAACATTTTTTTCTATTAAAATAAAATTAACAAACTATTATTTAAATCTTTATTAACTCATAAGAAATACAGAGTTTTCAAGTATTTAGTTAAAGTGCCAGCCCATAAAACACGTCGCATGCATTACGTCGATGTTTTCAACTGACAACTCTATAAAATACACAAATTCTAAAATAAAACGTGACCCATAAGCGAACGATTTAACGGACGCTACGGAAAAACTAGCCGATTCTTCAGCTTTTCTATCCAACATAAGTTCTCAATAGTAGGTTCTAATCGGAGTTCGTTATGTCACAATGTCAGAATTCAGAACCAAGCTCTTTTCTTCTCCAATGTTATGAATTGTCAACTTTCGTTGTTCTTAAACGAAAATGTCCTAACATTTTAAATATGAATTCTGGTAGAAAGTTAAATGTTTCAATGCCACATTTATACATCTGATAACACGGAATTCATAGACGTTACTCAAGTCGAGATCTCATAAGTTTCGAAATATGTTAAGCATTTGCTCAACCGAAGCTTACACTCGGAAAAAAAAACTCAAGTGTTTATTTCACGTTGAAGTATAACTTGATTCAAATATAAGATATTTTTAACAGAGCGTAGAGCACAATAGGTAACCCTGTCAGCTAGTAACTCAAGCACTCAATCACTGCTCGGATACTGGTGGTGGTCATGATTTTTTTGAAGTGAAAACGTTTTTAATTTAAAAATTTCCGTGTTTGAACCCAAATTGTTAACGTTTTAATTTGATTTAAAGTGTTTTTTTTGTATTTGTATTTAACGTTGTATTTTCTCCCTCAGTGTTCACTTGAGAAAAATGTTGACTTTAGTACCGACTATGAATTCCACCCTTAAACTTTAAATTCAAAAAATTGTATAAGAAAAAAAGAGATACTTCAACAAATTTGTTTGCAAGTAAAAATATATTAGTTATTTTTATGAAGATTATTTTTTTAATAATATAATTTATTTATGATTGATAACAACAACAACGTTATTTGTTAAATAAATTTTAATGAGATTTAAAAGCGTATTAATTATATGGGTGCGCAATGAACCGTCAAAAATCTTAAAACTTAATCTAAACACAATCTTACAAAAGCTTAAAGGTGAAAAATATACAACAAGGATTCTAAAAGTCTATACTATCAAAAATGTATGAATAAAAGGGTTAAAATTTAAGAAGGTCTTCTTATAGCTGCCGATGCTGGACTTAAAAGCGAGGAATTACTTTCAGCGCTTTTCATTCGATTCAAATTAAGATTGGGCGTTCCGCATGAGGAATTAGTTGTAAATGTTGCAGGACTATTTCTAAGGGATTCCTTGCTGGCAAGGCCTAAGAATACAAATATTTTATTTAAATTTTATTAAAGTTAAGATTTACGAAAATATTTACCAAGTTTCACCAAAACCGCCATCCAAACTCTCTTTTTAAAGACAAAAATAAAGAAGACTATAACTCCCAGGAGTACATTCACAGAGTCACTTAGGTACCAGAAAACTGTTTTTCTTCGATCATAAAAAATAATACTGACAAATTCCAAGAACCAAGTTATTCCCATAACCATAAAAAGTTTTGTATTCATTACGAAACGTGCTCGATCCATAAAGAAACGCTTACGCATAAGAGGTTTTTCCATATTGGAGCTCTGCATGCGAAATATTTCTCGCTTAACTTTGTTGCAATAGCGTAGTGTTAAGGTAAACATAATCAAGTTCACAATAAATAAGACTCCAATTGGACAGGAAAAGAATATTAGTTGTGATTTGGCAAGTGTATCTAAAAGTGAAATATGTATTAGAATTTTTGTGTTTCTTTAAAAAAAAAATTTAAAAACTCACGTTCAAACCAACAACGTCCTTTTCCAAACTTTGGTCGCAAATGATCACTTAGAATATTAAATTTTGTTAAACAAATTGTAATTGTCGTTAATAAAGATGGCAGTCCCCATCCATATAATGAGTAAAATATGAACTTCTTGTTGTGTCTGTTGTTCATGCTGTGTGCGCGTTGAGAACTTCTGCAAATATTTACAATATAGATAAATGTTATATATTATCATAGTTTGTAATCAAGTAAAATATAAATTCAAAAATGGAAAGAATAACCGATAAAAAACTAAGCCATAAATGAGATATTACTCGTAAAATATAAGAATAAGCTTTGGAAATAAATCATCATTAATTGTAACCAATTATTATATGGGAAAAAGTTTAAATCAAGATTGTAGCCAAAGGGAGAACAAGTTTGTATCAAAATTAATTCAGTCTCCATAAAATCACTCCCTTATAAACTCCCTTAAAATAGTTCAAACATCAATATTGAAGTGCCCAAATTGGATGAAATTAAACTCTGTAATTCTTGGACTTCACGTACTGTTGAGGCTGAGCAAAACAGTATTTGTTTTTATTTTTTTTTTTACTTTTTTGGAACGAAGTTCTTGGATTTTAAATTTAAATGCACAAAAGTCTTTGATGATAAGAAATGTTTGTTGACAAATTTTGAATAAAGTTGTTTGAACGGTGAACGAGTGGTTAACCAAAATGTATGGAAATTTTTGGTTTTATTAAAACTATTTTGTAAAAAGTGTAATGATACAACAATGTTTAGATGTGAAGCACTTTTTACTAAACTTAGAATTACATTGGTAATCCCAATTTATTTAATTTCGTTGATGTTATAAACAAAAGTGCAATTAGAAAAAATGAAATATTAGAAAAATGTTATTTTTTTCTTAGCAAAATGTTTGAAGATAAACTTCAAGTAATGTCATGTTTGACTGTTATCTCAACTTTTTTTTTGTACGAATGCATAACTTGATAAATAAATACACGACTGGGTCGCAAGTACTCACTCTTGTAGATAAAGTGACTATTTATGCTAAGCCTTTTTAATTAAAAATTTGTAAATGCAGTTTTAGAAAAAAAAACAATTAAAAAAGCATAAAATTCGATTTTCAAATGACTAAAACAGCTTCTTAAATGAATTTAACCTCAAAACAAAGTATGCAATTTGATTTCTTCTATAATGGTACATTTTTAGAAAAAAAAATTTGAAAATCGTTAGAGCCGTTTTTTTAAAAAAACATTTTTTTTTATAAAAAAAAATTGGTACGCCATATTTAAGATATTATTTATCAACATCTACAAAATAAGTTTTGAAAAAAAATATTAAGTAGTTTTCGAAAAAATGATTTTTCAAAAAAAAAATTCAATTTTTTTTTTTAATCCAAAAAAATATATTTCGAATTTTTTTTACTAAATATTATTACGGTAACTTAAGAGCATCCATGTAAAAAAAATGGTCCAAATTGATTCAGTCATGAAGGAGAAAGTCAGAATTACAAAAAAAAGGTTCTATGGCAGGTACCGTTAATTACGGTTTTTGGAAAAAATGGTTCTCATTTAAAGATAGACCTTACCCAAAGAAATGACAATGATTTTTTTAATCAAAATCGTAGGCCCCGTTTTTGAGAAAAATGATTTTTCAAAAACCGGTATATGACAGCTACTGTGTTATTTTTGGTCCAAAAAAAAAAAAACAAAAAAACATCTGGGGATAGTCTCCAAAAAACGGCACATAACAAGTTTGAAGTAAATCGACCCATCTGTTTAAGCTGTGGTCTGTGATACATACAGACAGACAGACAGAATTGTCGGACCCACTTTTTTATCATTCTCTATTATAGTAATGTCATGTTTGATTATTATCTCAACTTTTTTTTTTGTACGAATGCATAACCTGATATATGTAGATACCCATATCGCAAGTAAAAATGTTTTTTACAGATTGGTAAAAAATGTCGTCGTACGAAGAATTTTTTCGGCCTGTGTAAATAACGGAACTTCTGATTAAAAAATTAAACATACTGTACCTTGCGTAACTCATTATTGTAAGCTTTCATATAGCTCAACGCCTTTTTAACTTCCCATTAGAAGTTATCGTGATGGGTGCAATTTGTCGAAGTGAAAATGTTGCAATTTCTCGACGTTTTGAGGTCACTAGCGTCTGAATCCGTTGTTTTTGTGTGTGTATGCACGTTTGTGACTTTTTTTTTTGTTCACCATATCTCTATCTAACAGTTGCCCGATTCACGACAACTCCACTTAGGTGAGCGTATATTAAGAATTATGGTGGATAAAAACTTTGCACACACCTAACCTTGCACCTACCCCAAATATTATAGTGATCCCAAGCATAGCGGTTGCAGTTGGCAGCATGCTGCCCCAAACATATCTCAACTTTGCACCGGAGTCGAATTATCGTAAGTCGGTCTATACCCAACCCCCTTGGTCTCATAAACATTATGAGATGATACGGGCCTGTATTGAATTTGTTGAATAAGTTTTCTTTTACGAAACTTTCTGTTCTAATTCCAAAAGATGCTGATTCAGATTTATCCCAAAAAAACCCGCGTGGGATATTTCTGCAATGTTGTGATTAAAACAAAACATTCATTCACTACATATAAATGAACTTTTTTGTAACCTAATCATGATTCATTCATCATTAGTTGAAATTAGATTTCTTGCTAAATTCCCCCGATAATAATGCTCGTATATTGTTGCATGCTATTTCTAATTCCATGTCCTCCCACTATGACAATAACACTAATACATATAGTGCTGCGGACGAGGGTGGGATTCTTTTACTACGTACTTCAATTACAAATATTAATTCATTTTAGGTGGGTTCTAGATCCTATAAGAGGGTAGTATAAAAAACCACATGCATTTAATCTTAATGCGAGACACAATAAAAAAAAACAATCAATCAGCGATTAGTGCCAATAACTATAAACTTTCATTCTGGCGACAAGGAAAACAAGGGTGAGGGTTATTCATCAAGCAAATAAGCTCTTACTCCCAACCCTGCACAGTATTATTTTTAGTCCCATAATTATTATTTTTAAGTGGAAGCCAAGGCCATTTGGTCATAAGTCATAAAAACAATCCAAAATTTATAGTTTTCTATCAATGGACCCGTTTGCTGCACCCTGGTGATTATGTTTATTTGCTTTGACTAACGTTAAAATTACTTTAAAGAATAATATTTGTATTTATGGTCTCAAGTCTCAAGTATGTTTGGAGACTGGAGTATGTTTTATTATCAATATATACAATTAAAAAGAAATTGTGTTTTTTGCTTTATTTAATCAATAATACATAAAAGTGGAGTAACTAAAGCAAATTATCTCAAAACCGGCCGTTTTTTTAATGATTTTATCAAAAAAAATTATAAAATAAAATATGCCAAAAATTTGCCAGGTCTGAAAGCAGGTAGTCAAAATAGGGGTCTTTCTTTCACCCATTCCGATCGGAGGGGAATTTTCTTCAAATTTGATTTAAAGCAGAAAAAAAATTTATTGAAATACAACGGAGTTGAATAAAATATGAAATTGTATGTTTTTTGATAGACAGGAAAACTTTCTTTTATTAACATTTTAAATAAAGTTAATTCAATAAATAGTTTAAGAAAAATGATTTTCAAACTCAAAATTTTGAAAGAAAAATTCATTCATACAAATATAATCTTTTCTTCCGAAATTCAATGACCTCATTTCTTAGCAACCATATGCAGAAAATTAAAATCTCTTATTTATGATAGTTTCTTAAAAAAACTAAAAAGTTAATTTTTAAGGAAAAAATTAAATAAAAATATTTGCATTTCTTTGAATATCTCCAAAACTAGAAGGCGTATTCAACTAAAATAAAATAAAACCATTAAGTATTTGTTAAAAATGGCCCCCAAAAATTAGTCAATGTTATAAAACCATTTCTTTTTTAATTATAATATTTTTTCCTAAATTTCAAAAATTGAATCACAGTTTTTCAAAAACCAAAAAACATAGACCATCTACTTTTCTTGAATCAGTTGTCTTCAAATATGGCCGTCGAATTTTTCTTCCAAAATTTAAAGAATATATTTTATAACGTAAAATTTTAAATAAAAAAAATCAGCTAAAAATTTTGATTTAAATTTTTTCTCAAAATTCTGAGTTTGAAAACCATTTTTTCTTAAAATATTTGTTGAAGATTTTTCTGGCTATCTAAAAATGTATGTATAAATTTATCTTTTGCTTAGCTCCGTTTTATTTCAAAATTTTTACTTGCGTTATAAGTACTATATATCAAGTTATGCATTCGTACAATTTTTTTTTTTTCATAAAAGTACTTGCAAAATCGTATATAGAAAAAAAATATTTTTTTTAAAAACAGCTCTAACGATTTTTAATTTTTTTTTTTCTAAATATGTATCATTATAGGAGAAATATAAAATTACAAACATCGTTTTGAGGTTAAATTCATTCAAGAAGCTGTTTTATTCATTTGAAAATCTAATTTTATGCTGTTTTATTTTTTCTAAAAATGCATTCACAAATTTTAATTAAAAAGGCTTAACATGTATATTAACTTTATCTATAAGAGCAATTACGTGCGATCCAGTTGTGCAATTCATTAATTATGATTTACTCTTTTAGGATTGAATTAGTTTCAACCATTTTTTTACATGAAAGCTTTTAAGTTGTCGTTATAATGTTAAGTAAAAAAAAATTGAAAATTATTTTTTTGGATTTAAAAAAAAAATTGAAAACTATGTAGTGAATTATTTTTTTTTTTTTAATTTTGTTTATAGATGTTGATAAATAATATCTTAAAAATGGCGTACCAATTTTTTTTTTTTTAAGTCTTTGTAAAATTTTATATAGAAAAACTATTTTTTTTTTAAAACGGCTCCAATGATTTTCAAAATTTTTTTTCTAAAAATATATTATTATAGAAGAAATCAGATTACATACTTCGTTTTCAGGCTAAATTCATTTAAGAAGCTGTCACCTTTAAAATCACTTTTGTTTTTTTTTTTTTTTTTGCTATGACTTTGGCTGCGCGGGGGCTTGTCGAGACAAAAGATAACCGAAGGGCACGTTTAGAAAACGACAAAAATTGAAAAAAAAAAGAAAAATTATTAATAAGTTTTCATCATTTTAATTTATCTATCTTTACGTTTTTGATATTTTTTTGTCCCTTTTACTTTTCGAGATGTACAAACACTTTTTTCGACCTTTCCCCCTTTTTAAACTAACTTCCCGTTGGAATTTCAAAATATATTGCCTACCTGTTGGGGTATGTAGTTTTTTTTCACTTATAGTGTAGAAAATAATTCAGTCAGATTATCTATAGCAATGGCTGCCTCTTGTAATTTATTTTCATTATTAAGGGCTGAAAATATCAATGTGTTATTAATGGTTGGATTTATTTTAAAACCCTAGTAAAGAAGTATAACTTCAAAAACCATTTAAATGTTAGCATTCATGTTAAATATTACTTCTTTTTCCACCATGTTTTGCTGTACTATTATGTCAACCGAATAATTCCCTTGTAGCTTTTTTTATATTGGGATTTATATATAATATATAATTTAATAAAATCAAATTTAAATTGAAACATAAGGCTCTCTACATGACCAGGTCCAGACCTGAAAAAGTAATAATATGAATCACGCTTGTTTTCTACCAGAAACACTATGTTTTCATATTCTCATTTAACTCTGTAAATCATTTTTAGAATAATCTACCTGAGGACGTACACCAATATTAAGCAGAAATAATTCAGAGACAAAAACTGCTATGAAATACCTGACAGATATTTGTCTATCCTGAGCATGCCTGACCTGGGTTTCCTCTTCTAGTACTAAATCTAATCAAACAAATTTGGTGCTCCTCAACCAAAACAAAACAAACAAAAAATTTTAAGAGTTCAATCTCATGTGGAAACGAAAAACCAATGATTGTCGATTGCCTTTTACAATATACATACATACGTATACAATTATACATACACGATCGTCGGTCGGTGGTTGTTTGAGAATGAAATTATTATCAACTTAAAATTTGCGATCATTCGCAATTTGAAAATCGACTTGGTTGCACCACAACACGACCGACTTAACGACATAAACAGATCAATATACTTCGGTTTAAATATGTGCGCTTAAAATTACACAAGGCGAATTACCTAATACAATTTTGTTCAGAAATTCAAGTTGTTATCATTTTTGTGTAAACAATCTACAACTAAACTCAATTTAAATTTCTCAGAAACACCTTAATTATGTCGTGTAAATTTGTGTTATTTGCTTGTGTAGCTTTTTTGGGATTTATCCAAGCACATAAAAAGAATTTTAATACTTCGGTGGAGCAGCAAAAGGAAGATGAAAATATCCGAAATATACTTTACGGGGAGACTCCAAATATTCACAATTGTCTGGTGAGTGGGACAAAAATTAAATAAATACTTAAACATTGTGATTCTACAAGACATTTGAGACAATATTATGGATAATTAACGCTATTAACAGAAAATAATACAAATATTCGCTATAATTTGTGCCATTATCTTCCATTTTGTCTCCACACAATTTTGACAGCTACTCTAGATAATTAGTGTTGTTATTTTTTAATTAAACAAGTTGTCGTGGTTTTTCTTGCATTGTTTACGAATGAATCCCTAACCTACGGTCAAGTGAAGCAGATGTATTTATTAGTCGAGGCTGACAAGTACAAAGCTTTTACTATAATGTAGCTATCACTTGTATATAAACATTATTTTTTTTTTTTCGTTTACAATTTATTGATGGGTACCAAATTTAGTTATTAAATAAACAGATCGCACGTGTCGGCAAAATACATAAAACAAATAGATACAAATTTTGTATTTGAAACTTTTGACAGAAAAGAATTAATATAATTGACAAAAAAGCGATTTTTAGCAAAAGTTTTCGATATTATGAACAACCAAAAAAAAAAAAAACCAACAATAAAAATACATTTGCAGCTGACATAAAAAGTCAATCATTTTAATACGTTTCTGAAAGTACCACTTTTTTTTTTTAAAACCACCAAAAACAATAAAAAAAATATTGTTAAATAGGTAATGATTGCTGTTTAAATTAAAAATAAAATACGTTTTGTGTTCAAGGTCGAGCACAGTTGAACCTCTTTAACTCGAATTCTTGATAAATAAAATTAACCAGAAGAAATATAGAAAATTTAGTGTGAAGAAGGTTAAAATAATTAATTCATTAATTTGTATGATTGGTAGCGAGACAGAAAGTCACCATCTATAATAGTTTCAAAGTCCTCCAAGGTCTCCCTATTGTTTTATTTAAACCGCATTTAAATAGAAATATTAAGGGGGGATGTGAACACTCAGAACAAAAAAAATATTTATGTTAAAAATTTTAAACTTTGGGCCAACAATTTTCGTAGGTTAAAATGAACCCAAGTACTTTAAATTCTTAACTAAACAACGTTAAGTGTTAAAATTTTATAATACTGTCAAAATGACTTTTGTTTCAAACAAAAAAAGAGAAAATGTATTATAATAATAAAGAAGAGCAGGAAAGTATAAAATTATTATTATACTTTCCTGCTTTTGCTTATTATTCCAAAGAATACGTAATTTCGGACTTTTGAAAAATAGATTTTTGATCTTACTAACTGATGTTTAACTAACTATTGAAAAACTGGTCCTTAGAAAAATTAGGAAGCCCCTTAAAAATAATGCAAATTCAAATTATTTATTATAGATTTAAATTCAACAAATATTAAATTTTCGCAGGTTATGGTACCCCTCAAAGTATAAATTAGATAATATGGCGCCTTATCTTCTAAGAAATCGGTAGGAATAGTTGACACAAAAATTCCATTGTTGGGCTGACGATTTACCATTCTTGAAAATGATTAACAATGTTAAAATTATTCTATCAAGAACTTGGTTGTTAAACTGACACTTTGGTTCGTTAAAAATTAAGAATTATAGAGCTTTTGTTGATTGGACAATATTCACAATCTTATCTTTGGATAACAATGATTTTTTTGTCTAGGTGAAGTTTTATTAACCTGAGGAATTGATGTTAAAACAATCGAGCCGTATGAAACCGTATACTTTTAATGCTGGATCAAATAAGACTAAAGTGAAATATTAGAGTAAATTTTATCAGAAACGGCTTGAACGATTTTGATACAAAAATTTGTATTTTTCTTTTGTTAGTTAGGCCGTACTTTTGTAATGAAAGAAATATTTTTAGAAATGTTAATAACGGCAGTGTCTCCTAAACGACTCAACCGATTTTGATGAAATTTTTATAAGGAAACTTCTCAATAACCTAAAAATTATATGAAATAAAAAATTTTAAAAAAATAATTTTTGGTCTTTAAAAAAAATTACATTTGAGATTTCAGGTTAGTTTTGAGCTCAAACAAATTTAAGATGAAGTTTATGTCATTTTAGTAATGGATTTTATTTTTTTATTTTTAATTCGGGTAAAAGGGTCAGTGATTTTTTTTTTTTTTAATATTTGGATTTAGAATGGCATACCTATTAACTTTTTTTAGGACGAAAATAAAAATCCCTTTATTATTTTTTTTAATCAATCTTATACAAAAAAAGTCCAACAATTAAAAAAAAAAATACTGAATTGAATTATCTTGAATATTTTAGAAACTACATGTTGTCGCCCTCTTAATCGGTTTCATGTTCCAATTTTGTAGCCTATCTTTGATAAATTAACGAAGCAAATGTATCTTTTTCAACGAAATATAATGGCATACTTTGTTTGGAGCTCAAATCAATTTAAGAAGTTGTTTAAGCCATTTAAGTAAAAAAATGTTTTTAGTTTCTTACAAAATTGTTTATTTTTAAAAAACCTTATGTGTGAACATTAAGCATCCACAGAACCTAATTTTAATCGACTCTGGGTTTTTTTCTCATACATTGTAATTTGTTACTAAAATCCATCCAAAGAATAACTTTTTTTAAAGTTGTATCTCACAAAAAAAAATCTCTACCAAATTCTAAGCAACTTGCTTTAGGGATAAGATCCATTACTGGGACTTCGTCTTGAGGCCAAATCATCCTACACTACCCCAAACAATTAAAAAACAAGAATTTTTTGCACATATTTTTAAGTGATTTTCGATAAACTGTATCTTAGCGAAAAATGGTCACATCGGGTTAAATTAAAATTCATTTAAAAGCCTTATTCCTTAAGTTTTTGAATCTTTTAACAAATTTAAAGAATAAGACTTTTAAATACTTTTTAATTTAACCCGATGCGACCATTTTTCGCCGAGATACAGTCTATCGAAAATCACTTAAAAAATCAGGAAAAAATCTTGTCCCTTAATTGTTTGGGCTGGTGTATTTTTTGTTTGATGACTTCAAAATTCAAGGTGATAAATAACTTGTCATAATAATATTTGGTACACAACATGAATAAATACATACTTCTATTGTATTATTCCAAATATTCAATCCACAAGCTTATCTTTCAACGATCTTCTATAAATCAGTATAACTTTTTACCAACCTACGTACGCAAAAGAGCAATTCTATTTTTCAATTATTTTATTCCAAAGAATTCAAATTTTAAATTGTATTAATGGATAAGAAAAATACGATTTATTCCTATGCATGAATAGCAGACCAGGTATACATACGTTATTTTTGTTTGTTTATGGAGAAAAATAAATATTTGTTTTGATTCACGTAGATCATACCTACAGCAAATAGGTTATATAAAATATGCATAGAGGTATTGATGTATTAATCGTTACAATAATTTTGTTTAGCAATATGTATGCAGTAAGAGCTCCATTGCGTCTGTGTCTGTGACTAACAACACATATAGGTAGTAAGAATTAGCAACTTTTTGCAGCTGATTCTATTTGATATTAGAAGTAAACAAATCAAACATTGTTGTAAAATATAAATTGTCAATGCTTTAGTTCCGGTTTTTATTACCTTATATAGTCAAATGTAACTTATTATTTCTCAGAATCTTATTAAAAATGTTTTTGCACCAACCCCTTTAAAACTTTGAGTTCTTAAGCACCCCATGTGTAATGCCGACTGTACAGAAACACCATATTTTTGAGCAATATTGAGTATTTTGCAATAGTATTGACAAAAATTCAACTTTTTCGAATTATTACTCAATATTTTTCATTTGCACAAAAAGGCATGTAATATTTAGTCGTAAACTAATGGTCCAGTTGTACGCAATATTTGGGTGGAGTAAGGGCCATATGGAGGTCTTACAGCTGTAACAAACAAAGTCAAAACAAAAAAAAAAAACAAATCTAGTGCCAAAATCTGCGGTAGCGTAGCGTATTTACTTTAACTGGTTATGTCTCCGAATTCACTTTTTGTGACTTGGTTCACTTCACACTTTTAGCCCTCCTTATAAGACTCAGAATGACTTTCTTTAGTATAAATGGTTAACAAAAATGTGACATGTCAATAAAAATGTTGCGCATATGCCACAGTGACCGATACAAGTTAATAATTTTAAAAAAAATAGTTAAAAATTGTTATTGTTAATTGTTCGGTTGTACTTTCACTTATAAAATGAAATTTATTTTTGTTATGATGATAATTTTAGAAAGTCTTTACCGGCCTTTATAAAAATATTCAACCAGTAATAACACAGAGACTTATTATTCAATAAATTTATTAAATTACAGAAGTCAGCCATTGATATTGAATATTTGACTGATTCAATTTTTACACTATAAGTAATAAAAAATACACCAAAAGATAGGTGGTTAAAGGAGATTTTTTGAAAATCCACCGGGAAAATAGGGTAAAATGGGGTAAAAGACAAAAAAAAAACTTTTTGTGCATCTCGAAAAATATAAGGGTAGGAATTTTGAAAAAAAAAATATTTAATAGATAAATTGAAATTATGAAGATATTGGTTAAGAACAAAATTAAAAAATATCAACTTTTCAAGTTAAAAATTATTTTCCAAAATCAATTAACATTTTTTAGCTTAAAAAAAAAATACGTTTTTGAAAGTTTATGTGGGTGATTTAATTGATTTTAAAAATCAGGGAATGAAGGTAAAAATATTTTGTTAAAACAACTTTTAGATTTATGTGTTGTCTATACACGAGTAAAGAAATTAGATTTATAAACTTTTTTTTATGAATGACAGGTATTGGGTAAATACATTGTTGTACTAAATTATTTATTTTTTTTGTAGTCTGTGAGTTGTAAAGACGTTAAAAAGAGTTTTTTTTTTGTTTTTATTATTATACGAGTATTACTTTATTGAGCATCACGATCAAATTACCTTTAAATTGAGATATCACACATAACTGTACATGCTATAAAAGCGTCACAAACTTGAAAAGAGTTTCATCGAAATTCAACAAAATTGTATGCTTTGGTCGTCGGAACTCGACCAGACACCAGTGGAAAACGGTACCATTATATGAAAAATGGAATCGCTTATAAAATTTGTATCTTTTTTGTTTATTGTCAAATTTTAAATATTGACGAATTTAAATTTAGCTTAAATATAAGGCTACAACACATTGTAATTTTTTTACACAGTTTAATATACAACAGTATACAACGTTGTATAACCCTCCGAAAACCACAGAATGGTGAAATATAAACCTGCCAGACTTTCGAATATGAAATCAAGACGCGTATACCTATAAAACTGTATACTCAGATTTTGGTTATACCTCCACTCCCAAAATTTGCTGTCGGCTCTTGGTCTATTTTATGTGAATTTTTTTCGAAAAATCAATTTTTCGAAAACAGGTAAATCAATGATGGCTTAAATATGGTAAAATGTTTTAAAAATTGTGCACATAAAAAATATTATTAAAAATGAAACTGCTTGGATGCAGAAAGCTCCTTGTTAAAAGTCTTAGCCTACCGTTTTCGTAATGAGGAGAGGGGCTGCTCTATCGCTGCTGAGAAAATTATTTGAATAATCGATTTTTTGTATTCTTTGAGACTGTCTTAAAGTAAAAAGCCTCCGTGCAAAATGTCTAGAACCTAAATATTCGGTATGAGAAGGGCAAGTGCTTTGTTTAGTTACATGCAAGCCCGTTTTATCTATAGCGGCCCGGGCTCCCGGCTTAGTGGGGTCAATTAAAGGCTTGAGCAAAACCAAAAGGTACCTACGTCTAAAAAAAGCCCAATCTAAAATTTAAATAAAATATAATAATAAGTTTTGTGGTACGCCTATAGCCGATTTTGTACACGCTTGTATAGTCAGGTATATAGGGGACCTAACATTTTTGGCGGATTCCGAATGGCTAGTTGAGATGCACTTTTGTTGACAAGCAGTCCTATTTGAGGAGTTGTCAATTTCTCGCAAGATGCAGGTCCCTTAAGAAAAAATCAAGGTGGCATAGGCTAGAAATCGATCCCAGACCCAGAGATAATTCATCCCATTTACCAATTCGTTAAGGGTACCTTCTAGGTACTTAAGTTTAATTAACTTAAGTTATGTTTTAATTTTACCAACGTTTATGCATAATAATTTTTCACAGAAGTTAATCTTTAAAGGTCTTAAAACTCTAATCCTTTATGTCACAGCTATCACAATCTGAAACTCAGGTTAAAAAAACTACAACCTGTCAAAAACTACAAGCATTTTAGAAAAACAAAATATTTTTCGAAAGAGCCCAAAACTTTGTGGGCGCGGGCCCCTTCATGACCAAAGATGGCCTTGGATATGTGTGTATTGAAAAATTCAATGCTATCACTTACCCAAACTATCACTTAGCAAAAGACTCCTTCATTTATTAGTTCCATAATAAAACTTTTGATTTAACTCAGTAATTAAAATTATTTAAAAATTACTTGTGGCAGAAGTTAGGTCGCGGGGCTAACTCGGAAACCATTCAAAAGCTGCGCCTTAGAGTCTACGAAGCGAGTTTCTCAAATTTGTACACATTTTCCCCTGAAACATCATCGAAATAATTTTTTTTACATGGAAAAACTAATAATCATTTATTTTTTTTTGTTTTTTAGAACGTCTCAATGAACCAAAAAATAGACACCAATTTTAATAATAAAAATATATGGACCGTTGTAATTCTCAAAGAGGAATTCCTTGGAACTAACACAACGATCAAAAAACTCAGCATTCAACAGTGCACTGGTTCTCTCATTCATCCACAAGTTGTCCTTACTGCAACTCACTGTATCTTCAACAAGGACAAAACCAAACTTATAGTTCGCGCTGGACAGTGTAATAGAAAACATGATAAAAAATCAACATGTATGCAGAGTAAAATTAAATCTATAATGTATCAAAACAAAAAGAATTATAACCCCTCGGTGCCCATAAAAGATATTGCTTTGATAATTCTTAAGAAGAAGTTTGATACTTCCAAAAATATTGGGACAATTTGTCTATTACCAACGCCTGTTCCTGCAAATGTTCGATGTTTTATTAGTGGATGGAAGATAAACAGGGGTAAAACATTTGGTGCTAGTTTCAGACAAACTAATTTGACAACACTTTCGAACGATAGATGTGAAAAAGTCTTAAGAATGACAGGACTTGGTGAAGAATTTAATTTGCACAAAAGTTTTATGTGCGCAGGAGAGGAATTTTATAAAAATACTTTGAATGCATATGGTGGTGCTCCTTTGGTGTGCCCGATTTGTGGGCCTAATGGTGGAAAATGGGCACAAGTTGGAGTTATGTCATGGGGATTCAAAACACCACCGCTGCCAGAGGTATTGACATCAGTAAGCAGTGCACATTATTGGATTACAGAAGAACTAAAAAGAAAGAAATTGACTTTACCAAACTGTGGATTTGAAACAAACAATTTACAATTCTAATGTTTACTGATTCACACATTTTACGATCCGTAGCATAAAATAAATATAAGTTGCATTTCATAAAATAAAAATATAGTTTTAAGCTTAAATTTTGAATTTGTTTTACTTAAAATCGATATTTTGAAATAAAATATAGATAAGGGGATTAATTAGCTCAGCAAGAGAGAAAAGTAACAAATCGCTAACTATATTACTTGTTATTCGTTTAGTCAAATCATTCTACTTTATATAGTTTCTGTAATCAAATTTGTTTTGCACTCTCAACTTACCCAAATGTTTGCCAAATATCAAAGCACATCACATTTGTCCATGCGAAAGCAGCCATTAAGCTAAAATAAATGCAAAAAGCTGAAAGTAAACAAAAACAATAAATATTCTCTGAAAAAGTCATTACAAAGAAAAAAAAAAACAAAAAAAACTTACCGCAAGCAAAGCATATCTTGTCATCGGGTTGTCTTATCTGCGTTGAAGCTATCCCCAGATATGCAGTAAAGAGGCTTATTACCAAGCATATCAGAATTTTTCCAGGTAAATTTCTTAGTTTCGAAATAGACAAATACACCAGCAAAGTTAGAGCATAAAAGAAACACGATATTAGACATCCGATTGAATATAAGCTAAACTTTAAATTATCCTTGCCAATATCTTCGAAGCAGACAAAAGTATACAACTGCAATAATTGAAAAAGATGTATGAATATTTTTAAGATAATTATGCAAGATTTGAAAATTGTACCCTTTGTGGCCCTAAAGATGCATTGCTAATTTTTTCCACACAATACCGAGTGTTTTCAAGTCTCATACGAAGAAAGGGTAAGTAAATTGATCCATCATCATCGCTAATACTGTGTTCGTCTTCATTCTTCATATCTGGTTCTAGTCTGAACTTTTTGCATTCCAAACCACGAACGACTCCAAAAACTGAAAACATAAGTGAATGAAAGAAATCTGCCAAACCTATTGAAAATTCATTTAAAAAGTAGGTTTTATAGTGGTTGTTTGATGTTGGACACACCTAACATGTGGTAACAGTCCCTGTGTTTGATGCTTTATTTCATATCTGGGGTAAAATAAACATTTATTTTTTCTTCTTATATCGTCCCCCTCATGCCAGAAACATGAATGTGCATCTTTTTGAATTTAAAGTTCACAGATTGGATGGATTACCCTTTAGGTGATTAACAAACCATTAATTTTTCAGGCATGAGGTAGACGATATAATTTTTAATTATGAGTACTTCCACTTTGATAAGGAGTTAAGTCATAAAGTCTATTCGGTGTCACGCGTGAAGTTAGCTCTACCCCCGCTAAAACTTAAAATTTTTAAAATGCAAGGGTGCAGGAATTTATATCTAATTTCTTACCACAATTTTTAATTTGTTGATATACGTGCATCAGTTAAACAGTTCCATACAAAAAAATGATCGCATAGTGAAAAGATTGGTATTAAATTAAAAAGCTATTCTTTATGCTATGTTTCTCCAAAAAATGCACATCAAATTTGTAGCCCAATTCCTTTTTAAGAAAAACGCATTGTGGATCTTGTGGAACGTATTTCCCTAAGCTATCTCTAAGGGCACTTAACACAACCATATTCTCAAAACTTGAAATATAAAAAAACTTAGTATGTAGGAATTTATTGCTCGTGCAAAATAACATTTCCCAAATTTGTTGCTCCCACCCTTACCTTTCAAAACCATGGCGGTGCTAACTTCACGTGAAGCTAACACCGCCATTCCGCTAAACCCCATTTAAACTGAAAATCTCAACAATAAAAAAAATATGAAAGCAGGACTATGTTGCTAATTTGTTGCTTACTAAGGAAGCTTTTAGCTTGAATTTCTTGCTTTTTAAAAAAGTGCAATGAAAATTTCTGCTCCAACTCCTTCACCACCAAAATCCAAAACAAATCACTGAAATGCATTTGGATCAATAGCTTCTAAGCCATCCCACAATTTCGAAAATCTTGGTATGAGGGAATTTGTTGCTTATATGATGAACAACATTATCTCAATCTCGAATTTGTTATGGCTCCGTAATTTGAAAATGCATTTCCAAAGTTGTAGGAACAAAAGTTAACTTTTTTAAGGAAAGGCTTTTGTAAAAAAAAAATCCAAAGAGGCTTTCAGCTTGAATTTGTTGCTCTCCAAAAAGGTATTTCAAATTTCTACTTCAACTTCTTCACCAAAAATTCAAAACAAATTTTGATAGCGTTACTCAAATGATACGCGATGTGACCTTGAAAAGGTTAATTTTGTCAAAGAAAGATTTCAACTTTACTACAAAAAAAACTAATAACACCCACAGGGCGCGTGTCCTTTATCGATTTTTGTCTACTTTTTAACAAGTCAATATAACTCTTTTACTGTGAAAAACCCTAGGAAGGCTTTAATAAAATAACGACTCAAATATTATGTTTTACGACTCTTAACATACTGATCTGAAAAATTAATAATAGTTGTAACTTGAAGTTTTATAATTTTGTTTGTTGAGTTATTTGGATCGGTCCCAAGATAGTTTGCTATAATTATGCTCCGGCATTAGTGATCAAGATGAGGGAGGACAATGAAGTTCCCAAAAATACTTTTCATGCTGTGATATCGATATCATTGCAGTTAACTTACAGCAACTTTTTGCAAGAAATTTTATCAAAATAAGTTCTTTCGCTTATTTTGACAACGTATACGGAAGTAAAATTTCACACTGATAATAAAATGAATGTACCCACTTAGAATTATTTTAACTCAAAAACAAAATTTGAAAGAGAATCGATAAGAGAATCGATAAGAAGTCACTAAAATCCTTCTAAAAATTATATTTTGGCGATCATTGTTGAAAATTATTTTGCTTTTATATGTTTACTAAAGGCCCCAACATACAGTGTTCACCAGGGCCCCCTGCGCTTCCTTAGACGACTCTGCTTATAACCATCATGCCGAAGCTACAATTTTACAAAAGTAAAGTTTTTCATACTTTTAAATCCTTTGGAAAAATTAAAATTTTGAATCCAACCCAAAAACCCAATAGTTTCCATTTTTAGTTCATAGCAATAATTTTGCAATTATGTAAATAATATGATTTTAAAAATAATAATAAATTTATTGATCTCGAGCTCTTCATAAAAACACATCTATGAAGTTTTATTATTATATGTGTATTTGAAGATACATTTTCTTGTGGTTTAAGTAAGTGTTATTACTTCAACTGACTGTTGTAAAATTTTATTGTGGTTTCAATATTATGATACCAGAGGAATTGTGTTTTTTTTTATATGCGAACATTATTCTTGTTATTCTAACATAAATTTTATGTTGTGGATGGGAAACTCAAAATGTGCGTTGTAAACAAGTACCTCTTAAAGTACTTGCCACTATCCATTTTGTTGATATTAATTTCGTTTAAACTTTTTTATGAACAAATCGACTATTAGAGCAGTTCCAATCCTCAAAAACATTGAGAAAAATACCAAAAACGAATTGTTTTTGATTTTTATTTTTATCTTTTACAAAAGTAGTAAGATTTCAATGGAACTTGATCTTAAAGTAAATTGCTATGTCTTTGCACGTACAATTTCAGCATTTTACTAAAAGTATTAATTTTTGTGTCTTTGACGAATTTGTTTATAAAAAAAAAATAGCCTAATTGTCAATCAAAAACGTTGATAAAAAAATTTTTAAGTTTTGAAATACTCGTATTTTTAGATGGATTCTTTTTGGTTTAACCCTCGTTTTTGAGATTAAGTAGAAAAAAAACACAGCTATTGTAGAAAACATTGCCAAGAATGAAAGAAAAAAAAAAGGAAAAACGCATTTTTAAGATCAATTTTCCGTATAAACAATATAGAAATAACAGCAAGCGAGGAGTGGTCATAAAAAACTTATAACACTTGCAAATGATTTTCACTCTGAACTCGAATCTAGCATCCGAATTTCTCTACCATGTAATGAAAAATCAAGTTTTGAACTTAACAAAAAACTGTTTTTGTAGTGTTTTTGAGATTTCATTTTCAGAAACAAAACAATATTTTAGTCTAAATTTGTAAAGTGTAATTAATTATCCAGGCTTAAAAACATTGCAAAACATTGCGTTCCATGGTGTTGTTTCTAAAAATGAAGTCTCTATTTACCCAAAAACAGCATTAGAAGATTGTTTTTTTGGAAAGTTCAAAATTTAATGTCTCAAAAACTTTGTATAATAAAGCAACTCTGATTCTAGATTCGAGTTGCAATCTGTTGAAATGTGTGAAAATTAGACAATTTTTAAAAAATACATTATTCAAAAACACAAAATAAATATTTTATGAAAAAAAAAGAATTGTATCAGTAAAGGGCAAGTCACCTAACTTTTTGTGCCATTTGACCAATCAGAGCTTCTCAACTGAACTGAACTGAATGTTCTTGAACCCGGCCATTGCCATTGGCTTGAAATACAATCAAAACATTTATGAATGGAACTCGACTTCTTTCATATGGCCACCGCGGCTTGTTGGCATAAGTCAATGACTTAACGTAGTCCCAAAGAAAAAAGTCTAGAGGCGTTAAATAGCACGAACGAGGCGGACAATCGACTTGCCCATTTCTTGAAAAAAAAACGCTCATCAAACTTACTCTTCAATAATTCAATTGTTTTTGTGGATTTTCACCAAACCAATAACGCATATTTTGTTTATTGAAGAACCCATTGAGCTAAAAATGAGCTTCGTCACTGAAGATGATTGTGCGATGAAATCATAATCTTGGGGCGTCTTCTCCAGAGCCCATTCGGAGAACGTACGTCGCTTCAAATTGTCCATCATCGGCTTTATTTCTTGAGTCTGCTTGATCTTTAATGGGAGTAAACCAAGATCCTTAAGCAAAAAACCCGATAATGTGGTCTGAGCGATGCCCAATTCTTGAGAACGCCTTGGAATTGACTGTTTTGGGTCGTTTTTTACGGACGCCTGAACGGCAGCGATATTTTCAACACTTCGACCAACCCGTTATATAACTGGCACGGCAACATCACACAACGAATATGTAGACTCAAATTTTTGCACTAAACTTGTTATTGCCTGTCTACTAGAGCGAGAATTACGACCGAAAATCGGAGTTAAGGCTCCGCGGTCAACGACTCCGAATTTCGGTAGAAAATTTTTATAATTTGCGTTGTTCAATAGTGTACTTTGCCATAATGAAAATGTTGAGTTTGTTGAATAAATTTAAATTTCTGAAAGGGTGCCTTCACAAATTAAATCCAAAGTTATAAAGCCCTTATTGGAAAACCCGTTAGAATAATTATCCGGACAAAAGTTGAAGATATTTATACCATCTAAAACATTTCTATTTAATTTTTATTGAAAGGAGTTATATGTTTGATAGAAATTGTAAAAAACTATGATTTTCGACACCCATCCCACTTTTCCACCCACTCACCCCCTTTCCACCAATCTATTGGTAGCAATTTACGTTTCCCCTTTCATATAACTTTTTTCTTAATTTTTATTTTTGTTTTTCAAAAATTTGTAAATACATGCATCCTTGTGGACCTACAGTACATGCAATATTTGCAGCTCTAAGAATTTTATAATATTTGCCAACGAAAATCCAAATTGTCATAATTTATTCAAAAACGTCTGCTTCTGATAAATCATCACTTCCACCAATAATTAAAAAAAAAAAAGATCATTTATTGATAATGCAAAATATACATTTATGTATTTACAATATTGCTACAAATCAAATATGTACAAAGAGATTCGCAAATAAAAAATGACCACATTTGTTTACTTTCGTTAAGTTTACTGTAGTGTAGAGGTAGGCTGTAGCTGTAAGCAAGCAAATCGACAGACTTGTGAGTTGGTCGGTGGTCGCATCGGATCGTATAGAGGTGTTCTATTTTTTCCTCAAAAATATAATAAGAAAACTTTTCAAATATTTATGAGTACAAAAAGCGATGAACGAAACAAAAATATTTCATTGTTTTCGTTTGGCTATT
This sequence comes from Meliscaeva auricollis, assembly GCA_948107695.1. NCBI lineage: Eukaryota > Metazoa > Arthropoda > Insecta > Diptera > Syrphidae > Meliscaeva > Meliscaeva auricollis. The sequence goes on from OX403618.1 coordinate 28,073,077, forward strand.
TTTATTTTACTTATGATAAACATTTGCAATATTAGATTTTAATATCTTAGAGCTTAGAGGATGAGAATACGCCATTCTATCACATCTAACGTACGTATAATTTAGGAAACTATAAGATAATAATATTTACTAGCACCACCAACCGGTTAAAGTTTGACCACAGAATCATAGATAACGGTAACACACACTTATATTATATAAATTGAATTGTAGTGCCTTTCAAATAAGACCATAATTATTAAAATACGTTGCCATTAAGTTACTCAAAAAGGGAGCAATAGAATTCGTATTTACGTATTAATAAAATAAGTTGTTAAAGGACTTTTCTGGACAATATAAAAAAGTTTAGAATACCAAAGTTAACACGAACATAGAGATCTCGCAGTCGCAAAATAGATCTACGATCGAAAAAAGTTTAAGGCACGAGTTATAGATGGTAAAAAGTTCTAAAGCTTTTGTTCAGAAAATTTTTCTATATAACCTCAAAAGTGTTGGAAAAAAATGGCAAAAAATAATTTTTTTGTTTTTCAAGACGAAATAAGTGATTATAAACCGTTTACGAGATATTCACAAAAAAAGCAAAAAAAAGAACAATTTTGCAACAGCAACGCTGTTTCTCTATTATTCCAGATCTTAGAGAAAAATTAAAAACGCAGTTTTGTTGCAATTATTTAATGGGAGTTATTAGTTCTAGACGAGATATTCAAAAACGAAATTACGTTAAATATTATCTGTGCCAAATTTGAAGAAAATCCGTCCACGCGTTTGGGAAGTGCAAACGTGTCCAGACGAACGCACAGGCGTTCATACACACAGACGCACAAACCGAAAGATGGCATGACGAAAACGACTTTTTTGGGCTTCTCCATCATTGTAATGTTAATTTTGATTAAAACCTCTCTATAGAGCAAGTAAAAATGAAGAACTTGGTTCCAAGAAAGTTTGTACAAAAATCGGAACAGTTTTTAATTTTTTCTCAATTTTCTTCTTGAGTTTTATTGTTTAAATAACTTTACCTGAAGCTTACACATAAAATGGGTAACTAGCATTTTACAGCTTTGATCCACAATAGCAAGTACGTATGCACCAATAGTGCATTTTACTTGCATTCTTTTTTCAATAATTTTTTTTTCAATTTCTATATGAAGGTCTACATTCATATGTGATGAAGTTATGCTCCGTCGTTTTGCTTCAGTCATGAAAAATTAATTATTTCCAACATCATTGAACTTTCAGGAAGCTTGAGGTCTATTTGCAGCATAGTGCTAGGATGAGACTCTTTAAAGGAATTGCCTGTAAGTTTGATAATTTCAAAAATAAATTTCGGCGGCGTTAATCCCATAACCCCCACCTCCTTAAATACGGCTATGCCTACAACTTTCTGTCGATTCCAAACGGCAAGTTAAGATTCATTTTTCGTGAAATGCTCTTGGATGTTTTGTCAATTCCTCGCAGGAGCCAGTACTCCTTACACAAAATAAAGATGGCATAGGCTGGGAATCAAACCAAGAAATACTATACTGTTTAATTGCTAAGTATAATTATTTTAGAAAAATGAAAAACAGTGACTTGACTCACTATCATAATTTAGTTTTTTTGTTTAGTTGGCACCGACAAAATAGCTACAGTAGCAACGGAACACATTCTAAGTAAAATTCTGAAAACTTAAAAAAAAAATCGTTTGTTACCCTTTTTTTTAGAAAACAAGTTTCACTTCCCAGTCCTCAATCTTTTGATAAATTCTTAGGCTCTTTAGACCCATGAATGTATTTTGATTTATTATTTCTTTCAGGCCTTGCAAAAGGTTGCAAATTTTGTATCACATTTCGAATACTCACGGTATCTCGTGCACCTCTTACATGATGCCTCTGAATACCGCGGTAAATACACTCATGTAATGGAGACATGGATTGCGGATTCCTGATAACATTGACATGGTATACACCAATGCAAAACCTATTTCATCTTGATATATAGTATTCACGTAAAAGAATTTAAACCCAAGTTCAAGCAAATCCGTCCCAATGTATTGTAGGAGGTCATTGACGCATAAACCAATGCAATGGACGATATTGTGAGGAAATCAATTTGTTGGATTTCCCCATCATTGTAATGGTGGTTTTGATTGAAACTGAAACCTCGAATCCAAATGGTTTTGAGGTCAACAAATTCGGGGTTTTTATCGTAAGATAAAGAATTTAAAACATTATTACATTAAACATATTTTTACATACATATACTAGAAATGTGACGTTAAAAAAAATTATTTTGATGGGGATGGCAAAGGAAAACATTATTCTTGTGCACAGAGAAGTGCAACTATTTATTCAAGAAGTTTTAAAAAATAACTGAAGTTAACAGTGTACCTATTTTTGTGTAGTATCATTTTATTTTAACGCATTTGGTTACATTGCATTCCATGTAAAATGACAAAAACTCTTACATCATTCTTTTAATTTTGAATGCATAGATTTATTTACTTACCCGATGGCTGATCGAAGTGTCCACTCAAGTTAAAACTTTCAAAGCTATGGTATCCAATATCAGTAATATCTCGTATACAACGCGTCGTTCTATTTACACGCGCCAGTATCTGACCATCTTCGCAACATTTCCGCAAACATGGTATTCGATCACAAATCGATTCTCGATTACAAACTCGCACTAAAAATCTCAATGAATTCTTAAAATTTGCAACACTATTTTTATTTACCACCACTTCATTGCTATTCACCACACCTTCAATACAAAACTCATCGATGACGAATTTTTGACTTGTCAATTTAATCAGAAGATAGCCGTTAACAAATTTGAAATCATTATAACGCAAATTATATTCGACAATTGCTTGACTTGATGTACACTGCAATTGATTGTCATTCAGAACTACGGGATGATCGTAAAATACTTCGTAATAATTGAGGGGAATATTCTTTTTGATGCATTTTTTTAACTCGGACTCATAAACATAATCGTATGGGCAACACTTTCTCATTACACTCACTTTGTGAATCAATTCATCGTTCTTGAAGTAGGGACATGATATCGCATACATTGTACCGTATAATTTAACTAAGCAGCTTCTGGGACTAAGGTTAACTTCCTCTGAGAATTTGAACAGAGTTTGTTTTTCACACTGAGGAATGCTAGATACGTTCACTGATTTTATTCGAAAGCCATGTATTAATTCGGATTGAAAGAACTCCCATTGGAAGTCGATGAGAGAAGCATTTTCCTTCGACATGCATTCGTATTTCTCAGACCGAAGAATTCCTTGGTTGATGTCAACCAACACATTGCCGTCGGGGCAGCAAATTGGAATTTCCAATGGCAACGCATTAACGCAGTTTAGGCGAATTATCATCAAACATGCCACAAGCCCGATAAAGAATATTTGATAATTTAATAATCTGCTAAAAGATGATGGCCAAAGTAAACATCGCGAGAATAGAAACATGATTTTTAGTCACAAAGTCAACAAATTCGATATCAAAGTTCTGCACTCTCAAAAAGGCGCACGATAAGAATGCCAGAACAAAGCGTTTATTAAATATTATAGAGAGAAATTGATCACTCAGGCGTTATCTTATCAATTTCTTGGAAATTAAAACATTCGGACACATTACCGGAGTAGTATTCTTTCGTTCCGCATGAAGTTTACAAATATTTCTTGGGCCACTACCGTCCGACTTGTTGCAGCTCTTTTAATAAACTAAAGTCAGCTAAAGCTCAGGATTAGTTGATGGTTCATTTTCTCATCGCATAGCAAAGAATGGCAAGGGTAATAGCACAGGCACACGCACGTCGTCGCACATCCCACCTCCAGCGCAGCAATTTGTTATGGTTTGGATACTAAAGAATTATAAAATTTATAGATAATTAAAATGGGCGGTGTGCAGTTAAAAGTTTACGAAGGCGCTGGCGCTGTTTCATAGATTTTCAAATATTATTCTTCTTAAATGCCAGGTCGAAAACGATGGGCGAGTATTGGAAGCGGCTCTTGCTTAAATGGTAAGCGTATTGGAATCCCGTTTTTTTAAAATCCCGTTTTTCAAAAATCCCGAAAATAAAGTTTTAAATCCCGTCTTTTAAGATCCCGTCTTCTTAAATCCCGCATATTCAAAATTCCGATCTATTATAATCCATATCAGTTAGTACAACTATTTCAAAAAGAACTGAATACTGCTAAAGTAAACATTCATGCCTATTATGGAATTCGCAATACTTTACTCCCGTGGAATCAGCGTAATTCACAGAGTTCGCGTTCGCATTTAATGCAATTATGAACTTGCCGGGTGAAATATATTATCAATACGAGGAACTACCTTACTATTTCCATTGACACACTTCGTCTCCTGCGAGTTCTAAAGTAGAAAATATGGCTGAAATAAGTTCGAATCCCGCCGCAATGCATTCGTCGGATTAGTTTTGGACTTTGCAAAAAAAAGTGAAAAAATCAGTTAGGACATTATGACTCTCACGGCCTGATATATAACACCTTAATAAACCCAATCCTGCTGTATGGGACAGAGGCACGGGCACTGCCAAGTTCTCATGAAAACCCAGCATCTTGGAAGCAGATGAAAATAAGTAAACTATGTTCAAACTATTTTTTTGGCAACATACAAAGGACAAACTTTTCGATGAAATAATTCTCTAGTTCTATAGGTTATGTTCCCTGAACCAACACAACTTTACGGACGGCCTAACTAAATCGTCTTGTTTGTAACCGTAATGATGGTTTATATTAAAACCGTAAATGCTGGTTGTTCAACGATTCTAAAGGCGCACTTTTCTGGAATTCCCCAAAGTCAATTTATATGTTAGTTTTTTTCTCTTTTTTTTAAGTACGAATGATTTCCCTTTAAAGCAAGACATTAAAGCAAAATAGGTACATTATTATAAGTGAAGTATCTTGTGGAGTGATTACAAGAAATGAACTACGTCAATATAAAAATATCGGCTTTCTAATGAAAATACAATCTATCTACACTCTAAGGTGAAGGACTTGTAGTAAAAAAATTGATAAGATAAGTACACGACTCAGAGAACATTTTTTTAAATACCTATTTACAGACAACACAAATATTGAAATAGAAGCTATAAATTTAATTATTAAATTTCTCTCAAATGTATTTAGCCGTGTCGTACCATGCGGAGTATAGGTTACAATATATATCGTGGGATTTCCCTTTATTGATACAAATTAATTTATAAATATGCTCAGAATTAAGGTTAAGTTAAATATACAAATACCTGGGAAATAAGATTAATTGAATTATACAATTGAATTGGAAATCAATAACACTCAACATATAACTTCATTATTCTACGAGAATAAAGGAACTCATTTTTGGATCAATGAAGATTCTCACTGGAATTTGTTTATATTTGTTTTTATTTTCAAACAAGTGATTCATCTTTTCTGGATGGATGTTTTTTTCTTTTATCGTGTTATAAATTATTGTGTTTTTCTTTTGTTTGTTGTAAAACGAGATCAGATTTATAAACATAAACTACTGTCTGCTTTTAAAAACTTATGAAGTGTCTATTTACATGAATAGCGTCTTTTACTTGTTCAAACTATTTGATTCAATAATTTTCGATCTGTATTCGAATAAAAATAAAACCAAATGAGCCAGTAGAACAACTTTCATGTTATTTTGAAATAAGTACAAGACAAGACATAGAGCATAGCGGAAATGCTGCGATTATGGCCCCTTTTGTTTTCTTGAAATTCCTCGCAAACTCTCTCACGTATACTCAAAAGTTTATATTTGAAATAATCAGCTTCATTTTATTTTATATTAATTATAATGTACATTTACCATAAATAAAAATAAGCATGAATTTTTATCTGAAAAAGAATTTATTTTGAAAGTTGAAAACAGAAACACAACGATTTTTGAAAAGTGTATGTAAAACGGAGCTTTTGGCCAAATATATTGAAAACGGGCAATGATATTGCCTCTACGCAATTTTTATTTTATATACAAAATATTATTATTATGTATTGGTAGGATTTATAAAAGAAAATCCTATTGAAGGCAACAAAAAATTAAATTAAATACTAAAGTTTGTTTTTTTTTCTCAAATACCTCAGGAATAAATGAAGATATCGGTTCCAGGTGAATTTTCTTTTGCGATTGAAAAATTCAATTGATTATATCTTTTTTTAAGAGAAAAACTGCAAAAAAGAACTAATAAAATGTGTTTATCTATTCTCTCAAAATACTTTAAAGCATTTTTACTGTACTACAGTTTTAGCAGAAATGCCCTTATACCTGATGCCTACTATCGTATATTTCTTAAAGTCCCAAAACGAATCCCATTTAGTGTTTGGCCCCCATCTTAAACAAAAATCTGTTCCAGTATTGCAATTTAAGGTTTGGCTATATTTATAAAACTATTGCCTTTGGGAGGTCATTTAAAAGTCAGAACAATAAGCTTTTGTATATGCCATCGCACACCGGGGTAATTGAACGGGGGGGGGGGAACAAAGCTTATTGGGCGAGAGAAATGAGGATTTAGGAATGAAATGGAATAAAATGGAATGAAACGAGTTAAATGCTTAACACTTTTTGGATTGCATTAATAAAGTTAACCCAGTGTGCGATGGGCCCAATGAGATTAAAATTAAGGTTATACGGAATATTATAGCCCTTTTTATGTTAATTCATATTCTTAAAGCCCCTTTTTCGGTTCTGTGAAAAAGTGATTACTTATGATAAAAATGTTATAATCGGATTTAACAAACGATTTTTTCATTTTATCATTTCATTTGAAACTTAACTTGGTGGATTATAAAAACTGGGAAAAAACTCCAATTTTTGTACTGCTTTTCCTGCCATGTTTGAACGGCTATTGTTTTCATTAATAGTGTGAGAATACAATTCTAGTTTGTTTTCTTCACATTATTTTCGATTGTGGCTCTGAGAGACTAAGGAAGTTCGTTGATAATACTTCAGCAAAAACTCGTCAATTTTTATTTATTTACAATTTAGCTCACTGTGAGTTTATTTTTATAAATAAAATTATGTTACTTACCAGATATAGAGTTCATGAGCTGAAGAAAAATGGAAAAATAATAAACAGCTCCAATTTTTAAAATAAGGCGTAAAAAACTTTATAAAAAAAGCTCCGCTAGGCTCTGGTTCATAACTGACATTTTTTTAAATCTTATACGTCTGCCTAACATTCCTACAAATTTCATTGGCAACTGAAGACAACTGCTAGATAAAGTCACTAAAACAAGAATGAAGGAACGACTTTCAAAAGAAACCATCAGTTCTCCTTTTTTTAAGGCTATGGTATTATACCGTTCGTTATTTTTAGATCAAACTCTAAAGTGAAAATAATATTTTCAAATAATTAAAAAAAAACTCTATTTTTTCAGTTTCTTATTTCGACCCCTGATACCCCCTTTAGGCGCTTAAAGTTTCTTATGGGAAATACATAGGATTTGTTGCATGTTTCAGAGTTTTATTTATCCCTATATACCCTAAAAAAAATTGGAGATGGTTGGAAATGACCTTAAAATATGTCATCTTCCGAGAGAAAAACAGTTTTTTGTTAATATTTAAAGGTCATAACCTCGATTTTATCAAAAAAATAAGTTGTTCATGTTTTAATTGTTAAAAAATTCTTAAAATAGTTTTTTTCTATATATACTATATATAACGAAGATACATTTTTAAAACTCAACTAAAATGGAAGAATTATTTGACACGAGTTTTTTCACTATTTTAAAAAAAATACTAAATGAATCCTTTTTAATTTATGCATCAACTACTGCCTTGCGGGATGCTCAGGGTCTTAAGAATAAATCTACAAACATTGATACTATCATAACTTGTATCACTGAGACACACGCTCAATTGTAATATCTATAAATTAAGCAGTGATTTGATCGAATATGAATAAAAACTCCACTTACAGCGATAATAACTCTTTGTTATGATATGAATCTATAAAATTTTTTATTGACATATAAAAAATTGGTATTTATTCTTTCGTATTGCAAAATTTAATTATAAATTTAAAGTACATTGTGTGGCGTGCAACACTTACAAAAACACCCTCTAAAAACAATGGTAGATTTCAAAAATAGATTAGCTATTTCATAAAGTTCTTTCGTATTTCTTAATTTATATCAACCAAGAACTCTTTAAATGTTCCAAATGGAAAAAGGTTGTTTTGTTAATTAATAGATAGGCATGAACAATTTTAGTTCGGAACAATAATATATCGCTCATTACAAAGAACAACGTCATATCTCAAAAATCATGAAATTTGATTTATTGGTACTACCAGAAAGTGTTTTTCATAATCTTCAAACTGCATCAATTTCATGTCTGTATCTTCAAAATTGTACCCATACCCATAAGAAATTTTTGAAAAACATTTTTGAAAACATTTTTTGAAACTGGTTCTTCTATAGAGCTTATAATATATAATATATGTATGTGAATACAAATTTTTAAACTCATTTTCCTCAAAATGAAATTTTTTGAGTTGTTGCTTTTATAAGAACGATCTGTATATATAATTAAATAATTTTAGGAATAGTAGGTAAAATTATTAGAAAGGTGCTTTATTATTTTGAAGGCGCTTTTTTCGAGTTAGAATGCAACTAATAGCAGATACAATCATTTTAGCCGACAAGTGGTTTTAGTTCAGTTAGTAACATTAATTAATCGAGCCAACAAGAAAAAACTAAAAAGTTTTTCGAGTTCGTAAACACAAGAATTTGTTTCCTTTCATTATATTATTATTCTTACACGTGCCTATAGCAACTCATTTATATTTTTATCAGATGTTTTTGTTAGCCACGCGCTCTTTAAACAATAAGAGACATTATATGCGTCTATATGAGAATATAAAACGTTCAACATGATTGCAATATAGCTACTTGGAGATAAGCCGTTAAACATTTATGAGAACCTTTGAGCAATCTCAAAATACACTCCAAGAATACTTCTCACTCTTGTAAATCTCTTTTAACACTCTTGGAGAGTGTTATAAGTAGAAAAAATGTTACTTGGAGATTTCGCGACCTCAATGGTTAAGACTTTATTTAGAATACCTGCTTAGGTACCTATTTTACGATTTATCTGAGGAGATATTTAGTCCAAAAATAAATTAAAGAAATGAAAAGACATGCAGGTTATTTAATTCATTACATCGCCATTGCAAACTGCAGCATTGAAATATGAACACCGAAAATTCAACGCCGCTTCGAATTCGCACGGTTTTCATTCATTCTCCATTCATTGTTTGGTTTAACTATTTGCACTTACGTTGTTCGGTGTTTATTTCGAACATCTTATACCGGTGCTAAAATCTTTATATTTAAGAACGATCAGGAAAATGAAATTCTTTATTTTTAAATCCAACGGCTTAAAAAAATGCGCCATCTATCGTCCAGTTGTGATACAAAAAGAACCACTTGTCACAACTGGTATAATTTTAGACATTCCCCATGTGTTGACCCACCGCCCGTATGTGGTGTGTCAAAATCTATTTTTCAAAACATAACCTAAAAAATACTTTGAACCAGATAAAAAAAAATAGATTATTATTTTTATTCGTGTCGGGTTAGTTTTCAGCACAGTTTTTTTTTTAACAAAAAAAAATAACTTTATCGATTGAAATGTAAATAAATTCCAATTTAATAAAACAAAAAAATGGACTCAAAATACTCCCTCATGGGCAAATCTCCATTCAAATTGAATGGAGGAAATGCCAGCTCCGCCAATTCACACAACACGTTTGCCGTGAAAAGAAAAATCCCCCAAATAAACGGTGGACGAGGTGCAGGCAATGTTGGTGGCCTCGAAAATCGTGGCAACAACGGTGAGAGTAAAGTGAAAAAACAAAAAACTAATAATAACGATAAGCCACCAACATCCACAACAACAAATGGAGGTGGATCTGCGAGCAGTAGTGGCAAAAACCATCATCAACAACAACCACAAAGCAGCAATCAACAGAAAATATCAATTGAGAAACAACAAAAGAGCCTTCCCGTTTATGGTTGTCGGGCGAAAATAATCCAAGAAGTATGGAATTCAGACACGATTGTGTTAATGGGCGAAACTGGATCAGGTAAGACCACACAGATCCCACAGTTCCTATTGCGCGCAGGCTTTGGAAACAAGGCAATGATTGCAATCACTCAGCCACGTCGAGTTGCAGCCATAACCGTGGCTAAGCGCGTAGCCCAGGAATTGAATTCGAAATTGGGCGAAACTGTGGGCTTCACAGTACGTTTCGAAGACTGCACATCAAGTTCCACTAAAATCAAGTTCGTCACAGATGGTTCGTTGCTGCGAGAGGCATTATCTGACAGATTGCTAAAAAACTATTCCGTCATAATGTTGGATGAAGCTCACGAACGCACAATCAACACAGATGTCCTCTTTGGCATTGTCAAGGAGGCACAACGACAAAGAAAACTACGCAGTATGATGCCCTTGAAGGTGCTAGTTACCTCTGCCACCATGGATATTGATCATTTTGCCAAGTACTTTGGTGTCAAGGGCATGTACCTGGAGGGTAAGACATTTCCAGTTAAAGTGATGCACACCAAGGAGACACAAAGCGATTATTTGCACGCAATATTGGTGACACTCTTCGAGATTCACAGAAGTGCGCCGCCAAAGTGAGTTGGTAGCGTCTCAAATAGTTTTATTTGAAGAAAAACTAAATGAATTTATATTCGACAGTCATGATGTGCTGGTGTTCCTAACAGGCCAAGAGGAAATCGAAGCGATGGCTCAACAAATCAGAATGATCGCCAAGGTAAGTGAAAAACGTTTTTTTCTGTGAGTTGGAATTCATTCATTTAATGAAATCTTTTGATTTCTTTCAGAATAACACATTAAATGCACCAAATATCCGTGTATTCCCCCTCTACTCACAACTACCTCAAAACAAACAGCTCGAATGCTTCATACCATCACCACCAAATTCTAGAAAAATAATTCTAGCCACAAATATTGCCGAGACGTCAATTACAATTCCAGGCATACGATTTGTCATTGATTGTGGTTTTGTTAAGCGTCGCATATACAATCCCGAGAGTAATCTGGATATTCTGAAAGTGGTGCGAATATCACAGGCACAATGTTGGCAACGATGTGGACGAGCTGGTCGTGATGCAGAAGGTACATGCTATCGCACTTATACAAAGGAAGAAATAGAGGCATTCGAACGAATGCCAAAGCCAGAAATCTTGCGCAGTAATATTTCAGCTACAGTAAGTAGACTTTTACTGGCCCCCTATTATCACTTTGATGGGAAGTTGATGCTTCAGAATATAACCAGGGTTATTAACCTAGCGAGTAGGCAAAGGATGGTAAAAAAAGTTTGTTTGTTTGGTTCTGAATAACGCAGTAAGATTAATGCCAACATTCTCGGAACCAACACCGTTTCAACGGGGTTAGGTTTCAGGGCAAGATACCCCATTCCGGCAAGCTGACTGCCGCGCATCGCAAGCAAGCCCTGTCCTCCGGAACCTCACATTCCAATTTACCTTATCCCAAAACTTTCTTTCCCATTTTCCTACTTACACCACTTACCTACTTATCCTCCGCTCCTCTCGCCCGCAACTGAATGGTATCCAACGTGGGGTTGTTCCCTCAAGCACCGACTTTCAGTCATAGTGATGACAAGGGGCTGCATTAATTCTTGGCTTGACTTTGATTCACAACAAAATCATCTTTTTTTTATTGTTTATAGGTTCTTCAATTGCTTGCTCTTGGAATCGACTGTAAAACATTTGACTTCCTAGACAAACCCGCACCGGAAGCCATTGACAAGGCCTACAAGCAACTCTCACTACTAGGAGCAATCAAAGCTGATGCCAAAACTGAATTAACAACTTTGGGCAAACATATGTCACAATTTCCACTTGATCCTAAATTCAGTAAACTTTTATTGACTGCGCCGACATTTGGTTGCCTTGAAGAAATGCTTAGTTTAGTAGCAATTCTTTCTGGTGAGAATATTTTCGTTTCGAGCATAGAAAAACGAGAACAAGCTACTTTGGCGCATTCAAAATTCGAATCCAAGCTCGGCGATCATTTGATGCTGCTCAATGTATATAAAGCTTTTGAGAAAACAGAGAAAATAAAGGTAAGACAGAACACTTTCATGTAATATTTCGTGTTCTAAGTTGTGTTAATTTCTATTGCAGCTCTGGTGCCACGATAATTTCCTAAATACTAGAAATCTCCTCTATGCACGTGATGTTCGAAATCAATTGCTTGAGATCTCACAACGTTTATCACTTGAAGTTACAAGTTGTGGCAATGACATGGACCAAGTTCGAAAATGCATTTTAGCTGGATTATTCGATAATATAGCTGAATTACAACGTGACAATTTTTATCTAACAATCTCTGGACGCCAACGTGCCAAAATTCATCCCTCGAGTATTTTACATGGAAAATATCGTCCCGCCTATATAATTTTCACAGAAATAGTCTTAACCGAACGTAATTTCCTTAGACAAGTGATGGAAATTGAAGCCGAATGGATTGAAGAAGTTGTTCCTAACTATCCGCATTTAAGCAGAATAAGAAATTCTTTAAAGTAATTTATGAATTTAATATTTTATTTTATTTTATTCTCTTTTATGTGCGTGTTTTTTTTTTAGAAATGACTTTTCGTATAAAAGACAATAGGTATTTTATACAAAATGTAATTTGTATATTTGAATATTGTGTTAAGGCAGCATTTTTGTGTAAATTAAAAAAAAATTACTGTTTTGTTTTATATAATTGTTGATTTAAGAATTTAAAAAAAAATAAAGAAAACAAATTATTATGGATAACAATAGTCAAGCGTGAACGATTCGATGATGCATCGCATCGATCACTACCTAGCGTACCTTTTTAGATTCAAAATAATATTGATAATAACAATAATAAAAGAACAATTATTATCAAATGTGTATTGACTTCATAACAAATGTTTTAAGATTTGGTTGAAAAGTTTGTATTTGTTTATACACAAGTTTGTTTGTACGCAAGTTTTGAAGATACTGTATTTTAGAAGGGATGTTTCTCTCTCTAAAATCTGGAAAATGGTATCCTTTTTGTGGCAGACTTAAAAATAACTGTGTTTATAGGAGAACTTGGCGTTCTTTTTACATTGGTTTTTTTTTTTTTTTTTGCTGTGATTTTATTACTTTTTGCAAAGCATACAATTTTGACAACAAATGATAACATTTCAAATACATGTAGGACTGCGACACGGCAACACTGCACTGCTAAAAAAAAATATGGAACACAAATTATAGCAAGAAATTAAATCTAAAGTCTTGGGAAAGTGAGGAATATCAATCTGGGTGTCGACTGTTGATATTTATACCTACTATGTTTCCATAATAGTATTAGTGTTGTTTGGATTCTTGTGTTTATTCTTGTATCTCATAGACTACTAATGCTTATAGTCAGATCTCGCCATAGGACAACCCTCTTCGCTATACCAGTTGGTACTTATATTTTCGTATATAGTTTGCCTAGCAATATCCTGTAAAGACATAGCGTTGCCATGCGTTAAAGTAAAATTTTTGGTATTTTTCAAATACCTAACCCAGCCTATACTTCAGGTTTTTAGAGGTTTTTATATCAGAGAAACTTAACTTAAATTTCAAAATTGAAATATTTGGGTTTTTAGAAATTTGAAATTTGAATTGTATTGAATTGAATGTATAAAAATTCTCAAATAAATATTAGCATTTCAAAAACCAAAATTTCAACAATAACAACAAAAAAATTCGTTTTGGAACTGCACAAGTTTATACAATAAGTGAAAAGAAAAATCATTAACTCATTATTTTTTTATGAAATATATAATATGCAAATTGCTAAAAGCCTTTTGCGTTAATTTTTTTATTGAACTCCGTTAAGTCGCTTAGAAGAACATCAGAAAAAATAAAAACGGTTCTATGGGAGGTACCGTTATTACCCTATGAAAAAACATTTTTTTTTATTTCGAAAGTATGACCTTGCCAGTTGTAGAATTTAGAAAAAGTTTAATCAAAATCGTTAGAGCCTTTTTTAAGAAAAATTAGTTGTTCTATATTCGCTTATGCATTTACCGTTAATTTTGGTCCTAAAAAAATTTCAATTTCCTCTCTAGGCATTCACCTTAAATGCTTAACTATCAAGTTTGAAGAAAGTCGAGAAAGATAAGCAAATATAGACAGACAGAATTATCAGACTTACTTTTTCCACATTCTCTATCATCGTAATGTCATGTTTGAATGTCATCTCGAGTTCAATTTTTTTTTTAAATCCCAAACTAGCCCCTACGTACCTTCATTATATGGCAAGTAAAAATGGAAAAACAAACATTAAAAATGATTTTAAAAAATCAGCTGGTGGTCACAATGAAGGAAGTTAAATATCAATTTGACTGGAATGTACTTTCATCATATTGATTATATCATTCTACATTGTTCAGAGAATTTCTCATTGTCTCGTTAGATTTTTTGAGAATTCTCTACCTCTACCTTACCCGGATAAGATTCGTTATTCTAAAATTAACTGTAATTGGGTTACGAAATAATGGATATGTATGAAAAGATTAATTAAATCATTTGCATACTCTGTTTTAGTAATGGTTTTTTGTTTTTGTTTTTATTTAAAGAAAAAATGAATGGTCCTTAATAATAAACCAAAGAAATATACACTTATACGCTTCTGTTGGTTTAATTTATACTAATTAGTAGATCGACCTATGGCTATGTGTGCTTTGCTGATTTTGTAGAAAAAAAATCCCAAGGAATATTTGCCTCCTTCGAAACTTGCGAAGACTAATGGCACATTAAAGTCTCCCTCGATACTTATTGGCATCACTACCTCCGTCACCATTTTGACAATATATCTTTTTTTATAGACTTTATACTGTTCATTTTTCGTCGCTATTTTTTAAGACGAATAATACCCGTGTTGAAAAACATTCAATTCAGTTCAGTTAAGACACGGATTGGCCAAATATCACTAAATATCTAATTACTATGACATTTTGCTAGTCAGTGCCTCGGTGCCTCTTAACTTAACTGAATGTTCTTAAACCCTATCTTTTTGAATGCGAGAAAAATCATGTGTAGAATGCTACAAATTCTTGTTGAAATAGTTCAACTAAATTATGAACTTTATCGATCAATAAATACCAACCAAATTCCAAATTCACGACCTAATCAATATTTGCTTCTTCGTCCTTGGTTTTCAATAAAAGAAATGAAAAAAAACTAAGATACATTTATGTATGTATATTTTGACTTTGGTTTTTTTTATATCACATTTATTTATCTAAGCAACAAAAAAACAAATAGAACAATCAAAAGCGATTCATTCTCCCATTTTATAAATAATAAACCCACTTTCAAAATAAAATTGAAAAAAAAAATATATAATAAGAATAAACAGTTACAAAATATAATACAAATTTTAATACAAAAAATTAAGCCCACACTAAAAGCTCTGGTTTTTATTTGTTTTTGTTTATTTAATAAAAACCTAAGACGTAGGATGCAAATTAGTTTGGCTAGATGTGGACCCGATTCCGATTTCTTCATCTTCGCTATCAGAGTCTTGTGGTGATATCCTAATGGCCTGATACCATTTATTTGTCAAATCGGCCATCTGACTCTTGCAATCGTGCAACTCTTGTGTTGTAAAACGTCGCGTAAAGAACGGTATGAAATACTTGCGATCGAGTCGCCCAAATCCGGCAATTCTGGTTGTGGCAAATCCAATTTCCTCTTCCTCGGTCAGCTCGGACAGGTGTTCTGAATCGATAGCTTGGCCCCATTCTCGAGTCTTACTCAACGATACTGACTTGGATTTTTTGCGTCCACCAGAACGGCGACGTCGGCCTTCTGTACTACTTGCACGTTGGCTTCGCCTGAGTTTCTTACCCGGCTTCAGGTACTTCATCAGAGGCATGGTTGAACCACCTAGCACCAAAGTTGTGAACAGCACTATGATGAGTGTTGCAGTGATTATCACATGGCGAGTCTCATCACTGGACAGCTCCAAATGCAGTGACAATGCATAGGAAATGGCTCCGCGCAACCCCGAAAACCACATGATGAACTGCATTTTGCTGTTAATCTTATGCTCTCGAAATTTATTGACTAGAAAAGCGAGTGGAAATATATTACAAGCGCGTCCGATCAAGCAAAGAATGATTGCCCAAATCACAAACGACAGTTCGACTTGATGCTTGAAGGAAAATATGGCCAAACCGAGGTAAGCAAAGACGCACGTCTCCGCGATGAAGGCAAGCGTTCTCATTGTTTGCTGCATTGTTATCTGGGTCACTGTCGATAGGTTGAAATGGGTGTAGTGAGACATCACAATTCCACAAAACAGGATGGCCATGATCCCGGAAAGGTGAATTCCTTCAGCCAAAACGTAGGGAGCATAGGTAAACATAAGCATCATGGCAAATTCCAGAGATGGATGCTTCCTCAGATCGATGTGTTTGAGCAAAAGAGCGCTGATTAAGGCAAAGATCACCCCGATGCCTGCTGAAGCGAAGAACATCTCACAGAAAGTCTTGAGTGCTTTCAAAATTGTTTCGCCGGCATTCGTGTTGGACGAGGCTGGACCATTGGCTGCTGCTGAAATGCTGGTTGTCAGCACAATTGATATGGCATCATTGAGAATGCTCTCTCCAAACACCAACATGTTAAGAACGGGATCGACTTCGAGGGCATGGAATATGGCAACAGTTGCCACTGGGTCCACAGCTGAGATCAACGACCCGAATGCAAATGATTCAGAGAAGTTGAGCCTGTAAGCGACTTCGGCTAACCCCAGCAGATATATTCCAGAACCAATGACTAGGGCCGAGATAGTTGTCCCGAATATGGCAAAAACTAGAATGGAGCCAATGTTTTGAAAGAAATTACCTTTATGCAAGTTATATCCAGACTCAAAGATAATAGGTGGTAGAAGGACGAGGAAGAATCCAGTGGGCGAGAAGACTTCTTCTCGCTTCCAGCTGGTCTTCTCGCCACTCATGACATTCAAAAACAGGCCAATCAATGCTCCCAGGAACACAACAACTATACTCTCTGGCAGATACTGGAATCCAGTGTGCAGCATGAAGTGAATCAAGAGTATGCCCATGATGATTATGCAAAGAACAAAAAATATCGACAATGAACTGTTGTGTTCTTGCTCGACAGCTTTGCGATCAGGAAGAGGAGGTTCAGCCGTTGGTGTTGTGTTAAAATTCTTTGCGTCATTGTCAGGTACACTCTTGGAATCCTTTGTTGGTTCTGGTGTTGATGAAAGAATTTGTGACGTGTTTCCAGGTGCAGGTGTACTATTGGTACTTGAGATGATGGTAAGATTATTTTTTGTCGTCATTGTCGTGGGCGCTGATGATGGTGATACGTTTACGATATGTGATTCATTTTTATTATTTTGGGCAATTGCAAAAACAAATAGGATACAAAGCAAACAAAATAGGATGAGGATTGTTTTAGGCATTTTGACACGATATTAATCAATTATGTCACGATGAATAAATAAATTTATAAGAAGGAATTCCATTTATTTTGGAAAAAATTCAATGTGCGAAAAAATTACACGACACAGGCAGAAGTTTTTTATGTGCGTTTTTATGCAAACGTCAGGAGAAATGTCATTGATGGTTGTTGTACGTGGTGAAGTATGTTTGTTTTAATTATTTTATAAAGGTTAATACAGAATGGTTTTTGAAAAACAAATTTAGTCAGAATTTACATGTCACGATTTTTCCAGTGCAACTTTTAAAGATAGAAATATAATAGACGGACGTGTACGGAAGCAAGTCTCAAAAACGAACAAAAATAAGCTCTCCGAAGCAACAAACACATACTTTGCCCATAATGAACTTGAGTGATTGGAAATAAATTTTGCTCGCAACCAGCTGTCAAATTTTCGATGAGCGCTCTTCCTCTCCGAAGCAAAACTTATTGAAAACTTCACGAAACGTAGTAAAACGTAATTATGGGCACGTTTATTGAATTGCTTGTATTCGCTCGGTTGTGTACGACCGCGTATGTAGGGATCCGTCTTTTATAGTTCTACCTTAAACGCTTGCCCAAACCAAAGTGCGACAGTGCGTCACGACATGTGCGACACGATTTTTATATGAAAAACGTTTTGCGATTAATCGCATTTGGTGTGGGCAAGCCTTAAGGATTGCTTAAACTAAAGTGTCACTCTGCCATGCGACATCGCGACACGACAACGACAAAATTTATTTACACATCATCATATTATGACCTACCTCCCTTTACAAAAACCTATTTCTGCAATTTTTGCATCGTTTCTGTATAGGAGAGAAGGAAACAAAGCATTGCAGATACAAAGAAGTTTATAAGAAACGAAATGAGATAGTTTTTTAACTCATTTGAGCTCTAGTCGAAACAGGCTATAAGGTGTTATTTTCTTTTAAAATTATCTCGAAAACATGAAACCATAGATTTTTTCTAACCTCAGATTCGAATTCAGCAGCCCAAAATCCCTAAGATAAGTAGATTTTGAGGTCAAGGAAAAATTATACTCAGTTTTATTGTTTTATATTATTTAGCTTTTTTGAGTTGTTGCCATTGAAGTTTGGTGGCAACACTATAACTTAAAAATAGTCATTTTTTTAATGTGGATCAGATATCGAAATTGATTATGACAAACATAAAATCAAAATAATACTTCAAAATATAGCTCTGAGGGTGGAAAATTACATTTTTTGTAGCCAACAAAAAATTATTGCATCCAGCCGAGCAAGTAAAATATTTACCAAATTTTTGTTTCCAAGTAGATTTAAATCTAGATTTAGGTACGGTGGAGACGTAGCTTTTTTTATCCTTGTTATTACTGAAATATTTAAAATTACGTTGCAGTAAGTATTTAAGGACCTATTTTGCATAAATTAAGCCAAAATTATAACTTATTGATTTGTTTTAATTGCTTGTTCCGGTCGCCATATTGGAGAAGTCATTTTTTTAATTTAAAAAGCCACGGAAATGATTTTTATCGCTAAAACTAACAAAAAGCACAACTGTGCACCGCTACATAGATTTCATCGATATGGTTGTTTTTAAAAGGATTACGATTATTGACTGCGATAGTATTGCATCTAAACAATCGTGTCAAAAGATACTGACCATTTTCCATTTTCTATTAAATCCATCGATATCGGTGTTTTAGAAATATTGGTGACTCCCATCGAGTCCACAAAAAATGTATCTTTTATCTACATACTAGAATACTTATTCAAATTATTCACATAAAACACACACTTTTATTAATATAGCCAATGATGATTTTTATATTTATTAAGAAATGCCCATTTGTTTTTTTTTTTTTCAATTATGAAATCACTATTTATTATCGAAATATATATTAGAGACTATAAAATAAAGATGATCGATTTAATTTTTTTTTTGTTTTACTTAAATGTTTTCAAAACAATGCATTTATATGGTTGTAAAGAAATAATAATAATAATAATAAAAAAAAACACGATAGTAATTATGTTTAACAGTAGACACACATGTTATGTATCTTAACTTATAATTATTTTTTTTTTTTAGATTTAATTTTAGGTACATTATATTTATTTTAAGAAAAATTCAGACATAGTCTATTTCTCTGAGTTTTTATTTTGGGATAACTCACATTCTTTGTTTTGTTAAATTAAAAAAGAAAAAATAAAGAGAAATTTATTTTATTATTTTGATTTTTTTAAAGTCTTCCAATGACAAAAGCCGTTCAATTTTTTTTTTTTTTAAGAAGAGAAATAATAAAGATTTTATAAAATTACTAATTTACGGTTAAACTATTTCAATTGTAACAAAATACTACCCGCAAATTATTCTCCTAATTTAACAGACTTTTCAAGTTTTTATTTTCGTTATTTTTGTTAATTTATTTTTCATTTTTATTTTTTTTTTTTTTATATTTTCAAAAACATCTGATGAAAATTGGATAAGAATGTGCGTGTGATAACGATAAGTGATAAAAAATATATATTACTCATGATTTGATGTTTTTTTTTTCTTACATAAATATATCTATTTTGTTTTAGTTAATATTTTATTAAATATAAATCTCTTCAATATTGTTTATTTTAACCTTCGCTGAGTGTAGGGTGTATTACAGTTTGCTCGTAGTAATTATATTAATATAGATTGTATGTAGATATTTACGGAGACGCTTTCAAAAATATAATCATGCCACTATTACAAAGTTCGCAAGTCCAACGTTAAAAAGACTAACTTTTTTTCGTGTGGTACTTTTTCTCAACGAGTTTTAGGTATGAGCAAATTTTAATCCCCTTAATAAATATAGTTAATTTATTTAGTTGCCAATGAAAGCACAGATTAAAATGCAGTTTTCTTAAAATGTTTGACTCGCGAACCTTAAGGAGGGCCCCAACAAATCAAACCAAAAAATACTTAAAAAAATTAATTTTACATTTCATGTGTTTATTGTTGTTGGTATTGTATTTTTCAAATCTTATTATTAATTGGTTTGCCTTGTTTAGTTTTTGTTTCATATTTTTTTTTTTTTTTTAATTATTAATCAACATAAAAATAGAATGTAAATTTTAAAGGAATATTTTAAATATTCCTCCAGGGATGGTTTAAAATTATGTATATTTTATTCATTCTATTGTATTTGCGATTGTAGTTACGTGAAGTTGTTGTGATTGCTGACATCACGTCGTAATGTCTTCAACGATAGGACTGTCGATATCTTCTTGTACTTTTGACTCAATTTCAGCTCGACACATTGGACAGTATTGAAGTTGTTTAACACACGTTGAGCAAAATCCTCTGGAAAAATTTGAATTTAAACAAAAATACATAAACAACTTTTATTGAATACAAATATGTTTCTATAATAAATCCTTAAAGGTAATATTGATATACGAAGGAGCGACCTAGTTAATGCGTGTGGAACCCTACCGCGTACCTCAAATATGATGTGGAACAGATTACATGTACCTCTACAAAAATCCTTGGCGAGAGTATCTTACAGACCCGATTTCAATCAGTGTTAACATTTTTCGATTGATTTTTTTAAAAGGAATCCGATGAGTAGCAGTTTCTTTGGGATAGTTAAGGTATTATTTAAATAAAGTAAAGGTCAATTTATCCATGCACATGTTCTTATAGTTAAGGTTCTTAAGGACGACTTGCTCCAAACAGTTACACAAATTAATAACGAGTCGATTCTGATCAAAAACACAAGAGTAAGTTCGTGCGATCCAGTCATACATTTTATTTTGTATTGTAATTGTAGGTACCGTTTTTGAGAAAATAAGCTTTTTGAATGATAGTTATTATTGGTCCCCGAAAAAATATTTGTTGTATGAAGATGCTTCATTGAAGATCAATATCTAACATTTCAAAATTATATAGTTGGACATTCGTAACCTAACACAAAAATAATGTCATACAATGTCATAGCCTAGTACTTGGCTCTCATGAAATGCAAATTTTAATGCGTTCCACAACATGTTAAAGGCCATTTTACCAATATGTGAGATTATGACCACAAGGGAAATTTTCACTCAGACGATTTTCTAAGAAAATTTAGTTTCCACTCGAACTGAATACTAGGCTTACCGTTATTTATTTTGTGTTGTTTTTTTTTTTTAATTTGCAAATAACGCAGGCTAAAAATATAAATCGCTAAAGTGATTTCAATTTTTAAAGAAGTGTTTGCTATTGCCAAAAACCTGAGAGAGTACAAAAAATATCTAATGGGTCGCCTTTGAAACACCTTACTTTACTTTTACTTAAGATGGCGCTCACAACTATGGCGTTAGGCACGCCTAGTTGGTTGAGGTCGTCCTCCACTTGTGTGTACCACCTGTTACGTTGACTTCCTCTACTGGGTACACCGCCTCCATGAGGGTAAGCCTTGACGTGACGGAGGGGCTTCCTCAGGTGGCGGATGGAGGAACGCTCGGCAGAGATGCAGGGTAAGTGAGAAATAGAATACCACTCGCCGACGAAAAAAAAAACAATTATGTGAAGGAACACATAAAATCAAACCAAATGTGGAAGAAGTCGGATCCCCAGTACCGGCGTCTGTCTGGAGTAAGAGCCCGGACTCCGAGACGTCGATATACAGCGACTGCAAAAAAAAACAAAACCAAATCCATGGGATTGGACAACTTGGCTCCAATGGCGTGTAATGCAACAAGTGACACCGATACCAGCTGCTTCAGAAGAGGATCGAAAACCCTTTGCACTCCTCTAACGAAGACTTGTACCCCGACTGAATTAAAATCAAAACCAGAAGTGTTTCCAACAAAACGAGAAAGGCATTTTCAGTATTTTGCCAAATAAAACATTAACAAAAACATTTTATTTTGATCGCAACCATCGTCTTAAGAAATTCAAAAACGAAAGCCTAACGATAGCTAAATGGCAGTCGTAAGGAAAAACGATTATCGTTCAACTAAAATGTTTCTCGTCATACGTAATCGCATTTGAACTACATATAACGAAGTAATTTCAACGATAAATCGTTTAACAAAATAGACCCCAGAATGATAGAGTTATTGAACCATTGAGAGATAGCTCCTAGACGAATGGCTGTGCTCGAATTTGTTTGTGTATAATATCGAGTAGTGTGATGTTAAGTAACATGTTTCCTAAAACATCGAAAGTGGTCAAACGGCGGAACACATGCACGCTGATCGCTGATCCGTGCTCAACTTGTCACGATAAGTTAACTTAACTAAAGGTTAACGCCGTAGTTGTAATTACAAGATTGCTGACGTTTTTGAAGGCGTCTTCGATATTATGGAATGCGGCCAGAGTGTACTCTTAAGGATGTAGAGAGAGAGTATTCAATAGTGCATAGGAATGTATAAAGGGCACGCTTTGCAGTAAGCGTGTTTTACCAAAGAAATAAAATTAGGTTTTATGGATCTGCACATAATTAATATTAATGAAATAGACTAAAGATTTAAATGGAATGATTAGACTGATGGGTCTGAGATCCTTCCGATTTACGTGAGAGCATTTATCCGCCTTTGGTATGGCTTTGTTAGTACGAAGTAATTAGATTGTCGAAAATTTCATAAGTATGAACTTGTAATTAATGAAGTAATGCCAAAGTTACTAGACAACATGGCATCATAATGTATAATTATTTTTATCTTTATCCTATTAACTACTACTTCGCTCAAACTACTACTTCGCAGAGTTGTTGTTCATATTAACATAGATTTGTTTTAACTTGTACCGCCGATATCATGATATCATGATGATGATTTAAACTTACCTGTGGTTGCAAGGTGAAAGCCGAATTGTAGCTTTTTTATCAAAACACAACGTACATGAATCATCGCGCACGCTTAGTCTACGTAGTTTCTCTAAAAATATATGCCTAGGAAGAACAATCTGAAAGAAGTAATAAGAAAATATTTATGTGAGTTTTTAATTCATTAGATGGTAAACTATTATTTTTGTTACTTTATCTTGGGACTTTAGAGTCGCACAATTATTAAAACTGCGATACGTTCGATTTTTGGGTGGATATTTAAATGGCTCTAGGCCAAAATTAAATCGACATTGTTGAAAGGACATGAAACTTGCCGCCGCAAAAAATCCTTCCCTGAAATTATAAAAAATGTTTTGATTAAATTATTGTTTTTGTTATAATTGTAATATATGTTTGCACTTACATAGCATTACTAAATACATTTTTATATGCTTCAGTTTCCTGGCCGTCTAAGCTGAATATTGCTTCATGCTGTTTGAGATCTAGTAAACAGCCTAAAATGGAACCATGTTGCCACGCAGATAGATTATGCGCTACCGATTGGGCATTGTGCCAAATCAGCTTCCTACAGCCATCAAATGCAATTGAGTATTTATCATCACCGATGCCATAGCCATCGTCACTGAGGAAATTAGAGTCCTTTGTCGCCCATCCAATTTGCATTACACCCGGTGTTATGATTAACACTTCGTAATACCAGCAATCTACGGCAGTCTGAAATATCATACAAATATAAACAAGAAGAGGGGAGCTAAATTTATATTGTTTACCTGATATGTGCACCGCACACTCTCAAACGTATAAGCATCACATCTTGCTTCTAAACCATCAGGTGATATTTTAAGATATTCACTTACATCCTTCGTGTTGAGCATTACATTAATGTTGCTCAAATCTACAGTCTCAAATGAGTAATTTCTTCCTTCGACAGTAACTAGAAACCAAGATTGTTTATTTAAAGAGCTATTCAAAATATTTAAAATAAAATTACAATAATTATCCAAACACCATCGAGCACAAAATCCAATTTGCCGCAGCACATAGTCACTATCTGTAGCATATTTTTCTAATCGAATCAAAGGATTGTTAGGATGTTCCGCAAGTTTTTTCTATAAAGAAAAAATGTAAAATTAATTATTTTTCAATGATTTTCTTAGATTTTATTTAATTATAAATTTACCTTAATTGTTGCTTTATTTTCACTTGTTTGAGCAAATTTTTCCAAAGCAATTAACGATAACAATGTCACATCATGATTAACACCATCTTCTAAATTATCAATCAGGTACTGAAGTGTTGTTTCATTTAACATGGCAATACTACTTGGACCGGCTAATTTCTCAGCCAAACAGCCAAGTATAACGCATAAATTCCGTTCACGGCGTGGCGTCCTTCGAAGGGAATGTGTAATCATATCAGCAACTTTCAGCACAGAATCTTTTGTTGGTAATGGGCTGTCGTCTAGGAGCAGGGCTATAACACTTGCACCCATTGGATGTTTGACGGGTACAACACGAATAAGAGACTTTACTAACTCAATCCAGCCAGACGGTTTGTCTGTTATTACATGGAGCAAAACCATTGAACTGGGTGGTTCGGGTTCGCTAATAGGAAGGAAAGAAGATAATAAGAAAAGAGTTTAATTTATATATTATTAATTTGATTCCAAGTTTTTATTTAAGTTCGTAGATTTTGAAATTATATGGAATAAAAAAAAAACATTTTTTATCTTAAAGCTTCTTGCTTTGAGTTGTTTTGGTATTTTATTGCATGAGTTACGGTAACGGTTCAATTTATATAAAAAATATAGTAGAAAGTTTGTTCGCGTTATATAGTATTTTATGGTCTATGGGCTTCGAAAACTCATACGACAGTTGTCTTTTATTTTCTTTACGATAAGTTTTTGCTGGGTTACCTGAGGTAATAATAATTCAGGTAATTTATAGTTTATTGTTCCGATACAAATTTCTAGAATGATTGATCAAAGTTTTATAAAGTTTTTTGTAAATAAGGGAGCCAATTTAAGAATTAAAAAAATTTCGTAAAGAGAATCAAAGGGAAATATAATTAAAGCATAGTAAATGAACTAAATGGCGAATGTGAGTTTGAAATACAGGAAGCTGACAGCTGAGATCTTAAAAAATCTTGCAACCCTCAGAGATCTCTCTTTGTGGGACGTGCCTTATGAAACACTGTGTAGCCACTCAGTGTTGTATAAAACACGGCTCCTATAAGAACTGTTAAACTTAAAGGCGTTCCCTCCACTTTAACATTTCTTTTCAATACGTCTATTTATTGAAATTAATCGTAATTATTTATCGTAATTATTTTTCTGAAACGTGAAATGTTGCTTCTAGAGCGAGCCGTTTTACTGGCGTTATAGTGAAAACGACAATCGTAATAGGGTCGTATATTCATTTAAGCTATTAGTGGAGTAACTAAAGTTCAAAATATAGCATTATCTGGGAACCTGGCAAAACTGCGAAAAATTTCAAGTCTGATTGAGAAAAACAACTAGTACAAATAGGGGCCTATTTTCCGCCGTTTATATAGGAGGGCAAATTTTCTCAAAAGTTGACTTAAAGCAGAAAAAAATTATTGGATTACACGAAGTCAAATAAAATATCCAATTATATTTTTTTTTTTAAAGCCACAAAAACCTTCTTTTATAAACATTTTGAATAAAGTTAATCAAATAAATAGTTTAAGAAAAAATTATTTTCAAACTCAGAATTTTGAAACAAAAGTTTCAATCAAATTTTATTTTTAATTTTACGATATAAAATATAACTTTAAATTTTACTTTTTTACAAAAATCTGAGTTTGAAAATCATTTGTTCTTAATCTATTTATTGGATTAACTTTATTTGTTAGTAAAAGAAGGTTTTTCTAGCTATCAAAAAACATATAATTTTATCCGTTGTATTTCAATAATTTTTTTTTCTGCCTTAAGTCAACTTTTATTAGTTTTTTTTTTTATTTTTACTAGTTATTTTCCTTAATCAGACCTGGAAAACTTTTGGCATCGTTTATTTTATTCAATTTTAACAAATTTTTTTGATAAAAAAATTTTTGTTTACAAAAATCCTTTTGCTAAGTTTAAAAAAAAATTCCTATAAGAGCTGCAATTTTTACCCGGTAACTGTTAAAGATTTTTTGTTTAGGTACCAACATTAAAAAAGAACTATGCAATTTGGAGCAGTTTCGCGCGGCTCCGAGATAATTTGCTTTAGTTACTACATTAATATGTACATATTATGTACTAAATCGAATAAGACCCAACTCAAGATAATATGATGCCTCTAAGCAATGTAATGATTCTTTTTATGGTTAGCTTGTAGTTTCAGTGAAAAAGGTACATTTAGCATTTCACTTGGCACTAGTACTTGGAATCAAGAATTCAGTTAAATTTACAGGGCAAAGGTCGATTTTTTTCTATTGCCAAGACTAAATCTTCCGACTAAGAAAAAAAAAAATCATTGAAATCAGTAACGTCATTTGAGATCAAGACAAAATTTAAAAAAACAAAACCATTCTTTGGTAGGTTAGGTACCGTTAGTAACATTTTTTTTATTTCAATCTTTCTCGCTGTAGTACATATACAAATTTTAATTAAAATCGTTCGATCCGTTTTTGAAGAAAATAAGTTTTTCTAACAAAAAAAAAAAGAACAAAATTAATTTCCTCTCTATGGAAAAACCAATTACATACTCTTAATAACCAAGTTTAAAGAAAATTGCTTCAGCGGTTTAGGCTGTAACTTGAGTTAGAGAAAGGCAGACAGGACGTTCGGACTCATTTTTTTTTGCATTCAATCGTTTTATTTTTACGGAATCAGGCCCCTGGAGAAGTTTCAAGAGTAAAATATCGATCGATACACATCAGTTTTGCATAAATTTAAAAGTTAGAGTCAAAGGCGAACAAGGTTGATCATAAATGAGGAGATGTGGAAGTATTCACACACATTCACATCATCAACGAAAGTCGATTCCCATCCCAGACTTTGTCAGAACGTGGCTATCTATAGTTTAAAGACATTTTTTTAACCTGTGCACAGTTAATCGCTTCGCTGCTTCTTCCGGCTGAAAAGCAAGCGAGACGCTATACAAAACAATCATTATCTGGACCCTGATGTATGATGCATGGGGACTCTGTGGTGCGGATGAAAGCTTTATTGGCGCACTGTGTAAGAAGATCCTACTTGCGATAGGCAAGATAACATCTGGGGAAGAATATTCAATGACGGACTATGTGTGTTGTTCAACGACGGCGTTGAACGTCAGACTAAAGCGTTTGACAAAAGAGGTTGTAAGTGATCTATAACGACTTAGGGTGAAAATAGGAAACAGTGAGTTAGAGGTTCAATCAAAAATAATATCTATGTAAGACTAAGAGGAAATATTAAAAAGAAAAAAACACACAATAGCGTCAATTATCTATTTCAAAGGACATGTCCCCTAAAAAAGTATATTTCCTAAATGCCTTTTATAAAACCTTCTGATAAATCCTATTTTAGCACTTAAACTCTTTGTCATCATCAGTGTCTCCTACTATCACTGTGAAATGTTATACCTACACCCAATTGTATTGGCATGTGTGGAAACACCACTATAAATTGTCCCTACTTTGTTTAGAGACGATTATAATTACTAAAGGGCATATTCTTTATTAAGACTGTAATCTGTGCTAAAAATTCTAATAAACAACATTCTTTGCTTCTAACTCATAGCTCATAGGCTTCTGTGAATTGAGTAACAGAATTAAGTTTAAATAAATATACCATTGCTGTTTAGTGTTTACTTTAAAAATGTGAAAGACGGAATTTTTTAAATAAACATAAAACGACCTCACACTTGATCGCTTTCAACTTTTTGTTTTTAATTATGAATGCTTAAAAAAACAACAACAAAACAAGAACACTCTATGCATTATGCTTTTTGTACACAAAGCCTAAAGATTTGACGATTGCAGGCAGTAAGTACAAAGATAAGAGTCTTATTTCAGCTAAACAATACTTAAGATTAAAATACTCACTTGTCAATCACTGTAACGATGACATCCAGTGTTTCATTCACCAGTTTGTCCACCGTCTCTGACAGCGACTTCATGTTGTTGTAGGATTCCAAACCGCATGTGCTCCATTGTCCACTTGCTCGAGGCGATGGTTCTGTGTGTCCTGCAGCTGCTGGTCCAACATCCGTTTGTCCATCTTCGACTTTATCCTTACACAAGCAAACTCCCATTTTTTGTCCAAGCAAACGAAAAAAAATACTTATGGTCTCTAGGATGCTGAGAACTTCGCCCGGGCCACCCTCTTTTATAGTTTTATTTTTTTTTTTTACAAAAGTATTATAGATGGAAAAATATTTAACCAACAACACAGAGAAGGTTTTGTACTTCAGCCAGAGTCAAGTGAGATATATTTTGTTTTATAAAAAAGAATATAAGAAAATAATTATTTGTTTGTTATAAATTATAAGTTAAAACTTTTCTGGAGGACGTCATAGGTTTTTTGACATTCAGCTGCATCACCATTATTTGTGCTGCTGGTAGTGTTTTGGATGAGCAGAACTACTATTTCGTGGTCGTCGTCGTTTTCCTCTAGATTTGTACATTTTGGAATAAATCAGTGAACATTGTACCTGATCGATGGAATATTTTTTTTTATTTTTATTTTGAAGTGCGCGATAAGAGAGTAAAAGTTTCGAAAAATAATGTTTGGGGTTAATTGTTTAATGTTGAATTTAATCGAATTGTGTTGTTTTTTTTTTTAATTTTTCTTTCTTTTTTCTTGATTTTCTTTGCATTTGCACAGCACTGCACAAATTTTTTTTGGGGTATTTCTTTTGGTGGAATGTTCGAATTTTATTTGACAGTTAGTGCGAATTTTTTTTGTTCTTATTTTCGAAAATAAATAAAAATATGGCAACTGGTTGATTATGGTGTGAACACAAGGTATTAAACTACAATTGGGAACTAGGGATGAATTGACTATTATTTGAATATATAAACAGGGCTCAAGTTTTTACGAATTTTAACACGCGGATACTTTTATTCGATAGATTAGCACTTTTTAGTAACCAATATCGCAATTGATGATTTGTAACTAATAATTAATTTTTGAAGTTCCTAAATTTGCATACAAAAGCTGCATTTTACTGAACTACCTTTTTTTGTTTATTTTGACATTTATCTTTGTGTAAGTGTTGCCAGAGAAGTTATTTTTTGCGACATTTTTATGAATTATTACTTTTTTGTTGATTTTGTAAGAGAATAATTTTTTTAGTATGGAATAGTTCTTGAACCATCTTTTTTAAGTTTTTGAAGTAAGGTGGAGTTTAAAGGCTTGCCCAAACCAAAGTGCGACAGTGCGTCACGACATATGCAACGCGATTTTTATATGAAAAAGTTTTGCGATTAATCGCATTTGGTGTGGGTACACTCATATGACGCTGTGTAAATAAATTTTGGCGTTGTCGTGTCGCGCTGTCGCACTTTGGTTTGGGCAAGCCTTAAATCCTGAGAACTCACACAGCGAGCTACCCACAGTACGGCTTTTAGTATATTATTGATATTCTATTTCGAAACCCTCCTGCATTACAGCACAAACCTCGCACTATATGCTGTTGGTTCTGCTTTTACGTAAGCGTGGTTAAAAAGTATTTTTTTCCACACATCACTCATTTGCTATAAGACTGTCATAACCCAAACAACAGGATTTCCATCATCTAATATTATGAAAAAGATCTCTACAAATAATCTTGTCTACCTTCCCCGCTAGAAGCGAGAATATGCCGTTATTTTATACCAATTTGAAAACTTTTGCAAAATTGAGTTTTTGTAATTATGACAGTCTTCAAGTAAATGAGCGACATGATATACCAAATATTTAATTAAATTTTTGAAAAACTGATTAAATAATTATTAAAAAATCACGCGCGATTAGTTTTTCAAAATTAAAGCCTTGTCCAAATCAAAGTGCGACAGTGCGGCAAAATGTATTTACACAGCGTCATATGGAAGTACCCACACCAAATGCGACAAAGTGCAAAGATTTTTCATATAGAGGTTCGTGTGGCACTGCCGTTTCGCGCACTGTCGCAATTTGGTTTGGGCAAGCCTTTAATTAACATTTTCGGGACGCCAGCAGGGTCTTAAGCCTCACTTAAAATGTCGTCTATTGGTGTATTTGTTATCAATGGGGCGTAGGTTATTATATAAATGTTAAGTGGTTTATCCCGACGATTGTGAGAAAAATTTAACTTTTAATGCACTTTTTCTCGACAACACCTCCAATACATGTAGGCAAAGGCAGACTAAGGTATTCGTCATCACAATGACCAAGTCTCCTTGTACCATAAATAATGAATGCGTTACCTCTCACGCATGAATATTTTCTCTCGGCTCTCGGTTTATTTTTAATTGGTTCTGCAGCGAATAGTGAATTAATTTATTTTAAGGGTGGCATTCATAGTCGTTCCTCAAGTCGAGATTGTACGCTTGAGAAGACTTTTGGACACTTGTGACATTATAATCGATATTAGGTGGAGATGCTTATGTCGTCACTTGATTTTATCCTCAAGTGAAATCGAATCTCAAGTGAGGTCAGAAGCTACCTTAAGCATTTCCTTTCTACGTTATTGATGTCAATTCTTGCTTGTTTTTACTTACCCGAGCTCTCTCTTTTTATCACTGAAATGCACTATTTTCACTACGAGCATTATTTTTTTCTTTAAACCCAACACGGAGAACAAAGACATTTAAACAAATTACAAATTTAAAACAAAAAATATTAATTTTTGCCCGACAGTTATCTAAAATTCGGGCTACGAATTTCGTTGTTAGCTTGATTGAGAAATATTTTTACTCAATATATTTCTCCACTCAAGTGAGAAAATTTTCATTTTGAAATTGAGCATTTGCTTGAATTTTTTCTCAACTTACTGGAGTTGAGAAAAATCTTGACTTAAGTAACCACAATAAATCCCACCCTTAAACTATCAAATTTCAGTATTTATCAAATGATATTTGACAATCACAATAAGGGTTATATATAGTATAGTATTATTTTATTGTCGATATGTGCTGCAGTGAGGGAACATGCAAAATCAGTTTTTTTTCACGCCAAGGGCTTTCCCACTTCTGATGATCTTAATTAGACAGATTAAACCAAGATTAGCATTTAAAATTATCTGCCGTGCATCGATCACCGGCACTTCTATCCCTTTTCAATCCTTCCAAAAACTGATCGCAGTTACTTCTTTTTTCTTAGTTGATCATTTTCGATCCCTCAATACTCACACATACAATGGGGAAACGAAATATCCTTGCTTTTATTTTATTAAACCAACATTTTTCTCTTGGTTTGATATTACTCCAGTCTTAGGATGTGTTTCTCAATATAGTCGTTCTAACATTTGATGTAAGCGTTTCTCGATACAGTCGCTCAGCTAGTTATGTACTTGAAACTTGTATTTTTGAGATTTAAAATTTTATGATAGATAAAGTAAAGTTGGGATATCCTTAGCATATTTCATAATTTTCAATTGTTTTTTGAACAGCGTACATTCTTCTTCTAAAGGCCCTTAGACTTTCTTGAGTCCGTTGTGATCCCCTTAAGGGGTATAGGGCATCCACTACTCCTGCGCGCCATCGTTTACGATTTCTGCAGATATACCAGCCAACATTTAAAATTTAACAGCCCTAAAAGTGTACGTATGGGAGTCGCAAGCGGTAATGCCAATAGGCCCGTACCACCAACCAATAGGGCCGTCCCATCAACCAAAAATCTCACTGAGAAATGATTTCGTACATTTTTTGTCTCTGAATTCTCCACAAAATACATAAAGATGAAAGCTAATTGTCCCACTTAAAAAATCTCGGAGCCCTCAGGGAACTCTCTTTTTGGGACGCCGAAATAAACCAATAAGAACAAACACTCAAAACTTCTTTTACTTTTGAATTTATCAATTGTTATCTATATTTGTGTGTTTTCTTTTTTTTATTACGAAATAGTTAATTTCACATATTATTTCATACCAATTTATTATCTAGTTTTGTAGCATTAAAAAAAAAAAACAAGATAACAAAATAAAACAAAGATATTGCAAAGTAAAAAATTAAATCATGCATTGTTGTCTTCCTTTGTAAATTAATACACGCCCTTAATTTTGAATGTTTTTTTTTATCTCATCAAATTTAAAACGCAAATATTTTAGTTTTATATTTTATTAAAAAAAAAAAAAATTGAAAAATTAAAATTATTTTTTTTTTTTTTTGTGTAAAATAACAATTTGCAGATTTTCCTTTATCTTATAAATACATATTTACACACGCCAAGGAAAAATAATACATTGTTTAAAAAAAAATAATATAAAGGAAAATCAGAGACTATAAGTGAAACAAAATTTTGAGAGCTATACAAATACAAGAATTGGCAGTAGGTATTTTACAATTTGTTTTTTTTTTTTATTGTTTGTTAAGTTTGCCTTTATTTTTGCATACACCTGACTAAAAAAAATACTTCTCATCTTAAGTTCACAAAATAAAAAAAAAAAATAAGATATAACTCAATAGTCAAACAAAAAGGAATGTTAGATATATACCTATTGTGATTTATCTTTTTTTGTTGTTGTTGTTGTTAAATTTGTATTTGTATCTAACTAAAATTAAATTCACTTTTTATAAATTGATTTCATATATATTTTTGTTTTTGTATTTATTTTATTTACACGTCAAATAAAGAATGAAATTAATAAAAACACCATAGTGCTGTTTAATAATAATTGTTTTTTTTGCTCTGTTTAGTTTTTTTTTTTTTTTTTGTAAGTATTAACTAATTTTTATTTTTAAATACATTTATAAATAAATTAAAATTAAACAAATATATATTTATATAATATGTGTAGCTACGGTTTTTGTTTGTTCATTAAAAAAAGTTTTCTAACAAAAACACTAACGAAAACATACCAGTTTTCAGTTCATCTTTTTTTGTAATCCCTGCTTATGTTTAAAATGTAGTAAATTTCTCTTTTTACATTTTTGTTAGTTTGAACAATTTTGTATTTCAAAAAAATTGTCGCCTATCTATAAAGATAATTGATTAAATTAGAAAATAATAATGTTAATAGAAAAGAAATTGCTTTTGTTTATTTTGTAGTAGTAATATGTAGTAGTAGTGGTATTAGTAAACTTATAAATGTTATTGCATAGTTTAATTAAGAAAAAAGCTCTTACGGATGCGAGGAACTATAGATTTTATTTGAACATTTGGAACTCTTTTATTATTTCGTATGTAAAAAAAAATAAAAATTACAAAAACTTTGCAGTTTTGGTAATAGGAAATAGTTTATTTGCCATTCGATTTTACGATATACAGTTATAAATAAACTAAAGAAGTTATTAGGAATTACGATCGTATCCATTTAGGTTGATTCATTACTATCAGATAGCAAAGCTAACACGTGCTCGGTCGTAGGCTTATGGGTTCATGTGTGTTAATAACAAAATCAACCGCAGTTTCGTGAAAAGTGAAAGTGATTGCCACTCATTATTCATTGAGGATGTTGGAATGTTCATCAAGCTTTCTTTTGTCGTGAAAATGTGTTCCCAACAGTCGCTTCAAGAATGTCAAAGTGAAATTTTCTTTGGACACTTTTAACATTTCTATAGCTTTCTTCACGTAAGGAGCTCCTTACGACCTTCCAAACAATATTTCTCATTAAACGGGTGTGGCGTGTTTGGATGTTCTTAGAACGAGAACCACGCAGTCCCCTGATTTTCATGTCACTGGTTCTTTATTTTGGTTGTTTTATGCCCCCAATTGAAACAAGTAAAAAGTTCGTACCGAACAGCCATTGTACTTTAGTCTTCAATGGACGGAAAGGATAATAAGAAAAAAAACGACCCAAATACTTTTTTTTACTCAAATTTTTACTTCAAATTTGTTTGTTTTATTTTTTGATAGTTTGACTCATTTGAATGCTCTCCCAAAAAGAGCCACAGCAATTCAATGAAAAAGCTTATAGTTTAAGTTTTATTGATCAGATCTTAAATGTTAATTATATTGAATCTGTCCTTCAAACGAAGACTGCAAAATCATGTTACTAATCTAGACTTATTTTTTCCCCTCTTGTAAAAATACTTAATTTGGGTGATATAAGGCAAAATGAACAAACACTTAATCCGGTTGCAAGACCCCCGTGAACAACTATTTACACAAGTTGGAAAGAGTAAGAAAATGGGATGAAAACAAAATTTTATCATTTGTTAGCTCCTGGGGGTGCTAAACATTCTATAGTGATTACTTACGTTTCAATATCTTTTAGTTTCAGGAGAGTTAAATCAATTGTGAAATGAAACTGTAGCTAATAGCTGTTCTTATTATTCTTTCCTACAATTAATTAAACTTTGATCAAAAGACATTGCAAAGAGACGGGATTCAAAGAGTAAGAACAATTTTTTGGGTACACCCTGTTTAAAAAAAAATGAAGCTTATACCCAATCAACCAAGAAAAATTGAAGTGTAAATGGAAAACCACAAAAGATTGTTACTAAATTTACATTAAGGATACAGAGCCATGCATCGTGTTATCGCTCCTCACGGAATTAAACTTGAAATAACAAGTAATCATTGAATTGCTGATTCAGTAGTTAATGATATTCAGTTTAGTCTGGACTAGGAGGAAAAAATGGATTCATTTGTCAGAAGAAAACTATTAAAGGTTATGATATAGCATATTCTCTTCTTTAAAAAGCTATTCATGTTCTATTTTTATCTATATTAAATTAATGGTATTTGGACATACAATTTACATAAATATGTTAAATACTTAGTTTGGATCAAAAGGGCTTATTTTTTGCGTCTGGTCGGGTAAAATTGATTATTTAACAACAATTTAATTAAACAAGCATTATAAATTGAATTGGTGTTAAATTGAATGGACGAGTGTAAGAAATTATCCTATACATTTTTTTTTTGAAAAAATTGGTTAGTTTTTCTGTAAAACTGTCTTATAATTGTTGTTTTTTTCTCTACAATAAATTTGGACTTGTACGTTTCTTAAGCTAATAACATACGATTTGTGTAAACATCAAATTTTGTGTAAGAATTTGTGTATTTTTGACATAAATATGCACAAAACTATATCAACCGCAAATTGGATGACAGAAAATTACATTATAAAGACGATTTGTATATCTTTTGGTGTCATCAGAATTATGGTTCAGATGATATTGTGTATTTTTATTGCAAAAAAAAACAAACTTTTGTGTATACACAAGTCGTGTGATCTAACTTTACACTCACCTATACAATTGTATACGATCTGATGTGAGCAGTGATCTGTAGCAGTGATGTTTAAAAAGGGAATTTTAACACATTCAAAATTTGTTAACTCCTATGTATGAAAATGTCAACATTTAAACGTTTTTAAACGAAACGATGTCAATATGTTAGGAAAACAAACACCTACTTTAACCCCACAAAGGAATTAAAAAAAAATTATTTCAAAAAGATCGCCTAAAAACGAGTAATTTTAAGCATATTCAATCATTCCCCATAAAATCGAAAAAGAAACAATTGCCGAAATTGTGAACTCCCATATAATTTCCAATATTTGTTTTCTGTTTGGACTAAAATCAAATGGCTACAATGAACACACGAATATTAATAAAAATGGAAATTGGCTGAATTTTTTTTTTTTGACATTTTTCATTTAGCAAAAATTATTTCGCAATTTGATCGTTTTGCATAAAATTGATATGAAAGTTTTCGTTTAGAAAGTTATCATTTCGCTCTATCATTATTTCGCATATTTCATTAAGCCATTGGCATTGCAATTTATCGATTTGATCGACTTTTATCGGGCCGAAAGTTAAACGGCAATCGCATTTAAGCGCTTTTAACTCAAAACTCTGTCGATGTAAATACAAAACTGATTTAAAGAAAAAAATCAAATATAAATTAATTACAATGGAAAACATTTCATTCGAGAACCTAATGAAACCCAATAACTGAAAAAATATGAGTAATGAATAATTTATAGCGTTTTCCAAGATTCAAAGGAAAAATCAAACAAATGCTTTTAAGTTTTAAGAAATTTGAATTTTGACCCAATTAGGATTTTTGAATATAAGCTAAATTTAAAGAATGAAAAAACAAGTGTTAAATATATATATCGTTTAAGCAGTTTTGTAACAATCTTTAATAGATTTATAAATTTTCAAGTAGTGTTTCAGAAACTAAACAAAGTATATTTTTTTTTCCAAATAACTTAAACTAAAATAGCCAGATAATAATTTTTAAATTTGAAAATAAATAAGTACTAATTTTTAATCTAATAATTAAGTTTATATATTTTAATTTTTAATCTCAGTTTGAATTATATTTGTTTAAGTTTAAGCTTTTGTTAAAAAATTATTTTTTTAGTCAGACTTGTTCTTTTTCTCGTATATAAAAAAAAAAAAACTGGAAAAACTTTGCATTGGTGGACCAATCATAATAATTTGGTTGTTTAGGAAAATATATATACATACATACATTGCTTCACTGATTTTCAGATGAATTTAAATTCATTCTTGAAATGATTTGTTCTACATCAACATCCGTCAAAGGAGCTTTCCTTTTTTTAAGCATAACAAATTTGTTTTGTTACATTTTTTTTAAAGCAAAATGCCTACATCACTTTATGATGTCAAGTCTATCGATATAACTCGACTAGTCGAACCAAATGGCATTAATGGCAAACTTCTTGAGCTGCGTTCACTACTACTACTACCGCTACCACTTACCGTTTTACTAACACTATTACTACTACTATTGTTCAACGTACTACTTATTGTAATATTGTTTGCCGCTATTGACGCCGGATACCAGTCAGAATTTTTCTTTTTCGTTCTCGCACTGGCCTCATGGTGGTTTTCCTCGTTTTGATAACTACTACTCACTATCAGGTCATTGTTATTATTATTATTGTTGGCAGCAACGGTTGTTGTTCCAGCAACCGTCGCCGATGATGGTGTTGTTAGGAAGGAATTGATAGGAATTGGTGTTGTTGTGTAATTGGAAAATATGAACACTGATGGTTGAAGAGGTTTTGTAGCTATAATTCCCGTTGGGATGCTTCCTCCGTTTTGCGTTGTGTGTGGTGATAAAAGAATGTTACCTTCGTAGCGTTTGATTGGTGATGGAGAGGGCGAAGGTGTGAGCGGCTTGCTGTCTTCTTTTTTCGTTAATCGATTACTGTTATAGCCACTTCTGGAGTGTGTTGTGGATGTTGCTGCCGCAACCACTGTGGCCGAAGAGCCCAACATAGGCAAACTGTGTCGACTTGATGGACCACCACCAATACTATAGCCATTCAAAGGCTCACGTGGAATTGGCGTAAGAGTGATCTCAGAATTAAGGCGATGTGGGAACGTTTTAATGTACTGTGCTTGAGATTTGAGATAACATCTTACACTACTACTGTCGGGGGTGTGGCCACGCTGTAATTTTGCTGGTTGTGTTTCTCCCTCATCACCCGAAGAGCACAAGTCAATTGTGTCGACAATTATTTGTGCCGATGGCGAGGATATCTTCCAATTGGAAGATCTTGATGTGTCGCGGGTTAATTTAATATTAAGCTTATTCGAGTAATTTGAACGTTTGCGTTTGATCATTTCTTTGTCGGTGATCTTTCGCAGTCGTACAGAGATCGGACGACATCGCTTGATAAGCAACGAATTTAGGAACATGAAATTCTCTGTGCGTTGTCGTTGGGAGAACTGCCGTCGAGGGAACAAGTACGTGTGTATTGTATAATCTGGAGGCTTTTTAAATGTACAATGTGTAATGGGGGCTGTGTATTTTTTATCAACGAACTTCGGTTTGGGTGCGCCTTTGGCCAGGGTGGGCGCAAAACAGAAACGTTCCATTCGATCCAGTCGTTCCATGAGGTAGTCTTGTGTCATCAGGGTTTTTGAGGTTTTTATGAGAAGCTGTCCAGCCGGTGATGATAGAGCTATTGTTGGACATCGTGAAAGTGAATGCACAGCACGATTACGCCTTGGTAAGCGTTTTAGTTTATCCATAGCAGAGCCTGAAGTGTTGGCGTCTTTGGATGCATTTATGCCGCCACCAGAATATATGGGGGATGATGATGAGTCTTTTGATGCTGTATGGCCACATTCTCGGCTTTGTAAATTAAAATTTAATAAGAAGCCTATACGTAGTTCATTGTTTTCAGTCGTGTTTAATGATAAATTAATTTGATTGTCTTCAATAGGTTCCGGTGAGTCACATATTATTACATCATCATCCAAATTACAAGTTTTTTCGTGATCCTAGAATAACAAAGAAAACAAATGTCTTTAATAAAAGGCTAGTTTTTTGAATTTTCAGGGTTATAGTAAAAACATGTACATATATTTTCACAATTTTTCAATTAGGGAACATATCAGGGGAGGGTCTTTATGTTAAAATGGCATAGTCTGTACGGTGGCAATTGTGATAGAAGGAATTATTAATTCATAATAATTGTAACTAATAGTTGGGAAAATCAATAAATAGAAAATCAACCAAAATTTTTATATTATTATACTCTTACCATTTTGTAAAACAACGATAGAAATACTGATCGTATTCTAACAATGTTCGTCCTATTTAAGAAGGAATTGTTATGAATATAAACACAAAAGGATAACAACAAAACAAAATGAGTAAAAACAAAATAACAGAAAAAACCGGAAGTGTTTGTTTATTATTTCAAATCAATGACTCAACATCGTAAATTATATTATCATATCTTGCCAAAATATTATATTTAGCATCTTTCCAAACAAATATTCATGTTCGAAAAACTAATGTATCCCTTTAAAAACATGCTCGCAACTTGAGAAAAAATCCTGATTAAAGAATATGGAACGTTTAAATTTTGTATTTCACAAAAATTTGGTTAGGTACATACTTTAAGCATGGTTCTCAATTCTTTTTAAATGAAAAACAATAAAATTCTAGATCGAGCCCAATATAAAATTCACAAAAGAATGTTTTGCAAGAAATTTTTTCATCCTCGAACTTTGGTTTTGGGTGATTGATTCCCTGGGAAATTGAAGAAAAAAAAGTTTTAAATTTTTTTCGAAAACTGGTTTGTGACATTTTCTTTTAAATTTTGGTTTTACTTGCGATATACATAGGTACTATAAGGCAAGTTTAGGATTCGTAAAATTAACGATGACTTGCCATAAAATCATTAAGGAAAAGTTCACTTTTTTTTCAAAAATGGCTCTAACGATTTTGACTAAAATGTGTGTGACTATGATATGTTTGTAAAAATTCTAATAACGGTACCTCATTTCTGACTTACTCTTAAACGACTGAACTAGTTTTTATGAATTTCTTTTAACAGAAGCTACTTAACAACCTTAAAATTGATTGATATCAAAATTTTCCAAAGAAATATTCTTGTATTTTTAAAAAATCTTTCAATTTTTTTTTTTTTTTTGAAAAATCAGTTTTTCGAAAACGCGCCTATGTATTTTTTGGAAATTTTGGTTAAAGATCAGCACTAAAATTTTCTTCAAAATGGCATACCATTTTAATTTTTAAACAAGGTTTGATAATTTTAATACATAAAAAATAATTTTTTTTTTGTAACCGCTCTAACGATTTTCAAAATTATTTTTCTAAAAATTTATCTTTTTAACCAAATTAAGTGGCATACTTAGTTTGAAGGTCAAAGCAAGTTAAGAAGTTGTTTATGTCATTTTATTAATGAATTTTCTTTTTTGTTTTACATTTTTTATAAAATTATTTATTTTTAAAAACTTTATATAAGAAGATTTAACGTCCACAGCAACTTTGACCTTAAAAGCAAGTACGTGCGACCCAGTCGTGTATTTTATTTTTTGTAAAAATGTTATACCTAGTTTGGAGTTCAAAACAATTTGAAAAGTTGGTTATGTCACTTCAGTAATGAATTGTATTTTTTTTTACATTTTTTATAAAATTATTTCTATTTAAAAACTTTTTATGAGAAGCTTCAACACCCACAGGAACTTAGACCCTAAGAGCAAGTACGGGCGACCCAGTCGTTCATTTTATTTTATTTCTTACGAACCCTTTCCCTTGGTCGTAAATCTACAAAAGTTCTTGGATTTTTTTATTATTAGAAGAAAAAAATAGTCAGTCATTTACAATATACATAAAATAAGTTATGGGGTAGTTTTATCTTAATTAGGTTCATTTGCTAGCATGATAAAGTCTTAAAAGTTGCTTAACCTCATTAAATTAATTTTAATTCGTTATGAAACATTAGCTCTTTATTTTTTTTTTTTAGTTGAAATAAAACCCACTTTAATCGAGTAGAATTATTTTTATATCAAATTTTTGTTTATTTCGATTTCCTTCTTTGGATGATAAAACATAATAACAAACTCCTCCAAAAGGAAAATAATACTCAAAAGAAAAGAAAAAAATCATAACAACGACGATCTCATACTTTGTCCCACTTTGCCCACGTCACACTTAATTTAGTGACACGTATACTGTGCTATCAATAGAATTACTTCGCTAAAGAAGACTAGGTAGTTGAACAACAAAAACATCTGACAAACATATTTGTGTCATAAATAACTTACCACAATGGCTTCCTCTGAGTACAATTCAGCATCACAATTATCACAGAGATAAATATCAAAGGGCGCTGGCTCAACCATCTGCTGCTGCTGCGAGTTAAGCTTAGATTTTTGCTGTAGCAGGCATTTTCGAATTCGTTGTGGCTGATCATAAGACTGCAAATGGATTTTGTTAAAACAAAAACAAACAAAAGTTAAACAAATAAAATCAATGCAACATCTAAGTATTAGGTATACCATATTCTCATTCCGAAATGTTACCAACAGCTTATTGCTCCGCCTGTCGAACAATGACGTCGTTGAATTATAATTATTGATAAATCGCAAACTAGCATGTTCGTAGGCAGCTAAGTCGTTGCAGAATCTCAGCAAAAATACACTTTTATGAAATTGATAACAAATGACGACAATTTCTTTCATTTTTTCCAGCCAATTCTGTGAGTGAAAATCAAATGTTTAGATAACGATTTTGTAGTAAAATTAGACAGGAGTATTTTTGTTTAGTTTTTTTAATTTCAGATTTTCACACACGAACGTAATACGTACGAGTATTTATTTTCTTTTTTTTTTCTTTTTAGCTAGTTACGTCATTAAAATAACAACAAATCTTACTTACCCCAGTGAATTTTTTTGGTTTTGTGAATGGTATCGTGTAGGCAACATTTTCTGGCCACCATTCTGGCTCGCTGTAGTCTATTTTTCCTTGTAAATTGATATGACCAAGGGAACATTGCACCATGAATGGTATAAAGTTCTCTAATTGACTTTCAGTGATCTTTTCGAGTGCAGTTGGGTAGCCATTGGCAAAAAGGAGAGGTAAGTTTGAGATCATGTTGTTCTGTTGAACCTCTTCAATTTCGTCCATTTTAAATTAATCTATAAAACAAATTTTATAATTTTAGATTTATTTTATCAGCAAAAGTCGGTATTTTATATGTACATATGTATATAAAAAAAAAAACGACATCCTATTTAATTAAAAATATTTACGGTTTCAAGCATAGTACACAAAATGGGAGTTCTTGTTTAAGATTTGGTATTTGTTGGATGATCTTAAATGCAATTAAATATAAATTTCCCTCTTTCCAGCTGACGAAAAAAAAGGCCTAACAACTCCCAATATATGTATATGTTTAAAAAGAAAGGGGTCCTTTAGGGGAAATTGTTTTCCCTTGATGTTGAAAAATATCTTGACAAAAATAGATGAACTAGAAAAAAATATGTGACACACGTGCTAACATCGAAAAGCCAACGACCTCAGCAAGTAACAGAAGGACTTTTAGGATGTTCAAATATTTATCGAAAAGCTTTGAGTTCGCTACGGAAAGTAGAATGTATTTCTTGCGACTATTCGTGTTTATTAACCGGAATAAACAATGGCAATATATTTGAGTTTAAAACAAAATCCGAACCATTAAAATTGTGCTCTGAAAATAGATGAAAATCTGGGGTGTCATTCCGTTATCTACAAAACGATAGTCGTGAACGTGATCGTCGCAGATTTGCTCTACGTAACTCTATCACTATCGTCTCGTTTTTTGAGAGCGACACACACTCAAACTGTGGTTGAAATGTCCAAGGGCTCTCAAAAATGAAAATTTGCATTGTTTTTTTCGTGTCTGTGTCTGAACAATAAAAATATTGCAAAATACAACTAAAATAAAATTAATATAATTGTGATTGTGGATTGTAATCAAATTGTTTGTAATTTTTTTTGTAATTTTTAATCGAATCTTTATTTTCTCATCTTAAAATAATAAAAAAAAAGACCACAAACATTTTTGATAAATTTAAAAAAAATTAGACACTAAACAAGTGTTAAATTAGAGTGAGTTACTTTTATTCAATAAACAAATCGCTAAAAAAAAAATTAGTTTTATTTTTTTGAGGACATATCAAGCCGTGAGAATCATAGTGGCCCAACTGATTTTTGAACTTTTTTTTCAAAAGACGAAAACTCATAATTATGGTAAAATTAATTTCTTTTAAAACAGTTCTTTATATGACATATTAATATCAATAAAAAAAGAACTAAATATTGCTAAATTAAACATTAGTTTTGGACTTCACAAAAAAAGTGAAAAAATCAGTTAAGCCACTATGGCTCTCACAGCCTGATATTACTTCAAAATACATGCCAGACGACACCTATTTAGCTATCGCTATTCGATTTACGGAGAGAAAATTTTTAATCGTCGAAACCATATCGTCAAGACGATAGTGATGTTGAGAGTTACGGAAATTCACACCATC
This sequence comes from Meliscaeva auricollis, assembly GCA_948107695.1. NCBI lineage: Eukaryota > Metazoa > Arthropoda > Insecta > Diptera > Syrphidae > Meliscaeva > Meliscaeva auricollis. The sequence goes on from OX403618.1 coordinate 28,116,267, forward strand.
GTCGAGACGATATCGTTTGGCGATAATCGAATTACGGAATGATGGCCCTGGACCCAAATCACTTAAGACTTTTACAATGATTCGATCGATCGTTTTGACGGTTGCTCTCTATATTTTTCTATTGATTTGATAGAAAGAAAACATAGAAACGATCGATCGAACGACACCGTATGAAAAATTATCGTTTAGCCTTGTGTTTTTTCGATTTTCTGAAATATGACAATGTTTGTATACCCTTTTAAAAAGTTGCTTCTCATTTTACATTACATTTTTAAAATTTAATCTCTTTTAAGGGTAACCCAAAAATCGTACGTATTTTTTGTTTAGCATCAACATAAAGAACGAAGAGGCATGAGTCTATCAAAGAGTCCTAGTAAACATATAGGAAAGCACAATTTTCTAAAAAAAAAAATGATTTAGGTGGGTATCAGATATGTAAGTTTTATTTACAAATAACGTATATCTTACGAAGTTACTGACAAGAAAGTTTTGAAAAGAAATGCCTAAGTTTTTAAAAAAGCTTAGTACATTTTCCAAATATTTACCGATTTGACACAATATTATAAATAAATATCAAATATCATTTTCTTCAATAAAATGTTTCATTATAAAGAAATAAAAACATTTGATTGGTATCGGGATTTGTCTAATTTTGCCCGTTTTTGAATACCGTTCTTGTTATTTTCACTTGTAAACAATACCTTGACATTCTACCTACTAAATTGTGAAGAAAAAGTTTAAGAATTCGGTCTATTTCAGCTAAATTCAATCCCAAAGCCCATTAGTGTTAGATTTATGTTTTTCGTACTGCCCTCACCATGTCTTTACAATTGCAAATAAATTCTCAATCACATTGGGGTCAGGGGTTTTCCGACGATTTTCTTAACAATTTTAGAGGTTTTTTTTGGGGTATAAATATACTTGAAAAGCGACATCAAACTCCTCGTAGCGATATGTTTCCAAAAATGTAGGCAAATTGCTTCTTATTATGCCACGATTCATTATTCTCTCAAAGCCTTTCAAAGGGCTCAAACCCACCCCCCCCCCCCCAAAAGCCTCCAAAATCATGTTATTTTTAAGGTGATTTCATCATAATATACATGATTAACTGAAACTTTTTTGTAAATATTACATATTTAGAGAAAGCTCAGATACTCGAGCCCCCGCAAATATTTTTCTGTACAATGGTTGGTTTTGTGATGCATATAAATAAATAAATAGAAAATTTAAGATTTTTCATTCAGGGGGAGTGGTATTCGCCCATTGTCTACACTACGAACCTGGTATCCTTTTATATTATGACACTATAGAAGCTTCACAATCTTAGTTAAAATCTAATCAAAAATTACAGAAATAGATAAGAAATCGAAAACACAAAGGAATGTTATCCGTTGGAAATCAAAAAAATTTCATGGATATGGTTCGCTTTATAGGCATGTAAAATCGCATTAGTTGGGTGTTAAAGATTGAGGTTTCCAAATGAATATTAGGCTGCAAGGAGAAATAATTGTTTTATGGATGTGCCAGATAAAAAAACTGCTTTGAAGACGCATGAAGGAGAAGTCAATTTCAGAATTTATTTCGGGCCATCATAATGTTGTGTTAAATTCTCATCGCAGAAACTTAGAAAGTAGTGAACTAACTAGTAATTAGCAGATTTCTTTTCCAATTTAAGGTGGTTACCCTTAGTAAAACCCTTTTTAGAAAAAAAAACGAATTTTCGCGGCCGCCTGCCAGCGGTTTGGCCCCATTTAAAATGTCTACCGTTGGTATATTTTTGTTTTTCGCGTTGGTTATCAATAAATTTTAAGTGGTTACCCTCACTAAATCGATTTTCAGAAAAATGGTTACCTCTTACGCAAGAAATCTGCTCTCGGCTTTCGGTCGATAAAGGAAATTATCTCGGAAGTGGGAACCAGTTCGAACAATTCCGATTTCGATAATTTTTTTTGTTGCAATTTTTGGTATTTAAAAAAACTTTAACATGGACCCGCATTGCGAAACGAAAGGCAAAAGTTTAGTTTAAGAAAAATATCTTATTGGGCCATTCCACACTGGGGTAATTGAACCGGAGTTTAACGGAGCTTGTCGGCGAATGAAATGGAATAAATGAACATTGTGCTCGTTTCATTCCATTGCATTCTATCATAAGCTTCGCGTTACACCGGTTCACCGGTTACCCCAGTATGCGATGGCCCATTAGGTCCGGGCAATAAGAATTTAAGCCGAAAAAATACTTTACAGCATTTTTTACCTTACTCATATCTTAAATGTCCCAAAAATTCTTGCCTGGAGTTTCGCCACCATCTTAAAAATAGCGCATCAATATTGCTAGTTAAGATTATATATATATAAAGCTATATATATAAATATAAGGTTATACATTATATATAGGTAGTTAAGGTTAGAGGCCGTCCGGCAGCCATGAACTGTGAGTTCCTTTAAAAGATTACAACGGTTTTAAAAGTCATTTACAAAAAGAAATTATGTTTGGTTCCTTGGGACGAAAACATTTCCTTACAAATTTAGTACTTTTAAAATTTTTCAGCCAAAAACTAACGAACTCCGTATAAAGCCCGTATGATACTTCTTTTTTTCTTATTTTTCATATTTTAAAAAAGGAAACAGCAGTTTGGCCTGTTTCAAATGGATTTGTTCAAGAGTGAGTGTGTAAAAAATATACACAAAAAGCCAAAAATAATAATTTTACTTTTTTCATCCATATTTCTGATTTTTCTGACATCTCTCCTTTGAAACTTGGCACATCATGTCATCATGCACAAAATTGTTTTTTTTTTTCACACCGAACCATAATCTAGATTTCGTGCATAAAGTAGGAAATCTCATCGAAATCTACTAGATTTCCCATATATTTTCAGTTTTCGAAATATTGTTTGTAATCTAGATTACGACCAAATCTCCTCAAAATCTACTTGATTTTGTAAGCGGAGACTTTATATTCACTGGATAGTGTATTCCATACAAAATATAACAGTTCTTGTGATTCAAATTGAAGATAACATTTGCTGGGAATTTTCACATTTTGCAGTCGTTACATCTCCTTCACACTCATTGATATAATCTTCAATGTCATTTGGTTCGACACCAAAAAAAAAAAAAAATGGAGTATTCCCGCATGTATAATCACCAGTGCCAAAAGACAGTGTTATATTTTATGCAGCAAATAGGCATAGTCACTGTTATAAAGTTCTGCAATTGGAGTCAAGGTTTTGTTTGAATACACTGTCCAGTTATATATAAGATCTTTACAACACATTATTCTCTTTTGTATAACAGTTATAAATTTTTTTGAGCAGCGACACAGAGGGAAATGTGAAACAAAATCTATTTTATGTGCGCTGTGAACGGTTTAACGATATTTCGTAATCTTGTTGTGAAGTCTGGTTGGTGTGAAAGGGCTATAATATGGCTATAACACCAAACCATAGTCGAAATTTAATGGGAAAATTTTATGGGAAATCTAGTAGATATTTCCCATAAAATTTCAGTTTTCGAAGTCTTGTTGGTAATCTAGATTACGAAAAAACCTCCTACAAAATCTACTTGACTTTGTTACATTTATAACACATTGTTCTCGTATATATAACAGTTATAGCATGTTTTACTAGCAAAACAAGAAAATGTCAACCAAAATCTAAGTTTATGTGCGGTGTGAATGGATCAAAGAGATTTCGTGATTTTGTTGCGAAATCTGGTTGGTGTTGAAAGGCTATAATTTGATTTCAAGGCTATATATTTGATTTCAAGTTTTGAAATAGTTTCGGTTTGAAGCTTCGCCTAAAAAGTTTTACATAACAATTTTTGAAAGGAGAAAGAGGGTACATAAATAGGTGTTTTCCTTTCTTAGCTCTGAGCTGGGTAAAGAGCTGTCAAAAAAAAAACTGTATTGCTTTTTAAACAATAGTGCATCAATATTTTAATATAAAAATATGGGTTTTATAGAATGGTAAGAAAAAGTCGTCGTACGGAGAATTTTGTCAGCCACCGTAACTGAGTGGTCAACTTTTTTTATTTTTTTCGGTCAGAGATTTTTTTAAGTTGGACACAAAACCTCAGCTGTCACATCGGGGTTTTTCTTTATCTTTTCTTCTGAGCGCTCAGATTATTATATTTTTAAAAAACATTTGAGAAAGTTAAAAAATAATCATGGTTTTTCTCCATTTCAACCCTTGAATTCAATTAATGCACAAAAATATCAATTTGTACTTGTTCTTATCACCTACATCATACCATTTTATTCTTTTCTACATTTTTACTTCCGATATAGGGCAAGTTTAGGATTCGTACAAAAATCGAACTCGAAGTAACAATCAGACATGTCATTACAATTAAAGAGAATGCGAAAAAGGGGGTCTCGCAATTGTGTCTGTCTGTCTCCATATCAGTCTGTCTGTCTGCCTGTCTGTCTGCCTGTCTGTCTGTGTATACCGCGATCTTCAGCCCAAACCGCTTATCTGATTTTCTTAAAACTAAGTGAAACGGTATCTGCCATATATTTAATAATTAAGGAAAAGCTAATTTTTTTAAAAATGGGTCTAACGATTTTGATTAAAATTTTTGGGTCTGCTTTTGTAGTAGGGTCACACTTTTGGAATAAAAGAAATGTTTGTAAGAATTTTACTAACGCTACCTCCGATAGAACCATTTTTTTTTTTTCATTTTTGACATTCACTTAAACGACTGAACCAATGTTGATGAATATTTTAAGCTCCTAAACAACTGTAAAATTATTTGACATAAAAATTTTCAAAAAAATAATTTTTGGAATTCTAAAAAATCTTTAATTTTTTTTTTTTTTTTGGAAATCAATGTGTTTTTGAAATTTTGGTTTTAGATGTGCAATAATATTATCCTGGAAATGGCATACCAACTTAATTTTTAAACAATTTTTATAAACAAAAAAAATTTTTTTTTAAAAACGGCTCTTAACGATTTTCAAAACTTTTTTTTCTAAAAATGTATCATTCTTAATTAAATCAAATGGCATACTTAATTTGAAGCTCAAAACAATTTAAGAAGTTGTTTATGTCATTTTAGTACTGAATTTTATTTTTTATTTCTAAAATTATTTGTTTTTTAAATCTTTATATAAGCTTTAACGTCCACAGCAACTTTGACCCTAAGAGCAAGTGCATGCGACCCAATCGTGCATTTTATTTTTGGCGCTTTTCATAAAAAGTTTTTTGCTCGGTCGATTTTTCCGGAGGTCGTAGTTCGGTATCTGAACAAGCTCTGAACAAAAAAGAAACACATTTTTTAGGTTCTGAACGCTCCGAGCAAAAAAAGAAACACAATTTTTTGTTTGCAGTTTGACAGTTCAGACGCTGTTCTGAACAAAAAAAGAAAAACGCATATTCATCGAAGTTGTGATCTCCTTCAGAGCAGGTCACAACTCACAAATTTTATTTATTCATTAATAATTGCCTCTTTTTATCGTGATTTTTATAAGAAAATATATTTTGTTAATTATTTATAACTTTAATTGTAAACATTACTACATTTGAATGCTTTAATGATTTGTTTGTATTGAGCAACTTAAAAACTTTATAATGTTTTTATAATCAGCTAATGACACTTCTATGTATATTCACCTTTGACGTGGTGGACAGGCATAGTCACAGAGATGTTTGTGAAACAAAATCCTCACGTCAACGGACATTAAGTACTTACTTTTTCGAGGCCCTGAAATTTTGGATTATCTGAAAGTGACATCTGACCAATCAGGGTCCCAAAAAAGTTATAACCATCTGTCAAATTCGGCCCTTCGAACGCAAGTAATGATATAAAGCTTTTTAAAGCTTAAAGCTTATATTTTATGAGTGCAGTAAATAGTTTCATTGCAACTCACTGAAGACTGATAAAAAAAGCTACCGACTGTGCCTTAAAGTTAAAAACTCGATCTTATTTGACTGACAAAATATTGGGAGGAAACCAGTATTATGTTTTCCATTCTCCTGCTTGACAGATTCTACAGACCCTGTTCTGCCGTCTTTCGAAGAACAGCGAATCATTCTACTCGATATTTGTGAATGTGAAACGAATTCAACAAGAGAAAATATTTAAAACCATATTTTTGTAAAGGAACTTTTCATTTTGAAGATTTCTAAATCAATTGCGATGTTGTTTTGAATAAATTAATATTCAATCGCGTTTGCTGAAAAGCTGATAAACAATGATCAAATGGAGGCCAAAGATATCCGCCCTGAGGTCAACGAAATGCTAGAATATTAAAATATGCAAATTTATACAAATGAATCTGTATATCAAGAGTGTGAATTAACTTAACATCCACAGTTTGGATTCTGTATTAAAACTGAAATTGAAAAAAAAAATAAAATAAATTCCACTGGCGATTTACTTACATTATACAATCAGCTGACCTTTTTTGTGCTCCCCGGGTCTGCTACGGCCGCCGCATTGGTAGAGTAATACAAAAAAGACCACTTCCTTGCTAGAGAAACAGAAAGCCCTCGATCAATCCGATCTGTAGGCGCCGTTGCGTCCGAGAGGTGCGCTACAATAAGCGCCTGGAAAATGAGAAAAAACTGTTTCTCTACAACAAAAAACCACACACACTCAAAGGTGTACGCATAGAGCTAAAAGGCGACAAAAAACTATTGCTTTTCTTGTGCTTTGCAAATGAAAATGCCACTTCTGGGAGGATTATTTTCTCAAGTGTAGTTATTGTATCGCGGGCGAATGCTTTTTTTTTGCTAGTTAATAATTTCTACAATAAAAAAACAACACTCGGTATCACGTAACAAAATTGTATTTTCACAGGTTTAATGGATGTTTTTTGAGGGCAGAGTTGGGCTAGACGGGCGTAAACTATGCATTTGGGTTCCTTGGAGGGAATTATTTTGCTTTATTGAGGCGAGGAGAAAAGATAATCCAAAAATTCTTCCTGGACAATTGATTTTCCCAACACAAAATACACTGCGGCGAGAGAGAGCCAGGCAGCAGAACATACTTTTTTTGTTAGAAAAAAATGGCGTCGAATTTTCAGCAGTAGTGAAAATGAGAACAGATATTTTGAATAAACTGTTACCAGGCAAAATTTGGAAAATTCTCGACTTTTTTCGAATGAACTTGTATTTAATAATAACTAAAATGTGGGCATTAATTATAATTTTGAAAATGGATTTTCTTTATAATGGTTTATAGTAATTTGTATCAATATAAATTGATGAAAATTTGTTAATTTACGCATGTTTAGCAGTGGTAACAGATTTATTACATATGATTGCCAATGGGAGCGTTCGTAGATGTATCAATTTGTGTTGAATTATGTAGCGGGCAGAAATATTGTGTGCGGTAGTTTGGCATGCGAGGGCGGTCAGTGGAAAGTCTACAGTGAACAAATAATAAGCCTGTGATTTTGTTTTGGATGACGTTACCACGGCTGCATCCGATTTTGTATGGTTTTTACCCCGCCATCAAGCAAGGAAAAATATGTAAAATTAATTTTACAGCCACAATAATATATTGCACATCATAAAGAAAATAAATAAAAAAGTTTCTGGAATTTTTTTTAAAATTGTTTCAAAAGATCAAGTTTTCTTTATTTCACACCAGCAAACGTAGAACTGCAGAAATAACTAGTGAATTATGTATGTCAAAGAATGTAAGGCATATGCATTAAGGCTTGCCCAAACCAAAGCGTCGAGAGAGACGAAGATAATTTCTCGAGAATCCCATTTGAACACTGAATTGTTTCACAATTCAGATTTTGACTGGTTTTCGCGAACACGAGTGGTTTAATAAAAATATATGGGAAAACTTCTTGCTATCGATTTAGTATTGGATTTTTTTTGTTGTTGAGAAAACCGGGTTTTGGTTCACTTCGAAATGGCTATGAGTGATCTGGACCTCTCTTAGAATTGATATCGCTGAGCACCTTATGAATTCCAGTCTTTGGCCGATATTCATCGAGCACTCATAAACCTATTCACCAAGGAATATTAGTGATTTATGAGTGGTCTCCACCCATATCGACCACTCTCAAAGTTGAGAGCACTGGCTCTGAAAACTCCAATATGAGCGCTCATAACTTAATGAGCTCAATAGCCTGTTTTTCGACTAGGTCAAACTGTCAATCCGAAACGAAATAATTTCTACTCATTTGCATGAAATTAGCTCGGAAATTAACACAAATATTTATGAACACACCGCACAAATTTGTTCCGTAAAGACTCTGTAAGAAAGAAGAATCAGATATAGTAAACAGCACATGAGCTGTCAAGCGAAATGACATAATTTGTAATGAAAACAATCTTCATCACATATTCGCCAATTTATCTCATTTGTTCTCTAGTCGAAACAGGCTACAATGTTAATATCCCAACATTCGAAAACTCCGATCAGAGCCACTTAAAGAGCGCTAGTAAATCCAAAAAACTGCCATATGAGAGAGCCACTTAAGTTATGAGCGCTTGGTGAATACCGGTCTTAGACTGGTATTCATCAAGCACTCATAAGTTATGAGCGCTCATATCGGAGTTTTCGGAACCATGTTAATGAGTGCACTCGACCACTCATAAAGTTTAGAACGCTGACTGCGAAAACTCCGATACGAGTGCTCCTAACTTATGAGCACTTGGTGAATACCAGCCTCAGAGATTGATGTCTAGTGAATACCCGCCTAGGCAAGCACAAAAGTTCCATACAAAACTGGGTCTTTATTTTGTTTTAATGATTTAATAGAGACCACAAAAAAATCGACATGTCGCATCTGCGAAAAATCGACCAGTGAAAATTGTTGTGGATCCAGCGGAATGATCATCATCATACTGCACAGTGCACGTCTTATTGCGTGCCTCGATGCTTTCATATACACAACTCACGACTCATGCATTTTATTTAATACGAGCGTTATTTAACTTGGGTTTCTACATCATTACACGCAATTTTCGATGCACTCATAGCATGGAGTTTGTCTTCTCAGAGTTTTTCGAAATCAGCGTTCCAAAATTAAAATAAAAATAATTCATTGTATGTTGTCAAGCATTGCTCACACGCTACTCTCTACCCCAAATGATTTTTTTTTGTATAAGGGAGGTATTCACCAAGCGCTCACAAACTTTGAATAAAAAGCACAGGAATTGACTGTTGAAAATCGTGATGCCTCAATTTTGTATAGTAAGGGCCATTCCTGTTTTTCTTATTCAAACCTCATAAGTCTATTCACCAGGGAATATATGTATTTGTTGCTTTTAGGTGGTCTCCACCGCTGACTCCGAAAACTCCGATAATGGCTACTTAAGCTAAATGCGCTTGATAAATACCGGTTTAAGGCTACTAAAGAATCTGCTGTATAAAAATTGTTTGAAATTGGCTTAGTCGTTTAAGAGAAAAAAATAAGCAGGCACAACGGTATTAGAACAAGTGCGCTAAGTACTCGAGACCGTATTCTCCAACATCATACAACAACTCAGCACAAAATCAAAACAACCAACACTTTTGCAAGTTCCTAAATAAGGCTAGAAAAAGTTAATTGGCTATAACTTATACATTCTTGTTTTTTACTATTTATTTTTGTTTCGATATATTGATATTATATGTATATGTATAAAAATATAATTATCAAAAAATTTGTTCGATAATGCTGTGTTTAAATTTTTTCATATAAATGTTAACAACTAAGAGGAAGAATTTGAAGTTCTATCTATTTTGTGTATTGTGACTATTCTTTTCAATTTGTACTTAACTACTCGTACGCTGGAAAGATTATGTTACACATTTCATTGTTTTTCTGATTCAAAGCTAATGTATTTCCAGGCAACTTGTGTTCAACTTTCGAAGTCAATTTCTTGATGTACGGAGATTCATCTGTGAGGATAATCGATTTTTTATGTTGATGCCTATAATAAAAAATAAACATCCAATTAACATATTCCATATCCTAATTATAATTGAATTCTAACCATAAAGAGCTCTCTGGTTTTCCGAGTTGAATGCAAAGTTTCATATCTGAATAAAAATCAGAGTCAGCAACGAGACTTATCTTTGGCTCAGTTGCAAGCGAAAATGTGTTTTCTAGTCTTGCAAATGAAGTTCCCACAATCATTGAACCAACCACTCCAGTTCCAGAACTGTAAGTAATATATCAATGAAAAATATGGATGCATAGAAATATACATTTTGAAAATGCAACGTTACATTTGATTAATTTCCGTATGTGCATTACGATTCCATAAACTGAATTGCACCTGACCATTTAAATCGATTGATCTGGCACCCAACACTTGAAGATATACAGTGGAACCACTCGACAACATCACATAATGCTCATGGTCTTGAACAAGAGTTGTTGCAAGAAATGCAGGCGTCGGTTCAGATGCTGTTCCACTCCATACATGACCCATTAGTTCAGTTTGACCATTGAAAAACACCAGCGGCCGCAGAAGGACACCTTGAACAGATATTTCCATACCGGCTGTCACTGGACTATCATCTTCTTCGTCTACTTCGTCTCCACTATCACTGCTAGAGTCACCAACGAAAGAGCTCAGACCACTTGTGTAAATGCCCAGCTTGAAAGTAATTAAAAATAAACTTCACATGCGTTTGGAGAAGAATTCACAAAATCTAATTTCACCTTAAAAGTGCTGATTTGTTCACGTCCTGCTCCAAGAATCAATTCAACACTTCCTCTCTTCAATAAACCTCGGTTTATTTCCTGAATACTTAGTAGACTCTCGTTGAACGCCGGTGTCTTTGTCAATTCTCGATGTAGTGCAGTTGTTAGACCCTTCTGGCCTATGACATGATAATTGTTGATGGCAGGCTTTTCAGACAAACATGCTTTCAGAAGTGCCGAAAATCTGGAACACTTATCACTGATCATCCGAAGTTTTTGCAAAAGATAAGTCTTTACTTCGAATTGTCGATCATTTGAAGCCAAGTAATTGAGTAGTTGACCCAGTTGTTCTTTATTTGGTTTCATATCCAAAATAATGTCAAGTGCCAAAGTTCTCGCGCTGGAGTCATATTTTTTCTTAGTTTGGAAGAATATGGACTCAAAGGTTTTACTGTCTGCGTTTGAGAAATACTTGATTGGGAAACTTCGTAGAGCCTGTAACGAGGTTACTGAAACCTTTACATCACCTTCTGTGGCTTGTTTAAGTAGCTCGGGAATCGTTGTGATATCTTGAAGATTTTGGAGAGCGCGAATGTATTGTGTTTTGCATTCGGTAGAGATGCACTTTGTTATTAGCTTATTAACAAGATATTCTCTTATTTTCGATACTAACTCATCATCTTGGCCAAAAGTCGATTGACGTGCCAACGAAGCTGTGGTTTGAATAAGGGTGTCTTTGAGTTTGGAATCCCCTATTGTGTTGTCATCAAATCGACCAAATAGATCTTCTATGATCGCTCTGTCTGGATGAGTTGCCACTGCCAGTGCTTGAAGGTATTTCTCCACAATATCGACATTTTCTTTGTTATCGATATTGAATACTTTAAAGAATGCATTGTGAGCGTGGATAGTTTGTGTCGCTCCAAGGAGATCAATAATTTGACTTCTAATCGATTTATTATCCTCAAGAATCTTGATGAATTCTTCGGTTTTTGTAATTCTTGCTAGAGGCAATAGTTTAACCAAAAGAAGAGCTGTGGATTCCTTGCCAATATTTTCTTCACTAAGTTCATTTTTGTGAGCCGATATTTCTCCAGCAAGCTGTTGAATCAAATGTATGTAAAATTAAGTTTCGCATCAATTATTGTTTTTTTTTTAATTTACCGTAAATCCTTGAATCTCACTCGTTTCGCCATCAACTTCTGCTTGCAACTCATATGCTCTGAAATCTGTTAAGCTTGAAATAGTATCGTTCAAAGTATCAAACTTTAACTGTCCAACAGCCGAACCAGCGACGTGTTTGAGAATTATCTCCGATTCCACACGACTGCCAGCGTCTGGTTTAGCATGCAATGCTATGGAATGTGTTTCGTGAGAGCGTATTTTGAGCAAACTACCATCTTGGGCCAAATCATATTCTGTTTTCAATGAAGATTTCATATCCACACCTGAAGGAAGACTAAGTTCTATATCTACTTTTAGGAATACGATAATCTCACACAAAAATTCTCTTGCACTTACCTAATGGTACTTCGGATCTATAGCTGACTTTAAGATCCCAGTTGCTGCAATCGGATTTGATCTTTTCATACTTGGTCGAAGATTTTGCCACGTAAAATGCAATGCACTCACCGGAGACATCAACTTCAGGCACTGGTCCATTTTCGTAATGGAAATTAAGAAAACTAGCAATGCTGCGTCGTAGATTTAATAAATACGCATCTCGACTACGATCAGCAAGTAACTCCGTAACTTTGCCATCTTCCACAACCACGTAATAAGGTTTATCGATAATTTTTGGAACATTTTGTTGTATATTAGATGTTCGGATTTTTGGTTTGTGGAGGGTAATAAGAAGCAGTTGAGTTGTTTCGCGATGCCATATTGAGCGTATGGTAGCTGTTAGAGTGAGTGTATATGAGATTGCATCTTTGGAATTAAGATTGTGGAGATCAGTCACGAAAACTTGATTTTGATATTCGAAAAATTGTTGCGTGCCAAACGGAATGAGTTGCTGCTGTGATGGAGCTAGAAAGAAAAATAAATATTTGATTAGTTCATTACAACGTATATTTAATACGGAAAAGATTTTTCGTCCACCCCTAATCCTGGCAGTTGCAATTTGTAGTGCAATAACAATGCATTTTAAAACGTTTATGATAAAAAAACATTGTTGTCACTAAGATAGATCTACATTCAATATAAAAAAAAGTTGTTTCAAGACAGTTAACATATCACCCCCCCCCCCCCCGGAATTTTTTCAGCGATTGTGAATCTTCTCCGAAATTACTTTCCAGGGAACAAATGGCAGATAAATTTCCCTGGAAATTATGTTCCCCATACCAATAATAATTTTTTTCACAATATCCCTCTATAAGTCAAATCAATTTTTCACATTATTCAGAAACGTTTGAAGCAAACACTGGTGCTATGCAAGGATGTACTCTATATGTCTCTTCATTACGAAGTTGTGATACATTTACCAGGAAGAATCAAAATTATTGTAATGGCAGTTAATATTTTGCTCTACGCCGATCATCTGGTGTTCGGCGGAGTCACCGGAAAATCTTCAACTGATGATAAACCGCCTAGTCGAGTATTGCAGCACTCGACTGAAAATGAAAATTGGTGGATGATGAAGTGGAAAAGTCTAGGTGAAACTTATGGAGAGGTGGTGATGTTAAATCCTGCCAGCTTAGATAGTTTAAAGAAGCAGTTTTGTCGAATAATTCAAGCGCATGAAAATTCTATACGTAATGCATTTGTGGAAAAGGCTTGTAATCCCGAAATTAAATTCTTGTATTCGCAACTAAGATTTAACATATTGGAAAGAAACTATTTCAACGACACAATCACTTTCAGAGAAATATCTTTAATATTTAAAACCAGATGCGAAGTTCTATGTTTCAATGAACGCCCATACAACGGAAGTTTTAACCAGTTTTTTACTCTTTGTAATTTGAAAGCCAAGGAAGATTCTTTTCATATCATAAGTTTATGCCACATTTTTGTGAAACAACGGCATAATGTGAATCTTTTATACGAACATGTTTAAATTTAACAGATATTACGAATTAATATTGTTAAATACACTCGCTGCTGCATTGAGGGAAATAAGAAGCAACACCATGGATTACGAAAAGATGAAGCATCTTTTAGCCTAGCTCCGATGACTGGAGCGAGCAGTAATTGGTTTTAAAAACATATATCAGGCAAAGTTCTTTAACAAAAAATGCAATATCACGGTGCTATTAGTGTTCTCTGCAGTGGTATTCACAATTATTGGACCTGCAGCTAAATTCGTTAACTCATTGCCTCCAGATTAGGTAATCGGTCGTCCATGAACATGAAAATGTCGCTAACGATTTTACTAAGTGGCTGATAAAAAACAATATTCAAAGACCAGTCCGGTTGATGGGCATAAATCACATAATTGCATGACAGAGAGTGGAAAAAGGGAATGATCGTCAAGCTCCCAGAAAGAAAGGAGATATGATGCAGTGTTAAACGAAAGAGGGATTAACGTTCTGCCTACGGTAGCCAAGATTTCAGCAGAAATTGTGTTACGGCGAATAAAAGAACACCTAGAAGACACACTCGACGGCTAACCAGCTGATTTAATCCTATGTCGATCCCATTATTATCTTGCGACGTATGCTTACTCTCATTGGATCATGGCTCTCCATCAAATGATAACAAGGATGGAGGGAGAAGCTGAAATCGTGGACCTGAAAACTAATACGGCAAAAACAAAAATTTTCAGCCTCGGAAGCAATTCATCCATTCAAGTCCATATTTCTGGACAACCGGTAGAGAACTTCTACTACTATCTTGTGAGTTTTATCTCAACCAAAGGTGAAACCGACGTCGACAGACGTTTTAAGAAGGCAAAGGCTGTGTTAGGAATGCTGTCCAAAATATGAAGAGATAATTCTTAAATAATAATCAGCTTAAAGACCAAGCTGAGACTGTTCCGCTCCGAATGTTTTTTCTTTCCTGTGTACCATCATTGTCAACTTGTAGCTGCTATTATAGATCTCTGCTCTAAACCTATCCCTTAATGGAACTTTTTATTTCATTTATATTGTTTGTTATCACTTTTGTTTCTGATCATTATCTTCATAAGGAATGCAATTTAAATTTTGCTTATTCTATGGTTTTTTATCAGAACCACTGATGCTTCTAAAAGTAAGTAGGTACCTACCTACCTAACTAATAATCTCTTATTATTGCTTATCATTGCAGTTTTCAAAACATTTTAATAATTTAAAATTTGACACGTTGGTTTAAGTTTTTAATTTCTATTTCAGATAAGAAAACGAAAATCTCAGCCGGGGGTCACTTCCAGGGTTATCATAAATCAAAGTCAAATTCTGCATGTTAGCATTTATTACGGAAATCAAAAAGAAGATCCTAAAATTCACTTACTTCATTGAATGAGTTGGTTTTTATAATTTATATAATTCTTAATTTCATTATTCATAAATCAATTATCAAAGATATTTATGCGTAAGAGCCGGACAGGTCAATAACCTGCATTAACATAAACAATTTTTTAGGCCGGATAACAAAGTTAATTTATTCTTACCAATAAATCCGATACAGAGAAGGCAAATCACAAAGAAATCCCGAGAAGACCAGCGAAATTGTTGCATATTTGGTTTGTAGGTTGTTTGATAAACTATTTTGTTGTTTGTTTTTTGTATTTAAAAGAGTTAACTATAATTAATTAATAATCTCATTATAATTGTTTTAAATCTAGTGCGAGAAAAATGGCCTGTAAACACGACACACCGAAACGAACCAAACCACCACAGAAAACAAAATTCACAGAATGATGATACAAATACAAAGAAACTTGTTGGTATCGTGCACCCCACTGTAGAAAATTTATCAAGCAGCTGTCAAAAAATAAATTGAAAAAAAAAGATGGTAATACCCTTGAAGTCAGATGTTTGGTGATAAAACTCTACAAAGTACAGTAGAGCCTGGAGGTTTCCAACAAACAAACAAAAATAAAAAATACTATCCAGTCTTCAATTCAAAGTGAAATGATAGCGATAATATACACACAAAATATTTAAGGAGTAGGCATTCTGTCAAAACCTATATAGAATCCGACAAATGCGTTGCAGCTCAAAATGATGTAATTTCCATCTCATTTGCAAGAAATAAGCTCGGAAATTCAGCAAAATATTTGTGAACACATCCCGTAAATTTGTTCCGCATAGGAGAGAAGGAAACAAACAGCATCCCAGATACAAAGACGCGTGTAAAGCCTTAATTACCTCGGGCATTTTTTGCAAAAAAGTGCAAAAGTGAAAATTTGAAACTCAATTTTCTGACTATTTAACTTCAGAAAAAGTTCAAAAATGTGTCAAAAACCTTAGAATTTGGATTCTCAAATAAGTGGTGTACTTTTTTTCTCAAATAAATTGACCTATAAAGAACAACAATTATTTTACCTTTGCACTCTTGCAAAAAGTGGCCATTGTAGTAAAGCCTTAAGAAAGCCTTAAGAAAACAGCAAATGCACTGCCAAACGAAATGATATAATTTTTAATGAAAACACTTTTTATCACATTTGCTAAATTATCTCATTTGGGCTCTAGTCGAAACAGGGTACTAGGCAGACGTTTATAAATCTCACGCACAGTTCTCATTTCATCCACGGGTCATGCAATCCCAAATAGAAAAAGTCTACACTATTTCTTGTATTTATTATTACATCCTGGCAGTTCCCTAATTTTATCGAAAAACATCAAAAATTTCCCGCTTTTTCAGCTGTCAGTTTGCTTATATCCTTCGTTGAGTTTACATTTTCAAACAAAAACGCCGGTGAATGCAGACAAGCTGCCCTTTTTCAGCAAATATTTTGCGTTTTAACACAAACGAATGTGTATTTATTATGACTTCACTTTTGTTTAAATAAAATAACTTGTGCTTTCAAATTTCACGTTCATTCTTGTTCTAGTCAGCTTTTCATTCGGTTGCGTTTTCAGAAGGTAAGTTTCAAAAAAGAAAACATGATTTTTTTAATATCAATTTGTTGATAAACTTAATTTTAATTGAGTGTTTTTACATATATATTGACGTTATTAGAATTTGTTGCAAATTTTATTGATTTGAAACTCATTTCCAATGAGGTGAGGTTCAACATACATTTCTCTCATAAATTTTTGTTGTTTGCTAATTCCAGGAAAGCGAACTAAAAAAATCTATTTCATAACCTCGGTGTTTTGAGAAATTTAGAAAATCCATTGAATTTCACAATGGACATAATTGAGTTACCTTTTAAATGCGAGTATGCCAAAAGTGGTCGGGCTGGTTGTAAAGGATGTAAGACGAACATTGGAAAGGATAGTCTTCGTATAGCGACCATGGTTCAGGTATGAACTCTAATAAAAATTATGGGTTTTCTTTTGCGACTTTGATTTTGGACTTGTTATTAATTATTTTCGTTTTAGTCGGCTTTCCATGATGGCAAACAACCAAATTGGTTTCATGAGAAATGTTTCTTTATGAAACAACGTCCAGGTTCAGCTGGAGATATCGAGAACTTTGAAAATCTCCGATATGAAGATCAAGAAAGAGTGAAGAAAACTATTGGTAAGTGTTTTGTAAAAAACTCATATATATTTTTTGAATTTTGTTCATTAAATTGGCAAAAAACACAAATGTCCCAAGTTAGTGAAAATTGTAAGTCTTCGTTCCCAAGACTTTCTCAATGGCGCCTCGATTAAGAAAGCTTACATTCTTGTGATATAGTTGCTGTTGCATCCTATTCCACTCTAGCAAAAAGTATCATGACTCAGTGTTAGTTCATAAACGGGAATCACTGCGTTTTTGCGATGCTGATGCACGACGCAGTTGAAGTCAAATTGCTGCAGCAGCAACCACGCGTCCAGAATTTTCTTGATTATTTTGCGATTGAAGTTTCCGCATTACTTAGGGCCGTTTGCTGATACGATACTTAAAACATTTATGATAAACATAAACTTTTTCCTCTGAAAAAATGAATAGAGGTGTTCCCCAAGGTTCTATACTGGGTCCCTTGCTCTTCTGAATGTACATTAATGATCTTTCTACCTGTTCCCTAAAGTCCTCTTTGCACATGTACGCAGACGATGTACAATTATATAACAGTTTTCCTATTGGAATGCTTGAGAATGGTATTTATGAAATAAATAATGATCTGCAGAAAATTGCAATATGGTCTCAGCAAAATGATCTTTGTCCAAAAAATCCAAATGCATTGCTATGGCAAGAACACTCATAGATACATCTTATTTCCCTGCGGTTTACATGAGCAACACCCCGATTGAGTTTGTCGACTCTGCAAAAAACCTAGGACTTACATTTAATCGTACTCTGACCTGGAATAATCATATAAGACTCACATTAGGAAAGGTATATGGAGGTGAACGATTACTCTGGGCTTCCCACCATTTAACTCCGCTCAGAACGCGATTGATATTGGCAAAGACGTTGTTAGTTCCAATCTTACTTTTTTGTTGCGAAATCTATTGCAATTGTGACATAAGAATAAACTAAATGTAGCTTTCAATAGTATAGCACGGTATGTCTTCGGAATAAGGAGTGAGCACATATCTAGTTATTCGAAGTCACTCGATAATCTCTTCAAATGCAAAACTTTAACCTTGTTGCATAATATTATACAACTTCGCCAACCTGAATATCTTTTTAACAAAATTCAATTCCCTCCATCTCATAGGTCTGGAAATCTTATTCCTCTTCGTTTCTCATATCTTGTATCTGAGCGCCAGTTTTATGTCAATGCTGTTCGACTATGGAACTCTCTCCCAACTCATTTAAAAATGATAATCTGCACAACTCAATTTAGTAAAATGTTGAAAGAATTTTATAGAGCGACTTGATGCATTATTTAGGGCTAAAATATATGATGGTGATGATCTTGATGGTGGTGGTGGTGGTGGTGGTGGTGATGATGGTGTGTGTCATAATCTTGAACTTTTGTTTTATTTTTCTTTGTTAGAATTTAATTTAATATTCAATTTTTATTTCCTTTAAATTATCAATAATGAACTAATTTAACATATATAAATATTTTATATTTTATAGAAAGTACTACGTACTGATATTTGCTCTAAATTAAAAGATATTGTATCTTACTGAGTAATTATAACAATAAACTGAAACTGAAACTGAAACTTGATAATTGATTTTCAAGGAAAAACTTTTGGCAAAGATTTTTGAATGAATGGTTTAGTTTGATTATGGAACTTAATATAAAATACAAAAAAAGTTAATTTATTCCTTTCAAGAAAAATTAAAGCGTTAAGATAAGAGGTTTCACTTGGCCATAATTATAGGGACATAATTTGCATTTTTTTTTTTAATTCAGCAAATTTAACACTTATTTTAACACTTTCCTGCTATTTGAACTTAGTACCTACTTAGGTGCATATCCATAATTTTCCAAAACACCTTTGTATCTGCAGGGCATTCACACAATTAGATTATGACATGTTTCGATTGGTATTGTTTCCCATATTTTCTGGATGTTTTCCCATAATATGTCTTGATTTTTAAATTTTTGTTTACCAAGGCAATCCTTAACAATTTTTCTCAATTGGATTTCAATCCAGTGCGCTAATCAACACAAAAGAGGAATTTTATTAGTCCGGATATTTTTTTTTTGAAACGTTTGCGTATTTTTTAGATTGTTTTCCTGTTTAATGATCCCCAAAATGGACATACTTTCTGAACATACTGCAACCTTGCATTCTCTATTACGTTTTCCGAATAAAATAAGGTAACCATTATATCTTGGATTTGGAATGTAGGCCCCCACTTAATGCCAAAAAAAAAAACATACTTACACTTTAATATTACTGCCGAAATGTTTCACGGTTTAAATAGTGTATTTTGGGTCAAATTGTTTTGTTTTTTTTTGTCTCCTGACAGTGCGCTCACTATCGAATTCAAATAAATTAAACTTTGATTTCCGCTTCACAAAATATTATTTCATTTTTTCCATCTCCCTCTTGAAAGAGCCAAGAAATTAAAAAAAAGAATTTCTGTCCTTAATAATATGGCCACCACTGTATGTTGAACATTAATGCTTCAGTTTCAGCAAACGGCTCTAGTGAACAATCATTGTCTCCAAAAATCAATGTCGGTTTTGAATTTTTGTACAGCAATGCGTTTATGGATTTACAAAGTTCTGAAAAAAGAAGACTATTGAATCCCGAAATATTTGTCTTTTTTTTTTAAGAAACTACTATACTCTGTTCAACAAAAATTGTCAGTGCAGGTCTTATGGCAGAGCTTTTTTCTTACAAAAGGTGACGGTCAGTGGTTATATTCCCAAATCACCGACTGAAAAAATATACGCAACCACTGACTAACCCTTCAATTGTTGTTGTAATTTCGCTTTGACGATCGTACATGCTCCCATAACCTGCACCGTGCACAGCCTAAGCCACATTGAGTATGTGACTTATAATATGTGTTCCCAAACAACCCTCATTATTATCAGAGTTACCATTCCCACGTTAATGCAAATCATGGTGTATTTTTCTTTGAATTGTGCTTGAGAGCTTTCATAATGTGAGCTTTTTTAAAAGCTTATTAGAACAAATATAGCAATGGTGTTGTCGCTTGCCTTTCTTATTGTATTGGTTTAAATGTTCTCTTAATCTATGGAGAAAAAAAAAACGCTTAAGTGCAGTTAAGAAGATTTTGGCTGTTTTCTTTAAGGAAACAAGATTCTTTGCGCTAATTAGAAATTAGGTGTGGTTTGCAAAGTGAAGTTGATTTAGTATTCATCGAAATTAAATGAGTTTAAGTGAAAATAATTATGAATTAAAAACGGGATAAAAAATAGTGTTTTTGTTCAAACAAAAAAAAAATACTCTTGATATTTTATAATCAGTGCCAAGAAAAACTTATGAATTTTGTTAAATTGGATTTTGATATCAACCCATTTTCAATTTTCAAATCTAAATCAATAGTTGGTAACTCTATAAATATCTATCAGAGCTTTTTCGAAATCTATAATGTGCACTACGGAAACCCTGTAATATTTGCGCTCTCTTACAGCTTAATGAAATTTCACTGCAGTCAGAGTGAGAGGTAAACGTCCTATCTTCTCTGTACTGACTATTTTTGTTGGACAGAGTATAGGCACGGGTTTCAAAAAGAACTTATCATTTTTGTTTTCCTAAAAGTGTCTCCACACTATCTTAACAACTATAACCATATGTAAAAAAAAGTGGAATGCTACACCATCCTACTGTCAAATTTGTGTGATTGAAAATTATTTTAGATCAGAACAAAAAAAAAAAAAAAAAATGTGTTCGTAACCTTAAACACTGAAATGTATCGAAACCATCACACGGTTTTAGAACCGATCATAATTGTCGGGATGGGATGTAGAACGTATTCCCCTATTCTGTCTCCACACTATTAGGGGGGTTCACCTTCACACTGACTAATATCATTTTCCAACCACAAGTGCCAGAAATATTTGAAATTTCCAGATTTTTGGTGGCAAATAGAAGATGAAATCTGATTTTAATTTCCCCGTCAACAAATGGATCAGCCGTGCTAAGTTAGCACCCGGATGATTGTGTTCCATATGATTCTAAATTTTGGGTCCAAAATTCGAAAGCTTGAAAGCTTATTCCAACACGATCATGACTCAGATCACACCGGACAGCTCGTTAGAAACGTTTTGGGATGGAAAATCGAATCTCCTGAACTGAGTCGTGTAGCAAATGAATAGGAGCCCGCATTCTGAGGGATTAGTAAGCTAAAACTTTTAAATTATTAAGCTGATTGAACAAATAAGGACAGAATGGGACCAAACTAATTACTGTTTAATTGGCTCTAAAGTTAATAGGTCAAGTGCCGTTATTGCCAATAAAGGGTCTTTACAGACATTAACATATTTAAATACAATATTCTATTCAAAGAAATAAAAAAAATGTTAATTTTTAAAGTTTTTCATGTGTTTGAATTTTTTTTGCTTTTATATTAATAGTTTTTTGGAAAAGAAAAATCGATTCGGTTTACAAAAAATCGATCTTTGCATTGAAATATAATTACAAAAAAAGACATTTTATACCATTGTATATGATCTACAAGTCTTGCTGCATCAAATACTTTTCAATAGCTCGCACCGTTAAAATATAAGAAAAAAACAATATTTTTGACATTTAACCTTAAATAACTTCTTACGCGCACACTTGACTTAACAAAATAAACATGATTGCATTTAAAATCGGGTCGGCTACAAACCTACAAATAAAACTAATTTGCCATTTCGCAAATTAGTAGACTAAGTAATTTAGGGGCTTTTAGCACACCTTCTTATTTTTAATTACCTCCAAAATAAGGAATATTCAGGATGTTTCAATAGGTCTAGGTCTAGGCAATTGTTGTTTCAGGTCGCTGTTATGGTTTCAGCTGAACCTTTTTCACTTGCATACTTCTGCTAACCTTTGTTAGCTCGGCGTAAAAGTCAAAGCCGTGCAATTTCATCAACATTTAAAGCTGGAGGAGCTTTGTAGCGAGGGTAGCTGTCCCAAATGTTGGCTTTCCAACCAAAGGAGGTACGAAAATCGCCAATTTGTTTTGTTTAACGTTTTTAAATCATATTTAACATGGTAAACCATATATGAATTGGTATGCGGTAGAGACGAAAACAAACCCAAAAAAGCTCTTGATAGATCAACCTTCGCACGCAAATAATCACAAAGTGAAGAATGCTGTAAGCTGTACTATTTTGATTTTTTTTTTTTGCTATACATATTACCGTTCTATGCTAAGTGCGCTACCACCTAATATTATCATGGTTATTTTCATAAGTACCGTCTTTGAGACACTTCTGTTCAATTAAAATCTGAGGAATAACTATTTGGCTTGTTTTGTTTTCCATTTCACTTGTATATAGAAAAATCTCTTTTTTTACACTGAAATATTAGTAGCTCTATTTCAAATTATCTATTTATTAAATAGCCGAGCTTGGAAGCAGTGCAGTTGTTTCAGCTGATGTTGGCAAAGGAAAAAAACGCTCCAAAGCAGCAGCGAATGGTGCACTTAAAGATTTCGGCGTAGAGTATGCCAAATCGGCACGTTCGGCATGCAAAGGATGCGAACAAAAGATTTTAAAAGAACAGGTTCGTATTCGTAAAACCGTCTTCGATACAGAAGTCGGAATGAAGTATGGAGGCCAACCACTTTGGCATCATATAACATGCTTTGCTGAGCTGCGTGCCGAACTTGGTTGGTTGGCTGATGGAGATCTTCTTCCAGGATTTAAAAGTCTTTCAAAAGAAGATCAAAAAGCAGTTAAAGATGCTCTGCCGTAAGTAAACATGCAAATAAGCCTCCAATTTTTTGACAAATGTTTTTCTTTTTTTAGTGCAATGAAAGCTGAAGACGTCCCCGATGCTAAGAAGCCCAAACTCGAGAAAAAAAATGAAGCAGATCTTGCCGACGAAAAAGAATTGGCAGACAAAATTAAATCCCAAACTAAGAAACTTTTCAAATTACGTGACAGCATTAAGGACGAAATGAGTAAATCGGATATGGTTCAACTTCTCGAAGCGAATAACCAAATGCCGCCAAGTGATTCGCAAAAATTGTACGATCAGCTCTCTGATATGCTGGCTTTTGGTGCTATTGAAAAATGCCCCGTTTGCAAGGGAAATCAAATGCTTTTCCAGAAATCCGGTTACATTTGTAATGGAGATCTGACTGAATGGACCAAATGTATGAATGTTGTAAAAGAGCCAAAAAGGAACCCAGTTCATATTCCTTCTGGCATAAAATCAAGGTTCCCCTTTTTGAAGGATGTCAAGAAGACAGTGGAAGTTCGTGCCATTCAATATATTGCACCCAGTGCAGCAACAATTGCCAAAAATGTTGCTATGAAAAAGGAGGACGAACTTGACGGGTAAGATTTTTAAATTTAAAAATAAATAAAGGAACTCTATAATCCCATATTTTGTTTATATTTAGTCCAAAAGTCAAACGTGTGCGTCCTCCACTCCACCTCTTCCAATTTTCTCACATAAACATTAAAGATTCTGAAGAAAGTTTAAAGTCAAAAATCGCCAAGCTAGGCGGAGTTCTTGACAAAAAAATCAATGAACAAACAATTGCTATATTCTCCACTGAAAAAGAAGTCGAAAAAATGAGTGCCCGAATGAGAAAGGCAAAAGAATTAGGAATTCATGTGATTCCTGTGACTTATGTGGAACAAGTCGAACAAGATCCCACCGGAGCAGTTCGTTTTATCTCGAGCACAAGTTTATGTGATTGGGGAACAGATCCATCGGCCCGTGTACCGCAAGAAGAACTTAAAAGTGCCAAATCCAAGAGCATTTATACTAAATCGGCACCATCGTCCATCAAATTAACTGTTAAGGATGGCCTAGCAGTTTATCCCGAAAGCGGATTGGATTCAATAGCTCATGTATTTGTTGATAAAAAGGACAAGTATAGCGTTGTGCTGGCTCAAGCTGATATTCAGCGAAATAAAAATTCCTATTACAAGATGCAATTGTTGCAATCAGATACCAATAGTCGGTAAGTAACTTTCTGGTCATGCAGACGAATTTAACTTTCTTTTTTTTTGGTTCTATTACTATGGGATGATCGTTTTTCTTTCACAGATACTGGGTCTTCCGAGCATGGGGTCGTATTGGAACCACTATTGGAAAAAATAAATTGCAAGAATTCGATGATGTCCATGGTGCTATTCGGTCTTTTAAAAAAGAATATCTTGACAAAACAGGAAATAGCTTTGAGAACAGAGATAATTTTGTTAAGGTAATATGAACTTCATACATAGTTGGTATCGTATCTGCTTTAAACAGAAACTTTTTGTTAATTTTAGCAAATTGGAGGCTACTATCCAATCGATGTTGATTTTGCTGAGGATGTTAAGGTCGATCTGAATGCCGAACACAAGGTCAAATCGAAATTGGATAAATCTGTTCAAGATTTGGTAAAACTTATCTTTGACATTGAAACCATGAAGCGAACAATGTTGGAATTCGACTTGGACATGGAAAAGATGCCACTGGGAAAACTAAGTCAAAAACAACTTCAAAGTGCCTACAAAGTTCTCACCGAAGTTCACGGTTTGATTCAGAATTCCGGGACCAATAGTCAGTTTATTGATGCTACCAATCGTTTTTACACTTTGATTCCACATAACTTTGGTGTACAAAGTCCACCGTTATTGGAGACCATCAAACAAGTTGAGGATCTTTCAGCAATGCTGGATTCATTGATGGAAATCGAATGCGCTTACAGTCTCATAAAGAACGAAGAAGCTGGCGAGGATGTCAATCCAATCGACAAGCACTACGAACAATTGAAGACATCAATCGAACCGCTAGACAAGAAGAGCGACGAATTTGCTTTGATTAAAAAATACGTCAAGAACACTCATGCAGACACTCACAAAATGTACGAACTGGAAATTGTGGATGTGTTTAAAGTTGCCCGACAAGGCGAGGCTAGACGTTTTAAGCCGTTCAAGAAGTTACACAACAGACGTCTCTTGTGGCACGGTTCTCGACTTACAAATTATGTTGGTATCTTGTCGCATGGTCTGAAGATCGCCCCACCAGAGGCCCCCGTCACAGGTTATATGTTTGGCAAGGGTATATACTTTGCTGATATGGTTTCGAAGTCGGCAAACTATTGTTGCACGAGCAAACAAAATTCCACAGGTATAATGTTACTATCCGAGGTGGCTCTCGGCGATATGTTTGAATGTACAAGTGCCAATTACGTTACTAAGTTACCAAATAACAAGCATAGTACATTCGGCAAGGGTCGTACTATGCCAAATCCAGAAGAATCACACAAAAGGGAAGATGGAGTAGAAATTCCACTGGGAAAATCCAGAACAGACTCTAAGTTGCAGTCTTCGTTGTTATACAATGAATTTATTGTTTATGATATTGCCCAGGTTAACATTCAGTATTTGCTTCGATTGGACTTTAAGTACAAATATTAAATAATACTCGTAAAGGCTTATTTTCTTTATTTCGTTTGTTATATTCAAATTCGTATATATTTTCTCATGTATTTTCTCAAATGTTTTTTATTTTTTTTTGTTTCGAAGTACTAACGTACAATGTTATCTTCCTATTGCTACACTTTTCGTTGTGTATAATTCGTATTATCAATAAATGTTATTATCAAACTAAAATGTTATAATGATTCATGTTTTGTTTGATAAAAAAAAGGGATACCGAAAAGTATGGAAACTTACAATCATTACTGTAGGAAACTGTTTTCGTTAGTAACTAATAATGTCATTTTCCTATTAACTATGTAAAATATCTCTTTAAAAAAGCAACTATTTTCGTCTGAATTTTTATTTTATTTTTACTTGCTTTTAATTCACACCCATACTAGGTTTCAATTTATTGAAAATTATTCACTTATTTTATTGAAGAGAATTGATAATTGACGCAATTTTACCAAAACATCCAAATGAAAATCTGCACTTTTATCTTTAAGAAATGTCAAATCTACAAATTCATCGCAAGAAAAAGTTAAAAACATTTGAAGTTATGGGCGAATTGCTGATGATGTCAATACAAATCTATTCTGTCAGCAACTCGCTTAGCGACGATTGATGTATTCTGTTAAAATCTTAATCTTTTCAAAAAGGGGATCGTTGCATTTAACCGAAAACATTTGACCGAATCACGTTCGACCGAAAATTTGATTTCAAAGTCTTAGACCTCGTTCAGACGGAGATAAAAATATTTTCAGAAAAAAGTTGTCGTTTTTTTAAAAAATATAACAGTGCTCAGAAAGAAATTTTTATCTTTATCAAAATATCAAGTTCTCAAAAGAACGCCGCTTCTGGGGCGAAAATTCGAAATAATCAAACGAGAAATTTTTACCATATTTACGCGCATTTTTATGGGGCCTATTCAAAATATACCTCGTTTTCATTGAATTGCAATTGCGATTTACGATAATCATTCTTGTAAAACGACACTCGTTTACTTTTACGACTGCTTTTGGCGGTCGTATTTGATTTGGATTTTACTCGTTTGATTGTGATTGATTTTGAAGACAAAATATAAGTAAATTCATAATTTACACTATCGTAATAATTAATCGGTTTTCTTTGGTTATCGTTTTGTTGCCTTTCGTTTCGTAATTCGTATTACGCACCCTGATTTTTGTTTATGAATTTGGAGCACATTCGTTTCACTATGCTTTCAATTATATTATCAACTCTAACCTATACCTCATTAGAGTTCTTTTTTTTGATGTTTCCCTGACAGCAGTTTTTCAATAATTGCTTTTACTGACTTCAAAATCTATTCCAATGATGAATTTTAAACGATATCTATTACTGCCCTCAATGGGCATCGCACACTGGGGTAGCTTTTTAATCTACTCCAAAAAGAGTACTCGTTTCATTCCATTTTATACCAAAATTCTCACTCCCCTCGCTCACAAACTTCGTTTTTAACCGATTCAATACCCCTGTCTGCGATTTCCCAATAGTAGTACAACTACAAATACAATACAATAAATAGTGGGTTGCGATAAATATTTTGGAACAATTTGAAACGGAACACCAAAATTCTCACGAAATAAAATTCTCTTCCTTTTCGAATTCTAGGAGCTGTTAAACAGAGAAAAATAAAATTACAAAAAAAAAAAAAAGCATCTTTGGTAAAAATATAAGTAGTATATTCAAAAGAGATTTCAATGGAAAAATAACTTACAATTCTAGTATCACTGTAAAACCACATATAACAATAATTCTATTTATCTACACACACACAATCATAACACTGGTGCCAAACAATGATTCTAAAATCATTCCAACCCAAATTTTTAGTACTTTAATGATGCAAAATTCAGATGTGATTTAACAAATTGTCCAATATACTGCACAGCAATATAGTTCGATGATTTGAAAGTTAAACGTTGTTTTATCATTAAAAACGCTGCCAAAGTAAAGACAACATAAAATATGGCCAAACAGGAAACCGAATAGGAATAATCAACTCCATCAAAACCAAGCATAACTAGTAGAAATTTTGACTTTTTGAACATGCAAAATATTTCAGTATCTGGACAAATCGTATCCGAACGATCGTTGCCATAGAGTGCTGCTACAAGCCCTTCCAAACCATGACGCAGATAACTCATGGACATGAAAAATTTTAAGTAGGCTGGCACGTAGATTTCTTTTCCATATCCAATTCCATAGCAGGAGAGTAGAATCATTGGAACTGATATCACAGGTCCAACAAACATGGAGTTCTTGAAAAAAAAATGAAACAAAAATACTACACTTCCTTTAAATGATACAAAAATTGATAGACTCACAACTATGCTAAAACGTGAGGAAATAAGAACGCCAAGACTATCAGAAGTCATCCCAGTTAAAATTGAGATTAAGAAGATCATGGAGAAACGATTAA
Source organism: Meliscaeva auricollis (assembly GCA_948107695.1). Classification (NCBI taxonomy): domain Eukaryota; kingdom Metazoa; phylum Arthropoda; class Insecta; order Diptera; family Syrphidae; genus Meliscaeva; species Meliscaeva auricollis. The sequence continues at coordinate 28,144,338 of OX403618.1, forward strand.
ACTCAAGTGGTTGGTTGGACATCAGGTAAATCATTGTGATGTAGATCATAGCCAATATTAACATAAATGGTATTTTTGAGCAAACCATTGCTAAGTAGTAGGAACTCAGTTGATACCACTGGTTGAAGTACTCACGCTTAAGTAGCCGAACTTCGGTGGGAACTAAACGTAAAGTAAAGAAAAGCTTTTAAAATACTTTATCTTATATTTTTACTTTTAACTTACATTGAAGTAAAACTGGCATCATTGGCAAGTATAAATAAGCAATAATGATTGTGAATGCGAATCCGAAATTAAACAAAGCTTTGGTAGCGTCATTTCCAACTCCGTCATAGATTCCTCCAACAATGATACCCAGTGCGATTGTAACAATAAATTTCAGTTTGATGTAGGACTTTGTATGTAAAAGAGAATAAATTAATATTTTTTTTTATTTGTTTACAAATCAAGTTACGCTTTTAATTTGCAATGCAACTTTGTATGAAATTTAGAGTTTTTCTAGTCATTTCAGGTTTCAATTTTATAATTATTGAGCTTATAATAAAGTATCTTACTTTATCCCTCCACATTTGTATAAGCATTCTTCGCAATAGTAACCGAAATTGTAAAAGCCACGAACACTTGGATTTGAGTAGCTTTGGATTGATTTCTTCTTCGAATTCTTCCATGGATTTGATTTGTTCATGATAATCGTCATTGGTTTTGTTGTAATCAAAGTCTGGAGTCCATTTAGCACATTTGCCATTCTCAACAGCTGCAACCATTTTTTCATAATAATCGTTGCCATACTCTCGTCCAGCAACTTCAATTACTAGAAATACAAACAAAATATAAGTGTATTGATAATTTATAATTGGTAAAAAAAAAAAATCATTATTTTCGTTACGTATACGCCAGAGTGGCCGGCTGATAAAATAAATATCTGCAGCAAATAGGCAGAACAAGCTAAATCCATTTTGTTAGTTTTGAGTAAATTAAGTTTTAATATTAAAACTTTCGCACAAAAGTTTTGAAAAAGAATAAAGTATTTAATTGTTGTTGTTCTTCCTATTGGCATAAAAGAAAATTCCAGTAAAAAAATAATTGTTGGGTGGACAATTGTGGACTTTTTTGACCGAATAAATTGTGAAAAAGTGAACTTATGTTGTTATGTAATGTGTTGATTACAGCTACGGATTTGGTTTAAGTTATGTAACTAATTCAATAGATGTGTACTCTACACATTTTGGATTCATAATTTGTCAAAAAACTCATTTTTGCGAGAAAATGGACTTATGTTGTTCTGCCTATCCGCCACAGATATTTACATTAGATATTTAATCTATTTATTAATTTGTAACTTATTATTTATTTTATTCTCAAAAAAATGGTAAGCAATTTCCGAGTGGAGCTGAAAGAATTCATTGGTTTATAAAAATATTTTGAATGCTAGACAAATTATAAAACTATTAACTTAACATAAAATAAATAGGGACAAATTGGTCTAAAAGCCAATAACGACTAGTGAGTCATTCTGACATTTGAAACACGTCAATGTCGATGTCCCCACCGTTCCACTGATATGACAATAGTACTAAATTAAAACAAAAAGAAAAAAGTATAAAATAATGTACAAGTTATGAACAATAAAGAAAAGTTATTAGTCGTGTCAGAAAAAAAGAAAAATAAATTTAAAAAATCGTATTATTGTATTATATCGTATCGTATTATTGTTTTGAGTGGTAGGCGGGTGATGCTCAAGTATAACATAGTCAAATTCCCTACCCCAGGGCCGCGAGCTTTTGGCAGTAAGGGGAAACAAAGAGCGTGTGATGGTTTAAACATGCAAATTTTTTTTGCAAAAAAATGTAATCGGGGTAATGCTGAACATTTGGGATATCACATACATAGCTTTTATAATTCTATATGGGTGAAAACAAACAATCAATTTAATTATTGTAAAGGTAACCCTATGGTTGAAGTAACACTTCTGCCGAACTCATGCCTTCAATATATCAATAAAAGCTATTATTGTACTAACTTTTAACTTTAAATACTGCACATTTACAATCTCTCAACTACACATTTATGTAAAATTAACTCATTATATTGTAGAAATTTATTTTGTCTAACACCTACTGTTCGGTATACGGTAATATTTGCATTATTTGTCATTTAATTTTAGTTATGAGTGAAAATAAACAATTAAAGGTTTTATATTAATCGCCACTTATTCAAAACTAAATTAATTACTTAATGTCTATTCTCATACCTACTCTACTTAAATTCTTCTTATTATAATTAATAACAACAATTAAAATCATAGAAAACAGCAAGTTTCATACCAATTACATATGAAAATAATCCCATTTAATCATAACTAGATTCCCTATATATTAATTTGCCTTTCAAAGTTAACAACATGTACATCAAACAAAGTTTAATTATTGTCATTTGTCCCTTTATTATGTTTGTTTAATTAAACTAATCGTTTTTTTTTTTATTTGATTGCAATCAAATTGCATGCAATTTCCATCAGTCCAAATGAAGTTTAACTATGTAATTTTGATATTGATACTTATAGTGTACTTACTAAAGTCTGCTGGATTGTACGTTAGCGGACAAGATAGTCCAATAGCATTCATGAATGGCACAATGTTTTGTGTTGAACCCTGGTAGGCACACTGACCGTCAGCAAGGACGTACACCTTGTCAAACATGTCAAAAAGCTTAGCGGATGGCGTATGAATTGTACAGATAATTGTCCGTCCCGAGTGTGCTATTCGCCGTAATAGTGAGATGCATTGAGAACTTGATAAGTCATCAAGACCGCTGCGAAACAATGTTAATCGTTAAAATAAATTGAAATCAAAATTGATGATAGTAATTTAATTATGTACCTACTAATTATACTTACGTGGTTGGTTCGTCTAGAAATATAACAGGTGGATTATTGACCAGTTCTAGTGCAATTGATAGTCGCTTTTTCTCCCCGCCTGACATCCGCCCACACATGGTGTTTTCTGACTTCTTCAAACGCAGCATATAAAGAATCTCATCGATCTGTGAGAAATCATCGGAATGAGTCAAGACTTAAGATTTTAACAAATTAAGCAATTTTGTTGTCTCTTCGTAGATGTCATTGTTTAGTTTGAAGAAAAATAGATGGTCCTTACGTCATCAAACGTAGCACCATGAGTTCTGTGCATCAAATTACTATAAAATAATTCTTCTGATTGTTCAAATTTACCAACAATGTTTGGTATTTGGCGAACTAAAGGCCTTTTCCTAAGTTTATTTGAAATCTAACTTTCATTCAACGATGACAATAATGGTACATCTTAGAGACCAATACAAATTTAATTTACCATTTCCATTTTTTGTGACATGGGTAACTCGTTGCCAAGCTTAAGGTGCGCTGCTAGTATCATAGCTTCTTGAACTGTACAATGTGGGTCAAGAACTTCATTTTGCATTATGTAGCGAGACATTCGTCGAAAAATCTTTGCTTGCCTAGGTCGACGATTTACATTGATTTGACCAGTTGCTGTGGAGGCACTGCAAAAGAAAATTATATTTCAATTTCCGATCAGTGGATTCGAATCAACAACTGTTGACTTACTTGTAACCTGCTAGAACGTTTAGAAGTGTTGTCTTGCCACAACCTGATGGACCCATCACGGCTGTTAGTTCATTTGATCTAAATTCGCCATTGATTCCACGAAGAATCAGTTTATTTCCTGGAAAAGATGGAAACAACTTTTATCATTTAGAAATTATAATAATTTTTTTTTTTAAACTGACAAATGGCAAATGTTTTGGTATGTTGCATTCATCAGTGTGACCCATATTTTAGTAAAAAAAAATGTGTTGCTCAAAAAGAAGAAACTTGAAGTTGATCAAATTCATTAACAGAAATCAGATGAAAAACAAATAGTTGTCATTTTGGTTCGAAAAATGAAGGGAAAGTTTTGGAGGAGTTTTTTTTTTACTGTTTTCGAATTTTGACATTATAACCTCGTATATCTTTGCCGCATAAGTTTCCATTTTGAAAAATTGGGATCAAAAATATTTTTTTGGTTAAAACCCATTTTAAACTTAGGTATTTTAAGATTAAGATTGGCTTCATTCAAATTTAGAAAACTGAGGGTGCACAGTGACTCACAATACATTCATCCCTGTAGAATACATTTATGGCCTGTAGATGTCGATCTTCTTAGTAAAAAATAAAAAATGGTTTCTATTTCCTTAGCTTTGAATTCATAATATAAAGAGTTTTCCAGTGGGGCCTTTATAACTCTGGGTTAGTTGAAATAAATCACTGCCGTTCAGGAATCCGTAGAAAACGATCAAAAACAGCAATTTCTACGGCGTTCTCAAAAATTGGGCGTCGCCCAGACCACATGGCGTATTTTGCGTAAGGATAAGAACTGTGTAAATCGATCATTTGTGAAATACGAATCAATCAAGTATAGGTTTGCTTAAAGATTCGATCTTTTGAATCGATCGATTTATTCGATCGTTTTCATTTCCTTCATTTTCGTTTCGATATCAATCATTCTAATGTGTGAGTATCCTTATTTCACTTACATGGTCGACTTACGTTCTCCGATTCGGATCTGGAGAAGATGCGCCCAGATGATGAATTACATCGCAAAATAATCTTCAGTGAGGAAGTTCATTTTTGTCACAATGGGTTCGTCAATAAGCAAAATATGCGTTATTGGTCTGAGGAAACAACATTTGCTTCATGAAACACCACTTCATCCATAAAAAATATGTTTGGTGCGGTTTGCATGCCGGCGGCGTTTTTGGGACACATTTTTTCATCGACAGTAACGATATCGCCATGATTACCGATTATTTGGAAGACACACCTTACAATTGATTTATTGAAGAGTAAGTTTGAAGAGCGTGTTATATCAAGAAACGGGTCAGTAGATTTGCAGCCTCTTTCGTGCGATTTAACGCCTCTAGACTATTTTTTTGGGGGCTCCGTTCAGTCAAGCCGACGACACTTTGGAAGAGCTCAGAGCCAAAACTGAACGCGAAATAGCGGCCGTTTCAGCCGAAATGTGTGGCCGAGTCATCAAAAATTGGGCCCAACAAATCGACCGCTACAAACGCGCCAGCGGCGGTGGCCTTATGAACGAAGTCGAGTTCTATTCCTAAATGTTTTGAATATACTTTAGGCCGATAGTAAAATATTTGAATTTGCGTTTTATTTCAAAAAAAAAGTTGTCAAGTTCTTACCTTTTTAAAATATGCACTGGAACCAAAACTCATACAAAATGTGGTCTTTTGTAGTTTTTGGCAAAAAGAGAAAAATCACCCGGAGTCGCGGCTCTAGGTACTCTATGACTCAAGCAAAGATTTCTCTCAACTCCCGTAAGTTCCGAAAAGAATCTTAAGCATTCGCTCAAGCGAAATCCGTATTCAAAAACAAAATGGAGGCTCTCTTACTTGAGTGAAGAGAAATCTTGATTTGGGTAAAATTAAAAAAAAAGGGTAAAAAATATACGCGGTCGGAGACCTATCATGTTATTTAGAGCTTGTTGCACTGACTACAAAACGAAAGGGTCTAAGCGTCTACTTTCCAAAACAGCAAAAAAATCCAAAATGTGTAAAAATTTGACGAAGCTAGATTTTTTGCAAGGAATGAAGGTCGAATGAAACCGTTTTTTGCCCCTAACTCCAGATTTCGGGGGTGTTACGGAATTTTTACAAACCGTTTTATAATCAGTGCAACAAACTCAACAGAGAGCATGATAGTTCTCCACCCGCGTATGTTTTGAGTGTCACAGAGTGTTGCTGATAACGAAATTCGAAGCTCTTATTTGAGATTACTGTCAGTCAAAAATTACATATTTTTGTATAGTCAAAAAAGTGCAGTTCAGTGATAAAAAGAAAACAAGCAAGAATTGACATTAATAACGTATAAGGTAATGCTCCTGACATCACTTGAGTTTCAATTTAACTTGAGGTAATCCTCAAGTGAAGACCTAAGCATTTCCTCAGAATATCGATTATGAATAGTTCAAGTCGCAATAACCCTGCTTGACAATAATACAATTGGGGTATTCGTGCAATCTGGTCAACTCTTGGTAAAAGTGCTAAAGTGCGAAATCTGTCATTTCCATACAAATTTTGACATGTTTTCCACATTTACCACGTTTACCAGGGTGTCATGAACACCCCTTGGGAAGATGACATATCCAAAAGGTTCACCACCTCGTCCACTAAAAACTAAGAAAGAATAATAATTTACAATTAATAGTTAAAACATTTTTGAACAAAATGAAAAACATTCACTGTTTCCATGGTTTATACTTGACCTATTAAATGGTTTGATAAAGACCTATTAAATTGACAGTTGATGATGTGTTAAGCCAAGGAGATATTACTAGCGACTAGTACGAACACTCTTGTCCCAAATTCCGAGTTTTTAAAATGTAGGTATATATCAAAATCTAAAATCTCCGCAACCAATATACTTGACAACAAAAAAGGCATTTAATGGGTCCTATCGGGAATACCCAAAGAAATTTTGTTTCCCCGGAAATATTTTTTCCCCTAGGATTTTTTTCAGCGATCGTGAATCTTCGCTGGAATAGTTTTCCACGGAAACAAAAAAAGGTATGAAATGACACATAAATTTCCTTGGAAATTATGTTCCCGATACCAATAAATTCCGAGGGAAACATTCCCTCGGTATTTACGTTCCCAAATTTTTTTTACAAGGGAATCATTCCATGGGACTTTTTTATTCACGATAATTCCCAATGTCAGCTGATCTACATAGACCTAAAGTACTTACATGTCAGCTAGAATACAACCTTATTTCTTTACTTGGTGATATAAAAAGGCGTGGTTAAAAAAGTGTAACAAATAAACCAGTAATCAACATATTCAACAAGTTAGTACAGCTGTGAATGTTTCTACTAAGCAGTTAGGTTAAAACAGGAAAAAAAAAAATCCACTTAAAAATAATTAACATTGCGATTAACCGAGATGTAATTAAATGTGCCATAACAGCTTTTCAAAAAAAATAACACCAACATCTGACAGAAATAGCATCAACTTCAAAGGTCGAGTTTTGATGATTTTAAATTTTTATTCAATTTTCATATTTATTGGATGAGTAGTTTCAGTGAATTAAAGGTGCAACTTAAATGACGTTCTAGAAAAAAAAAAATAAAAATAAAACACAGACTTTTGATCTTAATAATAGTTCAGTTGTTGTTAATCCTTGAACTGGAATAAATTGTAAAACAATCTTAACTATGTATTTTTCTATTAAAAATTACTCTAATGGATACTGGAAATAATTGTATTTATAAGGTGTTAGCGCACTTTAATTTTTTCAGACTAGAATTATTAAAGTGGAATGCTTCAAATTAAATTGTTTTACTATTAATAATATAATTAGTTTAATTAAATTTCGTATATGAAGGATCATCTAGATGTGACCTGAATTCAAGATCTATAGATACTCGTAACTCGATTTTTCTAGTTTTTGAGATATCGAGAAAAAGAGTTTTTCATTAGGTTTACGAGACTATTGGCTTAAGGTAATATCAACATAGTTGTATACGTTTGTTTTTAGGTACGAAAGACATCTATTAAGAGTAAACAGGTGCATTTTTTGTTGTTGTATTTCAGCTGATTGTTAAAAAGATGTAAAAAATAATGCGTTATTTTCTTCCAGGGCCTAATACAATTTTAAGGCTCTCTTTGATAAAAAATATCGAGGACGTCGCCTTCTTATTGGTCATCAGAAGCACTAGTAGAATTCTACGTTATTGACGGATTGATATGTGTTTGTTTTGTATGACATTTAACTGAGGAAATGAGGGTAAGAGAAACAAGGTTTTAAGTTGGTTTAGGGACGATCTTACAGGTGTAGCACATTAAATCTTGGCATCTATATCTTTACCGAACTCATTCGCTTGTCTATGTAGTCTTAGAGCCAGTAGCCACTTTGATTAACCTGCTAGTTGCAAGGCTAAAATTTTGTTCACAATTGATTTGGTACTAGTTATGAACAAAAAACAGTGTATGGTAGGGTAGCTTGGCCCGGGTTAACAATCGATAGATTCAATATACGAAAATTAATCTTTTTTTGCAAGGCTAAAATTTTGTATACAGATGCTAAGGTACAAGTTAAGTTAAAAAAAACACGCTCTTGAAGGGTTGCCGTGGGCTAAAGGATTGCCAGACATATTTTAAGGAATTGGCTACAGTTATTGGTCAATATTTATAATATTTTTGAAATAGGCAAAGAATCTGAAGTGTTAAAAAAAAAAAAAAAAAACATAAAAATAACGTACTTTTAGGGGGCTGTATTGTTAATTATATTATGTACCACCTTTTACTTTCTCCTGCTTAGTGAATTTTTACTTGCTCTATAAGGTAGACTCGCCTTAACAAAAACACCGGCTTACGTGAACACCGGCTAACGTGAACATAATTCTCCTTACACTGACTACTCTGTAGCGTGAACACGGTGAGAAAGCCCTATAACTCGAACAAATTTAAAATGCATTCATCGTAGAAAACATTGCTTTCTTTTCTACTTTTGAATCGTTTTTACTAAACGGGGAAAACCCGTTAATGATTTCTCGTGAGTCCTGGCAGTTTTTGCTGTAGTCTGGTAATAAGTTTTGTGCGCGTTGCTGATTTGGCACGACCTTATCTAAAGTTTTTCTTGTAAAATGTCGCAAAAAGTACCTAAATTCTTGTCTCTAAAGGAGAAAGTGGATGTGATTGAAAAATTAAAAGCAGGGTCAAGCGTAACTAGCTTAGTAAAACAGTATAATGTTGCAAAGTCAACAATTTGCGCTATCAACAATAAAAAAGAGAAAATTTTAAAATGTGTGAACAATACATTTTCTGGACCTGGAAGGCGGACGACTTTGAAGTGCTCTGAACTTCCAAAAATGGAAAAAGCGTGTTTAGCAAAAAAAAAAGGCCGTGTTTACCAATTTGCAAAAAAAGAAAATCCAGAAAAAGATAACTCATTTTTTTTCATTAATTTCAATGAACCTTAATTTTATTCTTAAAATTACAAACCGAGAAACAAAAAAATATATGAATATGAGTTAAAAAACACATGTCTAATTTATTTGGAAAATGTTAAGAACTACACCTTCGTTAGCATGAACAACTTCGCAAACGTGAACACTCTCGGTTTTTAATAGTTCACGTTACCGCGAGTCTACTGTATTGGTTTCGTTTCAAAAAAAAATTTGAGGTTTAAATCAAAGCCAACATTACGATGATGGAGAACTCCGAAGAAGTGGTTTTCGTCATGCCATCCGTCGGTCTGTGCGTCTGTGCGTCCATCTGTACACTTCTCCACTGCCCAAACGCGTGGACGGATCTATGATACAGATGATTTTTACGTAATTTCGAAAGTTGTTTTTTTTGCTTTTGAATATCTTGTCTAGAACTAATATCTCCCATATAACGGTTTTATGTTATTGAGTTTTTCTCGAAAATGGCTCTAACGATTTTGTTAAAAATTTGTGTATGTATTGTGTTTAGTGATTACAACAAAACTGCATTTTTAAATTTTGTTTCTCTATATCGTGACACAAATATCTCACACACAAATCAATTAATGGTTACAGATCTGTGGTTCAGACGATATAAATATTTCTATAAATGGAATTTGAAAATTTGAAAATATATGTGTTTGTATTTATATCAGATTTTGTGTTCTTTTTTTCGACTGTGTATTGAAGTTCATTTTATAAAATAAAATAATTCAACAAATATATGAATTGAAGCAATGTCTATCAATACTTTCTTCGGATTTAATCTCGTAAGACTAGAACAGCTACATAAACTGAAAAACGACTAACTTCGGGTTGGAAATTCTAACATGGAGAACGAATTTCTTGGTAGTAAAAAATAAAATGTGAATAAAAAAAGGTACGTATAAGCAAGCAGTACTGTACGCATTTTCTAATACAGTTTATATTTTCAAACAAGAAATTGGCCGTAGGCTTGCGCAATGCCAAGTTCGGAAATGGAATAGAGGAACATTAGAAAATAAAATAGAACATGTAGGAACTCATAAAAATTATCATAAGATGAATAGAAATTAATATTGAAAGAAAAATGATTGTTGATTTTGCATTTATAAGTAAAATGTCTAGGATCCTCGCTCTTGTAATGAAGAGGCTCTGCTCTATCTATGGAATGAAAAATTATCTTGTTGTTAGAATTGTTTCCAAATTACATTTTTCCATTTTTTTAATGGCATCTTGCTGGCAGAATGCCGCATGTGAAACGTCTTGGACTCTCGTTTCTCTTAAAAGGAGGGACCGCTCTATCATTGGACAGAAGATTTATCTTGCTATTACAATTTTTGCATTTTTTTTCAGGCATTCTTTCTAATGCAAAAGGTCTTGGACCCTCGTTTCTGTAATGAGGAGAGACCGCTCTATCGTTTCAAAGAAGAAATATCTTAAAGCTATCACAATTATTTCGATAATCGATTTTTTGCATTTTTCGATTGCGTTTGCAAGCAGAATGCCCAGTGTTAAACCTTGCAATCACAAATAAATAGAAAATTGATTTTTTGCATTTTTTGAGTGAGTCTTGTAGGTAAGCGGCGTTATCAGAAGGAAAAGTTCTATGTTTAGTTAAATGTTTTTTTTTGCGTCACAATTAATTATAAGAACATTTTTTTTGTACTCTTGTTTGAAGGCACCTTGCAGGCAAAAGGTTTTCGACCTCCATATACAGATATTCACATCTAAGGCGCTTACCTCTTTTATTTAAAATGATGATGCTTTTGACTGCCCCCCAAAAACCCTTTTTTAAATGCAGCATAACTCAAGTTCCAGTTACAGTTTAGAAGACCTCGATATATATAATAGAAAATAAGAATCTATACCACTGATTTTATCACTCAAACCCAAAAATTGCGTCTATAAATAAATACTCATATCAACTGTAACATATTGATTATTCGACTAAATTTTCAAAATCATTTGTGTATCTGCTCGAGATTTGTGGTTGTTTCAATTATCAGAATTCACAAATGATTTGACATACACAAATAATAATACCCAAATAGTCATAAATCACTTTTGTACCCAAACACAAATTCGATTTGTGATGGCTGTACACAAAAGAATCGTTAATGTCTGTCATTTGCTGTCATCAAATTTGTGGTTCAAATGGTTTGTGTATTTTATTTCCAAAATACACAAATGTTAACAGATTCGATCGCATCAAAAACTAAATACAAGAGAAGTAAAGGGCAAAAATGCTATTGGCCATGATAGTGTATTGTGAGATTCATTTTTCATAGAAAGAGAATCGGAAACTAAGTTGTGTTAGAAAAATGAAATGTATTTTAAAAGAACCAAAATTCACAACTACAGTCTGTCAAAGCTATTCAAATCCAGAAATCTAACCATAACTTCAAAACTGCTGCTGTAGTACAGGACCATGGTCCTGCCAGTACTCATGCATGGATCCGAGACTTGGGTGCTTAGCAAAAGGCACTGTGACCTCTTAGCTGCGTTCGAGAGAAAAGTCTTACGGAGAACTGTTGGTCCTATATGTGAGGAAGGACGATTCCGGAGACGGTACAATCATGAGTTGTACGCAATCTACCTTGAAGCAGACATAGTGACAAAAATTAAGCTCGGTAGACTCCGGTGGGCAGGGCACCTAGCTCGTATGAGCGAAGAGGAACCTGCTCGGAAAGTCTTTTGCGGTACATTCCATGGTAGACGGCAGCGTGGTAGACCATGCTTGCGCTGGAAAGATGGCGTAGACCAGGACGCCCGAAGCCTTGGGGTGCGCAACCGGATGGCGTCGGCTCGAGACCGGGATAGGTGGAGAGACTTGTTGAAAGAGGCCAGGACCGGACCCCGGTTGTTGAGCCGATGATGATGATGAAAATTCACAACCCAGTTATTCGAACTTAGTTCTGGTTCAACTTTGGCAAAATGCAAGTTCATGTCATTTAGTTCATGACTAATGCAATCAAGTCAGTGCTTACACCACCTCTTCACATTCTTACAACAAAAATATATAATTTATTTTATTCTTGACAGTTTTCGAACTCAAAGAGTTTAATAAAACAAGTTTATTTAATCTTCTAAGTTGCAAAATTGTTCTCACTTTATACAATGAGCAGGCCTTTCACCTGCAATGTAGGTACTAGGTGCATTTATTAAAAAAAAAAAAAAAAAAAATAAATACCTCTAAATACAAAATTAGTTGATTGTTTTACGTGCCTTACTTTTACTGACACTGACATAGCGTGGGGTACACCATGCACCTGAATCTAAAGTAATTGTTATGAATTATATTAAAATAAATGTCAATAACAAAATGAAACCGGATTTGATAAGTTTATTCATTCCTAATTAAATTGCATTTGTCTCACATGTCAACTTGTCATTACAATGCTATAGATTAGAACGAGTTGTTATTATTGTTTTTCAAATTGTAATTTCTTTTCAATTTTAACCACATTTGACTTATAATAAAACAAATTAATACCTACGTTTTATTGAACTTTCTGGGCTGAACACATATGACTTTGCAATTGTTAGTTTCGGAAAAAATCCCAAAAAATAATAATAATCATTTTACAGTCATAAAATAACAAAAATAACTTGTTCTTCAACATAACAGAGATTATTTTTGGATTTGGTTTCAAATTGTTCCTAATTTTGCAGTTTGTTATGAATATCATATTAAGTTCATTTGCACAACGCAGCTTATTTATGAAAATTCTGTACCCATCCACCGAAACTGTTTGTATAGATCAAAATATTGTTCATACGCCACAGTAACCATTCCAGTTTAAAAAATTATACAGCTGACCATATCACTGACTTTTAGAATTGTATACTTGGTCCTTGGAAAATTTACAAATGGTGTACCTATGATTTCATCTCGCAGTCCCATATCCTGGTAAGATGTCAGTTTGGTTTTTCATCGTTGGCTTTTGTATTTTTTAATAGTCAGCAGGCTGACCAAAAGTTACAAAATTTTCTTTATATATAAATTTTTACCTTTGGTTAAATCGGGAACTGAATAATTTAAATCACGAAACTCCAAATTAACCGGTGGCCAACTAGGCAGATATTTCAATCCAACTTTCTCAGCTAAATCTTGAGATTCTACACTGATCTCATTTATATCGGAGTTTGATACGCTTTGATGGGAACAGCAACTACTTGATACGTTCTTCCTGTTTGATGTCATGGCTTTGCTCATATTGTTTATATATTTTCTCTTAGCCTTGTTTATGTATGAAACAAAATGTATTGTTTATCAGAAGTGAACTCTCATTATATCATCTGGAAGATAAAAGAAATAAAAAATAGTATTAGCACCAATTTCTCAAACCGCAGATTAAGAAACAAAAAAAAAAAATTCAAAACAATGTACAAAAAAATCATAGTAAAATCGACAACTTTACTGAGATATCTTGATTTATCTTGCATGTCTGAGCTGAGGCTTGTAAAAATTATATTGCAATATGCAGCATGCAATCTACTTCGACCCTATTTAGGGCAGACAAAAGTGCATTAACCGAAGTGCCTGTGTGCTTTGAGATTTATCTTCGCGACTACTATTCCATTTACGAGACCAAAAACCGCAAAACAATGGGTATGGAGATAAAATATTGTTTGGGTACTAAACATAGACACTGGGTGTACACTCAAAGAAATAAATATATCGTTAAAGAAGTTAAGACCTACAATTATTATTAAGTAAAATTGTAAGCCTCACGGCTAATTTCTAGCTCTTAAAACTCGGTTTAAGAAAAATTAAAACTCAAATTGTTTCATTTTTATTTTTTTTTTCTTAAGAAAAACTGAGAGCTAAAAATAATAGTTTTAAACTGATTTTAGAACTTTGTCAAGAATTTAGCCGTTAGAGCAACAAATTTGAATAACATTGGTATTCCCAAACTTTTCCGTACCGTTGCCTTTGTTGCAAGAATTGTTTTTACAAAAAAGTGTAAACTCAGTATGATTTTGATTTTTACCAAAACTTTTGAGAATTATGTTCTTCGGTTTTAAGAAAAATCCATTGTGTTGAAAATCAGTACTATTGTTGAACTTATGACAAATGCAAATTTGTGATACTTCTCCCCAAACAATAGCGACATTTTTAAAAGGTTTTTGTATGAAAAGTACAAGAAGGTTTTATTTATGGCTGAATTACGAACTTAACTTAAGTCTGCTAATCATCAACTTTTGAAAAACTTGTAGATTTTGTGCTCCTCTATATACAAATGATTTTTTTTTTAATCTGATTTTTTTTTAATCTTGCTAAATTTGATCAAAACTCAAAAATTGCGAGGATTCGTATACCTTTTTCTTGATAGATAGATATGTATATGAAATGAAAATTTGTACACTGCCATGAGATTCTAAAAAAAATTATGTTTTTCAGACGTGCAGATTTTTGTAAAAGTAGGTACATACATTTTTTTTAGACCCTCGAGAATGATGTTATTGTGGCTATTGTAGATTATTTATTTTTGAAAGTTTGCTAAGTTAGTATTTTTTTATTTTAAAAATCAACAAGTAACGGCAAAAATCTAAAATCAGAACAGTTTTCGATAATAATGTTGTGTTTTTGAAAAAAAAAAAAAATGATTTTAAACATTCTCAAAAAAAAATTCGAGGTGGTTCGCTAAAAATATTCAGTCTATGCATTGGATTTAAACGGTTCAGTTGTTTAAATTAAGCTGTAATTTTATCAGTTTATGTAAAAGAAAAAAGTGAATTGTGATGGAAGGCAAAAGAAATTAGGTTTTTCTTTTTATTTTTGCCTAATGGTAAGAATTTTTTAATTTTTTTTTAACAGTGTCAACTGGTGAGTCCTAGTGAGACCCACCTGGACGAAACGCCAAATTTTTGTATGGACTTAAGGCCGTTAAAAAAGCTATATTAAATCAATAATTTAACAAGTCCAATTAAATAGTGCTAAGTCTTCTACTTGGCTAATTATTTCAGTAGTATATAGAATTTGTATTATAAAACCTTCAGTTCTACAATATTGTTGGTACAAATACTTTTAGTAAGCTTAAATATTTTAATGATTTTTATAGGTTTTATAGAGAAATATTCAAAAATGTTTCAAATTAATTTCGTCTAAAAATCTATAACTTTAGTTTTATTTTGCAGGATTTTTTTTGATTAAGGTAAATTCTATTAGATAAAATATTGCACACTAATTATGCATACAAATATTGGACAATTATTTTATATAACTTTGGAATAGAGGTCTTTTAGTGAAAATATGTTTTATTGAATGCTTATAGAATTTAATGAAAAAAATCACTAATTTTGTGTTTGTTTTAGCTTAAATTTAAGATGTATTTATTTTCTAAGTCAATGCCATATAAAGTACATTGATTGAATTCAAAACAAAAACTGTCAATGAAACACAGTCAGTAAATTTTTGTTTTTAAAAAAAAAAACTTTAAAATGTTTTCCTTTCTTAACATACATTTTTCGAAAACGAGTCGCCATATATCTTTGAAATTTGATTTAACATTTTCTTGAAAATGGCATACTTACCAACTTTTTTATTTTTAAACATGGTTTGATCATTTTAATAGTTCTATAAACCGCTTTTAAACCGCTCTATACTAATGATGTTAATAATTTCTTTTCTAAAAATTATTTTTTTTTAATATACTAAATGGCATACTTAATTTGGAGCTTCAAAACATTAACAAGTTCTTGAGTTGCTTTATTATTGAATTTTATATTTCTTTTATATTTTTTCAAATTAAATTATTTTTTTTTTAACTTTATAACCATAAGAGCAAGTACGTGTGACATTTGATTTTTTTTATAATTTTTACTTAAGAAAAAAAAAAAAATAACAAAAGAATAATAACAAAGATTACCGGTGACCTTGGTTCCTTTAAATGACTTAGAAGAATTTTACTGCAAATAATCTCAAAAAGCTAATAAAAAGTTAATTAAATTGAAATTTAAAAAATATCATTGCACTTTATTTTGCACATCATATAAAAACAATCTTGTAAAAAAAGATTTGAACAAAATTAAAACGATTGTTTTTCAGTCATAAAATAACAAAACAAGAACTGTAAATATATCTTCAAATTCGATAAAAACTGTTTTAATTTTAAATCATGCACGTTAATCCCCAAAAAAAAAAAAAAACATTAATTTGAAAATAAAACCCATTATTTCTCACAGAACAATAACTCAGTTTTATTAAAGTAGATACTAAAATGATTAACTTTAATTTACTAGTTAATTGTTACTCACAACAACCGTATGGAACCAAATATTTTGTGAATAGAAAAAAAAATTCCAGAAAAAAGTGTAAACAAACTTTATTTGTCTAAATAAAAAGAATCTTGTTTGTATCAACAGAACCAGCTTCTCATCATTATTTCCTTAATATTGTATCAGGTTTTGATAAACCCTATTTTTTCATAACAAAATAAGAAAAACAACATTAAAAAGACATATTTTATAATTTAAAACCTTAATGATGACATATGTACAAATCTATACAAATACAAACAAGTACGTCATCAAGTTATAATCACAAAGATCTTATTTTTTGTAGTTACCTATAACCAACTTAGATGACTAAGTTTGCTCGAAACGAGTGTTCCGTGTTTTATTTGATTTAAATCAGTTTGCATTACATTTTAATGATGATTAATTTAATAGACACTAGATAGATCTTGATTCTTGACTTGACCAAATTAAGCTTCAAACAACTTTTTTTCATCTCAACCTACCTATTATTAAAACAAAAAACTGCATCTTTCTTCAATGGCAATGATATAGTAGGTATTTGTATACGTACATATTAATATGGACGGACTTGTAGTATGAACTGGTTTCATTTCTATCATCAACCACCTGTGTTGTGTGCATGTTTTCAAGTCTGAGGTTGTTAGCATTTTGATCTTGAAATGCATAAAATGATGCTGTCAATACAGCCGGTCTTTCTTAGTCTTGTTATTTTTTTGTTCATATTATTTAGGGCACAAACAGTGCAGATATTGTTAGGACCAATTACTATGAGACTATATCAAGGACAACATCTGACTCTAATTGCACAAACTGGATCTTAGATTATAAATTTTTTTAATAGTTAAATTAACGTTAGAATAGGTACCGTAGAGCATTTGATATTGCTTTAGTTTGAAAAGGTTCATTCCATTCACTAGAGCTTATAAAGTTGTGTCACTCTGTCTGCCTAAAATCTAATTGCATTGCAACTTGCAACTAAAGGGTGGTCTTATTGATAAGGCTGCCTATTTTGTAGCAATAGTACAGCATTACTCAATGGATGTCTTGGCAATATTCGTGAGGAATTTATGGATGTGTTCAAACATGGTTATCAAGCTGATTATTTTAATAATCGTTCGCCTTTTTCTTGAAAACCATTAAATGAATTTAGCGAAGGAACACCACCGAGTATCAGAATATGCAATAGGTGGGAGCGTTTTTGGACGTTTTTTTTTTTCAAATCAATATGTGCAACTCATGGTTTATGCGTAATTGTTTTCTGTGGGAAAAAAATCGGGAAATGATTGAAGGAAGCAATTTTTTTTTATGAAAAAGTGACTTTTTCAGAGTTAAAAAAAAATATTTTAAATGACTTTATTCTTTTCAATTCACTCTGTGGAACTCATGGTTTGTGCCTAATGGTCTCCTCAGGTAGGCACCTGCCATATGACGAAAATGGAAGAACTTATTTTTTTCAAAAATGACTCTGAAGATTTTGATTAAAATTTTTGTCTATACTTCAACAGGCAAGGTCGTAGTTTTGAAAAAAAAATATGTTTTAATCGGTTAGTAACGGTACCTCCCATAGACACGTTTTTTTTCGAATTTTTTCGTAAACGAGTCAACGGATTTCAATGAAAATTTTAGTGATTTTCAAATTATTTTACTACAAAATTTTCCAAACTAACTAAAGTAATTATTTCCTCATATATAAGTACATTTTTCGAAGTTTTAAGTACAAGTACTATAACCGTACTACATATTTACGGTACAAGGCCTAGTAAAGATTTTTTAAGTACAAAAATTAAAGAATTATTATTCTTCTACAAAAAAGTTTGAAGTTCCAAGTAAAAGTACTTGTATTTGTACTTATGCTTCAAGTGAACAATATTGCATTGTATGTATAACAGTAATTGTTAATATATAAATAAACATAATGTATATATTTATTATTCTGGAAGGCCTAACGGGTGTTTTGAATACAATGTAAACTTAAGATTTTAGAGATTTACTAATTCTTGCTCGGTTTTTTTTTTTGATATTAAGAAAATCTCATTTTGTTTGAAAAAAAGTGTTGTTTTAATTTTGAGTTTGGCATCAAAACGAGCCTAAAAATGTTTTTAACAAACAAAACTGGCCTAAAAATATAATAATTTCACTACAGAACGAAAATAATAAATCCCTTTATTATTTTTTTTAGTAAATTTGCTGCATTTAATTATCTTGAATATTTTAGAAACTACAGGTTTTCTCCCTATTACTCGGTTTCATTTTCCATTTTTTTAGCCTCTGATTGATAAATTCAAGACACATTTGTTGAGCTTCTCATGAACACCTAGATCAGCATTTTAGCCACTAATCATGAGTAGTTTATTAGATACAGAGCTTCAATAATAGCAAAAACTCGACTGTTAATATATTAAAGTTTCTCACCGGTTTCGGGGAATGCACATTTGTAAAATCTCTTCGTCAACAATGTGTAGCTACTTATTTGAAAGAAAAGTTATGGATTTCTATTAATAGCTGCATACGATTAATATAAACTTTCAACAAAAAATATAATAATAATAACAATGGGGCGCTCGCAAAAAGACGATTAAGGGACATTGAACGCATTACGTATGTAATTTATAGTAAAATACAGAGAGTTCGTTAAACGATCGTAACCGGCCGGCTTTTTATTTTATTGCCCATGTCCACATTCATTAGCATTTACGACTTTATTATATGGCTCATCTTTTCTTCTCATAGATAAAAGCAAAAGTGGCAAATTAAAAAGTAGTTTACTATATCTACGTGAATCCGTGATTGTTCTACATCCATTATGTATGGCACAAGTTGGACCTTACTATGGTAATAAAATATAAACAAACTTGGTGAAATTAAAATGGTAAAACTATTAACATTGTGTTACTGGCGTGCTTCTGATTCAAATCAATTTAAAACGTGATTTGAATAATGCAAATACAAAAGAACGGTAAAATAAAGAGCATGCATGGTAGGTATGTTATTGTTTTGTTTAAACAAATAATATGTAATATAATATATCTTGGTATCTGTAAGATACGTGACAACCATAATGGAACTTAAAGATGTGCATTGTGTTCCTATAAAGTGAATCATATCTTTTTTTTGTTGCTAAAATTAATATGTTCGTTAAGTGGTTTGGAATCTCTTGATCGTTTATTTGTTCTGCAGCTAATTAATGGCTACGAGTCTTACAACCTGATAAATAATGTAGTCAAAATAGTCAAGTAAATAAAGTAGAGTCTTTATTGAGTATTTGTAATTTGTAAACATTATTATACGGAAGAATGAAAGTGAGATTTACCAAATTGTTGTTCTGTAAGAATATTGATTCAATATGCTTGAAGCCTTTTTAAGTCAAATACATTGGTATTGAAAATTGAAGTGAAACCTAGAAAAATATTTCGCTCATTTACTGTTAAAATTAAAAAAAACTTGATTTAGCAAAAATAGTTTTTGAAGTTTTCAAGTTGTTACATTATCAATGAAAAATGGCATATTCTCGCTTTTAACGGAGATATTAGACAATATTATTTCTAGAAATCGTTTTTATAATAAGAATATGATGGCAAAATGAATAATTCTACATCACTAACTAAAATATCTCGTCTTTTTGACTTATGATAGTCTTCAAGTACATAAGCGATTCTTTTTATTTTGGAGAAATTTACTGAATGCTGTTTTTATTAAAAACTTTCCCTAAAAATTTAGTAAATTTTTAATTTTTTCAAGATACTATTATATAGAAGACCTTTTACTTCTATTGCATTTGGCCATTTAATTTTTAAAGAAAAAATTATACTTCATAACGTAAAGTTTTAAATTTTTTTTCACAAAATTCTGAGTTTAAAAATGATTTTTTTCTTAAACTATTGACTGGATTAAGTTCAGTTGAAATGTAAATAAAAAAAACATGAATTACATTGGTAATCCCAAACTTTTCCGTGTCGTTGCAAGAATTTTTTTTACAAAATAGTGCAATATATTAACCAACACTTTTGAGAATAAAGTATTCCGGTTTCTGGATAGTTCCATTATTTTGAAAAGAAGGAACCTACAATTTTTAATCGGAACAATTACAAAAATACAAATTTGTAGTACTCCCCATACAAAAGTGACAATTTTTGGAAAGTTTTTGTAAGAAAATTTCAAGAAGATTTCACTAAATATGGCTGAATTTTAATTCCAATTATGTATCTTGATTCTAACGAAAGTTATCGTGGTTAAAAATTTCCAACGCCACCGACGACATTGGTACACGCACGCAATAGTGTATCGAAAACATGTTTTCTTTACGTTTTATGATGAAATTGAGTAATTCTGACAAAAAAAAGTCCGTTAAGGGAAAATAAATAAGGTTTTTGTGATAGCCACATTAAATTTGATTTTCTATTTAACTCAATAATTTTTTATTTTTCCGTACATGTAGTGTAAAGGATAAATATAGACATTTTTTCAGAATTAGTCTATTTCATTGTGAAAAACAATGAAACGTATAGAAATCACGTTTTCGCGTCGGTGTCAGTGTCGTTGGCGTTGGAAATTTGTAAACACGATAACTTTTGATAGAATCAAGATGATTGAAATTTGTAAACGCCAAAAGTTGGGGATTAGCTAAACTTAGGTGTAGTTCGAATAAATAAAACCTTCTCATACAAAAATCTTCCAAAAATGTCCCTTTTGTAAACGTTGCAATATACAATGCTTCTGATTTTCAGAATAAACCGGAATGCTTCATACCCAAAGATTTGGTGAAAATCAATATTTTACACTTTTTTGTAAAAATAATTCTTGCAACGGTACCTACGGAAAAGTTGAGGACTACCAATGTAATTCATATTTGATTGCTTTCTTTTGCTTTAACTCAACTTATGAGAAAATTCGCCCTCTCATCTGAACGGCTGAAAATAGACCCACATCTTTGCTAGTTGTTTTCCTTAATCAGATTGAAAAATAATAAATAACTTACTATTCTTAATTTCATGAAAAAATGGAACACTAAAATTGTGAAATTTCTTTAGTCCAGGAAATTTCCATAAATACAGCAACAAGTCATACTATTTATTTATTGGATACAAAATTATCTGTTGGATTGCTAAGAAAGTAGTAATTTTGTCAGCTTTTTCGATAAATTTTAAGAATAAATATCGTATTCTTTTGTGAAACAATTTAAAAGTAATATTAAGAGAAAAATTCCCATATAAAAGTAATTTTAAAGTGGTTTCCTTCAAATAACCCTAATTTTTTTTATTTTTTTATCGAAAGATGGGGAACTTTATTTCTATTTCTTTTATAAGTTTTTAGCAAAAAAATATTTGTAGAATGTGAACATGACACGGGGAAGGAATTATATTAGTGCCAAAGAAAGGGCAAAAATCACAGGTTTTATAATCGAGAAATTTCAAGAAAAATCTTTCGGTATTGTAGTTATTCATTATTCTTTAAGATAAGTTGAAAGTCATGGAAAAATGGCTTAACATGTAACAAAAAAGAAAAAAATATAAAGGCCAAACTTGATTTTCCTAATTTAAACAGATAAAACGTTTTAGACAACTTTTAGAAGCCAACACAAACATTTCGTATATAAACCAAGATCTAAGGAGATCCCTTTAAATGCAATGCATAAGACGAAAGTTCATAATGGAAAAAAATGAATGAATAAAATCGCCCTTAAAACCAAACATTGGCTTTAATTTGCATGGTTGATCCTCCTGGATCAAGGATTAAGTAACTATGTGTATGTAGGTTGTTGAGGATATGAACACAAATTTAAAAAAAATTAAGGGATAGTCAAATCAAAATGTATTTCACTTGGGAATATGTACACATAAAAGTGTCGAAAACAAATCGAAGTTTTAGTTGATACTCAAACATATCAGTCATAATAAGTTGCAGTGGAAACTACTTTGAAACTATACAAATTTTAGGTTTCTATATCGGTAAGATGGTAATGACATTTTTTTTTAAGAAAACTCTTTTTACAAATACATTATTTCTCAAGTGTTTTTATTGAATTTATTTACATGTATTTGATGTATTTGGAGAAAAGTACAATTTTTAAGGACTTTAAGATACGAGATTGAGATAATTTTGATCTACTTAATTATTTTAAAAATAAAATGTAAAGTGGAATTCTTTTTTATTTATTTTACAAGCTAATAAATTAGATTCCATAATAAAAATTAAAATGAATAACTCACATAAAAATCAATTAGGGCCTCCTCACCTTTCCATCAGTATAACAAAAAAAAAAAAAATACTTCTAAATGATATTTGCACTGATCTAATAAAATTTATACGTCTATTCTATGTGAGGATTAAACACAAACAGAGTCAATCTGTACAAACAAAAAATGATCTATTGCAATACTGATTCATGCAATCTGAAAATATTACAACAAGTTTGTTTAAAGTAATTTCAAATGTCTCATTGTTGCTGATATTTTTTTTTGTTACTTGGTTCAATTAGCCCTGCATCATGAGTAATTTATTATTACTGTTCTCTGAATCACCAGAATTCCGAATTGATATTAGAATGTATTGAAGAATTCAGTTGGGGTTATGAGGTATTTACAGTTTCGTGATATGGTTTTGATGTTGCACAAACAAAACTATTTTTTTTTTATAAATAAACTCAAATTTAATATCACCTGATAATTATTTATTTCTGTCAGTTTGATATTTAAATAACATGGACTTGACTGTTAATTTATTCCGAGTCTTCAAAGTCTAAGCAATCCATTTCAAATTAAAGTTTTTCAATGAAATACATTTTCGAAGCTTGAAAATGTTGAAAACACACAAAGTTAAAAAAACAAAAAAAAAAAAAAAATATGTATAAAGATATCAGTTTATTTTTATTTTTTATTGACTAATGCGAATGCCATCTCTTCCACTTTTTACTCCCACCTAGACCTAGCTTCGTACTATGAATTCAAACGTATTAACGATAAGGAACACTTGTTGTCATGATGCTTTTTAGTTTTCTTATCAGTTTACAGACAGAGTCCACAAATCAATAAATACGAGCAATAAAGGAATACAAAACTCGTATGATGTCTTGAAAAATGTGACCCCTTTATTTAAGCTCTAACTGAGTCAAGTTCTAGGCTAAATTGATAAAGAAAATAATAATTCATGAAGATTGGTGATATTAGGGTTGGCAATGATTCATTCTGATATTTCTCAAAATATAGGTAAGTCAGCCAAGTTGAATATTTTTTGTTTTGATATTATGTTTTGTGTTCTTATATCATTCCGTCAATATTTTATACTGAACAATTGCACAATTTTTTATTTTTTTGATTAAGAAATTTATTTCACAGAGTTATTGTATAGATTTGTATAGATTAATAAATAGACTTTGATCAAGCTGCATGCACGCTCAGTCGTTTATAAAAAAAAGTAATCAATTTAATCATTTTTATTGCAAATAAATCATTTAAAATTTTTGGTCTGATGAAAATTAAAATAATCAGATATTTCAGAACTTATGCAATGGTTTAAAGTTCGAAACTTATAATTATAACTTGCACATTGTGATTTACTACTCTTTCATCAGTTATCTACAAAAAGTACCTTGCACATGAACTGCTAACATTAATAAATATTAATGGATATTATTAACTTTTACAATTTTTGTCATTATGACGTTTGTGAATATCTGATTTTTTTTTTTTGAAATATCTTTTAAACATTTTTATAACTGTACAAAAAATACGTCACCTAAGTATTGGAGTGATCTAAACGACAAAAACCTAGTTTTAATACAGTAAAAATGACGAAAACCACATTTTTTTGGGGGTTCTCCATCATCGTAATGTTGGTTTTGATTAAAACCTCAAATTTGTTTTTGACAAGAAACCAATATGTACTAAACTTGCCCATAGAGCAAGTAAAAATCGAAAAAAAAAATTGAAAAATATTGTTACAATAACCTTAATTTATTACTGCAACTAAATCCTTTTTCCAATATAAAAAGAAAAATGTTGAAATTAAGTAAATGTCATTAAGGAGGAAGCCTTAAAATTAATTAAAATAATATAGATTTTTCAAAAAAAAAAAAAAAATGTAGCGCACGACTGTTCTTTGTTCTTAGGGTCAAAGTTGCTGTAGGTGTTAAAGCCTCTCATACATTTTAACCTTTTTAAATATAAATAATTTTATAAGAGATGGAAAACAAAACATAAAATTCACTAACAACATGACTAAAAGAATATTAAATTGTTTTAAGATAAAAAATAAGTAGGTTTTTTTTTTTATAAAGATATTTTTTTAGATACTCGTAATTAAAAAAAAGATATTTTCTTGTAAACAAAAAATCTCAAACTTTGTTTAAATAAAAATTGGTATGTCATTTTTTAGGAAATACTAGAAGACTGGACATCTAAAACAAAAATTAAAAAAAAAAAAAAATTAATACCTCGTTCTCCATAAATTGATTTATAAAAACAATTTGACATATTTTTTAAAAATCAAAAAAAAAAAGAACAAAGTTTTGAAATTATTTTTATAAATAAAATTTTGTCAGAAACTAAAGGTTCCCGTGTGTAAAATTTCCCGTGTATAAAAATTCAATTTCAGTTTTTATTACGAATCCTTACCTTATACTACAATGTCTATTATATTGAAGGTAAAAACGGAATTATATTTAGCTCCTGAAGTGCTCCAATTTCATGGAGGGGAGAGTATTAGTTGCGGTTTAATAAACTATAAAATATTGTTTGATAACATCTCTAATAGCCAAATACTGATAAATACAAAATTAAATGACACTAATGGCCTATTTCTTAGATGATTTATAGCTATTAAAAAGATTTAACAAAATTTGTTTAACAAATTATTTTATTATTCATCACGATTGTAAAGCTATAGGTAAGTGCTAATTATCATTTCGTGTTATTTTAATGATTTTGTTTGTTTGAAGGAGTTTAAGTAATTTTTAATTTTGTGTCCCCCAACCCTGTGTCAGTTGTTCCCATGGAACGAAAAATTATAACTCATAAATTATAACTTAAATTTTTAAATATCAAATTAGAAAACAAATCCAAAAAACCGTTATAAGGCGACAGCATCCTGGATTGTAAGCGCCATCTTAAGTAAGTTTGTAAGTAAAGTGACACTAATTGCTCACGCTCAGCGTGTGCAGCTTTGTAAACAACTTGCAATTGCACTTTTCGATGTTATTGAAAAATATAAAATAAAGCTAGTGTGGCAGTGCGCATGGCTAAGATTTTATCTTTATGTCTCGCAGATAAAATAATATTTAATTTAATAAATATTTAATGCAAATTAAGACCTCTTAAACAGCTAAATGGCTCTATCAAAATATTTTATAACTATTAATTGACGTTTAAATAAAAATTATTATTTTGTTAATAATTAACTAAATGCTTCATGTTTTATAAAACCGCAAGAAAATTCACTATTTAACTGGAAATTTTCAGAAGTTTTTATTCAGTGTTTTTTGTTATATCATCGAAACAAAATGGACAAATTTTTAATTTCTGCAGTTGTCGTTACAGTTTTTTCGTTCCTTTTCCTTGTGGTAAGGATCTAGCTGTGTTATTTTAACCTGTTTTATTTATAATTTTTTTGTCTTTTTATTTAAGGATCTAGGACAAGCATATGTGGTGTTTGTTCCCGGTGTAGGTAATATAACCATTACCGAAAATTAAGATTGTTAATTTTTATAATTTAATTACTAATTCATTTGCCTTTTTTCCATAAATTGGAACGGAACTGAGTGCAATTTTGAATTAAATCTCGAAACATAAAATTGATAAAATTCGTATAAAAAAAATGTTTTTTTACTTCTAAGAAAATATATATTTGGAATTACTTAAAAAAATAACATTTTCTTATTTCCTTGTGTATTAAAAAAAAAACCCAAGCGCCGAGAAAGGTTTTGCAGAGAATCCACTTTCAATCATGAGGATCCAATTTTACAGTCTAGCACAGAAGGAATTGAAAATGATTCAACAAAGGCCAAGAAGAACATAGCTGTGACTGTGGAGAAGACCAACAAATCTAAAATAGAAATCCACCATATTGACTTTCAAAGCCACTTATGGTCGTATGAAGCTGTTTATGGCTATCGCAGTATATGGAATCCCGGAAAGGTGCTTTAACAGAAGGTACTATCTTCAACTGATCCGAATAGTTTACATCAGCAATTGAAGAACATGTTTGAGTTGTTGGGTTTTGACGTGAAAACGTCAATGAATTTTCCACCATTATTGAGTTAGACAAAGAGACCCTTGGCATATAGTTAGTGCGATGGACTATAACACTGCCACGTCCCGGTGCACTGGCGCGTGGTGGTCGTAGACCGATTCCCTGCTACCTTGATTTTTTTATTCAGGGGTACTGCCTTTTGCAAGGAATTGACAAATCCTTTAAGAGTACTGCTTGTCACGACAAGTGCAAAGCCACTCAAAATTGTCAGAAAATTGTAGGTCCCCTCTATTCAATTCCAGCTAACTATACACCCACACAAGAAATGCTTGAAAGAGTCAGTCACTATACTCTGTCTAACAAAAATTGTCAGTACACATGTTATGGAAAAGCTTTTTCAAGCTATTTATATGGGATAGACATATGTTATATGCTGCGTTAAAAATAAGATGCAAACGTCACATTTTTTCCTGTTCCTGACAATCTTTGTTGGACAGTGTATAGGCCTTGGTTATTCGTGATCTAGTCGTGACACAATTTATTAATTGATTTAAGGAGCTCAACTTCCAGGGATTAAAATCGATTTCACAAAAGACCCATTTTTAAAACTGACGCAGAATTTCACTAGGAAATTACTGAGGGGACTGATTCCGGAAAACGAAAACGATCGAGCGATATCGTTTTGACTATAGCTGTCTCTATTACATCTGAAGAAACAAATAGGGACAGCTATCGTCAAAGAGATATTGTTCCATCGTTTACCAATTTACGGGCCAGCATTACGGAATCTTGCCCATGCTCCTTTCAGTATTCGAATTGTCAAAAGAAGAAGGCAAATGAAAGGAAATACAAACACTAACTCTATAGGAGCTGCAAAAAGATGTGGGTGGACAAAAAAGCTCCATGGTCCAATTTTTATGACTATCTACCTCCAAGACCAAGTTTAAACAGCTCTTTGGAGGAGGATGAAGAGCCCTATTAGTTGACATATTTTCAGAGGTTTCGCATCTCTAATTTACTATTTGATTTTTAGAACGTCTTTTTTTTGGATTTCCAATAATTCTGTGGAACAAAGGAAAGGTAAACTGTTATGGTTATAGGTCCAAAGAAAAATTAATAACAATCGAAAATCATGCTGGTACAATTCAGCAGGTGTCGCCATTGCGGACAACAGTAGTGAAAGCAAAGGTCGCATTAGAATATTCGTACTTTACCTTGGACCCTACTTAAACCTTGAAGACATACAATAATATTTTTAAAAGAATAATAAAAAGTTGATGTAAAAATGCAAGAACAAAAGCAATCAAATGCCAATAGTTTATTTAATCAATTTAATTAGATGGAGTAGTCGATCTATCACCCAAAACTGTAACACCAATTACACTTGGAACATGAATTTCAATTTGTGCCATTCCAAGGTCCTAAAACAAAAAGTTAGAACAAAGTATTATCTATTTAATAAATAAATTATAAAAATTGAAAATTGCTTACCACAAGGAACCCAAGGATTAAAAATGCGGCCATTGTATAAATTGACATTTTTAACTATCTGATTTAGCAAGTTAACTGATATAATTCTCGCTTAAGTTACTTCTTTAAATAAGAAAAATGTGCTGCATTTTTATAAAATACAAATTTTGAACTTGAGTCGTTAAGAATTTCTAATGTATGTAATTAGAACTCATTTGAACAAAAACAAAAAAATAATAGGTGACACAATCGGTCTTGTTAATAAATAAAAGCAAACAAACTAACAAAAATGAGGTGATCGAGAAAGATTACAATTCTTATTGAAATTACGGAAAATGGATAGATAGGTAGGATAATTGTATGCACTAACCCCCCTTGAAAGAAAACGTGTCACTTTTTGTTCTTTTCAAATGAAGAAATACATCAGTGAGTTTACCCAAAAGCTGAAATATACATGCACGAATATTGTATTTAATATTTTATCCTAAGCAAATGTGTAGTGCTACCTGCCCCTAGGGGCGAATTTGATACATTGTGGCAGAAAAATAAGTGTTTTTTCTGTTTAATTTTATTTAAACAGTGTTGCCGTGTGCACACACAAATTTTAATCAAAATCGTTTGTGGTTTTTAAAAAAAAAAATTTCCATCTTCGTCAATCCTCATTGGAATATTTAAGGAGAATCCAAATTTATGGCATCCCTATACAAATTTTGCATTTTTGGCGGGTTTTCATACTGATAAAAAGTATAAAAATTATTTTTTTATTAAAGCTTTAAGAAATTAAAACTGATTTTCATTGTGTAGGGGAATGCATTTTCTACAAATACTTAGAACATTTTTACTTGCTCTATAGGGCAAGTATTGGTTTAGTGTAAAAAAAAATTGAGGTTTTAATCAAAACCAACATTACGATGATGGAGATCTCCGAAAAAGTGGGTTTCGTCATGCCGTACGTCGGTCTGTGCGTCTGTGCGTCCATCTGTACACTTCTCCACTGCCCAATCGGGTGGACGGATTTTCTTAAAATTTGGTAGATGATTTTAACGTAATTTCGAAAGTCGGTTTTTTTTGATTTTGAATATCTCATCTAGTACCTCCCATACAACATTTTTGAGTTATTTGAATTTTATCGAAAACGGCTCTAACGATTTTGATTAAACTTTTTGATATAAAATATTCTTTTAATAACAAATTTTCAAACGATTTAAAAAAAAAATTTGGTATGCCATTTTGAAGATGGCTAATATTTATTAACACCGAAAAATAAAATTTTGAAAAACACAAATCATTGACCCAATATGGAAAAACAAAATTATTTTTCCAAAAAAAAAAAATCCAAAAAAAAAAGTTATTTAAATACATCTTTAAAATCTCAGGTTTTACGAGTAAAGTACGAAAACTCGCATTTTTGTATTATTTATTTTTTAAAATTTTTTTTTTTATAAACGACAGATTAAAAAAAAACAATTTTTTTTATATACAAGAGCACATAATTTACAAATTTTTGCTAGAACACTTTTCGATAAGACTCACTGTTTGAACAATATGCGAACAAACCGTTATTATTTTCGACATTTGACACATTTTCATATCGCGATATCTTCTAAACGATTGCTCGTATAAAAAAAATGCCAAAAAGTGTTTTTAGGGAATCACAAGACCTACAAGGCTCACATAGATGTACTCTTTTTGAAGGCTTCCCCCGTTTTGAAGTTAAATACGAAAAACCAACATTTGTCGACATTTGACATTTTACTTCTATCGACGCGACGTTTCAATGTACCAATTTTCAGCTCTATGCGAATTATTTCTGGGCTGAATTTCTATTTTGTCCAGACTATTAACTGATGTTTGACAATTTTCAAGAACTTGCATTACCCCAAAACCTGAGTCACAAAATGTTCGTAAACATTTAAAAAAAAATATCCTTCCAAGATAAGTTCATGACAATTTTCTTCGATTTTTAACTACATAAGTAACAAATTTTGTTGGTATACCTTTGTCCATGCTAAACATAATTTCTCTGTTAACAATTATGGTAAAACGGGTCAAGATATCTCGACTTTGAACACCTCAACTCAGGTGAGCGTTAATTAAGAATTATGACGGATATACATAACTTTGTATACACAGAACCTCGCACCTATTTTAAATCTTATAGTGATCCCAATGAGCAACGGTAGAATAAATCAGGGATATGTGGCGGTATTGCCTATGTGGACTGCCCGATGATAAGTCCATACATAAATCCTATCAAGCATTTGTGAGACGATCCGATGGGCTAAAATTCTATTGAATTCCTATTGATTTTGTTTTGTTTTGTATTTGAAAACAGGTAGTCTCAAATGAGTCCTATTTCAATTTGTTCTATTTTTAACAATGCTATCCATTAAAAAATATCAAAAGCCTTACATTTGAAGTCGGTTGTTTTTCTTTTGAAAGATATCATTTTAAATGTTAAATTTTGTAGCTACAATGTGCTATATTGTGAACGAAGTTCTAAGCCTTTATTAAAACCTTTTGTTTCAAGATTTTTAACGGTATCATAAATATTTATGCACGTCAATTACATCGGGATTATAATAATTGTTTTAACAAAACACAAAAGTTTGATTCCATTTTTTGGCTCCTAAGTGTTTAGGTATTTAAAATTTTTTCAAATAGTTTTCATTTGGAGTAAAAACAAAAAGTGATATGTTTTCTTTCACGTATGTTTTTCGACTCAATTATCCAAAGAAACCGATTTTCCAAAAATATACATATAGGCCCTCATTATGAAGAGCGAATCGAACGTAATAGCGAATTCTCTAATTTCGAATTATGAATAGCGAGCGATTTTCTTAAATTAAGTTCGCTTTAAGTGTCAATACCCTAGCATATTTCACTATCGTCACGAAAGTTCGCTTATTGAAAAGCTCGCATTTAGGCGAACGTTCAAATCTTCCTTGATCATTTTATTTTAGTTAGTTTGTTCCCTTTTTTAGATCATTCAATACCGATTGGTGACTAATTTAATTACAATAATAATAATTATTATTTTATTTTTTTATTTGTCCTAATTATATGCATTAAGAGCCCTTTTCAAACTAATTTATAAAAATCAGTTTTATTAACACGCAGCCGAAGTTCTTATATAAAGAGTGAAATTTGGTGAGAATAGCATTAGTTAACAACTATCAGAATGTTTAAAACGTCTATTTATACAACCGCCGCATTTTTAATCCTTGGGTTCCTAGTGGTAAGAACTTATTTTTTTTTTAAACTTTTTTATACTAAATGGATCTTGTTTTTTTTTTTTAGGATCTAGGAATGGCCCAAGTTGTTGTTCTAGTTCCAGGTGTGGCCGATGTTACAGTTTTGCCATGAAATTGTGAAATAAAATGATTTGAATAATTAATTGTTCTTGATTGCTTTTGTTATTATTTTTACTTGCGATATAGGTTTCGTAAAGGATTCGTAAATTCGTAAACAAAATTGTACTCAAAATAACAATAGGGCATGGCACTTCTACATACATATGATAGAGAATGTAAAAAAAGTCGTCTCTCAATTCTGTCCGTCTGTGTATACCACCAAAACCAACTACAGCCTGCACCTATAAAATGATTTTCTTCAAATTTGATTGTTAAAGGTTACCATTAAGGAAACATTATTTTTTTTTTTCAAAAACGGCTCTAACGATTTTGATTAAAATTTCTTATTTACTTTTGTTAGTGAGGTAATACTTTTGAAATGAAAGGTATGTTTGTATAAATTTTACCCAAAGAACTGTTTTTTTTTTTATTTTTTACTTTCTCTTTAATGACTTAACCAATTCGGATGCATTTTTTTATTCTGAAGCGTCTTAACAACTTTAAAATTACTTGATATTAAAAAATAATTTTTGGATTTTTAAAATAACTTTTAATTTGTTTTTGTTTAAATCAATTTTTTGAAAACGGGTCACTGTATTTTTTTGAAATTTTAGTTTAAGATGTTCAATAATGACATTTTCTAAAAAATGGCATACACCCTTTTTTTGAGCAAAGTTTGAGTTTTTTTCTTTCTAAAAATGTATCTTTTTTAATCAAATCCAAGATTCTAGGAAATCTTGACCCAGAAAACATCCAAAATAAAATGCATGACTGGGTCGCACGCACTTGCTCTTATAGATAAAGTTACTATAATATGCTAAGCCTTTTTAATTAAAAAAATGTAAATGCAGTTTTAGAAAAACAATTAAAAAAGCATAGAATTCAATTTTCAAATGACTAAAACAGTTTCTTAAAACAATTTAACCTCAAAACGAAGTATGCAATTTGATTTCTTTTATAATGATACATTTTTAGAAAAAAAAAATTTAAGAACGTAAGAGCCGAAAAAACTGGCTGTTAAGTTATATGGAAAAAAAGGAGAAAATCAGAATTAAAAAAAAACGGTTCTTTGGCAGGTACCGTTAATAACGATTTAAAAACAAAATGGTTTTCATTTAAAGATAGACCTTGTTCAAAAAAAAAGACCATGATAAAAAAATCAAAATCGTAGGAACCATTTTTGAGAAAAATTAATTTTTCTTAAACCGGTATGTGACAGATATCGTTATTTTTTGTCAAAGAAAAAAAAAAAAAAAAAAACGTCTGGGGATAGTCTCTAAAAAACACCACATACCAAGTTTGAAGTAAATCGACCTACCCTTTAAGACTGTGTTCTCCGATACATACAGACAGACAGACAGAATTGTCGGACCCACTTTTTTTTCATTCACTATCATCGTAATGTCATGTTTGATTGTTATCTGAACTATATAACTTGATATATAGTTCCTATATCGCAAGTAAAAATCACAACTTTATTAAATTACATAGATTTAAAATTAAGTACATATTGTTCAAAAGTTCTTATTAAAAATTGCAATTTTCATATTAAATATTTGTAATGGTAGGTACTTAAGATTCAGAAGCCAGAGCAGCAAATTGGACATTTTTTTTAGAAAAGTTTTTGTAGGTGTTAAGGCCACAGTACACATAATAAGGTAGTAAACAGTGGGTAACAGCTTAAATGATCCAGTTCAATTTTGAAAATTTAAAAATTTTGAAAACCTAAATGAGATATCCAGCTTTGATCCAGCTACTTTCATAAGCGTTAACGGTAGAAGGTAAAACTTTTAATAGTAGGCACTTTTAAAATTAGTTTCTTTTTTATTTTCGGGATTAGTTTTTTTTTGTTAGTTTTAGAAAATAATTTCCTTGCAACATTAATAATTAAAAATGGGTCCGCGAACAACTGTTGAGCAGTGAAAACTCGTCATAAACCATTTTTAAAAAGGACTTTCAAGGCGGAAAATTGCTGAAGCTTTCAACATGAGTCCTGCAACAGTGCAGCATATCATAAATAGATTCGTACATGAGAACCGTCTGAAAGACAAAGGCAGAAGTGCGCCGGATAAAATATTCACACCAGCAGATGAACGCACTATTATCCGAAAAGTGCAGCAAAACCTTATGTTATCGGCTCCCAAAAAAGCTTCTCAGGTGCTCAAACAATACGCCGCGTGCTTCACAACCACGATATTCATGGTCGAGTAGCTCGAAAAAAGCCTTTTATCAATAAGAAAATTAAAAAAAGTCGTCTTAACTTCGCCAAGGAACATGTTTCTAAGGACTCTAACTTTTGGAATACCGTTATTTTCTCCGACGAGTCCAAATTCAATATTTTTGGCTCAGATGGATTGTCTTAAGTGTGGCGAAAACCTAATACAGAGCTCAAGAAAGAAAACAACGAGCATACACTGAAGCACGGGGGCGGCAGCGTAATGGTTTGGGCATGTATGTCCGCTGCCGGTGTTGGTAATCTAGAATTTATCGATTTCGGATTTCGGACAATTTGATGCAAAGCGCGGAGAAGTTGGGCGTACGCACTAATTTTCGTTATTACCAAGACAACGATCCGAAGCACAAAGCAGGTATTGTGCAGTCCTGGCTTATATGGAACTGTCCTCATTTGATGAAACTGCCAGCACAGTCACCTTATATGAACGTCATTGAGAATCTGTGGGCACTGCTAGACAGGAACATAAGGAAGCACCAAATATCCAACAGAAATGACTTGAAAAAAGTTATTCTGGATGAGTTGAATAAAATAACCCCAGAAACCATCCAAAAATGTGTGGAATCAATGCCAAAAAGGTTGAAAGCAGTGATAGACAACAAGGGTTTTCATACAAGATTTTAATTTGTTAATTTGTTGACCAATAAATGTTAATTATGAAGTTATTTTACCTTTTTGTTAAAAGTGGATCGATTAAGCTGTAACTATGAATTTTGCTGTAAATTCAGAAAATGTGGAGTATCTTTGGTTAAATGCATCGGATGTAATTGTAAAGTGGCATAATTATAGAAGACACATTAAGTTGCAATATGTTATTTTAATGTCGATGGTAACTTTTTCGAGTTTGGCTATACAGCGGTTTAAATGTTTTTAGATTCGCTGGATTAATTAAGCTGTGAACCACTGTATTCCGAGGTTTCATTGACGATCGAGTGTCAAAATCAAAAAAAAAAAAAAAAATTATTGGGACCATGTTTTGCTTGTATTACCTAGTTTGAAAACTTCATTCGAATATCGGTACGCATCGGTTCGTTGCGCATTTTCGTCCCGAAAGTGAATTTTAATTAAATTGTTTGTGTTCTTTATTAGTTCTTAATAAAATAATCTTGCATATGTGTTCAAAAATGACAGAAATTCTCGGCGCTCATTTTGTCATAATTTGACAAACAATCATTGACAAAATCCGGAAGATATAACCTTTAATATGTGTACGGTGTATTAAACCTACATTCCTACTTAGCTTTTGAATAAAACACAACGTTGAATTGAAATCAGGTAAGTTTAGTCTTTTAAAAAAAGGTAAAAAGCCCAGTACGCTGTTGAAGCGAAACATAAAATCCTATACAGAAATCGTTTTTGTTTGCTTTTGCTTTTCTTGGTGGAGACCAACGAAAAATTTCGTTTCGCATCAGCAGTGTACTAGGCTTTAAAGTAAAAATAAAATGATTCTATGGCACGTCGTTACATAATACACATTTTTTTAAGTGCAAAGACAGGGAAAAAGTGTGGAATTCCTTAAGAAAAAATGCACCTGAGGTCGCAAATAAGTGTGGGAAATATCGCACATGCGTCGTACTTTAAGGAACAATTGGGCAATTTTGGCCTTCTGACCAATAACGATGCGTCATATATCTTTGAAAATGTCTCGATTCACTTTGGGAAAAAAGTTATGGCCCAAGTAAGCATATGCAAATTAAAAGCTTACCCAAAGCTATTGTTTTCTTATTATTAATTTTTTTTTATAAACATTTTGCACCTTTACATTTAATACACATTATTTATATACACGCAAGTGCATTTACATTAGATAAACAACATTACATAAATTTGAATTCAAGTCATCAATAATAACTTCTTTAAGGTCCGATTCTTAAAATATTTATGTTGAATTTTTGAACATATTGACTCAGTAGATGTCTTGTGAAGCGAATTTTTCAAAAACTGCTAATTTCGTCGGAATCAAATATTTTTTTTAAGTTGTTTGGGTACAAGCCCTTTAATTTTCTTGCCTTAAGGGTTTTTTGAAATTCATTATATTTCTCATGTTTTCCGTGATAAATTTTGTTGAACAAATTCAGATTCGTACTCAGCATCCCAGAAAACATAAAGTTAGCTATAAAAAATTATTAATTCAGAACTTTCCACCTCTAAAAACAATTTAATTGGACTGCAGAAAGTATTTTGGACAAATCATAAATTTCCCTTTGCAACATCTTTGCACCGAAAGCGAATTTTTAATTGACTTCATTTTTACCCATTAATAGTTTGTTAATGTTTGAATGTACCAAAAAAACGAGTTTTTGACATGTTCATATTATTTTCATATTCGAGTTTAACGGTCCAAAATCCTTTAGAAAAGTATTATTTGGTTTGAAGGCGATTTTCGTTGTGGTCTGCAACGTTATCTATAGTATACTTTGCTATGTGTTACAGTTGTCTTTGATTTGTTATTTTTATGTGAAGTTATTTTTTTTATTGCTTAATTTTGAAATACTGTGTCTTGGAAACTGTTGGCCCTTCAAAAATGGAACTGAGGTCAAATTAACAAAGTTCGAAACCATATAATAATAAAATTTACAGTCAAAAACTAGTCCTTGATTGCTAAAAATGTCAATTACTAAAAAAGCGCACAAATTTCTTTTTTTCATGATTCATCGTTATTGGTCTGAGGGCCAGCTCCCATACAAAAAATTCCCATTGTCCTTTGACTTAAAAACGCCCCGAAGACTATGATTGCATTGATGATTGGTCTAGTAGCTGACTGGTGTTTTTGAAACCTATGGGAAGTAAGGAAAGTGCTGTAAAAGTTTTAGCCGTCTTGAAATGTCTTATTTTTTTTAAATTTTTATTACTTTTTCGACACTCTCCCACGGCCACACTCAACACTATTTGAGCAGCTGACTTGCAGATCCTTAAATGAATCAAGAATTTCCCATACATGCTTTGAAAGGTCATTTAAAACATTTACCATTTTATGGTAACGTTTTACAACACACGGGCCTACGATGCACATTGCATGATTTTTGTTAGTTTGTTGATTTTTTTTTAATTAATAAGGAATGTGATAACAATTATTTTTGTTTTCTTTATTTTTTAATTAGTCCTAATTATATATGTTTAAAAGCTGTTTACAACCAATGTTGAAAATTCATGTGTTATGAAAACGCAGCACAATTTTGTATATAAAGAATAAAATTTATATGAGAAGAGCATCAGTTAACTTTTTTGGATCAGAATGTTTAAAATGTCAATTTATACAATCGTCGCATTTTTAATCCTTGGGTTTCTAGTGGTAAGTAATTTTATTTTTGACTAAACGGATAATGTTATGGTTTTGCTTTTGTGATTAGGATCTAGGAATGGCACAAACTGATGTTAAGGCACCAGGCGTCATCGAAATTGAACTTTTGGGATGAAATTTTTTAATAAAGTTGTTTGAATTTAATCTTTGTATTTGAATTATTCAAATCTTTTTTTTCTCTCATACTATGGTATTATTTTGCCAGTATTTTGAATCACATCTGCCAACAATTAGGTGTAAAATATGATGCTTTAATCTCAAAACAAGGATTAATTATAGCAGGCATTACCATCACACCATTTTGGTCTTTAAATATTTAATAATAAGTCTTCTGAATCTTAGAGCTTAGCGTACTTTAAGATCTCAGACGTTATTACTTTTTAAAATAGACTTGGTTTGTTAGAAACACCATTTGTTTGTTTTTTTTTTCTTGAAGGAAGGGGTTGGGCCCTCTTTGATAGTAGACAATCCTTGCAAAAAAAAAAAATAACTATTAGCTACAGTAAATTTATAATTAGGAGCTAATTGCATTAATAAGAGTTTTTCTTTGAAATAATGATCGTGTAGGCTATAGGGTAATGTCTCATTATGAATGTCACTAATAAGTATTCGCCCACTTAATAATTTTTATAATTGCTTTTAGCCGCGTCACATTTTACTATGAAATTGTCTATTTAACTCACTCTGGGATGTCAATTATAATAATAATAATTTATCGCTTTCAATGAATTTCGTAGCATATCATAGTTTAGCTTTTGACTTTATTCTCAGTGCTCTAGTCGTATAATTAGTGGTTTTTTTTGTAATATTAACTTGTAATAAATTATATTATTCGGATGAAATTTGTCTTCTTGGCATAAGATAGGGATTTCTAATATTATTTATAAATGAAATTTAATTTGAAAATTAAGATATCATGGATTTTTTAATATTAGGAATTCCAATAGGGTAAATAAGAGTGAAAAGCTATTTCTGAATTAGATGCGATAGAGACACGATTGATAGTGGAATCGATAGACTATATGAATAAATACATAAAAGTCACGTATTCAAATACAAAATTTGAAAAATCTACAACTCGAGATATGGACGTTTAAATGTAAGAAATGTTAAAAATTAGGGTAAAATTGTTTTTAAATAAATTTTATGTTGTTCAAAAGAAAATTTATAATTATTTGGCAGGTATCGGCCAAATTTTTAATGTATGCTTTGGTTTTTAGTCACTGATTTTTTAAAAGCTGCACATTTTCTGTTTTAAGGTCTAATATCCAGCCATAGGGTTACCTATCTACAAAATACAATTTGCGGTAGGGTTGTATACTAGCGATATCCCGCCAAGGCATAGGGATGCCACGCCTTAAAGTTCAATTTTTTTTCATTAGCCTGACACATCTACATATATGACAAACTTTACATATATGTATAAAAAAATATAATATTAAAGAATATTCAATTTCAAGATTTGGAATTAGAGGATTTTTAGAAAAAGGCTGAAAACCTATTTTTCAACAAAAAGTGGATAGATTTCTTAAATACATGAAAGTTACATATACAAACAAAAAAATATGAAAAATCTAAAACTCGAGGTATGAATGTTTTGAAGTGAAAAATGACTGAACAGGTGTTTGAGAAATAGTTAACCATAAATTATTTTGGACTTTATTTAAAATAAATTGTACGTTTTTGAAAAGAAAATACAAAATAACCTTGCTTGTCTCTACCAATTTTTAGATTTAAGCTTTGTTTTTGGCGGAGTGATTTAAAACAAAACACACATTTTCAAAATCATCAATTGTTTTCATCAAAACCAACACTACGATATGATGGAAAATAATAGGCCAAAAAATTAAAAACATTGTCACCACTGTAATAATGGATTAATTTTTGTAAAACTTACGGTTATAAATATTATTACAGTTGTGACAAAAGTGAAATTTTTTTTAAGTTTCTTTGGTGATTTTTGAATCTTTTGGCTTATACTTTTTTTTAAAGACAAATAAACTAAAACAACTAAAATAAATCACCCCTAAATTTTGCCGGAACAAGCGGTTGCAGTTTAGTTTTTGTTTTAATCAAATAACTTTTACGGATTTAGCGGCTGTTCAATCTCATAAAAAATGTGGTTTTCGTCATGCCATCCGTCGATCTGATCTGAGAGGTTATCAATTCGACTGTATTTTATTTTATGCTTGTTAGCTCAGAAATTTTGAATGGGTGTATCGATTTTGTCCCACTTGAATTTGGTTCAGCTCTGATAATTGCATCCATTTGATTATCAAAAGTCTTAAATTTGAAGTCGGTTATTTTCCTTTTGAAAGGTATTATAAAATATCACATCTAAAACGAGTAGGTATCTCCTACATAAAATAATTGAAATATTCAAATTTTCTCAAAAAAGGATTTAACCATTGCAAAAAAAAAAAAACAAAATAAAAAAAAAAAAATTAACAAAAACTTTCTCTCTCCCGCTGGAATTTTTGTTTAGAATAGGGCTGAATATCACAGCCTGGACTACATGAGCACTACACGCATATTATTGTTGTATGTACACATGTTCTACAGTTTTAAATAGTTCCAAATCATTTATTCCAACTCACTTTTCCTGCAAGTAAAAGGTTGATGAATACTGATTCAAATGTAACATATCCCTCATTTACTTGAAGACTGTAATTACTCAAAAAACGGGGTTTTTGAGTCAAGATGCAGAATTAGTCGTTTTGCCATCCTTTATATTGCTAAAAAAATTCCATGTAATAATCTTGTCTACCATTAGAAACTAGAACATGACGTTATTTTATTGATTTTGTAACAATTTGGAAACTTTAAACACGTTGTTTGCAAAATCGAGTTTTTTTTAAATTATGACAGTCTTCTAGTAAATGAGCGATATGTAAACAGTAAACACCCCTTAATGATTGTACTGCAGCGCCACCATGCGACACTGTATTCAAAATTATTTCTGAAAATAAAAAATCATTAAAAAGATCCTAGGACTTTCTTAGTAAGATTTATATGTTTAATATTTAATTGTTAATAATTGAATTTTAACGGCCATATTGTTGAAAAATTTCAAAACAAGTTTTATATCAAAACATATTTTGAGGAGGTAAAAAGTTCGAATATCTCAACGAATTTGTAATATTATTGAAAAATTGTTTAATATTCAGTGACTTGGATACCTAAACTCTCCAAAAACATAGCTTAGTTGTGGAAAATCTGAATCTTTTAACTTCTTAAAAACATATTTTCATTAAAACATGTTTTGAAAATAGTCAATAATATGGCTGTAAATATTCTCTTCGT
The DNA here is from genome assembly GCA_948107695.1 of Meliscaeva auricollis. Classification (NCBI taxonomy): domain Eukaryota; kingdom Metazoa; phylum Arthropoda; class Insecta; order Diptera; family Syrphidae; genus Meliscaeva; species Meliscaeva auricollis. The sequence continues at coordinate 28,184,460 of OX403618.1, forward strand.
TTAGCTAGCTAGCGAACGCTGAGGCAACGATGTTTGTTTTGAGGTTTCCACGAAGTAATCCTGAACGCGTTCGTTCGTTTCAAGAGAGATAAGTTGAAGAACAAAAACCGAATAACAGATTACTAGACAAGCTGGTATTAAAAATACTAGTTTTTCCGAATATAACAAGCAAGCATTAAAAACACTTTTGCTGCTTAATTTAATCTTGAACACTTTTTAAAAATAATAAAAAAAAAAAAATAATAATTAATACATTCATGCATTAATTTATAACTATTCTCTATAAAATTTTGTAATCTTTGATAATAATTTTAATCTTTCAATTAAGCTTTTAAGATTTGACTATTACTTTGAGTGTTTTTTAACATATATATCATAACCAGCGCAATTATACTTTTGTTATCACATTCTTATCAAACTTTAAATCCCACCTGGAAATATTTTCTTAAAAACAAACATTAAAATCTATTTTCAAGCTGACTATAAACTGAATTATAAAAAACAAAAACAAAACAAAAAAAAAAAAACAATATGGATATTTTAATTTTAATTATAAATACTTTCAAATAGAATCAACATAGAATCGTCAGTTTAGACACTGTAATATTTAAAACTAGTTAATTTTAGGTTTCATATTTTCTGATAACTTATTAAAACTGAATGATATTCATATAAATGATCTATTCAACAGAATATTTGTGTTTTAAATAAAATTAAAATATCTTAAACTATAAAATATTTTTGAAATCCAGTAATTTTAAGATTGAATCTTTATCATGGCGCCAAAAAACGTCGTACTGTATTATTGTCTAAGTATATTTCTATAAAGATGGAACTTTTGCTTCTTTAGTGGCAGCCAAATACCATTGGCAGCCCTGAGTTAGACTAAAACAACAACAAAAAATGCGCAATTACAATAATTAGGTTGTATTTTTAGTACCTAGCCGGATGTGCATAAATTTAAATCCCCAAACAAAACATTCACCTTATCTAATCTTGAACTCTTTGAAAGGGTCATCAAAAGAAAATAAAAGAAACAATTAATATATATATTTTCTTCCCTTAACATGGCGCGAAATTGATTTTAAATATTTCAGTTTTTTTTTTGATTGCCTTCATTTAGTTAAACAAAAAAACAAAACAACAACCCCCAGGAGGATTTTAAAATATACGCCCCATCATGGTTATAGAAACGTGGAGTATAATTTGAAAACAGAACTATCCGATTTACATTTGTTTACTTAATTGCACTCGTTTAAAGTTTGAAACATTTTTAATTGTGGTGTAGAAAGTGTAGAAATTAAATTTTAATTTTTTATTTACATATTTTCGGTTTACTTACATATATTTTCTATGGATTGTGTCTCAATTTGATGGACGAAAAAAAAACTTATTAAAACCCTCGAAGAAATTGATATAGGCAGCTATTATATTTATACGTTCGTAGAAATTACTAAATTAAAGTCAATTGCACTTGTAATTGAATTAAAACGGTATATAAAAAGCCCATGAGCACACTTTATTTAAATTATAATTTTTTTTTCTTACTCCGAAACGCACTATGACAAATCAAATTTTTAATAGAAAAAAAAAACGATGAATTGAACGACAATGGGTCAGAACATTTGGCGATTATGAGCAAAGATGATACTTTCAATCGATTAACTACTCTCTAAATCAAAACAAATAATTTAAATTAAAAGAATAAAAACAAAAATAAATAAATGAACACAACAGAACGTGGAACATTAAAAATCGTCATTCATTCGAATCGTCTTTGTTCGAATTTCTTATCGAACAAACAAATTATTTCGTCAATGTGAAGAGTCAGAGTGATGGTGCACCTAACCGCCGCGATTGTCGAGAACTGAGCGAAACGTTGGGCACAAAATATCTTATAAGTTCGACGCGCACAAGTTGTGTTACAGTTTATTTTTCTTTTTTTTGTTTACATTTATTTTGCACAAAAATACTGTGCACTGAGTTACAGTATAAAATGTGTAGAAACGGAGAATATTGTTAGATTGGATGGATTCTCTGTTTGTATATCGATGGAGGAAATAATGACCTCTAGAAGAACAACGCTGCGTCTCTGGTACCACTTGGCTTGCTAGCCTGCCACCCCACAAAAAGGGCTCTAATGTTTGAGATTCAATAAATGATTTGAGTGGGATTTGTGTGATATGAAAAACCACTCAACTGACTGCAATAAATACAGTGGTGGAAAGAAAATTGTTTATTTATATAAAAATAAATATTGATACGAAATTATATTTTTTTTTTTCATTTAAAAACAAATATGAATAAATAAAAATTTAGCATCCGATATAATTATTTATTTCAAATTTATCCACCAAGGTACTAAAAGCAATGTTTCGGATTTATAATTTCGGCTGTCTGGCCGATATTTCAGAAATATATTTCAGAAATGCTTTAGACAACCTGACATATGTGCTCTACAAAAAGTTTAAAGCGCTATAACCAAATAAATGCACATTGCTGATTTCTTGGGATATTTTTGGAATAGATACCAGTAGAATTCAGAGGAGTTTGCAGGTTCGACAAACCTGTGCTAACTGCATGGTGCACCAAAAACTCGAAACTTCGCACTTCGCACTTTTCCAGTTTTTATTTTATAACTTCTTAAATATTAATTTTATAGAAAAAAGCTACTTGGCAAAAATCAGCGATGTGGAATTTTCTGCGACCTAGAATATTTTGGACTACCGACGTATATGCTTTAAAAAAGGTGTTATGTGTTCAAAAAAGGTGTTGTATGCGCTCAAAGCTATTGAAAAGCTAGTCGTCATAATGACATTAAACAATAAAATATTTTTAGTGTCAAAAAGTTAAACTAAAAGTTGTGAACGGATTTCAATTTTTTGTTTGACAAGACCATTATACCTATTAATGAAAAAAAAAACAAATAAGCAAAAGTATGTTAAAAATGCTATGAAATGCAAAAGTATGCTAAAATAATTTTAACCCTCTACTGCATAAATTAAGAACGAAGTGAAAAATAAATGTTTGAAATGTATTACCTATTTTTTTTTGTTTACATTTACATACCGTTATAGTTGTAAAAACGATATATGGTTTTTGTATGCACTAAGATGGATTTTCATTTAAAAATTTAGAAACCATATTTATTGTTTTGTATGCATTAAATCATAAATCAACAAAAAGCTTTTTAATGATTAAGCACATTATTCCAGGCATATGCCAACATATGGTCAACATATAGGTTTTTTTATCACTTGAGTGCAAAATCCTGATTTGAAGCTTGTTTTTAAGGTTTTGTGAAATTAAAATGGGGACTGTACTTGCATGCTTGAGTAGTCTCTGCTGTGATCAGAATTCATGCTTGGAAGCGCCTTTTTTATGCCTCTACAGCTTGCCAGAATTCGATAGATGTTCAGCGAAGGCTATAGGATAATCACTTGTGGGGATATTTAATGAACAGATGTTCATAATGAGAATCCGAAAACGGCTCAACGTCACTTTAAAAACCTCCACGCATAGGATTACCAACACCATAAAAACTTCTATAAAAAGCCAATTTACAGTAAAATAACGGATATTCACTACATTTAGCTGGTGTTCCAATTAATACAAACTAAATCATATATGGTAGAATGAAGGGTTTCTTCCTTCATTGCATACAATACCATGTATGGTTTCAAAGTAAAAGCTCCAAAAAGGAGAAGGAAGTACTAAAACTACTGTTGTTTTTGAACGTTTTTTTTTCATTTTTGTTCATAGAAAATTGACCCACCCGATGAAAAAAGGGAGGTAGGCATCTCACCCATACAAAGTAATTGTATTGAATTGTTCAAAAAAAGTGAATTCTCATTTTTTTACTACACTGCAGCTGCCGCGTTGTTTTTGGTGCTAATAGAAAAGTGTCAAAAGGTAATACTTGTACCGTTCAATCTGTAGGCCTGCGCTAAGCAGGGCCCGATATAGATTTTAAGCCACCCTGGGCAAATGTGCGTAATACACTCTATTTATATTTAAGGACGTATTATTTCACTTTAAATATTGAAAAATTTAATGTTTATCTAGAACAAATGACAAAACTGATAAACAATTAATAAATAAATAAAGAATACTTCATACATCACAGTTACAAAAATCAATTGAAAAATAAAACAAATTGAACAAAACAAACAGAAGAGTAAGCGTGCAATGGCAGTCAGTCACCTTGAATGTTAATTGGATCTAATGTTCTTTCTTTTATGTATGAAAACATTCTTTTTCTTATGGTTGATGTGAATTCGCAAACGATACATTACCCACAATATTGCTGCAAACAACTTATACCTTGACGTAAAACTACGTGCTATAAAAATGCAGTTCATTCGTAAGTGGAATGAACTTGAAGAATAAGAAGGAAGACACCCATGACGATTCAGTGTCGGATTAAAAGGTGTTAACATAAAGGCCGCTGAGCAGATATTTTTTTTTTAAATTAAAAGCTACACAATAACAAGCGAAGGCACACAAAAAAGGAAAAAACGATATTTTTTGCGGTCTTATGCGTTTTTTTGCCTTTTCATTACTTTTTTTCTTGCCTCAAGGATTCTTGAACACCTGAACTATGGAAATAATGAAGAAAATGCATGAAAAGTGTAGTAAAATCACATTTTGCTTTGCCTTTTGGTACTCGTGCTTCGGAACTTTATCCATGATCATTTAGATTTTAGAATGTCAAAGTCTTGGATGAACTTTTGGGAGTATGTTTGTAAGAAGGATCAACAGCTAAACAGCTTACATAATACATAACATAATTTAAAAATAAATCCTGACTCTTTCTCAAATGTAAATATCTTCCAGTGGTGAAATGGTATAATGATCCCAGGGCAACTAGCTACTACTCGATACAAGAGTATATGAATAGTTCATTAGCTAACTATTTACAGAATGTAGGCACTTTCTATAAGTCAAGTTTTACAACGCATATACTTATTACAGTGCTCAAAGTGTATGTGAGTTTGTCAGTTTGATTTCCTTCAAACTTGTGGTTGTAAGTTTTTAGTGATTCCTTAAGGCCCTAGAGGGGAAATTTGAAGTTTGTTTAGGACCAAAATTAACCGTACCTGCCATACAATCAAAATTGTGATGTGTACTACTGCTACGAGTACTACCAGAAGCAAAAAAGTAATTTTAAAATACAAATATATTTGTTTGCCTCACATAGAATCAGTTTTCTTTTTTCTGACAAAAGGCTTTTAGCAATTTTAAAAAAGTTCAAATATTTTTTTTTGAAATTATGATATTTTTCAAAAATGACTAAAGATTTTGATTAAAATTTGTATGTGTACTTTTGAAATATAAATTTTTTTTTTCATCGGCTAATAACGGTGATACCTCCCATAGATCCGTTTTCGGCTTTTCTGATTCTCTCGTAAACGACTGAATAAATTTTGGGGACAATTCTTACACAAAGGGATCATAGTATTTTTCAAATTATCTTATATCAAAATTTTCCAAAAAAGTTTTTTGATCTTTAAAAAAAGTTTCAATATTTATTTTTTGAAAAGTCGATTTTTCGAAAACGTGTTGATAATTTTTTTTTTTAAATTTTTTCACGACTCAATCAATTTCAACTATTTTTTTTACATGAAAGCTTTTAAGTTGCGGTAATAATGTTTAGTAAAAAAATTTCGAAAATTATTTTTCTGGATAAATAAAAAAAAAGTTAATTTCTTTTTTGAAAAATCATTTTTTCGAAAACTACTCAGTATTTTTTTTCAAAATTTCGTTCTTAGATGTTGATTAATAATATCTTAAAAATGGCGTACCAATTTTTTTTTAAAGTCCTTGCTAAATTTTATACAGAAAAAATAGTTTTTTTTTAAAAAAACGGCTCCAACGATTTTGAATTTTTTTTTCTAAAAATGTATCATTATAGAAGAAATCAGATTGCATACTTCGTTTTGAGGTTAAATTCATTTAGTAATTTGAAAATCGAATTTAATGCTTTTATAATTTTTTTTCTAAAACTGCATTTACAAATTTTTAATTAAAAAGGTTTAGCATAAATAGTAACTTTATATATTAGAGCAATTTTCTGCTTTTTTTAATTTATTATAAAAGTATTTATTATTAAAAACTTTATACATGAAGCTTTAGTATCCACAGCAATTGGAGACAGAGTTGTAAAGGAAAACCTCCTTCAACCAAGTAGGGGGTACAATAGACCTATAGGTCGCAGTGCAATTCCCCTAATATTAATTCATTCAATTCATCCACAGCAACGTTGACATTAAGAGCAAGTACGTGCGACCCAGTCGTGCAGTTTATTAAACTAAATATTTTATTAATATTTTTTTTAGAGCACTACCTAGAACTTGCACCAAAGACGAAAACTATTCCACAAAATGATTGTTTGTTTACTGTTTTGTGGTTTGGTCGCCCTTGGTCTTTCCTTAGGACATACATATATGCTAGATATCTGTTCTTTTCAGATTTGTTCAGCAAAAATAAAAAAAAAATTTCGATTCTTGTATTTTATTGTGTTCATACAAAAAAGTTTGTAAATGTGTGAGTGTTGCTCGTAGTTTGACAGTTCCACCTCGGTACATTTTGGCACCGAGAAAACTGAGTCCGTTTGAACAACGTAGCAGTAAGAAGCCATGAAAATTACCGAGTGAAATAAGGCCAAACTTCAAAAGTCGGATTACTTAAACGAAAGTGAAATAGATAAATCAAGTTCTCTTGTTAGAAAAGCAACTGAAATTAACCGTAAGTAATTCATTTGACAAAATTTGACAAAAAATACAAAACCATACCTGGAAAAATTAATGTTTATACCCATTATCGATTCTATAGATGAAGACCATGCAAAATTCTAGTCAAATGAAGCTTTTTTTGGCAGTTTTAAAGTCTTGAACGCGACATTTTCAGAAATTTTCAGGCTTTTAGTAATTTTGAACTAAAACCCTATAGTTTAAAAAAAGGATGTTTAAGTCAAATAATTTTTTACATATTGAGCCAGGAAATGTCTTCGTGAAGCGAGTAGTTTAAAAAAAATATTACTTTTCAAAATTGCTAATTTCATTGGATTCAAATATTTTTTTCAAGTTGTTTAAGCATTTAATTTTCCAGTCCACGAAATAATTCGATACAAAAATTAATTTTAAAGCTAAAATGAATTTGTTTCAATATTTTTCTTAAAGAAAATTCAACACTTCGTTTCTGGCTCTAAGATAGCACTGGTCTGCAAAAATTAAGTTTTTGTGTCCTTCTTATAATATTTTAAATTATGTAAGATTGGAATTTTCTGGATCTAAATCTGGTTTCAGAAAAAATCTATCTAGTAAATTTTTTTTTGATTGATTTTAATTTTTGATTCTTCAATATATAGTCACATTTTAAACCGTAATGTAAAAAAAATCACCATAAATTCCGAAACTCCGTACTTTTTGGGATGTACACTGCATCCTATTTCTAAACTCTTGATACTGGCCAAGTTAATTATGGTATAAAGAAGGCAGTAATCAGAGAAAATCCAATAAAAAAGGATATTTTGTGCTTTTCAGAAGGACTGATCTCTATGGATTTTTCAAATTTTTTTTTGAGGAATCCAGAAGTCATACAAAAAATTGGCCAAGACATAAATTTGGTAATTTTGTCTTAATTTGTTCTACATTATCGGTCTTAGCGTTTATATGTTGGCATATGCACCAAAAACAATTAAAAAATTCATACTCAACATCCCAAAACAACATAAAGTTAGCTATAAAAAGTATTACTTCAGAACTTTCCACCTCTAAAAACGCTTGAATTGGACTACAAAGAGTATTTTGGACAAATCCTAAATTTCAATTTGCAATATCTGCATCGAAAGCGAATTTTTGAATGATTTCATTTCCATCCCATTAATAGTTTTGTAATAAAGTATTTACCAGCAAAGAAATTTGACGGTAAATGTACGAGTTTTTAACATCTTCATATTATTTTCAGATTCGTGTTCAGCGGTACAAAATCCTTTAGAAAAGTATACTTTAGTTTGAAGGCAATTTCCGTTGCAGACCAGTGTAATCTATAGTATACATTTCTATGTGTTACCGTTGTCTTTGTTTTGTTATTTTTTGTGTGAAATCATTTTTTAATTCTCCCCCTGCCTGAATGTTTATGACAGGTTTATTCATTTTTTCAGCACAATAACACGTTCTACTAGTTTGAATCATCTAATGAGAAGCATTCGAAATTTCTTAATTTAATGTTTATTTCTACTACTTGCTGTTATATACATTTTTCTTATTGCTAAATTTTGAAATGCTGTATCTTGGAAACTGTTGGCCCTTCAAAAAATGAAACTGAAGTCAAATTAACAAAGTGCGAAACCATACAATAATACAAAGTGAAAAACTAGTCCTTCATTGCTAAAAATGTTAATTACTAAAAAAGCGCACAAATTTCTTTTTTTGGATTTTTAAAAATTTTGCGTTCGGCGCTAGAGCTAAAGAATAAGTAGGTATACTCGAAAACACACTAAAATAGGCTTAAGCAGATGATGTTTCTAGATTTTAGGTGTGTTTTTTTGTACGCCCGGGCTAAGTTGGACGAAAAAAACGCCTCGGGACTTAACGAAAACATTTGGCAACATTGCGAATGAAATGAAAAAAAATGAAAAAAATGTTTCCAATATACAAAATTAAATAAACAAAAAATTAATAACAAAAATTTTTCAATAACATATTTATAAAGAAATTTCAGAGCAGTAAATGCACACACTTTAAAATTTAAATGAAATAATTTGTAAGAGTTAAGAAAAATAAACAATTCAATTTTTTTTTCTACACCAAACGCCATCTTTGTGTTTTTATGTTCATACATTTAATCGATAGTTTTGGTGTTTTCATACAATTTATAGATGATTTAGCAGAAAGTGAGTTGGTAGCACAGATTTTAACCCCTTCGAAGAGTATAGCCCCGAGAATTCTCCGGGCTTAGTTCCTTAGCTCAAGGAGCTAAGTATGTTGTTGTATTTAACATGTTAAGGGCTTAGCCCCGAGAGCGTTTTTTTTTGTTCAATTTAGCCCGGGTGTACAAAAAAACACACCTTTTATTTCAGTTTGAAATATGTTCTCGCCAAGGCGACAAAAAATAAAGTATTTTCTATAATATTCTTAAAGGACCCTATCAGTTCCTTATTAAATTTTATATATGAAAATCATTTCGGGGGGGGGGGGCTTCAGCCCCTCAAGCCCCCCCCTGGCTACGTGCCTGGTCTTGGACCCTCGTTTCTGTAATGAGGAGAGACCGCTCTATCGTTTCAAAGAAGAAATATCTTAAAGCTATCACAATTATTTCGATAATCGATTTTTTGCATTTTTCGATTGCGTTTGCAAGCAGAATGCCCAGTGTTAAACCTTGCAATCACAAATAAATAGAAAATTGATTTTTTGCATTTTTTGAGTGAGTCTTGTAGGTAAGCGGCGTTATCAGAAGGAAAAGTTCTATGTTTAGTTAAATGTTTTTTTTGCGTCACAATTAATTATAAGAACATTTTTTTTGTACTCTTGTTTGAAGGCACCTTGCAGGCAAAAGGTCTTCGACCTCCATATACAGATATTCACATCTAAGGCGCTTACCTCTTTTATTTAAAATGATGATGCTTTTGACTGCCCCCCAAAAACCCTTTTTTTAAATGCAGCATAACTCAAGTTCCAGTTACAGTTTAGAAGACCTCGATATATATAATAGAAAATAAGAATCTATACCACTGATTTTATCACTCAAACCCAAAAATTGCGTCTATAAATAAATACTCATATCAACTGTAACATATTGATTATTCGACTAAATTTTCAAAATCATTTGTGTATCTGCTCGAGATTTGTGGTTGTTTCAATTATCAGAATTCACAAATGATTTGACATACACAAATAATAATACCCAAATAGTCATAAATCACTTTTGTACCCAAACACAAATTCGATTTGTGATGGCTGCACACAAATGAATCGTTAATGTCTGTCATTTGCTGTCATCAAATTTGTGGTTCAAATAGTTTGTGTATTTATTTTCAAAATACACAAATGTTAACAGATTCGTTAGCATCAAAAACTACAAGAGAAGTAAAGGACAAAAATGCTATTGGCCATGATAGTGTATTGTGAGTTTCATTTTTCATAGAAAGAGGATCGGAAACTAAGTTGTGTTAGAGAAATGAAATGTATTTTAACAGAACCAAAATTCACAACCCAGTTATATTAAACTCCATTGATTTCGAACTTAGTTCTTTTTCTGGTTCAACTTTGGCAAAATGCAAGTTCATGTTATTTAGTTCATGACTAATGCAATCAAGTCAGTGCTTACACCACCTCTTCACATTCTTACAACAAAAATATATAATTTATTTTATTCTTGACAGTTTTCGAACTCAAAGAGTTTAATAAAACAAGTTTATTTAATCTTCTAAGTTGCAAAATTGTTCTCACTTTATACAATGAGCAGGCCTTTCACCTGCAATGCAGGTACTAGGTGCATTTATTAAAAAAAAAAAAAAAATACCTCTAAATACAAAATTAGTTGATTGTTTTACGTGCCTTACTTTTACTGACACTGACATAGCGTGGGGTACACCATGCACCTGAATCTAAAGTAATTGTTATGAATTATATTAAAATAAATGTCAATAACAAAATGAAACCGGATTTGATAAGCTTATTCATTCCTAATTAAATTGCATTTGTCTCACATGTCAACTTGTCATTACAATGCTATAGATTAAAACGAGTTGTTATTATTGTTTTTCAAATTGTAATTTCTTTTCAATTTTAACCACATTTGACTTATAATAAAACAAATTAATACCTACGTTTTATTGAACTTTATGGGCTGAACACATATGATTTTGCAATTGTTAGTTTCGGAAAAAATCCCAAAAATTAATAATAATCATTTTACAGTCATAAAATAACAAAAATAAATTGTTCTTCAACATAACAGAGATTATTTTTGGATTTGGTTTCAAATTGTTCCTAATTTTGCAGTTTGTTATGAATATCATATTAAGTTCATTTGCACAACGCAGCTTATTGATGAAAATTCTGTACCCATCCACCGAAACTGTTTGTATAGATCAAAATATTGTTCATACGCCACAGTAACCATTCCAGTTTAAAAAATTATACAGCTGACCATATCACTGACTTTTAGAATTGTTTACTTGGTCCTTGGAAAATTTACAAATGGTGTACCTATGATTTCATCTCGCAGTCCCATATCCTGGTAAGATGTCAGTTTGGTTTTTCATCGTTGGCTTTTGAATTTTTTAATAGTCAGCAGGCTGACCAAAAGTTACAAATTTTTCTTTAAAAATAAATTTTTACCTTTGGTTAAATCGGGAACTGAATAATTTAAATCACGAAACTCCAAATTAACCGGTGGCCAACTAGGCAGATATTTCAATCCAACTTTCTCAGCTAAATCTTGAGATTCTACACTGATCTCATTTATATCGGAGTTTGATACGCTTTGATGGGAACAGCAACTACTTGATACGTTCTTCCTGTTTGATGTCATGGCTTTGCTCATATTGTTTATATATTTTCTCTTAGCCTTGTTTATGTATGAAACAAAATGTATTGTTTATCAGAAGTGAACTCTCATTATATCATCTGGAAGATAAAAGAAATAAAAAATAGTATTAGCACCAATTTCTCAAACCGCAGATTAAGAAACAAAAAAAAAATTCAAAACAATGTACAAAAAAATCATAGCAAAATCGACAACTTTACTGAGATATCTTGATTTATCTTGCATGTCTGAGCTGAGGCTTGTAAAAATTATATTGCAATATGCAGCATGCAATCTACTTCGACCCTATTTAGGGCAGACAAAAGTGCATTAACCGAAGTGCCTGTGTGCTTTGAGATTTATCTTCGCGACTACTATTCCATTTACGAGACCAAAAACCGCAAAACAATGGGTATGGAGATAAAATATTGTTTGGGTACTAAACATAGACACTGGGTGTACACTCAAAGAAATAAATTTAAATAAGTTAAGACTTACAATTATTATTATTGTAAGCCTCACGGCTAATTTCTTGACAAAGTTTTAGCTCTTAAAACTCGGTTTAAGAAAAATTAAAACTCAAATTGTTTCATTTTTATTTTTATTTTTTTAACAAAAACTGAGACCTTAAAATAATAGTTTTAAACTGATTTTAGAACTTTGTCAAGAATTTAGCCGTTAGAGCAACAAATTTGAATAACATTGGTATTTCCAAACTTTTCCGTACCGTTGCCGTTGTTGCAAGAATTTTTTTTACAAAAAAGTGTAAACTCAGTTTGATTTTGATTTTTACCAAAACTTTTGAGAATTATGTACTTCGGTTTTAAGAAAAATCCATTATATTGAAAATCAGTACTATTGTTGATTGGAACACTTAATAAAAATGCAAATTTGTGATACTTCTACCCATACAAAAGCGACATTTTCTAAAGGTTTTTGTATGAAAAGTACAAGAAGGTTTTATTTATGGCTGAATTACGAACTTAGCTTAAGTCTGCTAATCATCAACTTTTGAAAAACTTGTAGATTTTGTGCTCCTCTACATACAAATGTTTTTTTTTTAATCTGATTTTTTTTTTAATCTTGCTACGAGTAAATTTGACCAAAACTCAAAAATTGCGAGTATTCGTATACCTTTTTCTTTATAGATAGATATGTATATGAAATGAAAATTTGTACACTGCCATGAGATTCTAAAAAAAATCATGTTTTTCAGAAGTGCAGATTTTTGTAAAAGTAGGTACATACATTTTTTTTAGACCCTCGAGAATAATGTTATTTTGGCTATTGTAGATTATTTATTTTCGAAAGTTTGCTAAGTTAGTATTTTTTTATTTTAAAAATCAACAAGTAACGGCAAAAATCTAAAACCAGAACAGTTTTCGATAATAATGTTGTGTTTTTGAAAAAAAAAAAAAAAAAAAAAATGATTTTAAACATTCTCAAAAAAAGATTCGAGGTGGTTCGCTAAAAATATTCAGTCTATGCATTGGATTTAAACGGTTCAGTTGTTTAAATTAAGCTGTAATTTTATCAGTTTATGTAAAAGAAAAAAGTGAATTGTGATGGAAGGCAAAAGAAATTAGGTTTTTCCTTTTTGTTTTGCCTAATGGTAAGAATTTTTTAGAATTTCATAAAAAAATGTTCTAAAATATTAATTTAATAAAGCTTTTTTAACGGCCTTTAGTCTAAACAAAAATTTGGCGTTTCGTCCAGTTTTATGTAAGCTGAACTGAATATAAACAAAATTTGCGTATTGACGAGGTGCCTCATTAACAGTGTCAACTGGTGAGTCCTAGTGAGACCCACCTGGACGAAACGCCAAATTTTTGTATGGACTTAAGGCCGTTAAAAAAGCTATATTAAATCAATAATTTAACAAGTCCAATTAAATAGTGCTAGGTCTTCTACTTGGCTAATTATTTCAGTAGTATATAGAATTGGTATTATAAAACCTTCAGTTCTACAATATTGTTGGTACAAATACTTTTAGTAAGCTAAAATATTTTAATGATTTTTATAGGTTTTATAGAGAAATATTAAAAAATGTTTCAAATTAATTTCGTCTAAAAATTTATAACTTTAGGTTTATTTTGCAGGATTTTTTTTGATTAAGGTAAATTCTATTAGATAAAATATTGCACACTAATTATGCATACAAATATTGAACAATTATTTTATATAACTTTGCAATAGAGGTCTTTTAGTTAAAATATGTTTTATTGAATGCTTATAGAATTTAATGAAAAAAATCACTAATTTTGTGTTTGTTTTAGCTTAATTTTAAGATGTATTTATTTTCTAAGTCAATGCCATTTAAAACAAAAACAGTCAGTAAATTTTTATTTTTTTAAAAATACTTTCAAATGTTTTTTTTCTTAATATAATTTTTTCGAAAACGGGTCGCCATATATTTTTGACATGTTGACTTAGGTGTTCATTAACATTTTCTTGAATTGTTAAACATGGTCATTTTAATAGGTTTATAAAAATCTTTTTTTTTAAACCGCTCTATACTAATGATGTTAATATTTTCTTTTCTAAAAATTAATTTTTTTAATAAATTAAATGGCATACTTAATTTTGAGCTTCACAACATTAACAAGTTTTTTGAGTCAGTTTATTACTGAATTTTATATTTTTTTATATTTTCTAATTAAATTATTTTTTTTTTAACTTTATAACCATAAGAGCAAGTACGGGTGACATTTGATTTTTTTTATAATTTTGACTTAAGAAATATAAAAATAATAACAAAAGAATAATAACAAAGATTACCGGTGACCTTGATGGCTTTAAATGACTAAAAGCATTTTACTGCAAATAATCTCAAAAAGCTAATAAAAAGTTAATTAAATTGAAATTCAAAAAATATCATTGCACTTTATTTTGCACATCATATAAAAACAATCTTGTAAAAAAAAGATTTGAACAAAATTAAAACGATTGTTTTTCAGTCATAAAATAGCAAAACAAGAACAGTAAATATATCATCAAATTCGATAAAAACTGTTTCAATTTTAAATCATGCACGTTAATCCACAAAAAAAAAAAAAACATTAATTTGAAAATAAAACCCATTATTTCTTACAGAACAATAACTCAGTTTTATTAAAGTAGATACTAAAATGATTAACTTTAATTTACTAGTTAATTGTTACTCACAACAACCGTATGGAACCAAATATTTTGTGAATAGAAAAAAAAAAAATCCAGAAAAAAAGTGTAAACAAACTATATTTGTCTAAATAAAAAGAATCTTGTTTGTATCAACAGAACCAGCTTCTCATTATTATTTCCTTAATATTGTATCAGGTTTTGATAAACCCTATTTTTTCATAACAAAATAAGAAAAAAACAACATTAAAAAGACATATTTTATAATTTAAAACCTTAATGATGACATATGTACAAATCTATACAAATACAAACAAGTACGTCATCAAGTTATAATCACAAAGATCTTATTTTTTGTAGGTACCTATAACCAACTTAGATGACTAAGTTTGCTCGAAACGAGTGTTCCGTGTTTTATTTGATTTAAATCAGTTTGCATTACATTTTAATGATGATTAATTTAATAGACACTAGATAGATCTTGATTCTTGACTTGACCAAATTAAGCTTCAAACAACTTTTTTTCATCTCAACCTACCTATTATTAAAACAAAAAACTGCATCTTTCTTCAATGGCAATGATATAGTAGGTATTTGTATACGTACATATTAATATGGACGGACTTGTAGTATGAACTGGTTTCATTTCTATCATCAACCACCTGTGTTGTGTGCATGTTTTCAAGTCTGAGGTTGTTAGCATTTTGATCTTGAAATGCATAAAATGATGCTGTCAATACAGCCGGTCTTTCTTAGTCTTGTTATTTTTTTGTTCATATTATTTAGGGCACAAACAGTGCAGATATTGTTAGGACCAATTACTATGAGACTATATCAAGGACAACATCTGACCCTAATTGCACAAACTGGATCTTAGATTATAAATTTTTTTAATAGTTAAATTAACGTTAGTATAGGTACCGTAGAGCATTTGATATTGCTTTAGTTTGAAAAGGTTCATTCCATTCACTAGAGCTTATAAAGTTGTGTCACTCTGTCTGCCTAAAATTTAATTGCATTGCAACTTGCAACTAAAGGGTGGTCTTATTGATAAGGCTGCCTATTTTGTAGCAATAGTACAGCATTACTCAATGGATGTCTTGGCAATATTCGTGAGGAATTTATGGATGTGTTCAAACATGGTTATCAAGCTGATTATTTTAATAATCGTTCGCGAAAACCATTAAATGAATTCAGCGAAGGAACACCACAGAGTATCAGAATATGCAATAGGTGGGAGCGTTTTTGGACTTTTTTTTTTAAATCAATATGTGCAACTCATGGTTTATGCGTAATTGTTTTCTGTGGGAAAAAAATCGGGAAATGATTGAAGGAAGAAATTTTTTTTATGAAAAAGTGACTTTTTCAGAGTTAAAAAAAAAACATTTTAAATGACTTTATTCTTTTCAATTCACTCTGTGGAACTCATGGTTTGTGCTTAATGGTCTCCTCAGGTAGGCACCTGCCATATGACGAAAATGGAAGAACTTATTTTTTTCAAAAATGACTGAAGATTTTGATTAAAATTTTTGTCTGTACTACAACAGGCAAGGTCGTAGTTTTGAAAAAAATATGTTTTAATCGGTTAATAACGGTACCTCCCATAGTAACGTTTTTTTCGAATTTTTTCGTAAACGAGTCAACGGATTTCAATGAAAATTTTAGTGCTTTTCAAATTATTTTACTACAAAATTTTCCAAACTAACTAAAGTAATTATTTCCTCATATATAAGTACTTTTTTTGAAGTTTTAAGTACTAGTACTATAACCGTACTACATATTTACGGTACAAGGCCTAGTTAAGAATTTTTAAGTACAAAAATTAAAGAATTATTATTCTTCTACAAAAAAGTTTGAAGTTCCAAGTAAAAGTACTTGTATTTGTACTTATGCTTCAAGTGAACAATATTGCATGGTATGTATAACAGTAATTGTTAATATATAAATAAACATAATGTATATATTTATTATTCTGGCAGGCCTAACGGGTGTTTTGAATACAATGTAAACTTAAGATTTTAGAGATTTACTAATTCTTGCTCGGTTTTTTTTTTGATATTAAAAAAATCTCATTTTGTTTGAAAAAAAGTGTTGTTTTAATTTTGAGTTTGGCATCAAAACGAGCCTAAAAATGTTTTTAACAAACAAAACTGGCCTAAAAATATAATAATTTCACTACAGAACGAAAATAATAAATCCCTTTATTATTTTTTTTAGTAAATTTGCTGCATTTAATTATCTTGAATATTTTAGAAACTACAGGTTTTCTCCCTATTACTTGGTTTCATTTTCCATTTTTTTAGCCTCTGATTGATAAATTCACAACACATTTGTTGAGCTTCTCATGAACACCTAGATCAGCATTTTAGCCACTAATCATGAGTAGTTTATTAGATACAGAGCTTCAATAATAGCAAAAACTCGACTGTTAATATATTCAAGTTTCTCACCGGTTTCGGGAAATGCACATTTGTAAAATCTCTTTGTCAACAATGTGTAGCTATTTGAAAGAAAAGTTATGGATTTCTATTAATAGCTGCATACGATTAATATAAACTTTCAGCAAAAATATAATAATAATAACAATGGGGCAAAAAGACTATTAAGGGACATTGAACGCATTACGTATGTAATTTATAGTAAAATACAGAGAGTTCGTTAAACGATCGTAAGCCGGCCGGCTTTTTATTTTATTGCTCATGTCCACATTCATTAGCATTTACGACTTTATTATATGGCTCATCTTTTCTTCTCATAGATAAAAGCAAAAGTGGCAAATTAAAAAGTAGTTTACTATATCTACGTGAATCCGTGATTGTTCTACATCCATTATGTATGGCACAAGTTGGACCTTACTATGGTAATAAAATATAAACAAACTTGGTGAAATTAAAATGGTAAAACTATTAACATTGTGTTACTGGCGTGCTTCTGATTCAAATCAATTTAAAACGTGATTTGAATAATGCAAATACAAAAGAACGGTAAAATAAAGAGCATGCATGGTAGGTATGTTATTGTTTTGTTTAAACAAATAATATGTAATATAATATATCTTGGTATCTGTAAGATACGTGACAACCATAATGGAACTTAAAGATGTGCATTGTGTTCCTATAAAGTGAATCATATCTTTTTTTTGTTGCTAAAATTAATATGTTCGTTAAGTGGTTTGGAATCTCTTGATCGTTTATTTGTTCTGCAGCTAATTAATGGCTACGAGTCTTACAACCTGATAAATAATGTAGTCAAAATAGTCAAGTAAATAAAGTAGAGTCTTTATTGAGTATTTGTAATTTGTAAACATTATTATACGGAAGAATGAAAGTGAGATTTACCAAATTGTTGTTCTGTAAGAATATTGATTCAATATGCTTGAAGCCTTTTTAAGTCAAATACATTGGTATTGAAAATTGAAGTGAAACCTAGAAAAATATTTCGCTCATTTACTGTTAAAATTAAAAAAAACTTGATTTAGCAAAAATAGTTTTTGAAGTTTTCAAGTTGTTACATTATCAATGAAAAATGGCATATTCTCGCTTTTAACGGAGATATTAGACAATATTATTTCTAGAAATCGTTTTTATAATAAGAATATGATGGCAAAATGAATAATTCTACATCACTAACTAAAATATCTCGTCTTTTTGACTTATGATAGTCTTCAAGTACATAAGCGATTCTTTTTATTTTGGAGAAATTTACTGAATGCTGTTTTTATTAAAAACTTTCCCTAAAAATTTAGTAAATTTTTAATTTTTTCAAGATACTATTATATAGAAGACCTTTTACTTCTATTGCATTTGGCCATTTAATTTTTAAAGAAAAAATTATACTTCATAACGTAAAGTTTTAAATTTTTTTTCACAAAATTCTGAGTTTAAAAATGATTTTTTTCTTAAACTATTGACTGGATTAAGTTCAGTTGAAATGTAAATAAAAAAAACATGAATTACATTGGTAATCCCAAACTTTTCCGTGTCGTTGCAAGAATTTTTTTTACAAAATAGTGCAATATATTAACCAACACTTTTGAGAATAAAGTATTCCGGTTTCTGGATAGTTCCATTATTTTGAAAAGAAGGAACCTACAATTTTTAATCGGAACAATTACAAAAATACAAATTTGTAGTACTCCCCATACAAAAGTGACAATTTTTGGAAAGTTTTTGTAAGAAAATTTCAAGAAGATTTCACTAAATATGGCTGAATTTTAATTCCAATTATGTATCTTGATTCTAACGAAAGTTATCGTGGTTAAAAATTTCCAACGCCACCGACGACATTGGTACACGCACGCAATAGTGTATCGAAAACATGTTTTCTTTACGTTTTATGATGAAATTGAGTAATTCTGACAAAAAAAAGTCCGTTAAGGGAAAATAAATAAGGTTTTTGTGATAGCCACATTAAATTTGATTTTCTATTTAACTCAATAATTTTTTATTTTTCCGTACATGTAGTGTAAAGGATAAATATAGACATTTTTTCAGAATTAGTCTATTTCATTGTGAAAAACAATGAAACGTATAGAAATCACGTTTTCGCGTCGGTGTCAGTGTCGTTGGCGTTGGAAATTTGTAAACACGATAACTTTTGATAGAATCAAGATGATTGAAATTTGTAAACGCCAAAAGTTGGGGATTAGCTAAACTTAGGTGTAGTTCGAATAAATAAAACCTTCTCATACAAAAATCTTCCAAAAATGTCCCTTTTGTAAACGTTGCAATATACAATGCTTCTGATTTTCAGAATAAACCGGAATGCTTCATACCCAAAGATTTGGTGAAAATCAATATTTTACACTTTTTTGTAAAAATAATTCTTGCAACGGTACCTACGGAAAAGTTGAGGACTACCAATGTAATTCATATTTGATTGCTTTCTTTTGCTTTAACTCAACTTATGAGAAAATTCGCCCTCTCATCTGAACGGCTGAAAATAGACCCACATCTTTGCTAGTTGTTTTCCTTAATCAGATTGAAAAATAATAAATAACTTACTATTCTTAATTTCATGAAAAAATGGAACACTAAAATTGTAAAATTTCTTTAGTCCAGGAAATTTCCATAAATACAGCAACAAGTCATACTATTTATTTATTGGATACAAAATTATCTGTTGGATTGCTAAGAAAGTAGTAATTTTGTCAGCTTTTTCGATAAATTTTAAGAATAAATATCGTATTCTTTTGTGAAACAATTTAAAAGTAATATTAAGAGAAAAATTCCCATATAAAAGTAATTTTAAAGTGGTTTCCTTCAAATAACCCTAATTTTTTTTATTTTTTTATCGAAAGATGGGGAACTTTATTTCTATTTCTTTTATAAGTTTTTAGCAAAAAAATATTTGTAGAATGTGAACATGACACGGGGAAGGAATTATATTAGTGCCAAAGAAAGGGCAAAAATCACAGGTTTTATAATCGAGAAATTTCAAGAAAAATCTTTCGGTATTGTAGTTATTCATTATTCTTTAAGATAAGTTGAAAGTCATGGAAAAATGGCTTAGCATGTAACAAAAAAGAAAAAAATATAAAGGCCAAACTTGATTTTCCTAATTTAAACAGATAAAACGTTTTAGACAACTTTTAGAAGCCAACACAAACATTTCGTATATAAACCAAGATCTAAGGAGATCCCTTTAAATGCAATGCATAAGACGAAAGTTCATAATGGAAAAAAATGAATGAATAAAATCGCCCTTAAAACCAAACATTGGCTTTAATTTGCATGGTTGATCCTCCTGGATCAAGGATTAAGTAACTATGTGTATGTAGGTTGTTGAGGATATGAACACAAATTTAAAAAAAATTAAGGGATAGTCAAATCAAAATGTATTTCACTTGGGAATATGTACACATAAAAGTGTCGAAAACAAATCGAAGTTTTAGTTGATACTCAAACATATCAGTCATAATAAGTTGCAGTGGAAACTACTTTGAAACTATACAAATTTTAGGTTTCTATATCGGTAAGATGGTAATGACATTTTTTTTTAAGAAAACTCTTTTTACAAATACATTATTTCTCAAGTGTTTTTATTGAATTTATTTACATGTATTTGATGTATTTGGAGAAAAGTACAATTTTTAAGGACTTTAAGATACGAGATTGAGATAATTTTGATCTACTTAATTATTTTTAAAATAAAATGTAAAGTGGAATTCTTTTTTATTTATTTTACAAGCTAATAAATTAGATTCCATAATAAAAATTAAAATGAATAACTCACATAAAAATCAATTAGGGCCTCCTCACCTTTCCATCAGTATAACAAAAAAAAAAAAAAAATACTTCCAAATGATATTTGCACTGATCTAATAAAATTTATACGTCTATTCTATGTGAGGATTAAACACAAACAGAGTCAATCTGTACAAACAAAAAATGATCTATTGCAATACTGATTCATGCAATCTGAAAATATTACAACAAGTTTGTTTAAAGTAATTTCAAATGTCTCATTGTTGCTGATATTTTTTTTTGTTACTTGGTTCAATTAGCCCTGCATTATGAGTAATTGATTATTATTGTTCTCTGAATCACCAGAATTCCGAATTGATATTAGAATGTATTGAAGAATTCAGTTGGGGTTATGAGGTATTTACAGTTTCGTGATATGGTTTTGATGTTGCACAAACAAAACTATTTTTTTTTTATAAATAAACTCAAATTTAATATCACCTGATAATTATTTATTTCTGTCAGTTTGATATTTAAATAACATGGACTTGACTGTTAATTTATTCCGAGTCTTCAAAGTCTAAGCAATCCATTTCAAATTAAAGTTTTTCAATGAAATACATTTTCGAAGCTTGAAAATGTTAAAAACACACAAAGTTAAAAAAAAACAAAAAAAAAAAAATATGTATAAAGATATCAGTTTATTTTTATTTTTTATTGACTAATGCGAATGCCATCTCTTCCACTTTTTACTCCCACCTAGACCTAGCTTCGTACTATGAACTGAAACGTTTTAACGATAAGGAACACTTGTTGTCATGATGCTTTTTAGTTTTCTTATCAGTATACAGACAGAGTCCACAAATCAATAAATACAAGCAATAAAGGAATACAAAACTCGTATGATGTCTTGAAAAATGTGACCCCTTTATTTAAGCTCTAACTGAGTCAAGTTCTAGGCTAAATTGATAAAGAAAATAATAATTCATGAAGATTGGTGATATTAGGGTTGGCAATGATTCATTCTGATATTTCTCAAAATATAGGTAAGTCAGCCAAGTTGAATATTTTTTGTTTTGATATTATGTTTTGTGTTCTTATATCATTCCGTCAATATCTTATACTGAACAATTGCATAATTTTTTATTTTTTTGATTAAGAATTTTATTTCATAGAGTTATTGTATAGATTCGTATAGATTAATAAATAGACTTTGATCAAGCTGCATGCACGCTCAGTCGTTTATAAAAAAAAGTAATCAATTTAATCATTTTTATTGCAAATAAATCATTTAAAATTTTTGGTCTGATGAAAATTAAAATAATCAGATATTTCAGAACTTATGCAATGGTTTAAAGTTCGAAACTTATAATTATAACTTGCACATTGTGATTTACTACTCTTTCATCAGTTATCTACAAAAAGTACCTTGCACATGAACTGCTAACATTAATAAATATTAATGCACATTTTAAAAGAATGTCTTTGAATGCTGCAAATTTTTAACTTTTACAATTTTTGTCATTGTGGCTTTTGTGAATATCTAATTTTTTTTTTTTGAAATAGCTTTTAAACATTTTTATAACTGTACAAAAAATACGTCACTTCAGTATTGGAGTGATCTAAACGACAAAAACCTAGTTTTAATACAGTAAAAATGACGAAAACCACATTTTTGGGGTTCTCCATCATCGTAATGTTGGTTTTGATTAAAATCTCAAATTTTTTTTTGACAAGAAACCAATAATGTACTAAACTTGTCCATAGAGAAAGTAAAAATTGAAAAAAAAAATTGAAAAATATTGTTACAATAACCTTAATTCATTACTGCAACTAAATCCTTTTTCTAATATAAAAAGAAAAAGGTTAAAATTAAGTAAATGTCATTAAGGAGGAAGCCCTAAAATTAATTAAAATAATATAGATTTTTCAAAAAAAAAAAAAAAATGTAGCGCACGACTGTTCTTTGTTCTTAGGGTCAAAGTTGCTGTAGGTGTTAAAGCCTATCATACATTTTAACCTTTTTAAAAATAAATAATTTTGTAAGAGATGAAAAACAAAACATAAAATTCACTAACAACATGACTTAAAGAATATTAAATTGTTTTAAGATAAAAAATAAGTAGGTTTTTTTTATAAAGATATTTTTTTAGATACTCGTAATTAAAAAATTCTTGTAAACAAAAAATCTCAAACTTTGTTTAAATAAAAATTGGTATGTCATTTTTTAGGAAATACTAGAAGACTGGACATCTAAAACAAAAATTAAAAAAAAAAAAAAATTAATAGCTCGTTCTCCATAAATTGATTTATAAAACCAATTTGACATATTTTTTAAAAATCAAAAAAAAAAAGAACAAAGTTTTGAAATTATTTTTATAAATAAAATTTTGTCAGAAACTAAAGGTTCCCGTGTGTAAAATTTCTCGTGTATAAAAATTCAATTTCAGTTTTTTTTACGAATCCTTACCTTGTACTACAATGTCTATTATATTGAAGGTAAAAACGGAATTATATTTAGCTCCTGAAGTGCTCCAATTTCATGGAGGGGAGAGTATTAGTTGCGGTTTAATAAACTATAAAATATTGTTTGATAACATCTCTAATAGCCAAATACTGATAAATACAAAATTAAATGACACTAATGGCCTATTTCTTAGATGATTTATAGCTATTAAAAAGATTTAACAAAATTTGTTTAACAAATTATTTTATTATTCATCACGATTGTAAAGCTATAGGTAAGTGCTAATTATCATTTCGTGTTATTTTAATGATTTTGTTTGTTTGAAGGAGTTTAAGTAATTTTTAATTTTGTGTCCCCCAACCCTGTGTCAGTTGTTCCCATGGAACGAAAAATTATAACTCATAAATTATAACTTAAATTTTTAAATATCAAATTAGAAAACAAATCCAAAAAACCGTTATAAAGCGACAGCATCCTGGATTGTAAGAGCCATCTTAAGTAAGTTTGTAAGTAAAGTGACACTAATTGCTCACGCTCAGCGTGTTGCAGTTTTCGATGTTATTGAAAAATATAAAATGAAGCTAGTGTGGCAGTGCGCATGGCTAAGATTTTATCTTTATGTCTCGCAGATAAAATAATATTTAATTAAATAAATATTTAATGCAAATTAAGACCTCTTAAACAGCTAAATGGCTCTATCAAAATATTTTATAACTATTAATTGACGTTTAAATAAAAATTATTATTTTGTTAATAATTAACTAAATGCTTCATGTTTTATAAAACCGCAAGAAAATTCACTATTTAACTGGAAATTTTCAGAAGTTTTTATTCAGTGTTTTTTGTTATATCATCGAAACAAAATGGACAAATTTTTAATTTCTGCAGTTGTCGTTACAGTTTTTTCGTTCCTTTTCCTTGTGGTAAGGATCTAGCTGTGTTATTTTAACCTGTTTTATTTATAATTTTTTTGTCTTTTTATTTAAGGATCTAGGACAAGCATATGTGGTGTTTGTTCCCGGTGTAGGTAATATAACCATTACCGAAAATTAAGATTGTTAATTTTTATAATTTAATTACTAATTCATTTGCCTTTTTCTCATAAATTGGAATGGAATTGAGTGCAATTTTGAATTAAATCTCGAAACATAAAATTGATAAAATTCGCATAAAAAAAAATGTTTTTTTACTTCTAAGAAAATATATATTTGGAATTACTTAAAAAAATAACATTTTCTTATTTCCTTGTGTATTAAAACAAAAAACCCAAGCGCCGAGAAAGGTTTTGCAGAGAATCCACTTTCAATCATGAGGATCCAATTTTACAGTCTAGCACAGAAGGAATTGAAAATGATTCAACAAAGGCCAAGAAGAACATAGCTGTGACTGTGGAGAAGACCAACAAATCTAAAATAGAAATCCACCATATTGACTTTCAAAGCCACTTATGGTCGTATGAAGCTGTTTATGGCTATCGCAGTATATGGAATCCCGGAAAGGTGCTTTAACAGAAGGTACTATCTTCAACTGATCCGAATAGTTTACATCAGCAATTGAAGAACATGTTTGAGTTGTTGGGTTTTGACGTGAAAACGTCAATGAATTTTCCACCATTATTGAGTTAGACAAAGAGACCCTTGGCATATAGTTAGTGCGATGGACTATAACACTGCCACGTCCCGGTGCACTGGCGCGTGGTGGTCGTAGACCGATTCCCTGCTACCTTGATTTTTTTATTCAGGGGTACTGCCTTTTGCAAGGAATTGACAAATCCTTTAAGAGTACTGCTTGTCACGACAAGTGCAAAGCCACTCAAAATTGTCAGAAAATTGTAGGTCCCCTCTATTCAATTCCAGCTAACTATACACCCACACAAGAAATGCTTGAAAGAGTCAGTCACTATACTCTGTCTAACAAAAATTGTCAGTACACATGTTATGGAAAAGCTTTTTCAAGCTATTTATATGGGATAGACATATGTTATATGCTGCGTTAAAAATAAGATGCAAACGTCACATTTTTTCCTGTTCCTGACAATCTTTGTTGGACAGTGTATAGGCCTTGGTTATTCGTGATCTAGTCGTGCCACAATTTATTAATTGATTTAAGGAGCTCAACTTCCAGGGATTAAAATCGATTTCACAAAAGACCCATTTTTAAAACTGACGCAGAATTTCACTAGGAAATTACTGAGGGGCCTGATTCCGGAAAACGAAAACGATCGAGCGATATCGTTTTGACTATAGCTGTCTCTATTACATCTGAAGAAACAAATAGGGACAGTTATCGTCAAAGAGATATTGTTCCATCGTTTACCAATTTACGGGCCAGCATTACGGAATCTTGCCCATGCTCCTTTCAGTATTCGAATTGTCAAGAGAAGAAGGCAAATGAAAGGAAATACAAACACTAACTCTATAGGAGCTGCAAAAAGATGTGGGTGGACAAAAAAGCTCCATGGTCCAATTTTTATGACTATCTACCTCCAAGACCAAGTTTAAACAGCTCTTTGGAGGAGGATGAAGAGCCCTATTAGTTGACATATTTTCAGAGGTTCCCAACAAACATTAAATCTGCAGAGGATTTTTCACGCATCTCTAATTTACTATTTGATTTTTAGAACGTCTTTTTTTTGGATTTCCAATAATTCTGTGGAACAAAGGAAAGGTAAACTGTTATGGTTATAGGTCCAAAGAAAAATTAATAACAATCGAAAATCATGCTGGTACAATTCAGCAGGTGTCGCCATTGCGGACAACAGTAGTGAAAGCAAAGGTCGCATTAGAATATTCGTACTTTACCTTGGACCCTACTTAAACCTTGAAGACATACAATAATATTTTTAAAAGAATAATAAAAAGTTGATGTAAAAATGCAAGAACAAAAGCAATCAAATGCCAATAGTTTATTTAATCAATTTAATTAGATGGAGTAGTCGATCTATCACCCAAAACTGTAACACCAATTACACTTGGAACATGAATTTCAATTTGTGACATTCCAAGGTCCTAAAACAAAAAGTTAGGACAAAGTATTATTTATTTAATAAATAAATTATAAAAATTGAAAATTGCTTACCACAAGGAACCCAAGGATTAAAAATGCGGCCATTGTATAAATTGACATTTTTAACTTTCTGATTTAGCAAGTTAACTGATATAATTCTCACTCAAGTTACTTCTTTAAATAAGAAAAATGTGCTGCACTTTTATAAAATACAAATTTTGAACTTGAGTCGTTAAGGGTTTCTAATGTATGTAATTATAACTCATTTGAACAAAAACAAAAAAATAATAGGTGACACAATCGGTCTTGTTAATAAATAAAAGCAAACAAACTAACAAAAATGAGGTGATCGAGAAAGATTATTGAAATTATGGAAAATGGATAGATAGGTGGGATAATTGAATGCACTAACCCCCCTTGAAAGAAAACGTGTCACTTTTTGTTCTTTTCAAATGAAGAAATACATCAGTGAGTTTACCCAAAAGCTGAAATATACATGCACGAATATTGTATTTAATATTTTATCCTAAGCAAATGTGTAGTGCTACCTGTCCCTAGGGGAGAATTTGATACATTGTGGCAGAAAAATAAGTGTTTTTATTGTTTAATTTTATTTAAACAGTGTTGCCGTGTGAACACACAAGTTTTAATCAAAATCGTTTGTGGTTTTTGAAAAAAAAAATTCCATCTTCGTCAATCCTCATTGGAACGTTTAAGGAGAATCGAAATTTATGGCACCCCTATACAAATTTTGCATTTTCTACGAATACTTAGAACATTTTTTTTTCGATAGCATTGACCATTTGATAAAAATAGGCCAAAAACCGATATTTTCGACATACACTTTTCTTAAAAGAGTCCTATCCTTCCAAATGATAACTACGAGTATTACAAAAGCATGTAATAAACATTTTTATGTAAAACATTATAGTCTATAGAGAGTTATTTAAATACATCTTTAAAATCTCAGGTTTGACGAGTAGGTAAAGTACGAAAACTCGCATTTATTTTATTATTTATTTTTTTAAATTTTAAATTATTTTTTTATAAACAGATTTAAAAAAATAAACAATTTTTTTTTTTATACAGAAGAGCACATAATTTACAAATTTTTTCATGAACACTTTTCGATAAGACTCACTGTTTAAGAACAATATGCAAACAAACCGTTATTTTCGACATTTGACACATTTTCATATCGCGATATCTTCTAAACGATTGCTCGTATAAAAAAAATGTCAAAAAGTGTTTTTAAGGAATCACAAGACCTACAAGTCTCACATAGATATACTCTTTTTGAAGGCTTCCCCCGTTTTGAAGTTAAATACGAAAAACCAACATTTGTCGACATTTAACCTTGAATAACTTTTTATGCATACAAGGGACTTTTGACATTTTACTTCTATCGACGCGACGTTTCAATGTACCAATTTTTAGCTATATGCGAATTATTTCTGGGTTGAATTTCTATTTTGTCCAGACTATTAACTGATGTTTGACAATTTTCAAGAACTTGCATTACCCCAAAACCTGAGTCACAAAATGTTCGTAAACATTTAAAAAAAAATATCCTTCCAAGCTAAGTTCATGACAATTTTCTTCGATTTTTAACTACATAAGTAACAAATTTTGTTGGTATACCTTTGTCCATGCTAAACATAATTTCTCTGTTAACAATTATGGTAAAACGGGTCAAGATATCTCGACTTTGAACACCTCAACTCAGGTGAGCGTTAATTAAGAATTATGACGGATATACATAACTTTGTATACACAGAACCTCGCACCTACTTTAAATCTTATAGTGATCCCAATGAGCAACGGTAGAATAAATCAGGGATATGTGGCGGTATTGCCTATGTGGACTGCCCGATGATAAGTCCATACATAAATCCTATCAAGCATTTGTGAGACGATCCGATGGGCTAAAATTCTATTGAATTCCTATTGATTTTGTTTTGTTTTGTATTTGAAAACAGGTAGTCTCAAATGAGTCCTATTTCAATTTGGTCTATTTTTAACAATGCTATCCATTAAAAAATATCAAAAGCCTTACATTTGAAGTCGGTTGTTTTTCTTTTGAAAGATATCATTTTAAATGTTAAATTTTGTAGCTACAATGTGCTATATTGTGAACGAAGTTCTAAGCCTTTATTAAAACCTTTTGTTTCAAGATTTTTAACGGTATCATAAATATTTATGCACGTCAATTACATCGGGATTATAATAATTGTTTTAACAAAACACAAAAGTTTGATTCCATTTTTTGGCTCCTAAGTGTTTAGGTATTTAAAATTTTTTCAATTAGTTTTCATTTGGAGTAAAAACAAAAAGTGATATGTTTTCTTTCACGTATGTTTTTCGACTCAATTATCCAAAGAAACCGATTTTCCAAAAATATACATATAGGCCCTCATTATGAAGAGCGAATCGAACGTAATAGCGAATTCTCTAATTTCGAATTATGAATAGCGAGCGATTTTCTTAAATTAAGTTCGCTTTAAGTGTCAATACCCTAGCATATTTCACTATCGTCACGAAAGTTCGCTTATTGAAAAGCTCGCATCTAGGCGAACGTTCAAATCTTCCTTGATCATTTTATTTTAGTTAGTTTGTTCCCTTTTTTAGATCATTCAATACCGATTGGTGACTAATTTAATTA
Organism: Meliscaeva auricollis; assembly: GCA_948107695.1. Lineage (NCBI taxonomy): Eukaryota > Metazoa > Arthropoda > Insecta > Diptera > Syrphidae > Meliscaeva > Meliscaeva auricollis. Next base: position 28,213,429 of record OX403618.1, read on the forward strand.
CAATAATAATAATTATTATTTTATTTTTTTATTTGTCCTAATTATACGCATTAAGAGCCCTTTTCAAACTAATTTATAAAAATCAGTTTTATTAACACGCAGCCGAAGTTCTTATATAAAGAGTGAAATTTGGTGAGAATAGCATCAGTTAACAACTATCAGAATGTTTAAAACGTCTATTTATACAACCGCCGCATTTTTAATCCTTGGGTTCCTAGTGGTAAGAACTTATTTTTTTTTAAAACTTTTTTATACTAAATGGATCTTGTTTTTTTTTTTAGGATCTAGGAATGGCCCAAGTTGTTGTTCTAGTTCCAGGTGTGGCCGATGTTACAGTTTTGCCATGAAATTGTGAAATAAAATGATTTGAATAATTAATTGTTCTTGATTGCTTTTGTTATTATTTTTACTTGCGATATAGGTTTCGTAAAGGATTCGTAGATTCGTAAACAAAATTGTGCTCAAAATAACAATAGGGCATGGCACTTCTACATACATATGATAGAGAATGTAAAAAAAGTCGTCTCTCAATTCTGTCCGTCTGTGTATACCACCAAAACCAACTACAGCCTGCACCTATAAAATGATTTTCTTCAAATTTGATTGTTAAAGGTTACCATTAAGGAAACATTATTTTTTTTTTTCAAAAACGGCTCTAACGATTTTGATTAAAATTTCTTATTTACTTTTGTAAGTGAGGTAATACTTTTGAAATGAAAGGTATGTTTGTATAAATTTTACCCATAGAACTGTTTTTTTTTTTCATTTTTTACTTTCTCTTTAATGACTTAACCAATTCGGATGCATTTTTTTATTCTGAAGCGTCTTAACAACTTTAAAATTACTTGATATTAAAAAATAATTTTTGGATTTTTAAAATAACTTTTAATTTGTTTTTGTTTAAATCAATTTTTTGAAAACGGGTCACTGTATTTTTTTGAAATTTTAGTTTAAGATGTTCAATAATGACATTTTCTAAAAAATGGCATACACACTTTTTTTGAGCAAAGTTTGAGTTTTTTTCTTTCTAAAAATGTATCTTTTTTAATCAAATCCAAGATTCTAGGAAATCTTGACCCAGAAAACATCCAAAATAAAATGCATGACTGGGTCGCACGCACTTGCTCTTATAGATAAAGTTACTATAATATGCTAAGCCTTTTTAATTAAAAAATTGTAAATGCAGTTTTAGAAAAACAATTAAAAAAGCATAGAATTCGATTTTCAAATGACTAAAACAGTTTCTTAAAACAATTTAACCTCAAAACGAAGTATGCAATTTGATTTCTTTTATAATGATACATTTTTAGGAAAAAAAAATTTAAGAACGTAAGAGCCGAGAAAACTGGCTGTTAAGTTATATGGAAAAAAAGGAGAAAATCAGAATTAAAAAAAAAACGGTTCTTTGCCAGGTACCGTTAATAACGATTTAAAAACAAAATGGTTTTCATTTAAAGATAGACCTTGTTCAAAAAAAAAGACCATGATAAAAAAATCAAAATCGTAGGAACCATTTTTGAGAAAAATTAATTTTTCTTAAACCGGTATGTGACAGATATCGTTATTTTTTGTCAAAGAAAAAAAAAAAAAAAACGTCTGTGGATAGTCTCTAAAAAACACCACATACCAAGTTTGAAGTAAATCGACCTACCCGTTAAGGCTGTGTTCTCTGATACATACAGACAGACACACAGAATTGTCGGACCCACTTTTTTTTCATTCACTATCATCGTAATGTCATGTTTGATTGTTATCTCAACTATATAACTTAATATATAGTTCCTATATCGCAAGTAAAAATCACAACTTTATTAAATTACATAGATTTAAAATTAAGTACATATTGTTCAAAAATTCTTATTAAAAATTGCAATTTTCATATTAAATATTTGTAATGGTAGGTACTTAAGATTCAGAATCACAGTACACATAATAAGGTAGTATACAGTGGGTACAGTGGGTAACAGTATACTGAAAATATTCACACCAGCAGATGAACGCACTATTATCCGAAAAGTGCAGCAAAACCCAATGTTATCGGCTCCAAAAATAGCTTCTGAGGTGCTCAAACAATACGCCGCGTGCTTCACAACCACGATATTCATGGTCGAGTAGCTCGAAAAAAGCCTTTTATCAATAAGAAAATTAAAAAAAGTCGTCTTAACTTCGCCATGTTTCTAAGGACTCTAACTTTTGGAATACCGTTATTTTCTCCGACGAGTCCAAATTCAATATTTTTGGCTCAGATGGATTGTCTTAAGTGTGGCGAAAACCTAATACAGAGCTCAAGAAAGAAAACATCGAGCCTACAGTGAGCACGGGGGCGGGCGGCAGCATCATTATGTTCGGGCCTGTATGTCCGCTGCTGGTGTTGGGATTTATCGATGGGATCATGGACAAAACTATGTACTTGACCATTTTGAAAAACAATATAATGCAAGGCGCGGAGAAGTTAGGCGTACGCACTAATTTTCGTTATTATCAAGACAACGATCCGAAGCACAAAGCAGGTACTGTGCCGTCCTGGCTTATATGGAACTGTCCTCATTTGATGAAACCGCCAGTCACCTTATATGAACGTCATTGAGAATCTGTGGGCACTGCTAGACAGGAACATAAGGAAGCACCAAATATTCAACAGAAAAGACTTGAAAAAAGTTATTCTGGATGAGTAATAAAATAACCACAGAAACCATCCAAAAATGTGTGGAATCAATGCCAAAAAGGTTGAAAGCAGTGATAGACTAGATTTTAATTTGTTAATTTGTTGACCAATAAATGTTAATTCGGAAGTTGTTTTACCTTTTTGTTAAAAGTGGATCGATTAAGCTGTAACTATGAATTTTGCTGTAAATTCAGAAAATCTGGAGTATCTTTGGTTAAATGCATCGGATGTACTTGTAAAGTGGCATAATTAAAGAAGACACATTAAGTTGCAATATGTTATTTTAATGTCGATGGTAACTTTTCCGAATTTAGCTATACAGCGGTTAAAATGTTTTTAGATTCGTTGGATCAATTAAGCTGTGAACCACTGTATTTTGAGGTTTCATTGACGATCGAGTGTCAAAATCAAAAAAAAAAAAAAAAAAATTATTGGGACCATATTTTGCTTGTATTACCTAGTTTGAAAACTTCATTCAAACATCGGTACGCATCGGTTCGTTGTGCATTTTCGTCCCGAAAGTGAATTTTAATTAAATTTTTTGTGTTCTTTATTAGTTCTTAATAAAATAATCTTGCATATGTGTTCAAAAATGACAGAAATTCTCGGCGCTCATTTTGTCATAATTTGACAAACAATCATTGACAAAATCCGGAAGATATAACCTTTAAATATGTGTACGGTGTATTAAACCTACATTCCTACTTAGCTTTTGAATAAAACAAAACGTTGAATTGAAATCAGGTAAGTTTAGTCTTTTAAAAAAAGCTAAGGCCCAGTACGCTGCTGAAGCGAAACATAAAATCCTATACAGAAATCGTTTTTGTTTGCTTTTGCTTTTCTTGGTGGAGACCAACGAAAAATTTCGTTTCGCATCAGCAGCGTACTTTAAAGTAAAAAAAAAAATATGATTCTATGGCACGTTTTTAAGTGCAAAGACAGGGACAAAGTTTGGAATTCCTTAAGAAAAAATGCACCTGAGGTCGCAAATAAGTGTGGGAAATATCGCACATGCGTCGTACTTTAAGGAACAATTGGGCAATTTTCGCCTTCTGACCAATAACGATGCGTCATATGTCTTTGAAAATGTCTCGATTCACTTTGGGAAAAAAGTTATGGCCCAAGTAAGCATATGCAAATTAAAAGCTTACCCAAAGCTATTGTTTTCTTATTATAAATTTTTTTTTATAAACATTTTGCACCTTTACATTTAATACACATTATTTATATACACGCAAGTGCATTTACATTAGATAAACAACATTACATAAATTTGAATTCAAGTCATCAATAATAACTTCTTTAATGTCCGATTCTTAAAATATTTACGTTGAATTTTTGAACATATTGACTCAGTAGATGTCTTGTGAAGCGAATTTTTCAAAAACTGCTAATTTCGTCGGAATCAAATATTTTTTTTAAGTTTTTTGGGTACGGGCCCTTTAATTTTCTTGCCTTAAAGGTTTTTTGAAATTCATTATATTTCTCATGTTTTCCGTGATAAATTTTGTTGAACAAATTCAGATTCGTACTCAGCATCCCAGAAAACATAAAGTTAGCTATAAAAAATTATTAATTCAGAACTTTCCACCTCTAAAAACAATTTAATTGGACTGCAGAGAGTATTTTGGACAAATCATAAATTTCCCTTTGCAATATCTTTGCACCGAAAGCGAATTTTTAAATGACTTCATTTACATCCCATTAATAGTTTTTTAATAAAGTATTTACCAGTAAAAAAAAAATCGACTTTAAATGTACCAAAAAAACGAGTTTTTGACATGTTCATATTATTTTCATATTCGAGTTTTTATGGTCCAAAATCCTTTAGAAAAGTATTGTTTGGTTTGAAGGCGATTTTCGTTGTGGTCTGCAAAGTTATCTATAGTATACTTTTCTATGTGTTACAGTTGTCTTTGATTTGTTATTTTTATGTGAAGTCATTTTTTTTATTGCTTAATTTTGAAATACTGTGTCTTGGAAACTGTTGGCCCTTCAAAAATGGAACTGAGGTCAAATTAACAAAGTTCGAAACCATATAATAATAAAATTTATATTCAAAAACTAGTCCTTGATTGCTAAAAATGTCAATTACTAAAAAAGCGCACAAATTTATTTTTTTCATGATTCATCATTATTGGTCTGAGGGCCAGCTCCCATACAAAAATTGCCATTGTCCTTTGACTGGAAAACGCCCCAGAAGACTATGATTGCATTGATGATTGGTCTAGTAGCTGACTGGTGTTTTTGAAACCTATGGGAAGTAAGGAACGTGCTGTAAAAGTTTTAGCCGTCTTGAAATGACTTAATTTTTTTAATTTTTATTACTTTTTCGACACTCCCCAACGGCCACACTCAACACTATTTGAGCAGCTAACTTGCAGATCCTTAAATGAATCAAGAATTTCCCATACATGCTTTGAAAGGTCATTCAAAACATTTACCATTTTATGGTAACGTGTTTATACAACACACGGGCTTACGATGCACATTGCATGATTTTTGTTAGTTTGTTGATTTTTTTTTTAATTAATAAGGAATGTGATAACAATTATTTTTGTTTTCTTTATTTTTTAATTAGTCCTAATTATATATGTTTAAAAGCTGTTTACAACCAATGTTGAAAATTCATGTGTTATGAAAACGCAGCACAATTTTGTATATAAAGAATAACATTTATATGAGAAGAGCATCAGTTAACTTTTTTGGATCAGAATGTTTAAAATGTCAATTTATACAATCGCCGCATTTTTAATCCTTGGGTTTCTAGTGGTAAGAAATTTTAAAGTTTTTTTACTAACTTATTTTTAACTAAACGGATAATGTTATGGTTTTGCTTTTGTGATTAGGATCTAGGAATGGCACAAACTGATGTTAAGGCACCAGGCGTCATCGAAATTGAACTTTTGGGATGAAATTTTTTAATAAAGTTGTTTGAATTTAATCTTTGTATTTGAATTATTCAAATCTTTTTTTCTCTCATATTTATCGTTGACTTAAACTATGGTATTATTTTGCCAGTATTTTGAATCACATCTGCCAACAATTAGGTGTAAAATATGATGCTTTAATCTAAAAACAAGGATTAATTATAGCAGGCATTACCATCACAGCATTTTGGTCTTTAAATATTTAATAATATGTCTACTGAATCTTAGAGCTTAGCGTACTTTAAGATCTCAGACGTTATTACTTTTTAAGGTAGACTTGGTTTGTTAGAAACACCATTTGTTTGTTTTTTTTTCTTGAAGGAAGGGGTTGGGCCCTCTTTGACAGTAGACAATCCTTGCAAAAAAAAAATAACTATTAGCTACAATAAATTTATAATTAGGAGCTAATTGCATTAATAAGAGTTTTTCTTTGAAATAATGATCGTGTAGGCTATAGGGTAATGTCTCATTATGAATGTCACTAATAAGTATTCGCCCACTTAATAATTTTTATAATTGATTTTAGCCGCGTCACATTTTACTATGAAATTGTCTATTTAACTCACTCTGGGATGTCAATTATAATAATAATAATTTATCGCTTTCAATGAATTTCGTAGCATATCATAGTTTAGCTTTTGACTTTATTCTCAGTGCTCTAGTCGTATAATTAGTGGTTTTTTTTGTAATATTAACTGGTAATAAATTATATTATTCGGATGAAATTTGTCTTCTTGGCATAAGATAGGGATTTCTAATATTATTTAAAAATGAAATTTAATTTGAAAATTAAGATATCTTGGATTTTTTAATATTAGGAATTCCAGTAGTGTAAATAAGAGTGAAAAGCTATTTCTGAATTAGATGCGATAGAGACACGATTGTTGGTGGAATCTATAGACTATATGAATAAATACATAAAAGTCACGTATTCAAATACAAAATTTGAAAAATCTACATTTCGAGATATGGACGTTTAAATGTAAGAAATTTAAAAATAGGTACTTGAGAAATAATTCGCCAAAAATTAGTGTAAAATTGTTTTTAAATAAATTTTATGTTGTTCAAAAGAAATTTTATAATTACTTGACAGGTATCGGCCAAATTTTTAATTTATGCTTTGGTTTTTAGTCACTGATTTTTTAAAAGCTGCACATTTTCTGTTTTTCAATTATTAAGTCTAATATCCAGCCATAGTTTTACCTATCCGCATCGAAAAACCAGATAAGGGGTACGCAATTATTTGTGTTGTGTTAAAAAAATACAATTTGCGGTAGGGTTGCATACTAGCGATATCCCGCCAAGGCATAGGGATGCCACGCCTTAAAGTTCAATATATGACAATTTTACAGATATAAAAAAAAAATATAATATTAAAGAATATTTAATTTCAAAATTTGGAATTACAGGATTTTTAGATTCTTTCTTAGAAAAAGGTTGAAAACCTATTTTTCAACAAAAAGTGGATAGATTTCTTAAACACACGAAAGTTACATATACAAAAAAAAAATATAAAAAATCTCTCAACTCGAGGTATGAATGTTTTGAAGTGAAAAATGACTGAACAGGTGTTTGAGAAATAATTAACCATAAATTAGTTCGGACTTTATTTAAAATTAATTGTACGTTTTTTAAAAGAAAATACAAGATAATCTTGCACGTTTACCAATTTTTAGATTTAAGCTTTGTTTTTGGCTGAGTGATTTAAAACAAAACACACATTTTCAAAATCATCAATTGTTTCATCAAAACTAACACTACGATACGATGGAGAAGTTCAAAATAGTGTGATCTTGAACTTTGCAGACAATTTGTCTGCTGAAGTTTGAAAATCCACGATCTACTTAAGTCGTTACTTTGTCTCAGCAAAATCTAGGAGCGATATATTATATTTTTTGTTTATTTGACTTACATAGCAAAAAAAAAAAGAAAAAAAGGAGGACAAGAGATTCATAACTTTGTCATCACTGTAATAATGTAATAATGGATCAATTTTTGTAAAACTTACGGTTATAACCTTATTTTTGCAAAATCTACGGCGATAGTTTTTTTTTTGTATACATATTATTACAGTTGTGACAAAAGTTCAATTTTTTTTTAATTTCTTTGATGATTTTTGAATCTTTTGGCTTATACTTTTTTGTTACGACGAATAAAGAAAAAGAAAAACTAAAATAAATCACCCCTAAATTTTTCCGGAACAAAGCGGTTGCGGTTAAGTTTTTTTTTTTTATCGAACAACTTTTACGGATTTCGTCATGCCATCCGTCGGTCTGGGCACATCTCTATGAATTTTTTTCAACTTGGTACAGATGATTATGTGATTGCGAAAGTTTGTTTTTTTTTAAAGACAAAAAAAGGAGGAGGTTATTAATTCGACTGTATTTTATTTTATGCTTGTTAGCTCAGAAATTTTGACTGGGTGTATCGATCTTGTCTCATTTGAATTTGGTCCAGCTCTGATAATGGCATGCATTAGAAAATATCAAAAGTTTTAAATTTGAAGTCGGTTGTTTTTCTTTTGAAAGGTATCATTAAATATCAAGCCTAGAACGAGTAGGTACCTCCTACATAAAATAATTGAAATATTCAAATTTTCTCGAAAAAGGATTCTAACGATTGCAATTAAAATTTGTGAGTGAGAAAGTGATGGCAACAAAACTGCATTTTTAGTTTTTCTAAAAAAAAAATTCTCATAAAGGAAAAACAGTGTTCCCGTTAAAAAAAAATGCTTTTTTTTTTTGGTTATTTGTGTATTTATGTAAACAATTTTAACTCATTTTGTTTAGAAACGACATTTTATGTAACAATGCTAGGTATTAACTTTTTAATCTTTTTTAATGTAAATAACAAAATAAATATAAAAGATTAACAAAAACATTTTTTTTTCTTTTTCCTATACTATTCTAGTAAATATAATTAGTCCTATTCTGAATAAAAACTCCCGGGGAAATGTTTTTTTCACTAAACGTTATTCTGAACTCAAGAGGAACAAATTAACAGCAAAATCGAAATGAAATTCTAGAAGTATTTTGATTGGGAGCCCTTCTCCCGAAAACATTTCCCGCTGGAATTTTTGTTTAGAATATAGCTGAATATCACAGCCTGGACTACATTTGAAGCAGAAGCAGCAGGTTCGCGCGATCCAGTCACACATTTTATATATTGTATGTACACATGTTTTACAGTTTTAAATAGTTCCTGTAATAACTCAAAAAACGGTTTTTGTTAGTCAAGATGCGATGACGTTATTTTATTGATTTTGTAACAATTTGGAAACTTATGACAGTTTTTAGTAAATGAGCGGTATGTAATGATTGTACTGCAGCGCCACCATGCGACAATGTGTTTAAAATCCTAGGACTTTCTTAGTAAGATTTATATGTTCAATATTTAATTGAAAATAATTGAATTTTAACGGCCATATTATTGAAAAATTTCAAAACAAGTTTTATATTAAAACATATTCTGAGGAGGTAAAAAGTTCGAATATCTCAACGAATTGGTAATATTATTGAAAAATTGTTTAATATTCAGTGTCTTGGATATCTAAACTCTCCAATAACATAGCTTAGTTGTGGAAAATCTGAATCTTTTAACTTCTTAAAAACATATTTTCATTAAAACATGTTTTGAAAATAGTCAATAATATGGCTGTAAATATTCTCTTCGTTTAGCTAGCTAGCGAACGCTCAGGCAACGATGTTTGTTTTGAGGGTTCCACGAAGTAATCCTGAACGCGTTCGTTCGTTTTAAGAGAGATAAGTTGATGAACAAAAACCGAATAACAAATTACTAGACAAGCTGGTATTAAAAATACTAGTTTTTCCGAATACAACAAGCAAGCATTAAAAACACTTTTGTTGCTTAATTTAATCTTGAACACTTTTTAAAAATAATAAAAAAAAAAAAAATAATAATTAATACATTCATGCATTAATTTATAACTATTCTCTATAAAATTTTGTAATCTTTGATAATAATTTTAATCTTTCAATTAAGCTTTTAAGATTTGACTATTACTTTGAGTGTTTATTAACATATTTATCATAACCAGCGCAATTATACTTTTGTTATCACATTCTTATCAAACTTTAAATCCCACCTGGAAATATTTTTATACCTACTTTCAAATAGAATCAACATAGAATCGTCAGTTTAGACACTGTAATATTTAAAACTAGTTAATTTTAGGTTTCATATTTTCTGATAACTTATTAAAACTGAATGATATTCATATAAATGATCTATTCAACAGAATATTTGTGTTTTAAATAAAATTAAAATATCTTAAACTATAAAATATTTTTGAAATCCAGTAATTTTAAGATTGAATCTTTATCATGGCGCCAAAAAACGTCGTACTGTATTATTGTCTAAGTATATTTCTATAAAGATGGAACTTTTGCTTCTTTAGTGGCAGCCAAATACCATTGGCAGCCCTGAGTTAGACTAAAACAACAACAAAAAATGCGCAATTACAATAATTAGGTTGTATTTTTAGTACCTAGCCGGATGTGCATAAATTTAAATCCCCAAACAAAACATTCACCTTATCTAATCTTGAACTCTTTGAAAGGGTCATCAAAAGAAAATAAAAGAAACAATTAATATATATATTTTCTTCCCTTAACATGGCGCGAAATTGATTTTAAATATTTCAGTTTTTTTTTTGATTGCCTTCATTTAGTTAAACAAAAAAACAAAACAACAACCCCCAGGAGGATTTTAAAATATACGCCCCATCATGGTTATAGAAACGTGGAGTATAATTTGAAAACAGAACTATCCGATTTACATTTGTTTACTTAATTGCACTCGTTTAAAGTTTGAAACATTTTTAATTGTGGTGTAGAAAGTGTAGAAATTAAATTTTAATTTTTTATTTACATATTTTCGGTTTACTTACATATATTTTCTATGGATTGTGTCTCAATTTGATGGACGAAAAAAAAACTTATTAAAACCCTCGAAGAAATTGATATAGGCAGCTATTATATTTATACGTTCGTAGAAATTACTAAATTAAAGTCAATTGCACTTGTAATTGAATTAAAACGGTATATAAAAAGCCCATGAGCACACTTTATTTAAATTATAATTTTTTTTTCTTACTCCGAAACGCACTATGACAAATCAAATTTTTAATAGAAAAAAAAAACGATGAATTGAACGACAATGGGTCAGAACATTTGGCGATTATGAGCAAAGATGATACTTTCAATCGATTAACTACTCTCTAAATCAAAACAAATAATTTAAATTAAAAGAATAAAAACAAAAATAAATAAATGAACACAACAGAACGTGGAACATTAAAAATCGTCATTCATTCGAATCGTCTTTGTTCGAATTTCTTATCGAACAAACAAATTATTTCGTCAATGTGAAGAGTCAGAGTGATGGTGCACCTAACCGCCGCGATTGTCGAGAACTGAGCGAAACGTTGGGCACAAAATATCTTATAAGTTCGACGCGCACAAGTTGTGTTACAGTTTATTTTTCTTTTTTTTTTGTCTTTACATTTATTTTGCACAAAAGTACTGTGCACTGAGTTACAGTATAAAATGTGTAGGAACGGAGAATATTGTTAGATTGGATGGATTCTCTGTTTGTGTATCGATGGAGGAAGTAATGACCTCTAGAAGAACAACGCTGCGTCTCTGGTACCAATTGGCTTGCTAGCCTGCCACCCCACAAAAAGGGCTCTAATGTTTGAGACTCAATAAATGATTTGAGTGGGATTTGTGTGATATGAAAAACCACTCAACTGACTGCAATAAATACAGTGGTGGAAAGAAAATTGTTTATTTATATAAAAATAAATATTGATACGAAATTATATTTTTTTTTTCATTTAAAAACAAATACCAATAAATAAAAATTTAGCATCCGATATAATTATTTATTTCAAATTTATCCACCAAGGTACTAAAAGCAATGTTTCGGATTTATACTTTCGGCTGTCTGGCCGATATTTCAGAAATATATTTCAGAAATGCTTTAGACAACCTGACATTATATGCTCTACAAAAAGTTTAAAGCGCTATAACCAAATAAATAATTTTTAGTGTCAAAAAGTTAAAGTGTGAACGGATTTCAATTTTTTGTTTGACAAGATCGATATACCTATTAATGAAAAAAGACAAATAAGCAAAAATATGTTAAAAATGCTATGAAATGCAGAAGTATGCTAAAATAATTTTAACCCTCTACTGCATAAATTAAGAACGAAGTGAAAAATAAATGTTTGAAATGTATTACCTATTTTTTTTTGTTTACATTTACATACCGTTATAGTTGTAAAAACGATATTATGGTTTTTGTATGCACTAAGATGGATTTTCATTTAAAAATTTAGAAACCATATTTATGGTTTTGTATGCATTAAATCATAAATCAACAAAAAGCTTTTTAATGATTAAGCACAAGGAAAAATATGTTTTTTGCACTTCGTATATACTTCTTTCATTTTATTTATATCCTCTGTTTACAAATTCGGAATTTTTGATGTATTTTTTCCAGGCATATGGTCAACATATAGGTTTTTTTTATGACTTGAGCGCAAAATCCTGATTTAAAGCTTGTTTTTTAGGTTTTGTGAAATTAGAATGAGGACTGTACTTGCATGCTTGAGTAGTCTCTGCTGTGATCAGAATTCATGCTTGGAGGCGCCTTTTTTTATGCCACTACAGCTTGACAGAATTCTATAGATGTTCAGCGAAGGCTATAGGATAATCACTTGTGGGGATATTTAATGAGCAGATAATCATAATGAGAATCCGAAAACGGCTCAACTTCGCTTTGAAAACCTCCACGCATAGGATTACCAACACCATAAAAACTTCTATAAACAGCCAATTTACAGTAAAATAACGGATATTCACTACATTGAGCTGGTGTTTCAACTAATACAAACTAAATCATATATGGTAGAATAAAGGGTTTCTTCCTTCATTGCATACAATACCATATATGGTCTCAAAGTAAAAGCTCCAAAAAGGATCATAATTATAAAAAAAAAAAGTTTAGGTATATGGATATGGGTTTAAATCATATCAGACTTCATAAACGATATATGGGTTATGGGTACCATGCGCTAAGGGAAACTAAAAAAACAGGCTTCACCCGAAAAAATATCTTACCTATGCGGCATTTTCGATGGTGGAAATTAGTGGCAGCAATGTTTTTATTAAAATGAGAAAGAATGTTTCGCAACAAGTACCAAAACTACTGTTGTTTCTAAAGGTTTTTTTTTCATTTTTGTTCATAGAAAATTGACCCACCCGTTGAAAAAAAGGAGGATAGACCCCTCACCCATACAAAGTAATTGTATTGAACTGTTCTAAAAAAAGTAAATTTTCATTTTTTACGATAAAAGTACTCATATCCGTGAATTTATACTACACTGCAGCTGGCGCGTCGTTTTTGGTAACAGAAAAGTGTAAATAGGTAATACTTGTACCGTCCAATCTGTAGGCCTGTGCTAAGCAGGGACCGATCTAGATTTTTAGCCACCCTGGGCAAATGTGCGTTATACAGTTATAAACTCTATTTAAATTTGAGGACGTATTATTTCACTTTAAATATTGAATTTAATGTTTATCTAGAACAAATGACAAAACTGATAAACAATTATTAAATAAATAAAGAATACTTCATACATCACAGTTACAAAAATCAATTGAAAAATAAAACAAATTAAACAAAACAAACAGAAGAGTAAGCGTGCAATGGCAGTCAGTCACCTTGAATGTTAATTGGATCTAATGTTCTTTCTTTTATGTATGAAAACATTCTTTTTCTTATGGTTGATGTGAATTCGCAAACGATACATTACCCACAATATTGCTGCAAACAACTTATACCTTGACGTAAAACTACGTGCTATAAAAATGCAGTTCATTCGTAAGTGGAATGAACTTGAAGAATATAAAGGAAGACACTCATGACGATTCAGTGTCGGATTAAAAGGTGTTAACATAAAGGCCGCTGAGCAGATATTTTTTTTTAAATAAAAAGCTGCACAATAACAAGCGAAGGCACACAAAAAAGGAAAAAACGATATTTTTTGCGGTCTTATGCGTTTTTTTGCCTTTTCATTACTTTTTTTCTTGCCTCAAGGATTCTTGAACACCTGAACTATGGAAATAATGAAGAAAATGCATGAAAAGTGTAGTAAAATCACATTTTGCTTTGCCTTTTGGTACTCGTGCTTCGGAACTTTATCCATGATCATTTAGATTTTAGAATGTCAAAGTCTTGGATGAACTTTTGAGAGTATGTGCGTAAGGAGAATCAACAGCTAAACAGCTAACATAATACATAACATAATTTAAAAATAAATCCCGACTCTTTTTCAAATGTAAATATCTTCCAGTGGTGAAAAGGTAAAATGATACCAGGGTAACTAGCTACTACTCGATACAAGAGTATATGAATGATTCATTAGCTAACTAGCTACAGAATGTAGGCACTAAGTGTATGTGAGTTTGTCAGTTTGATTTCCTTCAAACTTGTGGTTATTAGTTTTTAGTGATTCCTTAAGGCCCTTGAGGGGAAATTTGAAGTTTGTTTAGGACCAAAATTAACCGTACCTGCCATTCAATCAAAATTGTGATTGTGTACTACTTGTACTACTGTTTGCCTCCCATAGAATCAGTTTTCTTTTTTCTGACAAAAGGCTTTTAGCAATTTTAAAAAAGTTCAAATATTTTTTTTTGAAATTATGATATTTTTCAAAAATGACTAAAGATTTTGATTAAAATTTGTATGTGTACTTTTGAAATATAAAATTTTTTTTTTCATCGGCTAATAACGGTGATACCTCCCATAGATCCGTTTTCTGCTTTTCTGATTCTCTCGTAAACGACTGAATAAATTTTGGGGACAATTCTTACACAAAGGGATCATAGTATTTTTCAAATTATAATATATCAAAATTTTACAAAACAGTTTTTTGATCTTTAAAAAAAAGATTCAATTTTTGTTTTTTGAAAAATCGATTTTTCGAAAACGTGTTGATAATTTTTTTTTTTAAACAATGCTTGAGTATTTTAATATATAAAAAAATATTTTTTTTTAAGAACGGCAATAATGATTTTCAAATATTTTTACTTGCGATATATGTATGTAGGTAAGGTACTATATATCAAGTAAAAATATCATTCGTAAAAAAAGTTGAGTAAAAAGTGGGTCTGAACAGACAATTCTGTCTGTATGTATCAGAAGCCACAGCCTAAACGGATGGGTCGATTTACTTCAAACTTGGTATGTGGCGTTTTTTGGAGACTATACCCAACCCATTTTTGGCCTTTTTTTTCCAAAAATAACCGTACTATATACGAGTTTTAGAAAAAGTAATTTTTCTCAAAAATGGCTCCTACGATTTTGATTAAAAAAATTAAGGTAATTTTTTTTGGATAAGGTCTATCTTTAAATGAAAACCACTTTTTTTCAAAAACCGGTATTAACGGAACCTGGCATAGAACCTTTTTTTTAAATCTGATTTTCTCCTTCACGACTCAATCAATTTCAACCATTTTTTTACATGAAAGCTTTTTAGTTGCGGTAATAATGTTTAGTAAAAAAAAATTTCGAAAATTATTTTTCTGGATTAAAAAAAAAATAATTTTTTTTTGAAAAATCATTTTTTCGAAAACTACTCAATATTTTTTTTTTCAAAATTTAGTTCTTAGATGTTGATTAATAATGTATCAAAAATGGCGTACCAATTTTTTTTTATAAAAGTCCTTCCTAAATTTTATGTAGAAAAAATAGTTTTTTTAAAAAACGCCTCCAACAATTTTGAAATTTTAGTTTTCTAAAAATGTATCATTATAGAAGTAATCAGATTGCATACTTCTTTTTGAGGTCAAATTCATTTAAGAAGCTGTTTTAGTCATTTGAGAATCGAATTTTATGCTTTTTTAATTTTTTTTCTAAAATTGCATTTACAAATTTTTAATTAAAAAGGTTTAGCATATTATAGTAACTTTATCTATAAGAGCAAGCACGTGCTCCAGTCGTGCAATTTTTTTTTTTAATTAGTATTTTTTAATGAAATAAAATGGATACTTAGTTTGGGGGTCAAAACAATATAAGAAGTTGTTTAAGTCATTTTAGTAATGAATTTTCGGTTTTTTTTAATTTATTATACAAGTATTTATTTTTAAAAACTTTATATATGAAGCTTTAGCATCCACAGCAACGTTGACATTAAGAGCAAGTAAGCGCGACCTTGCATTTTATTAAACTAAATATTTTATTAATATTTTATTTAGAGCACTACCTAGTACTTGCACCAAAGACGAAAACTATTTCACTAAATGATTGTTTGTTTACTGTTTTGTGGTTTGGTCGCCCTTGGTCTTTCCTTATGACATTTATATGCTATATTTGTTCAGCACAAATAAAAAAAAAATATTTCGATTCTTGTACTTTATTGTGTTCATACAAAAAAGTTTGTAAATGTGTGAGTGCTGCTCGTAGTTTGACAGTTCCACCTCGGTACATTTTGGCACCGAGAAAACTGAGTCCGCTTGAAGAACGTAGCAGTAAGAAGCTTAAATGGTGCCATGAAAATTACCCAGTGAAATATGGCCAAACTTCAAAATTCAGATTACTTAACGAAAGTGAAATAGATAAATCAAGTTCTCTTGTTAGAAAAGCAACTGAAATTAACCGTAACAGTGTAATAATACGTTGTCTTCCATATACAAATGCGCATGTACGATTTTCATCCATCAACTTCTTTATCTGTTCAACGAACGTTTAGCTCGTTTACTTTTATTCTAATTGGAGTCTAACAGTGTTAAATTAACACAAGTTTACGGATTTGGGCTAGCGCAAATCCCCGTGCATGTTCAGCCCGGAAAACTTTTCAAGTGAAATTTTGTATTTCGCCCGGAATACAAAGCTATTATAAGTTTTTGCTTAAATGGAATTAATATTTTCCGTTTAAACTGGTATCTTGTTCGTCTCCAAAATTAAAGAAAAAGAAAGCAAAAATACAAAGAAAAATGTAAATAGTTCAAAATAAAAGGAATTCTCGAAAAGTGAACAAGTTCGCCCGGAATCAGGGGAATCTTTTTGAAGTGAAACGCAAACTAAGGCTGAATATTTTCGATTGGGGAATAAAACTCAGTGAATGAAATTATTTTATTATTATTTTGTCTTTTTCCCATCACAGGGACAAGATAATTTTCTGAAATTTTTTCCTCGAAAAAAAGTCATAAAGCAAACATGGGCCAATCCCAAGGCTTGAAATGGTATCGAAATATTAATTTATTTGAATATGAACTACTTTAGATGGTGATTTATGAAATACAACAATTAAATTGGACCAAAAATAGTGGTTACATCTCAATAATTTATCAACAGGGTTTTTTCTTGCATTTTATTATTTCTCAAAGTATAAAGTATATAAAAATAATTTCGTATTCCCTTCCCCAGCGCTTCCCCCATCCCCTCCCAATTTCCTATATTAATTTTTCAAATCGATGTACAGTAGACCGCTCGTTATTTGAATGGTTGGAAATTTTCTTACACAGAGAACAACTATTTATTTGTTCGAACCTTAAATTCTAAAAATTAAAAGTACAACTGTTTAATATATTTTTCTTTTTGTTATATTTCACCTACAAAACTTTTTTTCCATTTTACAATACATATGTATAAAAATAAAAAGATTTTAACACACATATTTCTATTGCACACTTATATTAAATATAAAAAAATATCAAATTTTTGTGTGCACACATTTTGTGTAATTGTGTGGCTTGTAAATTTACCATTTTAAAATTCTTTTCTTTTAACATCAATTTATTATTTTTTATTGTTACATTTTTGTCTTTATAATAAGTTATAATGTAATATTACATAATATAATATATATAAGTATATAAGTTAAAATTTAATATTTTTATTTTGTTCGTGTATACAAAACCAGCCTTTTTCATTGTTGGTTTTAGTAGATTTTTGTTTCATATATAATCTTTTTTTTTTTCTAAGCCGTTTTAATTAGTAAATTTTATAAATTACTTTACATTTATAAGTTCTAAAATTTAATACAAATTTTGATTTTCCATTTATTTTAAATAACATTAAAATGTTTGAATGTCTTTGTGTACAGCTCTATTTGCACCAAAATTTGCAAAAAAAATGTTTTCTTAATTACTAAAGAAAAAACAAAAACAATAAGATGATAGAAAAAAATACACATAAGGAAAAAAATGATAAAAAAAAACATCAATCAGAAATTTCTTATCGTGCTGTCTTCAACTTCCATCGCAGAAACAGATATGCTGAAATTCTCAAAACAAAGAATATAACAACTAAGGCAATAATATCGAGTTTAAAATCGGCGTTGGTCATGTCCAACTCTTCGAGTGTGGTAATTGGCGACTTAAAGTGGCAATAAGTTTGGTGGCACTTGAGTTTTGCACGCTCGTATCCATATGTGGCCAGTGCTGTTCCTTCGAAACCGTAACGGATGTAAGAGAGATATGTCATCCAGCGAAGATAGACAGGTATCGCATCGAATGAGACGAAGAATCCGGAGAAAAGCAGGAACGGTACCGACATTACAGGTGCTAAGAAAACACCATTCTGGACATTCATGGCTGCACCAACAACCAAACCAACACTTTGAGCTACGAATGATATCAGGAGACAGGCAGATAGGAACATTGTGAATCTCCAAAGTTCCCATGGCTGTGAGGTGAAGTAGTAAACTAATGATACGTAGATTATACAAAATACAGCCTTGAATTAAAAAAAAAGAAAAAGATTAGTGTTTTTTTTTATGACACAAATAAATAATTATTTTGTTTTTACCTGAAATGGTATATCGGAAACCGTTATTGCCAAATAATACGATTTTAGAGAGTACCAACGATTGAAATTTTCTTTCAGCAGCACGGGCATCTCAAGAGGGACTGTGAAAAAAGATAATATTTTGCATTTAAACTACAGCGGATCACATTTTTCTGTAACAGATTAAATTAAGTTATATTTTTTTTTAAACTAGTGACTAGTTGCTCTCCAAACTCCTAAAAATGCCAATTCGTCTGTTTTGTAGTAAAGTTTTCTTGTAATGAAAAAAATCTTTTGGAAGTAAATACTTGGACGTTGTACCTCCATAGAGAAAATATAAACAAAATTGCTATAGTTTAAAGTGTTATGTTCTTGCGTAAAACATACGAGGTCACATTGTAAATTCGATTAAAAAACAAAAAAAAAAAAAACAAAATGGATAGAAGAAAGTGGAACTCCGTCTTTTCTATCTATATTTAGAAAACTAATACATTAAATTTCTTTTAGAGTGCAAAACTATCAAAGTTTAAGCCTAGTACGCAACTGAAGCGAAACGAATAAGAAGGCAAAAATGCATTCTTGTGGGGTAAAACTATTGTTTATAGCAGTAAAAAGTTTGTGAAAAATATGTTTAGACTTCTGCAATTAATCAGCTCAATATCTTATTTCGCTGCCGAACTGCGTACTGTTAAACGAATTCATAACGAAATTTTTCGTTCATGTTTTCATCATGTTATTTTTATATGGATTTTTTCGTTTAACGTTTAACTTCAGCAGCGTAATGGGCTTAAAGCAGTAAATTGTGAGTGTTAAATGTGTGGAGATTGGAGACTTCACTAAATAATTTTCAATTTCACTGGTTGAACTGCGTACTGCTGAACGAAAAGCAGAAAAACATTTTTCTTCAGTGATTTCGTTGTGTAATTTTTTGTATGTATAGGATTTTTCGTTTTGCTTCAGCAGCGTACTGGGCGTATTTCGTAAATTTGAATATTTTTGATACCTACAAAGTGAAGATTGGAACATTACATCTGGGGTGAACTAAAGAGTTTTTATAGCTTAAATTTCAGTAGGTTCTTTGATTACTTGTTTTTACATGAACAAGTAGATTAAATACCTCACAATGTGTATTTTTTATAAATAAAATAGCACTTCTTTTAGGTACATGTTCAATGTTTTATCTGGAGGTATCTTGAAATTCCAGCACCAGATCTTTTACTTTGAGGATGGAAAATAGTTGATGGTAAGATTAACACATTTTCACTGATGTAAGTTCTAAGCCGAAAAAAACTTTTAACTATAATATACTGCAAATGCTAAACTTAAAAAGATGAATTACAATAATTACAGTAAAATGTACATGTCGGACTTCCATGCTCGATTACTTGCAAAAATTGATGCGAATAAAATTTAAAAGTACTGAAGTAATGTTATGTTTGATGAAGACAAAGATGCATATCGCTCCCTGAAAGCAATATTTTTACTTGATTATTAGGTTAAATTTTGTCACTAAGAAAAAACGGAAAAGCAGTAAGTATACGCCGAAGTGTACCTATTATAGTATCAATAAATCTATGTACAAATGTACATGCAACACAACATAGAATTGACTATAAAAATAAAGGAGCTATCTCTATTTTTATAGTCATTCCTAGGATTAAAATATACACTAGTGGAAATAATGGAGGAATCAAAAAAAAATATTGATTTTATTTAATGATTTTCGAGAGGCTGTATTTATGTGAAAAATACGTCCCTTATTTTGGCGGACACTTTGTGGTGGAATCAAGAAATTTGAATCTCAGTAATTGTAGGTAATTAAATGCTAATTTGTTACATAAACCAAAAATTTGTAGCTCGAATGGTTTTTGAGTTACTGAATTTTCCGCTAAAATAAGTCTGAAGTTAGCGGACAAAATCTTAAATAATTAAAAATAAATAATTTTGGTTGGCATTTTAAGTGCTTTTAAGTAGCAGAAACTTCGTTTTTGTAGACACAATATTTGTTAATTATTTAAAATTTCGCTAAAATAGGACTAAAGTTAGAGGACGAAAGTAAGAAAATTATTATTTTTCGATTTCCAAAATTGTAGCTTTTTAAATGCTAATTTGTTGGGCAAAAATTAATTTTGTAGCTACCATGAGTGTTTTTCTATTAAAATTTTCAATTTCAAAAGGGTACTTCCGGTCTGCGAAGCTAGTGGAGAGATTTAAAAAAAAATCGTTTTTTAAATTTTTTTCTGCCAGTAATTGTATCTTTTCAAACCAAAATGTTTTGCACAAACCTCAATTTTGTAGCTCAAACACATTTTGGAATATTCAAGTTTTTGCTGAAAAAAGTTAGCTCAAAAGTGAACTTTCAAAATCTAAAAAAATGACAAATTAAAAAAAAAATTTGCAAAATTTAAAATCACCATATACTAGATGAAACGCGCAAACCCCGATTTTGTAGCTGAACTAGTTTTTTTGTTATTCAACGTTCCGCTAAAATAAGAGCTGCAAAGGGCAAAATTTTCAAAAAAGTCCATTTTTCAATTTTTTTTCTTTTCCAGAAATTGAAGCTTTTCAACACAAATTTTATTGAGGCAAAATTAGTTTTGTAGCTTCCATGGGTCATTTTCTATTTTTATTTTCAATTTTTAAATGGTTCTTCCGGTATTAATATTATTATACTTCCGTAGGCAAATATCTGTCATTTGACTCTAATATTTTTGACCGCCGTCGATTTTCAAAAGATACAAAGTTGACACATTATGATTCAGTAAAAAAAGCTTTCATTTGATGCACACATTGCGTTATTCGCTATTTCTATGGGACTAGCGTGAAGTAAGTCCATTATTCAAACTTAAGTTATATCTTAGTAAAACACTGTCGTAAAACTTATAATTATTTTGAAACATGATACTGGTCGGCAAAAATAAATTTTTTTTTTGTCATTCATACAATTTTTTGAAATTATGTAAGATTGGACGTTTCTGAATCTAAATCTTGTCAGAGAATTCTATGACGTACATTTTTTTAAATTGATTTTTAAAAAATGTGATTGTTTTGTAGAAAAGACCTCTCTCATATTCAGTCAACCTGGTATATTTTCAAAACTATTGGACTGATTTGGCTGAAATTTAGATAACTAATTCCAAATAGCATGAGCTAAGATCTGAAAGTAGATTTGTTTTTATTGAAAAATCGACATACCTCTTAAAATTTCATAGTTCTACTGTGCAGCGACTGGATTGACTTAAGCAATTCAATCACTAATATGTACTGACTGCCCCACCGGTGTGCAGACAGTGCAATCGAAAAAAAGTTTTTTGAAAGATCCATATTACGATAACAGATTTGAATTTTTTTGAAATGTTTTCTTAATAATATAGCGTTGTACTCTGTTTGGCTGGAAATACAAAATCGTCTGCAAGAAATCGTTTGGTTTACATTCCACAGCTTCTATTGCAAGCTAAAATTGTTTGATTGGTAGTTTAACAATGACACCCTTGAATTTATCCCTTGCGGTAACATTTTCAAATATTGATAAAATGGCCCAACCATATGATATGGAACTTGTTTAATTTTAACTTCACGAGAGTTGAGTATTAGGCTTAACTAGGTAGGTACCAAATTCATTTTTGAAAAATCGTATCTAAATCGTATGAGTTGAAATTTTACTAAATATTGGGACTTGGATTTATATAATAATATTATTAAAACGCTTAAATGCTTCCTTATAACCTTGCTTGTTAACTTACTAAATATTTTTCTATACTTACATGATAGAATTGTTATTGTCATGGACGTGTACATCAAGAAGAGCATATTGAAGAATAGAAAACCCAAATTACTTAAGACCTTGGCACCATCGTTGCCAATGTCATAGTAAAGAGCACCAATAAGACACCCAACCAACAAATGAGCAAACAGCCGAAGGTACATAAGGGTCTGCAAAATAGAACAAAAAATATTTATATCACTCCAATTTCATTTGCTATCTATTAAAAACTTACCCAATCACGATAATTGAAGAGCAAAGTTCGTTTCAGCACCACAAAGAATTGATGAGTCTGTGACGTAGGATATCGCTCCGGTGACGTTATTTCTTCCATTGCATTTTTATCGGCAAGAAGTGCGGTCTTCACATTGTCATGTTTCTCAACATCAATCACCAAATCTCCCTTCTCATTAGTTTGTGCAGCTGACACAACTTCAGAATCCTTGGCCAAATCATTGACCAAGTTTGCAGTCAATAGCTGATTGTTGAGCGATAAATTCTCCGCAAACTTAGAGCAGGTTGCGCTTTGAGCATCATTTTTATCCAGCATGGCTTTCAAATTATGCACTTTGACAAGATCATTGCGCGCTTTGATGCCAGCAAAATCAGCGGCAGTTCGAATATCACGTTTGCCATTGTCAATGGCTTGTACGAGGTTACCTTGATTGTCACCATGTTCACCGCATGCAACTTCAATCACATAACTGGCTGGATTGTGGTAGCTTGGACATTCTAGACCAAGTGTTCCCAGGAATGGTACGAGTTGTTTTGTGCTACCCTGGTAGACACATTGGCCCTCGGCAAGAGTGTATAACTGGTCGAACATTTCGAAAAGACGCGCCGAAGGCTGATGAATAGTGCAAATGATTGTGCGTCCGCCTGCGGCCAGCATCTTCAGCAAATGAATACATTGGAAACATGTTGAACTGTCAAGTCCGGAGGTTGGCTCATCAAAGAACATGATCGGTGGATTGCTGACAAGTTCCAGGGCAATAGAGAGACGTTTCTTCTGGCCACCGGACAAATTTCGAGTGAAGGTATTTCGATGTTCGCTCAAGCTTAGTGTTAAAAGAATATCATCTATCTGTAAGAAAACAAAATTCAAAAAAATTAAGGACGGTTTGTAATAAATAGGATTCAGTATAATTTTTTTTTGGTTTGTATTGGTATTGACTGCTTAATTAAACTTCAGCTTATCCCCTGAAATCGGCGAATAAAAGTCCTGAACCAAGGCTGGATCCTGTTCGAACACTATACAACTGAACCTAGATGATTTTAGGATCTGTTGTATGTTTGTTGTTGCATTGGATTTCAAAAATCTGATTTGTTTAGAGAATACTGTATAACGCATTCATAGCTTAAAAGCGCTCTCGGAAATGAAGTTCCCGAAAATGGCGTTTTGATCATTATTTTTGTTTATTTTCTCTCTAACAGAATCAAACGCAATATTTTTGAGGTTCTGTTATAGTGGTCTCGATTTTACATCATAATTTTGCCACAAAATTATAGTTTTAATCTTTATTCATCCTAAAACAGGCGTTCTCGGAATGACGCTTAATTGATGTACGCTCCTTATACATAAAATTGAACTTCAACTACCCACTTTGATTTAATTTATTCGTGCAGAAAATTATTTATTGGACGATGAACCAATTCCATGAGATTCCGGAAAGACAGTTTTGTACAGCTGTTCAGAATTCTTGAAGAAAATTTTGCCTTAGTAATGCTAAGAATACAGCTTAATTTAATTTGATTTTAGTGTATTTTTTTTGGTAGCGTTCCCGGAATGATTTTTTGGATATATTAGATCGAATAAGGCAAAAAAAATCTGTTTCAAACAAAGTTAATACATTCGGAGTTTCTTCTTAACTATATTAACCGTACTTCATATGTAAATTTTAATTAAATGTAATTTTTATTAAAAAAAGCCTGGACATCAAATTTTCCACCTCCATGAATTTGGCCCTTATATAAAAAGCAAACTCTGGATTGCACAATCATTAGTTAAGCTATCATAATAATAAACTCAATATTGAAAAAAAAATGTAACGTTATCTACAATTCTAAATTTAACGTTTATTTCTCCTAAACATTTAAATACAACTTTCTTAATTTTTCCAAAACTTCCGCCTCAAAAAAAAGAATATTTCATTCATTTATTCATTAATTCAAGTAAAACTTTCCCACGCTAAAACTCCTTATTTTTTTTTTTTTTTTGGAAAATGTGTTTGACTTGAAAGTACTATTCTGGAATTTAATAATTAATATTTGACTTTCATTAAAAAAAGAAAAAAAAAAAAAAACAATTAGGTTCATCGAAAACAACTTACCGCATTATTTTTTTCTTGTCTGGTGAAACTTCTGCTTAACTTCAAGTTCGTGGCCACAGTCATTGCTTCTTGGACGGTTAAATTCGAATGCAATTGGTTGTCTTGCATGATGTACGCCGATAGCTTGCGAAATGTGCTTAAATTACGTTCACGTCCATTTATTGTTATTGTACCCTCAGTGACATTCGTTCTGCAAGGTTAAATAAACAAAATAAAATAAATAATAATAATAAGCAATTGTTATTTGCGATTTTCTTTTCGCATTATAAAATAATGAAAACAAATGATTTTTAATGGGTATCTTATCGCTAAAGTGGAGGACAGTTTTAATAATAGTAATTATGATTTTAATATATGATTATTTTCTCTACATAAAACCTTTGCCCTTAGACACTAGAAATAATGAATAATTGTTGGGAAACAGTTATTTTCTTAAAAGTGAATGCTCGAAAGAAACAAATTTTGATGAGTTAACTCTGAGTTTAAACAAAGTAATATTTTTAATAGATGCGTGTGCAAATTTTATTGAAATGGAATAAAAATACAGTCACCTATAGAAAGTTCAAAATTCGATATCTCAAAAACATTGCATGGTAAAGCCCTTCCACTACTAGATTTGAGGAAAAATCGATCTTTTTTTTTTAATATTTGACAATGTTCTTACTTAGTCATAAAAAAACAGGTTTTAGCCAAAAAGAATCCATTCCTAACTTTTTTGATTGAAAATTAGTCTATTTTTTCAAAATTTGTCAATAAAACTAAGAATTAATATTATTCTATAACCAAGTTTCATTAAAATCTAACTAGTTTTGAAAAAGATAAAAATAAAAACAAAAAAAAAAACAGTTTTTCAAAATATTTTTGTAGAAAACTTACCTGAACAAAAGTTGTAGATCTTTTTACCACCTATAACTCTTCAGTTTAACTTTTTGATAGGAGGTCTAGAAAACGTAAAAACGACAATTTTTGACAACCACTCACCCCCTTTCCCCCCAATCTGTTGGTGATCAATTTATGTTTCCCCTCATTTCATATATGTACCACTTATCCTAATTTTTCCCATCGCTCATATACGGCTAGTATTTTTTTTTTATGTTAACCCTCTGAAAACAGGATTGGCACTGGCCTACAAGTTTTTCTGGTCACAATAATTAACTAGAAAATACGAGAATTCTGACGAGTTGGTAACAATATAGAGTCATCAGATTTAATCCAAGCAGACTCACAAATCTTTCTCAGAAATATTATACAGGTCATTGGAAGTGTTAACGAAGTCATACATATGATACAAATAACTTTATGTAATATTAAATTAATAATTAGAAGTCTCTGTACCATCTTGAGAACAATTCTATAATTCTACTAACTTTTGAGACTGGTGAAGCTATTTTATCAAAGGCTGAGGTAAGCTCACCGGTGTAAAGGATCCTTCCCAAAAGAAGCAACAAACTTGGGCTTGAAGGATAAAGTCTCCGAGAAATATAAACACTAGTTTGGTTTAAATTTAGATTTTCAATTTTATGCAGTTTTCTTATTTTATATAATTTTCACACTTTTATTACAATCCGTTCAGTTCTTAAAAAAAAAAACAATAAGTATTTCATATACTTGTCCAAAGAGTTCCTTGAAGAGCAACTCCGAGGACTGGCCTTTGGGATTCGATACGGAAACCCTGAATGTCTCTCGACAATTCCCAGAGAAAGAACATTTCGGAACTCCCCTTCGGTGTCCCTGGCACACAAGCCAGAGGAAGAACCTTGTGGAACTCACCAATGTCCAAAGAGACCTCGAAGAGGAACTCTACGGAAAGTTATTTGGGAATCTTAGCGAAACCCTGAATGTCTCTGGATAATACCCAGGGAAAGAATCATTCGGAGTTCACCTTAAGTGTCCCTGGCACACAAGCCACAGGAAGAACCTTGCGGAACTCACACTCGTATCCAAATATTAGCTCGGTAGGCGGTCTAAGACAAGTTCTTTATGGAAATAAAGAAACCATGACTTACTCTGGACAAAACCAGAAAAGAACCTTGCGCAACTCACACTTATGTCCAAAGACCACCTAGGAAGGTAGTCTTAGGAAAGTTCTTTGGGAATCTTGCCTCTCCTTATGAAATTCTCAGGCAAGACTAGTTGCGAATTATAAGGACAGCAGCGTTTGGATTTTTTTTTAATTATTAAAATTATGTTTTAAAGTGTGACACTTCGTCACAACACTGTCTTCTAACTTTAACAGCAGATTCCACTCCTCAACACTAACAATTGAAATTTATAGTTAAAACGAGATCCAATATTCTCTGTTTATTTAATTCAATGAATACTACAGGAAAGATAGTAAAAAAAATCAATTATATGGAATTGGAGGTGGCGTCACGAAAACCACAACTTTAAGCTTTTCTAATACCTTCCATGCAGATTTGAAAAAAATCTGCCTTCCTGTATTTCGTTTCACGAAAAATTCTTATTTTCTTGTACTAGAAGCAATTTTTTTTTGGCAGTTATTTTTTTCTTCTTTGTTTAAAAACTCCTACTGGTGCCCTTGCTGAAACTTAAAATTTTCTGCTCCATGCCTATCATTAAGCATTTTCCTCACCACCTGTAGTGCTGACATAAAGTTTTAAGGATCATTATCATAATTCTTGCTTTTGCTTACTATCAAATTCCTGTGAAACTAGCAACCTTCACAAAAACAGACATTATTATCACTCTTTTTTAGCGTACGAAATGTATTTAGGGCTGTATGAAGCACTGTGAATAAATTAAGGAAACTATTGTTAAGCAATTTAAAGTTAAGAATTGAGGACTTATATTGCCACTTTTAGCAACGAATACAAAACGAACTGTAAGCTTCTTTATTAAGCAAGTAATTTAGAATCTTGCACTACTTTGTGTTACGGACTTCTAACCATTCCGCCATTTTTACTTAATAATATGTAAATATTTGATACATTTTATACTCCATTTGCGTTTATTGCATTTTCTATAAGTTAACAAAAGTTTCGTACTTATATAATGCATAAAAAAAAACTATTCAAAGACTTTGCAAATGCATCCTCTTTATACTCTTATCTTGTTTATTCTTATCAATTTCAATACTAAAAACATTCCATAACAAACAAACAATGCAAGCCAAAGTATAAAGGTCACTCGAGACATAAAATATTATTTTAATCAACTCAACTTTGAGAGTGCAAACTGCAACAACGAACCGAAGCGTCATGTTTTCTTTGTGTCGTTTTACTTGTGGTATTGCCTTTAATTTTCATTTCATCTTTATCTATGCCAAACAATGAAAATGAATAAGACTAAGGCAGAATTTGTTTCTCGAACAAAGTGCATATAACGCAACGTACTTGTAGAATAATCACTATAGCGAACCGCAAAATACAAATTGAACAAAAAGATAGTTGATACAATTTCTAAATCGAGATTATAATGGAACTTAAAGTATTTTATTATTTTGTGTTTGTTGTATTCTGTGTTACAAACAATTTGACGACATGTAATCAACACTAGATTAAGATTTAACTGTAAAAGTAAAATTTCTTATTTAGAATCAATTTGGTATTTAGATTAAGCTTATCAATTCGATGAGCTTTATTGCAGGTTTCTATTTCCGGGAGATAGCAATGTCAATTTGTTTTTTGTAAATTTTATTTATTAACTGATAAATAGATTTCAAGTAAAGAATTGCTTTGGAGCCAGTGTATGACGTTATTTGATATTGTTTTTTTTCATTTAAAATGCTTGAACTTGTCTTGTAGACAATATTTTTGTTATTCAGTTACGAAAATGCTCGTAATTATTTTTTCTGAAATTCCAAAGTACACTTTTAAGCGCAACTAATTGAGCAAAATAATAATGTCCTCTGACACGGAAAACTTAAAAAAACAAACAAAGAAGTGCTTGGGTGAAGTTAATTTACTTTGGGGATTATCAGAGTTTTGGCTTAGTCTTTGAAATTAATTAGGTTGAAAAATAATGCCATTTGTGGCTTAAGATTAATTTCCAATGCAATGTTGATGATGGTGGTGGTGTTGTGGACATAAAGACACTGTTCAATTTGCTATAAATAGTAATAAGAAACGTTTTAGTTCTAGTGTCAGATAACAACTACCTTATATTAGAATCTGGTCACTGTGGCGTATGAGTGACTTTTTTTTTCAAATAATCATCATTTCATCTATATATTTCTAAGAATAAGTAATTTATGTAATGAATTTTATTTTCATATTGAGAATTATTAAATCTTTGCAAATAATATATATCAACATGAAGCAAGATGAAGCATTCTTATCTGAGAATCTTATAATGACTGAATTTTTACTTTATTAAAATTAAACCATTCTTATCTGAGAATCTTATAATGACTGAATTTTTACTTTATTAAAATTAAACCTGTTTAACTGCTTAATTTTTATTTCTTCTACCATTTATTCTCACACAAATGACCTTGTCAGCTTTCAGTTCACTCAAGTCAAGTTTACTTTTGTAGCTTGATTTAATTAAAATAATAATAATAATATAATAATAAGAGAATGACTAACACAAATGTTACCGTATATGAAAATAATATACACGTCTGGAGCACACGAACTTAATTGGTAGGGCTGTTCTTTTGAATATTATTTTTTTTTTCAAGCTCAATTTCAAGAAAAGCTTTATTTTTGTTTTCTAATTTAAGTGGGATAATAAATAAATTAATGCTATACCACGACAGTTAAATTGGTACAATTTGGATTGCTCTTAAGAAAAAATCTTGAAACGAGGGAAATGGTTAGGAAAATGATTCCTTTCACATAATCTGTTTGAATATACTGGAAACAAAATAGAAAATAGAAAAGATTGTGTTTAAGCATATAAAACCACACATTTTTAATAAAATAACTTTTGATTCTAAGTTAATAAACCATTCGACTCTGGAAAATAAGAAAAAAAAAACCGAAAAGCAGGGTTTAAGTGTGTTCTCAGGAAATTGTAAAATTTCCCTGATTATGTTTATGGGTTCTGCTAACAATGAACCGTTATCGTAGGTAGCTATCGTCGCTTTTGCAGACAAATATATACAGATAGTTTTATAACCTTTTATAATTTCCTAAAAGAATGGTCCTAAGGAGTAGAATTTATCAGTGCACATACAAAAGTATCTAACTCGTGGTGGAATAGGTCTTAGTCGTTTGAAATAGGAATGTTTAAAAGCATTTCATCCGCCAATACCTTAAAGATAGAAATATTTATAATTAAAAGCATTTCCCAACCTTCTTAGAGGATACAGTTATCCTATTTTTACTTATTTGCTGTTTGATTTTATTAAGCCAAATTGTTTTATTATTTTTGTATTTATATATTTATGTGAAGTTGTGGTTGTTCAAAAATTAATAAAATACTTTTAACTTCTTGTATAGAGATTAACTCGCTTCCTATTTTATCTACATATACAAAAATATTTAGAGGAATAAACATGTGTCATAAACATATTTGGTAAAATGTATTTCATGCATCTTTTATTCAAATCACAATAACACATCCACTGCAAGAGAAGCACGAACAGAATTTTGTTGACAACATCTTCTAAAAAAAACCCTTTTGGTAAACTTTCTCTGAAGTTTTTACACCTTTTCGAAAAAAATGAAGGTTTGTGACCATATCACAGGTAACTCCCCAACCCACCAAATTATTTTAGAGGCCAGGTAGTATCTAAATTAAACTGTCAATTACTACTATACGATTTAAGAGCTTGCAGACAAATTAAAACTTTCAACGTTGAATTTTGCCACTAATATCATTTGTCCAAATGCATTAAAAAAAAAAACAAACAATCTTGTGATAGTATACATACATTTTTAATCAATTAACTTCATATAAGGTAATTTCCATATAAAAACCATGTTTTTTATAAGCCGAAACATTTTTCTGATTTAAAAGAAAATTCAGTTTTGCTGAAGTGATTTTTATACAATAACAAAACTCTTATGGTGTGCCTTTGAAAGTCCCTGAAAAGGAAAATTTGAAAATGAATCTTTAATTATTTCTTTTTTCAGCAGTCGAAGCTATCCATCCTTGTGGTTTAATAGCTGGCTTTGTCCAGTGGAGATAAGTAAAGTTCTTAAAAAAATTAATACAGGAGCAATAAACTTCATGTACATTGTCAAGATTTCAATAAAGAATCTTTATGACTTTGCATATAATATGTAGATGTTTCAATGAATAATAATAAATTTATTGACCTGGGAACCAGCTATTCTCGAGGGAAAGTTGATAAAAAATAAAAATAAAACTTTTATAATTTTTTGCCGTTGTATTAAGTATAGTGTAAAACAAAGCAATTTTATCAAGTCATCGGAATCGGAGGAGTTTAAAGTCCAAGGCTATTATACTAGCAAATAAATATAAATACATTTTGTTTTAATGAAAAGTCAACGCCTGCGATTAGTAAGCCAATGAAATCAGAATAATAAATTGTTGTTTTGTTTCATGGAAAAGGGTTAGCTTTTGTTTTTTTCTTTGTTTTTTTTTTTTTTTTTGACAACGGAAACAAATATTACATTTTGTGTTGATTCATAATTATTATAACCTCAATTAGATCGCAATTATCGTAATTTTTATGATTAAGATATTCACCATTTTATAATTTTGAAACACCCTACAAAAAGTATAGAGACACACTGTCAAACGTACTGCAACAACACTTCGATTTAATCAATTTATTACCGAGAGAGCAAAGTACATAAAATATGTATTGAATTAAGCAAAGCCTTTTGTTCATGAAATGATAAATAATTCCATGATAATAGCCTTTGATTAAGGAAATGCCAACATAGAAACCGAACATTGAACCATATATTGCTCTCTTATCGACAAAAAAAATACAATTTGAATTACAAACATACATGTACCTACACGCAGAGCAAAATTGATTAACTTAATTAGTCAATCAAAAGCAATATTTATCAAGAATTAAATGATTTTTTTTGGTTCATTTTTATTTTTGAGACAATCCAATTTTTTCCCACGTTTTGTAGTTCAAGTGTGTTTATTTACATAAATTATATTAAATCGAGGTTGATTTTAGAAATTAGAAATGTTTGACGATACGTTGAAGTGTTTGTAGGAGTCAAATTGTAAAACAACAGAGTTTTACTTAAGGTTGAATAAACTTTTGAAGGGTATAGAATAGATAATACATGATTTGTGAGCTTATATAAAAAAAATGCATTTTACATTATTTGTGAAGTGACACTAAATTTCTCTCATCCTAAAATGAGTTTAATTTAAGTACAAACTTATTAATCTAGTTATGTTGTGTTTTAACCAGAAATGTTAAATGGTAGTTTCTTGATTCATAGTTTATGTTTTTGGGGGTGCTGATTCCGATTATGAGGTTTGTCAACAAAATTTCAAAAATGCAAAAAACCGCGAATTATTCAACGATTTTGCCGATTTTGGAAAATTTTACCATGACTATTTTTTGTCGTAGAGCAATGGAACCTAGACTTAAATATAAATAAACAAACTGCAAAACATGTGAACATATAAAAACAGTTTTCGCTTATCTCGACTTAGGCTCTCTTAAATTATTAGCACAGATTTATTTGGTATGATACGGTTTGATATGGCAATACTTGGTGGAACAGTTACTATGAAAAGTAATCGCTACAGAACCATTCTTCATGCCACTGTTGCTAGCGGATATCAATATGTTCATGTAGAAAGTATAGCGATTGTAATTTTTTTTCACACTTAGTTTATTGCATTTTAGTTTGGGAGGTTTTAACTAATTCATAACTTCCTTGAAGGGTGTGGTTGTTCACGGTTAGTGGATGAGAAACAGCCTCCAACGAAGCAGGACATATCCTCAGTGGAGGAAACCACTCGGGGTGTCAAACTCAACCCCTTAGAAATGGTAGGCACATCGAGTTCTTCCAACAATGGAGCATGCTCTGCTCAAACCGTGCGTCGCCAGTCTTTCCGACATGGATACTGAAGTATCAGCATCCTTGGTTCTGCTCAGCGAGTTGATCTCCCCCCAAACCGTGGTGGGGGTTGATCTGAAGAATCGTAATGAAAATGCTGCAATCATTTCAGATTAACCTTCAGTACTTGAAGCAGGCTTTGGCCTCTCTCCTTCTCCGCCTACACAAAAAAAGGGAAAGATTTCGTCCTGATCTAGGAACCCTGGATTCAGAAATCTAAACTTCAGGGACTCAAGAAGCACCGACATAAATGTCCTTAAAATTTATCGCACTTTATGTACTAAAAGGGGATTTTCAGCCCATCTACCAAAAGCCTTCAGAATTTCAAAAGTTTTTTTTACTAAATCTGCCAAGACCTCAATTTGTATTATAAAAGAAAAACAAAACAAAACAAAAAGAATAATCTGTTGCAGACAAACTTTGAACTACATATTTCATTTCTTCAAAAATTTTACACAAACTGTGGATAGTAGTCTGAAATTAAACTATTTGTTATTCAACTAGTCATATAACACTCATATAATGGTACATCACTTCAAAAGCACGTTTTGACTTTTCAAGTAATAATAAAAAACAATATTTTGTTGTTTCTTCCAAATTTAGACTTTGACCAGCTAGTGGATCCATAAAAAAAAAGTTTCAGTTTTAATGATAACCTTAGCCAATGTTAACTTGGAAACTAATATGCAATAAGACTAACTTAACTACCTTCGTTGTTATTAAAGTATAATTGTGATTATGAAACCAATAAATGCGGTTACTTTGATATGATTACATATACGAGAAGGTTGAATTTCTTTTACACGTTAGCAAAGGTACAGACGAGTGTAATATTTAATTACAGAAATTAAGTTTCATTACGAAAAAAAAAACAAAACCTACAATATGCAATTAGTCGTACACAAAACTTGAACTTATATTTTAAGTACAAAATTCATATCTCTCAAGTGTCTTATATATCATTTTATTTTTTAATAATTGTTGTTAATTGAGTTTGTTGGGATATTAAGTTAAAAGTATATCATTTTAATGTTTAGTGACTTATTTTTGTGTTCTATTTTTTGAGTAGAAATCTTATTATTTTTTATATTGGGTTTTTTTCTAGATGAATCACAAAATTTATTTCATTTACAGATCGAGGATTCTATCGAAATAATAACTAGCTTACTCTTAAGTCTCATAGTAATACACCAACCAACATTCTTTCTTGTTCTTCTACTTCTTGTAACTACTGCAAAGTAATTTGCATTTGAAATACCTTAGGTCTTACAGGTAATAAAACAATTAGATAAATGGAGTATTTTATATTTTACCCAAAAAAGTTAAATATTTTCCCAAACATGAATGGCTGTGCAATAAAGTTTTCTTTTTTTTCAATTAAACTTACTTGTAGCCAGATAATATGTTGAGAAGGGTACTTTTTCCAGCGCCCGATGGTCCCATAATGGCGGTAAGTTCGCCAGATCGCAATCTTCCACTGACATCTTTGAGAATTTTTTTCACTCCTTAAATAAAAACAAATAGAAAATATTGATATAAAATTTGTAGCTTAAAAAAAATACAATAATGAAAAAGAAAACTCATCATCTTAACTAAATTCGAGTATAAATCAAAAAAAAAACAATACCTGCTCGCAGATATTATCTGAATGGATTGCGTGGCCACGTGCCTACAACTACCCAAATATCATTCATAAAATCGCTCATTAAGTGCGGTATTTTCGATTGATATTCTCAAGCTGTCACATAATTTGTGTTTACAGTGAAATTTCTGAATGAAAAGTAATAATAGGATACAATAGCTCTTCAATTGGATAATGGTTTTTTTTTTTTTTTAGAATGAAACATGCGATGAAAAATCTTTTCAAATACATACGTCTTATACTTAAACTGTATAACTGCAACAAGTGTCATTTATAAGGGATGCATGGGTAAATATTATAATATAAAAAAGAACTCGTCAAGAATTTGAAAAATAACCCAGCAAATTTTTCAAAGAAAGTTGGTTGTCGTGTGCGTTGAAGTTTTTAAAAACCGAGAAAATCACTAAGTGCAAAAAAACAAACAAAATGCAAAATATAGTTTCTTTTTAAAACTAAGACATTTCTGGCGAAAAAAGTGTTTATTACAAATGACTAGCGATTGAAGTAGTGTCATGTGTAACGAAGGATGAAGCACATAGGTGAGTTGATACGTTAGAGACACAATACCTACATTTCAAAAGATGCCACTTTTAAAAACTGGAACAAATTAAAATGGGACCACATGGGAAACACTAGCTTTAAAATAGAACCATCAAAATCGGTTCACCCAGTCGAAAGTTCTCAGGTGACAAACATAAACATTGAAGTCGGTTAAAAATGAACCTGCTCAAATTAATGGCAAAAGTAAACGACTATTCATTTTTCTTCGTCCTTTTTATCAATATCTAATTTGCATTGATTCATTCAGCAATCATTTTTTTCCTGTGAATGAAATGAAGATGAAAATTAAAATCGAAATTCTGATGAATTCGGTCAATGCATTCATCTGTACATTTAAGTTCAAGGATTTGATTGAAATTTGGTACAAATAATTTTTAAATATTTTTTTTTTATTTCGTATTTTAAAATAGATATTTTAGTTTACTCGAAACCAAAAATTTCCTAGTAATTTGTTGAACCATAACATAAGACCATACCAGTTCAGTTCAAAAATTCTGTAGAGGGATGGACTACGACGCACGTGCGACCAATCCGGTGGCTCTAATTTTAGCTGCGTTTTAAAATATGCTAATCAAATGAAATGAATAAGATTTTTTTTTTCAGTTTTGAAAGTAACATTTTCAAAAACTCCATAAAAAGTTAAAATAAGACGAGGTTATAATATAATTTTTTAATTTAAAATTATATACTAAGCTTACTAGAACTTTTACACCGAACCCAAAACGAGGTTTTTGCGAAAATCACAAAAACTAACATCAAAACACACAAGATTTTCCATACATTTTACTTAAACCACAAATTTTTGATAAGCCTCGCCAAAAACACAAAAATGAAAGCATGTCCAATAAAAACGAACATACAAACGTTTTTAAAGATCCAGCAAATTCAGCAATTTCAGAATGCAAAAAAAAAGTTGAGATTTTTGTAGAATTTTTATAAAACTTGAAACAGTTGTCCAGTTTTTTTTAGTGAAGAATGATAAATATAAATTTGTAACCAAATCCCTTTCTATTTTAGTAAATAAATATTTTCATTTTAGTATACCCTTTTGATTTTTATGATAGTTGAAAATTTCATACGAAATGTTATCAGTGTTTTATTATTAGGTTTTCGCTAATATCTAACTTTTTGTACTAAAAGAACACTCAACATTTTATAAAAGCGATCACAACTATTTATTTTGGGGTGTTCACATTCAGTCATCGGCTTCTCTTAATTTCCATTCGGCTCAGTGTTATTACTGCTTTAATATTTTTATAACCGCCAGTAAAGAAGTATAAATTCAAAAACATTTAAATCATGTGTCATGTGCTTAATTTTTGTCAGTGAAGATTGTTCAGATCAATAAATCTTTATCTCCCTCGCCATACATCTCCCCTTAAATATCATTTACAAAAAATTAAAAAAAAAAAAAAATGGATTTGGGAGACTTCACCGCATTATAATTTACAAAAAAAAAAACAGGTATTCAAATAACAATAAAAACTAGTTTCGCAGAAATAGTTTATCTTCATAAGATTTGTTTTTTTTCCACGCAATAAACAAAATGTTACAAAAAAAAAACGGACATCACAACTAATCGAAATAATTTAATTCGCTTTGCAGCACTGTCACTTCAGATTATGACAATTTCAAAGTTGTGATTAAAAAAATCAAAAATTTAGCCAGTTCAAGTTTCCTGAGATCTTAGAGATTTTTTTTTGACACCTGCTAAAAAAACGAATCCAAATTTTTGTCTGCTTCGTTTTTAAATGGCCATTTCTGCGGAATATTGTGCAGGTTGTTGTGATTACTGAGCGCTTAAAGATCTCAGAAACGTGAACTGGCTAATTAATTCCTCAATTAAGAAACAAATTATGAATAAAATTATGGACTGGATTCCAGTTAAAAGATTTCTACTCTTATTATAACCTTATTTCAGTTTTTTATTTAAAATTTTATATGTAAGTCAAAATTTTAAATAAATGAATGAACTCTGAATGAATATATGACATTTATAGAGAATGCATCGTAAACAAATTCTAAATGCATATGGGAAGCACTATTTCTGTATCCGCTTTAGTCATAAGTGAGGAAATTTGTCGAGGATGTTGTTTTTATTGTTTTTACACACTAATTTTGTCTTAAAGCGTTTAACTGCGTGCAAAAAAAAAAAACAAATCTTTATTTATACGTACAAAAAAACCAAGAACAAAGTTTAAGTTAATTTATAAATTGGCTAAGGCCTCAATCCAAATTTTTTTGGGGCAGAATAGAATTGAATAGAAATAAATCGACTTCATATACCTAACCTACCTATTGCGAAAACAAACAGAACTATAAACTTTTTTTTGGATTTCAGTCCATCTTTCTAAAGAACCTTTGAAGGTCCACAAAAACAATTAATCAAAAACTTTTAAGAGTTATAGCATTCTTCTTCTAGCTTTCATTGCTTAAGTTAACAAATTTTTCTAAACTAAAATTCAGACTTTTAATTTTAGAATTTACATAAACAAATATTTATTGGTGAATTGTACAAATGAACAGGTACACGTGGACTTTATCCACGTGTATTTTGCATACTTAAATTAATATAATATTCCGGTAGAATTGTTTTAAAAATATAATCCAAAGGTCGTTTTGAAACTCCATTTCTTTAAGACGATTTATGCAAATATTCTATTATTATTAATTGCAAATTGTCAGAACTGACCAGAACACCAATAATAACCCTGAAAATGAATTTAAATTATTTTGATCATTTATTAGCTATAGACAGCAAATTTCCGTGTTGTTATTTTTTTTGCAAATGGATATCAAATTCTTTTAAAGAATATTATGATAATAACATTGATTGTACATAAGAAATACAAAAAAAGATACCAAATTAGCAAGACCGGCTTTAAGAAAAAACAAAAATAAAATAATATGCGTCATTTATTATTCTCGATTCTTCCGCTTGAATTTATGAAAAATATTCATAAAACTATTAATATTTTCTATACAAAAAAAAACTGCCAATTTGAAAATATAATTTTGATATGCTTTGTGGTCAATGAGCCTCTGGGAGACTGCGCGTCTCAAATCAAGATCAGAATTGATTAATAGTATGCCAGCATTAAATACACCTAATTTAATTTTGTATTCCGGATTTGTAGCCATCTTACTATAATTACCGTTGAAATAAATTTCCGCCATTCGCATTCACTTAAGCGCCGCGCCGCAGCCGCTGCTGTTGATGGAATAGCCCATTTCAAGGCTTTTTGCCGGCGCATACGTATTTCACATTATTTTTCGTGTGCGGAGTGCGTAATTCGATTTGTTTTTAATTTGAATGAATTTTTTGTTCAGACAAACAAAAAAACTGATCATAATTTTTGTTGTTTGCTTGTTGAAGCACTGATAAAACGGAAAAAAGCCATAGCACTACCATCAAAGTAAGTACATACTTACCGCATGTGAGGTAATCTACACCTCGAGCATAATAATTTATTAATTTTGAGTCTATTCCAGTTTGGATTGATAACCGGAGTAAAAGCGTTTTGATATTTTTGGGCCTCATTTTTCAACCAATTCGGAATGACCCTATGTTTAATTTCCCTCAAAGCATTTTAATACCTTCTAAAGGCAATTTTTGTTTATTCAGCTTAGCTTTTAAAAGTAAAATAGTTGGCAAACTTAGGTTAGGACGTCTTAAAGAAAATCCATCCGCAACTAAAATAGCGCCCTTTTGTTTTATACAAAAATCCGACACTGCTTCCGAGTTGATCATAAGTTGCGTCGTCTTTGTTTCCTGTCTTGATGTCTCTCAACATGGAAGTCATTTTTTTTTCAGAAATGCAAAAATTCATAGATTTGCCTACCTATACAGTATACAACCGGTCTCGATGGTGTCAGCAAACTTATAAACCTCATTCAAGGTGAATGTTGTGTTATGCCTTAGCCCAAGTTGTGTATGAGTTTTGAATGCAACAATAAGACAATAATGACGGAATGACGGCGGTAGTGGTGGTGGCGGTAAACCAAAACACGCAGAGCAGAGCACTAGCCAGTCAGTCATACATAAAATATTTCTAAGCAATAATGCCTCAGAGCTAAAAGGTTAATGACCAAAATAGGTTTTTTGTTTGTTTTGAATTTGTTTGTATATTTTGAATTTGATTTTATTTCGTCGTTATGGGCTAAACGGGGGTATCACTAAACGCATAAATAAATTAACCGACTGACCTAAAGGTTAATGGAGAGTTACATTTTTAAATTAATGTGAGGTTGTAAGTGCAAAAAAAAAAAAATCTATTGTAATTGTAGTGCAAGCGGAAAAAATTACATATCTTCACGCAATAAAACTAAATGTTTAAATTTAAGCTGTTTTTTGTGGTTATGATGACTGATTAGAGGAAATCAAACGAGCGTGAATATACTGTAGTAGCTCTAACCTAAGTGCATACCACGTTTAATTGTTTATCACAGAATTGAAGTCGAAAAATTACTATCCAGCAAACGAAAAGTCGTTTGACGCAAACGTTTTCTCTCATTTTGTTTAAATGCATTTTTCCCCAGTCATAAATTATGCAGTCCGAAACGGAAATTAATCGTTCGCAGAAAGCGTTTAACCCAAACGAATTAACCAATTTTCTGCAAACGAAGCCGAAAAATTGCCCAGCAAAAGAAAAATAGATTTGAGAAATTTTTTCGTTTACCGCAATTGATTTGTTATTTCAGTGGCACTTTATGCGGCAACTTCATAAAAAAAACACGATTACTGCATCGGTAAGTGAACCTGCAACCCCTAGCTTTGGAAACATGGCTCTTATCATTGCGCCTCGAACAAGATAGCTTTTGCTAAGAGGAGTATACATAAAGACTACA
This sequence comes from Meliscaeva auricollis, assembly GCA_948107695.1. NCBI lineage: Eukaryota > Metazoa > Arthropoda > Insecta > Diptera > Syrphidae > Meliscaeva > Meliscaeva auricollis. The sequence goes on from OX403618.1 coordinate 28,252,957, forward strand.
AAAAAAGTCTGCAATCATTTATTGTAAATGAATTGTACATTTAAACCAAAACTTAAGGTCTTTACAACAAACAACATTCTGGAAAAGTTCTTCGCAAACTATTCACTCGTTTGCTTCAGACTATAATATAATTTGCTGGTAAACGAATTTGCTGGTAAATGAAAAAGGCAATCAACTCTTAAAAATGAGGTTCAAACGAATGGATGTTTATTGGATTATGGTTGCTGTTTTAGGTTTGGGTCAAATATATTGCAGTTGCTTCGAATGAAAATCTTAAAATCAACCAAAACAAATCCATAATGGACTACTTTGAGTTGAAATGATATTCGAGTTGAAGTTGACTGAGATGATCTGTTTAGATTTGTGTTTCTAGCTGAGTCGAGCTTCGTTGAACCTTTTTCTAACACTAAACAAGAGAAAACAAGGGTTGCATTTTTTTTGTTTATGTTAAGTTTTCGAAAAAAATACATAAAAATAATTTTTATGCAGGTATCTCTCTATGGTTGATATCTAACTTAGATAAGTCGTTTTATTTCTGCCTAAAAATACGTATTTTACAAATGCATAACTTCTATACATTGACATAGCGATTATATGTGATTATATGTAATAATTAAAGATCTTTAAGGCTTAATTAATGACCATCTAATTATTTCTCTTCAAGTTCACATCAAAGTGTTTTATTTGTGTATCTCAAAATGAATCTTTTTCATCTTGTATCATCAAGCATTTCTTTTCCTCAAAGATAAAATAATAAATGACTTCTTCTAACAAAAATTAATGTGAAATTATTCACGCTCTATATAATTCTTAAAACAAATCTTTTTTTTATGTTTCGTAAAAGTTGTACAAAAAAATCAAAGCCAAAACAAATTCATAATGAGTCTTCACTATGTACATCGGGAAACCTTAATAACAGCAAAAAAACACATCGGTGAGAATTTAATTTGTTTCAATTTATTATGCAACAGCAGAAACATCGCATGACTCTCGCCATTAAGAAAAAACTAATTCACTACGCAACACAGAAGTCTGCCTTAAAATTTTACTTTCCGCCGTTCGCTGGACAAACAGTGGGACAGTTTATAGTGATCATGATCAAAAAAACATAATTAATTTAAAGAAATAAATGTATCAAGAACATTTAAAACCAACTTTGCAGTGTGGTTGAATTCATATTTGTATAGATTTTATTCAACTTTGTTTTTTATATGTCCCACTGTAAACCACAAACCATTTGAACGTCACATCGTGCGTCGCGTCGTCGGCTGAGCTTAAGTGAGAATGTTTTCAAACCTCGATTTGTGTTTAGTTTGTTTGATTTGCTTTGGGAAAATGAAACTCATAAATTTAAATAGTTCCTCTATTTAAGTCAAGTAAGGTAGCCTAGGGGTCAAGTTCGTCATTTTGAGCTTTATTTTGAAATACTTGTGCGAATAAAAAAACCTTGCAGGTTGAATACCACGTAATTTTCATTATTTTTTTCTTTGGGCAATGAATTGCACAGGTATTTATAATATTCTTAATGACAAAAGGAAAAACAAACATTTTTAAATTTATCTATTGGATTATTAAAATTCCATGGATTGTATATATTGGTATCGGGGGTTTATTACATTCAAGGAAAACAATGTATGTATTTAAATTTGTTATAAGATTTTAGATTTATTTGATACCTACGAGTGTTAAAGAACCCTTTTTATTGAACCATATAAAGACAACACAAGAAAAACTAGTACAATTTTAAATTTCTTAGAAATAAGATCTCTTTTCGTTTACAGATTTTATCATTTTTTTTATAAACCTACAAAATCATACAGAAATCGTACAAGTGTGACACAGAAACAGAAATAAAAAAATACAGTGATAAGTAGGTATACTATACTATACAGGCCTTTAAGCAGGAAATTACTTGTAACGTTGTAATAGCAGAAACTAAGTGGGAAGCCATTCTGTTGCAATTTAAAGACGATCTTATTTATATTTATGCTTTAGCTTTATTATGAGTTGTAGTTGAAGATGTGTGCTCAATTATAAATAGAAACAATAGTCTGAGAGTGAAAGTTGCCACTGCGTCGAAAATTTATCATAAAGTTTTATTTTCTAACATATTTGGAAATAGTCTGCTAACATTTTTGTGTTCTATTATTTAGGGCAGTGTTACAATAAGAAGTTAGTTTACAGTACTGAGGGTAGTATTGAGGTATTTGATTTAGTTCACGGAAGGCTCGTAGCATTTCAAAATTTAGCAACAAAAAAATGTATATATGTAACAGCAATAAGTAGAAATTAACATTATATTACGAAATTTAGAATGTTTCCCATTAGTTGAATGAAACAAGTACAACGTGTTATTGGGCCAAAAGAAGAATAAAATTGTCATACACATTCAGGCAGGGGAAGAATAAAAAAAAAAATTACTTCACACACAAAAATAACAATTCAAAGATAACGGTAACAGCTAGAAAAGTATACTATAGATTACACTGGTCTGCAACGAAACTATAAACCAAACTATACTTTTCTAAGGGATTTTGAACCGCTGAAAAAGAATCTAAAAATAATATGAACATGTCAAAAACTAGTTTTTTTGGTACATGGATTCTGAATTCTTCACCAAAAAATGTTGAAAAATCCGTAAAAATCTCTGATTACCTACTACCTTCTTTATTGACCTGGCCAGTATCAAGAGTATAGAAATACTAACCTCTAAATAAGAGGTTTTTTTGCAGTGCACATTCCAAAAACTACGGAATTTTGAAATTTATGGTGTTTTTTTTTTAAATAACTTTTTAAAATGTGACTATACATTGATGAATAAAAATTAAAAAAAAATAAGTCCTACAAATTTCAGTCGATTTGGCTCAATAGCTTCGAATATATTCTAGCCGAATCTACAAAACAATCACATTTTTTTTTTTTAAATCAATTAAACAAAATGAGCGTTATGCCGCTCAAAAACAAGGTTCCTTACGCGCAAAAAAAGAGAGTCATGCCACTCAAAAACGAGCGGCATGGCATGACGCTAAAACCAAGCTTCATATAACGTGCAAATATGAACGTCCATATCCCCGGCCCCGCAATTTCGAAAAAATTAAGAAAAGTGCAATATGTTTCTACAAGTTTTGTACAGTTTTATGCAGCCAAAGCCGAGTTTTGTACAAGCTTACATTTAAAGATATACATAGCTAAAACAAAATTTGGCACTATTCCGGGCTGGGGAAAGAAATCCCAAAAATTCCATAATTCCAAAAATTGAATCCCGAAAAACCAAAATCCATAAAATCCACATCAAAAAGTGCTTTAAATACAAAAGTAAAAACAAAATCACTCACAGTTAAAAAAATGTTGATATAATGTTTAAGTCCAATATTAATACAAAATTACTTCACTAAAACCAAAAAAATACAAGCAAATGTATGGAATGTTGTTTTTATTTCTTAATTAAAACAAAACTCCTGAAATAGACTCCAAAAAATTTTTACAGTAGGTACAAAGATTTAAATAGTTTCAATTAGATTCAATTCAAATATTGGGCTTATTAACTAATTTATCATGTTAATGGTATCAGATAAAAAGAACAATTTTAAAAGTGTAAAAAGATACGCATAAGTATTTATCATTAAATGTTTTTATTTTTTAATTATTAATAAATAAATAATTATTTATTCCCCCACAAACACCGAAAATAATAATCCACCAAAAACAACATACACCTAAAGATAAAGAGCTTTCTACTCCGGAAACACCTCAGCACCTTTATAATTTTCTGTATGTACCTACACTTTTGCACTTTTGCATTTTTGCAAAAAAAAAAAAAACTCAGACCAGCAAAATGCGAACGCGAACACAGAGTAGGTATATTTTTGGAGTCGATAGGTTATCAACCTTTAAATTGGTTTACACCGGCAAAAAAAAAAAAATTAAAAAAATCCGTGCTGTATGTGGATTTGGTAAACTGGAAATAATAATTAAGAAAAGTGAATTATTATTGTATTCGATGATGCGTTTCACAATTGGTTTTAGGTCAATAATATTGAAAGGCAAATTGGTGGCTATTTAGGACATCATATTCCGGGATTTTATATGTATGATGTTTTTACGTGTACATCTGTTCTTTAGAACTCCGTTCTTAAATTGAAAAATACTTATATCTCGAATAAATGATATGAATTGAATAATCTCTGATGTACGAGTACATAATGTACTTTTTTATGTTTGTATTTTTATGCTTTGCAAGATCATCTGCCTAAGCTTAATAAAACAAACATATCTACATATAGGTAAATTATTTTCGTTTTAATACCCATTAATTTCTGTTTTAAAGTAGTATACAGTCGGCTCTGCTTAACTGGAACACCAAAATTGCAGAACATTTGTGTCAGTCAAGCGGAGTTTAAACGAAACCAAAGGTTTTACTGGTTAAAGTTTTTGAGAAATTGAAAATTAATAATAAGTACTTCTTTCTAAGAAAAAAACCTTCTTTTGTGTTTTTAACTGAACAGTAGTACCTAAAGTAAATACATGAAACCTACTACCTCTTATTTGTCATTCTAATTATATTACACAGTCAACAGGTTTGACAGGCATTAACAAGATATGAAAAATCAACGATTAAAATTCTTTAAGTGAGCACTCATCTTTTCTCAGACCGCAATGTTGCTTTAAAACAATTAAACTAAGTTATTGCATTGTTGTTGCGAAAGGTTGTTTTTTTTTGCTATTATTTATTCAAACTTGTTTTCTTAAAAAGTGGTAGAAGTATAAATTGTTTTAATTTATTTTTAATTACAATCGAAAACAGAAAAAAATAGACAGCTACACGTGTAGATATTAAAATAGGTTTTTTTTTTAATTTTCCCTATTAAAAAAGGCAATTTTCCCGCTAAAGGTTTTTCTAAAGTTAAATGATACTCTATACACAACATACAGAAATGCGAAACACGCAAGAAAATCACGGCTTTATCAATCAATGTAACATTGAATTTCCCATCACTGACATTTAATTGCGAGTGATTAAAAAAAAAAAAAAACGATTCGTCAGTGAATTGATGGAAATGGTTACAACATACCTAACGCAATTATTTTCCACTTTGTGTTTGGCCATTTGGAAAAGTTAAAATAAAACCCCCTCTCTGCTTCCCTTGTACAAACGCGCGTAAGAAAATGAACTTTGTGATATCGAAAGCAAATTAGTTTGTTGTTTTAGTTGTGACAATAGTGAAACAAGACGATTTTCTTTTAATTAGTCTGAGGTTTGTATAAAAGGTAGATTGTAGAATGTCTCGAGGCCATAGGTGGAGTGATTATATTGTATAGACGCAATCTAAATTTTAAAAGTGATTTAAGCTTTTAAATATGTACTAAATCGTTTTCAACATATGTATATGGAACGAAAAAATAGGATAAATAGGAGAAGTAGAGGAAAAAAAGTAGTTTGGATGTTTTAACATTTTTTTTAATTTTAAGAAAATAATTTATCTGCATATTAAAACAAAAAATTCAAATACTTCGCCAGCTACTTTACAATGTCCTTTTTAGATTTGATATTTTTAAAGGTAATTGCAATTTTATCAACTCCGTTAAGAAAAGTGGAAAATTTTGAACCGAACACGCTCTCAGGTTGAGCAATATTCTTGAATTACGTTGGAAGCCCTAGCCCAAATTGAATCATTTTCAACGTTATAATTTTGCTTAGAGAGTACTGAAGTAAAATGTACCATATTGTTACATAAAATAAAAAAAAACACTCTTCGTTATAAAACAAATATAAGTGGAGTTATAAAATAAAACTGTGCGACACTCAGTTCAGTCCATTGTACAAAATCTAGCTGATGTTGAAGTTGGGTAAATGACGAAAATTAATTTCTGAAATATTTCAGCTTATACAGTCTGGGTGGTTTTACCAAACCACAATTTTTTTTACATTGTAAAAAATGTCATAAAGACTTCTTTCTAAAACAGTGAAAAATTTAAAAATGTTTAAAAATTTGACAAATCTAGATTTTTTACAATGGATGGAGGTAAAAACAACCATTTTTTGACCCTAATTCCAGATTTTCGGCGTGTTACGGAATATATACATACCATTTTGTAATCAGTACAACAAGCTCTATTATAAGTGATGGGTATCCGCCCGCGTATATTTTGTTACCCCGTTTTTGTCATACAGTGTAAAATTAATAACGATTTAAGGTTTTTTTTCAGGTATCAATTATTTTGAATAATTTTGATTTCGTTGTATTTCGTTATAAGTTCTAATAGAGATATAATATTTAGCCTTTTAAGTACCGAAATAAAACGGGAAGTAAAAAAAGTCTTAATTTCCTGCTGGAAATAACAGTTTTGTGTTAAAATTTTCTACAAAAATGGAAAAGATAGCAATTTATCTATATTACAGTTTTGTATAATATAATTATTAACATTTCATGTCGTAATAATTTTATCTCTAAGATCAATAGAAACGGCACAAATCAATTTTTTTATTTTTTTCTCTGATCCGCCATTTTTTTCGTAATAAACTCGTAATAACCAAGTCTTAAGGTATCTTCTGTGTAAATTGCATCGAATAATCTTTAAAATTCAATGTGTTATTAAAAAAATTGGATTTACGGCCCATTAGGGGGAAGTGTCCCCAAACGCCATACTGCCGGTATATTACGTTGACCTATTTCTGCAATAAATGATACTAAATACTATAAACTTTAAATACCGTTTTATCCTTCATGGTGTCAGAAACATGTGCGATGTGTTGGCAAAATCAATATTAAAAAAGAAAATGAGAATGTTATAAAAAAACTACCATGCAGTTAGGTTAGGAGTGGTTTTATGCTATTCTAAAGGAATTTAGAAGTGACAAACACATACGAAATCCATCATGAATGCCGGCAGGCGTGAAAAATAAATAACAAAAAATTTCATTTTAAAGGCACGTGCCTACTTTGTCTTTTGCTTCAAGGGTATATTAAATCATCTGTATGTATAAATTTTAATCCAATGCGCAAACAAAATCATTTTATCTTATTATCCTTTTCAACTGGTAATGAGTATTTCCATTCTAACGGGTGTGATACTTTTTTCATGTTTTTGACTCTTATTATTTATATTTTTTTCAATATTAAATGTATTGCAACCTTTTGTACTGTCTTTAAATATTTCAATACAAGATATAATAGGAGTGACTTTGTAATGTCACACCCGTTTCATCTTATTTGAGCATATTCTCAGGCAGTATTAGAGCTGTGATACATTAATTATTGAAAACAATTAAAAAACTTAATATATTAGGTATTAAAGTGTATAAATAATTTATTAAACACTTCACAATGAAAATACCCTGATGTGAAAACCCGAAATGCTGACGCACAAATAAATAAACTGGTGCCCAGAATGGAACTCGAACATACACATCTACTCGTAAGTAAGCAAAGCAACGAAATAAAGCCAACAAATGGCTCAGTATTGAAAAACTACTATTGACGGACTAAACTCAAACTGATGATGAGTGGAATATTACAAGTCATTCCTTGGGAAGGAATGTGTCGCCTTTTTTTTAAAAGTAAAATCAACTCAAATATATTCACTGGTGGGTAAGTCACTGGCCAAAAATATGTACTCTAGACCAATATAAAGAGAGGTACATTATTTCGCTTTCACTTTTCAAGTAATGCAACGAACTGTTAAATTTTTCGAAAACATTTTTTATCTCCCACCTCGTTCCTCTCCCTCTTCTTTTCTAATGGTTTTTTTTTAAACAATACAAAACACAAAAATGAATAGTACAGACATTTTGGTTTCTGTAGAACAACATATTAGAGCTACAACTTGTGATCGCAAAAAGATAAATGCTTCAAGTGTCTTTGGAACAACTCTTAGTACCACCTTCTGTTTTTGTTATTATTCGACACTTGCAACAAAAACTGATAATGAATGATAACCCCTCCGAATTTGTCACCCAATCTTATTCTCTAATGATTCGATTTAATTCGCTCTATAAATAGAAGAACTATACTGTAAATACATAAAGAGAATTATAGCGACTCTTATATTCATATCATGACAAAATTGATAAACTTGAAAGTATGGGACTCATCTTGATCGTAGCTAGCTAATGCTTTCCAAGTTCGCATTTTAAAACAGTTGCCATCTCGACCAAATAGCAACTAATCTCAACAAGTACAAATGATTAGATAAATTATTAATAAAAATGTAAAACAAAAAATACTTTTTTTTTATCAATATAAACATTTAAAAGTGACCACTTATAATACGTTTATTTATACTTGCTGACGTCAATAACAATTATTTTGCAAATTAATATGCTAAAAGCCATTCAAACACCAATTGTGTGTGACTTGCGTTACAATTAAAAAAATATAACTTGTAATTATGCAGAGATGATTAAAGATTTAAGCTTTTTCCACTTACAAAAAAAAAGGAAATTGAAAAAAACGTTACACAACATGAACATTTTGAAGCATATTAAAAGATTTTTGATTTAATAAATGCGATAACACTTCTTAATTAAGTGGAAAAAGGGTTGCGCTTTGCGGATTATAAAAAAAAAAACTATTCTACTAGTAATTAACTTGTATTGCAGTTTGATAGGTGACTCAACATTGCAATGTAATCACCAGAATTTAAAATGAACTTTGATTGAATTACTCATAGAAATAGATTGTTCAATTAAAAATGACAAAGACATGAACGTTGAAACAAGTAGGTTTCGTTTTGATTCATCAACTGCATTAAATGAATAAATTTAAAAAAAAATCAAAGATCCGCAAAATTGTTGAAAAGGTAGGTATAGATATTATTTTAGTACTTGTTATTGCTTTGTTTGATTTTATACACCAAACAATACTTGACGTTCACGTTCTTCTTTAAATATATAAGTGAATTAAATTTATGTCGATATTCTATGGGTTTTATTGAAAAACTAGTATTCAGAAGTATATCCATGGGGTTCTATCTAGACAGGAGGGGCAATTTTATAAAAATCAAATTAGAGTGGAAAAACAATTAATTAATCACAACGGCAACACCTACAGTTTGGAATTACACTTTTTATGAAGGGCAAAATTCTATTCTTTATTTTGATGTTTAAATCAGGTTTTTCATGCAGTAGTTTTTGAAAAAAATTGTTTTAAACGCAAAATTTAGGCTAAAAAAAAGTTGTAAGCTTTGTTCAATACTAAGTATATTTTCTTCAAAGTTTAAAATAAAATAAAATATTATGTTTTATTTTTAGGAAGTATTAACTGTCCCTATCGATTCTTAATCGAAAATTGAGAGCTAAATGATTTTACGTTTCCTAGTTATTGACAAAAATTAGAAAAAAACCCGATTTCTGTTTTCGTTACTCCTATCCATTTTCAATCTTTTCCGAGGCGATTCGTTTCTTAGAGGCATTGACAAAATATTTAACAAAGAAATTGTTTTCTTTGTTTTCAACATTAAATGATAAGTTTTAACGGGTGTGACCTTATAACATCAGAGCCGTTACATACAGTGACGAGCAAAAATTCACTTTTTTGAAAGAGTTGATAAAACTGAGTGCTGTTAACAGAAAGGAAATCGTTTTAATTTTTTTTTAATTTTGTGTGTTTAACCATCGTTTGTTTTCTTCAATAAAATTTAATTAAAATGTCTTATTTAATTAAAATGTCCTATTTGAACATATTTTCAGACAGCACAATGTATCGTCCCGTTTCTGCGTGAATTTCGTAACTATATTTTTTTTTAAGATTTTGCTTCTTTTGTTCGTTTTGTCTAATGCTCAGCTTTCTTCCAACCGATTTTAGTGATTATGAAAGGAAACTTTAGATAAAATCTTGATCTTCAAAAAAGCATTTAAAAAATTTATGCAAATTTTTTGGTTGAAAGATAGCTGATCATAAGACAAACAAACGCCATACAAAATGTATGCAACAAATTGAAAATCATTTAGCGAGTTCTAAATATTGAAATAAAGGGTTGAAATTTGGTGAGAAATTTTTATTTAATGTGTAGAACAATATTCCATCTGTTGCATTAGAATCCAAAAAATTCGTTTTCAAAAAAAACAGTCTAACCTATATATGTATTATTTATTAGGTACCCTAATAAAACATGAAAAATGTGTTACACCGGTTGCAATGGAAATACCAATAAAGGTCTTCTAAGCTAGTTTGTATCTATCAAATCTAATAAAACTATAACGAGGGCAGCACAGCATTAAGTCTAAGTACCTAAACCCATGACCCTTTTTGTGTCTATTTTAAAATCATTTCATTTTTCAATAGTGTGTTTATAAAAAATCAACAACAATTTTGATGATTCACGCACACTTCTAAGTCATATGTTTATGTTTTCATAACCGGACTTTTTTTATCTATAATATTTCTCGTAATACTGGAAAAACATGTTTATTTCGATTTACATAGTTTTGAAAAGATGTAACAAGTTTTTTTTTCGAAAATTTAAATAATATTGTTTTATTGCTCAAATAATGTAAGTCAGATTTTTGGGCACTTTAAAGAGTAACAAGACTATCAAAACATTGCAAAATTGTTTGTTTCTTGATTTATAGTTTAATGTGTTTTAAATAAGGAATTCAAACAAAATATTATAAAAGTTTCTTCCGGTCTATCTCACAAAAAGTACTACAAAATATTTAAAATATAAACGAATACCTATTGAAGATCATTTTATTCAAATTGATTATTTTTTCTAATATCGCATGTTTTTGATTTTTGTTTATCTTACTCAGATTGACCGGTCAAACCTGTTTCTTTCAATCCAAAGAACAATAAAATATTCTCTTCCCTTAATTGATTTTGATTTTTGAACTGATCTTTCCAAATATGTAATCATTAGCTGTTAGACAAAAAAAAAAATCACCTGGTAATACCGGTTGTCTACTTAACATCACATATTAAAACGACAACGATTGCTAACTTTTGTTTTTTTATTTGTTCAGTTCTCATTCTACTTTATATTCGCAGAAAAAAGAAGTAAAATCAACGAAATTGATGTCTTATCAAAAAAAAACAACAATTCTTTGTCATTAATGTCAAAATGTCAGTGACACAGAGACTCGTAAGTAGGTACAACAAAACAATTAGCCTTAATTTTTTTTAAGTGACACGAGAAAAATGACAAAAAATAAATCTTTTAAAGATTACAGAATATAAAAATGAAATCACTTACTGTTGGATCCTCCTTCCTTTACGGCATATGACACATTATGGAATCCCAGATCGACAGCAGGACGCTTCGGAAGATGCTGCAATGTTTTCGGTTGTGCTGGAACAATTTGCGCCTTAACCACTGTCCCAATATTCCTATTATCGTTTAATAAAATATTAGTCGCACTATCGTTTTGCACCATTTTCTTTAATTTTTATATTTTTTTTTTATTCTAAGAGTTAAACAATTTTTTATTAAAAAAAAAAGATCACATAAAAGCAGAAAACAAGGAAAAAAATTATTTTGAATCAGAACATCCGAGGAGATGTCAAATCATAGTTGGGGAAGAGAGAATTTTCTACGATCTTGCACCTTTTTTTCTCTTTCTATCTTATTGAAGATCGTTTAATTTATTTTTCTTCCCAATTAGAACAGAATAGAATGAACACAAATAAAAAAGACACACTGCGATACAGAAATTTCAATTTCATTCGAGAAAACCACTTTGCAGTTTTTTAATTATTTTTTTTCAGTAATGCAAATTCTGCTTTCTATTTTTAAAATCAGAAACACGATGAAAGTCGTTCTTCGATTTTGAACAAAGCGAAATCCAGCGCTGCTACAATAATAAAATTATTGTTCTTTAAAAATTGCGTTCTGGATGAAAGTTGAACAAAAAGTATCTAAAGAAATAATTTATCCGCGCTCGGACGCTCACGGAGCAAAAGTACGATCGTTACTAAAAATTGTATTTCTTTTCTGACTAGCGTCAGCGACTACTAAAACATTAACAGCAAGCAGCTATACTGCACTGATGTTTTGTTTTTGTAAATCAAAGAAAAACGTGATAAGTGGTGTTTTTTTTAAGACCGTACGATCAGCGATCAATCCAAATGTAAATAAAACAAACAAGAAACTTCGAGTTGGTATGCATGTGGTTGTGTTACACATTTGTGTGACTAAAGATAATGACAAACAGACGAAATGAGAAGGTACTAAAATTTAACAGCTGATAAAAAATTCAATATGCACGAACAGAGCCACATAATAGTTGAGCTGACAAAAAGGGGAAAAATTAATAAATAGGTGGCTTATGTTATTGCTGATCGTAAAGTGAACATTAGAAAAATAAATAAATGTAAACACTATGCTAAATTTTGAGGGGAAATTTTAAACAAAGTGTGACCAGCTACGCTTTTAAATTAAAAATTTCTCTAAGCACCAATTAAGTTTTAAACTTCAACTATATTTTGCAGAATGTTGCCCAATGTATTTCAGCCTTTTAACTTGAAAATGGAATAAGTCAAATTACAATTTTGTACACGTTTTACAAAGTTAACACGAAGCTGACTTCCGTGTTTTAGAGTTCTGGAGAGATTTGAAAGAGTTCTTGAGTTCTTGCCTAAAAATAGAAATAGTTCCGTGTAATGTTAGGCAGAGATAAAAACGATTTGGGGGGGGGCAACTTCAAGCAGTCCTCTTTTCCTTAAGAAGCAAAAAGCCTGATTAGAAATTACACTTCTTGCTGAAGAGTTCTGGATTTTGAAAACAGTTCTGAAAAAAAAAATTGGAAAAAATTTAAACAACGAAAAATTTTTCTATTTTCAAAATTCTGAGCACGTTGATCCCCGTGCTGAGCGGTAGCCATGTGGTAGTCAGGTGGGAGCCTAGCCGCGAGGTAGCCGAATGAAAGCCGTGCGGGAGCCACGTGCTAGCCGTGCGGGTGACGTGGGGTAGGCAAATAGGAGTGCCGCGTTGGAGCCGTGGATAAGAATGTTAAATGAGAATGCAGGATAAGAGAGATACAAAAATTGCGATTTTTATCACAAAGCTTACTTCAAAAGTTTTTACATGTTTATTTGTAATATTGGCGCGTATGCCCAGTACCCCGGCCGTTAGGCAAAGAAAATGGTTATAATTATTTCCTATGAAAAATTTACTCATTAAAAAGAACAACGTGATATCTCAAAAATCACAGAAATTTGGGTTATTGATACTTCCAGAAATTTTTATTCAAAATCTTCAAACCGTATTAATATCATGCCTGTAACTTCAAAATTGTACTCATAAAGCATTTTTAATAATTGGTTCTCTTACAGATCTTACAAGGAAATACACATTTTTAAACTCATTTTCTTCAAAATTCATTTTTTTGGAATATGACGTTTTTCTTTTTAATAAGTGAGTTATTATTGTGCATTTAGATATTTTAGGTACGTGGATTCAACCTAAAAGAGTTATAAAGGTGTTAAATTTTTGCCTAAGTGTTTTTGTTTTTTATTTATCATTTCTGCAATTTGAGGTATGTAAATGTGAGTGCTTTTTTGAAGGGGTAAAAAGGAAAAACTAGCTGTGATCCACTGCATTATACGTTTGCTAAGTATTACAAATGGAATTTCAATATGATTGTAAATTCTTCAGCAAAATGAAATGTGTATTCAGGTGTTTTTCAAATTTCAAAGACTGCATAGCTTAGGCAGACCAAGTTGGTGTGGAATAAAATGTTAAAGAATTCTCCTGCTCTCACTGTAAATACTATGTTTATGTTATCTAATGAGTTCCTATTAAGCAGGTACGCACTTTACTGTAGGTTAAATTTCAGACGTCTATACTTCTTCAGGACCCGTGGAACTTTCTTTCAGGCAGTGACGGTTGTTCGCTTGAAGTTATGTACATAATTATGGTTATTTTGCATATTAAGGCGAGGCTAACCCACTCTCTGAACATAACTCCTTTTCCTAACTCGTTTTAAAAGTATTTTTAGAATATGAATAAATTATTTTCAATTACTTACGTTTAAAGTAAAGTTTAAGTGCATGGTAAGTGAATTCATTATCAAATGATAAACCTAGATAAACTATTAAAATATAGTAATGTGTTTTATTTAAACACTGAAAAAATATTAAATTAGTTTTCTGTAATGTTCCAATATGTTCCGTCATTTATTAGACTTACCCCCACCAACTCCACAAATCAATCAAAAGAAGGATTCATAAACTGCTCTCAAGTGAAAACTCATCAGTTTCTATTCGAAAATCAAAAACGAAAAATACTTGACTTTGGAGCAATTTTCCTATTTATAAGTTGAGTTTGAATAGAAACATAATAGTTTGTAAGTGCAGCAATTTCATCAATAATTCAAAACCAATAATTCAAGGTCACTTAAACAACTACTCATAAAACTATAAATTACTGTTTACTTTTATAAACTCGAATTCTTGATATCAAACTGTTGATAATCGGTATTTACTTAATACTCACGGTGGTGCCATTAAATCAATTTCATGGCAAGAATTTTGTTAAACTTTATCTATAGGGGTTGAAATTCGGTTATAACGATTGGTAATAATTAATAAACTTTAAGTAACCTTCAATTAATTGAAAGCAAACTTCATGGGGGACTTTTGAAACTTGAGGTTTCAAAAAGTAAAGATAAGATTTTTTTACTTTGACAATTCTTCTATAAATCATAAGATTATTGAAGCCGTGATTTATGTTATTAAAGAATAAAAGAGCAAAATAAATCGAGAGTAAGTATTTTAAGAGTATTATTCGATGTGACACAAATTTTAGACACTGGGTTAGGTACTGGATTGTGGAATATCGTGAACAAAATGAGAAGTCATGAAAAAAAGGTTCGCTGCCACCGTAAAATCATATTATGCCGCGGAAAAAACATGTTGATTCGAGAAATAAAGCGTAAAAAGCTGGTTTGATGCGAGTAAAACCGTTAAATACTGGTGAACGATATAGGAATAAAGTAGAAAAAAGCAAAGGAATTAAAAAAAAGCCTTTGGTACCAAGGAAAAAAGCGTAAAATATACCATGGAAAAAAGCAATCAGAACGTGTAAAATCGCGGAATAAATCGTTAACGCCACAAAAATATGCGCGGAATACCGTGCAAACAAAGCGTGGAATACTGGTAATATATCGTGGAACTCGCGGAAAATATCATAGCAGGTTATTGAAAAAAAGGGTTTAGTAAAAAGCATACCTATCATTGCACGGAAAAACAAAACAAAATTTGGATAATACTGGTGATCATGGAATACGCGGAAAAAGTAAAAAGAACAAAATAGCACAAACAAATAGAAGAAAAGCGTGGAAAATTGTGTAAAAAAATGCGCGCAATTTCGTGAAAGAAGGCGGAATATAGTGAATATTGTGAATATAGCGAAAAATAGCATGGGAAGTTATGAAATAAGCACAAAGTATCGCGAAATACGGGGAAAAAGCGAAGAAAGTGACCTATATAAACGTGGAAAATACCAGAATTGAGTTGAAAAATATACGAAATACCGCGAATCATCGCGGCAAAATGCGTAATACGTAATACTGGTGAAAGACCGGAATACCGTGTAAAATAGTATTAGAAGCCATTAAAAAAACGTACAGAGAAAAGCTTGGAAAGTTGCACAAAATATGCGAATATGCGTGGAATGCTTTTAAAAAAAGATCTTTTAAGCACCGGGCTTTTTCCACGACTTTCATTTGATTCCATGATGATAAGCACATGAACCATTGTAAGTGGCATGCTCACACGTAAGAAAAACCTTAAACTTATTTGTCGATGCTTCGACAGGGCAGGACAACGCCTGCAGGGCCAGTTAGTAACTTATACAATTATGTATTTTTAAAATTTTAATGTAAAAAGCTTTACATTCAGAGCAGCTTTGACCCTAAGAGCAAGTGCGTGCGACCCAGTCGTGCATTTTATTTGTGCTGAATTTCAGAATTAAATCCCTTTTCAAGTGCGATTTCCGAATTTAATTACTTTTCGAGTCCCATTTCGTGATTTGGTTATTTTTTTTTTGTATAATGGGCGTTTTCGGGCTTTGAAGTATTCAAAGAATTTTGTAAAATTCATTTTCATGTTTTCACATATGAACCTATTCATATCACTCGTTTCGGTTTCCAATTCATTTGCGGAGTCCAACAAAAAGTAAAACTAATTGATAAGAATATGTACCTACGCATTGACATTGGCAATTCAATTTTTGAAAAAAAGAAAAAAAAATAATTCGATGTACTTCCAATAATCAATACTGCACACAATATATATGCACATAGTATACCAATATACATATCGAAAAAGATTAAGTCAATTTATTTCTCAAATGCCAACTTTATGTTATCAATTATTAATAAAATTTACCATGTAATTGCTGTAATCCGTTTAAAAGATATAAATAGAAAACTTTGATAACAAGTTTTCAGTGTTATATTATATTGAAATAGTAATGTAGCTAACTTAATAATATTAGGAGGAATGTGGCTCTGCTTTCTCATTTCAGATATAGCTCTATAACTGTTTAAACTTTAAACTGTTATGTTAGAAAAAGCAAACAAAGTGGGTCTAAAGTGCAGAAATGATTTTCTTTAAACTTGGTACTAATATTAGTTCTGTTTTAATTTTTGTTAACCTACAATGTTTCACCATAAAATTGTTTTTATATTTTGTTTGTGTAGAATCTACATTGTAGATTCACAAAAATTATTTAATTTTATTGTTAATCGAAGTCAACATTTAAAATAATAATATGTAATAATGTAAAAATATTATTTTTCATCATTCTCAGTTTGAAAACCCAAATTATAGTTTTCTTATCAGAGTTAAGTTTATTGATTTTGTTTTTCAATAACAGCGATTCATGATGTAAACATTCGTATGTAAGGAAGTCCAACCTATAGCAAGGTTAAATTGATTAAAAAGTAAATAGTAATGAAATCTATGCTTTTCCCAATCTATTTTCTTATCAATATCGATACAAGTAAGTTGAACGTTATTAGCACACCTTTTTTTCAATCTAATCAATAAGTTCATAGGGTACACTGATAACAATTTAAACTTAACGCAAGCATTTTTGCTGTTGATTCATGTAGGTATATATTTTGTACTTATTTTGTAATTATTCTAAAATATTGATAATAAAGCAATTACTTTATTCGCTCATTGATATTGAGCTTAGCATTATCAAAGCACACATTGTATTAACACGTGCAAAGATGAATGATTGTATAAATGTCGTGTTAGGTGTTTGAAATGATGTTTTGAGAGTTGTAATTTTTTGTTTTTCAATTTCTGCCTTTGGTATATTTTATTGGGATGTTGTTAGGATATAGCTACGAATAGTATTAAATTAAGTTTTCGACATCGAAAATTCAAAATCAAAGTTTGTTTTTTTGTTGCTATATTGTTACTTTTTCTAGGACATCTTACAAAGCGTTGCCAGATGTCATCAAAATAACAGAATATATAAAAAAAAAGATTGAGAAAACTGATAACATTTTAAGTTAGTATGATTACAAATGTGCTAAATTTTCAAAAATACCAGAAAAAATATTTTTTCTTACTATTAACAATATCATACAAATATTCTTAATTTACATACAAGCCATTGAGAGTATTAAATTTTTTATGATTAACAGAAACTAGTATATTTAAGAAAAACAAAAATCCAAGATGGAGGCAAAAATGCCCCACAAGATAGACTCTGCCCGCATGCGAATTCTCTAACCTTGTGAGCCAAGTAATCTGACGGTCGCCTCCCCGACTATAAGAAAAGTGTAGGTACAGATGGAAAGTTTTCGGAGGTCAAGATACTAAAAACCTTAAATTTTTTGTTCAAATAAAGATAAAAGATTGAAATAATAAGAAAGATATAAGGTAGAAAATCGGGAGACCTTTTTTATATTGTTCTTTTTTTCTTAAATTTAGGTTTGATATGTGACTCTGGCAACTCTTTGGCTAACACTTCGCTTTTGCCGATCTCGTTTCTTACATAATGTTGCTGACGGAATCGCTTTTCAACCATGTTTCTTGTCATACTTGCTTTGTATGTTCTTTTTTTTTTTAATTTTTGAACTATGCTGACCTCTTGCAACCCTTTTATACCAACTCACGGTTCACCGAATTTTGATAAAAAAAAGGGTGTTATTAATTTATATGATCCGTGGTTATGAAAAACATGAAGTAAGGCTTGAAAACCCTTCCCCTAAAATGATATAGGTTGTAGGTAAATCAGATTCTACATTACAAATTGAATTGAATTGAAAATGCGTTGATTTTTAAATTTCTTAAGCAACAAAAAATGCATAACTATTAACTACGACTGTCTTTTATTAACAAGGAAAGCAAGAATGTACTCTTTAATAAAAATGGCTGAAAATTTGCAGGGGGATCTAGCTGAAAACTTAGATTTCAGTTTTTTTAAAGGTAAGTTATAAAAACTCAGAGTAGGTAAAGTTGATAAATTTAATATGCATAGTTTTTTACGGCCTTTATTCCATACAAAAAAATTGACGTTTTGTCCAGGTGGGGCTCACCTTGGACTCATCAGTTGACTTATCGTGAGGCACCTTGTCAGTACGCAAATTTTAAAATTGAAAGGTATCTAATGTTTGTAAGGTTATAAGTGATAAATTGTATTCGTTGTGCACATTCCTAACAACGGCAACGTTTAACTAAAGTGCAATGCGAAAAATCTTTCTGCGTGCAAAGATCTCGGTCAACAAAAATGCAATAACTATCGCATATGGTAGGTAGAATGGAAAAACTTTACTACTGGTGAGGCTAAAACCATAGTTTTTCATGGCAAAGTTGTCTGGTAAGTTAGAGAGCAAGTTATTATAGTGGTGATGATGTTGCAATAGTTCGCTAAACTGTTGGCCAATCCAAAAACAACTTTGTGTTGTTGTTTTCTATAGCAATTTATTTTACCTGACCTCTTCTTCGTGTTATATAGTTGCAATGGAAGTGAAACAATTTTGTAACACGTCCTTGGATACTAACAAATTTTATATGTCATAAACAAGTTCTTTCGCAAGTGATCAGTCGGTGTGTTTGCATCAAGAAGCCTTGAAATGATATTTAATTTATAGTTTTATGAATGAAAGGATATTATTTTGATTGAGGCTTTATTATTTTTACATTCCAGATTAAAGTCAGACTTTAAGGAATGGGAATTGAGACTAAGGATTTCATTTATTTGTTAAAAAAAAGTATAATATTTGTCATCATTCATTATCTAATCGTCAATAATAAATATTTAAATCCATTGACACTGTTCATGCTGGAAATAAGAAAATGTATTAAATTTAGAAAGTACATATTTTAGATTTTTAAAATGGGAAATCAAAAATACAAATATACAACAAAATCTCACAGCAAAGAAATCAATTTTTCTATTTAAAATTAAAGCTTAAATTTTAAACGCAGTTTTTCCCTAATATGCATTTTAAGAAATATAAAAAATATAAATCTATACAAATGTAAATTCCCCCACAAAAGAAATCCCATAAAAATACCTACACTATTCTTCGCTTTATAAAGTTTTCTTGGCAGTTACACTCTATCTACACAATCCAAGACAAATTCCAATAATCTTTACGAGATGCATAGCAGAGTCTCGGTGTACAAGTACAAAGAATAAAAATTGTGCAGTGCATGCGAATTCAAATTGCAAATACGCGTTTTTTTTTTCTTGATATTCATTATTGCTGAACTATTGTGCTATGATGGTTGGTCGACATTGAATAGCGATGCAAATTTACTTAAGCCAAATAATGTCACATAACTCATTAAGCGTGACACATATTTATGGATGTGCAATTTTAGCGTGTGTAAAGTCTTAAAGGCCTTGACTTAGTTAATATTTATTTATTTTAAGAAAAGAAGATGCCTATTGAAAGTACATAGACACAAAAATGAAAAAAAAATATCTTGAAGTAGTTTTTAGAAAAGAAACGCATTATGTAAATTCCTATTATATGCATATGTATGTTAGTATCTATTCAATACCAAAATCATGTTTATAAATTCTAATTTCCGGCTACACTTATTTGCAATTAATGTATCAGTACAAATGTATTAAGAAAATATAATTGCAAACTATTCTTACCTTTTACGAAAACTACTTTTCAAGAAAATCAAAACGAGCGTTCATTGGAAAGCAACAAAAAAATCCAATTTTTGAAGAACCACCAACTGTAAAAAGTCTAATTTTTAGATGTTTTTATATGAAAAGTATAAAAAAGCTCGTAGGAAATTTCTAAAATTTTAGTTTAACATAAGTTTTGTACTTGAAGTTTTTAATTTTCAAGTTATAGCGTTAACAAGTTTCTTTAAATATTAGTACTTTTTATGATAAAATATATACATATGTGTTTTACAAATTTTTTTTTTTTTTGCCAATCATTACACTTCCCATATCGTCCCGTTTCTACGTGAACCACGTACATATCTACAAAGCAAATTTTGTTTAGTTTTTTTTTAAAGAAATTAAGACAATATGGGTATTTACATTGTTCATTCATCAATAAAGCATTTAATTAATTTTTCTTAATAAATGTAACTATGACTTCTTACGTTTTATTTCGCAATTTTTACGTTTTCTTTCGACAATAAATTTAAATTTGTTTTTTGATCTTTGTCAAATAATTGTCCCTCTAAGATATTACATTTGAAAGTTCCTGTAAAAAATGATTTTATACAATATTTGACAAAAATTTTCGATTTTTCTTAGTGAATTTTGAGAGGCTGTATGTACAAAATTATCGCATTGAGGATTTCTAAAAAGTATTAAAAACTTTAAGTACTGTATTTGTTAGACCAACTATTAAATATTTCTTAACCAACCGTTATAATGTATATTTAATCCAAAAATTTGAAAAGTTTTAAAATTTTATACCATGGAAAAAATCGCGAAAAATCGGTGGAATATTGTTGAAACTTCGGAGAATAGCATAGGTCACGAAAAATGCGTTTAATACCACAAGAAAAAGCGTAAAATATCGCGGAGAAAAGTAAAGAAAATCACAGAGAAGTTTGAAACTATGCAATATACATGGCAAAAAGCGCGGAATATGTGGAATAAATTGAATTGAAAAGCGCTGAATTTTGGTGAAGTGGTGATTTGAACACCACGTGAATATTCACGAAATGCCGCATACGTAGTTGTGAAAAAGCACTTACTACCGCAATAAAAAGCGTAAAATACTGCGAAAAAAAACAAAGTCACAGAGAAAAGCGTGGAGTCACGGAATATGAAAATTCGCGGAAAAATATGAGACATACAGTGGAAAAATGCTCCGAATACTGTGTGAAACGTCCAAAGACTAGCACGTTAAAAATAGCGGAATACCGTGGATAAAAGCGCGGAATACTGGTGCATAATTTTTTAGACCATAAACTTTTTTTCACGATCTCACATGTTGCTTTCTCAGTAATCCTCGCTTTTTTCGTGACTTTTTACTTATTTTCCTTGATTTTGAACACACTTTTATACGATTTTTTCATCGGTACTCTGCATTGTTCCATGATTCTCACATAAACATGGACAAATGTATTATTTAGCCTGCTAATGCGTCGGAAAAACTTCAAGCTAATTTGTCTATAGTCCAAGTGGAAAAACCAAAAATGTTGTGTATCCAAGAGCACTTGAATAAAAAGATTTAACATGCTAAAATTATGAAGCCAATACAAAATATTGCGGATCAGTTGCTATCCAATTTTATAAAAGATCGTTTAATAAGACAATAAATGCAACTACAAAATAAAAATCATTCTGTAGGGAAGGACAATATCTGCTGGGTCAGCTAGTTGTAGATAAAATTTAAGGGTTTTGAAAATTAGAACAAATTTGCAGTACAAACATACATTGAAAAACAACTACAAGACTTACAGAATCTTGCTAAAATATAATCAATATCATTAGAGCTGTTTTTGAGATAAATCCAATAACTCGAAACCATTATATGGGAGGTATTCCTTCTAAATGAGGTATTCAAAAATAAAAAAAATCGAACATAGGAAATTACAAAAAAGTTATATGTACCAAATTTCATGCAAATCCGACAACCCGTTTAGACAGTGGCTCTCTGTACAGATGGACGCACAGAAGAACAGACGAAAAGACGAATAGACGAACAGACGAACAGACGCACCGATGGGCGGCATAACGAAAACCACTTTTTGGGACTTCTGCATCATCGTAATGTTAGGTTTGGTTAAAACCTCAATTTTTCTTACATGAAACCAATACTTGCCCCTATAGAGCAAGTAAAGATATTTTATTAATAGTTACTATGGAGCTGTATCCTGTATGACATTTTTCAATTATAATAATACCAAATATTTTTTGCTAATTTTCATACACATACCTATCAACAGCAATAAATGGTGTATAAATTTTTAGTTATCAGAGCTTTGCACTTTAATTTTACAATTCGATTGAATTTTGCACTATATTTATCTACAAAAGCAATTACATATACAATAAAGATTGTTTTGATTTTATAAATATACCCAACAAATTATAAATATAAATGCAAAAGTATAGCGGCTGACATATGATCCTTCATTTAATAAATTTTAATGAAAAGATTAAATTTACACACGACAACATGATCTTTTTTATTGTTTGTTTAAAATTATGACGAATTAATTTGAACACTGTAATCACAAATTCAAATTCCAGTTAAAAAAATGATTAAAACAAATGCAACAGCACCTGTCTGTCAGTTTTCGTCAGTTGTTGCCAAATGAGATATCAAATTTATCAAATTTGGCATTTCTCTTTTGATCCCTCTCCCATGTAGGCGCTATGGGGGTCTTTTGATAAATAAACATAGGATTTTTTGAGAATTTTATTTATTCCTACGCTAAGTACACTCCAAAAAGATTGGATATATTAAGAAATTACCTCATTTATGTCATTTTTCGAGTGAAAATACTGTTTTATAAAAAAAAATTTATTTCAGATAGCAATTGTTAAAAATTATAAACTAAGTTTTTTTTTAAAAAAATACACTTTTTTACACCAAAATTTCAAGAAAAAAAACTTTAGAGCTTTTTAACAAATAATCCCCCTATTATAAAATACGATGAATTCTTAGCGGAGGCAGTCGCACTTATTTCAGCAATATTTTCTACTGTGGAACTCCCAGGTGAGGAAGTGTGTTAGTGGAAATGGTAAGGTAGTTCCTCGTAGTGGTAATATAGTTCACCAGCAGGTTCATAATAGCTTTAAATGTGAATTCGAACCCTGTGAAAGACGCGGATTCCCCGGGAGTAAGGTATTGCGAATTCCATAATAGGCTTGAATATCTAAAAAAAACTTGCTTCTTTGATAATATCTTTCCATATCCAATTTTTACTGGAGTAGACTTAGCATAGGAATACATAAAACTCTCAAAAATTCCTATGTTTTTCCTTAAAGAAACTTTAAGCACCTACAGGGGTTATCAATGTCAAAATAAAAATCTTAACAATTTTTTTTGAATTATTTAGAAATGGGGTTTCTACCCTACAGCTTTACCAAGAATAACGAACACTCTTATATGGATACAAAACCGTTTTCAATTCAAAAATTTTACAAGAATTGTATTTTTGTCTTAGAAAATGTTCTGTTTGTTTCAGTTAGTCATTAGGACACAAAATATGCGCTCCAGGGTCAATTACTAGCAAATTATTATATCTTTAAAAAATTAAATCATAACTGCCTGAATAAACTTAGTTGGCAACATTTATTTTTATTTTCACGAGTTTCTATTGCAACAGAATCAAGTTATTCCGATCGCACTTGCAAAGCCTGAGTTCTCAAGAATAGCAGGTGGACTTAGTACTTGAACTTTGCCATCTTGCGGCAAACAACTTTGGGTTTTAGTGTTTATTACTTAACATTAAATACAAATAATATATCCAAATGGAACTAAGTTAATCGGTAATAAAATATAATAAAACAGTAATTATAGTTACATTTAGGATAAGTAGATAAGCAATTATCTTTAGGTACTACAATAGCTTACTGTTGATAATATTCATCTATAAGATTGAATGTTTAGTTTAAAATTTTTCTATCAAAACTCACTAAAACTTGAAAAGGCTTTGCAATGCTAACACTTAATTACATTTTTGTCTTGTGGTTGACAGGAGATTTTGTAATAATAAGCACTCAACTAACTAACCACTACGCAAGAAAGCAACATCATAATCTTCCACTCTTTGCACTGCAAGTGCAAGCTATAGCTATATTACTGAACATAAAAAGTAATACCACTTTGTGATGCAATAGAAAAAAAGATACGTCAAACGATTTGAAGTGAAAAAATAAAAAAAAAAAAGTAAACCAGGAAGACAACATTATCTTCATAATAATTATCTTACAGCCAGCGTAAGCTTCAATAAGGCTTACACTTTACTTAAAAGTTACGACACAAGTACAAAACGTTTTAACTATATTATATTTTCAAGACTATTACTTGAAAATAATTTAATAAAATGTAATGGAAAACTGCATTAGGTCGGTAAGGGTATCGTATATATTATTTCACCGAAGAATAATTGCAGTTTTATGAACAAATTATATTATTTGATTGAGAAACATTAGGTTGCGACAAATTGCTTTACAATACCAAGTCTCATTAAAACATCATTCGATAGGTATTTTAATGCAGTACACTAAAAAATCTAAAAAGTTAATATCAAATCAATGTGTAAAAAATAAAATGCACGACTAGGTCGTATGTACTTGCTCTTATAGATAAAGTTACCATTTATGCTAAGACTTTTTAATTGAAAAATTGTAAATGTTAAAACTGCATTTACAAAAAAAAAATTAAAAAAGCATAAAATTCGATTTTTAAATGACTAAAACAGCTTCTTAAATGAATTTAACCACAAAACGAAGTATGCAATTTGAAAATCGTTAGGGCCGTTTTCTAAAAAAAAACATTTTTTTCTATATATAATTTAGCAAGGACTTTTATAAAAAAAATGGGTACGGCACTTTTAAGATATTATTTATCAACAAAAAAGTCATTTTTCAAAAAAAAATTTCAAACTTTTTTTAAAAATCCAAAAAAAAAATTTTCGAAGTTTGTTTTTATTAAATATTATTACGACAACTCAAAAACATTCATGTAAAAAAAAACTGGCTGAAATTGATTAAGTAATGAGGGAGAAAATCAGAATTTAAAAAAAAACGGGTCTATGGCAGGTACCGTTAATAGCGGCTTTTGAAAAAAATGGTTTTCATTTAAATAGACCTAGATAGACCTTATACAAAAAATTGACCATGATTTTTTTAATCAAAATCGTATTAACCATTTTTGAGAAAAATGAGTTTTTCTAAAACCGGTATATGACAGGTACCGTTATTTTTGGTAAAAAAAAAAATATGAAAAAAACATCTGGGGATAGTCTTCAAAAAACGCCACATACAAAGTTTGAAGTAAATCGATTCATCCGTTTAGGCTGTAGTCTCTGATACATACAGACAGACAGACAGACAGACAGAATTGTCGGACCCGCTTTTTTCTCATTCTCTATCATCGTAATGTCAAGTTTGATTGTTATCTCACCTTTTGTTTACATACTGGGTTATTTTGCACACACAATAAATTTATTAAATGACAGAAGTCAGCCATGATATTCCAACTGATATATTTTCTTCACTATAAGTGATAAGAAAAGCTAAATACACCAAAAGAAAGGTGATATAGTGTAAGGTTTCAGGACAACTGGATTTTTGGAAATTCCATCGGGAAGCTAGGGTAAAATAGGGTAAAAGACAAAACAAAACCTTTTTTGCATCTCGAAAAGTAAAAAGGAATTTTTAAATAAATTTAACTAAATATATAAATTGAAATGATGATGAGTTTTAGTTAAAGCCAAGAAAAAAAAATATTTTTGGTGTGCCTAGATTTTTTTATTCATTGCCAGCTTACAACTCTTCAATTCACCTAAAAAAAAATGGCTGACAGTTCAGTGAACAGCCAAATGCAAATAGGTAACAACCAGCCAGGTGGAAGTGTAGTGAAATGAAAAATATTTGTTTTTGCTCAAATAGCGGTTCAATAAGAAATGCATAATATTTTTTTTGCGAAGACAAAATAATTCTAAAAAATCAACTTTCCAAATAAAAAATTATTTTCCAAAATCAAACATTATTATTATTTTAAAATGATGTTGGTGTGTGTAAAGAGTTGATGTTTACTTAAAAAACTACTAATTAATAGATAGTACAAAAAAAAAAATTAGGCGTCTAATAGAGGCTATATTCAAAATACTCCATAACGGTTTTTTTGAGCCTTAAAAAACAAATACGTTTTTGAAAGCTTATGTGGGTGGTTTAATCGATTGTAAAAACAGGTAATAACATTAAAAATATTTTGTCAAAATTGCTTTTAGATTTATGTGTCGTCTATAAATGTGTGAAGAAATTGGATTCTTCAATATATAAAAGAAGATTTTTCAGTCCAAGTTTTTTGACCGTTTCAAACGAAATTTTATTTTTACATTTTCAAACTTGAAATTTAAAGACACATATGATATTGGGTAAATGCATTTTTGTCAAGATAACGGTAAAAAGAGTTTTTCTTAAGGCGCTTAATAACTATTTACCTAATCATCATAAAATTATGATTCAACTTTACTGAGCATCAGATTCTATTAGATAAAATGTTGGACTTTAATTCTGAATAAAAATATTGAAGACTTATTTCTTAACATTGCCACAAAGGTCGTTAATTGAATAAATGTTTATAATGAATGCGTTAAAATTACAAAATTTAATGAAATATTGATAATATTGAATATATTTTTAGCTTTATTTTAAGATTTATCTCCTCTTTTAAACAACACAATACAATATTAATTGATTAAATTGAAAACAAAGACTGTAAATAATACACAATTTGTTTCAATAAGGCACTCACAATAAAATGGTCGATAAAATATCAATTATTTAAAAAAAAAAAAAACTAAAACACATTCTTAAGTAAAATGTTTCAATGTAATTATTAAAGGTCACTTTATTTTGCTTAGATTATTTTACATTTTCCCTCATTTTATTTACTAATGGAAAAAGCTTACACATTCTAACCAACATGAGAGCAAGCTGGTTGCAACATCACGGGCAGGGGAGGACTCACTAACATTTGCACCTCATCCGTAAAATTTCGAAAACATAATTATTTCAAAGATCAATAAATAGCCAACAAAGGTCTATTGGTACTTATCTTTAAAAAGTTAAAGAAAATCTTGTATCATGTTCTAAATCTTTTTAATGTACAAAAATATTGCTCATACGCCACAGTGACCCCTTTTAGATTAAATATTTAAGTAAGTATAGTAAACTGATTTTAAATCCGGATCAAATATTTAAACAAAGTGACCTTTATAAACTATTCACTAATATTTTAAACGATATAATTTTGTTTATCGATAATTTTAATAAATAAGGACAAAAATCTTTCTGTGTAACATTCAATATATTCAACATGTTTGTTTGAATAAAATAGAAAATTCTGTTTACACAAAAATCGTTTCAAAATCGAGTGTATTCAAATACAAAAGTAATTTGAGGCAAGAATCCATAGTTAAATGCACTCAAATAAGTTACCAATAAAATTTAAAAAAAAAAAAACAAATACCTAACAAGTTTCCATTCAGAAATAATAATAACACAAAAAAACAAGTAATCCATAAATATAGTAAGAGCGCAACATGTGAGGCATTACATACACAGAAAAAAAAAACAAAAACAAAAGATAGTAAAAGTTATCTAATATTCGTGCCTCACCTGTCATTTGGATCCAATAAATACTCAACGTAATTATCACTTTCCATGTTTCAGTGAGTGCAATTGTACGTGTGTATATAATATCTCCTACCTTCACCCTATACGTATAGAGCAGTCGTTGTATAGATACAGATGACCGTGACAAAAAAATAAACACCAAAAAGGATATCCGCTAAGATAACAGCACAATCTTGAAAATAACAACCGACAAGCCCCTCAAGACTCAGACTAATCCACAAGTTACAAACACATACATTCACAACTGTACGCCCTTTCTTTGTTTCCGCATTCGTTTCGTTATTCTTCTTCCGCTTCTCCGCGTTTTGTTATCATATCTATCAGCCGATGGCTTTGTTTCATTGTCGTTGTCGGCAAGGTAGTGGGAAAAAGAAACACTCTGTGATATAGCTTCCACCAAAGCAATCATATACGATAGAACAAATAAGCAAAACCACTCGAAAAGTTCACTAAAACTACAAAATAAGGAGAGTATACCGAGATTTTAAAACAATAATAATAATTTTCTTTTTGTAATAAAACCCGCGAAACGAAATCAAAACAAAGAAAATGGAGGAAAAAAGAGAAAACACCGTATGCCCTGTTTCAACACACGCTTCCTAACGGAATAAAATATCCTCTAGTACTAAGCAAAGACGATACAACCTGCCTCAAGCACCGTTACCAAACTAAACTGTATTTGCCAGTTAAAGTAGAAAAAATGATTAAAAAACCTCGTTGCAGTTGCAATGTACTTACTACATAATGTTTGGTTGCATGCAACATATTGTCAATATTCCCTCAGTAATACAAAAATAAAAGACCAACAAATCCAAGTAAGTTGTCTGTGGGGATGGTAGGAAATAAAAGCAAACCACATCAGTGTATCTAATAGATACCCGAAGTCCGAACCATGCAACATGCAATATTTTCTAAAGATAATTTCATTGAACTGGAGAAAGAGGTAATAAGAATTTGGTATTGAAGTTGAAAGCATTAAACAAATAATCCACAACTTATTAAAAAAACCCAAAGATAATAAGTAACTTTAAGATTTACTGCGTTTCTTTGGGATCCATAAACTACTACCTTCTTTTTTTTTGGGTGCTTTCAACTATAAAAATAGCTGTAATCACTTTGCATCTAAAGTAGCTAAATAGAATGCAGCTAACAAAAGGATTGACTAAAAGCACAGCGAACAACAAAAAGCAAAAGCGTATGCTTTGGTAACTTTGGATTAGGTTTCGTCTAGCAGTAAATCAAGAAAATAAAAATTAATCCTTTTTCAGAATCTGGTCTTAGGAGATTTCGTTACAACTCAATAAAAATGGCAATTAGTAGGTAGGTATGTTAATAAGAGAGCGTATGACCTTAGGATGATAAGTTGTAAAGAATACACTGTGATATGGTTGAAATAAACAACAACATAGATTGAAAAATTCTGATAAATCAAATAAACAAATATGTAAACATTAAATTTATTCTTTAGCTTATTATTAATTTTGAAGCTATACGAAAAAACTATTCATACATTTTAAAATATTAATGCAAAGAAACATGCCGCCATCCATCGTTGCTGACAGAAAGAATCTCCTTTTTAGTATCATCATCCTGAATTTACATATACTTTTATGGCACTTCCCAAACATGTTGTAATCGAACAAAACAAAAGAAAACCTTATTGAAGTCTGATACTACACAAAGGCTTCTCTATAAAGTTTTATTTATACATAATTACTACGCATGTCAAAAATTTTGACGTTACAGGGTGCTTCAAAATATCTTACAAATAGAAAGAAAAAGCTTGCTAAAGCACTTTCAAAAACAACTTTTTAAAAAAACAACGGAAAACTTTTCTATCGTATATTGTTTTTTTCATTAGTTTACATTTCGCTTTAGGTCTTTTTTATGAAGAAAAACTAGATCAGAACAAAGGAACACAAGTGTGTGAAAACTGTCAGAACAAAAAAGTACAGATTCGTGTTCTATATATGTAATTCATTTGAAATTTGAAAATTCAAACTATTAAAAAATATTTTTTGATATGCTTTTTCATTCGAATTTAACTACCCAGTTCAAACTTTTGAGTTCACTAAGCGCTTAGTGAACTCAGCAATCCGATCAAAATTCCTCAGTGAACTGTACTGGAAAACTTCGTGGACCACAAAGTGTAAAAAAAAGTTTAGAATGTAGAAGAATTTGGGGAAATATTGTTTTCCATGTAATACAGTCTGTAGCACTTGAATAGCCTCGCTTATAGCTTCGTTATTATTATGATATAAATTTAGCTGAGCGACAAGGCAATTCTCCTATCTCTCAGATTTGGAAATTTTTAATGAATTTTTAAAGTTAATGGAATTTTCTATGACAATTTCGTTTGAAATCACTAAAAAAAAACATTTATGTATATGCGACACTTAGGCAGTTTCGATTCATTGCATTTATTAGTTGTTCAGTAGGTTTTGAAAAAGATTTTATATTTAACTAGCTGACCCAGCAGACGTTGTCCTATTCTGCGTATTGATTTTTATTTTGTAATTGCATTTATTGTCTTATTATACGATAATTTATAAAATTGGCTAGCCACTGACCCACATTTTAAATCTTTTATCCAAGTGCTCTTGGATACACAACATTTTTTGTTTTTCCACTTGAACCATAGACAAATTAGTTTGAAGTTTTTCCGACGCATTAGCAGGCTGAATAAAAGTTGTCCATGCCCATGTGAGAAACATGAAAAAATACGGAATACCGAGGAAAAACAACTGTAAAAAGGTTTTAAAACCAAGGAAAATACTTGAAAAGTCGCGATAAAGTGTGGAGTACCTGAGAAAGAAACATGTGAGATCGTGAAAAAAAAACTTGGGGTTCATTTACCAGTATTCCGCACTCTTATCAATTGTTATTTCGCGATTTTACCGTGCTAGTCTTCGGTATTTCGCATATTTTTCCATGACGTTTCACGCATTGTTCCACGCTCGCTTTTTTTTCCACGGTATTCCGCGATTTTTACCACGGTAGGTCTCATATAAATTTTGCGAATTTTCATAATCTATTCCGCGATTCCACGCGGACATTATTTGTTTTGATCTGCAGTATTTTAAAATTTTTCTCGTAGTAAGTGCATTAGTAAGTGCTTTTTCAAGACTTTTCAATCACGTGGTGTTTAAAAGTTCTTTCACCACTTCATCAGCATTTCGCGCTTTATTTTTCCACCACTTTTCAGTCTTTTTTCCGCTACCTTTCAGGCTTCTCTGTGGCTTTCTTCGCTTTTCTCCTCGATATTTTACGCTTTTCCTCGTTTTATTAAACGCTTTTTTCGTAATTTATCTTGCTATTACACAAGGTTTTTACCGATCTTCCACCAGTATTCCGCGATTTTTTCATAGTGTCTCGCGCTTTTTAACGATGTAGACTGTGGTATTTCACATATTTTTCCGCGAATTTTCACATTTCTTTCCACAAATTTTCTCGCTTTTTTCTATGACTTTATTTTATTTTTTTATGACCTTCCATGCATTATTTCGCGATCTTAAATCCGTATTCATTTAAATCGAATTCAAATGAAATACAAAACCTATCGAAAATTCGAAAAAATGCTGATAAGAAACTCAAACGACGATCGACTCGTTCCATAACTAGACTATAAAATATTATGAGTGAAAACCTACGATGGGATTATTTCCTATTTAAATATTATAGCTTGAAAAACCCTTGAAACCACATTTTTAATATGTTTATTAATAACACTAACAGTCATGTTATGAATAGAAACTGTTTTAAAAATATTTTGCCGGAATGGCTTCTTGCGAAGAAAATGTTACTGGTTTAGTACGACACTTAGCACAATGACGCATCTGATAAATCACCAAAGATTTAGGACCTTTTAAGTAGAAAATAAACCACTTTTAACCTTAACACTTGATGAAAAATGTCACCTTTTGAAAGGTGAAAGTGACTTTTTAGATTGAAATTTCACTGCATTTTAAATTTTAAAAACTCACAAAAAGTTTAAATGTCACCTTTTGTTCCTAAGCTCCTCACTTTTTATTTTAATTTAAATTTCGCATGTTTCTTACTATTATTATTTTTTTTTTAAGTAAACCAAGTAATTTACGAGCTTTTAGCACCCCCTCTTATATTATTAAGTGTCTCAAAAATAAAGAATGTTCAGGATGTTTCAATTGGTCTAGGCAAACGTTGTTCTAGGCCGATGTAATGGTTTCAGCTGAACTCTTTTCATTTGCATACTTCTTCTTACCTATGTTAGCTCAGAGAAAAAGTCAAACTCGTGGTCCCTGCAACCATCCTTATTGGACCTACTATGGGCTGTGTAATACCTACTTTACCTAGCACTTCACGTTTTCGAGATATGCTTATATGACCATGTCAAAAACCCGTTGTTTTCGTACATTTAACCTCAATTTTTCTCTACTGGTACCTAAATTCTTTATTTTAAAACTATTGATGGGATGTGAATGAAGTGCATGTCATCTGTCTTAATCATTTAAAAATTTGATTGCAGCGGAAAGATATTGCAAAGTGAAATTCAGGATTTGTCCAGTGCAATTAAAGCGTTTTTAGAGTTGGAAAGTTTTGAAATAATAATTGTCAATGGCAAAAAAATCAGTTCTTTTGAAAAGCACAAAATTACCTTTGTTATTCTGATAACTGCCTATTTTACACCTTAATTAACTTGGCCAATATCAGGAATATAGAAATTCCATACTATCCTCTAAATAAGAGGATTTTTTGCAGTGTGTACAACAAAACTACGGAATTGTGTAATTTATGGTTATTTTTTTTTAATAACGGTTTAAAATGAGACTATACATTAATAAATAAAAACAAGTCTTGTTTTAGGTAATTGCTTTTGCTATGTTGAATAAGTCCTCCAAAATTTAGACGATTCGGCTCAAAAGATTTGAATATATACCAGGTCAACTGAATCTAAGAGAGCTCTTTTCTACAAAACATCAGATTTTCTTAAAAATCAATTAAATAAAATGCCAGTCGCACGCACGTGCTCTTTGGGTTAAAGTTGCTGTAGACGTTAAAGCTTCTTATATAAAGTAACAATAAATAATTACGTCAGAAATTAAAACAAAAATATATGACTTTGTTTAAGTTACACATTTATGGATGTACAAAAAAAGTTTAACATGTCTAAAAATAGTAAAACTAATTTAAATTTTTAATTTTTTATTAATTTTCAATACCAATTTTATTTTTTTGTAAACATAAAACGATTGTTTGAGGTAACATGAAATAGTTGTGCACAAGTTTTCGTAAATTTCGCTAAAACCGTTTACGAGATATTCACAAAAAATAAAATATAATAACATTTTTGCAAAAAACGAGTTTTTTGAGAAAAACTAATAATGCTGTTTTTTTGCAATCACTGCACAATACATAGACAAATTTTATACAATTAGTTCTTGATTTAATATAGCTTTTTTAACAGCCTTTAGTCCATACAAAAATTTGGTGTTTCGTCCAGGTGGGTCTCACTAGGACTCATCAGTTGACACTGTTAGTGAGGCACCTTGTCAATACGCAATTTTTGTTTATATTCAGTTCAACTTACATAAACGTTTAAGCAAAAGTCTAATGTGAACTATATCCAACAAGACTAAAATTCTTAATCATTAAAATTGGAAAGGTTTGTCCAAAGTCGTTTTAAATGAAGGTTTTGTAATACAAATTCCATATACTACTGAAATAAATTAATAAATGAGCCAAGTAGAAGACTTAGCACTATTTAATTGGACTTGTTAAATTATTAATTTAATATAGCTTTTTTAACGGCCTTTAGTTCTAGACGAGATATTCAAAAACAAAAAACGGGGTAACGGGGTAACATATTTGCATGAAATTCGGTACAGATTCTTTTTTTGTAATTTCCAAAGTTGTTTTTTTTTTTGTTTTTGAATATCTCGATTAGAACGAATACCTCACATACAATGCTTTCGAGTTATTGGATTTTTCTCGAAAACGGCAATAACAATTTTGATTAAACTTGGTGTATGTTATGTAATAAGTGATTGCAACATTCCTCCATTTTTAGTTTTTCTCAAAAAATGAGTATAACGGAAATGTGGTGAACACATTTTTCGGGAATTGTTCCATCATTTTCAGTTTTGTCCGTAATATTATTACTGGCTCTACTGATTTCGTTCAAAGCTTGTCACCAGGTTGTACTTATCATTTTAAAAACTTTTGTGCATTTAGTTTTTCAAACAATAAAAAATTGAAGAAAACAAATTTGAACAAAAATTGTTTTTCTTATATTTTTTTTTTTTTTTTTCAAAAACAAATACATACAATAACTTTGAACAACAAGAGAAAGTTCGAGCGATCCAGTCATGCATTTTATTTACATTCAATTCGAATGTAATGCCTCTATTATATTCCCGAAACAGTGAGATCATTCAAATATCGAGTGCTATAAATAAAAAGCAAAAATAAATTTCTTTTATAAATTAGTTATTTGATATATTTATTTTAATTAAATAATATCATTGTGTCTTACGTACATATTTAATTAAAATTAATTGTAACATAGTTTTTTTTTTTTAATTTTAGTTTAAATCTAATTATATGCCTAAAATTTTAAAATCACCAATATCCATGTAACACACTGAAATGTTGTTTGTTTTGTTTTTTTTTTGTTATTTTTGTTACTTAAACTAATTAAATATAATTTTACATTGATATATCATTTTCATTAATCAAAATATTTAAAAATAAATCAAAATAAAGAAAACAACAAAAAATATGTATTCGGCAAGAGTTGTTAATTTGATGTTGTTTTATTTTAAAGCCTCGATTTTTATTTTCATAGAAGAAAGAAATATTATAAAAAAGTAAATAGAAATTTGGTTTATTAATTTGAGAAAGAGCTGATGATGGAATATTTTTGTTTAACAACTAATGCGTATTTTTGTTAATAAATATTATCACGTATCACAAAATGTTTTGTTTGTTCTTTTTTTGTTTTGCTTGGATTTATACATTTATATAATAATATATAGGTATAAATTTCTACAACAGATGGAGTTTCGATTGCGTTTTCTATTAGTTTGTTTTTCTTTATATTTTGAACTGGAAATTATGAAATTGATTTTATAAAATTTTACTACAATATAATGTATTTATATAAGAATTAACATTAATGAACGGTTTAAATGACATTAATTTAATACATTATTTTCTTGTTGACAAATACATGCATATATATTGTATTTTAAATTTTAGTACAAATACATTTTATGTAATGATATTAAATTTGTTTTCTCATGCTTTTCCTTAGTTTAAATGGATTTTATATAATTTTATGTATGAACTTTTAACGATTTCTAACAATATAATATATTGTGGTATGATTGTATTCTAAACTAGCAGGGTTATTATATTTATCAACACATCAAATGGATTTGTATGATTTTGTAATGGAAATTGTATTCGCAAATAATTGATTTTGAAATATGTTCGTTTAAGAATTTAGTAGATTAGATTTTGTTTGAATGATCTTTGTATTTATTTAATATTATTGTTTAAAAAATGTTACGAAATTCGTCCTTGCATTTTTGAGATACTGGTTCTCCTTGGTCAATATATTGAATGAAACTCAAAACTTGTTTAATTTTACTTTACTGGGTTGTCATCGAAAATTAATTTTTTGTACGAAATGAATAAAAGCAAAACAAATTAAGAAACAAATCTTCTATGACTTAATTACATACAGAAATATTGTGATCAAAAGAAGGTATTTTTTGGGCAGCTATTCGTTTCACAGTAAAGCCAAAGACTGCGTTTGGAATGCTGCCTAAAATATTGAGAAATAAGTCATTCAGCTTAAAAACAAAACTCAATACTAATATTAGCATACATTTTTTTATCAAAATCCAAGTGTCTATTTGCCACTTGCACGAATGAATAGCGAGAATTACCAGAAAATGTCAATTTGAAACTCGCAAAATACTTACAAATTTCGTAATACTCATTGTCTCAAATAGGGAGGCTGATTCTGTTACACAAGATAAATTTTAGTGAGCAAAAATAACATCGGCAACTTCACGGCATTTCTCGACAGACTGTAAATTAATAAGTCCTAATTTTTCTTGGTACGGGTGTAAGCTGAATTTATCAACCCATTAGAGCCCAAGATCTATGCTGAACTGCTTCAATTCTCTTAATGTGGACTTTGTGATTGATAAGGGGACCATACTTAACTAGCATATTCAAATACACAAATGTCCTATAAAGGGATTTAGTAATATAAAAATCTTAGAACTCCTTAGATTAGCGTTTTCCAATACCTAATGAAGAATTAGCCTAGGCTACTATATTTTTTAATAGTGGGACCTGAAATTAATCGCAAATAACATCAATCTACATCATTGATTGTCAGCATTAAAATAATAGGGCCTAGGTGATTGCCTTGAGGGACGTCCGGTTTCACAATGAATGGGTTAGATATTGAAGATCAAAATAAGATTTCATATTTGCGATCACATAGGAATGATTCCATCCATTGAATGAAAACTTGGTTCAGGGTGATTAACGGAAAATTAAAAATATTTTACGATTTTAAATTAGCCGTATCTGTCAAAATAGTTGTAAATTTTATTCATTTTTAAAGAGGTGAAAAGGAAAAAAATAGATAAGCTGTTGACGGTGTAAAGTCAAATGGGAGATTACTATATTTAGGGTTGGATCATTAAATTATCGTCAAATTCATGCTTAGTAAAAACTAAAGATTCGTAAACCGCTCGCGCACAAAATACGAAAAAAAACTATAGTTGCATTTACACTCTCGGTGTTATCACTGGTGGCAGTTTACAATAGTAAAAAAGGTCTGATGTGGTCATTCGTCAATGACATTTTAGTAAAAAGTTTTGATGGAAAAGTTCAGGAAAGTTAAATTCATTTATAGTGAAGAAAAAAATATATTTATTATTATCTAAACAAATACAAATTCTATTGACTTACTTAACGCCAACGGATTTTATTAATTTTTGTTTTATTTGAAAGGTAAAAGCAAACTCCTGACAGCGATTCAATAAATATAATTGTTATTTTACGTGCATCGTGCATTTTACTTGATCCTTTTCTGTGGTCAAAATCAAAAATTCAAAGATTGCTCCAAGATACCTCTCAAATTTCTTTAGTAAAAAATAAGATCAATGAAGAGCCTAAGATTTGCATTTAAAAAAAAGGAAGCTATTTAGGTATCTCAAATAAATCGGCATTCTTCCCAACTAATGAATTTATTTTCCTTGAACTTTTTACATTTAAATTTTTGCCAAAAGACAAGTAAAAAACAGTGTGTGCCATTATATTGAAAATAAATGTAACCACTTTGTCATCTTACTATATTGGCTAATCAGTCAGTGCAAAATAACAGTTTTATTTAGAACAAACCACAATTATGCAAAACTAGTTTGGCCTAAGCGTTGAGATAAACTAGTTGTTCCTAGGTTAATCTAGTTGATCCAAATAAATTGAGGATAAACGAGTTTTAAGAAATAGTTTTTCTGGTAATAACTAAGACTTTACCAATTCCACAAAGCAAAAACAAAGTTTAGAAAATGTTAAAAGAATGGGTCACTGTGGCGTATACGTACTTGTTTTTTTAGTTTTTCAACATGCTCTTCAAAAACTGATTCCTTTCGTGAAAATTATCACTACGATTACATAATGAGTCATGGTTTTCATTTTAATTTTGGGTTTGGTTGGTGGGTCCATCTGTACTATGATTCAGCCAATTTTGCCAGAGTTTGAAGTTTTAAAAATTTTGCATCTTTTTTCAGAATTTTCATAATTTACATGAAAATAAAAATAAAGACAACATTTTATTGTTAAGACAAAAATGTGATTTATTTAAATTTATAAAAAATATCACCAAATAAAAATAAAAATATTTTTTTGTTTTGATAAAATAATATAGAAAAATAAAAACAATAAAATATGTAAGACAGACTGAATAAAATTTTCTAGATTAAAATGAACAGCAAAAATTGAAAAAAATATATATAGTATATTATAATATCACAAATAAATTAAATATGTTTACATTATAAAAAGCCCTTTTACAATCCAAATTGATATTAATTAAAAGTAAGTGAAGAAAAATAAAACTTCTCTGCTGATGAAAAAAAAAACAAGTGAATAACGTTTCCAATTTTTATGTAACATTTTGTACATGAATGTCATTTTACTCTATGTATAGAATAAAGCATATAGATAAACATAAATATGCTTTTTAATTGAACAAATTGAACGTAAATTGAAAATGATTCCCTTTTAATTTAAAAATCAAGCAGTGATGTAAATAATGTAAAATTTCAAAACCCATTTTTTTTTTAATAAAATGTTAAAAATGCATAAGAGAAATAATACGGTTTTATTCTGAGGCCTTCTTTGTTCTCTTTCTAATACCTTCCATTTTATATTAAGTTTTTATATATATTCCCAAAAACAAATCCCATTTTTAAATTGTCTGTTTATTTTTATGATTTTTTTTTTGAACATTTTTAGGTATTTTATTTTTTATTCATATTTTTTTGTTTTTATATTTAATATTTTATTCCAATCCATTTATATATTTAATTATATTTTTAAACATAATATGATGACAAAAGGACGGAAGCTATTTGTTTGTTTTTTTATGTATTTGATATTGGTTCTTTTATTTTTGTGAAGTTTCAAGTTCTTTTTTTTTTCAAAAATAAAATAAAATTATGTTGAAATTAAATTTGTGTTTTAGTTTTTCTTTGTATGTTTGCTTCCTGATTTAAAAGAACATGATTTACAATTAGACAAATAATATTTTTTTTTATTTTTTGAACGAATTTAATAAAATTTATGAACGGCAAGATAATTTTCAAAAAATGCGTTGGATATTTTGATAGTTGTCTATTAATAAATGAAATTTTACAATTTGATTTTAGTAAAAAAGAATTTTGGGGAGTCCGATCAGAGTCATTTCTTAAGAAAATATGAAGAATTAATTAGAAGGAAACAAAAGTCAAACAATTTGATTCTTCTAAATAATGTAAATTCTACAAATTAATAAAAAAATTGTAAAAACAAATGTTAGATTCTACATCTTTCGTAATGAATTTACTTTGTCATTTAAATTAAAATAAATTCACTTCCTCACTTAAGGCAAAGAAATATAAAATTGTCTTTAATCACACCTCAAAATAACCTTATATCACTTTTTAACTGGATCAAATGGAATTGTCCATTTCTGGCATAGAGCCCTGGCAAGTTTAGTATTAAGTAAATAATAACGGTGAGCTTAATATAAATAAGTGAAATATTTTATAAAATCGTTGACATTTCTGTAGGCGAAATGTTCAGGAAAAAAAACAACTTCAAGGTAAAATATTTGACCTTTGCTTTAAATAATTTGAAAATATTTCACTTAAACATTGACCCACGCGTCACCTTTCATTTGTTACCAAACTCGTTTTTGTGCATTGTGATGTGCAAAGGATTAAGAGTAAAAAAAGGATTGCCTTAATGTGCCAACCTGCCCATATCATCCATGCATTCAATCTTTTGCGTGATTAATATTTCATCGCACATTTACAAGGTTAGCAGACTACAATATCTCAATACCCAAACGCATTTTTCATATTTTAAAACTACATACCTATATAAATGTTTTGTTTAATTTTTTTGTTTTGTTTTAAATGCCTTAATTGTTACAAATGTGTATGACAGTCTTTTAAATTTAATTTTTTTCTTTTTTTTTTTAAACTTATTTCTATAATGTGATGATTTTGTTTTAAAAAATATTTTCGTTACCTAAACATTTTATAAACTAAAAACAAAAAAAAAAAAAAAATAATAATCAATTTTAATCTAAAGTGCACATTTTTGAAATTGTGTCAAAATTTTATAGAAAAATAATTGAAATCCCCTAAAATATATTTAATTAATCATATTTTTTTTATTTATTTTTTGTTTATTTTATACTTAATACAGAATTATTATAACATTAATGCTGATCTATATTTTAACGTATTGAGTGTAATTTCCATCTTAATACAAAGTATGCAATAATACGCAATGCTATAAATGTACCAATTAACGCTACACTATCGATCCAAAATTCAGCTTTATCCATTGACATTTCTTCGAGGAATTTTTTAGGACTACGAAAATGACAATAGATTTCGGAACATTGTAATTTAGCACGATCCATGCCATAGATTGATACCATTGCACCTTTAAGATAAATTAAATCAAATTAATTTATTGGATTGTTTTGAGGAAATATAAAAATATACCTTCGAATCCGTATCGAACGTAACTGACATATGTCACCCATTGTAGATATCCAGGTATTGTATCGAAATTAACAAAGAAACCTGAAAATAGGATCGTTGGTATCGTGGTGACTGGTCCCAAAAATACACCAGCCTCAATATTCATGCCAGCGCCTATAAGTAGACCCAGACTTTGTGCTACGAGCGATGTTAGCACACAAATGAACACGAACATATACACACGTTGCAATTCCATTGGTTGAGATGTAAGGTAATAGACTACTATTACATACACACTGGAGAATACGATCTATATAAAAGAAAAAAAAAAATGCAAAATCAAATAAAACATTTGGAATTTAGTGAAACAGTTTAATATATTTGTCTCTTAATCCAGTCAAATTGGGATTTAATTTGGGAAGTTTTGGGTAATTTCTTTAGTACTTCATGTTTTTGGGGGTGCTGATTCGAATTTGAGGTTTGCCAACAAAATTTCGTGGCGCAACATGGCCAAAGATGTAAAAAAAATAGTAAAATTTTCTATGTTTTTGTAGTTTTTTGTAAAATTTAGACTGAAGGAATAGTTTTTGGTAACAACTATGTACCTATGTACACGTGTTTAAGAAAACTGAATTTGCCAAAATTTCAGTGCAATTCGATTTTGACCCTGGAACATTTTTTTAATTCTGAAATTTGCTGAAAACATTCACAACAATGGCTTTACTGATAACTGAAAAGCCCAAACATCTCCCATATCTGGTCCACCGTTTTGAAAAAAAACACCCCCCTTTTGGATTACATAAATAAAACATAGAAGTGTAATCTACGTAAACGATGTGTTTCCAAATCCCAATAACATGATATATTACAACAAACATCAAAGGTATCATCTAGATATCAGACATTACCAACGCTTAAAAAAAAAAAAAAAAAACAACTGTCGTAGGAAGCGCTGTTCAAGACAGTGGAATATTTTTCATTGCCGCCTTAAACCTCACACCCAGTTTTAACAAAATTGAATAAATAGTACACATGGAAATAACAAAAGTGAGCAAGGTGTGAGCTCCTTTCCAAAAATTAGACTACGACCAACTGGTATTGGGTCCTTAATTTAAAACTATTATTTTCTCTGTGCAAAAGCTGTTTGGTTACCTAATCTGAAACTCGTTTGATTTCCGGCGAATGAAAATTGGCTGCCGGTAAAGCTTTTTGAGTACCAGTTAAAGGTGTTTGAATTATGGTGAAAACAGTGGCTCATAAACCAAATAGCAGAACTCAGAATCTGAATATACAATTCTAGAAACAAGAAAAACGATACCAGAAACCTGATCACCGTTAGAGGAACGACAAACCAGTAATTGGAAATAATAATTTCGATTATCTTAAAAAGAATCCAGTTACAAACCAGTAATCGGAAATAATAATTTCGATTATCTTACAAAGAATATAAAGTTCCATCCTTCTTTTATTAAGATCTTGGCCTTCAAATGAGCAGAACTTCAGTCTTTGTGCCAAGAAACATTACAAAACACGTGAGTCGTGCATTTAACCGGACACCAGTTTTCACGTATTGTTTTTTAAACCAAACCAGAGAGAGAAAGAGAGAGAGAGTGTGTTACCACTTCATCAAAGTCGAGAAGCTGGTCCAACCAATGTATATTATATATAACAAGGTAATTTCTTCCATCAACAGGGCTTATTTTGATGTTAATTCGTTGTTGGAATCAGTAATCAGACTTAAGCAGTAAGTCCTAACTTTAGGTTGCTAACCATTGCCGGCAGGCATATTCACAGTTAAATAGAAAGCAAATAAAGCTGGGGCTGCAATAGTTTTACAAGAAGAGAACAGGGGAACACCGGCAGGCTTCTCAGAAGTTCAAAGGGATAGCAGAATGCGATCGAAGGAGAGACAATATTGCAAAAATAACATGTCATGATGTCATGTCACTTATTTAACATCATAACCCAGGTTTTCGACTCCGTTCCAAAGGAAACCCGTAAGTAAATGTATACCTCAGCCGTTTGCAACTGGAAACAGCTGGATAGGAAAGAAGTTTGATGGTTAAGGCTTAATTCCACAACAGATTTTAGCGCCACTTTAAGGCGCTGTTCACAATAAGTAAGAAAATTTCCCTATTATTCTAATACCCTACCATTATTTCTTTCGAATAAAAAAACCATTTCCTCTGTATGTGCGCCTTAAAAGATTCTTTGAATTTTACTTGGGGAGGTTACTAACCAGGTAACTTAGTTGCCACAACTAAGATGTTTCCAATTTTGCCATTTCGGGACGGAAAAGCAAACAAAGACTCGAGTTTTGTTGATTTCTGGCAAACTTAATTGCAGGAACTAGTTTGACTCGTGGCCACCAGTAAAAAATTAAACCTCGATACGACACGACTATTATTTGATTTCTTGCACAGTTTCGTTACCGTAGATGCAACCTGGTTTCCCCACAACACAACAGAAACCAACGAACAGTGAAAATAATGGACTTCTCCTGGTCAATTGAAGCCGAATGGAATACCAAGGTAGGTTTGTCATCAAACAAGGTCATGGTCCCCTTTTTTTTGGGAAAAGTGCGTTTTTATTCACACCCTTACCTTGATAAAGGTAGAACGATTACCGGTTTTGTCTATTACGCTAAGCTGCTGGAGCGATTCTAAGCCGAATCAAATACAGCTGCAATTTGTTAGGGCAATGCACTGGCGTAGAAGTCCGTAGTCGCAATGGGAAAATTGAATGGAAACTAAGAACACCTCACTCATGTAGCATATTGCGCAGATTAAGCCCCCTCTGAAAGTGGTTATTGATTCCATAAAGAAATGGCTTGAAGCTAGAAAATGAAGAAGTAATCGCTGAAATAAATGCTAATTTGGAGGGATTCTAGAGATAGTTTTATTTGCAGGGTATCAAAAAATTAGAAAAACGTTGGAGGAAGTATACAGTACAGAGCTAAAAGGAGACTATGATCAAAAATAAAATGTTTTACCAGCAATTTACTGACCAACCCTTGTAGAAACGACTCATTATCTCATTACTTCACACTAGATTTTTTTTTTCTTTTTGAAAACAAAATTATACCTGAAACGGTAAGTCCGCAAGTGTTTTAGCGAAGTAGAATGCCTTCAAGGAATACCAATAGTTGAGATGTTCCCTCACAAACACCGACATCTCAGTTGGAACTATAAAATAAACAATTTAAAATATAAAAAAACATCTCCTTATAAAATGTCAAGGCTTACATGTAAGAATAGTTGGCATCATTGCAGTGAACATGGTGAACAATGTTGTAAAAAATATACATCCTGCATTGCTCATAACTTTCGATGCCTCATTGCCAACATCATAATAGATCATTCCAATGATTGCTCCCACAATAATATGCGACGCCAGTCGCATGTGCGTCAACATTTTGTCCCGAATTATGGTCACAAAGGAACGTTTCAGCAGTATCCAAAATTGTGTCCAGCCACTGGTCGGGAAGCCTGATTTATTTGGCAGGGTTATGACACTTTCGTGTGAGTCCAGCAAAGATGTGGTGCAGCCAGGACCAGTTGGTGTCTTGGATGACATACTGCTGTTGTCATCTCCGTTGGCGGTGGTGTTAGTGGTTGGTGGCATGTTTATAACAGTGCTCTCAGACTTTGATTCACATTGTTGTTGTTGTTGTTGTTGCGGTGGTTTCAGTTCACAAAGGGCGTCATTTCCGATTGCTAGCGGCTGCGATGACGGTGGAGGGGCA
The DNA here is from genome assembly GCA_948107695.1 of Meliscaeva auricollis. Taxonomy (NCBI): domain Eukaryota; kingdom Metazoa; phylum Arthropoda; class Insecta; order Diptera; family Syrphidae; genus Meliscaeva; species Meliscaeva auricollis. The sequence goes on from OX403618.1 coordinate 28,296,736, forward strand.
TTGCCCTTGATAAGATCATTTGAAATATTTTTATTATTCACCAGATCAATGGCATATTCCTTCTGGCTGTACTTTTTGCACTTGCCATTCTTTACCGCCAAAACTAATTTATGCACAGCTTCACCATATTCGCCGCACGCCACTTCCATCACATAATCGGCAGGATTGTGGTAGCTGGGGCAATCGAAGCCCAATGAACTCAAAAACGGAACTAAACCTCGAACTTTGCCTTCATAGATGCTCTGACCCTCAGCCAGCATATAGAGATGATCGAATTTCTCAAACAATCTAGCACTGGGCTGATGAATTGTACAGACTATAGTACGTCCGCCACGGGCCAGTGACTTGAGCAGTGAAATTAATTGGAAGCACGTTGAGCTGTCGAGTCCGGATGTGGGCTCATCAAAGAACATTACTGGCGGATTATTTACCAATTCTAGAGCAATCGATAGTCTTTTCCTTTGGCCACCAGAAAGATTATATGTTTTTGTATTAACCGATTCGGTGAGACCAATTGTATCGAGAATTTCTTTAACAACAACCTTCTTGGCATCGCGATTCATGTCTTTGCCTAGTTTAAGATTTGCCGACACCATCATGGCTTCGGCAACTGTTAAATTGGCTATGAGAATGTCATCTTGCATAATGTAACAGGATAATTTTCGGAATCTTCTAAGATTGCGGTCTTTTCCGTTGATAAGCACAGAACCGCTCAATTGGGAGGTTCTGTAAGACAAAAAAAGCAAAAATTTAAAATTTAGGTTGTTTTCAATGCTATAAGTTAAGAATTACTCAAAAGAGATGTCAATGCCGCTTGACTCAGCTCAAAACAACTTGGGGCAATTCATCTCAGCCAACTCAACTCGGTTTTCAACTCATCTATCTCTAGGCAGCACCCCATATACCCGATCTAAAATTCTGTTTTGAAAATTTCACGGGTCCCAAGTTGGGCTTTCTAGGGTTAAGAAGAAAGTCGAGTTGACTGAGATAAGTAAAGTTGATATGCTTTGGGTTTTTTGAGTTAAGTGAAGTTGAGTTGAGTTAAATTGAGTTGACTTGAGATGGATTGAATTAAATTTAGTTGAGTTGAGTTGAATTGAGATGCGTTTCATTTAGTTGAGTTGACTCTAACTACAACCAATTTTATTAAGATTTTGTCACTGACCTTTTCTTATATATGTGGATTATCCTGGATAATCATTGGAGGTAGTAAAGCATCAACTCATTAATAGAAGAAAATCGTAATTTCATTAAACTACAAATTATCTCAGCAGTAAGCAAAGTAGGTAGTTGCTTCTAAGGCACATGTCTTATGAGTGCCGATGACTACAGCTTGTATTTCATCACAGAAAATAGGAAAAATAATTCAATTGGAGACATAATTTCACAGAAATGTAACTAACTAAGGAACATATTCGAAAGAACGTGTCTCGTTAATTATAAAACATCCTGTTATCATAAGCTTTCCTTTTTCTAGAAAACCTCATTTAACACCTCCTTTATTACAACAAATTAGCTTTGAAAGTGAAAGGACGACGACGACGCCTGAACCAAATAAAACAAAAGGATCTAACAAAAGTACAAGGTTCCCAGGATTCATTTAAAAGATCCTTTTGAATTCATTACCATTGGCTTAATTGAATTGCCTGAATGTGTTTCCATTTTTAACATTTTCTTTGACATAATTAGCCTGACACAACATCATCAGGCGAAAAGAAGACCGTGGACAGTGGGAAAAAAGAAGTCTAAGGACAAAATGAATGATAAAGCTGATTATAATGCTTTTTAAGGTTGTCTGCGCTTGGTTCCAATTTGTGTTGCATTCATAAATTGTCAGTATTTTCAAAAGAATAGATACAAATAAAGCGAACATTTTGTAAGAAAAGGCAAACAAATCAAGGATATGCTTGAGCACACACACTTATTGCTGGAAATGGTACGCCTTATAACAGTCATATACAAACACAAAATGGTTATATACGAGTATATATTTTTTCTATTTCAAATAATAGCATAAATTGTATGAATATTGATTTATGTTCAGGAGATGTTGAATCAAGGTGAAAAGTCTGGGAAATAATGTTACATTAAAAAAAAAATCAAGTTCAAAATCTATGGAAATCAGAAGAAGAAGTAAGAAAATTCGGTTGTTTTCTGTGCATCACTTGTGACAGAGTCATCTAAAAAGAGATACGGTGGCTACAAGGATATTTCCCTCGGGCTCGTAGATTCCTAGAAGAATACTCTTACTATGATTTTTCCAAGAAATAAATCATCTTCGTGTGAAGCCTCAGAATTTAGGTGTAGGGCCTTATTTTTTCGTAATAAATAATTCAGTCCTAAGATGATCAGCAACAAATTTCATTTTTATGCAGATTTCAAAAAATGATAGAAAGCTCAAGAATTATTGACAAGAAGTGTTCATGTAAAAAAACATCTCTGCAGCGCGTTTCGGGATTTTTCCTTTATTTGAATTTATTTGTAAATTACATTGCTTTGAAGATATATGATATTTTTTTTCCTAATATTTGTACTACCTCCTTACATACATTCTTCTAAAAGTCTTAAGTGCGAAGCGTTGTCGCAAGGATACACGTTTTTGTTATTCTTATTCGACCCAAACAAGAGTGGACTGTACCCTATAGTACCAACAACTTTTCACTTACAACAATTATTTAGGAAAAATGTTCGTTGCACCAACAATGCATTAACTTATTAGATAAGTGTCGTAGGTACGTAACATAATTTGGTTGAGTTAAAATTATTTATCTCAAAAAATTACTATGTTAACGGTATCTGCCATAGAATTGTTTCTTTTATTTATTTTTGTTTGCTCCTTAATGACTCACATGATTCAACAATTTTTTTACATAAACTTTCTTCGGTTACTGAAATAAAGCTTAAAAGCTTTATAAAATTGTTTATTTTTGGTTTATTAAAACAATTTTGAAAAATAATAATTTTTCTGAAAATCGGTAAGTGAATTTTTTTTTTAATTGCATACCAATTTTTATTCTGAAAAATCTTTTGAAAATTTCATACATAAAAATAATTTTTTTTAAATGGCTCTTAAAAAAAATATAAAAATTCAAAAGAATTCAAATGAAAAAGTTAAATCAAAATCGTTTGAGTCGTTTTCGAGAAACATCTAATAATTCATCAGTGTATTGTTAGTTTTGAGTTAAACCTAAAACATTATTCTTGACATGAAACCAATACTTGCCCTATCACCAAATAATTGGGTACGGAACCGAACAAATCGTTATTCGATCGCATTGATATCGAAATTGATATAAATTTTCAAGTCCAAGAAACTGGTTTTAGTCATTTTAAAATGGAATCTTAGGCATTTTTCTTCATTCTTTCTAAAACTGCATTAGCAAATCATAAATTTAAAGGTTTGGACAATCTAAGCAGCTGTAGCTACACGACCTAAAGCGGGAAAAACGATAAAAGAAGTAATCATTTTTTTTATTTTTTATTTTAGTCATGATAATGATAGCAAACCATAAAACTATTTAATTTTGTTTCAAAAGTTTGATTGCTTGTAACAAAGAAACCGTTCGTTAGATCGACTTGAAACTTTGCAGAATTTTGTCAGTGTATTTAGCTCTAAGAGTCACAGTCAACATTGGTCATTTTATAGATAGCTGTAAGTTAACCGTTGTTTGTTTAAAAGTTCATAAATATCCCTTTTTTTTATGTTTTTACAAATTAATGTCAGAGACAAAAAAAAAATAAGTACGTTAAAGTTGCAAAAATTTCTTATAGGACATTTGTTTTAGTTTCCAAAATTTAATTTACAGTTATTGGTTGCAGAGAAATTGATGTTTAAAAACAAAAAACGTTATTTTCTACTCAAAGACCAATAAACGGGTTAAAATAAAAATCGTATCAAAATTTTAAAAATAACAAATTAAAGCTGAATACATAGGCTTTCTGGACTTTATAAAGATTTAGTTCAAAAAAATTGTTTAAGAAGTGGCATTGAAAAACATAAAAAAAAATTTTAAATTTTTGATTTCGCGCTTTTCCTTATGACTATGTGATAACGGTGATTTATAAAAATAGTTCAGTAAAAAATCTAAAAATTAAAATATCTGAGGTTTCAAGTTCTTTTTGATTTGTCTCAATACGACTATTTTTCACTTAAATACACACTCTCGAAAATCACTGAAAAACACTAAAAAAATCAATTTGTTTGTTGATCCTTCCACATGGCGTTGGTTACGCCACACAAAATCCCGCTGCACGAAATCCCGCCCTTTCAATACCTTTTTATTTTTCTGTTTAGTCACTCGATTTCATGAGAATCAACAAGAACGAAGGTTTTTACTAGGTTTAGATTTTTGATGTCTCGAATATGCAAATAGCGAACTAGCATGCAACCCCCCTGCTTGGACCCACTATAGGATTGGGGGTGGATGCGAGGTTGGGTGTATCCAAAGTTCTTTTTGTTTGAAGTACGTTTCATAAAAAAATTTATTTTAAAACAAAAGCGTTGTCCACTTTGAAGGTTATATTGCGCTTTGTTGACCCGCAGATACAAATTGTTTCTTCGTATCACTCCCTCGATCACGGATATATATTATTTTGTAGCCAAATGTCCTTAAATAATTGGCAAAAAGCTATGAAAAATGGTAAAAAAAAATCCAAAATATTTTTTGATAATTGTCCAAAAATATTTCGGCCAAATGTCAAAAAATAATGAAAAATTATAAAACATATTTGCCGATTGGTCAAAAATATTTTCCAAAAATAATTTTTCTCGATAAAATTAAAAATAAAAATTGTGTGTACATCTCTCAACGGACTATCATACAACTACTGAGGCCTACCAAAAACTGAAGTGCCCAACTCAACTACTCCTGCTTAAATATGTTTCCTCGTCCTTTATTATTATTAATTAAAAAGTACCAGACAATCCTTTTTGAAATAGACTTAAAATCTCGCCAAATAGTTGCAAACGGCGGGATTTTTGGCAGAATTTTGTTACATGGGATTCTGTTGGCGGTATTTCGTTACGCTCAAATATACACATGCAATGTAATGCATTTTAAAGTTGAGGGGAATATTGAATACGAAATTAAATGAATAACATAGTTTCTCTCACATTTCATTCAAAAGGCTGAGTTCGAAAAACTTACTTTTGAGTTTTGATATGGTGAATAAAGATATTATACTAAGTTCGCTCTTCTCAAAAAAGTTATCGCTTAGTCGCTTCGCTTAGGCTCAAAAAGGTCGCAAAAAGCGAATAAAGTCATTCAGCAGTAGGGTTAGATGCAGTTTAAAGGAGTAATAACTAGGTGAGGAATAAGTTAAAATAAAGAGAAATAAAATATTTTAAGCTCGAGATCCTTAGATTATCTAAAAAAGTTTTTGCATTTTCACCTACTTAAATCAGCTACGAAAAATAAAATAATTACTGTGACGATTTTACTATAATTCCACTTAATTAAACATGATCTTCAAAATATTATTGTCGATATTTTCCAGTAGGTACCGAACAACATCGATAGTTTGGAGGCTATGGGATTTTTTATATTCATATTTGATTCTTGAAAAATAGCTAACACGATATCGAATAACATTTTTCACAACAGACATAATAAACAAAACAAATATTTGCGTTAAAAGAATAATAAAAAAATACAAAACTGATCTTTAACCTTCACGTTGAATAATAATAATCATTATTCATTGCAATTTATCTAGCTATGTTTCAACTGACAGTATAAGAAAATAAAGAAAACAAACACGAGTGCGAGTTTCAAATTACATTTTCCTATCTATGCAAAGGTATAATATATATATTATAATATTTTAACTTACTTGTATCCAGCTAAAATGTTCATAAGCGTACTCTTGCCCGCTCCTGATGGTCCCATAATTGCTGTCAATTCACCATTTTTGAATTTACCACTAACTCCTTTGAGAATGGTTTTGAATCCGCGCCTCCTGCCCTCCGATACCGAATACGAGATGTCAACAAATTCAATGTCCACCGGGGGCCTCTGTGGTAAATGTGTAAGGGTGACAGTGCCTTTTTTCTGCCCATTGGGACTGTTATTTTGTACCTTGGGAGCGAGTATGTGATTTCCGGAAATGCTGCCATTACAAAGGTTGTTTTGGGAGCTGTAATAGAAAACAAAAAATAATAAAAAAATAAATTTCATTGCAAAAGAAAAAGTAAACAAAATAGAAAAAAAATTTATTATTTATGTGTGTTTATTTTTTTTTCATACTTTGTACAACATGAAAGCGGATGTCCTGCGCTTAAATATCCACTTTTTGCCAACCTCACATTCATTAAGGCAACATTCTTCGAACAACTGGTATCGCCACCGCCGCCACCGACAACATTGCAGGAGTAATCGTTTTCAAAATCCTCACAAATTCCACCACCAACGACACCACCACCGCCAGCGGCACAACCAGTCACATCGTTCACAATTACTCCTTCGTAGGCTGAATTCCTAAAGCCGCACACTGTTGTGCTCTGAAAGCTCTCCAAAGGATTCTTGTAAATATTTACCCCTAAATTGCTGCCACTGTAAATGCTGTCAGAGCGTTTTAGAGTATGGTTGGACACTTGCATTGACATGGAGCGCAAGGACGATGACATAGACACTGCCGTTGGCACTGTGGCAATATTCAAGGACCCCAAGTCCTCCAGGCTGCTGCAGCCTGACATGTTTTTCATTATGATTTATATTCGAGTCTTTTATGTTCCGTTAAACTGAATACAACTTTTACACATTTCTACTTATGCAGGGGGTAGTTTATGTTTACACAACAACTGCTCCAACAGAAAAGGTCTGCCTGTGGTCAAATGAAATTGTAAACTAAACGCTCTGACCGCATCTTTTAAATCGAGACATGGAAATGATGTTTCGTGTTCAAAGTTAAAATTCTATGCCATGTGAGCTTATTTCGAAGGCTTTTTCGAAAACAACAAACGACACTCCCCCCTCTGCCCATTTGAAAAGGTGTACATTTAAATGAAAGCGGAATGTGTGTGTACTTTATTGATTCAATTAAAAAATTACTCCAGAACGAAACAAAACGTGAAGAAAAAATGTTCAAAATGAACATCTGATGTTTTTTGATAGATGTGATAGTCTTTGATAGTACAAATTGTTATCGGGTATAGTGAGAAATTTATAGAATGTGCACTCAGACCATACAAAAAAGATGACTTAATTCTATTGGAATGGATTTTCTGAGTGCCGAGAGTCTGGTGATGAGGGTATTTGGGTTCAAGTCTTTTCTGTATTGTTTCAAAGAACATCAATTAGGCAATCGATGCGAGTACATTTTATTTAAGAACCTACCTCAATTTTTCGAATGAATTTATTGAACTTAATTGTTTGTAATTTAACTTGTTTAGGGGAGAAGGTAATATGATTTTTACAACGTTACAAGTATTTCTAGCTAACTAGGGACAATCTAATTTATTATTGATGGAGATCAATTAAAAATGATACCTTTTTGCCTTCTGATTGATTTTTGTGGAATATTTCCTTCCCATCCGGATTAGGTTAGATTTGATTGAATTGTTTACGTCAAAAAAAGTAATAATATGTTGGTATTTAATTTATACGAAAATTGAAATTGAGCATTCGGTGAGGAAATGCTATAAGAGGATACAGTTTATTTAAAAATTAGGTTCCCACAATTTTGATGTCTGCGATTTGTTTCGTCTTTATCTAGTCTAGATTACTGAAGTATTTAACTTTTGTTAGCCCAAAATATTTTGAAACAACAACAACAAATTTTCACGAAATCTGGATCTTTTCACTGTTTTGGAAAGAAGACATTTAGAACTTTTCAAGAATGTAAAAAACATACATTTTTGTTAAAACCAAATTATTCCGGTACCTAAACGTTTGAATTTATGTATCTGGGTTGAAATCGTTAATTTTTTTTTCATTTGGTTTGGAAATAAACATCATTTAAAATATATTCTTAAAACAGCATGTTGTTTTTAAAACATATGGCTTAAATTGATGCTGAAGGTGGGTAAATGACGAAAAAAATGGAATTTTTCAAATTGTTTAGCTTATACAGTCAATGTAGTTTTAACATGTAGTTCTTAACAAACAGCAAAAAAATATATAATGGGTAGAAATTTGACGAAGCTAGATTTTTTACAATGCATGAAGGTCGGAAAAAATCGTTTATTGCCCCCGACTCCAGATTTTGGGGGTGTTACGGAATTTTTACATACCTTTTTGTAATCAGTGCAACAAGCTGTACAAAAACGTGATAAGTCTCCACCCACGTACATTTTTTTACCTGGTTTTATAAAACAGTGTTATTAGATAAACTACACTTAGCCGTTCATATGTTGATGGATTTACTATTGTAAAACCCTACAAACGTGGAATGTTAGTAACTTTAATTTTAATAGATAATGTGCAGTCAAATAACAAGTGAGCCCTTTACTCTAGGCATTGTAAGTTACGAACTTTTACACATATCCGACCGTTTGCTATCAAAAGATCCAATATTAATATCAATAGTAATGAAATTCTAGAAACATCTCATTTGATGCAACGCCTTTATACAAAATATACCAATTCACTTGCAGTGGAAAAAATCGTTGCCTACCCTAAGGCACCTACGAAGCTTATGATGTTTACTTGCATTATACTATAGGTGCGTACTATAGTGCTAGTTTAGCATTAGGGAAAAAAATTGAACTCGAGATGACAATCAAAAAATGACATTTTGGCGATTGAGAATACAAAAAAAGTGTGTCCAGTTTCAGCTATTCTGTCTGTCTGTATCTATCTTTTGCTGCAGCCTTAGCTGCTATAGCGAAAATTGATTTTTATTTTTAAAGACCAAAACTAAGATCAAAAAAACATTGTTTATTAAAATTTGTACGTACAGGTACCTACTGCAATAGGTATGGTCGTATTTTCTTAATTGGTTGAAAAAGGTAGGTACCTCTTTTAGGACCGTTTTCTTTTTTACTGTTTTTCTCGTAAGCCACTCAACGGATTTCGATGAACATTTCTACACAAAAGGTTTTTACGAATTTATGTTTTATTTAAATTAAATTTATTTAAATTAAATTAAATTCAATTTTTTTTTATTAAGATGCTTATTAAAAATGGGATATCAACTTTTTATCTCAAACAAGGTTTAAGAACTTTTATGAATACAAAATTATTTTTATTTTAACAATTTTAAATTTTTTTTTAAATTTCATTTTTTTAAACGAAATAAAATGGTATACTTAGTTTGGAGCTTACAAAAATTTAAGAAGTATTTTTAATTCATTTTATTAATGAGTTCGATGTATTTTTTTACATTTCTTATGCAATTATTTAATTTAAGAAAACTTTATACAGGATGTCTGGTAAACATTGGATAAACCTGAAACGGCGTAAAGTCCACTCTATAAAAAAGTGCTATCGCAAACTAATTGCATTTTTTCGTCCAGAGTATTTTTATTTCACTTACTTTACGTTTTTGAACACCACGACCACAGATCCAATTCTATCATTGTAGTTGTAGTATTTAAAAAACACAAAAACAATGCAGCGAAGTAAATAAATTAACCTACTTACTCTAGTTACAAAAAAAAGTGTTATCATTTTGAAATCTACATTTTGTGCGGTAATTTTGTACAAAGTTTGCACTAGGGTTTCCATACAATTTTTTTTATACCAGATTAAATTTTTCAATATATTATTTATTTCGAATTTTGGGTTAAAAAATAAATTTAAACAAGTAAAAATACATAAAAATTTCAGAAGTTATTAGTTTTTTTTACTTTGAACCTTAGAGCAAGTAAATACCAAAACCTCCTGTGAAAATATGGGAAGATCAAGAATTTATAGGTAATAACACTACATGCATATTTGTGGTGTTAAAAGGGTGTTTTTTGTTCAATTACATTATACTGAATCCACATTCGGTTTTTTCAGATCTTAGCTTTAAAAATTTTGAGAAATGACCATATATGTTTTTTTTTAGGTGTAAAATTTCAAAATTTTAACTGAAATCTTAAGAAGTACAAACAAAGTCAAAATGAAGCGATTAGACACTTTAGAAAGCCATTTATTACAATTTTATTAGTTATGTATATTTTGGTATAACTTTTAACAAAACTAAGCCCATTTTTTTATGAATATTTTTTTCGAACTAAAGAGTAAATTCTTTGATTTTTCCTGCAAGTGCTAGGAACTTGACGATGGAATACCCCATTAATACCTTCAAATTGGAACTTTTTCTTAATAACATCGTCTACAAGTCGATAACTTCTTTCAGGTTCTATTGGAAATTTCTGACATTTTATCATATAATTTAAAGTACAATTAATTTGATTGGACATCATTAAAAGTTTTAATTTTCTGCATTTCATCATTTGAAGTTTTTTTATGAATTGTCTTGAATAACACTTAAATGTCTTGAATAATGAAGATCTTAAGTTCACTCGTCCTTTTATTTTTTTTAACTGCTTTTCGGTTGGCTATGAACTAACCTGCATGCATAATATATAAATCACACATAAAAAATGAAAACCCTTAAATGAGTTTTAAAAATTTTTACATCTCCTCTACAGTTTCTGTGCTTCAATTTTTTTTTATATCGGATACACCATAGCTCCTAACATCCTCTTTGCTTAGCTTTCTACCATAACCTTGGCAACACATTAAGCTTCAATAACACACTGAAATACACGAGTAGAAGTAGTGTCGGTACCTATACCTACTTCTACTCAAATATCTTGTATCCTGTTCGTCGGTATTCAATATCAAAGGAAATCCATCCGTTGAGGTTTTTTTATATTATTTGAAAAGTGTTGAAATATATGTATTCTCAAGAGTGTTATAAAAGTAATAGCAGTTGTGCATTTCCATCGTGTGTTCTCTCAAATGGTACTCTCTCAACAATATCAGCTTCGTGAATGTGATGTGCAACACTTATTCCTATACGCGACCTCGATATTATTTTGGTGAAGGAATCTTTTTTTTTAACTCTTTTTTACGTTAAGCTGAATGCATAGGTACTTTGGTTTTATTGATAATAAAAATATCGTTTTCAAAAGAAAAAAAAAAGTAAATCCGAAATTGATATGGAGGATATCTTTTTTCCTTTATATGGTCCTTCTTTTTTTAAAGGTTGTTCCAGGTACACAACATGGTGACGATTTGTCATAACATTTTACAACCAGTTCCTACATTTAACATTCACTTGCAATCTTTGAATCTTAAATTCGACAGTAAGACAAGTCCAACTAAAAGTGGTAAGGAACGCCATCTACGAGTATCTTTGCAAGACAAACAAAGCTCCTCTACTCGACGGTATACCTGAAGAATTCTTGAATTATTATTTTGCTCAAACTTACACTAGCACAGACTGTTTCTGAGACTTACCCAAAGGGATTGGAAGGATGTATTTATTGTTTTAATAATAACACTGTGTGACACTCAAAATATACGCGGGCGGAGACTTATCACGTTGTGTAGATCCATGTTGCACTGATTACAAAACGGTATATAAGAATTCCGTAACACACCCAAAATCTGGATTTTGCTGCAAAAAACGATTTATTATCCAAAGTCCAGGTTTTGGGGTGTTACGAAATTTTTGCATACTGTTTTGTAATCAGTGCAACAAGTTCTGAAAAACCACCAGCGTTTGTTTTTTTATCCTGTTTTTGTCAAACAGTGTAATAAATTCGTGAATGCGAGGGATTACCCTGAGGAGTTGCTCCAGGAGGAGTTGAAAAGCTATTACTACCAGAAAAATGCCCTCTCTACTCTTTCTAACTATTATAACGTACAAGTTGCATTTGAAAAGATCTTAGGTCTTACAGGCATGTAGTTACAATTAATATGGATTATTACCAATAGTCATTGATTTTATGCCTACTCCAAGTCTTATAAGAATTAATCTATAAATTTTCCTATTTGACTGATTAACCTATTGGAATTCTTTTGTTTTTTTCCTCAAATTTGCAAATTCCAATGAAACACAATTGTTACTGCAATTATAAGGACAAGAACTTTAAAGTGATTAATTTATTGTACCATGTTGGATTTCTAAAAGACTTCAGAAAAAAATGTGTGTTCAAATGCTTCACAGAAAGGATTACCATACAAACTTACAGCCTCCAGCAGCTGGGTACATAACATAAACAATGACAGTTTTCCTACTCTCCAAAGTCAACAAAAGATATCTCCAAACAAATAATGAATCAATAAAATGAATTTGTTCAAATGAACACAATCACAAATAAAATAGGTCTTGCGCATAACAACATACAACAACAGTCAGCTGTGAGATGATTTGTAAATGTGAGCAGTCGCAGAAAATGTACTGAAAAAAAAATGAAACGAAAATAACATAAACAAAAAAAAAAAAGAAAAGATAAACACATGGAGATGTGGAAATGTATACACAAAACAATTTGGATAGCAGCATGTTGCAAAAGATATTAACAAACTTATAGATACTGGAATAATATCCTACTTCCAACCTGGGTGCAAATGTACTTAAAATGAACTCGGGTTATTGCATGTGTTTTTTTGTCTTGAGGTCATGCTCTACTGAAGCTGGCTGACGCAGCAGTACAGCATACCCTCGGCGCCCGAACCCTAACCCATGAAGTTAGCGGACACCATGTGTAGTGGATTTAGAATTTCAAGGAAAAGAAAAGAGCATCAGAATATAAACACAACGAATAAATTAGTGACTTTCGAGCAAAGACTTGCGAGCGGAAGGCACACCACATTCAGGTTCTTGAGATTTTATGTGGATACTACTATACACTACACACACGTTTAGTTATAGCTTGTTAATGGTCGATGGACTTCTTCAGCTTTGTTGACTCTATGTCGAAGACGATCTGTCAGTAGATACGTCAGTAAAGAATTGTATCCAACTCTTTGTTGGACTATTGGAACGCATACAGGTTTTTTTCTGTGTACATGGCCAAATGCACTGGATAATTTGTGCGCGTTTTTAGTCGATAAAATGGACTTCTCAGTCGCATGTACTTACTTTTGAAAAATAGAGAGACAAATTCTGTGTTTAGGAATTGAATATTAGTGCATCATCAGTAAGTTCATCACTGACAGTTATAAGACTAATCCATTTCAGTTGATTACCGTCATTTACTTAACTAAAACCTCTGAAAATTATGCTAGAAATTTAACCCGCTGTGAAGAAACTAACCCTAAGCATGACAATTTGACCGTACAAAAAGATTAATTCAACAAAATGATTGGTGCAAAGATGAGATAAGAAAAATGGCAATCTTAGGCGACCCAAAAACGCCTAAAGAAGGCGTTAATTCATTCAAAACACGAGTTTTTGATACGAACATATGTATATTTATGTCCCTACAACTTGAGTACTTATTTGTTTATGAATACAAAACTGGTCCTTTAGTATTTAAACAAATATAATATACCAAGTAAAAAGGGTACATACAACAATTGTTTACAGATGACAGAATACAATTTTGAAAAGGCGCGTGTGGTAAAATAGATAAAAGGTACATATATTTTTTTTATGATTCTAGTAATATAAATAGGAAAAAAGTCTTAACCCAAATTTTGTCTTATTTCAGATTTAAACAGAAAAGGTGCTTTGCATTCGTCGCAGCTGACGCAAAAACATGAAGCGTGATTAATCTGCTCAACTCTGATTTGTAGGACCTTCGTATTTTCACGCCAATCTTGACAGAGGCGGATGGGAAGACCTGTGATTTTCGTATACCTACTATCAGTTATCTTTCACTACCAAAAGTACAGTTTTATAGCTCGATTAGCAGAAGCAATTAAATCACATCGACATGGCCTGAAAGACTGAACTTATCGTATGTGGCACGTCGCAGTACAATAAGCGGCTATATGGAGCATAGAAGTATAGTAATATCAAGAGTTTTTTCGACCTCTTCTTTCAGGAAGCCAATCAGGCAAAATTGATGCAGGTTTAACTGTTCAGTTTTGCCTTTTCGTGTATAAAAGGTTGTACAACTTTTACAACTCAGAACAAATTTCAAAAAAGAGGGCTAGCTCAAAAACGACTTCTTATTTTTCGAAAATGAATTGGAACATTCCGAAACAAGTGAGGGACGATTTGAAACAAACAAAAATAAGAACAAGGAGGATAACTTCACACATACTCACGTAGACTTCGAAAATTACTTTTCGGTTTAACCAATGCATAAGTCTGTTTAATCAGCTTAAAGGAGACTGGGTATTTTTGCATGGGACGTGGCTTATTTGTGCAAGTGATGAATTGATGATACATAAAATAAAAGGTATCTATGAGTGTATTAATTTTTTGTATGTACACAAGCCGGTATCTGCAGGGAATTTTGTTTATTTTCTGTTCAAAAATTATTGTAAATAAACTTAAAGATATTTGATTAAATTCACCTAAAAACTTTACTTGATGGTGTTCAAAACTTCCCGTTTGTCGATTTAAATCGTAACACAATGTACTTTGTATGGCAAGTGGACTTGGTATAACAATTTAGGGTGTCGACTCAAGAAATTTATAACGAGGCTTTTTTCACCAGTTTCAATGCAAACTAATAACTGAGCTTCGCGTTAGTGAAAACTCTTTTTAACTAAAACAAAATATCTTGACTCAAATGAAAATTTTCATCTATTCAGATCCACAGAAATGGAAATATCACTGAATGCTGTCATCGAATTTTCAATTGAACACATCTTTTCAATTTGAAATGTCAAAATGTTTCTTATTTCTTCATTCTTGAACTTTTTTGTATAAAACCCCGCTTATGTGAAACTATTTTCAGTTATCCAAACATCGTTTAAATGAGAACTCCGCTTAACTGAAACAAATTTTCTGCAATTTTAATGTTGCAGTTATGCGGAGCCAACTGTACATCAAATGAATTTGTTTTAGGTACACCGCATTAATAATATATCAAATTATGCATTCATACATACAATTTGGAGATAACATGACATTACGATGATACAGACTAGTCTGATGAGTCGATTACTTCAAACTGGGTATAAGGCGTTTTTTGGAGATTGCCTGGTTTGGACCGTTTGCTACGGACGCCTGAACGGCAGCGATATTTTTGACTAACACGTTGTCTCACTGACACGGCAACATCACACAACGAATATGTAGAATCAAATTTTTGCTCTTAATTTGTTATTGCCTGTCTACTAGGGCGAGAATTACGACCGAAAATTGGCTCTTAAAGTTGCAGTCACCGATTCCGAATTTCGGTAGAAAATTTTTATAATTTGCAAACGTTTCTCAACGGTCAATGATTTTCAAAAAAAAAGAAATTATTTAACCAGAATCATTGGAACCGTTTTCGAAAAAAACATCAAAAAAACTCTTCGCCATAATGGTTTAAATTAAAACATCGAATATTTTTTTTTTTTGAAAAAATCTCGACTGCAGAATGACTATGATCTCTGCATTTATTCTTTAATATCTTTTATAATTATATTTATTTTTTAACAAACCATATTTAACAAGTAAATTGAGATATAGCCTTATAAAAACATATAATTTGAGGTTCTTGGTGTTTCCGTTGCATTCAAAAATATAAATGAGTCTAAGCATTTAAGTAGTTTTGCGTGCTCACAGTTCAAAAAACCTTATCAAAATTGGAACACAGTGCCAGACTATAAGATGTTGCTCTATTTTGAGCTCTGGTGTTTCCACGGGATAAGGAAGGAAGGCAAAATAAGGAATTCTCAATAAAAAAAATCGACAACATGGAAAATATTTCTCGCAAAATTAAAACAACGAATTTCAACTTTCATTTAACACAAAATACGTGAAAATCTTCAACAAAACAATCATAATGAAAAATTAGTTATTCAGTCCTAAAATAAATCGAACACAATCTGATAGAGCGGAAAAAATGGTATAAAAACATTTCGGTTATCAAAATATTTTGTTTAGGTACTCATTCATTAGTTTTCAATGCACGTACTCTATATTTAGGTGTTGGGCTTTGAATTATAAATTATGTCAGTTAGTAGGCTATTTTTCGTTCAGAAGTGCATAAATTCGGCTATCAAATGATGGTTCTTAATGAATTTTATTATACTTCAAGGTCAATTTGTATCAAATATTTCTTTGTTTAGTTAAAATGCGTTTTCTTGTTTAAGCTTCAAGTCACGACCACAATGTTCTTCGTAATACATAATGTTGGTACCTTTAACATTTTGAATATATTCATACGAACGACGAAACATGAGCTTCCTTGAATTAGTTTGCCATACAAAGCACTTTTGATGATGGGTGTGCTGTGACTGCAGACATTGAACGGAACTTCTGCATATTTAAACTTGAACACACAAAGATTGTTTTTTTTTTTTTTTTTTTTTTTTAATAAATCGTGATTAACCAGGAAACTTAATATTTTATAAAACTCAATTGCTATCAATATTTTTGCATCATTTAAATTGAATTGTTAAAATTTTGGACGAAAGGACGTACTTAATCGTATAATATGCCATAAGAGGTCACAAAACAATTTTCATTTCGTTTTAAATTTTGTTCTTTTAATTAACGTACAAAATTTCGACAAAACTATTATCTACGAGACGATGAATTCATGACAAAATTTTAATTGCTTTCAATATCTCTTCGGAATAACACGAATATGCCATTAAATCGACAGAAATTTTAATTGCACAATCAATGAATGAGGCACACAAATAAAAAAAAAAAAACACATCACAAATTCATTTTGATTTTTTGGGAGCATCATTTGATTCTATTTTAGGCATGCGAGTGCTCGAGAGGTGACAATTATTTTGCTGAATATTCTTTTAATTGATTTTTTTATTATTGTGAATATTTTAAATACAAACTTTAATCATTATAAAAGTTTTGTTAGCCATTGCTAAACGATAGCAGACAATATAGGTGCATGTGTATATTATGCATTTTCATAATGTTCACGACCTAGTCGCACATACATATCTGCCTGCTTTGGAAATTAAATTTACTACAACTTCAGCTATTTATGCAAAACTAACGAAAAAACAATAATATAATGACGAAAAGACATTCTAATGAGCACTTTTGTAGATCATTTAGTTTTTTAGCACTTTGAAATAATAATGAATGCTGCCAAGTTCTAGAATCTTGAAAAACTGAAGTTGAGGTAGAGTACTTAATATTAATTTTGTGTACTTATGTTTTTGGGAAATTTTCCGAATTTTAAAAGAGAAGTAGAAAAAATTAATAGTCGCAAGAAAAGCAGCCTAAGAGATACCTACAGAGGGCGTCAAAAGTAATTAAACAGTTTTAAACTATTAATTCTTGCTTAAAATGTTTCCTTACTCAGATTTGTAGATTTTATAAAATATGAGGTTATCAATCCGCTTTAAATAGATATCAAAAATGCAATCCAAAAATCTACCGTTCAAAAGTTATGGTCAAAAACCTAAATATAAATCATAATTCTATCAATTTCACTTAAAAACCCTCTTATTTTTTCTGTAACAAGCTTAGCATGTTTGAGAAGGTTAAAAAGTAAACTTGAAGACCTTATCCATGATATTGGCATGATATTGAAATAAAGAAATTTAGACAAAACATTTTTTAATGGTAATTGTTTACTCACTTTTGACGCAGACTGTATATTAGAGTTTGTGTCAAAAATCAAAGATGACCCCCAGATGATGGCATGGCTTCTATTAAAAACCTTAGTGAAGGTAGTAGGTTAGTAGAAGGTAAAAATTAGGTTGAAATAAGTACTAGTGGTGAATGGAAACTCGGCGTAGTGTGTTCTATTCACAAGAATGAAGATTATATGGGGGAATTTCTGTCTTGTAATAGCCCTAGAACGTTTGTTAAATTGAAAAAAATTTAATTTTTGAATTAAAAAAACCGAAAAAAGGGACCCACTATACAAGGCAGTGTAACCTGTCCACGTCAGTGCCAAATTCATTCGCATGTGCAGGATGATCATTGAGATATCTCACTGCTTCGATTAAGTTGGTCGAAATATCACCGAAGTCTTTGATGTCGACGAAGGAAATTACCTTTTATGTAGATAACTCTTTAACATCGTACTTAAATCGATAATGCGCAACTCAGAAGTCAACACTAAAGGCAAAATGTTTTAAAAGTTCATACAACTCATTGTCTATCAATTAATAATTGTTTTATCATAAAATTGTTCTATGTAAAAATTTATTTAGATTTTGTTAACTGTAAAGAGGAAGACAAATTTTATATGACTATAATGGTAACGACTTGTGTCAGGGTTATTCAAAAACATTGAAAATCATTTTCCGGACAGAAAAAGCGCCAAATCACAGAGCTATTAGATAAAAACGAGGTTGGAAAGCCAAATTTTGGGAAAACTACCCTGGTAACCAAACTTTTCTAGCCTTAAATAGAACGGGTTTGACTTTTATTCTGAGTTGACAGAGGTAAGAAGCAGTATGCAAGTAAAAAAGGATCAACTGAATCCATTAAAGTGGTCTGGAACAACGTTTTCCTAGAGGTAATTAAAAATAAGAAAAGGTGCAACAAGCTTTTAAATTACTTGATTTACTTCAAAAAATAAATCATTTGAATTATGCGGTGAGGCTATTCGAATGTGAAAAAAAAAAATAATTATAGTAGTGTTGCGTTGTCGCTCACCAAAAGTTGCATTGTAATTAATCCAAAAGAAATACAAAATATTCTGATTAAAACATGTTCTATAAGTGAGGCTATTCATATGTTACGGGCTGTATATGCTGTCATCGAGAACAAAGGTGAAAAACCATCGATTCAAAAAAAATGTGTTGTCCGACGAATATAATTCTGATATCCACTATTAGGATACAAAACGACATTAGTGAAGAGATCAAACAGAGAATCACCATGGCAGTTGGTTCTTTGGGCTTAGTAGGCATCTGGCTTATTAATACAGAATTTCGGAAGAAAATTCTACTGAAACGGATCTCCATAACACTTTTTAAGGTGTGAAAAGGGACTTCACCAAGGCCACTAAATCAATACACGAATCCCCAGCCAAAATTCAGAGCTTAATGTCTACGTGGTGGAAGAAGTCGACATACACAAAGGAGTTGTGGAAAACCCAGACAAACTGCATCACTGCATATCCACGACAAAAACGGATCTGAGGAACTATTAGCTAGATTCAGGCTTGAATAGGTAGGATAATTGTTATAAGTACAGCGTAATGGCAATAGGGTAGCATGCAGCGTGGTTCGTTGTATCGTCCATTTTCCACTGTTGTAGATGTAAAGCAATACAATTGTTCAGCCCTACCCCAGTCTAGACACCAGACCCAGGCCCTTTGGACTCCATTCCTAGACTTACTCTTTTTTCTGAACAGAACAAAATGGCAATTCAGACACGACAATCAGATCCAAATCGATTGCTATTCACTGAAACCTATTTAAGTAAGAGACTTGCACATTGCGATTTGTAATGTCTTCCAACTTCTGTTGGATGAAACCAAATTGTTTTGAGTGATATTTAGAACTTTGCATCTGTCCTTCCACTAAACCTGCGGGGATGGTCTAGGACCAACACAGCAGTTTTTCAAGACTTTTGAATTCCTTGACCATAACCTGGCCAGAACCATACTTAACTTAACCATTTTAGACAATTTAGGTCCCAAGAGTTATGGTATCAAAACCGCGCTAACCAGCATTAATTAGACTACTGAGCAGGTGCTATTTCTACCATCTAATAGAAAAAAATGAGAAGGCTAGAACACGTCAAATGTAAGGACAATGCACTCGTTCCGGTATGTCAAAGGAAGACCTCCACTTAAACTGGGCTGGCGAGTTTGTTAAGGCCAAAATCCACCCTGATGGTTTGTAAGTGCCATTTTTGATAAGTAAGTAACCCAATCTTTTTTGAAGGAGTTGTAATAATAAAGCTTTAAAAACCTCTCTGGGTTACCTTAAACTTTAAGGTATTATGAATCGTTGTTGTTCCATTTTTACAATTTTACATGTGTCAACTGATTGTCTAAGGTCTCACACCGGAACTGGCAATTTCGTGGTGCTCTGTTAAATAATATCGACTCTAACTTGTCCAAGTCATATGTTAAATATCAATAAGTTCACACAGTTCGACTTTAAATATTCACTATAACCTGTTTCGGATCCTGACTATAAACAACTACTCATATTTCTATTCAAAAAGAAAAAAAAAGAGAACTGAAGCAGATGTAATTATACCGTAATAACCCAGCAAAAATAATATTTTTTTTTGTACCCGTTGATTTAAAAACTTTTACAAATTCTATCGCGTGACTTTGCCAAACTTAATTATGTCCATAAATTGCATGCAATTTTGGAAACACCCTACACATTCAGAACTAAAAAAAAAAACAACAATAAAGCCCCAATAGAAACTTCGTCCTTCAAACGTGTCGTCGACTAGCGAAAAAGGAACAAAGAGTCTCTATGTAAGCGTACAAAAAAAAAAATCTATGATTTATGTCATAAAATTCCTGAAAATGACTTCCTTCACAAAAGTGAATGGAACTTTACGAAAACAAAAATATGTAAACGTCAAGTGCATTCCATAGAAATTCCAAAACATTAGGTAAACTGCTGGTACACTTTCTCATCATTTTGACGTAAATCTACGGTCAACACAAAATGGAATAAAGACTTCAAAGAAAAAAAAATCAAATGCGCAAGAAAAACACGTCCGAAGGAAGACTTTTTTTTGACTTTGACACAAAAAAAAATTTACTACACATTCCAAGTATCGATTTACATTGCACCCGCTGTTTTCTTAGTCGATTTTTCACTAACAAAGGTATTTTCTCTTTTTTTTTTTTAACTTTGAACGAAGACATGGGTACGAGTGCACTTTGAAAAGCACAATCAATTGCGAACAAAAGAGCCGGTTAAGGAGCAAAGGACCATAAGAGCACTTACATTCATTCACCGACTCGCAACCGTGCTTCACATTTAACTTACGTAACGCTAACGATTAAGAGAGCTTCAAGGGATTGCGAAAAAATGTACTTGAATCCTACGTAAAAAAAAAAAACACAACGGATTTTTTTTGCTTAATTACTATTGATTGTGACGACACAGCACAACATTTCCAATTGGGACATGTGATGTGGGAAAGAAGACAGATTTTTTTTTAAGCTAGATTATAGCCGACAAAACCGGCAACGAATCCGCTTTTTTGTAAGTTGAACGAGTTCTACAACCGACCGAGGACTGAACGTACCGAAATCGTTTATCCAAGTTTCAACCACACAACAAAAACCAGCCCTGGCCCATTTCTAGTCACCAGCTAACACCACCACTACTAATACCACACCGACCATCAGCCTTTAGCAATGGCAGAGAACGAGAAGTCAGTCTGTCGGAACGTTTTAGAATTCTATGCTTTTCCGTTTCGTATAGAAGTTACGTACGACGATATAAACGACGTAACGTGACGCGACGACAACGACGAAGACGACACGACGACGACGACGTTCAAACAAATCAAAAGGGTTTCTACAAAATATACGGCTTATGACAGTTTGGGGTTGATGTCTTTTATGGTGGGATGGGCCATGGCCATACAGAGTGCATGAATTCTGACGTTTTCAAAGCCTACAATGGCCACCAACATCATAATATAGAATGCATGCAATAGTTGTAGTTTTTTTTTTCGTCTTTTTTTCTTTATTGTGTTAAAGGATATAATAACAGTATCGATTTTTATTTTGTTTTGTTTTTGAACAAAAAAAAAACCTTTTATTATGATTGGAGGAGTGCCGGCAGGGCTGGATCTTAATGAAATAGCCTGGGAGTCACTGTAAATTTTTTCCGCCAAATAAAAATTGGTGTTATATGGGTTGTTGTACCAACTATTTCCTAAACAATTTTTAACGGGTTTTTTCAAAGCTTGATACAGCGCATGCGTTTGCAGTGAAGTTTGTACTTCTTCTCACTCATTCCAAGAACAAATGTGTCAGTGAATCAAGGCAATCTAATGTATAACAGTTATAACAGTTTAGACTAATGACTCATGAGCCATTAAAAGTACTTTGGACATCTCGAAAAACAACTATGGATGTTATACGTATGCTTACCAGTGACAAAAAGTCTGCGCCTTGTGGGCACACATAAGCAAAAGCGAAATACTGTTGTTGAACTTACAATCTGTTATAAATTTGATGTACTACTATTAATGCGGCCCCCCAGGTAGAGAGCCCTACGCTATTGAACCTTCTTTAGGTGCTCATTGTTGTTATCATGCCGCTGAATATTTTATTCTTTTATTGGTGATAAACTGTTATAAATTACGTAAATTGTCATGTCTCTAGAGGTTTGGAGACAACAACTAGCAATTATACGCGTTTACTCCTATAAGTTTAGGAATATTTTTTTAAGAAGCCAAATATCAGTTCCTTTTTCTTTTCCTTATCGCAACCACGCAACAACTTTGGACGACTTGGAAAATTCTATTTGGCATGTCAAACCGAAATAGTATGGAAACCTTGCTTAGGCTGCTTCTTTACTAAAGCATGGGTGCCAGCCACTTTAAGTCACTGCTGACAGCTGGTTGTAAGGAAAAGTTGAAAATCAGGAAAGAAATTTTGTAGTCTGACCAAGTCGATATTGTTGGTTTAATCTATTCGAGATTGGAAACCATTAAGTGTAAACTAGGCTTAAGATGTGTAATGAAGCGTTACAAATGCCTTTACTTCTTTAACCGACCACCCTTACAATCACGAATCTACCTCAGCCTCGATAAAAAAAAAAATCAAAGATAAATGCGATGTCATTACGCTGCTTCCATATTGTTCTAGAGAAGCTTTTAAGCAATAGCAATTCCAACACAACTAGCACTATACTAAAATGTCGGTACATAAAGTATTGGATATCGAAGTAATAGAAAGACAAGTTAGGTAGCTGTTATTGATGCATTTTCCAATGAAGTGGGTTGTTTTTAAATAAGGAGATGGGTTTTGTTACTGGCACTAAGTAGCCTAGTTTATGTCACCTTGAATTTTTCGGGGGTACTGATTCTTGCGAGGAAATGACAAAAACTCTAAGAGTACATACTAGTTATCATGAAAAAGGCATCTCAGCTTACCGTTTGGAACCGGCAGAAAATTGTAGGTTTCCTCCATTCCTGCACGCTAACGGGAAATGGTTAAGAGTATCAGTCACTAGGCCTTGGTTTTTCGTGAGCTAGTAGTTTCACAATATTTATTTTTTAAATATTTCCAGTGTACCGTAACGCCTAGCAGCCTTTTATCAAGAGCCTGCTTTACATCGGTCTAAAATGCAACCAGGTACTTTTTACTTACCTATAAGAAATTCGGCCCTGACAATCGGTTTTTCAATTTTCTCATATCATTTCCACTCGACACAACAACCACGAATGACCGGCCATAAGAGTAGGAAAGTGATAGAAAAGAAATGACAAAAATAAAATGGATTAAAGCAACAATCTATCTGTACTACAATAATATAGGAGAAGATATTTTGTGCCAGCTTTTTAAACGTGTCGGCCGGTAGATTTGTTATAAATCTTAATAAGTTGAGTTATTCAATACGATTTGTCTGCATTTTTACACAAACTAATATAAAACCCGAGCAGAGCTAAATGACGACACCTTAAGATGGGTATACAATTTGTGTACCTATCCTTTTGTCGTTGACGTTAAAGTTACACAGTCGACCAACAATCATACTAAAGATGGAAAAATATCAAAACAAAATATTTGTTCTTAAGAACACTCAATAAAAACTGTCAAAATTTGTGTATAAAATTTTTAACTTACAAAATTTGGACTATTATTTCCAACCTAAAAACATTGGAAAAAGAGATGTCAAACACGAAAACGAAGGACTCATAAACACATGTTTTTTCTAAATTGATAATGTTTTTGAAAAAGTTTTCGAAAAAGGCATAGCAGTTGGGAGTACTAACAAAATTTATTAATATACCATACCATTTCCCGGCGATAGGGTTAATAAACCTTTTAGCTTTGAGCTATCCGTCAATATTGACATTAGAACTGTATTATACTCTGCATTTGTTGATATTAAACGAAAAGGTACAGTATGCTTATGAAAAATTTGCGTTAACATTCTCTTAAACAGAAATTTAAGCTTTACAACACTAATAAATAAATTTTGTGGAACGAATAGCTCATGAAGAACTAAAACCTAGTGACTGACTGAATTCATCAACCATTTCCTGTATAGGGTGCATAAATGTAGTGGACCTACGATCTGCCGGTTCTGAACGGGTAGTTGAGATGCAGTTGCCGTGACAAGAAGTGGGCTTGCAGGTTTTGTCAATTCCTCGCAAAAGTCAGTTACCTGAAATAAAATTTTATAAAATACTCCATCGCACCAATCCAAAAGGTTGAATGAATAGTTTTACTATGACATGACAAAGTAATACTGCTCATTGTGTTTTAAGAATGAATTTTTTAATTCCTTTTTTTCACTTAAAACGGACTTTGCATCACTGTTCTTCGCGTAGGTCAACGGTAGTTCCGTAGTGACGAAATGAGAAAGAAATTTCTATTTATAACATTTTAGTATGTATTGGATTGAGTTTACCTATACGAGTATAGTGAGAGGGGTTGAATATAGCAGAGAGAAGAAAAGGATCTTTTTTAAGTGGATATTCAGTATTCACTTAAAGGTCAATGAAAAGAAAACAAAAACAAAAAAAACAACAACACTATTTCAATTCAAAGTCATTTTGATAGCCTCTGAGGTGGATTTGTGTGTTTCTTTTTTTTGTATATTTTATTTCAATCGGTAGGTATAATGTAGAAGGTGAATTTTTAGTGACATTGATGATTCTATGGAGAAGGAAACCGTAATATTGATAGTTTTAGATAGTGAAGGAAATGAGAGACGTTGTGGCGTGTGCTGGCTATTGTCCATTTCTGAGCACATTTAAGCAGTGCGAAGTGAAATACCAGAATATACGTTTTTTAATCTTAATTAGTATCTATTATAGTAGTTAGTCTTGTGTACAATTTTCAATTGAGAATTTGATGGGGTTTTGACGGAAATAGCATAATACTGACAATATTATTGAGGTGCAATAGAAGTTGTGAGGGTTACTGAAATCAGGAAGAAATGAAGAAGGGATTGTAGAATAATTATGTTTAATGTTCTGGAATGCAGTTTAAGTTCATGCACGGAGATGCGATTTTAAGATTTGCATAAATAATATCAAGTCAAACAAACTACGTTAAGTCAAAAATGAATGCAGCTTTTAGATAAGTGCAAGCCAACAAGGTTGATATTTGATACAAAGAGTTTTAACTCAAGTGCTTGCGCTAAAAATTATTTGAAATCTTCTTTCGGCGGTCGAAAATATCGCTTTTTCCCGTAAAACTTAAAAACCGTTAACTGCATCAAAGTATGTGTGTGCAAAGGTTATAAAATGTGCAATTAGAAAAATACATGTTTTTGCATTTTACTTTTATATAAAATGGTTAAGTTATCAAACAAAGAATTTATGCTCACTTTACAGACCAAAACAACATTAAATCAAGGAAAACCACTTTAATAAAAGTAACTGTTTTTTCGGAATGATTTACTTTCAAAGTTGAACAAATTGATAAATTGAATTCAAATTTTAAAGTACTTTCCCTTAAACCACGCATAGTTTGAAACAAAGTTCTTCGTCTTTAAAACAAATACTCTTCAAATTCAATGTAAAAATAAAAAAACAGAAATCCATCCATCAGGACGTTTTGCAACTTTTCTGTTAAGTTACGTTGAAAAAAAAAACTAAAAGCAATTTGATTATACTTTTAAATAAATTCTTGACACATTCCACTTTGAAATTCCGTTGGGTACACTTTGGATCTACTTTAAATGGAAAAAAAATGATTTTAACTTAAATATGAATACATAAAAATTTGAAAATAGGTTGACTATAATTGAAATATTATTAAACTGAGAGAACAAATCGATTGTGACAAACGAAAATATTGCCCAAACGACTTTTTCGTTTGCTGAACAATTTTTCGGGTTCGTTTGCAGCAAAATTCACGAGTTAAACACATTCTGCGATCGATTAAAAAAAAGCAACCTCTTCATAAACTATTCATTCGTTTGCTGCAAACAATAGATTTTTCTAGTAAAGGAAAAGGTGTTTAGATGTGCGAAGCATTTTTGTTTGCCGCAATCAACTCACAAAAATGACCTCCAAACGAATGGGTTGTTTTTCATTATGTTTGCAGTAATAAAATTACAATTTGTAATAATAGAATTACAATTTGTATCGAATGAAAAACATTTGTGGGGATTGTATAAACTTTCCAGCAAATGATTTTCATTTGATATTGATTGTGCACTAACAAAAAAATAAAAAAATATTTCTTTGAGTGTAGGTAGGTAGGTACATAATAAATGAAATTAAATAAATACTGTATTAAATTTTACATTGGGTTTTATCCGCCAGTGTTTAATTGACAAAAACTATCATAACACTTTACTTAAAAATGATGAAGTTTTGAAGATATAAGTTTTTTGCATACCTACAACTCTTAAACGGTAAATGAGATTATAGAGTAAGAAGTTATAATCCTAATAAGGGCCTTGTCACAACTCGCATTCTTGATCTATCCCCAAGCCCCAAAAGAATAGAAGACTCATAAATCAAAGAGCCAGCAGCCACTTTGACTAACCTACTAGTCTCAAGGCCGAAATTTTGTTTAGAGTTCATTTGGTACTATAGTACTACTATAAGTTGTTACCATAGGCAGTGTTACCATGGGCCCGGGGTTGCCATTTGATTTTACAAGGCTGAAATGGTAGGCAGCTGCTTAGGTTTTATTTCAATTTAAAAAACACTGTCTAGCAGGGTTGCCGAAGGCCGAAAATTTGCCAGACGAGCCTAAAGTTTTTAATATAAACAAAATTCAGCACATGTTTAAAGAAATTGGCAACAGTTATTACTCAATATTGGTTTTTTTATATTACATGACCAGTTAAATCACAGTTTTATAATACATTAGGGTTGTCGTAGTGCTTGGGTGTTGTTAATTTTTTTTAATAAAAGTTTAAATAGGTGTAAAACATTATCGTTCTTCTAGAATTGATGTTTTTGATATTGTTGATAAGGTTTTTAAATTTTCTTGTGCTCATATTTTCTTTGATACTAGTTAGTCACAAAGAATAAAAGTCTGGTATGAGTCTGGTGGGTTGCCATGAGCCGAAGTGTTTGCCAGACTAGCCTGAAGTTTTTGTTAGTATAAAAAAGTTCATATATTTTTGACATTACCAATTGAATTAGATTCTTATAATACATTAGTATTCCCATAGTTCTAGGTTGGCGATACTTTTTTATTAAATAAAATGTAAAATAGGTATAAAGGATTGCCCAAACCAAAGTGTTGCACTGTTTCGGGATAAAGTGACAAGGACTTTCATATGAAAAACGCTTTGCGCTTTGTCGCATTTGGTGTGGGTATTCTTATATGACGCTGTGTAAATAAATTTTGTCGTTGTCGTGTCGCTGAAATCCTAAATCCTGAAATATCGAATTGCTGCATACTGTAGATAATTGATATAGCAAAATCATCATGATTTAAATAGAAGAGGTAAGCACCCACGATATGAATATGTGGTCCAAGAGCACTAGAGCACAAGACATACTCAAAAAAGTGTTAAAAAATAACTTTCCATGTAATTGTGATAGGCGGTAGCACAAAGAATATTTAACTAAACATAGAACTTTTCCTCCTGGTAACGAATACCTATGTGGGTCCAAGACATTTTGCATGGGGCCGTCCGCAAACCACACTCAAAAAATGATTTTCTTCCAATGATAGACAAGTCTATAACCATTGCAAAACAGTGGGTCCAAGACCTTTTACAGTTGGCATTCTGCTTGCAAGACGAACTTGAAAAATACAAAAAATCGAATATCGAAATAATTGTGTAGTAATTTGCAACGGTAGAGCAGTCTCTCCTGATTTCGAAAATGAGCACCCAATAAAATGCAAAAAATTCGAACAGCAAGATTGTTCTTTATTCCAATGAAACAGCAGAGAACTGTCATTGCAACAACGAAGGTCCAAGGTGCTATAAATGAAGCTTTTTACCTGCAAGACGTATTTATAAATGCAAAATCAAAAAAAAATTAAATAATCATTTTTATAAGTTTTTAGATGTTCTGCACAAGCTTAAAAATAAAAAAAATAAATAACAAAAATTGTCCTTAGTGCTGAGTATTTTATTACTTTTGATTTCGGAGTATTATGAAAGACGAGTACGAGTTTGTATAAAACTGAATTTGTGTGCACTACGGCGTATACGTACTTTTTGTCTACACATTTTATTTTTTGTTACAAGTTAATTCTCTCTTCATGATAGAGTGTTCCCTACTAGTTAAAACCATTTGGAGCTTCTGATGAAGCGAGTGAGACTACTAATGTCTGTGTTTAGAGATCGCTAGGATCATTGTAGAAGTAGTCTCCTAAATGAAAATTGATTAGGGTTTGGGTGTATAACACCATTTTCGAGAAAAACCGAATGGATTGCAAATGATTTGGATAAAGTTAATTGTCAAATCGCTCATTTACTTGAAAACTGTCATAATTTAAAAAAAAAACGAGATTTTTGAGTTAATGATGCAAAATTATTCGTTTTACCACCCTTTTCATATTATGAAAGAGATTTTTAGCAATAATATTATCAATCTTCCCCGTTGGAGCGAGAATTAGCCGTTATTTCATTAATAATGTACCAATTTGAAAACTTTAAAAACTTTTTCTGCAAAATCGAGTTTTTTTTAAGTATGACAGTTTTTAAGTAAATGAGCGAAATGTAAATATAATTCAACTTCAAGACTTTAAAGGTTACAATAATATTTTTGCATCACAACCATAACAATATGAGACTGGAAATAAATTTTTTGTGAGCAAACCAAATGGAGGCTCTACATAGAAAAGGTTAAAATGAGAGTAAAAAACCATTTGGTATCTTAAAACTAAAATTAAATATAATTGCACAAGTACCTACATGTGTGTTCACTGTTTTTTTAGTGGGCTGGACCGCGAGTGTCAAGGGGATATATAAATACAATTCCATGTTATTATTTCTAAATGGCTTTACACTTAAAGACAGTCCAATTGCTTAAATTGATCTTTTAACTTCAAGTAAATTAAAAAAAAATAAAAAAAATACGTTTGTAAAAAATATAAGATCGCCAACTCTGCAACATCTGCAGAAACATTACTTTTCCAAACATTGCAAATTGGTCCGTACCTATGTTTAATTATCACTCAGCTTCATTGCGAAACTAAGTTTAACTAAAGTATGAAGATTTAAAAAAAATTTAATCAGTTTTTCCTGCAAAGTACTTTAATGTCATTACCGTGGTAGATACAAAATATTACTACCGTGGAACATGCCGAGTTGCTTCATCAAGATTGTTAAAATTAGTTGTTTTCGTCCTGCAAAAAATACACCCCTCTCTCTATTGAATCGTTATTCTGGTGACATGAGCCTTGAAAAATCAAATAATTTTACAAAAATTACTGAAGAATTATTTTTGCAAAGTGGTTTTTAATTCTTATTCGAAAATTTATCTTTTGTTTCCATATTCTCGTGTCAAATAAACCATCCATGCCAAATTTTATGATTGTTCTATTATTTTCAAAATATTTTTTATTATATTTACAGGGCGTAGTCCAGCAGATGACATGACAAAATATAAATCTAAGATTTGGTATGAAGGTCGTTCCTAAGATCGCTACGATCTGCCTATTCTCTATTGGCTTAAAAATACTGAAAGTAAATATAGATTGAGAAACGTTGAATAAGTGGAAGGGAGTGAAGTCAGATTTTAGTATTTTTTTCAGTCAGATTTTAGTCCTTTTCACCTCGTCTCAGGCACCTTAGCCCTAATTTATTCAGTCTTTATTATATTTATTTTTTTTCTAAATGGCGTCTTTATATTTTATGGAAGGTGTTTTAGGGTTAAAAAAAAAAAAAAAAGAAACCTAAAAAAGGAAGTAAGAGAAAAAACTTAGATGGGTCTACTCAAACCAACTGCACTGTAATTTGCATAGTATCTACAAATAAAAACAAACTGCGTGAGTAAACGTATGTCCTTGAGCCTGTAGAGCAATATATTTCTTAGCTGTAACATCAACCATATCCTACATTTATCACCTGATATATTATATTTTATGTGTGTACACAAAATCGATAGAAAGTATGTAATGTGTATAGGTGCACATAACTTGAAGGATTTATGTATAAATATTTAGTCAGGAATTGGAAGGAAAACCTCATTGGAGTTTTAATCATTACACATCTACTACGTATGTACGTATATCCAAAGAGAAGAAGCTGACATTGAAATGCACACACATCAAGGATGGATGTCATTTTGTTCTATTATGGAAACAGGATGTGAAGCATTTAATGCCATTGTCGGACTAATTGACACATTGTCAGGGTATTTTTACTCTAAAAAATTGTTTGCTTTTGTTTCGTTGCAAGTTGTGTTTAAGGACACGTCCATTTGTCCGTCTGTTTTGTTACACACTGAACATAAACAACAATTTTTTTTCCTCTCAATTTATATAGTTTTTCCTGTATTACTTTTTTGTAGATTTTTGTTGTTGTTGTTGTTGTGACACCTAAATGAAAATATAGTAGATAAAAATAGATGTACGGAAGTGATACCAAGGTTTTAAAGACCGCACTGACTTATTTGTAGTTTTGCTATAAAAAGTTAACATCATTAAAGGTGTGGTTGTGTGAGAGAAAAAACATCTTAAAGGAGCTTTGATACAACTTGGAGATTTAGTAGATTTTAGTTTTATTGACGGAAACACAAAACTTACATCTAATGGAGGATTTAAGTGTTAAGAAGATTATATTGGTGCGTTGTAAGCAGCAGATTTATTCTCATAAAGGTTCTCGTGCTTCTTTAAGTCAGAGTTCTCAATGCGACACGACAGTAAAGTAGGGTCACTGTCATACGAGAGTCCTTTTCTGTAGGTCAAAGAACAAAGGAAGAAGGAAAAAGAAGAAATAATACATTTATTTTGTTCACAGTCGCTCTTCTGAATAGTTTTATCAAACGTTATAACTACCTATAAGGTGCAGATAAACCTCGGTTATTACTACAAGTGGTAGGAGTGACCCTTAAGCCAAAGTCCCCACACCAGTTTTGTCAGTTGATGTCAATAAAAGTTAATTAAATTTCCAATGGAAAGGTTATAATTTCTATATCTCCAGTCCAGGAGCAGTACATAGAATGTTGTGTGGGTGAAAGTTTCATAAAATCTGAAACCATGTATTTTCCGTTAGAATTTACTGTTGATAGATCATTTTAGCTGAAAATAACTGGAAAAGCTCATAGTCCCATCACCGAGCTTAGTTAATTTTTATTTGTCGACATCGCAAAAACTATGAGTTAATTGTTTTTTTCCAAAACAATTTTTTAGTTTAGTTTATTAACTAAATTTGGTTTCATTTTCAGGAAAAAATTTTAGTAACAATAAATCAATATGTAGTTTTCAAGTTTTCTCTTATTTTTTTTTTGCCGAATTTACAGAACTTTCGGACCTGTTATACATTCTGTGAAGTCACATCTAGTTTAACCAAAAAACTTCTTACCAGTTGAAGAGAGCTGGGATAAGCTGTAAAACTTTATCTTAAAGACGCGACGTACTCTTTCCTGTTTCTCTTCCAGAATTAAGGCTACTAAAGGCTTCCGCATAAAAATAGGCTCTTAAATGCAGTTTTGGGAGCCGAGCCCCTTTAAGTACACGAGTATATTTTTAATGGCTGGCTATTGCATTTCTCTACGAATCTAATGATTTATGGAATGAATTTCTTCTTTTATTGAAGCTATCCAAGCATTGGACAACTGTTAGTTGAAATCACTTGAATTTGGTTGAATGCTTTCTGGGTATTGAAAAAGCATTCGCCATTTTGTGAAAAGATAAGCAATTTCCTATAATCTTTAACTACAATGGCTACGAACGCCGGTTATTCATATTTGCCGGATCGTATCTCGCTGTACAGAAACTGGCTAGCCATGTTCTATAAAAACTCTGATTGCGCTACCTATTTTGAAAAGAAGCAAGTTATCACAAGAGAAAACGGCAAATTGTCAATGGATAATAATAGGGTAAATTCAGACATTATGGCGTAGTGGGCATTATGGCACATCTCAAAAATAACACACTTCCAATACTTGTATAGAAATAAAAACAATGCAAAAAGTTCTGTCTTCGTCGAACACTTCGTGAGTAATGATCGTAAGTCGATACCAATAGTTTTGTGAAGTAAAAAATAGGAAAAAGCTAAATTTTAATTCAACATTAATTTTAAGAGTTGATTTGTTGCAAGACTAATTTTTTATCTTAAAAAAAACTTTTGAACTTGGAGCCGGATTTTTTTTTTTTTTTGATCCGTATTTTATATGCTTAATATATGTGGAATACTTTCACAACATACAAAAATCATTTAACGGTGGCACTTGGTGGACATTATTGTCAGTGAGTTTATGGGACCACCTGCCCGTAATATTGGTAAGTAGTTGCTGAGAAAAATATATCTTCAGAAGGGGTACAACACTACAGTCTAACTCTCAAAGCAACCTACGAATTAAAAATGTTTAAATGAGTAGAGTCTTCAAAGTTTAACCAAGGATACTTCAACCAATTATTCGCTATGGAAAGCAGCCAAACGCCTGAAAGGACAATAGTTATAAAACCATCTCCCTTATAAAATCTATAGACGAGAAATATATCGAAAACCAGAAAAAAAGCTAAACTCTTTGCAGATCATTTTGCGTAAGTTTTTGCTTTCAAGCATTTGTCGGCAATTTTCCCACTAGGCATAACATTATTTGATGTTAGAATAAACTTCCTTGTAACTGTTACGTGTACCTAACTACACTACACAGCACTGTCATGTGGTTTTAATATTTTTCTAAGAAAGTTGTACCTACATTTCAAAGTGGTACTTTAACGTTGATCTGTGACCGTAGTTATTACGTAGTATAGTTCTCTAGAAAAAGTCTATAACCTTATTCTTACACGAGTGACAGATTTCATTATTTTTGTCATTAACTATACATTAATGGCAATTAATGACAAAATAGTGACAATTCATTCATAATTTTAAGTAAATGGCATTTTGTAACTCGTATAAACCCGGCATACTTATACAAAAATTTAATCGAAATTTCAAACGCTGTCCTCTAGAACTTTTTTACAGCGACCCCATTTTTCCCCGACCTCCTACCCCTATTTCCCTCAAGTGCCGCCATCTTTTGTAATTTTATTTTAAATTAAAAAAAAAGTCAAAAATCCGAATATAATCCAGATAAGATCTTTATACAATACCATGAATTTATATAATTTTAATAGAATTTTGCGCATCAGTACCTATAGTATGAGGTATTAACTTTCACTGTAGAGTGAGTACATTGTAAATGGATATTGGATATCGATTTAATATTCTCTTTACTGGCTTATTTTAAATGCAGAATACTCGCTCGTTGCATTTTATAATCCTGTAATATTCATAAATTAAGTTAGCAAAAAAAAAAAAAAAAATAGGTATTGATTTTTGTTTACATTGCATATGGCTTGGCGCGAGAATTCTATATTATTTACTAGGAAAAAGGAACTGCAAAAAAAATGTATTGCCTCAGGCATGTCTGTGTATAAGTATAGGTGCTGTGTCCTTGTGATGGTTTACTACATTTAAAGTTTTGCAAAGCAAAGCAAAAAGAAGAAAATAAACGATTTCCTTTCCTGTATCTCGGAGTCGGGAACATAATTAATTTATATTCGGTAAACGATACGGAAAGATTTAATCGTTACTAGGAAATTAATGTTTTTGTGTTCAACCGTCAAGGAGGAAATGTTCTCTTTTTTGTTTTTTTTTTTGCAGGATGCGGTTAAAAGTGAAAATCACTGTCATTCATTATGATTTCAGAATTTAAGTTTTGTTTTTGTTTCCTTTTATACTTTTACATAAAAATGAACTGCCCTTCGAAAGAAAGAATGTACTTTTTGTCCGATAAAAGAAGTGAAGGTCTATTATCAAGTTGATCTCTGATAAAAGATTGAATGTTTTGGCAAAATGAAGCTTAGAGAGTGATAAATTGTAAGTTCAAAAGAAAATTATCCATTAATCACTTTCATTATGTAACTGGAGCTTCATTTCTTATAAAAAAGAGGAAAAAAATGATTTTCTGCTTGCTTACAGTAGAAATTTAAGGCAACAGGATTTCAAAAGTTTTCAGAAGGATGCCAAACAAGAGAATTTAATTAAGATTCTTTTTTTCTTAGTATTTCTTTTTAAATTTTCATATTACATGATGTCTCCGAAATTACAAACCACGTCATGATGATATTAATTTCCTAATATGTCTTGTAGAGCGAAATTTACGATTTAAAAATCAAAATACTTTGCCCGCGGACTTGGAGTTGGCAAGTCCTGCCCAAGACAATTAGAATATTCTATGAAGCATTATTTTTGTTAACTGGAAGTCCTCCGAGACAAAAACAATCAATTCTACTTTTCTTATCTTCTGTAAAATGTAAAATGTCTTTCATGTTGACACAAAGAATATCTTTCTCCAAAATGTATTTGTTTTTTTTTTTTTGTTTGTATAAACAATGAATAAAATATTAACTTACCCATGATTGAGTGCGCCATTTTTTAAATTATTCCCAACAAATTCAGTTTGGACTCTTGCCACCGATGCTGCCATAGCACTATGCTGATTTGGAGTTGAGTTTGTTGTAGCTTGAAAGCTTACCGTTCCGGCTGCCAGAATCATTGCAGTGTTTGTATTTTCTTTGCTTACGAGTGGAAGATTTATCCGAGCGTCATCCATATTCGTTCGCGAGTATTATTCAAATGAATGATTTTATTTTTTTTTTTTATTTTGATTTGTATTTATATTTTTTTTTTATTATTTTTTTTTTCAGACAACCAAGCATTTATTTTTTTCCTTTGCTAGCGCATTTTAAATTGACACTTTATTTATAAGAATAACGAACTTTTGATCATGCAAATTTATACTTCCGGATAAAATTTTGAACCGTGTTTTCTTTTTCTATTTTTGTTATGTCATGAATTTTATCTGTAAATGAATTGAATGATGATGGATTGTGATGTTTTGTTTTAATGCACTTCCTTTGTCATTTTTTTTATTAACTAGGAATCAATCCGATTGTATTGACACTGATACGGGTATTATTTGTTGGATCTATAATGAGAAGAAAAAGGTATTTTCATAAGATTTAGGTAAATTTGAGAGTTGAGTTATTTAATATTTTCAAAATATATAAAAAGATATAGTGTGATGTCTTCTGGTTTATGCTAGATTGCCAGGGATTTCCTCTTAGGGATTTCAATCACTTGGTATGTACTTTGGTGAAGAAAAAACAAACAAAAAATGTCAACTTAAGAAAAGAAAAACAAAACTTGATTTCCTTCTTCAAATTGCTATAGGAAGTTTTGAAAATACTCCAAAATCCAAAAGGGATTTAAATTTAATTCTTACTTTTAATTTACACTTGATAAATCTATCGGTATCATAGCCCGCATGAATTTAAAAAGGCTTCACTACACTGTTGTATACATATCATAAAGAGTCCTAAGATCTTTGGCAAAAATTAAAAAGTATGGGCCTACAAAGCCACAACGTGTAAGCGCTCTGCATAAAAATCATGGCTTTATTTATCGTTGTGGAGTGTATTGTTGGATTGTGTTGCTTGCAAATTCATTGCTTGAAAATTCTTTAAAACAAACTTAAAAACAGCTTCCTCTTGTTTTTAAAATCGAATTAGTTATATTTTTATTTCATATTTTCTAAAGTGAAAATTTTCAAAATTGTAAATCAAAAGTTTTAACAATCTAAGCTACTTAAGCTATGAGACTAAGTACGAACAATCCAGTCGTGCATTTTATTTTTCTTACGACGATTTTTTAGGAAAAATATGTTTACCAAATTTTTGTTTAGGCGTTTGGGGCAGTTTTCTTAAAAAAAATACTTTAAATAGTAAAAAATTATTAAAAAAATAGTGGCAACCGTTTAAATAAAAATTGATAATTGCATTGAATATTAAAAACAAAAATAGTGCTTATGAAAGAAAATTTTGAAAAAAATGTTCGGAGATTAAGAAGAAAAATTAGATGTCCACCTTTCATAGATTGGTTCAGATTTCTAGGTGGCTCTAAAATTTAGATCCGTTAATTTGTCTTAACATGACAGAATATGCTTTCAAATTTAAAAAAAAAATCAAATTATTGTATTATTATTATTATCACACGAAAGACATACATAAAAAATAAAAATAAACATTTTAAAATTTTAACAGACCGTAGTTTTTTTTAAATCTAAGAAATTGATCATAGATAACAAATAGAATTCACATTGTGATTTTTCAATTTTTAATATGTTTTTCAATTTTTTCTATTAAACATTATGCCAAAATTCATTGGTCAATTTCTTTGATACTGTAGTATTTAAAATTTGTTTTATTTGCAAATGCAAAAGAATTACTCATTTGCAAAATACATTTTCCAAAACAATTGCTGATCTAAAAATTAACATTGCGAGAATTTAAAGTTCTTTTTATTTACGCACGGTACAGAATGTTATTAAAACTTAGTTTTGATTTTATATTGGGTAAGCAGTAGTTTAAGATAAACCCGAGTTGAAAAAGGACTTTAAATCAGCCTCTTACATGCATCTCATTTTAAGATGCTTAGCAAAATAAAATACACGACTGGGGCGCACGTACTTGCTCTTAGGGTCACAGTTGCTGTCGACGTTGAAGCTTCTTATATAAAGTTTTTATAAATAAATAAT
Organism: Meliscaeva auricollis; assembly: GCA_948107695.1. Taxonomy (NCBI): domain Eukaryota; kingdom Metazoa; phylum Arthropoda; class Insecta; order Diptera; family Syrphidae; genus Meliscaeva; species Meliscaeva auricollis. Next base: position 28,333,561 of record OX403618.1, read on the forward strand.
TTTACAAAAAAATTAAAAAAAAATCATTAATAAACCGCCATAAAGAACTTCCTAAATTGTTTTGAGCTCCAAACAAAGTATGCCATTGTATTTTATTAAGAAAGATAAATTTAAAAAAAAACTTTGAAAATCGTTAGAGCCGTTTTTAAAAAAAATTAATTTTGTATATATAAAAATTCTCAAACCTCAAACCTAAAATCAAAATTTCAAAAAAAAAAAACAATGACCCGATTTCGAAAAATTGATTTTTCAAAAAAAAAAAATTGAAAGATTTTTTAAGATATAAAATTTACGTTTCAGAAATTTCTTATATCAAATAATTTTGATAGGTATTGTCAAGGAGCTTCCGTATAAGAAAAATCATCAAAATTAGTTGTTTAAGAGAAAGTCAAAAATGAAAAACACCCTTATATGGGAGGTACCGTTAGTAGAATGTTTACAAACATTTCTTTCATTTCAGAAGTATGATCCTTAATAGTAGGATCAAAAGTAGACTCAAGGGTTGTTGATAAGTAAACACAAAAAAATTAATCAAATCGTTAGAGCCGTTTTTGAAAAAAGTTAACTTTTCCTTATTTATTCTATGACAGGTACAGTTTTGGTCCTAAGTAAAAATTTAAATTTTCCCTCTAGGGAATCACCAAATATCCTTAACCACCAAGTTTCAAGAAAATCGGTTACACAGTTTAGGCTTTAGCTCGAGGTATACACAGACAGACAAACAGACGGACAGACAGAATTGCGGGACCCACTTTTTTCGCTCCTCTATCATCGTAATGGCATGTCTAATTGTTATCTCGAGTTCTATTTTTTTTACGAATCCTAAACTTGCCCTCTTGTAGTACCTTTATCGCAAGTAAAAATATTGTTTCGTGTAAGAACTTAATTTTTCTTAAATTCTTAGCGCGCAAGACGCCAAGTTTAACCATATTTACTGAGAAACGATATAACAGAATGTTTTTTAAGCTTTTATTGTGATTTCGAACTATTAGTGTTATAAAAACACATCTCGATATCTGCATATTACGTAGACACTGTACCTTTATATGCACATATCTTCATATCACAAGAACACGAGCTGAATTCTATTTCACTCCAAAACTTATTTATTTATTTTCCCATACATAGCTTATTGCAGCTAATAAAAATAAATAACAACAAAATTGCAAAAACTAATAAAATTGCTTTTTTGTTTGTTTGTTATTTTTTTTAGACTATTCCACCACTAACACAATCAGCTGGTCAGGGCCAAACGCGCAAAAAAAAAACACGAGTTTTGTTTTTGTATTTGTGCGAATTTAGCTGGCAGTGTTCGTAGATATTCTATTTGCGGTTATCAACGACCTAAAAATGTGGCGTACATTATGTATGCATCGTACATATAAAAACACACTTGAATTTATAATGAATTTTTCATATTTATAAGCCACACACAGTCACGAGTTCTTCTATATCATTAAAATGATTTGAATATTTTTTTGTTCATCGTTTGGAAATGAATTTAAAAAAAAAGCAACAAACATAATTTAGATTGAGGTAGGTTTATGATTGGGGAAGGTATACAAAAATAATAAAAAGGTATTCTTAAGCTACATGGTTTAGTAATGTTTGCATGTAATATTCACATTCAGATCAGGAAAATAAATTATTATTACTTCTCATATACTCTTATACACGGAATGCACTCATACTCGAGAGAAATTCATTTGTTTTTGGGAACTATTCAAATATTTTTCTACCTTTGAACTTCAAATATTTTTATGAAATAACTTTTATATGTATATTGTTCCCAACATTATTGGGAGGGAATTTAAATGTTGATGTTTTTTAGAGACTAGGAATTTCATTAAAGCGGAAACAATAATGCAGGTACTTTGGTAACTATTCTAAAAATGTATAATGAAATCAAACAATGAACAATGAAATTCATCAAAAACAAATATTTTCTAAAGTTGGTAAAATTTTAAGCTAAAAATTTTCTTCAAATTTACATGAATTGTTACTGCTTACGGATAAGATACATTTCTACTAACGTATGGTCACGTGAGCTTTCATTGAAATTCCTTTTTAGTAGAAAACATAGAGAGAGATAACAGGACTTTAGGGCATTGGTTTGTAAGGGAACATAAAATGCACGCAAAGTAACTTATTACTCTTGTAGTTTAAATTGCTTAAATTATTCAAGGTTAGTTTTAGAAAAATGAAAATATGTACCATGAAATTAAGTTCTTGAGGGGCTTCTAGCTTAAAACAAAATACAGTCCATTATATGAGAGAGGCAATAATGATGAATACTAATTCAACATAAATGACAACTTTTCGTACATTTTACGTTTGCCAATAAAAAAGAAAAAATGGATTAAAAACATAATTTAACATTGCACATTATGCTTCTGGCATAAGGAACTTATGTCATTTGATATTTGATAACTAAGGAAGAAAAATGTTTTTTTAAGACAACCGAATCTACTCGTAGAAATTGAGATCCCAATCCCAATTTTTCGCAAAGACTTTTGAAAACTATCCGCATGCAGAAATTATTAAGCGTGTATTGAAATGAGAAGTTAAATGTGAAATTTTAATAATTCACATTTTGAAATTCTTGAAATAAAATTGTATAGGTAAATAAAATTACTATTCAAAAACAAAACAATAAGAAAAGTACATCAGACAATAATAATCATAACAAATGCAAATTACCGTGTCAAAAACAGGAATGGAAAAAATTGAACTTTGGACATTGCGAAATTTTTAAAGTTGCAATATCCTGTAACATATAACTGGTATCGAAAAACTTGTCACAACATCTTATATGGGAAATATTATTTACTACAATAACTCCACCAGAACAGAGCAACATACCTGTTTTTTCGACCTTTGACCAATTTTTGAAACCATTGTATCAATTATATGAAAGCTATTAGACCAAATTTGTCAATTCTTTTTCATCAAGGCTCTTATAACCAAAAAATTGCGCAAACAACTTTTTGATTCAAATTGCCGTTTAAGAGTGGCATGCGAAAACCCCAATTTTTCGACAATTCACCTTTTTGAAGAAGCAATATTTCGTAATTGAACTCTCATATGGCAAAAAGTGTTGGGGTTGTTTTGTTGACAGTATTATAATTTAAGCATACATACATCAATATTTAGAAAACTTTGTCAATTTGAGTAAGAAGAAGAAAGAAAAAAGGGATTTTTTGGCTATTGACGAAATTTTTAATATTATGATATTTAAAAAACTATCTTACGGAGCAAATTCAAATTAATATTTTTTCGGCAGAAAATTTTATAATGTATAAACTTTGCATGCAAAGAATTTTGATAACATTCACAGTTTTTAGTTTTTCGTCAAAAGTCGACACTTTCGTCATTTTACGTTTTTTATTAATGGTCGGAGAAGAAGAGAGTTCAAAGTTTATTTGTAGGAAATCATATGACCTACAAGTTATGCCTGAAATACTTTTCGATGGCATCTAATGTACAAAAGTTATATGCGAAAACCCAATATTTTTTAACTTTGACCCTCAATAACTTTTGACGCGCACATGATCAAAGTCAATGAACTTTGGCGTGTGTATTCCTTAGACCAAAATGAAGATAATTGCATTTTTAAAATTTTCACCTGAAATTTTTGGGCAGTGAATGTACACTTTTTCTGGGCTATTAATTCAGCCAGCTTTGTTGGGTTCGTTTGAATTTTATGAAACCATTCTAATTTTTCTTTTACATTCATCAATTTCGAAAAACATTAATGAAAACTAAATATATTTTCCGTTTATTTATGAAGAATTAATTTAAACTTGAATGTTTTGTATATAATGAATAAAAAAAAAAAACTGCAAGAAACACACAAAAAATTATTGAAAATATTTATTTTTTCAAATATCTATGAGAAATTAATAAAGATAATAAGGTATCAGTTCCGGGTGAATTTTATTTTGCGCATAAACCAGTAATCAAGATTTGATGGGGTTCTAATATGAGGAAAATTCCGTGGATATATTTGTTTTTTATCTCTATACCAAAAATGCTATATACAAGGAAATAGTAAAAAACTGATAAGGCTATCGACAAAATCAACTGAAATTGTTAAAAACATAATACAAGAACAAATGGCCCTACCTTGGTCTTCACTTCATTTAAAACTGAACTCATGTTAATATTTTTCAAGTCTTTACAGTGTGGGTCGCACATATCCTCTTTTTTACAATTCCAATAATATCAATTTTAACGAATATACGATCAGTTGAAAAATCAATAAGCAAATTAAAATTTGTGTGATTTGATTTTTTTTTTTTGTGTTAAGTTATTGGATTTTATCCTTTTTTCGTCTGAAATTACAATACATTTATGTAGTTGTATATTTATTGTAGAAAAATAAATTCTTTTCCAATACACCCATTTAGGGCTAGTTTATTGTGAATTATTTATTGCGGGTTAAGAAGTTTTTTAGATGTTCTAGTTAAATGGTGCTAATCAACAAAAATTGGTTGATTAGCTTAATCCAACTCAAACTATGGATTTGTAGAAAAAAGAATTAGTTTAAGTTGACATTTGACGATTAACAGTTGGCAATAATCATTGATTAGAGATGATCAAATGTAAACAAATTGGCCCTTAGTATCGCTTAGAAAATTAAAATTTTTAAATAAAATTTTTAGAAATTAATAAAATTTAGAACACAATGCACTAGAGCACAAAATCATAGCTCATCATTTCTGCTTTAGTAGTTTTATTTCAGAAAAAGCATGAATAATGTCAAGAAACTCAATTTTTTCCATAAATTTACTGATTCTGCTAGACCATCTGAATAATCCTCCATTTCTTTAAAATCTTAGTTAAAGTTTGTCTATTTGTGTCCCATTAACTAGCTAGTAAACGTCTTTCTGAGGAGCTACGACTCACTAAATAAGCGTGCAGAAGAACTGCATTACCTCAGTAGAGTCATTTACTGCAGAAAACAGGCCAAAATTCTGAATTTGTACTTCCAGTAGATAGAAATTTGAAACCTTTTGGAGTATCTTTATAAGATCAACAATATATTTTCTTACATATTGGCAGTTTAGGCACGCTCACCAAGGAGGCGGGAAATGTCTATTTTTATTAACATGTTTGATTTTCTAGCAATTTTAATGCAATTTACAAATATGAGACTTTAGAGCTTGTTAATTCAGAATTCATTGAAAAATATTAAAAATTCAAGAAAAAATAGTTTAAACCTTTAACGATATCTCTTCTGTTTGACCTTCCTCAATTTTATCTGAAGAACATTAATGTCGATTTAAAGTGAGTTTGCCGCTAAAATGTTTACTTGGAGAACTTTAACTAATAAGTAAACTGAATTATTCAAAAATATAATTATTTTTTAGAAAATGATAAAAAAGAAACACTTTTTAGTAAGTGTTTTTTTACAACAAATAAAGGCTCCCATAAGGAAAGTCCGCATCTAAAGTTGATTTTTTTATGAAATCATTTATGCCAAAAATTTTCATGGCCACAACATGAACAGAAATTGCATCCTTTTACAGTTTGAGGTATGCCTGCTAAAAATGATTTATTTAGCCCTAAAAGTGCCTTCCCACACATTTTACCTTTAAAACTGCGATGAGCAGCACAATGTAATTTGGTAGAAAATTGCTTTGTAAAGGACATTTTCTCTTTTAAGCAAATAAATGCATAAATGGAATATACTGTATGTGTTTATGAGGAAATACTATCCAGAGTCGATAGACTCAGTTCAGTAGCCCTGATTTCAACCTAATGCCGCAGTTAATATTTTATTTGAAAGAAAAAAAAAATTGTAGATGGTTGGTATTTGCATTTTTTTTTTTATAAAATATCCATCAGTATTTTATATCGCCTCCGGTTTTAGAGCTCGTGCCAAATTTTGATGCTACTAACCTCAAAATAACTCGTAGAGCCAATATTTTTTTAACTGTGTTTCCTTTATTAAAAATTCAGTGTGTTTTCACTCCTACACCCACACAATTGCCGAAAACCGTGATTTTATTTTATATCTCTTTCGGTTTACGAGCACATAAAATATTCCACCTATAATTTGAGGTTATATCCTTACCACCCTGCCTGGAAGGTGATAAGGTTAACTGAGTCCATGCAAATATTGTATCATCCATTCCTATATAAGTACCCTTTTGAATTTTAAAAGGTAAAGCTATTTAAAAAAGTATATGTTTAGGTACTTTAACGTGTGGGTAAAACATATTGTGTACTTGTGTAGATAATATCTAATTTTTTCTTCCCAGTTTACCAATCAATTTTCACAGCAATGTTTAAGTCTTTGGAAGTTGACACATTCCTTGGCAATTCTTGTCTTTATGTTGTATTTTTTTGTATTATAAAATTTAATGCCATTTGTAATCCTAGTGGTTTTTAAGTTCTTTTAAATCTTTTCAATTACTTTAATTTCTTTGGTATTTTAATGTCCTTTAATCTGTTAAAGTCTTTGATTATTTTGAAGTTAATTGAAGTTAAAAAGCTTCATTTTCAAAGAATGTGTTATACTTTCTACATTTTTTAGTTTTTTTTTATTCTCTAAGGGTTGTATTTTTTGCAGGAAGGGAGAAAAGAGATATTGTATTAATACATATTTTGCATCCACCCCCAAGTTTTATATTCGATTTTTTACCAATTCTATCAAACGAAAAAAACAAACAAAATCTTTTTCTTTTGTTTACTTGCGTTAAATACAAATCACATGAATTGCACTATTTTGTTTACTTTCACTATTGAATCACTTTGGCTTCCCTTTCAACCCCTAGTAATTATCTATACGTAATAATAAATTAAGATATATTTCATTTTATTAAGACTTACTACAACAAAAAGCTCGCACACGCAGTGCCTTAGAGTCTGTGACAAAATATACTTACTTTTTAATTAGATCACTTAACAACCTTCTGTGATATACTACTTACACATTTATATGCTTTAGAAGCATTTTTTTTTATTTATTTTTATTTTCTGTATGCACAAAGTGCCGTAATTTTCAATTTTATTAAAAAAAATAAAACTCTCGTTTTTACAGACAACGTCATTGTCCTGGTTTATATTTTTAGAAATAATTTCAAAATCTAGGTGCATTCACTCTCACAGTAGGGGTATGTCGTGTGCGAGCTGTAGATAACTTACATTAATATAATGTACAATAGTTAAGGAGCTGATGGCAGTTTTATATTATTCCTAGTAAAGAATTTAATTTTGTCACTATCCTCAACAAAAATAAATCAAAACCTTCTTTTATCAAGAAATCATTAAGAAGAAAAAAGTACTTTAAAATATTTGAACGGACATTTTGAGCCGTATGCACAAACGATAGCAAATACTTTTACTAGTAAAAATTGCATAGCATTTAGTACTTTTCATATGCAAAAAAGACACAAATAATGAAGCTAGTATTTACATTAGGCTTTGTGCTTTGCAGTGGAATAAAAAAAATGTAATCACAGAAATTGTAGCTAATAAAATGCTAATATGTTGCGCAAACAAAAAATTTGTAGCCATGCTGTTTTTAAGTTATTGAATTTTCCGGTAAAATAAGTCTGAAGACAAAATCTTAAATAATAATAATATATTTTGTTTAGCATCCTGATTTGTAGCTTTTTAAGTGCTTTTAACTAGCATAAACTTCGTTTTTGTTGTTACAATAGTTTTGAAATAGTTAGGACGAAAGTAAGAAAATTATTATTTTTTTTTTATATCCAAAATTGTAGCTTTTAAAATGTTAATTTGTTGCGCCAATTTCTATTACAATTTTCAATTTTAAGAGAGTTCTTCCGCTGAAGACAATGGAAAAAAATTAAAAGAAAGGTCTTTAATTCAGGTCCAGTAATTTGTAGCTTTTCAAACCAAAATTTACTGCGTAAATCTCAGTTTTGTAGCTCATGCACTTTTTGAAATATTCAGGTTTTTGCGCAAAAAAATTGTAGGTGGATTGTCTTGTCTCTTTGAATTGTGCATTAAATCATGTGCCATATGGTAATTGTAAACCAAAATGTTCTTTAACTGGATTTTTAGTATTCTATTCGAAATATACAACTAAAACTAGCAATTTGAAATATTTGTGAAAATTTGCTAATTTTTGAAGAGTTGTATTTCAAGACCTATTGGACCTACAGAGCTGGGGTTGCGATTAAATTGTAAAAAAAAATTGTCTTCTTTACTCAATGCTTGGTAGGTTATATGATAAAAACTGAAAAAAGTGCTAAAGTTTTAAGGTTTTTGGTGCACAATGCAGTTAGTTGTTTCGAAGCTGCAAACTGCATATCTTACAGATTTTCTTTAATACTACTGGGGCCAATAGCATAAAACTACAAGTACTTGTATTACAATTGAAAATGTTCAATTTTGTATGAGAAAATTTAAGATTTCACTTGTAATAGAAGTGCTTGTAGTTTTGTGTAATAGGTCCCTGATATCTATCCCGATAACATCCAAAAAATCAGCTTAGTAGATTTTTTTATGAGCTTAGAATGTCTTGTATTACTGGTGAAGTTGTTATATACATTACACATTACACTTATAATTTTTTTTATTAAAACCGGCTGTAGTAACTATATTTTTGGTAATAGGTATCTCATATTTCTGAAAAAACAAAACTTTTTTAAATGTTTTAGGACAGTTTGTTGATCGGAACTTAAGTATTTATGTTCAACATTTGAACTAGTTCTTTCTGTGCGTAAACTGTCCCATAAGGTGCTTGTGTTGAACATACATAAATGCTTAAGTTTCGTTTCAGCAAACGGTTCTTAGTCCAAGAAGGACTTTTTTTTGATTTCATATCATATAATACAATTACGAAGGTTTTTAATAGTTTTATATAAAAGGCTCCAACATTCTTAGAAACCGTATAAAAGCAAGCTCTTAAAGCTTTCTTTGAAATTTGAAATTTTTTGACATAATTGTTTGAAAAACAACTCTTAGACTTCATTTTCGAAAGTAGATACGCTGCAACCTATTAGGTGTTCTCATTACATCAATGACTAATCTTTCATTAATGATTTCAATTTTATGTCGTTTTACTGCAACTTTGTAAAAAGTTAATTGTTGCTAACACAAAACTTAAAAGCATAGTGGGGTAACTAAAGCAAATTATCTCGGAACAGAGTGTAACTAGATGATTTTTTTTTGCAAACGTTGGTATATTTAAAAATACTTACGGCTTAAAAATTGCCGCTCTTATCCGATTTTTTGTAAACTTTACAATAAGAATTTTTCAAACAAACATTTTTGTTATCAAACAAATTTATTAAGATTTTATAAAATAAACAATGTCAAATATTTTCCAGGTCTGTTTAAAAAAAACAACTACTAAAAATAGAGGTCTATTTTCACCAGTTCAGATTTGAGGACGTATTTTTTTAGAAGTTGTTTTAAAGCAGAACAAAACATTTTTGAAATAAAAAAAAATTTAAATAAAAGATCAAATTGTTTTTTTTTTTATAGCCAGAATTTTTTTAGCTAAGTTTTATTTTTATAAATTTAATCCAGTAAATAGTTTAATAAAAATTGATTTTCAAATTCAGAATTTTGAAAGAATTCAATCAAAATTTTTCACTGATGTTTTTCAAAAATATATAAATAAATTATATATTTCTTCCAAATTTCTTCTCCCTTATTTTTAAGCAAGTAAAAGCAAAATATTAAAATTTCCTATGTATTAATGTATTATGTTTATTAAAAAAATTTAAGAGTTACTTAATTTTAAGGAAAATTTTCAATCAAAAAAAAAAAAAAAAATATCAGTTTTGTGTTTTTAATAAATTTCTCCAAATCTAAAAGACATTATTAACATTAACTTTTTATGTTCAACTAAAATGAAATAAAACCATTTAGTTTTGGTTGACAAATTAACCTCAAAAAAGTAATTAATGTTATCAAATCAGTTTGATTTTTTTTTCTAAGTTTGAATCACAGTTTTTCAAAAATCAAAAAAGTATAGAACTGAGCTAAAAATTATAATCAATTTACTTTTACTAAATAAGCGATTACGTTACTAAATACATACAAGCAAATTAATTTCATTGACATGCAAATATAAAAAAAATCATAAAAAGCAAAAACACGTCTTGTTTTATCGAGAGCTTTATTACAAGTGAGTTTCTTAAGCAAACATATTTAAGTCACAAGCTTAAAACTAACAGTTAACATTTTTAGAGTTAAGAGAAAAGTATACATATTATAACATTAAAATAATGATTCGATTGTACAGCTAGAGAGTAAAATGATTAAATGATAACATGAATTGCATACGCATGTATGTATGTATAAATGTATAAATCGTTTTAGTACTAAATTAAATAGGTACAGGGTGGTCAATATATTTGTGCGGACATATAATTTAAATTTAGCACATTACAAATAAATATCTCTTACAGCTCGACCATCCTGAATACAAATCGTCCTCGATTTACATAATTAAATTTAATGATATCAAAAGTTATATATGAAGGCACATGAACATCATTATAAATAAATTATATAAAATAATTATTTTCTGAATACTGAAAGTCAAAGTTTTTGTGACTTAGAAATAAAATATACATAAAATTATAATGTAATTATAAATATAAATCAAACGAAATTTGAAATTAATTTTCAAAAATTTAAATACTGAACATTTGTATTTGTATTATAAAAAAGATAAAAAACTTTGTAAAATAATACGATAAGGATTAAAAATGAAACTAAGTATTGATACATCCGAATAATTTGAAACTTTTATTTAAGTCGAGACATATGGTTTCATATTTTCGGGACATGCAACACCCTCATAAGGAATTCTAGAAATTTGAAGATTTTCTAGATCTTTAATTAAGTAACGATCATTTTGTAGTTTTTTCACTACCTCAAAAGGACCTTTAAACTTAGCAAGAAGTTTTTTGTTTATGCCTGGGGTAGTTACTACGTTTTTCACCATGACAAAATCTCCAACATTGTACTCATGCGGTTTTTTGTGATGTTTATCATAATACATTTTATTGGACTCTTGACTTTGAACAGTTTTTCTACTTGCTTGTTCCCTAAACGATTGCAAATCTCGCGGTTCATCAACTATGATGTATTCATCTAAATATTCTTTAATTTTGTCATTAACAATCCCCTTTTGCTCAACACCAAAAAGCAAAACACTTGGACAAAAACCAGTACTTTTATTTACGGTATTATTTAGCGCAAACTCAACTTTGGATAAAAACTTCGTCCACTCACCTGGTTCAACTTCGCTTTCCTTAGCTAACATTGGAGTGAGACACCTGTTGATCCGTTCAACCTGTCCATTAGATTGGGGTGAACTAGTGGCGATCTTTATATGCTTAACACCCTGACCTTCGCAAAATAAAGCAAATTCCTCGGAAGTAAAGCAGCTGCCTCTATCCGAAATTAAACGGTTTGGTTTACTATAGGTAGCAAAATATGTTTCTAAGCATTGAACTACTTCCTTGGTACTTGTACTTTTAACTGCAAACAGCCTGGTGTATTTTGAAAACCCATCGACTACCAGAAATATGTGTTTCTTGGAATTTCGCACGGAACATGGCAATGGACCATAGTGGTCAACATGAACAGTGTCAAAAGGTTTATCACCTTTCGGAATACTATGCAAAATAGCTTCTTTTTTACCGTATGGTGGAGAGAAGTGTACGCATTTTAAGCAATTGCTGATATAATTCTTTATTTTGGCTTTCATAGCAGGAAACCAATACGTTTTTCTCAGAAAATTATAACACTTTTCAACTCCGACATGACATAATGCGTCGTGATGTGTTTGTATAACACTTCTCTCCATTTGAGATGGAACATAAAAATATACTTTCTTAGCAATTTTACGATACACTAAACCATTAACTAACTCGAAAACCGGACTTTCTCTTTCTTCTAACATTTTCACTATATTTTTTACAACAGGATCTTTTTGTTGTGATGCTGCAAGCATATGCTCAAAGGAATCTGACTCGACTATTAAAATATTATGGCAGCGGCTAAGAGCGTCGACATGTTGCATCCTCTGACCATCTCTATGCTCAATGATGTAATCGTAGTCTTGGAGCTCAAGAGCCCATCTTGAGATTCGCGGATTTAACATTTTTTTTATTTAGAGTAAGGGTCAGAGACTTACAGTCCGTGACTATTTTAAATTTTATACCTGTGAGGTATATTCTAAATCTCCTAAGAGCAGACACTATGGCTAAAGTTTCCAACTCATATGAGTGATACTTTGCTTCCTGAGATGTTGTTCGTTTTGAGTAAAAGAAAATAGGATGGAAATGCTTATCTTCCTGACGCTGCAGCAGCACTGCACCAAATCCCAAGCAACTTGCATCACAATGCAATTCGGTTTCAGCATGAGGGTTATAAATACTTAGAATTGGAGCATTCAACAACTTCTGCTTCAACAATTCAAAAATTTCTAATTCGTTTGGACCAAACACAAATTTCGCGTCTTTTTTAAGCAGGTCATATAAAGGTTTCGCTAAGGTGGAAAAGTCCTTAATGAACTTCCTAAAATAAGAAGTCAAACCCAAAAAGGAATGTACATTTTTGACATTTGCAGGAACAGGAAATTCTGCAACGGCCTTCAATCCATTGATGTTCGGTCCTATGCCACTAGCAGAAATCTGATACCCTAAATAAGTTATCTTATCAAACATAAGAAGACACTTGTCATACCGCAATTGAAGATTATGTTTCGTGACAACATTCATAACATCTTCTATGATTCTAAAATGCTCCTCTTTGGATTCGGTTGCAATAAGCAAATCGTCAATATAAACTAGTAATTTTCCAGCACTTATAAGGTCTTTAAAAAGCGAATTAATGTACCGCTGAAAAACAGATGGTGCGTTTTTTAAGCCAAAAGGCATGCGTAAGTATTCATATTGGCCTAATGGTGTGATAAATGAAGTGAACTTCACAGACTCTTCAGACATCTTAACGTGATGAAATCCACTTTTTAAATCTAGCAATGTAAAATACTTTTTGCCGCGTAACCTGTCCAAGTGATCCTCAATAAGAGGGATCGGAAAATTATCTTTTACTGTCAGTTTATTCAACTGACGAAAGTCTATGCAGAGACGCAACTCGCCGGATTTTTTCTTTGCCAACACGATCGGTGAAGCATAAGGGGAATTGCTTTCTCGAATTACATTGTTTTTTAATAAATCGTCAAGAATTTTTTGAAGTTCAAGCTTATGAGCGTAAGGCAATCGTCGGGGAACACAATTAAAAACACTGTTCTCACCCGTCAAAACGATTTTCATTTCAAAATCATCTGTAAACACTGTGTTTTTAGAAATACTTCGCGTAACTAAACTTCTTACTAAATTTTGGTCACTGTAGTCTAAATTTTGATTAATTTTTAAGCAACACGATTTTTCATTATCATCTGATATATCAATACTCAAAATTTCTTTGATGAATCCTTCACATAAAGAGTCGTTTAGATCATTCTTTTCAATTAAATCGATATTTTCATCTTTTAAAACAAGTTTAGCATTATTCTTTTGTAAAAAATCGCGTCCTAGCACTATGGCATTTTGCATAGTTTCATTTTGAACAACTAACAAACATAACTTAACGTAATTACTTTTTACTTTGACATTACATATAACGCTACCCAATAAAATAAGTTTAGAATTATTGATACCTACAAAATCTTTCCAAAGAGATGGTACCGATGTCATCAGAAATGCTGGAACGTAACGCTGCTGCACAAAGCTTATAGGGCTTCCAGTGTCAATTAATGTCATCGCACGCATTGTAAAACGCACGGAACCAGAGTCATCGTTTAGAAATTCATACTCGAACACATCATGAAAGTCCCCCATATAGGAACACGAAGAAATATGAGTTTCTTTTTGTAACTCAGGATTTTGGACCACAAGAACTGACGATGGTTGTGGACAGTCTTTGACGACATGGCCTTTTTGACCACAGCGAAAACAGGAACCTTTTTCTCTCCGGGGCTTTAGGCAATTGGTGGAAATATGCCCAGCTTCATTGCAGTTGAAGCACTTTGCAACGAATTTGGTACTCGAACTTGGAGATGACTTTGGATGTGGTGTAGGTTTGTGATACGCCGAGGTAGATGATTGCGGCTCATATTTCATTTTTTCATATTTTCTCAATATTATTTTCAACTCGGTGATGTTATTCGCAGTCAACAAAATTTGCTTATTAAAAATAGAGTCAGGAATACCCTTAATGATATAACTTATGACATCCTGCTCCTCGATGTCAACTTGAGATGCTATCTCTTGCATGTTTAATAAATACTGTTGAAAAGTTTCGTCCTTGCGCTTCTTTCGTCCTCGTAGCATATTGTGAACGTCTGTGGCTGATGCATGGTTGTGAAACTCGGCCAACAGAGCAGCTTTTAACTGATCCCAAGAACGACAATTCGTTGATCTTAAAAACAACTTTGCAGTACCATGAAGCAATCTTTTGGCGTATACAAAACTTTCCGACTCGGTTAATTTGTATAGAAGTTTCGCATCCTCAAAACTACTGATCCACTTCTTGACGTGATAGTTATCATCACCAGAAAACGTTGCCATCGTCTCTTCAATATCACGAAATGTGTACGATGACGAATGTACATCTTTTCGACAGTTACTTAACTCGGCCAACCTTTGTTCCAACAAAGCAATCTCCTCCTTTTTTCTAACCATTTCACGCAAACTTTCTAACCTCTGCGAAACAGCCCTGTCTTCCTCAACTAAATCTGACTCACTTTCCTCACCATCCAAGTCACCATTAAGAGCATCATTTTCGAACAGCTCCTCTAACCGACCATCATCGAGAAGAGCTATTCCTTCTTCCAAACGTAATCTCAGAGTGGCTTTCAGTCCCAACGTGGACAAACCCATTTCGGAAAGCTTAGCTTTTAGTCTTGGCACAGTCGCGCTTTGCACAAACATAGCGGCACGAGCACTTGCATCCATCATAAAAAAAATTTTTATCGAAATATCAAAATTTAAGCGTATCTAATTTCATGCACAAATTAAGCAGGTTTTTTATCCAACTTCTGAATAATTATAATCAATTTACTTTTACTAAATAAGCGATTACGTTACTAAATACATACAAGCAAATTAATTTCATTGACATGCAAATATAAAAAAAATCATAAAAAGCAAAAACACGTCTTGTTTTATCGAGAGCTTTATTACAAGTGAGTTTCTTAAGCAAACATATTTAAGTCACAAGCTTAAAACTAACAGTTAACATTTTTAGAGTTAAGAGAAAAGTATACATATTATAACATTAAAATAATGATTCGATTGTACAGCTAGAGAGTAAAATGATTAAATGATAACATGAATTGCATACGCATGTATGTATGTATAAATGTATAAATCGTTTTAGTACTAAATTAAATAGGTACAGGGTGGTCAATATATTTGTGCGGACATATAATTTAAATTTAGCACATTACAAATAAATATCTCTTACAAAATTTTGATTGAATTTTTATTTTCCAAATTCTACGTTTGAATATCATTTTTTTTAACTATTTATTGAATTAACTTAGTTTAAAATGTAAAAAAAAAACAAATTGCAAAAAAACAACCAAATTGAGGCGGTTTTTCCCGGTTCCGTAATAATGCTTTATATCAAGCTTTAGTTACTCCACTAAAAATGTGTTTGCCTTTGTTTCGACAGATTTAACCCTAAATTTGTCTACTGCCACGAGCTCCCTAGTTATAATATCGTTCTAGATTGTATCGCTTAGTGTTTGGTAGTTATTTAAGTACACAATACACACTGCACGTCATGCAAAATGCACAATGTATCAACTTCATATACCTACGTGTATACGGATTCGGTTTTCATTCCATCCAAACTAGACCAGGCCAACAGCAGGGGTTGACTTTCAAGTGCAAATGCACTCGCTTTTGCAGGAGCACACGTGGAAATTTGCCAAATCAGACAAATTGTCGTCGCCATTTAATGATGTTTTTTTTTTTTTTTTTTTGTGTTTTTAATTTTACAGAATATTGTGTAAAAACAGTGTTTGAGAATGAAGAACACCGTAAAGTGTATCGTGTATGACATTTACTTGTTCCACTTTTAAATTTGTGTTCTTTCGTGTAAAATTGAAGTATCGACCTATAAGCTTTAACTATATCAGGGAAGGAAAATAGGAAAACAAATTTACAAAGTTTGCGCTTTTTCAAGTCGTTAATCAAAAAACGAGACATGCAGGTACTAACATATATAACAGTCCCTGAACACGCTTATAAACGTAAAATTAAGTTTCCTTGTGGTCTAAGTTTAATTAAAGGGCATCCTACTGTATTCTAGTTTTATGTGTGTTGTGTGCAGTGGAGCGGATGTTGAAAGTGAAGCACCTGAGCAACATTCAAAAGGTATAACTACTTCGCACATACGTAATGTAATAAACTGCTATTCGGGTCACGTCTGCATGAACTGGACTATTTTTCTTTATTTCAAGACCGATTGTTAATTGGATTTGAGTTTTTTTTGCTTCTGGAATAAGTCAAAGGGAAAAGATTATCTTTTGAATATTTAGAGGCGAGAGAAATTTATTGAAACACATCGTAAGGTTGTGTCGGGTTTCTGACTTGTGTTTAGTATGAAATGTTGCTGCATTATAGAAATCCTATAATTTAAAACAATAAACAAATTAATAAAAAAAGCTTATGTCAAAAAAAGGCCTAAGATAGGTTCCTTAGCACCCTTTATGGATCCTGAGCCGTAATGTGACATTGGAGAAATCATAATCAAAAACAAAATCAAGATCATTTTGACCGATACAGATCTTATTCTAGTGGAACCTTGAATAACAAAAAAACTAGTTGAGCAACAAAATCGGCGTTTTCGCATTTCAACTAGTTCATGGTGATTTCAAATTTCTACAAACGATTTTTTTGTTACCATGTGAATTTTATTTAGCTTTTGGAAAGTCACTTTTTACTGGCAAAAAAAAATCAAAAAGATCATTTTCATAAATTTTCTCCATTGGCTTCAGCAGACCGGATGTACTATCTTGAAATTGAAAATTGGAATAGAAAATGACCCACGGAATCTAAAAAAATAAATTTTCGTTTAATTAGCTTTCTGAGATTGAAATTTTTGGACATAAAAAATGATATTTTTCTTTCGTCCGCTAACTTCAGTCTTATTTTAGCGGAAAATTCAATAACTCAAAAACCATGACAGCTAAAAATTTTTGGTTTGGACAACAAATAACAATTTAAAGAGCTTTCTGAGATTCTTTTTTTTTGATTCGGACTGTGTCCGCAAAAGTAAAGAACGTTAATTTATTCCAAAATGACTTTTACAATTTTGATTAAAATTTGTATGTATGCTACAACAAGCAAGGTGGTACTTTGAATAAGGAAACATCTTTCATAGGCTTATAACGGTACTCCCCATAGAGACGTTTTTTTTCTGATTGTCTCAGTTTTTGTACAAAAGGTTCTAAAATTTTCGATTTGTTTTTTCTTTTTTTAAAAATAGTTTCATATTTTTTTCGAACATCTGATTAACTGCTTAACAACAAAAATTAATTTTGTATCCTAAGCCTTTTGAGAATTATACAAAAAAAAACTTCTTTTTAAATTTTACCAGTTACTTTTTGAATTATGTAAGATGTACAGGTGTTTTGGCAAACTTGTTACTTAATTTTTTATTTTTTTTGTTTCCTTCACAATAAAAAATATTAAAATATTTATTACGCATTTTTCCAACAAAAAAAATAAATAAACTTCAAAGTCAAGAAATAGCATCAGGGACAGGAAAAATTAAACACCTTTAAAAATGTACCCAAGCAACTAAAAAAGATATAAACATTATTTCAACGCAGTTCCAAAGAAGAGTATTTTTTCCAAGAATGAAAACTTTTAACATTTTTTTCTACCATCAGTATTAGCAGATAAATTATCGTTTACATGGAATAAGGTAGGCATACCAAAGTAAGTGTTTTCTTATATCATCGATAAGTAATATCAACTTTGAAGATAGAACCTTACAATTTTTTCCTGCCCTAGTATTACTTTTTAAATTTTCTTTGAAAATTATGGGAATCCCTGAAAAATATTTTTTATATTTCTTTTTATAATTATTTATCTTTCATAACGGAATCAAATGTCATACTAAGAATGCAGCCCAAAGCCCATGTTCAAGCCATTTTAACAATTAATTTAATATATTTTTTAATATTTTTCTTATATAATTATTTATTTTTAAAAACTTTATTTAATATACTATAACGTTAAATTTAATGCAGAAAAAACTTAATAATGTAAAAGGAACTAGTTTTAATTCTTCAAAAGGTCTACCTCCTACCTTTTTGACATTAAAAAATAAATAAATTATATTTTTGTTGACAATGGAAAGAAATTAATTTCGCTGCATTTGTGTCTTTTAATCTACACTTATTTCTATGGCGTACACAATCGGTAGGATATAGTAGGTACATCTTTACAAGAAACCATGAAAAAAAAAATTATCGCAGACTGCACACTTGACCTACATTTTTTACATCATCCAGTCGAAAAAAAAATGAAAAAAAAGAATACATAGCAATGTATCCCTTGATTGATGTGGCAGTAGAGAACAATTTTCTAAAAATTACTGACATGAACAAAACTACATGTGTTGCCAGTGCCTGATGCACTCACAAAATTTAATGAACTTTTATAATGTCCAACCTCTAGCACACATAATATTTTGTATAAATGTGTGTTAAGAATCTTCAAGGACTATTTATATAGACACTATAAAGCATGCAACAAACTATTCTTGTAGCAACAGCGGGTTTTGGTATAAAACCAACTTATATTTTACGAGCTCTCGAAAAGTGTAGAGGGTATGTACCTAAACATACCATAGTAACGAGAAAAACTCTTCTCAAAGTTTTACAATCTTATATGGTTGGATTTATAGAGTAGGTTGGTACTAAGTATAGGTATTCTGTATGTGGGTTTGCTCATTTTTTTTTGAAACAAATTACCGGAAAACTTTTTGAAGGACTCTACTTTTTTTAATTTCGATCGACTATTAAAAGCCAGCGAAAACATTTTTATGTTTCTTTAAGGTAAGCCAGAAGCTTTTGCTGTGACATTTTTTGCTGTATTACCTTCTTTTTATAGTCAAGATGCTTAAAATTGAGAGATTTACTTTCCGTCATGGTAAAAGCTGATGCAGAAGTAGCATGACTAAATTTAATCAGTTTTTCGAAATTTCTTATAAGAAGAGTCTTTTATGTAATTTTTGTAATTTTACGGCAATTAGATTATCAAGCGTCAGTTGTAGTGACGCGCAAAATACATCAGTTAAAATTAAATATAACCAGAACCTCTTCACCTAAGTCGATCAAGATGTTTGTGGTATATACTTTTCATAACAAAAATGCAAGTTCAACTGTGCTATGACAGCTACAATATTCTACAAATGTAGTTGCAATCATTTTTCTTCATTTTGCTTCTTGTACTTCCACGAAAGTAATACCAATAAATTATTTTGCAAAGTATATTACATAACGACATATTATACTAAAATTACAAGTATTGCACATGAAGATAATCCTCAGTAATTCTTCGAAATTTTATACGTACACATTTATTGACGTTTATAAATACAATTTCCTCATATAATTCTTCGTTTATCAGTTAAGTCACAAACTCAGGATTATTACATTGTATTTTGCATTCATATATTACACCAAATGATATAATGAATATTATTTATATTCAGGGTAGCAAGTATTCAATGAAAATGTATGGAAAACAACCCATTACAGATGTTTATCACAAGGTTAATTGATCTTAGAAAATTGCTTGCGACACTGACTTTGCATTTTTTTGTATTCATTTTATGCCGAGTAATTGTCATTGATTTAATTGTGCCTCTCCAAAACGAATCAATTAAACAGTTTGAGAATATGCAAGGACACACTGATAGAGCCATCTAGCTATATGTAAATATAAAGTTTTTTTTTTTTTTTGAAACGATGTTTATGATTATTTTGAAGAATTCACAGTTCACAGATTTAGTTAAAAAGTGATGCGATGTACAGTCCTTTTCAGGTTTCAGCAGAATTTAATTAAACAATTGAGGTGGTGGGTGAAAATTCATTTTTGAGAAAGCTCCTCATAGACTCTCATAGACTATTTGAATCTTTGGCTCATCAGAACTAATCTGTTTTAATAACACTGATTGAGCAACAATTTCATAACAACTTTGTAATTATTGTAATGGAAAACATTAAGTAGAACTTATAATCTAAGCATTTTGTGTTAAAACTGATATTTTGTGATAAATTTATTTAATGAAAATAATATCTGTAAGCTTGTAACTTATTTTAACGTTTCACCATTAAAATGTTCTAAAAATGTTTTCAACATAAAAATGTTTTTAAGGAATATCGTTCTATCTCTAGTGGTGGACTTTAACCTTCTCGGGGTTTTGGTGGCCTCTTGAAATGAGGCCTTATATTCTGTGGGAAAAAGACAACACAAACTTCTGGCTTTCCTTTCGCGTGAGCTACTTTTTCACTTTTTCTATGATCGTAACAACGTCATGTCTGATTGTTGTCTCGAGGTCGATTTTTTAAAAATCCTAAACTTGCCCTGTAGTAACTTTGTATATCACAAGTTACAAAAAGAAAATTTCAAAAAAAAAGAAATCTAAATTTGTAAGTTTAATTTTGAAAGTTTATTTTACGATCTTATGACTTGATTTCAACTGCTGACTTCTTCCAAAACTGCAATCGCGTTACCGAAACATTTTTATCCAATTTTATTCAAAAATTTAACTATTCTTGTTTAAATTAAGAAAGTGTATGGAAATATTTTAATCAAAATGTTTTTTTGCATTAATACATATAAATAGATATATATTGGTCAGGAGAGTATTATTTTCTATTGAACCGACCGCTTATTGCATCAGTCATCGAATTTAAGTTATATAAACTTATATCTTGGGAAATTTTCTTAAGTATATAAATCAACTGATAATTTGAACTACTTAAATTAAGGATATAATACTGGGATCGGCCGATTTGTTTATGTTGGTTGTTGTAACTGCTTTTATTTGATGATTTTAATGCCAGCTCTTGTTCTTTATAGTGGACAGTTATAGTTTTCAGTACAAAACGATTGTATTTCTGAAAATTACCAACAGCTGAAATCAATGCTAACAAAAATTCAGTAAATCCTACAACTGCAGACCAAGATATACATAAACTTTTAAAGCACGTACGAAAATTTTCCAATTTCTGTGAAAGTTTTTGCTCTCCCAATAGGAAACGGTCCAATTGGATTTCATGACGTCATGTTTGCAGATGACAAATTCACCTTTTTTACCTTAATAAAAAGGTAGTTACACTTAACCTCCATTAACGATAAATACACTTGATTCAAATCCTGAGATCAATATTTTATATGAAAAAATTGCCAATTTCCTTACTTATATTTATTTATTACAAGCATAAATATGTTCATAAATAAACACCTTCAATTATTATTATTGCTTCGTTTCTTTATTTTAGTTTCAATAAAAACAAAAATGTGAAAAAAACTCTTTTAAGTACTTATATTTCCTAAATTGCTTCAGAATATAATCTTTTAAGACCAAGGTTAAACCGAGACTAATCACAAAATGATGAAATTTTGCAACACAAGAAGCGGCTTATAAATTAAATTAAAAAAATCCTTCTTTCTTTATGTACTTTGCATAAACAAAAAAACAAATAAGAACAAGCTGCATGGAAACAAAAACAAAAAAAAAACAATTCCAATTACATTTTATATTTATCCTAGTTAAACACGTACCTATACCAAACTCTTATCCTAATGAAACGTTTTCATAACATTTTCTTATGTTGTATAGACTTTTATATTCAAAAGCAAAAGGTTTTCTCGTTTCTTTTATTTTGGTGAATAAAAAAAAAAAAAAAAATCAAGAGTTATTATGGAACAAAAATGTCAACAAGGTAGGAGTTGCTTTCAACGATGCTGCTAAGTGTTGTAGGTTGATGGGAAGCCTATATATTTTAACTTATTTGATTATGCAACAGCATTGCTTGAGAGTAATCCCCTTTCAGCAAAAGGTGGAGATTTGTGAAAGCAATTCAGCAAAAAGTAAATGTTGTCTTCTTCAAATTCTACTTAATATCGCAAGGACATTGTGTAACAAGAAGAAGAAATGTATCTTTGATTCATGGCCTAGAGATTGTGACATTGCTTTTCTTAGAATTATTGCCTTGTTAAAGACAAAAAAAGAATCCATTAAATACGTCTAACGAAATGTCGTTTAATGAGAATTTGTTGAAAACAAAACATTGGATTTGTGTGTTTTTGCAGTCACACCCGCCTAAATTAAAGAAAAACAAAAATTATGTCTTTTTTTGATTTTTAAATCACTAATTTCTGGTAACAGCGAAAATATTTTTGTATAAATCATTGCTCGGTATCTAGTATAATTTGTTTTTATTTTAAGTGAATTAGCTTTTGCTAATCTCCTCACCGAAAATGTATCACCACTAAGTTTTATACAAAAAATCAGTATTCTCGGCAGTGATTTCTAACAAAAAGATAACAAATTACCACATTTCCAATTTTTAAAAAGTCTATTTGTTGCCGCATTCTAAAAACGTCAGTCACATTTTTTTTTTGTTTACTTTATTTGCAGTGAAAGTGACTTCGTATTATATCCGAGTTCGACTGTAATATCAACTTAAAAGATCAACTTCTTTATTTTCATGGCACAATATCTCGATTTTGGAAAGAGACAGACAAATAATACACCAAGAAAGTAGATCCTGGAAACATTGAATAAAGAAAATAGAACAGAGTACACTCGTGTAGACAGTATTTATTTTTCTTGTTTTGAAAATCAAAACAAAATAAACACAAGACGAGCATTTGAAAACAAAAGACAAGAGAATCAGACGTGAAATGGCAGACAATTTTGTTTATGAAGAAAAATAAAATAAAATAAAATACACAAATGAAAAAAATACAAGATAAAGAACAAAAATGTGCATAAACAAAACTTCATTTGAAAAAAAAAAACAGTACTTCTCAGATATATATAAGCTATAATAATAATAATAATAATTTGTGTCATGGACAAATGAATGCACTTTGATGAGGAAAATATGTATCTTATTTCATGGATAATTTAGCATTGTTGTGTGCAGTTGTTTGGTTTCAATTTGAGGAAACAACAACTTATAATTATTTATGTGCGGATTACGTAATATTAAAATAAAAAAAAAAGAAACTTAATAAATTTCATACATTGATACCTTATACTTGTTGAAACACCCATATTCTATTGTAAATAATTAAGTGATGGCCTCCAGACATAGACTTGTTAAATGAAACTTTGCTCAGTTTGAGTAAAGAATTCAAACAAAATCGGATTGCTCTGTTCGGCTTTGCATGACACATAATGGTTAAGGTAATTCATATTTTTCAGGAGAACAATTTTTTATAGCGACAATATCCAAAATTAATTATTAATTAAGAATAGCTTATCACTTACGTATACAGTCCGTAGCACTTGAATAGCCTCACTTATAGCACATTCTAAAATCGGCGTTTTTTGTACCTCTTTTGTATAATTTTGAGCTAAATTTCAGTGAGCAGTAAGGTGTTGCTGTTGTTGCCATTTTTTTTTTTTTTTTTTGTCCATCGAAAACACTTTTTGATACACAGGCGTGGACAGACAAATAATACCATGACTGGTCCAAAATGTTGTTTTCGTGGTTTACGAAATTGTTAAAACACAAGAAATTGCGTCGAATTCAATTCTCAGTAATGATAGACGTTATACATATTCTAATGAAATCAAAAAGGGGCTTTATATCTTCAATATGACTAACCCACAGAAAATGGGCCTACACTCATTCAAACATAACCATTTTTTGTAGTTTTTTGAAGATTTTTTTCTCGTCAGGCTCTTTTTAATTACTTTCAATGTATTGGTTAGGGTACTTGTAAGCTTCATAAAATTGAATGGAGCAGCCCATATTTGTGTCATAATTGTGTTCTATGTACCTAAATATAATTTTGTGTATGATTTCATACAATTTTGATAATTTTTAGGGGTCACTACCGACCTTTGAACTTTTGCACATTGTGGGTGGAATTAAAATTTCGAAAACTTGTCATAACGCCTCTGAGTTGGTTTTTTGGTATTAAGGAAGATAATGTGTAAAATTTCGCTTGATTTCGGCTAATTTTAGGGGTACCAACAGATATGTTTCAAATTTTGTTCACATTTTTTAGCAAAATCTTAAAAAATACATAAATTGTCAGACGGTACCCCTAAAAGTTGCCGAAATCAAGCGAAATCTTACAGATTATCTTATCTTAATACCATACACCCAAATTAGATATAACATGACAATTTTTTGAAATTTTGACTCTGGGGTCCACCCACATTGTGCGAAAATTCAAAAGTCGGTAGCGACCCATAAAAATTGTAAAAATTGTATGAAATTATATTTAGGTGTATAGATAGAACACAAATAGACGATGCCCCCTTAAATTTTATGAAATTTAGATTTTAAGAAGCACCTTAGTATTGGTACTTTGTATTTAAATGCCAAGTTTTCTATTCATGAAATAATTCAAAATCGAAATTTTGATCAAATATGTAATTTCAATCAAGAAAAAGCTATTTACAATAGGTCCATCAGCTTTGTCTATCCGTTTACCTATTTATACGCACCTACGCATACAGATTCAACGGCTGATTAGATTGGTAAAAAAAACTTCGTTATAATTGGTTTTTAGACATGCTTTACAAGTGTTATTGAAATTTTGCTTTTAGGACCAACAATTTTTAATGCAAGCATTTTTTGTATGGGAGAAGGATTTTATTTCCCTCCGTTTTAAAAGAGTTGGCAAGGTTTGCAGATGGTAAAAACAACGACAGAATAAGGTTTTTGAATAATTGACGTTGAGTCAGGATTATAAAGTAAATAGTACGAGTACTTAAAACAACAGTTTTTGCCACAAAATCCATAAATGAGGTAAGTTTTAAAAATTTCGAAATATTAGGTTTTTTGTATGAGCGCACACGTATACAGTATATTCGGTAGTCAGTATTAAGACTGAATTTAATAATTATGTTTTTCCAAAATTTTCCTCGAAAAAGCGAAGAATGTTGAAAATTAATTTACGTTCATTAAATAATTACAAGAAACTTGCTTATCAAAAAAATTGGTTTTAGTAAATAGTTTGAACAATTATTTTGAAATTATAAGATTTTTAACTGGAACAAATAATTTAAAAAAATTGAAAAAATTTGTATATTTTTAAAAGAAAGATATGTGTTCTTAAAATTTTTTCAAAGATTGACCATAGCCTTAGAGTATCATTATTTACACTCTAAATTCACAATTTATTTCCTTATAGTTTGGAGATAAAGAGCGAATGTTCTGAATATTTAAAAATTCAATCTGTACTTTCATCATATTTTCCAAAATGATAACAAAACAAACTGGATACTGTTTAGAGAAGTAAAATTCAATATCCCCCAATAAAATAAGCGTCTGAATCATAATGTGATCCATCAGATATCCTTTCTTCTCGATAATAAAACTTTTCAACCTATTTTCCTCCATCATATATGACTTCCCTATAGCAAAGATAACATTTTTATATTTTAGTTCAATATGCGTGGAATCCGAATGGAACTATGTGTGTATCCTTTTTCATGATTATTACAATTTCCTTTTTTTTTTTTGAAAAGCAGCATTTTATTTTAACAAATTGTATCCTTTAACCAAATAACATCACGGATTCACCAAGCATATTCTCAATTGAAAGGGTTTACTTCAATCTAATAACAATAAAGAGTTCAACATGGTAAAGGACAAAGTAGGTACGAAAGTATGTATTTTCTTTAGAAGAACATTCCAACAAAAAGAGGAAGAAAAAACGCCATTTGTTAAGAAATTGTTTAAGCACGATGCTTTTGTTATAATAAATTATTGTAATTCAACATCGTCATCCTTGCGTGGCAAACTTTTTTTTTTGTTTTGTTAATTTTGTGTTGTTTTGAATTCACCTATTGTTAAGGGGAAACTTAACGCTGCTGTCGCCACCGATGGCTAGAACCCGTTTATTTAAAATAACACGAGAAATACGTTAATACCACCCAAAGAGAGGTAGAGGTTTTGGTATAAAGGTCAAGGTTGAGTTGCGTTTTCTTGAGGAATGTCACCGAGAGAGTTGAAAAGCGAACAATTGAGCTTTATATTAAGGCCCTCCACAAACGAAGCGTTGGATTAGGTTTTGTTGTTGCTTCTATTAATAAGTTTATTATTATCCTTCGTCCATATGAAAAAGTAACTTCCCAGTTATGAACTTAACTCCCTTACTTTCATTTCCAGAGGAAAAATGATTGAAAGGTTTCATTTGTCATCTGTTAAATTTTACTTCTTCTTCCCGTATCCCCATACATGTTTCTTGAAATTGGATATAAAGGAAAACATGAACAATATAAAGACTCTTCATCTTGAAACAAATTCGGCGAAAATATTGATCCCCTCTTCACACATCGAACGAAAAGTTTTAAAACTCTACCGAGGCGTTCATTCACATCGAACATACAAGAAAAAATTCAATGTTCATAGGAACTTTCAACTAAAATCCTTTCCATTTAAGTTAAAGTTCCAAAGAAAGTTTATTATTTGGTTCCTGTGAACCTCCTGAGAAAAAAAAAATAAAAGAAAAGTTCGAAAGAAAGGTTCGTTAGATGTTTTGTCATAAGCTTCTTTGTAATTGTGAAAACTTAAAAAGTATGAAAAAACAAAGTTGTTTTCGGACTTAATAAGTTTCTGATCCAAAACTAAAGTTTGCCTGTGGGAAATAATATAAAGGCCGCCTTAAGTTTTCACAGAACAGAGAAAATAATCTACAAGTCAGAAATGTTTGTATTTTCTAACAATAAATGCGAAGGTGGAATTAATTAACACACGACGTGTAATTGTCTGCATGACTTAGGTAGGAATATTCAAATAAGTTTCGAAATATTAATTTGTCATAAAAGTTGAAAACTTTTTTTTTGTAACAGGGAATGTGTGCATGTTTGTATTGTAAGTGAATTTTCTTTAGAATCGATTAAGAAAAGAATTGCGATTTTTAAAAGTAACTCAAAAATCAAATAAGCTATTCTGAAAATTCAGTTTACTTTTCAAAATATGGATGCAACAGTCTTTGACATAACCTTAATTTTAGCCGACCATCTCGTGTCTGATAGTTTGTGCAGCTATTTAAATAGGTCTAGTAATTGGTCGACATAATATTGTAGAAAGAAGTCTTAGCTACTTTAGGTACTGTTTTCAACAAGCGAAAACGTAAACATTTCAATTCACCCGCCTGAAAAACTTGGAAAACTTAAAAACATGTTTTGGAAACCCTTGATTTTGGTTTCAAAAAACAATTTTTTAACTTTTTTCTGCTAACAAAATGCGCTAGCTATTTTATCGTAGATAGAATCAACGGTTAGGTTGCTAAATCCTCTTTTTTTAAGTTTTTAAAAATTAATATTAAACACGTGACTTAAATAAATAATGGAGGAAAAATATCAGACCCATCAAAAAAGTTATAGAGGGATCACAAGTCAGTTAAAATTTTTTTAATTAATTAGTAATTAGGTAAAATTTGATAAAAACTGCAAAACAATTGAAAATTTTGCGGTTCAAATTGTGGTTGATTTCCGTTTCAGTTAATTGGCCTTGACTGTAGATATAATATTACATTCGTTTTTACATCAGATTAAAATTCTCATAATTTATTAGCACTCTTAGTCGCTGAATCTTCATTATACATTTCTTCGAACCAAAAAAAAAAAAATATAAAAGCCATTTTAAAGGCGACCATTAGGATACAAATTGTCACTTAATCACATTAAATTACATTTAAATTCTAAAATATGAGTTTAACAAGGACAAAAATGTGTACATTGTACATAGTAGGTATTTTTTTTTTTCATTAATAATAATTTCTTCTTAATTTGAAATTAAGCTTTAGATGACTTTGTAGAAAGTTTTTCCATTGAGTGTTATCCCCAAAAGGCATATTCATTCTATTAACACACCGGACATGCCAACAGCTCATCTATCCTCATTTCCTACTTTATACCTTTCCTAGGATTTATAATTAAATTTAAAGGACAAACAAAACAAAAAAAAAAAAAAGGAAGAAGACTGAGATATCCTGTACACCAAGACCACCATGAAATAAGCCCCAAGCATTTCAGTCTTTGATGGGGGATCAATCTAAGACGCACTTCGAGAGAAATATGTCGGAAGGACCAAAATAAGTAAAAAAAAAACAAAATCCATTTGTCCCATATATCCTTCAATAAGGATCAAATAATGTAGAAGCAGAAGATATCGATAAATTTATGTATTAAAGTTGATTGATATTAAATTTTTTTTTGTATTTGTACATTGTACTCACCAAGGAAAGTATAGCTGGCACGTGCTTCACTTAAAGATGATAAATATCCTTTTTTGTTTGTTTATTTTGTTTTCTTTTTTGTTGTGTTGCTTATTTCGACTCACAATTTATCACAATTTTAAAAAAGAAAGAAAGTCAATTCAGGGATGTATGTATGAAGTTTTCAAAAGCACTTAACCAGGACACAATCGTTTTCAACTTTTTCACTATATTTTCTTTCACTTCTCATATTTTTTTTTGTTTATTTTATGTTGTTTTCTTTTGAAAAAGAGGCCTTTTTTTAATTTAAATTTAACTTTTTTTTCACCTGCATTTTTTTTTTACTGTGAGACAATTCTCTAGTCCTTTATGATGAATGAAAAAATAACAAATGATATTATTTGCACATCGACATCAGATACCAGACAATTTCATTTTAGTACTAGTGTACTCGGAATTAGGACGCAGGTTTGGTCATGGAATATGGAAGAACTATTTTTTGTATAAATGTATGTTAAGGATATTCTCTGGATTATACTCTCTGTTTCTCTATACACTAATTCATTGGTGATGGCCTAGTTAAAAGTCAGCAGCCTCTCTCTCTCGAAAGGTGAAAATTCATGAATGAAAATGAACGTTTTTGCGATTGAGCAGGAGCAAAAATATCTCAAGGATATTATATGCTTTGTAAAGGGAAACTGGGCTTATACTAGTGAAGACTTTTAAAGTTTTGCTCTTCCTCTCTCACTATTTCTCTTTCTCTTTGACCTCAAAAATGGAATAAAAATCCTCTAAAAACGTGTAAAGGATGTTGTTGTATTTCTTATTATATTGAGCATCTATACATTTCTATCTACAAAAGAAAAAAAATTATAGTGTTCGGAGAACGTGTTGTACTCTGGGGGTTCCACAAAAAAAAAAACATTAAAATCAATGAAAAATTATGGTAAGGTAAATTTTGTTGATGCATATTTTCAAACATTACACAAAAGTTACTGCGGAAATTGAGATTTAAAAAAAAAATATTTAATTTTCGTAGATTTCTAAGTTTAAGTAGTAGCAATGGAAGACGATTTTGTGTTTCAGTGACCGTTTCGAGTGATTAGAAATGAAATTTTATGACAACGTATTTATTTTTGGTGAAGCTGACAAAAATTATATCGCTTATAAGTCTCATATGCGATTACCAACCAGCATAAAGGAATGTCAACAATGAATCTGCTTTAAAAAAAAACCCAAGGGCTTTTGTCATCGACCTTGACCGCACATTAAGTAGTTTTAAGAGATTTTGGACTTGTTAAAAGAGTAGGTAGCGTGTGGCTACACAAATGTTTTAAAAACTTAAATGTAGAGCAGCGAAATCTCAAACGACAAAATCTCTAAATCATAATAGTCAACAACCAAAACATCCTGAATTAGGGGATTAAGTCTTTTGAAAACTTTAAACCATATGGCAACTAATTGAATTCTAAATTTTCATGTAATTAAAATGAAACAAAAGGGGGATCAACATTTTACAACGAAAATCCCAAGTTGTGTGACTGCGTACGCAACAGCTTGATAATAGTGTTTAGATATCACAAAATCCTGCATTGAAAAAAAAAATAATGGTGAAGTACGAAGAAATTCAGTTTTTCGGTGTGTGTTATAAAATTGTTCGTTCTTGTTGATTCTCACTTTTTCAAGTGAGTCTTTTTATGTATTCTTAATATTTAACTGCACAAAAAGAAAGATTAACAAAAAATCAATGTAAACCACTTTGGTTTAGATGACTATTTTTCGGAATGATTATGGTTTTAAGATGAACATTTTAAAATCAAACAAATCGTTTTTAAAAATTGCATTTACTGGGATTCGAACCAGTGTTTTTTTTTTAATCACTCTAATGTAAGTACATATTTTGTGAAGTATATCCTGATTTTAGGAATTCAAATTAAGTTATTTTAGGTAAATAATAGTTATTTTACCTTTTATGCAGAGTGTCCGGTCAACATTGGATAATCATGAAATGGAGTAAGACCCACTGCCTTATTGCGAGGGTCTACTCAAAGTAGAATTGAAGTCGAATAGAAAAATATCTATTAACGATATTGCAAGCTTCGGTTGCTATAGATACTTTTCTATTCCAATTTTATTCATTATATCGTTTATTGTTAGATATTTGAATCAAATTTCTCAATAATTTGAGTAGATTCGGCTTTTGCTTTTTACTTGCGATATACATATGTACATACATACATAAGTACTATATCAAGATATGCATTCGTAAACAAAAAAAAGTTGAGATAACAATCAAACATGACATTACGATGATAGAGAATGAGAAAAAAATGGGTCCGACAAATTTGTCTATCTGTCTGTCTGTATGTATCAGAAGCCACAGCCGAAACGGATGGGTCGATATACTTCAAACTTGGTATGTGGCGTTTTTTGAAGACTATCTCCAGACATTTTTTGAATGATTTTTTTTTTACCAAAAATAACGTTAGGCACGTGTCATACACCGGTTTTAAAAAAAAATCATTTTTTTCCTACGATTTTGATTAAAAAAATTTGGTAAATTTTTTGAAAAAGGTCTTTCTTTAAATGAAAACCATTTTTTTCAAAAACCGGTATTAAAAAACCACTCTAACGATTTTCAAATTTTTTCTTCTAAAATTTATCATTATAGAAGAAATCAAATTGCATACTTCGATTTGAAGTTAAATTCATTTAGAATGCTGTTTTAATCATTTGAAAATCGAATTTTATGGTTTTTGAATTTTTTGGCACAGTTTGGCAGAGTTAGAGCCAGTCAAAGGGAAAACCAATACAAATCATAAAAACCGTTATAAGTCTAAAACGGAGCGAGAACAAGCAAATTACCTCTTGAGTTTTTCGACTTAAAATGACCTCAGGAACCCATGGTTTTCTTCTGCGGCGGTGATGTCGGGACACCCTGTATAGTACCTATTGACAAGTAAAAAACAAATATTTGAAAGCTATTCGATGATTTCTCATGTTTACCACAATAATTATTTGTGGATAGCTTCAGATTCGTGCTCAGCACCAAAAAAAAACACAAAGTTAGTCATTGAAAATTATTATTTCAGATCTTTCCAAACCAAAATACGATTTTCCACTACTACAAAGAACTACGAGTATATTGGACAACTCAAAATTTTGACTCTTGCAATGTTTTTGCTCGGAAAACAAATTTTTCACACCTCATTAATAGTTTTTTAATAAATTATTTGCTAATGAAGAAATTCGACGTTAAATGAACAAAAAAAAAACGGATT
This sequence comes from Meliscaeva auricollis, assembly GCA_948107695.1. Lineage (NCBI taxonomy): Eukaryota > Metazoa > Arthropoda > Insecta > Diptera > Syrphidae > Meliscaeva > Meliscaeva auricollis. Next base: position 28,365,290 of record OX403618.1, read on the forward strand.
TTTGGCATGTTTATATCACTATATCTCGAAAACGTAATGTGCTAGAGTATTGTTAACCTCAGATTCAAATTAATTGAGCTAAAATCTCTTTGAAAGTATATTTTGTTTTGAAGGCGACTTTCATTGCAGACCAGTGATTATTACAATAAGACAGTTTTTGCTATTAAGCACCACTAGATATGGAATCTTACTACAGTCTGTCAAAGCTATTCAAATCCAGAAATCTAACCATAACTTCAAAACTGCTGCTGTACAGGACCATGGTCCTGCCAGTACTCATGTATGGATCCGAGACTTGGGTGCTTAGCAAAAGGCACTGTGACCTCTTAGCCGCGTTCGAAAGAAAAGTCTTACGAAGACTTGTTGGCCCCATATGTGAGGAAGGACGATTCCGGAGACGGTACAATCATGAGTTGTACGCAATCTACCTTGAAGCAGACATAGTGACAAAAATTAAGCTCGGTAGACTCCGGTGGGGAGGGCACCTAGCTCGTATGAGCGAACAGGAACCTGCCCGGAAAGTCTTTTGCGGTACATTCTATGGTAGACGGCAGCGTGGTAGACCATGCTTGCGCTGGAGAGATGGCGTAGACCAGGACGCCCAAAGCCTTGGGGTGCGCAGCTGGATGGCGTTGGCTCGAGACCGGGATAGGTGGAGAGACTTGTTGAAAGAGGCCAGGACCGGACCCCGGTTGTCGAGCCGATGATGATGATGATGAGAAATGGAATCTTCTATGCATTTCAAATTTAAATTAAAAAAGAACACCTACCGGATACCAATTTTATTGTATTTTTGCATCTGATAAGAAAATGAAATAAATTTTATCTTTTATGATGGAATTAAGCTGGATATAATAAATTGAATTAAATACACGGCAAATTGTCCTGACCGAAAATGCAAACTGAATGGGTAACTAATTTAATCATTAACACCACACTTCCTAATTAAATCAAGAGTTGTTGTGCAAACCAAATCAAATTAAATAAAACGTTACCATTAACCTCCAGTGTGTAGGTTATACCTTATACCTACTCAAAAAAATTTTAGACACTGAAGGGGTATTTTTTTTTTTTTGTTGTTGTTGTTGATAACCCGTCAAAATTTTCTTAGTTTAAAAATCCATAGATACATTCTACTTCTAGATACTTCCATCTTTTTAATTCAGGATTTATTCAATGAATTCACTTTAAAAACAAAAACATTATTTCACTAGCAAAAGTGTCTCCCGCAGCATATTTACTGTTACTTTCTTGTTAGATAAATGTAGGTATCTGCAAGAAATCCAATCACTTCTTATTTTTTTTTTTATTCTCACTTCATATTATTTCTAACTGGATTTGTATCTTAAGACTTAGCCACGGACCAGCCCGTCTATACATTTTTTTCCCCCGTTACTTGGGATTTGAAACAACTTTTTCAATAACAACAAAGGTATCAAAACAACAACTTCGATCTCAACGATTGAACTCTGAACGATTGATAATTACATAGAAAAAGGAAATAAATAACTGCGAATGCGCAATACAGCATCCATCTATTGTCGAAACAAAGCAATCTAATGAAAACAAAAAAAAAAAAAAATGTACCGAAAAAATCAAAGAAACTTTTAATAAAATAAGTTTACGCTGCAGATAGGTACCATGTCAAATCTTAAAAATACATTCAGAGAAATATAAACAAATTTAATTTTCGCAAAAGATTGAGATAAGATATTTTCGCAAAACATTAAAGATGAATAAAATATGAAAACAAAATTTATACACAACCACAAGTAGAGAGGTACATAATAATCAGAAATATTTTCGGAAGATAGAAAAAAAAGAAAAAATGTAGGTATCTAATATCGAATATAGGTGAATTCTTAAAAGATGAAAGTATCTTTTTCATTAAAGATAAAAGATACTTTTTTTACAGGTAGAATATTAGAGAAAATTAATCCAAACCTAGAATAATTAATTGGGATTTATGTATTTTATCATCAACGCACAACACAAAACATTAACCGAGAAAAACAAGCCAAACGTACGAATGGATACGACTTTTTTAACCGTCAACCGTTAATGCAGAGGTAAACTGAGAGACTGTTCGCCGCTTTTGTGTTTCGAAATAAATTCAAGTTTTTTTTTTTTTGCCTTCATATAGTTTGGATGAACTCAATTGGATTTTATATTAATATTTTTTTTTCTTTTTATTTTCAATCCAGAAGCCTTATCTTATAGGTACTTTCAAAAGAGGCAAAACACATTTTTATTGATGAATAATAAAATTATTGTACTACCCCTGAATATAAATCCCTTATCATCAATAATTTGCCCTTTGATTAATAATATTTTACATCTGTTCAATTTCTTCCAATATCATCAGTAGCCTTAGCAAAGCAGCTGTTTCCCCCTTCATGTTTGTAGCATTTTGTCATTTCCCATAGATACATTTTAATTCATTTTGAATGAATTTGATGAATTTGATGAATTTGTTGCTAAGCATTCCAATTTATTGATTCATTTTTGTACTCGTGCACTAGAATCTTATTCCATTTGATTGTTTTTTTTTTTGTTTTGTTTTGTTTTTGTTTATAAAAAAATTCAATTGGGAATTAGAGTGAATAGAAATGAATTTGCGATATTTATTGAAACAGAGCCAAATGAATTTGTTGCTATAGTTTTGTGGTTTGTTGATGTTATAATGAATACGCCAACACGCGATGTTAACGAGAACAAGGTGTGAAGATGTTGATAAATATACAACTTCTCTATGAAAATGATAGCATGATAGATGAAAAAATGTATCTTTTGTGTCCCATTTTGCTTTCCATTGATCTTATTTTATAAATTCAGTTGACTGGGTGAATTTTTGAATTTTTTTTGTTGGACTTTGAACTCCAGTGAATGACACATTATGAAACAAAAGACTGGGTACGTCATTTAATTTAGGTACTTTGTGATTTTTGTACGGAAACAAACAAAATACATTTGGGCGTTCAGTTATTGGTGTGTGTAAGACGAAAAATGTTATGGCGTCCCGGGTCTAAGTATCAGCGACTAGTCCGTCAAATATAATGGCCACTCTGAATATCACGGATTATCCCGATAGATACATATCACGGTTTGATATACTAATATTAGTTTCCCCCGTATATGTATGTCATGGGTTGCCACTTTGAGTATAATGGATTTTCCAGGTAAGTATTCCTATTTCACCGTTAATAATCATGTAGGATTGTAGGCATACCTTATACGTAAAAAAATATCTGTCATGCACAACAAGAACTTTTTCCACTGCTGGTGGAAGAAGTCTAATTATTTTTGCAATAGCTTTTTAATCATTTTTTTGGTGACAAGCAGTATTATCTACAGCCGTGTTTTTTCAAAACAAAAACAAATTTGACTACCTATTCAGCATTTATTTTGTTTTTGTTTTGCGCAAAAAATGAAAAACTGAGTAGCTTATAATACCAACTGGTTAAACTGTGTTATTTAAATTTAATCTTTTTAAACTGGTAGTGGCAAATTGTGATTGAATGTAGTCTTACCATAATTTGTATGGCATTCTCTTATGCGACTCTCCTAAGACCTAAAACATGGGTCACACTTTGCTAGTGCCAGCCGCTGAAAAATTGCCATCGCCACTGCTTGCCACCTAAGGTTTAACATGCTTCAGTTTGACAGCTGGTAGCTTCTGGCCTGTTTGCAAGAGTTGAACATGTTTAAGCCTAGTCACTGATAAAATGAGCGCTAGTTGATCCCATTTGTGGTCACACCAATCTAATAGCAGGCTCAATTCATAAGTGGCAACCAATTGAGTGCGACCCAATTGAGTGTGAGCTGCTTATTTGCAAAATGTAAAAATTTTTGTAAATTCATTACAAGACATTGTCGATATCTATTAGACAGGCGTGACAGTGAATAGTTAAATGTTCCGTTTCATTGATTTTCCATTCACAATCACACACACCATTGATTACTCTTTGATAAGACATATGTATTCACCAGTCACCACCCCTAATGGTGATGTTGTAATTCTTTTGCATGATGTACAAACATATGACACTTAATTTTTCAAAATGCCTAATACCATCTTCTTAAATGAATTTAACCTTTAAACGAAATATGGTATTTGATTTCTTCTATAAAAATGAATTTTAGGGACAAAATCTTAGAAAATCTTTATAGTTGTTTTTTTTTTTTATAATTTTTTATGTAAAATGTTCTTAACTATTTTCAAATACGAAATTGTTTGGCCATATTTAACCAATTTTATTTATTAACGTTTAAAAACAAAATTCCAAAAAAGTGGGGTACAAAAACCTTGTTTTTTTAATCCGCAGAACTTGTTATAGACCAGTGCCAAGAAAATTAATTATAAGCAGGATATGGATGGTGGGAAAAATAGGTAAAATGGTAGGTATATGGTTTGAATTGGGGTATTTGGAAAACTATTTTGTCTGCGAAAACGATTTTAGAGAGATTTACTTTGTTTGAACTCAAAACTGGAAGCAAAATCTAATCCTTTAAGGTTAAATATGTCCAAAAACTGTAGAAATATTGAAAATTTCGTGTTTTTGTTACTATTTTCACTATGCTGCTTAATAAAATTGTATTGCGAACTTCAGATTTGGATTCAGCATCCTCCAAAAACACAAAGTAACAAAGAAATAAAAACTACCTCAAAACTGTACCCCTATAGGAACCTTTTTGTTCACAAAACTAGGGACTGTATTAAATGTGAATTTAAATAGGTAAAATAAAATGTGAATTTTCCAAGATTTTTTAATCTCTTGAAAACGACTGCCTTAAAATGATTTTTTTATAGGAAAATTAAATAAGTACGTAAAGTTACAAAGTTATAGCGACATACTTTTTCAAAAACCGCTTTGGCATTGTTATGACCATCTTTCGAAGAGACCATGTGAACACTATATTAAAATAGTGCAATTTGAATCCGTTAAAAATGTTCTCTTACAGTATAAATTAAGTCTAAGCTCTGTGCCTAAAATCGGTAAACGACTATCACATAAGTCATGCCATATGCATATCTCAAATTCAGCCTGATAAGTGAAATTTAAAAATTATTAGAACGATTAACAATTTTTTGCAACTTTAACTAAATAAGTAAGCAGGTACGTGGTACGTCGTGTTTCGTGTATTTTGTTTACTATAAGAATTAAAAAAAAACAATGCCGTAGCAAAACATTGGTAAGAAGTTTTTATATCTTGACTTGTTCTTCACTTGATTGATGAGGTTTGCAAAAAAAAGTCCATAATGATATGTTCATAAAAAAAGTGGTTTTTAAGGGCAATAATTGAAGTTTCCAGTATGGGTCACAGGTCACAGCTACACGTCGTTTTTTTAATACAAAACTAATCAAACGTAAAAGTAATTGTTATTGAATAACCAATAGCACCTAATGGACTAATACACGTTTTAACCCTCAAAGCAAATCTAACAAATTTAATCCACCCATTCAATACAAATAGAATACCGAACAAAGCATTTAATTTCTATATGCATCCATATTATAATTGATCATGATCATGAGTGAATCAAACGAGTCATCGAAAATTCGAAAAGATCAACAAAGACAATATTCTTTGTTTCAGTTGAGTTCCTTGGTTTTTGCTAAACGAGCAAATTCGGATTACATTGGCTGTCAATTTATTTATCAGCAATGTCGCGTGCAAGTAAATGATAAGTATAACTACGGTTGTAGTACATACATATATTGTGTGTAACCCGTTTTGAGGTTAATTTACTTGATCTGAGTACTAAACTACATAACGAAAAAAAAACGCATGAAAATCACGGTTCAGATTAACTTTTATAAAAAAAAAATAAAAACAAAACAGACAATGTCTGTAATTGAAAATATTTTAATGGAAAAAACAACAAGTCAGTAATTGCTTCTGAGATCATGTAAGTGCATGTGTACTCAGTTTGCACTTGCAAAAGTTCACAGTTGATGTGAGTGTTACTATATAAAATTATTAGTTGAATATAATCAGAGACATTCTGAAGCAATTATGACGTGATGTGTTTAGTGTTTTTTTTTGTACTGAAAGGGGATTTTAATAGCACTTTTATGATTTTATCATTTAGTTTTAAAATATTTTCTTTTATTATGAGTCAAATTAAAAAAAAAAACAATTATTGCTTTATTTTATTACAAGTCATCATGTTTGATATTGTAGAGAGTGGAAATTACTAACATTACGATTTTTAATTGACTATTTTGATCTGTAACATCATTTAAACACATTTTTTTTCAAATTAAAAAAATAATTTATTTTTATTTTAGTAGTTTCATTCAACATTATGATTGGGCGCATTCACTTATTTAGTGACTACGTAGTCGAAAATCAACTAGCTTTTGGAATGCAAAATTTGCACTACAAAGCACTATGAAAACAGAAATATTTGTGTTCTGAGAACTTTGAATAAATATCAATGTAAATTCTATCGTTCTGCGTGTTGCATAAAAAAAAAACATTACCTGATAAAATTTTGTTACATATTTCATCTGAATCTTCAATTTCGTACCTAATGGTTCCATTATCCATCGTCAATTTCATTTTTAAATTAATTTTTCACCAAAATAAAATCAAAAAACAAAACAAAAACCAAAACAAAACTTCTTTTAACAGCTGATTTTGAAATGTCAACTATCTTTGAAGCCGAAATTTTTACACTAAGTCGGAGGGGAATATTTCATCTCATTTTTTAGTAGTTGTCAGCCAATCAAAATGAGTTGACTACGTAGTCACTAGACTAGTGATATTTTAAGTGCCTATATTTACTGGTAAAAGCCTACTTTAATCAAGAAATTTCCAGTCACTGTCTTTCAAAGTATAAGAATATTTCTGCTTGAAAATTTGATAAAAATTATTATTTCCACTTAAATTCCGAACGCATAGACATGTTTATGAAGGAGTTCTTTAAGCTTAACATGGGGCCTCATTGTTGTTTTTAAAGCTAATATGACATTTCAGTTTGATGACTGAAACATCTTTTTTTAAGGCTTGTTTGCTAAATTTTTAAAAATATTTTAGAGATTCAAAAAAGATAATATTTGTAGATAGATTCAAGAATCTTATGAAAGTTCATAGAATTCATTTTTCTTCAGAGGTTTTTTGAAAATCATTATAGCTTTTAAATTCCTGTAGAAGATTGTTATCACACTTGAAACGTCGACTGAAAACAAAGAAAACAAACACCCACCTGAGGCCCACAAGGAATTTTGGCTAAAAACTTTAATTCTGCATATCACAAAAAAGAAAATTGATATCTCATGGATCAAACCTATATTTGTGCAAAACATTTTTTGTTTTTTTAAAAACTCTCAACTTTTAGTTGTTACTCAGCTGTCCTGAAATAAAAAATCAAAATTGATGATTATTTTTCATTTAGTTTCAAATACATATTTTCAGTCAAATACTTTTCAGTTGTGACACTATCATTCTCAACATTCGATATCATTTTTAAGTTACAAAAAATAATAATTATATTTCTAAGCACTCAAACAAGTCACTTAAAAACCTAAAGAGCTCTCTTAATCTATTTAAAGTAGCTTAATCTTTGTTTTTAAACCTTCAAATGCAGGTGTTCGATAAAGGAATCATAAAGTGAAAACTTATTAATCTAATCATAAACGTCTTTACTGAATAATATGTCTCCAAAAACTGTATTAAAGCTTTAAGTATCATAAATAACATTAATTACATTAAATCCATTCAAATTGTTGATTTATTTTGCAACAATGTTCTTTGTTGTACTGATATAATTCTAACACAAGGCAATAACAAGGGCGGATTGAAAAAAATAAAGCAAAAACTCAAGATCAGCAATGAACAAAGAATAAAGCTATCATACAAAGTTAATCAACAGTGACCACATAAGAAGTCATATATGCTTTCGACAACCTTATCACAAAATGTTTTCAAAATAGTTTTGTTGCTCAGGAAAAAAAAATTAAATATAATTCCAAGTTCAATGTACACTTCCCACGATTTCATTAATATTTACAAAGTTTGCAAGCACCGAGCTAGTAATTATAATTTATTTGTATTTTTTTTTTTTTCATTTATTTTTTTGAATGAAAAACGTGTTCCATTAAATCGTAAAAATTACGATAGTAGTTTTACACGAGCAAGCAAAGCCGTATCTAGGAATATTGTTTACTGGGGGGGGGGGGGAATTTAAAAAATGAAATTGATCATTCCATAAATTGAAACTTTGAAACTCATAGGAGGTAGCATAAATATTGCACATAACATTTTTTTAACATTTTTAATTCTTATTTTATTTTAATTAAATTTAAATACAATCTTAATTTTTAAAAAGATAATTTTCGATTTCTATAATTTTCCGAGAAAGGCTTAGAGCTCGCAGCAGATTTTGGGTGTGAGTTAAAGCATACAAATATTAGTGTTTTGACAAGATATTGATTGTATCAGTGAATTACGAGTATTTGCACTTCGTAGCTGAGGCGTTTCGAATTCAAAGTGCAATAACATTGCAGTTTTTTAATTTACTAAGATTCAATTAAAATTCATACTTTATTTGCATATTTCGGACCTATATGAAAACAAGTCAACTGTCTTGAAACAAACAGGTAATATACAAGTAAGATCTATTTATGTGGCAACAATTTGTCTCGGTATCATAATTGTTTCATAATTATTTGGAAAACTACAATTTTATTGCATTGTGACTTCCAAACGACCCAGCTTCGGACTGCAAGAACTCGACATGTCATCAAATCACACAGTCAAAAGACCTTTCCAAAAATACAAATAATTATAAAACTATAAAGCTATCACTGACAACCTACATTTGCTGCGGGGTCTCGGTCTAAAGGCCAATTTGTTCACCTTTTATTATCTTTAAGCCATGATTGTTGCCATCTGTAAATCGTCGAATGTCCACTCAAACTAATTTTGTTCCCTGAGAATTCATAGTTTGAGTTGTAAATCATGGATTAAGCTAATCAACCGATTTTGCTTGATTAGCGCCATTTATCTAGAACCTCTGAAAATTATGCAAAAAACTTAACCCGCTTTGAAAAAAAACTAGCCCTAAGAATGCCTACGCTCCTGACAAGTAAAGTTCTTGTGTACTTAGAATACTTTTTGGACTAAAAACAAATCTTAAAACGCGTTGATTGTTTAATATTCGTGGAATTCTACAATGTATGCAGAGATAATTACTGTTTTTGTGTTATATTGAAGCAATCAACTAATAAATACTAATACACCTAACTGTAAATGAAAAAAGGTAAATGAATGCCAACAAATTTGAAAAATTTAATTAAACTAAAAAAAAACAGAAAGATAACGAGTTTTAAGTAATAGCCGTCAGACCTTGAGTTTTAATTTTTGCTGATTTGCTTATGATGGCAGGAGAGTGAACACTCGAATTTTGCACACCTTATCTACTCAGTTTTTGAAAATATAACCCCTAATGGGTATTTTTGTTACTGTATTTATAAATGTTCGTTGCTTTAATGGTTTAGTACTTCTTTTTTTCTAAGAAGACTGTTTTATATATAATTATAAACTAAATAGAATCAAATAATTTTTTAAAATTAACATGATATTTCTTTAATTTAAATAAAATGAAGACAAAGGAGATTTTTTTAGGTTGAGTTTAATGTTACATACAGTAGCGAGCAAAATAGTATGTTTTTGTCATTTGTAAAATTTATCGTATTTCTAGAAACAGAGTCGATTTTTACTTAAAAATATTGATGAAAACAAATTGGTATTAAGAATTTTTTAACATACCCGGATGATTCCTCATTTTGTGCAGATATTTTCTAGAAACCATATAAATTTACATTTGGGGTCTAATATCACTGAAAACAGTTAATTTTCTAACAAGATCATGACTCAAAAGACACCAGTTGGCTGATAGGAATCTTCTTAGAAGAGGAAAATCTTCATGTTTTGGAATGACCAATGCAATCTTCTAACCTGCATCTTGAGGAAAATGAATGAGAGCTTGTACACCGAGAGATTAGTAAGCTGAAAGGAAACTTTCCTTACAAACATTAACATTTCAAATAAAATATTTTGTTCAAGGAAATGCAAATATCTGTTAATTTTTAAAGTTTTCAACGTGATTTCATTTCATTTTTGCTCATGTTTAAACTTACCTTTTGCACCAATATTAATATTATTAATTTTTTGGAGTAAGAATCGGTAAAAATCGACTGTGTTTAATGAAATACGATAAATTTTAAAAATTTAGGCACAATTATGGCCTTATTTAATGCTTACGACAGTAACATGCAACATACTATTCCGTTTGCATTTTTGTTTTTTTTTTTGCTCATTACTGTAGCGGAAACTTAAGGAAAGAAGCAAATAATAAGAATATGATAGAAAATGAGCAAAATGTAATATGTTTTCTTAACAAAGTGATAAGGCGCTGATTTTATTTTAAGTTGCAAAAAAATCTGTATCCATAAACAAAATTTAAACTTTTACTTGAGTGGAGAAAAATCTTCACATGAATGAAACTACAACTGTTGGGCGAAAATTACGATTTTTTGTTAAACATGGAATTGGTCCAATTTTCGTGTAATCTTTGTCCGTCGTGCTTGTTTTATTAAAAAAAGTATACAAATAAGAATGAGTGCAATTCAGTGAAAAAGAGTTAAGTGACATTCAAGATATACGCGAGCGGAGACCTATCACGTTTACTATAGTGCTTATTCCACTGATTACAAAACGGTATGTTGAAATTTAGTAACACGCTCAAAATCTGGAGTGAGGGGCAAAAAACCGTTTTTTCGACCTTCATCCATTGCAACCGATCACAATCTCTATTATTAATATTTCAAGTAAAAAAACCTCGACTTAAGAGGCGATGATGAACTTCAACCTTAAATATTTGCACGTTTCCTGAGCTTTTTCCAGATGTTCTAAAGAAATGGCACTAGAAATATGTACATTGATTTGAAAAATTAGTGGGGTTAGGGTTGGGGCACTGGAGAGGGGAATATGTGTGTAATGTCTTAGACTTCAAGAGAAAATTTGTGTGATGGCAAATGCTAATTTGACTGCATTAGTAGTGTAAACAAGGATGAACTTAGAGAGAATAATTTGCCAAAAAAAAAGCGAGAAATTTTTTTAAATCAATTTTATGTTGTTGAAAATTAAAAAAATAATTTAACACAATATGTTTTCCAAATGTTTGATTTAACTGTAGTCTTTGACAGAGTGATTTTTTATGAAACACATTTTCTTATATCAATTAGATTTTACTATTTTTTTTTTTGATAACTCGCTTCATTTTTAAAATAAATTAAGCATCAAAAATTACAGATTTCCATTCATGTTTTTATTACAAATTTACTAAACATAATAATTAATTGCTGACATTTCTTGTAATTGAGTCTTATACTTTTCCAACGATATCTTGAAAGGTTATCTGGGATTAAAAGATATCAATCACTTAGTTTGATTAACGTAATTACTTTATGTGCATACTTGAACTCTAGACACCAGCTATCTACTACTTTGAAATGCAACCTCGATTTTCATCTTTAATTTACGAGGTCAACGATCAATCCTCTTGTAGACAAACTGAATTATTATCTGAATATTATAGTGAAAATGCAAATTTCCACTTGCTGCTATTAACTGGGTGAATTTGGCTCAAGCACCTATTAGGGGCGAGTGTCTCTGTCTCGTTTGATTTCACCCTGCACTATAATAATTTCAAAATTTGAATGAACAATAAGATTATTCTTCTCTATATACCTTCATTATATAACTAATATGTATATGTAAAAGTCACACAATTGCAAACAGTAACGTGAGGTAGGTACGTATCCCTTGTCACTATCACTGGACTGGAATTAATATTTGGCTCGTAGCTTAGGATGGTGATGTGATGGTAACGATGGTGCTGGAGCTGATTATAAACTGTACACACCTAGAGAGGCATATCATGTCATAGCAAAATACCACGATGCGATGCTTAGTTTTAATCCGGATTATGTGGTGCGATAACCTCATTCAATTTAAGATAATTAGGTATATGTAGGTAAAACAAATGCGACCGTCAGTTTACGTGAAGTGAGAAACTTACGTCTCTCAGAAAAGAATTACGATTTAAGAGAATACCGAAATAAAAACCACTGAATAACTTATACCAGGGGCCTATTGCACTTAGTTACAAATTACAATTTACAATCACTTTTTCACAAAAATTGTGATAAAATTAGCAAACTCTGCTGGACCATATTTGAAATTCAAAAGTTACAAATTTGTTAAATAAAACGCAAATACATATTTGTAATTTGGTGCAATGGAGCCCTGGGACTAGATTGAACGCTCTTTTACAATGCACTAAGGTTAAGTATTTGTTTCTTACGACGAAATTGAATTTCTTGTTCAGTTAAAATGTTTGCAGGCCACATTCCATTACTATGAATTGGATTTTTAAGCTTATTTCCTTAAAAAAAATATCATATTATCAACACTTGTAATACCTATAAGCGATTAAGTTTGATAAGTAAGCCGTGTGAAACAAATTTCTCCTCAAATATCTCACTTTCATTTAGTTTATGTTGAAAACAAAAGACAAAAGAAGGAAACGAATTACTCGTCTTATTAAAAAGAAGATTTAGATAGTCAGCTCTTAACCCACCCAGTAGATTTCTGAAAACATATTTTCAAATAAAAGGGATCAAGAAATTGTTTTCGTTTCCTATTTTATGCCAGAAAAATAGTTTTAGCAATATTTTAAAATGCAGTAATATTAATGCCTACTAGTGAAGAGTAGGTACCAGTCTGCAAAATTGGATTCACATCGGTTCCGTAATAAACGAGATATACGAGAATAGTCCAAAATACAGTGCTGTGCAATACATTTTTAATTTTTAACACCTACCAGAAAAACCATATATTCTTCATATATAAGTTGTTAAAACCCAATTATTTTCATTGTTTTAGACTTTATATGTATCATTGTAACAATAGAAATCCCCAAAAATGTTAATCTACAGGCAATAAATGCAACTGCATAGCGAAAAAAGTAATGTAATGAAAAAAGTACTTGCAACTGACGACCATATGATCACTGTTGATAACAGTTAAATTGATTCATTTTGAAACCCGTAAATTTGTTTATGCAGATTGATGCGTTGAGTAAGTGTTAGCCGCGAGTTTGATAAGGGCAAGGCTTTTTTAGGATACAAAAAAAAAACAAAAAAGAATTTTCATTAAAATAGCCGGAAACAAGTATTCTCCCGATAAAATTCAAATATTTTGAGTGAATTCTAAAAATAAATATTCCAGAAGGAAAATTTAGTAAAGTATTCCATACAGAAATCAACTATTTGACTTTTTCCTTGTGAAAGTTTTAAACGGAAAACCTTTTACTAATGTTAATGCAAATACAAACATATCTATCATCATCGATTGGCACATGTTCTTATATCAACCAACACCCGATTTGCCATACCTATTGTATAGCTCCAAGAGGAAGCCATTTTCTTCTTTCAAAATGTTACATTCGCTTTTATTGGCATAGCAAACATAAATAAATGAAAAAAAAAAAATTACAAAAACAAAAATATACGATAAACTCTAGCAAACAATAAAACCTGACCTGCCACACCACGCGAAAGAAGCAAATTCAGTTCAGTATTTATTTTTTTTTTTCAAGCAAAATGTTAAGTAATCAGCTTCAGCTATTTATTGTATTTACTGTGTCAGGCCAGAGTGCCAGCTGCTGTGAAACCAATCCGACAGTTCATTCACTTTTACCCATTCCTAGTGCTTGCGCACTGAGAAAATTATAAGGGAAATGAAAAACGACATCCGTCAGATGTGTACCGCGCTGCCGAGTGCATTTTAGGTACACGTGTACTTAAAATGAATAATAAATGAATTTAGATAAAATGGAAAATGAAGGGCCGGGAAAGAAAAAAGTTCCGATACCAGGTGAAAAATGTATGGAATAGATTTATAGATGAATGAGTATTTTATTTAATGATGAGTCATTGATTTGGACTTTGAATCTTTACCTGTTTAATTTATTCAGTTCTGAGAATGAATCAGTCACCTCAGATTGAACAAAGAACAATGCATTTATAATGATATTCATTAATGATTAATGCCTCCATCAGCATCAGATTGAAATGTTTCAGCAACAAATTAGTAGAAAAAACAGATTGAAATGGGGTTTGCAACATTCCATTTTCCATCCCATCATTGGAATATTGATTGTCTATGTATGCGTTTTGTAGGCACCTCTGTCTTTTTGTCTCTTTGTGTCAATTTGCTGTGTATTTCAAGTGCTGCCAAAGTAATACTTTATTTTGTGTTTTATAATAATTATGTGTTTATACCTTAATCCTAATTTACAGTTCAGCGCAAAAACAATAACATAAATTTACAAAGCTGTTTTCTGTCTTTTCTGTCCATCGTTTTTTTTTATATAAATAAGCAAACTTGTTTGTCATACCTTAGATAACATGTAGGATCCTATTTCTTTTTTAACCAATCAAAACAAAGGGCTAAGAATGCAATTGCATTTGTAGCCTCTGGTACCAATTGATATAGGAAAAAAAGGTAATTTATGTATTGGTTATTCTGATTTGAAAATAAAAACATAAAAAAATGGTACAAATTATGCCCAAAACAGACTAAACTTTGCTTTAATTTTTTTGTTTTTTGTGTTTGCACGCTGAACTGGAAGCTAGCCTTAAGCCAAGATATACAAAATAAAATCGTGTGGATTACCTAAAAACTTAATATCTTTTTTATTAAAAAAAAATTGAGGTTTTAATCAAAACCAACATTACGATAATGGAGAAATCCAAAAAGGCGTTTTCGTCATGCCGTCCGTCGTTATGTGCGTCTGTTCGTCTATGCATCCATCTGTACAGAGAGCCACAGCCAAAATGAGCTGACGGATTTGCATGAAATTTGGTACAGATTACTTTTTTGTAATTTCCAATGTTGATTTTTTTTGTTTTTGAATATCTCGATTAGAACGAATACCTCCCATACAACGGTTTCGAGTTATTAGATTTTTCTCGAAAACGGCTCTAACAATTTTGATTAAACTTGGTGTATGTTATGTAATAAGTGATTGCAACAATCCTGAGTTTTTAGTTTTTTCAAAAAATTCATATAACGGCAATGTGATGAACACACATTTCGGGAATTGTTCAATCATTTTTAGTTTTTTCCGCATATATCATTACTGGCTCTACTGATTTCGTTCAAAACTTGAAGCCAGGTTGTAATTATCATTTTAAAAAGTATTGTGCATTTTGTTTTTCAAAAAAAAAAAAAAAAAATTAACATAAAATTATTTTCTTCGATATTTTTCTTTTTTTTTCAAAACACAAATACATACAAATTACTTTGAACTACAAGTGCAAGTTCGAGCGATGCAGTCATGCATTTTATTTTTAATTGAACGACGATTTCCTGCCGGGCTGTTCATTGAAATTGACATAACTAAGTTATGTAGCTGAGGTGCATTGTGTACTGGGCCTCTGAAACTTAGATTTGTCGGTTCAAATCCAGCTCGTGACGGAAAATAGTTTTTCAATTAAAATTAATAAATTACAAATAAATGGAATTGTCTGATGTACGAATGGCGCCCGTAAAATAACCACAATCTTTGTAAGAAGTGATTTTTGCCCTTTCATCACTACTCTAAATCCGTGTACGCGTCATGTTCAGATTCAACAAATAATTTGCTGTTATATACTGCAAATAATAATCAAAAATACTCCAAATGTGAATTCCTTTCCGTTTCAATAAAAACTATTGAGCCAATTTAGTGGATAAACACTTTAAAGTGATTGTTTTTATGGAAATGTCTTCCCTTAAAATGTCACTTATTTCGCAAAATATAGGATACAATGCTCCAAATCATTTCATAGATGATTCTGTACATCCAAATAAATAAAAGTACTGTCAAGTGTCAAGGTCACAATTAGTGCACAAAGGTTTTAAGTATCTTTATGGAACCTTCTTCCACTGAACTTTAATATGGAAAAGTGTTTAAAAACAAAAACTTACCCAAATATTTATATTTACTTTATTAAAAACCAATAAAAAACTAGACCAGATCAAAAATCAAAAATCAAAAATCGTTTATGTTATTTTTGAAAGAATTAAGTTTTTCCATATTAATTATATGGCAGATGTCGTTAATTTTGGTCCTAAAAAACAGATTTTAATTTCCCCTCTATGGACTCACTATACTCACCCAAAACACTTAACAATAAAGTTTGAAGCAAATCGCTTCAGTGGTTAAAGTTGCAGCTCGGATGGAGACATCTAGACCAGCAAAAACTTACATCATATTTTTTTAAATATTTTATTCAAAATTAGATGTGTTTGAATTTGAAAATGAAATGGGTAGCACCCTTTAAGCGCAAACTTTTAATTTTTTTAATCTTTAATGCATTCATATTTATTTTAAGTAACTAGAAAGCTTAATGAAGACTAAAACCGAAATTCATTAATGCAAGAACTTAGGTAAGTGCGCAAAGCTTCAAATTTTGTTAACTTTTAAATAGTTGAAAAAAAAGTTTCGATACTTATTTAAAGCTAAGCAAGCACTATGATGAACTTTTAAAATTATATTAATGCTTACCAAAGCTTTTATCATCCAAAATAATAAGATTTCTTTTAAGCTTTTTTCAAAATAAAATTCAAATAAATGGTGATAACTGATAATGTAATTTGAACAGGAAGAAATTTGGAATACATGTAAAGGGTTCTCCAATAAGGACCTGAGAACTTTTTGTTTTCTCTCTTCAACAAATCTATTGTATGGTGTGCTGTGTGGCTTGTGGCACCAACCTGTTGAAACCACAAGTCGTCCAAGTCCATATCTTCCAATTCGGGCCAATAATAGTCTGAGCGATACCCAATTCTTGAGAACGCTGTGAAATTGACCGATTTGGGCCGTTTGCTGCGGACGCCTGAAGGGCAGCGATATTTTCGACCCGTTGTCTCACTGACACGGCAACATCAAACAACGAATAAGTAGATTAAAATTTGTTTTTTCATGAATTTTTTACATAATTACAACAATCGAAAGAGTCTTTTTAACCACTTTTGTTTTTGCAGAAAAAATTGACGTACTCACCCATACTCATACCTAAGCATGTTTTAACCACAAAGTAATACTCTTTTCTAATTTTGGTTTCTTCAGAAAATGAAACCACTGCAGTTTTTTTCTTCAATTTAAACTATTTATTTTATGTTTTGAAAGTTTTATTGCTTTTGATCAGGTACAGCGTATTAATAGTGGTTGGTACTAGCCTACGAAGACATCAAAAATATTCATTAATTTTATTGAAAAAATAACAAAAACCAAGTAAGATGAATAAAAACTACTTCTTTGCTGTGTTGGAACACTTTTATAATTGTACAGTAACTATGCTAAGATAATATAGGTAAGCTAAATGATTTTGTTTAGGTGTTACCGTTGTCTTTGAATAGTTATTTTTACATAAGTAATTTTTTTAGAAAATTGACCCTCCTGCCTGAACGAGGCACCTTGGATATAAGCACCCGCCCCACACAATATTTTTTCGACTTAAAAACATATTCTAATGATTTGATTGATATTATGGGAAACATTCAGAATCTCTTAACATACTTTTATTTCTGCGACTTTATGATAAACGTCTTTTATTTCTATAATTTGAAATGCTCTATCTTGAAAACTACTGATGTTTCAAAAATGAAGTAGGTACATACCAAAATAAAATAAACTGCACAAATGGATCGCACGAACCTGCTCTTGTAGTTCAAAGTTATTGTACATATGTATTTGTATATTGAAAAAAAAAACCAAAGAAAATCATTTTTTGTTAATTTTTTTATTTTTGAAAAACTAAATACACAATACTTTTAAAAAAGATGAGTACAGCCTAGTGACAAGTTTTGAACGAAATCAGTTGAGCCAGTAATGATATATACGGAAAAAATGGAAAATTATGGAAAAATTCCCGAAAAGTGTGTTCATCATATTTCCGTTATTTGATTTTTTTGAGAATAACTAAAAATGCAGGATTGCTGCAATCACTTATCACATAACCTACACCGAGTTTGAACAAAATCGTTGGACCGTTTTCATTCGTTCTAATCCAGATATTCAAAAACAACCTCGGAAATTACAAAAAAGTTATCTGTACCAAATTTCATGCAAATCCGTCAACCCGTTTTGGCTGTGGCTCTCTGTACAGATGAACGCACAGACGAACAGCCGACCAGTCGAACAGACGAACAGACGAATAGACGAACAGACGAACAGACGATCAGACGAATAGACGAAGAGACGAACAGACCGACGCGACGGACAGCATGACGAAAACCACTTTTTTGGACTTGTTCATCATCGTAATGTTTTTTTTTTTTTTTGTTTTTAAAGCTTGAATTCTTTTTTTGACACAAACCAATACTCGCCCTATAGAGCAAGTAAAAATTAAACATGTTTTTAAGGTATTTTTGAGTCCTGAATTGAATAAATAAAAAGACAATCTGAAACCCCCTACAAAAAGGAATAGCTTTTTTTATGTAAAGGCATGTTTTTTTTCAATACAATGGACAAAACATTACCCAAAATTCTTTAAAAAAAGTGATCAAATTTCGCATGAATGTTTTATTTATTTAACTTATTTTGTCAATAGACCAATAGAGTACATAAAAATATTAAATGAAGAAGGGTGTTTTTTTACAGGAACAGAGTACATAAAATATATGAGGGCCGCAGCATTTGCAAAACTGATTCTTCGGAGCGAAGTTTTTGCCCTATCATTGTGAGGGAGTAAATGATATGTCACAGATTATAAATCCGATGGGTCCGAGGCAAAACTTGTATGATTGTCGTAATAAAAAGTGAAGTAAGTACATTAGATATCTGGATGAAGTCAAAAGATGTTATTTCAAAAAAATAAAAATATCAAATATGGAGTTGTACTAGTTCCTTATAGTCCTAAAACTGACCTAAATCAAGCAGATTAAGGCAATTCAAAGGAAAGCTCTGCATAGAGGCACTATATTAAATTGAAAAGAGATATCCATTGAATTTAATGCTGTGAATTCCTAATTCTGGAGAGAATGGGGACACAAAACGTTCAATTCATTAGCATAGAAATGTTACTTAAATAAACGAAACAACACGCGCTATTATGATTCATCGCCAAAAAAAAAAAAAAAAGAAAACACAAATCATCTTGTACAAAAGAAAAAAACTGTCATGGCAAGTAAAAACTGTAAATTATGACGCATATTACACCATTTTGCTGGCGCCTTTCCAAATTCAATCAGTAACGACCAACAACTACGAGTACAAACCCCATATATGTATAGAATTTCTTTGCTTACTTCATTTTGTGTCCTCTTATTCGGTCGTCATCTCAATTTGCAATGTCCTGTCCCATTGGGGCTATCGATTATCTTATTTATCCTGATTGTTTTATAAAAACAAACAAAAAAAAAAACTTTTACTTACATACATAGTATAAATATCCTTAACCCGAAATAAGTGAACATCACCAAGACCACCAGCCGACCGACCGACGAGAACGACCAAAACCTTCATTTCTCATTCTCTAATTGGACTACAAGCTACAATGACGCTTATATTATAGAATCAACATTAAGTTGATCACACAAAACAACTGTTCGTCCTTGAGATTATAAAAACATGTACATGGCTACATATTGTATCAAAAAAAAAAAAAAAAAGAAAAATTAAATATGCAAAGTAAATGTTGGGGACCGCAATGAACAACACAAAAAGGTACATACATACACGACACTGCCCCTTACCGTCATCATAGCAAATCATCAGCTAATGTGACGTGGACTATATCTGCGGTTTTCAATATAGAATAGGTTCTGTATTCTGCTCCTCGCGTTCCCAGGTACTTATGGCAACCTATATGGAAGTCTGCGGCAAAGCTTTTGAATTTATTAAATTTTAAGACTTGTTAGTGTGGTATAAGGTGAAGAGTATTTGCCATGTCACTTAAGTATGTCGTCATTTAGCCTCGAAAGTCGAAAGTCCCAAAAGAAGTAAATCACTCTGGCACTTTCTCTTTAGGGACCTAGCATTGCGGCCGGGTATTTAACACATTTTCATTGATGACGTTTTTTTAAAAGGTGAATTTCACAAATGGGAATTTGTGGCCAATACTCAATACTCCAATAACTAAAAAAAACTAAAGGATATCCTTTGTGCCCTGGATCCATGTTCTGTAATAATCGAATCGATAAAATTATTTGAGAAACAATGAAAATTAAAACGAAACTCATTTTAGCGCATCAAAATGTTTCTGTAATACTGAAAAAAAAAATGCAAAAATAATGGGTTTCTTTATCTCTGAGGATCGTTAAATTTTTCATTTTTAACGTCAAATTTTATAACTTGCTAGGAAGCAGGCGAGAAGGGATAAGATTGATTTTTTTTCGAGGAAAGTGTTCAATATACATATATTTATGTTTTAAGGACTTATAACTGTAGAAATACAGAACAGATCGTCAAAATAAAGATCATAAAAACAGGCTTTACATTAGTTTTCAAAAAAACTAGCACCACCACAGTGGTTCTGTTAAGAAAAACGTAGTATAAATTTAGCATTTTTTTTGATACACAACTTTATTTCTTGGAAGTGACAACGTATTCAACGTATGAAAAAATACTAAAACAGTTCACCCTGTCAAAAAAAAAAGAAATTCTGCTTCTTGTTCTTCTTCACATTGAATGAGCTTTTGATTTCTTAAACCAACGAAAATAAAATGTTTCTTCTTGATCCAAAAGGATTCCTTCTCCTTCTTTATGCGTGTTTTTTTTGCACGCAATAAAGAAAATTTTACAAAAAAAAGTACATCACAACCAATCGAAATAATTTAATTTGCTTGGCAGCACTGACACTTAAGATTATGACAATTTTAAAGTTGTCATTTGAAAAATAAAAAAAATTATTCCGCAACTCAAAAATAAATTATGAATTGAAATATTAAATTTTAATATTTAAGCAATTATGTTTCCTCAGCTTGACTGGACTCTTATTATCTAGAAGGTTCCTTCCCTCATTTAAACTATTAATTTGTTAAATATGATGAGCTGATGTAAGAACAACGTTTTTTATTTGATATTGATACTCACATAATGTCAAAATGTCAACAAGAACTTATCATATTCCAATAGAAATTCCAATCAAAATAAATTCAAAGTTAAGTTAATCGCATCGACTTACAAGAACGTTAATTTTTCCAGAAGCGATAAGTGGGGAATGATTGTTTCATTTTGTAACGATGTAAAAAGTTATCGCCTGAGTTACAGAACATGGTTCCTGGTGGCGTTCTGATGAAGACGTGAGTTTGGGGTGTCCTTTTTTAGCACATACTTGGTCTTGCTCTTGTAGATCAATTCTCACAAAAGCGACACGGGCTGTGTTCTTCCGTCAGTATATTTAGCAAGTGATTGGAAAGACCTTTGATGTTCCACTTCTGTATAATTCTTTCAAGAATGATATTAAAGAAAATAAGTAACATAACAGCGCGTCACCTTGTCTAAACCTTTTCTGGCAGCGTACTTTCTCTTTCGCAAACTTGCACAAACAAATGAGCTTGACAGAAATGCCAAATATTGATATTGCTCTAAAGCAGGACGTCTCTATGGAAACTGTTATAATTATGCAGTCCTGAAGTCTATGATGTACTTTGGAGTTAAGACTGGTCTATCCAGAATATTACCAATGAAAGTACGTAATTTTAATTAAAGTTATTTTCTTTATTTAACTTCAATAATCTTAAACTATAATAAAATAACCTTGAAATCATTTAGTTTAAGCTTTTAGGATCTTTGATTTGAGCTTTGGGTTAGTAAATGTATGGCAGCAATCCGGTTAATTCGAGTTAATATTGTTTCAATTGCATATCCTGTTGAATTCTTCGGTGTGGATCTGGCAAGTCAGTGGGCGGGACCTAGAACGCAACATTGTTAAAAATGCAAAGAGCAGCGAAATTTTTTCGGCTTTTTCAATAATTGGCTATGAATGACTATTTTTTTTTTTTAATTTAAGTTTCGTTCTTCAATTTGAGATTAATACTATTTCTGTAGAGCAAAGAGTTTCCAGCAACAGTTTCAAAAGAAAGCCGAAGTACGTAGGTAATAACCAACATTTGTTACTCAAATAAGTAAATCGTAAAACAACGAATTGATTCGCATGTGTGTATTTGTGATCCTTGAAGAATTCACCTTTCTTCTAGGTTCTAGTTCTTGCAAATCATCGAGTGGAAGAGGAAGTGTGGTTTGGAACAATGTCACGGCCATAAGGCAAAACAATGAGTTTTGAAGTGAAGTGGGCAGCTAGCTATTCGTATAGCAACGCTGCTGTCAGTGACAAGCAAGATTTAAACAAAAGCGTTAAAGTTTTTTTTTGTTTTATTATTATCATTATTATTGTTAAACTCACGACTGACCTTGACTTTTTTACTGGCCCAGGGAAGAATAAACTGAAGCTTTATGGATTTCTGATTTGCTTATGTGTACATAGGAGGGGTTTGCGTGAAAAAGGAGTCGTGTCTCGTGTGGTAATACATTATAATTATTTTTTTTTTTTTTTTTGAGATATAATCAAATCATAGACTTATAATGCAAGTCAACGACCATAATGGTATTTAATAATGAGAACATTTACATCACGGCGTGATAGTGTGGCGCTTTAATATTTTTCATTCTTCAAAGTTTAAAAGTTAAGTTTTTTTAACCCAGTAAAACTGATGCAGACTTTGCTTTGCCTCAAGCTATGTGTGTCGCCCTACTTCTAGAGAAGAATTGTCTCATAGTGAAATTGCGCATTAAGATGATTAATTTTGCTAGAATTGATTTTATTTTCGGTTAGACTAAAAAAAAGGGAGATGTTGTGGACAAACAGAGTTATATGTTGTTGTGATGATGCATCCAAAAGGAATGTTTGGTCTTGTACGAGGAAGAACCAATGAGAAGGACACATTTACCTCAAAATGGTGCTACACAAAAAAACTAAGAACAAAATGCTTGAATAACCTTTTGCTATTTTGTTCACATGTATTGGACATTTGAGTTTTTGGTCATGATGCTCACGTGCTTGACATTAGATTTCTATCTACATATATTGACATTTTTTTTAAATTAAAAAAAATTAAACACTTTTGGTGACAGACATATATTCAAATGTTAGTATTCAAAAATACTTTAATCTTTATGAAATAAAAAAATGGAAGCTCTTGTCTTGTCTTTTTTGTTATGAGAAATATTGGTAAAATTTCATAAAATAAACAATTTTATATTTTAGGGAAATATAAAATAACAAAAATGAGCTACAAATCTTTTCTTAAGTTTAACATAATTCAAAATTAAAATAAAAGAAAGGATTTCTGGCTTTATAAAAACATAATGATATTATCATTTACGTATTTTATTGTTTACATATGTTGTTTTTAATTTATTTTTCTATTTTATGTCCCATCTAAAAAACCGAAAATAAGCCCCTATCTTTGCTTGCTGTTTTTCGAAACAGACCTGGAGTGGTGATCTGGAGTATTTGTATGTTTCGTTTGCAGTAAATAAAGGTCTGAGCTAAGTTTAATTACATAATTAAAAGGGGATTTCATCTCACTTTCTAAAAATATTGAAGTTTGTAATGCCGAGTTTTTCAATTGTGCTCAACTCGTTTCTGCTGATATATAGAAGTCTTTTAGCAATCGCAAGCAGTTGTTGCCTGAAAATTTAAAAATTCCATGGTTGTTATTGCTAGGGTGGGTCACGAAAATTAAAAGTTTTATCATTTTGTAATAGTGATATTATGTTGTCTTAGGTAAAATCAAATAACAATAAGCAAAGAAAATTTTAATCAAATCACATCTTTAGCTGCACATGAGCTTCAAAAATGTTGTATAGGAGGTACTCGTTCTAGATGAGATATTCAAAAACATAAAAAAAAAAACAAAAAAAAATAATCTCTACCAAATTTGGAGACAATCCGTTGCTGCGTTTATTTTTTCTAAAAAAAAATTGAGTAACGGAAATATGATGAACACGCTTTTCGGGAAATTTTCCATAATTTTTAGTTATTTCCGTGTGTATCATAACTGGCTCAACTGAATTCGTTCAAAACTTGTCAACAAATTGTTCCCATGATTAGTTTTTCAAAAAAAATAACCAATAACCAAAAATAATTTTCTTTGATATTTTTTTTGGTTTAATATACAAATATGTACTTATGTATAACAACTTTGAACTACAAGAGCAGGTTCGTGCTACCCAGTCCTGCATTTTATTTTTTTTACATGAAACCAATACTTGCCCTATAGAGCAAGTAAAAAGTATTTGGTTAGGTTCAAATATTTTACTAAGAAAGACATATTTAGTTGAAACAAATTACAAAAAAGTACATAAAATTCAAACAAATTAAAAAAAAAAATATTTTGTTATAATTGGATTACACCAAACTCTTAATGTCTGATGTACAAAATCGTGTTTACCCCCAAATTTTGGCATACGTTTTCTGGATTTCAGGTGTATTAGGCAACTATCTTAAAATTCAATAAAGGTAATAGAAAAATTAACACATCACAATTAATGAGGCTAGATGTCGTCATATTTACTGTAACTGGTTTTATGGATTTACTTGTGTTTCTTAAGTTTTATCTTCAGTTTATTTGGATCTGAAAAACGAGATTATAAAGGGGAACAATTTTCATTAACTAAAACCAGAGGTTGTTTTTGCCTCATACCAAAAATGATGTTAAAATATAGGATTTTCTTAAAAATTGCAAAAAAAACCTCGACATTTTTATGCTTTTTTTGACAGTTTTAACACTGAAAAACTAAATTTACACTATACCTTTGCAAAAAGGATTTCAAATCTATTTTACTTTTTTAAAAATTAACCTAAAATCGTCTACGTATGCCCAATACTTTTCAAAATATAGCTTTGAGGAATTAACCATTTTTTCGAACTCTAGATTTTAAGCAACGATCTTCTATAATAATTGCAATTAAGATTAAGTTATGATTCAGATCTATTTTTCTTAAGGCAGGTGTTTATTACAATTCTTTTAGATATTGATTTCTGAAGCGTCCTACAAGTTTCCAGAGAGCCAGTAGATCCAGCTTAAATTGCTATCCAAACAACATCTCTTCAACTATTTGTTCTCAAGATATACCCTAAACAGGACATATCCAAGAAAATTGTCCTCTTTTCAAAATAGCGGCCTGTCTTCACCTGAAAACTTGTGGGACACTTCAGAAATTAATAAGAGGATGCTTAACAGATTTCCAACAAATACCCACCTTAAGAAAACAAGATCTGAATCCTAACTTAATCGTACGGAATTATTAGAGAAGATCGTTTCTTAAAATCTAGATATCGAAAAAAATTTTATTTTCTTAAAGCTATGTATTTTTAAGTATTGGGTCTACGAGTACGATTTTAGGATTCATTTTTAGAGAATTTAGTAAATTTGTAATCATACCCACAAAAATATAATCAAAAACTAGTTTTTAAATATGCCTTTTTTAACCGACTTCAAAAAAGGATGATGTTATCAATTCGATTGTATATATTTTTTTTATGTTTGTTAGCTCAGAATTTTTCACTGGGTGGATCGATTTTGATGATTCTTTTTGTATTTGACTTCAACCCATAATTTGGCAGGGGTCAAGTTGATAATGACCTATACTTACTTTGTGTAAGTTACTGGACGCAGCTAGCGGAACGGACTGACTGAAGGGGCTTGTTGATTGAGGTCGAGACCCCACCCTGGATCTTAAAAAAGTAAGTACAGTATAACATTGCTATAAAAGTGGGCATCTCTTTTTGGATAAGATGTAGATGTTTTAAATGAACTAATAAAGAATACATTTATTTAGTCGATTGATAAATAGTTATTTATTTTGTGTTGATGTAAACAACAACTCACAAAATTACAATTGTAAGGGGTAATTAAGAGATTCCTTCCGATAGTATTTTTGCGACTTTGTCTAACATTTTTGGCATTTTACCATAAATTTTCAAAAGTGAAGAAATCAAAATAATATTTTTCACAAAAAAACAAAACAAACAAACAAAAAATGAAAAAAATCCAATCAAAAACAGAACAAAATATAAATTGGCCCACAAAAGAGCAATTGAAAAAGGCTCACAACAATGAAGTCACGTTTAGCCCATAAATAATCGATAAAAAATACATGTGAGTCTCCTTAATGTCCATTAAGTGTGTCACAATTCTTGAGAAGTGTGTTTAAGATTCAATGCCGCTAAAACAAAACAAAAAAATAAATACCCATACAAATTTTTTTTGGCAATTCTAAAAATAGGCAACCGCATCGACCTTACCCTTAAACATTTTACAGAAGAACACTCTACCTAGCTACGTGTGTTTTTCTGACTTTGATTGTGTGTTGCAGTGATATTGGTACGAGCATATTTATTATTAATAATTTTATGTAAATAAATAAATAAATATTTAGATTTTCTCTAAAAGATTTTTGCTCACCTGTTCTCTTAGCAAGGTGATGGTTTACATAGGTAAGCCAAGTGACTGTGGGTTGCCGGGCATGCGACAGCGACATAGTTGTATGTTTTTATTTTTGCCGTATGTCCCGAAGACGCACATGTTGGAATGCAATTAATTATTATGCCAAAATAGCAATGCAAAATTAGATGCATATAATTTTTTTTTAATTTTTATTTTGTTTGAAAATTAGATATAAATTTATTGATGCAGTTGTACTTATGCAGATGCACCTACATGCTGCCACGTGTACAAGAACTGACGATGTTTTTTGTTTAATTAATGTGTAAAATTTTTTTTCAAGTAATCCAACCTACTTAAAGAGAAAAAGTGTTTGTAAGCACCTAAGCCAAACCACAAAACATAAAAAATAAAATGCAGGATTTGTTAACACATTTGTTAAGTATCTAGGGTTTCTTGGCTACTCAATGTGGAAAAACATTGTAGGAGCGGATATTGATTTATTAATAATGAGACAAAATTTGCGGGGAAAATATTGATTTATTTTTGTTAATAAACACAAAAATATTTTAGCTTGTAATATATAAAAAGCAATTATGACTTACAGCCAGTTTTACAAAGTAGAACTAAGTCTCAATCTATTCAATCAACATAAGAAGTGTTCCCTTCATACTGCATGGTGGTTTCTTAAATTGTCCGTTAGAAAATCACGAAAAAACTTTTTCGACTCATGTCAAAAAAATTCCTTATAAAACTGTGAAAAAAGTTTTTTTTGTGACTTTCAAACTGAAATGTCTTAAAAATGTGAGGTAATAGAAACATTTTGACTTCAGATTTGAGTTAAGCATATCGAAATCCGTCTACTTTATGGACCAGTATAATATGGGAAATACATACATTAACTTGATCTTATGACTTCTCAGATAAGAACAGCGAGGTATCGAAATGATCAGAACTGATTATAAAACAAAAAAAAAAAGTTCTTTCATAAATAAAAGTCTGGGAAACAAAAACCAGGCTGACCAGTGTATGTAATAGTACGCTCCTGTAAGACTATGAAATCGTCCCGTTTCTGCGTGAACTTCGTCACTAAATTTTAATTCTCCGTACACGCAGTTTAAAAGATAAGTATAGCGATTGGCACCATAATTCTTTTTTCAGAATTAGTCTATTTCATCGTGAAACACCATGAAAGTATAGAAAATACGTTTTCGAGACATTTTTATGTGCGTCGGCGTCGGTGTCGGCATCGTTGGCGTTGGAAATTTGTTAACAAGATAACTTTTGTTAGAATCAAAATAATTGGAATCTGTAAACGCCAAAAAGTGAGGATTAGCTAAACTTAGGTTGAATTCGAAATTCAGCAATTTTGAATAAAACCTTCTTGTTCACACAAAAACCTTCCAAAAATGTCAATTAAGTATGTAATGATGAGTATAGGTACCACAAGTTTGATTTTTTTTAAATGTTCCAATGAACAATAGTTTTTATTTTTAAAATAAGCCGGAATAGTTAATTCCCAAAGGTTTTGGTAAATATTTATATTTTTACACTTTTTATAAAAAAAATTCTTAAAACGGTACGGAAAAGTTTAGGATTACCAATCTGATTCATATTTTTGTATTATCTATCAGTCAGCAGTTATAATTTAATACCAAAAACCGTTTAAAAGCGATAGTAAAAGGAACTTGCCAGGAATATTAGATTGGTCATCAAAATCAAGAATTAAAATATCCCATAAAAAATGTATACATTTTAGATCATGCAACATGATTTCTTGTATGTTTCAGAGTTTTATTTATTACCTCGATATAAGTAAAGAAAGGCGAGTTTTTCAGATTTTAATTGTAAACTTAATTTTCATTTGTGATATAGGTACTATAAAGCAAGTTAAGGATTAGTTAAAAAAAATTGAACTCGAGATAACAATCAGACATGTCATTGCGATGATGGAGAATGCGAAAAAAAAGTGGGTCTCGCAATTCTGTCTGTCCGTCTGTCTGTCTGGGTATACCTCGAGCTACAGCCTAAACCTCTGAAGCGATTTGCTTCAAGTTTGGTGGCAAAGAATGTTTGATGATTCCCTAGAGGAGAAATTGAAATTTTTTTTTAGGACCAAAATTTACGGTACCTGCCATATTACAATTAAGGTAGACTTTCCTTTCTTCAAAAACGATTTTGATTAAAATTTTTGTGTCTTCTTTTGATAGTAAGATCATGCTTCTGAAATGAAAGAAATGTTTGTAAAAATTCTATTAACGGTACCTCCCGTAGATCTATTTCGTGTTTAATGAGTCCGCTTGGAAGAGTTTAGAATAGGATATTATGACTTTTAAGTCAGAACAGATTTGTGAAAAATATTTCGTTGCGAATAAAAACCAACTAAATTTGTGAAATGTTTTCCTAAATTAAATTAAAATGGATGAAGTGGAGTTAACCTTTTCATTTCCATTGGACTCCATAGTCCTCAAGGATTTTTATTTAATAACAAATTTATATTTTCAAGCAAGCAAAAAAGTTTTTTTTTTTTACGTGTTTGGACACCTGACGTCTGTTCTGCCCTATTCTTTTCTGCCTTTTTTCTCATTAAACACACCTTATACTCTTCTCATTTCTTCTCGAAGTGTCTAGAACTAGAGATAGTTTCGTTTAGTAAAAGTGACAAATATGCACAGACAGATGGGGACAAATATAAACAGATTCTGTTTCATTCCGTTTAGTTCCTTCCGAAGTTCGAAAGTTTGAAGTTTAAGTCATTAATCATAACCAAAGACCTACATGTGTCATTCCGTCTGGTTGTGTTTGCTCGTACATTCGTAACATTATTATTATTTTTTCACAAATATTTTGACCACAAAGTTTTAAAGATAAACTATCTTTAGAAACTTCAAACACCTAAAGGGGATATCAGGGGATATAAAAATAAAAATCTGAAATAATAAGGGGATATTTTTGTAATGATTTGGTAATAATTTTACCACCTTAGAGCTTGATCCTCAACAAAAACTCGAATGACAAACGGTCGAGAAGAAATCAAGAAATCTAGAAGAAATCACTTGTCCGCGAGTTACAATTTTTGAGTTTAAACGGGGACAGATTAAAAAAACAAAAAACCTAAAGCTATAACAAAAGTCGATAGAAAAGAGATAAGTAGTACATACATATAGCTTTTATTCAGGGTAGCCAAATCTTATTGGTATTTTTTGTCTTCTTGGATTCTGCTTCAAAAAATAACCTTATATTGGCACATGTGCTACAATCATATACCTACATTTTTTTAAGAAAATATTTTTTAAAATTTTATTTATCTTTATCTTAACACCTAATCAACAAAATGTTCATTAATTTAAAAAAATAAGTTTAAAAAACTGATTGTAAGAATTTATTGATATAAACAAAAATAATTCAATATTCCAAAATGTGTATACAATTAGTAATTCAAAGAAGTTGCCAAATATGAGAATGAACAAGCGATAAAATGTTTCCGGGTGTGCGAAGCTAATTCCCATCGCAAGGCGATAAAAGGACCCCAAAAAGCAACTCTTGTATATAAATAACTCTTCAATTGACCTGGAGCCCGACATATTAAGAGTTATTTATATAATCGAAGAGGTCACCAATAACTTGTATATCAATGTTAATGTCAAATGATTTTCAGAGCCTGTTGTTATATAAAGTAATTAAATTATAGATTATTATATTTCCCCAAAGTAAGGTCTTTTCGACATATTGTGTTATAAGAAATCACACAGTCACAATGTTAAACATCCATAAAGTTGAGGCAAATATATATGTACATATGTGAAAATTATAGAATAATAAGAAAACCAAAATTCTATATAAAAGTAACATGTGTGTGTATATTATTCGTGCGAGCCTTGTGATACACGCTTCGTCGGTCGGTTGGTCGGCAGGCATGAAAAGGCCAAATCCTCAAGGACGTAGGATTACTCATTTTACATTAGTTTTCCCGCAAAACGCAATTTTCAATGCAAACAAGCAAAAACAAAAGGTTAACCTTTAAGTTGTTTTCTGCTTTGTGTTTTCTTTTTTCTTTATTTTTTTTTTTTTTTGGTTTCTGTTCTTTGAAAAGGAAAAAGTGCTAATTAAGGACATCAAGCTACCTGCCGCATGCCGGTTTGTTGTTATAACAGCCGACATTGCGTGGGTAAAACAAAAACAAGTTGAAAGTGATGACTTATTGGGTCTCGGAGGTATACAATATGATTTTGCAGAAAAATAGAGATATTAATGAATTATGATATTTTGTTCTATAACAATAATATTTTTACGAAATAATGTTGTTTTACTTTGGATGAATTCTGAAAATGGAAAAAACATTTAACAGAAAGAGGCGAAGATAGATTTTGATTCTTTCTAGTTCACAATATTTAGAACAGCCGAGTGATGAATAAACTTACTGGACCATATTCATAGTTTTTGGTAAGGTGTGACTATGTCTTTGCTTACAAGATACTTCGAGACACTCATCCACTCAAGTGATTTGATTGTTTAGCCAAATATTGTCTGTGATTCGATAACAGTATTGTTGAAGTTTGCTGAAAGCTAGCAAAAACTAACGGAAAAAGGAAAGCAACTCAAGGTGAGTGCGAAAAAAAAATTTTCGGGAACTGAAGCGGCAATGCACGACAGAAAAAGCTTTAATCGTTTACACTGAAGCAATTAACGTTAGGGTTAAAGCATTCCGTTCGTCCGTCGCAAGCCCATGATGTTGGAGAAAAAGTCTGGTAGAGGAAGGTGCTAACGAAGTCGAAAAGTAATTACTGGGTGACAATGGGAGGACTTCAGAGGATTACTGTATAGTTTATGTACCGATGCAAGTCTCTTTTCTGATGCCAACAGGGGAAACCTATACATTTAAGTTTCTATGGATTACTTAAGCAAGCAGCCTGGGGCTTTCTTTACAGAATGTAGATGTAGATCACATGATGTATTTGGTAAGCAGTTTTGGTGTAATCTTTTAATTCAATTTTGATCCAAGATGAAGCTTCAAGTCTAACTGCTTCCAGAAAGAAGTATAGAAGATGGAATAGCAACACTAAGACTATGATAAGAATATTCCACTATTCTCATTGGGCTATTAGTACAATAAACGGGAATTGAAAAATGATCAATCTGAGGAAAGTTTTGCAGGCACTAAAGTTTGAAGGCAGGATTAAAAAGGGGCCAATTCCGAGTATATATCTCATTTTGTGAGATTTTTGGTCTTGTGGGGAAGCCACAATGTTGAAAATAAGCAATTTTTGCGTTTTCTGAGTTTTTGTCTGTTTCTGTGAATTATAATGAAAAAAATATTAAATATTTTTTTTTTGTTTTAATTTTAATTATCTACAAGCCTTTATACAACTTTTTTTTCTAGTAAAAGTATTTTAGTCGTAATTAACGAAAAACTAATGAAAAAATAGGTATAATCTCCTTAATGTTGAAATTGCTTCCAAACTATTATTTTTTTCAAACAAAAAAAAAATAAGTACATTCTTTCTTTTACATAATTTGTTTACAAATGAAATGATGTACCATTTTTAAATTTCCGACAATTTTCAACCTAAATATGAGGATTTTAATTAAAGGATAGAGGATTTTATTCATATAGGGAAGAAATTCCAAACAGTGTAATGACTTCGGCGCCGAAAATTGATAATGGATTTTTGTAGTAGGGTCAAATACAAGAATGTTTTCCTATATGAGTGGGGGGTCTATCTCCCTCTGTTTGGGCACTTTCCAAGGGGCAACTTCATAAAAAAAGTACTTTAAATGGGAAAACAATTAAAACATAATCATAATAAAAATAACGGTAATACATACAACTAGGTTAGGTTAGGTTATGTGGGCTGACAGTTGATATTGTTACCGTCACACTTAGATCAATGTAGATCCCTTGTGATACCCTGAAGTATTGTAACTTCATGAACCAAAACGAAGTATGCAATTCGATTTCTTCTATAAACATACATTTAAAAACAATTAGAAATTATAAGAGCCGTTTAAAAAAAAAAACTTTTTCTATTACAAATTTTAAAAGGACTTTTCAAAAAAAAAACTTGGTACCTATTAGCTTTCGAAATTTGTATTATTAAACTGTATAACGACAACTTAAAAGCTTTAGCATAAAAAAAAATTGTTAAAATCAAGTGAGTCAGAAAGGAAAAGATCAGCATTTAAAAAAACGTTTCTATGTCATGAACCGTTAAAATAATGGTATCAAAAAATCATTATGATTTTTTTAATCAAAATCGTAGGAGCCATTTTTTTCTAAATTCGTACCGTTATTTTTGGTCCAAGAAATTTAGTTCAAAAACGGTCTGGGGATATGCTCCAAAAACGGCATTTACCAAGTTTTAAGTAAATCGAACCATCCGTTTAGGCTGTGGCTTTTGATGTTATCACAGCTTTTTGTTTGTACCAATGCCTTGATATAGGTATAGTACCTATATCGCAAGTAAAAACGAATCAACCAAGGAAAATCGTATTTCACGATCTTTTTAAGAAGATGTATTGCAAGTATGTAGGTGCAGTCGACTTCGCTTTACTGCATTCCGCTTATCTGAAAAAATCGGTTAACTGAAACAAGAAATTTATTACGTGGCTTTTTTCAACAGTTTCCAAGTAAACTACTTCGGAAAATTAAGCTTCGCTTCAGTGAAAACTCCTTTTAATTGAAACAAAACTGGACTCAAATAAATATTTTCACCTTTTCAGCTCTAGATTAATGGAAATATCACTGAACGCTGTCACCAAATTTTTAGTTGTATAGATCTTTTCAATTTCAAATGTCAAAATGTTTCTTATTTCTTCATTCTCGAACTCTTTTTTATAAAACTCCGCTTATGTGAAACTAGTTTCAGTTATCCGAAGCACGTTAAAATGAGAACTCCGCTTAACTGAAACAAATTTTCTGCAAATTTTAGTGTTCCAGTTAAGCGGAGACGACTGTACCTGAAAAACGACCCGACGCGACGACAAGTTTGTTCTTCACAACCTAAATGAAAAGATTGAATGGATGTCATCTTTGATTCGACTATCAGAAGACTCAACCTGTACGCGTAACCAACAGAAATGGACTTAGGCGCAAGTAGTAGCTAGAGTCTGAATTTACTTAGGTCGGAGATTGTGGTAAGATACGATTTCTGCAACCTCTCAGTGCTCACCATCTTTAACTTAAGATGACCAATCAGGGGCCTACGTGCGTCGCTTCCGTGGTATAAGCCGTATCAACAGAGATAAAGGGGCCTCTGAGATACAGAGGACATAACGAAGAAAATGATCAACTTTTTGAATGAACTGTGGTCTGTGCCCAATTTGCTCATACAAAGATTTAATATTTTTGTTTCTTCTAATTTCTTCCTTTATCACAAAACCAAATATAACACACTTAAATCCACAAACTTATTTTAATCTGTAAATGTTTACAAAAAATATTAATGGCAACACCGGCTGAGCAGTTGTAAAAATAAAGCAAGCAACAGGTTGGTTGACTTGACAACATAAAGCAGAGCCAACATGGAGTATAGATAATTATTGCTGCAAAACGCGCGCATAAAAGACAGCGCAGATTTTTTTTGTTGCACGAAAAAGGGAGACTTTGAAAATAGTTCTGGAATAAGACTGACTAATCGCAATGATGATTTATTTCCGATAGATTTTTTTTTTGCATTTCTGTTGCTTTTGTTCCCTTATTGGAAGTCAAGAGGAGTAGCTAGCAGTAGCACACTTCAACAACATGTGTGTCAAATTTCTAACAAATACCAGGCGCTCAGGAAAAGAAGAAAGGTTATTTCCTGCGGAAAAAAAAACACGATATCTGTGCGGGGGTTGCGAATGGCAACAAAAATATTGCATCCGTTTTCAAGGTGTACAACCGAAGGTGTGGGAGCAGATGATAGGAGTGTGTGCTCCCAGGAACAAAGGACAAAAATAGACTTAAAAATCATTCCCATTAGTGGCAGACAATAAACGAGTCATAAAACCCGTAAAATCTGGAAGATATGTTATGTAGGTACACAATTATGTATGATCAGGTCTTAAGAAGAAGAAAAAATACCAGCACAGCCTTGGTGTTTGGGGAGTAGCAGAGCAGGGTGCACTTCCAATAAAGGCGCAAGCACCGGCTGAAATGGATTTTCTCTTCCCCTGACTTTATGGATTTCACAAGAGAAAACTACATTTATTCACCTCCAACTTCAGCAACCTAGCAACTTATTAGTTCGAAATGCTGACAGCTGAATGTAGAAGAATAGCGGCGACTATCGGTGGCAACAGCGGGAAGGACACAGCAAATGGTGACGAATATCATGTTGATGAGGGGAAACACCACACATCCATAGCAGCACAGATAGATTTTCTCCATCGAGGGAATGAAAAATAGGCCGCCACCGTTGTCGCCATTGCCACTCTGCCACCACCAACCGACCGACCGCGCCAAATGTACGATTTCCTCAAGAAACTGTCGGCAGCATGAGATTTTAGCAAAAAGCCATTTTTGTCGTAGGAGCAAGAGCAAGTGTGAGATTGAGTGTTGTATGAGGAGCTCCTACAACAAACGTGTACCGCGGCCTGTGGATAGTAGTTGTTGTAGCAAAATGTTTTGTTCACTAACTGTACTTGGAAATTCAATGCAGCGATTTTGTGGGAATTTATGCGCATGTGTTGAATTGTAGGAAGGACGTTTTTATTGTTGTTTCCCTTAATAGTTTTTTTTCGGTTTGTAGTTTTACTTTTTCAATTCCGTTTTTGCATGTATTTCTGCTACTGTACTCTAAAAATGTTCTTTAATGAAGGGCGATGTGCAAAACGTATGAAGAAGGAAGAAAGTGTCTGGTTTTGTAAGGGAACGATGCGAATTTGACTCATTTAATATTAGCATAAGGTAGTGTTTGATTCTATCGGTTCGAGGTTATTTTTGTTATTAAATCGCGTAAGATTTTGAAAGACCAAAATATGCAGAACAGTCAGTTGTGCAAAATCAAAACAAAAAAAGGCTGCGCGCGACCCACACTGGTAATATACCGTTGATAACTTTAGAAACTCGATGTTATTTAAGTTTTAAGAATATCAAAAATTCATGATCATCAAAAACTTTAGAAGAAAGTGGAAGTATTCAGTATTAATTGAAGCAAAGACCAAAGATTTTTGTTGAAATATTTACGTTTGGAACAATTTTTAATAGTTTTTTTTTATGTTTGATAAGATGACTGTTAATGTTTGTTTCATTATCTTTATCATTTAAAAACGACTTATTATTTAACGAAGAATAAAATTATCAGGGAGTCAAAATCAGTATTTTCTATTGAGGTATTTAGAATAGAAACTATCAATTGAATTTTCTATGGCTTTATGTGTGGAAGAAAACTAACGTAGTAGAACTGATATTTTTATGAATTGCTGAGATATTTGTGATCATAAACATTTTTCCGAAATGTTTGGTATTTTCTTGCAGTTTTCTTTTTTCATCATCATCATCGGCTCGACAACCGGGGTCCGGTCCTGGCCTCTTTCAACAAGTCTCTCCACCTATCCCGGTCTCGAGCCAACGCCATCCAGTTGCGCACCCCAAGGCTTTGGGCGTCCTGGTCTACGCCATCTCTCCAGCGCAAGCATGGTCTACCACGCTGCCGTCTACCATAGAATGTACCGCAAAAGACTTTCCGAGCAGGTTCCTCTTCGCTCATACGAGCTAGGTGCCCTCCCCACCGGAGTCTACTGAGCTTAATTTTTGTCACTATGTCTGCTTCAAGGTAGATTGCGTACAACTCATGATTGTACCGTCTCCGGAATCGTCCTTCCTCACATATGGGGCCAACAATTCTCCGTAAGACTTTTCTCTCGAACGCGGCTAAGAGGTCACAGTGCCTTTTGCTAAGCACCCAAGTCTCGGATCCATACATGAGTACTGACAGGACCATGGTCCTGTACAGCAGCAGTTTTGAAGTTATGGTTAGATTTCTGGATTTGAATAGCTTTGACAGACTGTAGTCTGTTTTCTTTTTTGCTTTATAAAAATCCATATAATTTTTTTTATGGTTCTTGCCAATTTATCAAAGAAAGTAATAAATAAATTGCACTACTGGATCGTACGTACTTACTCTTATAGATAAAGTGAATTAATTTGCTAAGCCTTATTAATCAAAAATTTGTAAATGCAATTTTAGAAAAAAAAAAAAAAATAAAAAGCATACAATTTTTCAAATGAATACAACAGCTTCTTCAATGAATTTTACCTCAAAACAAAGTATGCAATTTGATTTCTTCTATAATTATACAAAAAAAAAAATTTGAAAATCACAAGAGCCGTTTTTAAAAAAAATATTTTTTTCTATATAAAATTTTGCAAGAACTTTCATAAAAAAAATTGGTACGCCATTTTTATGATATTATTTATCAACATCTAGAAACTAAATTTTGAAAAAAAATATTGTATAGTTTTCGAAAAAATGATCCAAAAAAATAATTTTCGAAATTTTTCGTCTAAACATTATTACGGCAACTTAAAAGCTTTCATATAAAAAAAATGGTTTAAATTGATTGAGATTGAGTCATGAAGGAGAAAATCAGATTTAAAAAAACGGTTCTATGGCAGGTGCCGATGATAACGGTTTTTGAAAAAATGATTTTCATTTAAAGATAGAAAAAATGACCATGATTTTTTAATCAAAATCGTAGGAACTATATTTGAGAAAAATGAGTTTTTCTAAAACCGGTATATTACAGGTACCGTTATTTCTGGTAAAGAAATTTGTTTACCGGTATAATTCAAAAAACGTCTGGGGATAGTCACCAAAAAACACCACATACCAAGTTTAAAGTAAATCGATCCATCCGTTTAGGCTGTGGCCTCTGATACATGCAGACAGACAGACGGACAGACAGATAGACAGACATAATTGTCCGACCCAATTTTTTCTCATTCTCTATCATCGTTATGTCATGTTTGATTGTTATCTCAACTTTTTTTTTTTTTTGTACGAATGAATAACTTGATATATGTATAATACCTACATATATGTATATCGCAAGTAAAAATGAACTTTATATATTCTGATTCTTTTAAAAAGACTAAATATTTATAGGAAATGATCTTTAAAAAAATAATTTGTTGACAATAATTTTTTTGAAAATGTTTTGGCATTGACAAATTCAGGTGCTGTTTTTTGACGTCCCT
Source organism: Meliscaeva auricollis (assembly GCA_948107695.1). Classification (NCBI taxonomy): domain Eukaryota; kingdom Metazoa; phylum Arthropoda; class Insecta; order Diptera; family Syrphidae; genus Meliscaeva; species Meliscaeva auricollis. The sequence goes on from OX403618.1 coordinate 28,402,983, forward strand.
TACTTTGTGGACACTATGTGTCGGAATTAAAAAAAAATTAACTCAGTAATTGTAACTAATTTAATGCTATTTTTGTGCGTAAACCAAAAATTTGTAGCTCACATGGTTTTTGGGTTCTTGAATTTTCCGTAAAATAAGTCTGAAGTTAGCGGACAAAATCTTAAATAATAAAAAAAAATGGTTGGGATAATGACGTTGCGTAATGGGCCGCGCTTTTCCCATGTCTATGATTATCCAAATGTCTCTTTCTTAGGCCTTTTGCAGTAAAAGACGGAAGTTGTTGGATTATTTCGCGAAGTGATTCACGCTGGTGATCATTCAAATTACTCTCGATCGCACTTCACTCTCTCCCGTAGTTTTAAAATACTTTTTTTAAGGTCGACGGAAATGTCTCTTTTCTTTTGCGTGCTTCATAGTACTCTTAAAGCGTTGGTGAATCGATTTTTTTTTATCTCTTCGTTGAAACGTTAGAGTAGGGTAAGCTTATAGATGGGTTAGGTTCTTATTTCGTTAATTTTATCAGTTATTGGTACTTGTTTTTGAGCGGTTCATTTCCATTTAGGAACCCCCATCCTTTGCCACACGTTTTGACTTATAAGCTCTATAATGTCTTTCACGGGTATCAGAGCCCGCATTTTCGAATTGAACTTTATGAGATCATAGTATAAATCCTCAAAACTCTTATTCGGTATTTGCTTTCGATGGCTGTAAGGAGAGAATAAATAATCACTAGTGCTTCTTTTAACTAATATGCAGGATCTAATGCCTTTTTTTTCAATTTATACAGAAAAGAGTATCCAGGAGTCTAAAGTCCTATCTATTCACCAAAATGGGATCGAAAGTGTATGAAGATAACTTAAGTTAACAAAAAAATTAAAAGTGTGATTTTCCCGAACAATAGTTTTTGGTTACCATTTCTTAAATGGTGACTTACGCGGAAGAGATTAGAGATGCAAAGTGAAAATTCGGAAAGAGCACCCCCGAAAACTAGGGTAGTAAAAAAAACTCCACTAAAACTTTCCATCTAACCCCCATTTTTCCGACCAATTGATCGGACTACTGATCTCGAACCAAATTAAATATTCAATCAATTTTCCGGAAGCATATCGCATTTTTATTACACACTATGCGCTATGCAACAAAAAACCTCTTTTCTGACAATCGCATCATCTACCCTAAAGAGAGGCCAGAACACATTTGTATGTTGCACACAATTTCGCAAGCAAGTAGTACTTACACACACATTTCCCCTTACATTTTATTTATTAAACTCTTCACCCCTTAACTTGGATGTCATATTTTTTTTTCTACATCAACCAAAGTCACAGACAGCAGAGTGGTTGTTGTTTTTTTCTCTGTGTTTTCCGCCCTATTCGATTTGTATCTTGTAGATACTTTTTTTTTGTTTTTTTCTTTGCTTTTACTCTTAATTCCATTGGTTTAAATCTGACTGAACAGCTGAAAAACCGCACACATATGGTATAGTTTTCTCCTCAGATACTCAGATACTTTTTCAGCGCAGCAGAAGTAGGGGTAGGTATGAGAATATATCCCTAATATTCCAACAACTCAGCACTAATGCCAAAGAGAAACAAACCTAGTACCTACGAACAAATCAAGAAGGAACAGAACAGAACAAAAAAAAAATATGAAAAACAACACACATTTTGTTCGAGATACGAGAACAAAATATATATTCATTCTTTCGCATGAAAACGGTTTGGCCAACTGCTTCGTGTATCATCTGCTCCTTGCCAAACATTCAGTCAGTTCAATTTAAGTCAACGAATAGGTCTACCAATTTAAATTCATCCTTAAAGAGAATTTTAATAGGCACAGGCAGACCCATATTAAAGAAGTGTAAAATTATTTAATTTTTCAAAAAGAAAATAAAAAAAAAAAAACGCGTTCATTCGGTTCGCTAAATTTCTTTATTATCAAAAAAATCGCAGAAGAAAAACACTCAAAGAAAAAAACTCAAACAATCCGATTTTTTAAGGACTTCCTCGAGACGAAGGAAAAATTCCGGATACCTACTTATACTTTAACGTCGCGCTCGACTTTTTCGCTTGAATTTTATATTTTATATCTTTTTGTTCCAAATATATATCTTTTTGTTCTAAGAGAAAAAAAAATCATTTAAAAAAAAAAAACAATTTTCCTTTTTTGCTTGAAAAAAAAAAAAAAAAAATTGGTCCAGCACACACACCACAAAAAAAAAATAAACACATACATACAGTGTGTATGTGATTCATATCTATAGTTTGCGCTGCAATTTCGAAATCCAGAACAGAAACCCACCATCAAGGTATCTGTATCTTTTTCATCATATAGCTTTTGTTGCTTTTGCTGGCTGCTGAAGTCTCCACCACCACAACCACACCAGTACACACTCTCTTATACAATCGGTGAAAAAAAAAATAAGTCAAAATTAGTGCACACGCTGCTCTTTAGAGAAGGATTTTCCAAAGAATTAAAAAAAAACATCGCTTCCTTCATTATTGTGAATTTTATTTAAACAAAATCATCGCTAAAATTAATTTAATTAAAAAAATCTAAAGAAAAAGTTATTCTCACCTGGGGACGGCCGGTGGAGGTGGTCAGGGGGGCCCAACTTAAAGTTCGAGTCCGCATCATACAACCCAACTATCATCAAATTCATCATCATCATTATTATCATCAACCAGCTCAACCTGGAGGCTCAACCTCTGCTGCTTTTCAACTTATTTGCTGACTCAACGGAGCACTCTTGTATCCTGGTGTCAACCCCGATTTGAGTGGTCGGTAATTTCGTCGTAGAAAATAAAAAAAAATTACGAAAAATATAAACAAAAATTAAAAAAAAAGTTAATTCAATTAACAAATAAAGAAGAAAAATTATTATACATAAAAATTAACTTTATTGCGAAAATTTACTACACGCCGCCTCCCGTCTCCTCCAAAAGGCCTACCCACTGCGAAAGAGAAAACAAAAAATAAAATTGCAAATTAAATTTTAATTTTAAATATGTTTATGTTTTACAAGTGATCATCATCAAATAAAATTAAATAACAACATCAACACATTCGGAAGTTTAAAAATATAATTATCTGTGATTTTTATAAATAATAAAAAAAATAAGTTTTAAGAAAAAAAAGAGTAAAAGCAAAAAAAGTTCCGCGTTCTTTATTCACACATCTTCAAGGTCGTCGGCGGATTTAATTTTTTTTGTAAGTATCTATCCTTTTTGAATAAATTACTGATTTTATTTCTTTTTTTTTCTTTTTTGCAAATACGTGTACCTATTCGTCATGCGATTTTCTTGGCATAGTGTGTGTTTCATCCCTTCATTCATACTATACACAAGGATTTTGTTATGTATGAATAAGGGTTCACAATAGCTCTCTATTCATGTGTAGTAAAGTATTTGAGAAATCTATAATATTGTGTTATCTGAGCTGAACTCAAATATCCATGTTTCTTAACATGAGATGGATTGTGTTGTGAGGGCATAACTATTATCTACCTACAATTGGACATATTGGTGTTATGGGAGGATTCAATGAATTTATTTGTCAGGCGTAATTTAAAGCCATTTCTTCTTTTTCTTATAGTTTCTTTTGTTGTTTTTGTTGAAGTTCTGTTTGAGACTTTTGAGCAGTGGGTAACTGTTAGGGTTCGGTTGGATTTTACTCCAATCATAATACTGTTCTTGAAAATCTCTTAACTTCTGTATTGCTTGTGCAGGAAGGTCTTATGAAAATCCTTCCAAAAAAAGGGCGAACCCGTTGAGTCAACGGATCCCTTGAAGTTGACGTACGTAACGGAAAGAGGTGACGCATACAAAACGTTTTTTGATATCTTGTTTTTGTTAGCAAACAAAAATAAAAAGTTAACACTACTATAATTGGCTTGTTTTCCAATATCCACACAAAAAGGAATATTTGAACTCAAAAGTTCGTTCCATTGGTTTCTTTCCAATGCTAACAATTTTGAATTTTGGATAATCATTGATTTTAAATTGAGAAATCTTTGGAAAACTTAACAATCTATAATTTGTGATTCCTGGATTCAATGTTGTACCGAAAGCTCTATAGATTAAGGTTTAGGTGTGGTTCTATTTAACATTTAAAATTTGTAATCCAAGCATTGTATTTTCGTCCAATTTGTTGGTAAAAACCCTTCTTTATAGTCAAATAAAAAGATTGTACAGAACAACCCAGTGATTTCTGAGTTTCTGACAGATTAACATTGCAACTCATACCAAGCGAGCTGTAATGATTGATTTGGGGAATTCACATTGCCGAGTTTCCTGGATGCCAACTGTCAGGCTAAACTGATCGACCTCAATTGTGATAAAGTGAAACATTCAAAAATTGAAATTTTGGTGGCCAAAACGTAATATATTTTTTCAATTTATTGAACATTTTTTAAATATTGGCAGTTGCTAATAATTTTCTGGTTACCAACGCTGTTCTGCCACCCACACCGCCGAGCCACACAGTGCGGTTTTGGAAGAAATTTGTAAATTTAGTTAATTATTGAAAGAAAAGGATTTATTAAGTCTATTGACTGAAACCTTAAACAACGCAACGGTGGAATCAATGCTCAAGGAATCGTAATCTCTTCAAGAAGCACCATGAGACTTTGTTTTAAAAATAGTTTAATACGCCCTGGTAGTATTTTAAGCATCTGAATAAAGCATAGATTCTTTATGAAATAGGAACTAGTCGGGGAAGACCGAAAACACAATTTTAAAAGCGTTAAGAAAGAAGAAGAAAAATGAAGAATTGAGAATCTTTTAGCCTCTAATGGAACTAAAGAGCTAAGTTTTGCTGTGGAAGATCCATAGTATGCGTGGAGTGGCAGGGGCGAATAGAGTTGACTACATTGTTTTGATTTTCAATCCACGAACTAATTTAACTTTTAAAAAATATTTTTCAAAACTTACAAGTGATGCTAAGACGATGTACATAATGTTGGAGTTATTTGAAAAAAAGTGGTGTCCGAACTGAGCTCAAATCATCGACCACGACTAACATTTTTACATTATGAGAAGGAACATGAGTGGAAAGAGGTTGACACTGGTCAAGAATTGGTTTCAATAAAAGTGGGTTTTCTATATCTTATTATACTCACAGTTAGGCTTCCGTCAATTAACATTAAACGTTTTTCATTTAATTTTCCATTTCATTTGTTTTTTTTTTACACTAAGGGCGGTATTTAGAGCCGTTACTCAAGTCGAGATTTTTCTAAACTCCATAAGTTGAGAAAAATCTGTGGCGTTTGAGCGATCGAAGTTCGCATTCAAAGACAAAATGAAGCAACTTAAGTAAAAATGCTCAAAAATTCCCTAATAATCTCGATTATGACTAGCTTAAGTGGTCAAAAATCTCTTCAAGCAAAATCTAGTGGCAATAGTTTTTTTATTAACCAAAATGATCTTATGGCCAAAAAATTCAAAACCCACAGTAAAAAATTTAAAAGAATAATTTTGGTCTCTTGTCACCACTGTAATAATGAACCGATTTTTGCGAAATCTAGGGGTGAATTTTTTTGTATTTCTTATTACCAAAAAAGTAGTGGCCGAAAAATTCAAAACCCACCAAGAAAATATAAAAAAAAAATTTGAGCTTTTATCACCACTGTAATAAATAGATGGATTTGCATTAAACTTGCGTGCAATCTTTGTTCTATTTTTTTTATTAGTCTAAACAAAACAAAAACAACGTAAGACTTTTTTGGTTCAAGAACTACATAATACAAAGTTTTCATTGAAGTGAAGGAAGGATCACAAAATAGAATGGTTTAATCAAGGTTAACAAGAAATAAAAACGAATATTTAATGATTTTTACAGATTGAAACAACCATATAATTGGTCTTTACAACATGACAGCCATAATTCTGAATAAGTTATTAAGGCCATTCAGATTTTCATTTTTTTTTATTTTCTGCGTATCTTTTTAGGTACACATAAATTGCTTTATGTTTATTTGATTGAAATGAGTATTGTTTCGAGTAACTTCAGGGCCTTCAGCAAATGTCCACTAGGCCCATAGTTTATTGAAGGGTCTGTACATATATTTAAAAACTTCGATTTTGGTCTTTCCTAAACAAAAAAAAAAATAGTTTTGCAGAAAACGAGTAAGACAGTATCGGAAGCATCAGACTTGTATGTCCATTGTGGAACCATGAACTATAGGGAACATGAAATTCCTTATTTTTTGAAACCATTAGCAGCTTTTGATGGAGCAAAAGAGACAATTAATGTCAGTGTTAATGAGATCGCTTTTTTCATTATAGAAAAATTCTCTTAAATAATATTTGCGTCAGAAAGAAAAGCAGGGCATAATACAAATAAGCTGTTAGATTGTTTTTTCTCCTTTCTCGTTCAAGCAACTCCAGCTTAAATCGTTTGATAGTAACCGTACCAGCTATCAAGTAGCAGTATTAAACTACCTTGTATTTTATTTTGTCCAAAGTAACTTTATTCAGCATTAGTTTACTTGTAGCTTTGGGCATACCTATATTTTTTGTCAGTTGGACAAAATTGGTATAATTTCCGATACAGTTCTGGCGAGATCATCGGCTTTGCATTTTCTTACATTGTCTATGTGTCCAGGCAGCCAGCAGAGGTGAATGTGAAACTGTTGGTCTGTCTCCATCAGAAACGACAGTAACTTAAAATTTATGACAGAACTGAAATCTCATTACGATGGGAAGAAACTGGTTTAAAAATTCTGTATGCCTGGACCATGTCTCTATCTAAATCTGTAAGAAGGATATTTTCTGAAAATTCTCAATTAAAAAGTTTCTGAGAATAAATTGATTTTTTTTACCCAAATCCTGTCCCTACTTTGAGGAATGGATTAAAATTATAATTTCAAAAGTCTGCTTTTCAAAATTCTGCCAGTACTTGATTTATGGATAAAGATTCTGTAAATTCTGTTTGATTTTTAAGGACACAATATTCTGGAAAGAAAAATAATACTTTATATTGAAATTAAAATAAGCAACAATTTTCATTATTTGTGTTTTAATTTTGTTAAAAATGTTAATATTTCAGTAGAAGGGAAAAATTTAAGTTATGCTTTAAAAGTTATGTTTTTAAAAAGTAAAATTTGAATATTTTTTGCTGCAATAAATAAATGCACACAATGTAAATTTACCAAAAATTTTAATTTAACGGTATTTTTATTGTAATGGGTTTGATACATTTTTCATGTTTTTCGGTCTTCAATAAGTGAGAAAATTTTAACTTTTGAAAAGCAGAATTTTGGCAACAGAATTTTGACCCGTATCCCCTGCTCTGCTCTCTAAAGGTTAGGTGCTTCTAATAGATTGGTTCTTCTGTTTGAAATAGATTTTTTTATTTTGAAAAACAAAAATCTACATTCATCTCAACCTGAACGCATTGGAAGTGTTGTTATTAAAATGAAAATTTGATAAATAACACAACAACAAATATCAGATTTTTTACCAAAATGATTTACTCATTTTTGTTATTTTTATATCTTTCCAAAACTAAGATTTATATTTTTATAACAAGAATGAAAATTCTAATTTGGGTTATACCGTAGCCTACTTTGAATGTTTGTGTTTGATTTTAAATTTAATTTTGTAGCTTGTTGGATCCGAACCCTGTCTATTAGAAGTAGCATAAGACTTTAGAAGTGTATAATGATGATTTTGACATTATTCGATTGCTTATGTTTCGCAAAAGACTCCAATAAGTCATTGGTTTATCTTTGCTAATGCCGAGTATCATAAGTTTTAATACACGCTGTTTAATAAAAATAGTAAAATAACTACTATCTACCAATCATAAGAGTTGGTTCGACCCCTGGGTAATTCTTCTATGTTGAAATGATTGTTATGCATATTTTTTTTTTTCTTTTTTGAAGGACTACAACTTTCCTTGCCCTTTTTTCCTATTGTTCTAATGTGGGACGAATATTATTATGTACCTACGTACCTATAGTTTTTTGTTTAATATGTGATGTGTATAGTCGTTTGAAGGTGTTCTATCTTTTTTTCGTGTTGTTGTAGTGGCAGGTGCAAGTGCAGTATTATGGTGATGTGAGAGTAGCGCAAGCACTTTTTGACTCAACAAAAAAAATTGCTCTTTAGAGACTTTCTGGTTCTCTCTTTGTAAAAGGAAATAATGTGCAGCAAAGCGGATAGTTCAAATAGTTAGATTGACGGAGTATTCATTTACATTTACATGTGTGTGAGTGGATGCATTATATTGTAGGAATTTGAAAGTTTGTTCTACAATAAGGTAGTTTGAATTGAAAGCATTGCCAAGGGAAAATGTTTCGGTGTACGCAAAGCAATTAATACTCGTAGAAGGGTAAAATTTCTGATATAAGAGAAACTATTAACATCTTCACCACATTAAAAAAAAAAACTTTTTGTCGGTTCTTGATTAGTTAATTAAGGTAAAAAAAAACAAAAGGAAAATGATATGTTCCATATTGCAAATGCTTTGTTGTTGAAGTTCCCAAAGTGAAACTTGATGCGACTGGTCGGCGTTTTGTCAATCGGAAACCTCCCAATCGTAACCTGTTCTTAAGTTGTATCTGACTTCGACATAGGATAATTATTTAATAAACTGTTGCGTTCGACTCTGCGCTGATTCAATAATTTTTTATTTTCTCTATCAAGTTTATTCATAGCGACTACATCTAGTGCACATTTTATTGTGGCTTTGTTGGATTTGCGTGTGGAATGATATGTGAATGTATATACAAGAGGCTTAAAAAAAATGTATATTTCAACAAAACTCACCCTTAATCTTTAATTGATCCTAGCTTTGTCAAAACTTTACCGTTTAGATTATTGTCATGGTGATTTTCACGAACGAGACGTTTAGAACTTTTGGAAATTACTACCGAAATTCTTAGTCAGTTGCAGCAATTCTAATCACTAATTTTAATCTCGGTCCCACTCTTGTGAATAAATAAGAGTCCAAATAACTACTATTAAATGTTCATATTTCAGTGAACCAATAGGTTTGTTCAAACACACACTCAAACTATCCTTAAACTGATGCAAACCAAGTCGGATGTTCCAACAGAGAAAAATCAAAGTCATACTATCAGACATTTGTTCCGACACACATTTTACCAATCCTCAAACTGGTTTCTGATCGTCAGAACGTCAGACATTTTTTTTTCAAATAAAAAATCAGAGTCGGAGTTTGGAGTTAAGGGATACAAATCGTTCATGTGCATGTGCGTATCGTATAGAAGACGATACCAAATTCAGTCTGTTTTAATCGTTCGAAGTTAAAATTATGTTGCCACAGGCGTTCCTTAAGACAAAAAAGCGTTCCTTAAGACAGTTGAATTGATGATCAGTAAAATTTCGTACCATCTAAAACCATAACTGTGATTTTCTTTAAAATCACAAACTTAGTTGCATTTAATTCTAATTCTAGTAGTTTTAGTGACATCTATGTGCAAAAACATAGAAAAATTGATTCACAACTACAAGCTCAAGCCATTTTCTGAAATCAAGCAACAAAAATAGAAAGATTTTTTTAAATTACAAAAATTATTTTTATTTAAAATTTTGATATCAAATAATTTCAAGTTTGTCAAGAAACTTCCATATAAAAAAATTCATCAAAATTGGTTCAGTCGTTTAAGAGTAAGTCAAAAATTAAAAAAAAACGGTTCTTGGGAGATACCGTTATTAGAATTTTAACAAACATTTCTTTCACCTTACTAACAAAAGTAGTCACAAAAATTCTAGTCACCATTTTTAGGACCGGTTTTGTTAACTTTTCCTTAATGGTAATAAAGCAGGTACCGTTAGTTTTGGTCCTAAAAAAAAATTAAATTTTTCCTCTAGGGCATCACTAAAGACTCTTAACCACAAAGTTTGAAAAAAAAAAATCGGTTCAGCGATTTAGGCTGTAGCTAGAGTTATACACAGACACAGAATTGTCACTTTTTTTACATTCTTTTTACGAATTCTAAACTTGCCTTATATGTAGTACCTACATTAAAGCAAATGGAAGTATATAACAACTGAAATAACTATGTACAATTAATTTTAGAGAGGGCCAAGACCTTAAATACAATAGATGTAAATAAATTCATTACGTCTGAACTGAACATGCACTGCGATGATATTTTAATAAATACATCCATGGCACACGTATGTATGTATATACATACGTTTTTGTGTTTACGTTATTTGTTTTTTTTTTTTTATAATAAATATGATCATGATCAGTGGCACATAAATTAACGGTTGTCGCAAGAAGAAGCGGCATATACAAATTTATGAAAAAGAAAAGAATGCATTTTGACCATGGTGTATTTTTTTTAAATAATTAGTTTATTTTGTTGTGATTATGTGCTGTGCATGTATGTTAATATTTCTATAATAATTAAAAATAAATTTTAGTTTTTTTAATTATATTAATAACTTTTATTTATTTCGCATTTATTTCAATATAAATTTTAAACTATAATAAATTATTGAATTGTTATTTAAACACAATCCCAAAGAAGATTTGAAAAAAAAAGAAATTAAAATTGGTTAAGTCACGGATAGTAATTAAACTTATTAGTAATTTTAAATACGAAATTATTAATTGAGCTGAATGAAAATTCATATGGTTTTAACTCAAGCCATTTTAAATATTGATTTTAAAATGGTTTTAACTTAGTGACACATAAATCACTAAAGTTTATGTAGGTACAGAATGTGAAACACTCTGCGAACACTCAGAAACACTGGAATGCTTAACTTAGGTACTAACAAACTACTAGAATATTCTTTATACCTATAACACTAGTTTACACAAAAAAAAGTACCTGCACAAAAAAGTATTTTTTAAATTAATTTTGAGTCGCTGAACAAGAAAATAATATTCATTTATTTTTCCAATGAAGCGTTCTCGAGATATCAGCAAAAAACATGCGACCCAATATTAATTTAAAAAGTAATTTTTTGTGCAGGTACTCACTATGAGCCGAAAATTTGTAAACTAGTGTAATAGGAGACTTTAAATCGAACAAAAACATTCATATTTTAAGTATTATTTTTTATTTGTATATATTTCTTTTTATTTGTTTTGATTTTATTTAATTATCTTTTTTTCAGTTTTCGATCCATACCTCATTAAAAAATAAAAAAAAAAAAAAAACAATCAAGATGCTCATAGAACGCCGTGGTAAGACTTTATTTTTGTTTTAATATCCCTATGTACTCGTATATACTAGAGACTAGTTACAAGCTGTGAAAATTCTAGATTCATAATTTTAAATTAAATATTTCTAAAAATGTCATATTTAAATCGAAGTGCAATTTTACTCAAGCAAAATTAATAAATAGCTTTTAAAATATCGCGCGATCAGAAAAATGTTTCTGGTTAAATATTTTTCATTGAAACAAAATTTTTGAATTACTCAACTATTTAAACTCTAAAAATTCCGTTTAACTATCAAAAATAAACTAATTCATATTAAACCAAGTACTAAACCAGTATAACTAAAACTCCAAACAGATGAATTCTTTTTATTTTAAGATGTATTAAAGATGTATTATTAAGATTGTATTAAATATGCTGTCATGGTTAAAATTTTGGGTTGATAACGGTTTTTTTACATATTAAGAATTATTTTTGTTTACTCAAAAACCTATCTTTCTGAGACGTCAAACTGGGTATAAAACAGTTTGTCTTGTGTGACAAAAAAAAATACAACATGGCGGCACTACAGCAGCTTAAAGCTGTGTCAAAAAACGTCAAAACCTTTAAAGTTGAATACAATTGACGAAATTGAATTTTTAGGGGGTTCGTAAAAAAAAAAGTTGAGATAACATGAGAAAAAAATTATTCCAACAATTCTGTCTGTCTGTCCGTCTGTCTGTCTGTATGTATCAGAAGCCACAGCCGAAATGGATGGGTCAATTTATTTCAATCTTGGTATGTGGCGTTTTTCTGTAGGCTATCCCCAGACGTTTTTTTAATTATTTTCTTTTAAACCAGAAATAACTCAACATATACCGGTTTTAGAAAAACTCATTTTTCTTAAAAATGGTGCCTTCGATTTTGATTAAAGAATAATGGTAATTTTTTTTAAATAAGGTCTATCTTTAAATGAAATCCATTTTTTTTTCCAAAAACTGGTATTAACGGTACCTGTCATAGAACGGTTTTTTTTTAGTTCTGATTGAAAGCTTTTAAGTTGCAGTAATAATTTTTAATAAAAAAAATTCGAAAACCATTTTTTTTGATTTTTTCGAAAACAACATAATATTTTTTCAAAATTAAGTTTTTAGATGTTGATAAATAATATCTTAAAAATGGCGTACCAATTTTTTTTTATAAAAGTCCTTGCAAAATTTTATACAGAAAAAATTGTTTTTCTAAAAAACGGCTCTATCGATTTTCTAATTTCTTTTTCTAAAAATGTATCATTATAGAAGAAATCAAATTGCATACTTTGTTTTAAGTTTAAATTCATTTAAGAAGCTGTCTTAGTCATTTAAAAATCGAATTTTATGATTTTAAATTTTTTTTTTAAAACTGCATTTTTGAATTTTTCATTAAAAAGGCTTAGCTAGAGTAAACTTTTACAAAACTTTTAATTTACAGATTTAGTAGTAAGTTTGTTAAGTTAAATGGCAGCCCTACTGAATCATGAGCTAAAAAAACGTAGGTATTTGTTTTTAATTAATTAAAAGACTGTTCATGCTTCAGTACCATTATTTAAAATATTTCTTTTTTGTATTAGAATCTAAAATGTAGGTATTTATAGCTATACAAAACAAAACAATCATCAATCAAATACCAGACCCTTAAATCACTCACCCACAAATATTTGTAAGAACTTTTACTTTAAAACTACGCCACCATTGCAGTTTTGAAGAATTCCGGCAGAAAAGCTAAATAAACCTATTCAATTAATTATCAACTCATTGTTTCATGTTTCTTTCACTAAAACTATTAATTGATATACCTCCCTATAACAATATACATACATCTATTGTTGTTAAGTTTGGTTTTTGGGGGTTTTTGTCGGATTTCCTTTTGGTATAAAAATGCTTAATTTTAACATTCAACCCCATTTTCATTCTCATATAATTTGCATAGATTTCTATGCCAACGTTTGTTAGAATGTTAAAACCTAGAAAATGAAAATCTATCGCGTGCCAAAGAATGTTTCTTGAAGAATGAAAAAAAAAAAATATTTTATCACCTTGTTTGAACACATACTCAGACTCACATACAGACTTATGTATGTACAGTGCATATGTTTTTTTTTTATTATTTACTATTTAACAATTCCAAGTACCTCAATGGAGAATAAAACTGCCAAACGCCAAAATATTGATTTTCACTCAGATTTTCAAAATGAATCACCTTTTTTCGCAAAAGACTCTCCCCGCTCTCCCACAGATTCATATATCTACATACATACATATATAAAAGAGTACCAAAAGGATTTGCGAAAGGATTCCGATTTCAAGCGATTAGATACAAAGGTTATAGTTTCAGGGTATAGGCGGAAATGCGGCCAACTCAGTTCTTTTCTATTTATTCTTCTACTAAATAATTCTATGTGTCATGCAATAAATTTCAATGTTCAGGACTTCAGGTTAGATATTTTAAAAATGTACCAAGAGAGTATATGCTTGTGTGAGAATATATATAGCTTTAACCTGTAGAAACAAAAAAAAAAGAAACTCATAAAGCGGAAGATGTAGTAGATGTAGAAAAGGATAATGAAAATGTTGTAGGCTAATTAAAAGCAATGAGAATTTTTATTTTCTAGTTTCATGCAGGTTGTATGTTTGCATTGAATGAGTATTGTAGGCTTATAAAGTTTTTTTTTGAAGAAAATGCTCACAGTACACTCAAAGAAAAACATTAAGAAACAATGAGAATGCCTTGCCGAGAACTTAGTACCCCATGTACAAAATAAAATTTTATAACTTTTTAGAGTTAGTTAATGGTCAACAAAGCAAACTGATTTGATTATTTTTGTTTTTTTTTTCATTATTCTTTAAAGTTTAACTTTACGGATCACTGCGGCGTATGCGTAACCTTTTTTAATTACAAATTTTAGAGGTTAATGCAAAGTGTTTCTATCCCTCAGTAAATTATTAAGGCGAATCAACCTTTGTTCACCACTCTCTGACCCTTCAAATGACATAATTTTTCCTACTAGATTTGAAAGAGGGGGAGCTAAGAGAAAAGCTGCTCTAGCTCATCTATATAATACCCAATTGAATACTTTGAAATTTGTATTATAATGTAACTATTCTTTTTGGAAGTTATTTTTTTTTATTATTTATTTTTGTCAATGTATTAATGGACTATATACTATGGAATAAAGAAATATAATTATCTCTTCTAATCTAATTTTATCTAATCTACAAAATATTCGAATCGGTAAAAGCCCCCAAAAAAATAAACGTTTGAAATTTAGTTTTGCTTGGCGTTCGGCATGTTTTGATCGGCGCTTGAAATAATAAATTATTAATTTTAATAAAATTTGTAGTTTAAAATATCAACAAAAAATTTTGATAAGCTTTTTTGGGTCAAATATCCTAGAAATCAAAATAACATAGTTGCAAAAAATATAGATAAATTAGGAAACTATATGGAAAGAAATAAAACTGAATTTTTCCAACCACATAAAAGTTTTTATTTTGTTTTCTGAAATTGGTACAGACTTGATCGATTTTTCAAAAAAAAAAAAAAAAAAAATAAATAAAAACCAACCTTACATTAACTTCATGACTGGGTCGCATGTACATACTCTTTCAAAAAAATATTAATTCACATCTAAAACCAAAATTTCAAAAAATACAGTGACCCGTTTTCGAAAAATTAATTTTTCAAAAAATAATTTTGAAAGGTTTTTTAAAAATAAAAAAATAACAAAATTGGTTCAGTAGTTTAAGTGAAAGTCAAAAACGAAAAAAAAACGGTTTTATGGGAGGTACCGTTAGTATAATTTTTACAAACATTACATTCATTTCAAAAGTATGACCTTATTTACAAAAGCTGACACAAAACTTTTAATCAAAATCTTTAAAGACGTTTTTGAAAAAGTTAACTTTTCCTACCTTATAAGGTAGATATCGTTAGTTTTGGTCCAAAAAAAATTTCAATTTCCCCTAGGAAATCACTAAATATCCTTAACCACCAAATTTGAAGAAAATCGCTTCAGCGCAAGTAAAAATTATAAAAATATATTTGACTTAAATATATTATTAAATTGCTGGCTTACGCTAATAAAAAAAAGAAAGGGCTCAAGTGGTCTAAAAGCTGGTAAACGTTTCGGTGACGTCATCCTGGTAAATCTAATTTTATTATATGTTGTTAAATTTTATTCGTAAATCTCAAAAATCATCATCTGGCAGTTTGTCGCTTGAGGTTTTAGTGGTGTAATTGGCTCCCAAAGCAATAAAAAATAAAATGTACGACTGGGTCGCATGTACTTGCTCTTGAAGAGCTATGCCCTTTTAATTAAAAAATTGTAAATGCAGTTTTTGAAAAAAAAAACAACTTAAAAAGCATAAAATTCGGTTTTCAAATGACTAAATCAGCTTTTTAAATAACCTCAAATCAAAGTACGCAATTTGGTTTTTTCTATAATGATATATTTTTAGAAAAAAAAATTTGAAAATCGTTAGAGCCGTTTTCTAAAAAAACTATTTTTTTTATATAAAATTTTGCGACGACTTTTATAAAAAAAAAATTGTGTATGCCATTTTTAAGATATTATTTATCAACATCTAAAAACTAAATTTTGAAAAAAATTATTGAATAGTTTTCGAATAAATGATTTAAAAAAAAAAAAAAAATTCAAACTGTTTTTAAAAATCCAAAAAAATAATTTTCGAAATTTTTTTACTAAACATTAAAGCATCCATGTAAAAAAAATGGTTAAAATTGATTGAGTCATAAAGGAGAAAATCAGTATTAAAAAAACGGTTCTATGGCAGGTACCGTTAATAACGGTTTAAAAAAAAAAAATGGTTTCCATTTAAAGATAGACCTTATTTAAAAACCTGACGATGATTTTTTTTATCAAAATCGTAGGCACTGTTTTTGAGAAAAATGAGTTTTTCTAAAACCGGTATATGACAGGTACCGTTATTTGGAGTCCAAAAAAAAAAATTCAAAAAAACGTCCGGGGATATTCTCCAAAAAACTCCACATACCAAGTTTGAAGTAAATCGACCCATCCGTTTAGGCTATGGTCTCTGATACATACAGACAGACAGACAGACAGAATTGTCAGACCCACTTTTTTCTCATTCTCTATCATCGTAATGTCATGTTTGATTGTTATCTCAACTTTTTTTTTTGTACGAATCTTATGATATGATACCGATATCGCAAGTAAAAATTGTTTTTGATATCTTACGTAGTTTAAGAAATAGAGACAATTTATGGCATATTGTAGGAAATTTGATGATTTTCGTATGGTCTATTTTTCTTAAATGAAGTAATACCTATTTCGATATATTTAATCTTTTGTTGTTCAATAGAATTTAAAAATAATTTTTGTGTGCACCAAGATTTTTGACGAACAAACTATCATTGTCACCATAATGATACCACAAAAAATGTCTTTAAAAAATGAATTACAAAGCAAAAAAAAAAAAAATTCATGATTTTGCATAATTTTTTTCTCTCAGTGTAGACATATTAATTTCCTACCTCATTTCTACAAAATTGTTCTTTAACCCTGTTGAACTGAAACTTATTCATTTTAAATTTGTGCCCACAGACAAAAAGGATTCTACCAGAGACGCAGATGCAGAGATGTAGTAGTAGTGTGATATTTGTATAACTAAAAGAGGCAATTTGAATTTTTTTTTCGTCTTCTGTTTGTTGGTTTTTTGGGTCACATGATTTTCTTTCTGCATTTTTATATACCTACCTAACTAATCATGCTAATGAAATCTTTTGGGATTCATTGATGTGAACAAAAAAAATAAGACTTAAGCTTAATTGGTAAACTTTGTTTCTTTTTTTTTAGGTATGTACTTCTGCACTGTTACTCAGCAATTTAATAGATATTACACATTTTTTTACCAAAAAAAATCTTTTCAAAAAACAATTAATTATTTTTTTAATAACAGAACTATTCATGCTTTCAATTATTAAATTAAAGACAAATAAGAAACCGCAATTTACGATCTTATGTTTATCTTTAAAAAAAACTGCATTGTCGATTTGTACTGCAGAAATGCACTTCATTCGTCGTTGTCAATTAATACAAAAAAAAAAAAAAAAATACCTCTTAGACTGAAAGTATCTAGGTACTATTGCAGTAGTATAGTTTTAGTTATATAGCGAGTATATGTACCTTACCGATGCATTCATCTAAGAGATTGCTATTTGTATTGTAACCATTCCATGTCTGCCTGCATTGAAGGTTATGTACTGGTTAGATGGATTGAATTGAATAGAAATTGATTTCTATTTGTGTCGACTAATTGCTAAGTGCTTTGTTGTAATTTAGCAATATAATGTAGGTATGTATTAATAAATAGACCAACGACGATGATAGTTTCCATGAATCCGATGATAATTGAAATTGTATGATGTTGGTGGTTTTATGAAATATTTGGATTAGTTTAATGCAGAGTTGTTAATTTGTTTTTTTTTTTTACAAAAATACAGCATTGAAATATTGGAATTAATTTGAAAAGGTTATTCATTAAAATTAAAATTACTTGTTGCAGATTAACACATTTTATCATCATTTTCGAGAATTTAAACATCTAACTCGAATTCCTCAACTCGGAATCTTAATGGTTGAGCAAAAAACTTTCACGATTTTACTGACAAACTTTTGATGTTATATACTTAGTTATAGTTTTCGAGAAACTGAAAAAAAACCGTAACATGTGGTCGTTGAAGTTAATGCCTTAATTCTTGGCGTTATACGTTTGGCTGGCAATCTAATTCCATCATCGGCGTAGAGTAGGTTTTCACACCCACTTGTTACTTCAAAATTTTCCGTTGAAGTTTAATAAGAAAATATTATTTTTATTAGTGCTGAAAAAAAAACATATAGTATGTTGAGTTTACAAACAAGTGCTTCAATTTATATATGCGTCGTTGAACGCTTTCTCGATATCATTTCATTGTTGAGAGCAGACTTATTATCTTAATGAAATTTTAGGAGCAACTGAGAAATAAAAAAATATATCACAAAGGCCAAACTTCATGTCTGGAATGATGTTAACGCTGAAAAATTGCTGAATATCAGCTCTGCCAGAAGCTTATCTCGTTTAGAAGCAAAATTGACCTGCACTTGGATATCGCATTTTTCTTTCACCTTTCTTATTTGCAATATTTCAATATTTGCAGTTTTCCATTTTTGCGGGAATTAGCTGTTGATGCAGTTATTAAGGACGATGGATTAGGAAACTATCACTGTCTGTAAAAGCCTATTTAAGACAAAGTTTGAAACTCCATCTAGTCAAGCTGATTTCTTCGGTTTTGAGTAATCAATTATTTTGTCAATATTGTACGAAAAGCTCAGGTCTGGGCTGTCAACGGGATCACTTACACTTAATTTTTGTATTTAAAAACAACAATGTAAACAGTCACGAAAACAATTATTTAGTTTGCAGCTGTTTCCTTGAAAAACTTATACACAAGATGCTGCTATTAGTCAAAACAAGGTTACTGCAACCTTCATAATCAATTACTATTTTTCTATAAAGTGCTATCGAAATAACTTTGAGCAAGAACAATGGAAACCAATTTATCATCAATAACAAAGAAATTAATCTTCTAATCACTCGAAGGATTAAAGCTACCCCATCAGTTTAGTTTGAGAAAAGTCCCTTCGAGAAATATAGACTCCCTAACCGAAAGTAGGTTAGTTTATTTTAAATCTAGTACTTCATTCAAGGCCAGGCATATATAGCCAGGGGCAGATTGTCGTTATTTGTCATGCGGCATCATTATTTTCATACGTCAATTAATTATGAATCTAATGTCCAGAAAAAGCCGGACGCATCCAAAAGTCTTATGAAACTGTTTAATTGGCGCAAAAATGACATATATGACGCAATTAAATAGTTTCAGAAGACTTCTGGATGCTTCCAGACTCTTCTGGACCAATCAAAAACGACACAAATTTCGTATATGAATGTGTTCGCACAGCAAATCTGTATTTCAGATGGATATTCTATTCATGTATGAACGATAGTTGGCCAATAACTAATATAAAACGGAGCCCATCTTATAAAAGTGGTATTTCGTGAGTGTTTCTGATCACAAGATGTGCTTTATTATACTGCCGACTTTGTTTTAAGGTTAATGTGGAAAAGTTTGTCAGAATTTCTTTCAATTATACTCCGAACTATGCAACTTTTATTGCATATAAAATTGCATCTATCTTTTAACAATGTAATCCTATATAACATTTTGCAAATGCGGCCGTTGTTGTTTCATTAAATAAAAAAACAATTTCTCCATCTTTAGTTGAAATTGCTTTTCTCCTTGAAACACACAAGTACATATATTCCAAACTATTGATTAAATAACACCTCAGGGCCATATTCACATCTTGCATCAGGTCATCTGATCCAGGGAAGCAACAAGAATCAATTTATTCTATACGCTTGACCTTCTGCATTATGCATGATTTTCAGTTCATATCTATAAATAATTTAGATATACCTTCAACTATCTATAAAATGTGTATGTCTCTTGTCCATCCACTTCAACCGAAACATTTCCAAATTGCTGAAAAGCGAAAAATTTTAAACAAAAATTTAAGAACAAAATCTCATGGTATCCATGCTAGATTCTAGAGTGTTACTTTTAGAAATGAAACAAAGTTTTAATAGTCCCGAATGATGATTATATCAATATCGACTGCAATGCGCACATACCCTTAAGTTTTTTCTCTTCTTCCATCCAATATTGCTTCTTCGAGTGTCCATCAACCAACGCCGATGACGACGACGACGAGAGGAAAGAATTTGATTGTGGTGTTGGATACAGCATTAAATTCTCAACGGGCCACTTCGATAGAATATATATTGAAAATGACTGTACGTTACGGTTACGTTGCTGCTGCTTCTGCTGGTTATTTCCTGTGGGGATAAATAAACAAAAATAATGGATGCTAGAGCTTGAGCTGACCGTTCTGTTTCAATGTCAAGGACAATATAACCATAAAACGAAGGAAAAAGAAAACTTATGGCTCACATAGCTTCAAGGTTGATTTTTCATAAATATAAATAAAATAAATAATAGATTCAGCTGTATTTTTGAATAGTTTTTGAACTGTACATTGAACACTGGTTTATACCTATGCGTCGTTGAGTAATAAGAAATCTAGTTTTTTGTTGCTCACAATAAGTTCCCAGGAAACACTATTTAGAATTTTAATATAAACAAACAAAAAAAACGGGCATATCGGAAAATAAACAAGGTTGTTCATTTTTTGTTTTTGAATATCTTGCTCAGAACAAGTACCTCCCATACTGATTTTGAGTTGTTAAAATTTTCTTAAAAACTGGTCCAAAGATTTACAAAAAATACACAGATTTTGGTTATATCTCCACTCCCAAAATTTGCTGTCGGCTCTTGGTTCTACTAGTTTAAGCACTTTTTGCTAAAAATTATACCTACTAGTACTGACGACCGGTAAAAATTTACCACAGAATCATGATGTACATAAAACCTAAATTGTAGGAAGAAGGCTGCTTGTACCTTTCAAATAAGACCAAAAATATTAAAATCGGTTACCGGTCAGTTAGTTAAAAAGAAAGAAATAGAAGTCGTGTTAATTGATTTCGGCCAAACTTGTCAACAGGTTTTATTATTTTAAAAATAAAATTAATTTTTTCAAAAAAAAGTTTTGGAAACAAACTCAAAAAGAATTTTTTATTTGCGATGTACTATATAGTTAAGATAAGATAAGATAAGATAAGTTGAGATAACAATCAAACATGACGATGATAGAGAATGAGTAAAAAGTGGGTCCGACAATTCTGTCTGTCTGTTTGTCTGTCTGTACGTATCAGAATCCATAACCTTAACGGATGTGTTGATTTACTTCAAACTTGGTATGAGGCGTTTTGTGAAGACTATCCCCAGACTATTTTTGATTTTGTTTTTTTTTTACAAAAAATATAACGGTACCTCTCATATACGAGTTTAAGAAAGAGTCAGTTTCTCAAAAATGGTTCCTACGATTTTGATTAAAAAAAACAAGGTCATTGTTTTTGGATAAGATCTATCTTTAAATGAAAACCATTTTTTTCAAAGGCCAGTATTTACGGGTACCATAGAACCGTTTTTTAAAATCTGAACCGTTTTTTTAAATCTGATTTTCTTCTTCATGACTCAATCAATTTCAAACATTTTTTTCACATGAAAGCTTTTAAGTTATCGTAATAATGTTAAGTAAAAAAATTCGAAAATTATTTTTTTGGATTTAAAAAAAAAAATATTTTTTTTTTTGAAAAATCGGTTTTCGAAAACTTTTTTTTTTTCAAAATTTAATTTTTAGATGTTAATAAATATTATTTTAAAAATATTACTTAAAAAAGTCCTTGCTAAATTTTATATAGAAAAAACAGTTTTTTTTTTAAAACAGCTCTAACAATTTTGAAATTTTTTTTGAAAAATGTTTCATTACACAATAAATCAAATTGCTTACTTCGTGTTAAGGTTAAATTCATTTAAGAAGCTGTTTTAGCCATTTGAAAATCGAATTTTATGCTTTTTGATTTTTTTTTTTTTTCTAAAACTGCATTTACAAATTTTTAATTAAAAAGGCTTAGCATAATAAAGTAACTTTATCTATAAAAGCAAGTACGTGCGATCTAGGCGTGCAATTTATTTTAATAATTTGTTTTTTAAGATTTTGTTAGATTCTATGAAATTTCCAAGTTAGTCGATAGCAACTTGAAAAATTTACAGTGTTTACTGCAGAGAAAAATTACATACATTTTTGCATTCTGAAAAAGTATTTACTACAAAGTATTTTCACACATCAAGTGATAGTGTACCAGTGATCGCTCGCCATCTGATCATCAATGACTTAGCACTTAGATGTGAGGCAACCATCTCAATGGGCATCTGATTGGCCATAAAGAACCCATCGGAAATGACCCCATAAAACTTTCCATCATTGGCAATTTCTATGCAACTGTAATAGATGCAACCTTGTTTGTTGACGCGAGGGGGTTCTGAACAATATTTTCCAGAATGATGCTAAGGGATGACATTGTCTCGTCTAGCTTGACAAAAATTTCAATATCAAGAGCGAAGAGCATAGCTAAGTTCTTGGGGTATATATATGAGCGGCGAGCATCGATTAAAGTGTAGCAGGAATTAGCACTGCTCTTTAAACAACACTAAGGAAAAAAACGCAACGTAAAACTTAATTCGGTCATGTTCAATTGTGAGTTGTGATAACTAACCTCAAACATAATATAATTTCAAATTAAAACATACATATTTGATTAAAAAATGCAATTAAACAACGAAACATATCGAAGTCATTTGCTGTAGAACAGTAGTTAAACTTAAGGCATGCGACTGGTAACTCAAATATCGCTGGTTCAAATGCAAGTTAGTTTCTTTTTTGTTGTATTTCATAAAAAAATGATTGAGTTGATTCAACTTTATTAATTTTTAAAGAATACATTTTGAATTTACTTCGTTTGGCTTTGATTTTGAAATTTTCTTCTTAGAAATAACATCATTCCAAAAAAATAGTAAAATCAAAGTGGTTTTATTTATGTATGGTTTTTATGTGCGTACAGAAGACTATACCAAATTCCAATCGATCAATTTTCGAACTATGAAAATTTCGAAATTTGATCGATTGAGTTTTCAAATCGTTCAATTCTTTTCAAATGTTAAATACTGATGAAACTGAAAACTGTTGAAATTATCTTATCAACTTTGGTCATTATGTTTGCCATACAAAATTCAAAGTGATTAAGCCCCAATTTTTATCATTATCATATTTATCATTGAGGTTATTATTCTGATAACTTGAGTGATGATTGAAAAATCCAGGATTGTTGTTGTTAAGAGCAAAAATGAATTCTTTTTAGTATTTGTATGTAATATCATTAACGGACCGATTTGTTTACTATTTTCTGTAAAAATAAATGAAAATTTTGTATACTTTCATTTTCAGTAATATTAAATCAATATTAAAGCTAATTGCAAAAGAGGTTACCACTATCAGATGTCAAATCTGAAAATATTGTCTTATATGTCAGCAATATCAAATGTTTATCTCACAATAGAACAATTTTCTGCCAAAAAAATAGCGAGTTGAATTGTAGGACATTTGTTTGATGACAGATCACACAATATTTTATTAGAACTGATAATAACCATCTGTACAGCTTAAATACAAAATAAATGAAGATATAATTATTGTGCATTTTAATTTTATTATTATGTTTCAATTGTAATTATTCTTTGTTTCAGAAATGGAAATCATTCCTGAAGGTAAACACTTCCGATTGGTGCAAGAATCAGAGCTTCCAGAAATTTTGGAGTATTTGGAAAGATTTCTACCGGAATCATTAAAGGTATGAATGATAACAAGACTACTATTTAGAAGAGGTTTATTTGGGATTGATTAAATAGTTTTTTTTTTTTATTTTTAATTTTTAATGATATTATGTTAAATATATTAAAAATATTATATATATTTAAATTGAAGTTTACGTTCTACGAAAAATGGTCAGTTTGAGTACTGCCGAAAACAACAAATTCAAACTATTTTTGAGTCCAAGAACTGTTTTGCTATCATAAAAGTAAGTCTTATAAGCGAACTAAGATATTCCCTTACAAAAATTGGAGTTTATGTTCTTAAGAATATTACGTAGGTAGTCGAAAGCATTATTTGTAGTTAAGGTAAGGTGGGGTAAGTGAATATCTATGGTAAAAGTGCACTCTGGCCTCCAATACTGTTGTAGAAGAAATAGAATTATTTATATCTGGAAATCTACGGCAAATAATAAATTCTAAATCATACAAAAAGTTGGTAATGTTGTTTGTTATTCTAATGATTTTCTTTAATTTGTTGACAAACTGAAAAAAACTCATTTTTGGTCGGGTGTAAAGTTCGTATTGGTTCTCTGCAATCGCTGTTGCTCATTTAAGTGAAATGATTCCTTGATGGTTGAGTCATCTATCTCCTTTGTTGAAATTGATGCGTTGAATACATTTTCTAGGAATACATTTTCCCTAAAAGGTTTTTCGCATTAAGTTAACACATTTTAAAATTAAATTCATTTTTATGCAAATGAAATTGACCCTTTTGCAAATCGAATTCACCCTTTCGTCAAGTCAACTATTATATAAAAAAAATTGAAATGATGTAAAAATAGAAGAATTTAATTAACAAGATGTCCTGATAACCTATTTGTTTTGTGTCCTTATGCAATTGGCACAAGAATAATTATCAACAAGACGCGTTTTTTTTTAAGTAGCAGGTTATCTACCTTACATCACTATAGTGGCTAAAACTATTTAAAAAAAAACCTCTTGACCAAATTATAAGTCTCATACCAAACACAATTTGGTTTAAGGATCCTAAATAACCTTTGCATGAAATGGTGAAATATTTAACATAAAACCTTTCAAACTAAACTGTGTTCTTTCAGTCACATTTAAATGCAAATTTTATTTATTTATTCTAAAAAATTGTTTGTGAGAAAGCTAACCCCTAAGCGAGAAAAATTATACCTGACTCCGTTATGAAAACTTAAGTAGTAAGGTTATTATTAAATAAATAAATAAAAAGCATATGAATAACAGTACCAATGTATAACGTACATACCTTCCTTCATATATTGTGCTAAGCTCTTTCCGTAATAATGATGGCGCTAATTTTGTCAACCTTGACAGTTGACACGCGATGGAAAAAGTTTTTTCTTTTTATTTGATATAAAAACTGAAAACTAACATTATTTTTCAATATCTTCATATTTCATATTAAACATAGCACTACTGCTAGAAAACTATTGAATTAAAAATATTTTCACGAAGCTTTTGATGTTTTTTTGCTTGTATGTATGTGTTTGGAATGAAATAATATCATGATTTCTACCAAAACTGTGATTCGTTTGGCAATTAAGTTTGCTTCGCCATTAATTTTCCATTCAAGACTACACAACAAATGAAAGAATTGAATGGCACGTTTTATTTTAAAAACCAAAAACATGGAAGTGAGAAATTTCATTGTTTGAATTGACTTTTTACGCTCAAAATTGGACTAAATTATTAATTTATTAGTTCATAAACGGGAAAATTATCAGCCCTATTCTAAACAAAAATTCCGGGGGAAATGTCTTGTGCAGAAAGGCTCCAAATCAAGAAGTTGCAAGCAATTTTGATTCTTTTATTCTTTTACGCCATTATAAACACAAGAGGAACGAATTACAAGCGAAAGCGAAATGAAATTCCGGAAATAATGCGATTGCCCTTCTCCCGAAAACATTTCCCGGGAATTTTTGTTTATTTATCGCAATATATTAAAATTTTTGTGCAGAGAAAGTTAAAAAGGAAATAAAATTTAAAAAGACTATCAAAGTATCAGTTGTTAGTATTTTTCAATTAAATAAAGTTTTTAGTTAAAAAAAAAAAAAAAAAAAAAAACAATTTTGTTGGTGTTTTTGTTGTTTATTTTCAAATGTAGGTACATAGTGCTTTTTTATTTTAAATATTTTTAGGAGTTAATGCTCTGTAGAATTTAAAACATATTTTAAACATTATTTTTAGCTCATGAAATAATTTATTATTTGAATTGGTTTATAAAAATGTAATATTTTGCCTTTAAAAAACCTACATTCATATGGGTTCCCGGAAATGATAAAGCCATAAAAAACAAGATGTATATGTTTCTGAAACAACTGTAGTATTATAAAAAAAAAAAACAATTCAATTTATTATTTAACTTAATTAATCGAATATGACTTATTTTATTTTGTCTGTGCTCATGTTCCGTAAAAAAACCCGTTTTCCTGCTTGTCTAAAATAGACAATTGTTAAATTTAAGTCTTATAAGACATATTGGCATTGGATCCTGATTTTAAATATCACAGAAATAATATAGATTGATGTCGAAAATAGTTTAGAACTCATTCGTTAACTCCCGAAAGTGACGTTTTACTATTTTTTGTAGTTTATTTTATTTCTAAAAACGTCAAATGAAATATTTGAAGTTCTGTTGTAGTAGTCTCGACTTTGTGTCATAATATGGATAAAAAAAATAAAATTGCAATCTTTATTCATCCCAAAAACAGGCGCTACCAGAATGACGATTAATAAATTAATTATCAAACTGGATCCCAATAGCACGTGACATTAATCAAAATTTTTGTCGCTGTAATCACAATGAGAAATAATTCTTTGAAAAACTTTTATTTTAATAAATACAAAAGAAAAACATTTGGTCTGAGTAGTGTTAAGGACACAGTCAGCTATATTTAATCAACCTACGTACATTTCCTAGCCAGTTTTTAGGTAATAGTAGCGTTCCCGGAGTGATTTTTCATGTTTTATATGGAATAAAATATGTTCTAACACTATTCCAATTAAGTTTAATACATTCAGAAATTTAACACGATTATTATGAATGGTATACCTAAATAAGGAGTAAACTTTAAACTAATGTAGTTTTGATTGACCTCCATCATGTTTTGGCCAATAACACTACCAGCCTTAAAACTACTGTAAAGAGAATTTGGTTCTTAATTTTTTTTTTAATAGCAGAACCTAAGCTCATATTTTAAAAAGTAGAGAGCCTTGGCCTTGATTTTTTTTTTTTTTAAATAGTAGAACCTTATCTCCTATTTTAAAAAGTAGAGATTCTATGGCCTAGAGTTTCTACTTTTTTAAAATAGGAGCTTAGGTTCTACTATTTAAAAAAAAAATCAAGAACGAAATTAACTTTAGAGTAATTTTAAGGCTCGTATAGGTTTTGGCCAAGACTTAAGGCTAAAATGCGATGAAGATTTTGAAAATATAAAACAGTTTTGCTGTAAAAAAAGTTTTTATTTACTTGTTCCTATTTTTGAGCTAATAGTTTGATAAATATTTTGATACTAAGCATTTAATTCGTAATCTTAGCACCATGGGTGTTAGACTTAACATGATAAATAATGTCAGTTGAAAAGTCGGGAATTGGTGAACAAAAATCAACTCTTTTATATAATTAGGCAGAAATACAAATAAACTGTATTGAATTATAACATTTCCAATAGAAAAAAAGTTACGTACATATACGCCATAGTGAACCGTCTAGTTAAACCTCAAAACCAACATTTCATTCATCATCATCATCATCATCATCGGCTCGACAACCGGGGTCCGGTCCTGGCCTCTTTCAACAAGTCTCTCCACCTATCCCGGTCTCGAGCCAACGCCATCCAGTTGCGCACCCCAAGGCTTTGGGGGTCCTGGTCTACGCCATCTCTCCAGCGCAAGCATGGTCTACCACGCTGCCGTCTACCATAGAATGTACCGCAAAAGACTTTCCGAGCAGGTTCCTCTTCGCTCATACGAGCTAGGTGCCCTCCCCACCGGAGTCTACCGAGCTTAATTTTTGTCACTATGTCTGCTTCAAGGTAGATTGCGTACAACTCATGATTGTACCGTCTCCGGAATTCTCCGTAAGACTTTTCTCTCGAACGCGGCTAAGAGGTCACAGTGCCTTTTGCTAAGCACCCAAGTCTCGGATCCATACATGAGTACTGGCAGGACCATGGTCCTGTACAGCAGCAGTTTTGAAGTTATGGTTAGATTTCTGGATTTGAATAGCTTTGACAGACTGTAGTAGGCTCTGTTGGATTTGAGAAGCCGCCCGCGTATTTCTTCTTCTATGTTGTTATCGGCTGCTACTGTCGACCCAAGGTATTTAAAGGATTGCACCACTTCAAATTCGTGCTCCGCTACCTTGATTGTTTGACCAACTGTTCTTCTCGCATTCGACGCCACCATGTACTTTGTTTTACCTTCACTAATGTGCAGCCCCAGATTTTGTGCCGCCTGCTCGATCTGGATGAAGGAATCGTGTACAGCTTGTTCGGTTCTTCCGATGATGTCGATGTCGTCTGCGTAAGCCAGTATCTGGCTGGACCTGTTGACGATGGTCCCTCTTGTTGCCGTGCCAGAGTCACGGATTGCTTTCTCCAACGCCATCTATAAATAGATGGTATGTTGGGATGTTAAATTCTAGACATTTTTCCATCGCCTGCCTAAGGGTAAAAATCTGATCAGTTGTTGATTTGCCTGGAATGAAACCACACTGATAGTTTCCGATGATGGTTTTAGCGTATGGGGCTATCCGGTCTTGTAGGATAGAGGAGAGTATCTTATAGGCGGTACTCAACAACGTGATACCTCTATAATTGCTGCACGTTGTGACATCTCCCTTCTTATGTATGGGGCATACAATACCTTTTCGCCAATCTTCTGGCATTTCTTCATGCTCCCATACGTGCACTATGATGTCATGAATTGCTTGTCGTAAGGCTGGCCCGCCGTGGTGGAATAATTCGGCTGGTATGCCATCGGCTCCCGGGGCTTTGTTTTTCTTGAGCCGTCCTATAGCCTTCTCAACGTCTTCTATGCTTGGTGGCGGTAGCATAGGGTGTTCATCTTGAAGTAGTGGAGCCTCCACTTCTGCTGTGAGCTGACCATTTAGCAATTCATTAAAGTACACTTCCCATCGCTCCAGTATGCTTTGTGGATCGGTGATCAGATTTCCCTCTCCGTCCTTGCAGTATGTGCAGCGTGGTGTGTACTGCGTCATGTTTCGGACGGATTGGTAGAACTTCCGCGCCTGGTGCGGACCTCGCTCTCGGCTGCTCTCTATTTCACAGATTAGGTTCTTCTCCCAGGCTGATTTTTTCTGTCTGTGAAGCCGTTTTTCTATTCTTCTGAGCTCTTTATATTCCTCTTCGCGTGCCCGCCTTCTATGAGATTGTTGCATTGCTCGGTACGCAACATTCTTACGTTCAGTCGCTAGCTTGCATTCATCATCAAACCAGTCGTTCCGATTTCTACGACTGCTGCCTAAGATGGAGTTGGCAGTACTAATGACAGTGTTCTTAAGGCGTGTCCACTTCTCATTTACGCCCAGCATACTGGCTCCAGGACTTACTCTCCCTAAATCAAGTGATTCTAGGGCGAGTCCTAACGCATTACCAAAGGTGTTACTGGTGTTTTCGTTGCGTAGGGCAGCCGTGTTGATTCGAACCTGATCGGCGGATGCAATGCGTCTCCGCAAGGCAATCCGCCCTCGGAAAACCATACCAACAAGATAGTGATCCGAGTCGATATTGGCACCTCGGCACGTTCGTACCGTCATCAAGTTCGAGTAGTGGCGACGATCTATCAACACGTGGTCTATTTGGTTACGAGTGACTCCATCAGGTGATACCCAGGTGGCTTTGTAGATATCTTTACGCGGGAACCTGGTACTCGCAACGACCATGTTTTTCGATGCTGCCAATTGTAAGACTCGAAGTCCATTTTCATTAGTGTTCTCATGCAAACTATGGGTGCCTGCGTAGTGCCTGAATACCGGCTCCCGACCTATTTTTGCGTTCAAATCCCCAAGGATGATTTTGACGTCATACCTTGGGCAGGCATTGAGGGCCCTCTCGACTTGTTCGTAGTAAGTCTCTTTTTCTTCGTCTGAGGACTCCTCCGTAGGTCCGTGAACGTTAATGAGGCTGATGTTTGTAAATTTGCCTCGCACGCGAAGGGTGCGATGATGGTAGACTTCATTTTTTCGCTGACTAGGAAGCCTACCCCGAGCACATGGTGTTTTGTATGACAGCTGTAATATAAGTCATATTCTTTCTTCTGTAAAACACCATTCCCTGTCCATCTTATTTCTTGAAGCGCTGTTATGTCAGCTTTATATTTTGACAGGGCATCGGCTAGCTGCTGAGCAGCTCGAGCTCTATAGAGCGATCGTACGTTCCACAAGAAAATTCGTAAATCGTTTTGCCGTTTTCGTTGCATGGGTTGTCGTCGTAAAATCCGTCCGTTTCCGAGGCTTGTTGTCGGTCTCGTAATTCTTTTAGTTTTACGGGACAGGGAATTAACCTGTCGCCAACCTGTGGAAGCAGCCTGATCATATTAGCCAAACCTTTTTTTAAAAGGCTTGTTTCTAGCGGCCGCCGCGGAGAGGCTATGATCACACTTCCACCAGTCCCGAATAGTTACGGCACGTGCATGTTTTCGTATGCTACATGTTATTCCCCCTATTCGTCTGATGGCTGACCGCCACATTTCATTGCTGGATAAATATCGAAATAAGTTGAATACTATAACCCATTAACTAATCTTCAAATTTATAAAGATAATATCGTGGAGCCCTCTACATTTAATGTGAGTTTGATTTTTACTGATTTTGTTGTCAGTGTAATAAAGTTCAACTCACTGTGATGTGGTAATTATGACATCAAATTGATGATGTACCTACATAAAACAAGGGAAATTTGTTTGCCCTATTTTTAATAAATATTATTTTTTTTCTTTTTTTTACGTGTAGACAAACGAATTATAGAAATTTTACTTTACTTTAAAAAAAAAACGAGATGAGTTTTGCTGTAAAATGGATTTATGCAGTGGATGAAAGAAACTTCAGCAGATGACTCTAGATCAAACCATTATTTTCATCGGCTACCTTCTAAAACTTTTTAAAGTCTTTATCTAACCTTCATATATATATAGTATTTGACCTTGGTTGTTTTCATCGTCTTTTTGTGTAGGTTTTGCTTCAGTTTTCCTATTATTTTAAATTACTTAAAGAATTATTGGAAACGAACGATTTATTTATGTATGTTTTATTTGCCAAAGAGATTCTAATACCTATTATAAATTAGTTGGGTAGAAGGATTGTCAGGCAATCAATCTCTCATTTTTTTCCAATACTTTTCAGTATTAGATAAAAAGATCTTAAAACAACAATATTTCCTTTATATTGTGTATAATTCTTTTTGCAACGAAAATTTATTTCAAATCAACATTTCCCTTGTACTTGAAGAGAATTTCAGATTAAATGAAATATTTTTTTCTTATAATTTGGTAATTACTTTTTATAAAATATATTTCACAGGAAAAAAGGCAATTAAATCTATGACGCTGGAAAACCTACAAGTACAAGAACTTTCGTGTGTGTGTGTGGGAAGGCTAAGATACAATCTTTCGGGGAATCTTAATAAATGGAACTGAAAAAAAAAAAAAATGTACCTTCATTTCTGTTCAAATAAAATTATCTTTGCTACAGTAGAGATAGAGAACATTTGTTTTGTCAAGATTCGATATCATTAATATAATATTTATCGAAATCAGCTTATTGAGTAAAAACAAAAGAAAAGTAGCAAAAAAAATCCATTAAATTTCCATAAAAAAACAATAAACTCGATAAGTATTATACTTTGGGGACACATATTGAGTCTATGAAATTGTCCTTACCCGCACGTTTTATGAATTATTTAATATAATATATTTTCAATCGAAAAAGATATACACACACCTACACATAAGTAAAAAAAAAAAAAACGTGCCGAATCGTTGTACATAAGGCTATCAGTTTAAATATTAAAGGTAGGCATAGGTATTCTCTGTGTACAGATACTTAAAAATATCTGATTTAAATTTTTTCAGCTAATAGGTATCTCAAATTTAATATTGTATGATAATGTCCTTAAAATTACACATTTTTTTTTGTAAGGACATTTTAATAGACTTGCTAATGATTTTAAGATTTTAAGGACATTTAAGGATATCATAACAGTTGGAATAGCATTCATGATTTATATTTAAAGAAGAAAACTCATCTTATATGCGAGTATGAGACCGAAAATAACTAATCTTATAGGCAAGTATTAGAATAAAAGTTTTTGTAATACAATTTTTTTAATCTATTTATAAGAAACGTGATCGGAGTACGAACGTACTCCAAATTAATTTTACATGACTAAAAGCAAATTGCTAAAAAAAATTGAAATGAAAATAAAATTTCAAATATTAGTTTTGAAAAATATAGGTACCATTTTTTTTTGTGTAAATCTTCAATAATAAAAATCACTTACTTTTTTTAAGTTACTTAATGAAATATGTTGGACGTCATATTATTTTTCAGTTAATTTAGTTTTCATTCATTTTTTATCCCAAATGATATAGTACACCTCACCACTATAAGGATTAAGCTTCCATTTGCTTTAAATTTTAATGCAGATTTGTTACCCTCTCAAGTCCTTTTTTTGTTTATTGCAGTTGTACACATTTTTTTTAGAAAATTTTAAGTTCAATAAACTTTTCTTAAATAAATTTTAAATATTTCTATTACTAAAAATATGCTAAAATTTCAAAAATATGTTTTTTTTTTGTTTTTTGCTCGCAGTTTTAAGCTTTAAAAACAATTAAAACTATATCACCGATAAATTTCTTCGCTTATGTCTGAACTCTGAAGCGCACACAAAAATTAATTTCCACATACATTTCGAATTTGTTTGCAATAAATTTATCTCTATAAGTCATCAATTCAATCAGAGTTCATTCCTTTTATTTCATATTTTGACAAACATTTATATTTAAAACAGAAAATACATACATATATTAATTACATATGTGGTTTTCGGTCCTACGCGTTTCTTTAAAAGAATTGTAGGAATCTTTCAATTAGAGTCCAGTTCAGCAAAGAAAACATACTGCTTAAATATTCAAATATATGTAATAACATTGTTCATATTGTTCACAATTTCAAAGCTGCCATTAAAAAAAAAAATAAAATAATTCTTCAATTCAGAAAAAAAATCTGAATTGAGGAATTATTTTATTTTATTTTTAAATGACAGCTTTGAAATTGTCATAATCTGAAGTGCCAGTGCTGCCAAGAGAATTAAATTATTTCGATTAGCTATGATGTGTGTTTTTTTTGTAATATTTGTTTATCGTGTACAAAAAAAACACAAACAAAATTTTTCATTAAATTTAATTTAATTTAATTTTTTTAATTTTGTTTGTGTGATTAACAGAAACCAATTAATAAATTCAACAAAAACTAAAACGAAGATATAAGAAAAATGCTCTACTAAGGAAAAAAACAGTTATTTAAATAAGAAACCTTTGGATATTTTCAAAACACTTAAATACTAGTTATTCCATTGAACCAGAAATTGATTTTTAAACTCAAAATTTTGAAAAAAACATTTCTTTCTTCCAAAATTCAATGGCCTTATTTATCAAATGACTCAAGAAACGTAAATATTGAACATATTGAATAAAAGTTTTTGAAAAACTTTTATTCAAACTAGAATTTAAGAAAAAAATGTATACAAAAAAATCAAACTGATTTTATAACATTAATTATTTTTTTAGGTCCATTTTTCTATCAAAACTTAGTGGTTTTATTTCATTTAAATTGAATACAAAAAGGTTAATGTTTATATGGCTTCTAGTTTTGGAGAAAATTAAAAAAATTCAAAATTGAATGCTATATTTACGAATTAAGTAACTTTTTTTAATTTTCTTAAGACATTTAAATTTTCTGCATTTGGTTTCTAAAAACTATATTTTGGAAAAAAATTAGTTAAAATTTTAATTTAATGTTTTTTTTTCAAAATGCTGGCTATCAACAAACATATTACTTGATCTTATATTTAATTTAACAATTTGTTTTCTGCTCAAAGTCATTTTTTAAGAAACTCCTCCTCCCATCTGTTTGTTTACAAAATCTTATAGTAATGTAAACAAAAAAAAAAATCCGATACGAGCGGACATTTTTAACTGGTATCTTTTAAATAATTTTTGAAAACAACCATTTGATAAAAAAAAATCATCCAAATCGGAACGGTTTTGCAAAATTCCGAGATTAATTTTGAACTTAAAATACAATTTATTCAGAATGCAGAATGATTTAAATATTATAATTTGAAAATAAATTAAAAACGCACCCTTTTCTCCTTTTCAAAATTAGTTGGTTCAATAGAATTTGTACATGTAGAGCAAATTCTCAGCTTAAAATAGGAGGGGTACCAACATTTTTTTCTAATACACCTACAAATATATACAATTATATATTATTAAATATATTTTTTCTTTTTGAAGTGAAAACATGAAAACAAATTTTAGTAACCTTGCTACCTTATATCCTCAATGGCGCTAACTAAAGAGAGTCAGGTCGAGGAAATAAAATGTTTGAAATTGAAAGTTAAACTTTTGTTGCTTTGGTAGTTTTTCTCTATACGACGAATAGGAATCAATATAATTTAAAAAGGAGGGGACTGAAAATAATATTTATATTTAAATTTTACAACATTGAATTTAAAGATTATTGCTTCGATTTTTTTTTTTATTAAAATATCTAAAAGGGTATCAGTTTAGCTACTAAATGCAGAGAGTCCACTATTGGAGAGATTTTTTTTAAGTTTAAACTTCAGCGAACAATAAAATAAAACTAAGCTCTATTTATATTTTTTTGTGATGTTAACTCCTAATTTTACTGTACTATTTTTCGAAAATATAATTCAATTCCAAAATTATAATCTTCAATTTCACTGGTCGAATGGAAAACGAAATTGTTTGCTTACAATTTCGTTGTGTGATTTTGTATGATATTTTTTTGTTCCGCTTCAGTATTGTACATTTGAGAGTCCTATTAAACTTAGCAAAAAAGCAAAACTTAATTTTATCAGTTTATCTTTCAGAAGAAACAAATTTCGAATTGCTGCCGTAAAGTAAGCATTCAGTTCAACTTTTAATTTTACGAATTAAGCCTAGAGAGTAATTGCTGAGCAAAGATATGGAAAACATTGCATTGGAAGTAGTATTTTTATTTATTAAATTTGTTCTGACATGATATGTATTTGCATTCTTTAATCTCTAAGCCATTTCTGAATACTTAATATTGGACTCAGAGGAATAGATTTCCTAAGTATACGCAGTTATAATACCTATTCATATGATACCCCTCTATGGATGTATGAACAACGGAATATATAAACCATACTATATTTCCAAAGTTCTACGTTTTTGTATGTATTAGCTTACCCTTTTTCTGCCATAAGCCAAAACTAAATTCCATACTTATCCCCACATATTATATATTCCCACAATTTATAGGGAAAAAAAAACCCCAAGATCAAAAGATGCACACATAAATATGCCTCAAAGCACAAATTGCACAGCAGTTACATCGACAGTTACAGTAGGTACCTACCACCCGATTTAACTTTGGAATCAGCAAAATTGGTATTGGCAATCGTCGAGTGTGTAGTTTTATTGATTTTCCAATTAGTGACAACACCCACTTAAGCGGCAAACTTGATGACGAGGATTTATTAGTTTTTTTTTTCTTCTGTGTAGTTTTCGTTTAGTTGTTGTTTTTTGTTTTATAAAACTTTTCCAATTGTTTTGGTCTGCCATTGGTATTATGGGCGCTGGGCCGGGCAAATTTAATTAAGAAACTGGATGTTTTAGTCGAAGGCATTTACGGATATAATTGAATTTGTAAATCGATGCTTTTAGTAAGCTGTTCGAGCGAGCATCTAGCGTTGGGAGTTTTTTTTTTTATTCCAACGCTTTAATAGGTCGTAAACTTTTGTTTTTATTTAAGAATATCTAAGGGAGTTTTTGCTCAAACTTAATTTTATTAACTTTTTCGTAATAGAATTAAATATCAATTTCAAAAAAAAATTCGCTGAAAAACTTATTTCAATGGTTTTTTTTTTTCTAAAATATTGGTAATGTAAAAGTACCTTACTTTAACATTAACATTTACCTGTAGAGTTGAAGTTCTATACATTATACATTGTTGGTAGTTTTCATTTCAATTTCAGTATACCTAAATAATAAAACAGTACACAACAATAAAGGCAAATACAGGTGAGCAATAAATTCGCTGAAAATATTGCCTGAAATCAAATTTGCAAGTGTAATCGGAAGCTTCCTGGAAGAAATATATTTTTTCTTGTGTACCGCATTCGAACCAGCAAATTTTGTTTCAAGCTATATTTCGATTTATTGCTTGGCTGTTCTAAGCTTAAAAATACATAATTACTTACATGGAATTCATAGTAAAAAAATAATTTCCTTCTCTATTTAATAATTCAGAAT
The DNA here is from genome assembly GCA_948107695.1 of Meliscaeva auricollis. Classification (NCBI taxonomy): domain Eukaryota; kingdom Metazoa; phylum Arthropoda; class Insecta; order Diptera; family Syrphidae; genus Meliscaeva; species Meliscaeva auricollis. Next base: position 28,439,091 of record OX403618.1, read on the forward strand.
ATCAATTGCATTCCCGTTTTCATGCTGGTTTCCACCAGATTAACAATCCAATCCAATGCATACCAAACCCAGGTCATCCTATTCATAAATATTTTCCGTAATAAACACAAGTCGAATCCCCCATAAACTGTTAGATGAGTAAAAATTAAAATTAAACAAATGTCGTTTTATTATAGTAAGCATGACAATTTTGATGAGTCCAGTAATGCAATATGCTCTTAATTAACGTTAAGTTCATGGTCATCATGGTTACTTTTTTAAAAACATTTTTAATGAGAACAATGCGCAATAGAACAGAACAATAAAATGCAAGTATTTAGAAATCATCTTAATTTTAATACAACTTTTTCATTTTATTATTTAATTAAGGACGGAAACAACAGTATGAAACTATTTTGTAAGATAAAATTAACTTTGTCTCCTTAAAACAAAGCTGTTTGGAAAATTTTGCATTAGCTTTGCATTAAATTATTAAATTCAAGAAAATATTTGATTTGACAGAGTACAAAGGAAATGCACCACTGGATTGCTTTTACGTAGGTATAATGTAGCCAAAGTTGCCTAGATTGCTAAACTGTTTACTTACAATATTTTTAATGCAGAATTTAAAAGAAAAAAATCAAAAAAACACAAAGAATTCATTTTTAACTACTTTTTAAATGATTTGCCTGTACAAATAAAGTATGCAATTTGATTTCTTCTGTAAAACTGAATGATTTATAAATGAAAAGTTGAAAATCGCAAAATCCGTTTTTTCTCCTAATAATTCTTAAAATATTTTAAATTGTTCTCAAATTCTAAGCTCGATTAAATTATTAGTTTTTTTTTTTTTTAATTGAGAAAAAAGATGAACAGAACAGTCTTACGAGAATTCAGAACAATCTAAGGGGCGAGTTATAGTGATCAGGAAAACGCATCAGGAAAAGTTGAAACTGTATGAAATTGAATATTTTTTCCTGAATGATAAAATGAAAACAGCTAAAAAAATCGTTGTTTTAAACAGCTACACCTCGAAAACTATAAAAGCTAAAAATTTGTAAAAATCTCCAAGAATACCTGCAATCATAAGGTTAAAGTCTTCCGGGTAATTCCACATGAGAATTTTCCTACATTTGACATGACCAGCGTTCTATTTTTTCTTATGTTACGAATACTACAATTTTTACAATTTCAATTTTAGTAGTATTACATTATGAGATTCTTCAACTATCAGTCTACAGTGAAAATGCGCTATTTAAAATGTTGTGAAAAGTGATTTATTTAATGAAAAGTAAATGTGAGCTTCACTACATGTATAAGAAGCAGGAAAGTAGTGAAACTTTTTTTAATTACGACCTCACTATTGTCCATAGCAACTATTTTAACAACAATTTTTCTACATAAATTCTATAATATTTTTAAACTCAAACGAGTGTTCTAGATATAAAAAACTTACCTTTGTTTAAAACTTTGTGCTTGTACTCAGACATTCCAAAAACCCATCAATCAGTTTTCAAATTAATGGCCAACAAATCAATTTATAGATAATGTACAAAAAATGGTCTTTTTTTTATTACCAAATGTTCAGTCAACTAAACATCTAAATAGATAACATTCATCTCAAAACTTGCAAAACTTTATTTGAAAGCCTCTAATACTCAATCCATAGAGATTTCCATTAATAAATCAAACCGATTTATGTTATTGATGAATTTACGTGACCTAATTGCGTAAACAAACTTGTTGGCTCATTTAATGAATGATATAGAAGCTAGTAGTTACAAGTTTGCAGATAAATCATCTTTCTTCGAATAGAAAATATATTTTACCGGAAAAAAACGGAACCGCACTGCCAATTATATACGTTTTGAGGTTAACTTAGGTATTCAATGCGCCTTTAATTTATTCCATTGCTCTATTTCAATATTTGTGGTTGCGTGTCAATTGCCAATAACAGGCCACTATAGTATTATAAGAAACTCAATTATCCATAGAGCCTAGAAAGGATTGCACAGACACAGAAATTATCCTCAGAGGAGGACACTTCAGTTGGATTTGTGTGTTCTTTTCCTTCCTTTGAGATAACAACTATCCAATGTCTATTTTTTTTACTACAGGGCCGTATTGTCTAAAAAAATATAGACAACTTCATAAGGGCGCCGCATTTCAAAAATATTAATTTTCAATCTTTTTTTTTTAAGTTATGACCAAAAGTTTTACATTGAAAAACTATAAATAAAGAGAATAACAAATTGTGCTTTTGTCAGAACAAAAGTAAAGAGATAAGGTTCTTAAATATGTGGACATGTTTGGGAATCATTCGAATTTTAGTATTTTGTTGATATCTTTGCTCTCAGATAAAAACTTTATAGGACTTAAGATGCAGTATAAAAATATGTGCTTTCCATTCGATATGGAAACTCCTTAATTTTAGTCTGCTAACAGTCCGACCCTGTTTCTTTTTTCTTTTATGATTGGTTTTTATTTGAACTGAAACCGTCTAATTGGCTTTTGATTTGTTATGTTCTAGATTTAAATTGATAAATGGAAAATGTGTACCAAGAAAATATGTATTGACTTTTATGCATTTTTATTATTTTCATTGCAGTTTCATCAAACAATTAAAACGTACCTGAATGATCGAGTTTGGGATTTCCAATTTTACGTTTCCAAAGATTGGCCAGAAAAACCAATAATTTTACATTTCCCAGGATGCACGCTAACGGTAAGTATAAACTTAAATTTTCTTAAATATTGTTAAAATTTTTTAATAATGTTTTTTTGTTTGTAATATTAAAGCCCAACAACAATATTTATCAAAGTTTTGGAATCTTTTGTCCATCGAGCCACATAGAATGTGTAGATTTGATGCGCACCGAAGATGTGCTAATAGATTGGCAAATGCCATTGTACCTGAATTTTACGCACATAGATATTATGAATCGCCTGGATGATTTTTATTCGAAATTTGGCTTAATGGAACGACTGGAAGGCGATATATATGTTTGTAAAGAATTAAATACTGAATTGGAGTTGGAAGAGTAAGTTTTTTTTTGTTTAATTTTGAAGATAAGTAATATCATTATTTTTTGTACATAGCTTACCGTCTGATGAGGCTGAAATGCGTCCACTTACTGTGGATGATGTTAAAGGTATACATGACCTATATCCGGCCAGTGAGATTGAGTGTGTTGAAGTGTTTGAGATATTAGTGCGACTGCTACCCGGATTAGGAATATTTAGAAAAGATACAAATGAGCTGGCTGCTTGGATGGTTCATTCTTATTATGGTGCAATGTTTTCAATGCAGACACGTCCAGATTATCGACGGAAGGGGTAAGATAATTCTTTTTTTTGAATTTTAGCTTGAGAAATAATTTCCTAAAAGTCAGCGTTTTCAAAATACGTTTTATGTTGTTAGACAGAAGATTCAAAATAATTTTATACCCAACTTTTGATTTAAACTTTTTTTACCGATGTGTGATAAAAAACACCCATTTCCTTGCATCAATTATTATTGCATTTTATTTAGTATAAAAAAACACATTTTTGGACCTTTCTTTCATCGTAATGTCGGTTTTGATTACAAACTCGAATTTTGTTTTTGATACGAAAACAAAACTTGCCCTAAAGTTCAGTAAAATAAGGATTCATCTGCGGATTGGATGCCAACTGGCAATTTTTTTTCAAAATCTTCCTTTTGGTGTTCTATAACTTACCTAAAAAGTCACAATAAATCACATCTCCGAAGTCTTATGAAGCTTATAATATTAAAGAATTTTTTTTTCAATAAAATGAGCATATAACACATCACTTAGAATGCAGAATTCAGAGAGACTAATTTAAAAACGAGTTGACTACCATGATGGAAGTTATTGCATTCTTTCATTTAACGTCTTCTTTTAACAGCCAACAGTTAACTTATTACAAAGAACACTTTAATAGTGGTGGTACAATTTGACAGAAATATTTAATTGGTTATCTGAACCAAAATTAAAAATAACCCATAAAAATAAACTTTTACATGTGCAGCATATAGATGCTTTTTGATGGGAAGGGGAAATCCTGAAATAAGCACTAAAAACGTCCTTTAACAACCTCGGAATGAATGCTAACGGGCAATTTTTTGTCAATACCTTTGTTTTGACATTTTATAGCTTAGCTCAACAGTCCCAAGAAATTACAAACGGCGTGTTATGATTTCTAGGTTGAAGAAGATTAATAAAATTAAAAAAAAAATTATTAACATATGCAGGTACAGAACATGTTTGAAGGATATTTTTTTAATGCTGAACCCAAGAAAACAAAAACGTAGATGATGCGAATACTTAAATAAAAGTTGTATCCTCTTTCCCATGAATACTCTTTTATTAGAGCATTTGCTTTAATTTTATTTTTTTTTTTAATTTACTTAATCTTTGTCTCTCCATTTAACCTCGAAAATCATAACACGTGGACACGTGACTTTTGTCACCGAAAAATGTTAGTGTAATAAAAATAACAGTATAACCATATACCTGTTTCAGAAAAACTCAATTTTCTTAAAACCGGCTTCTACGATTTCGATTATATAAAATCATAGTCGCTTTTGAAGTTAATGAAAACAATTTTCGTTTAAATATGTATGCCATAGAACCGTTATTTTAATTTTTGATTTTATCCTTAATGACGTAATCGATATCGGAGTTTTAATTTCATAAAATTTTTGTTACGACAATACGATATTTTCAATATTTGTTGTTTGTACCTATTTAAATAAAAAACTAAACCATAAGTTTTTGAAAAACCGTTGTTTTCGAAAACGGATCAATCATTTTTTTCTTAATTTAATTTTTTTAGATGTTCATAAGATAAGATCTCAAAAATGTTATATCAATTTTTTATTTAATATTTAAAAATTTGTATATACACAAGGGTGTTTATATTTTTGGGCCTATTGTTTTTTTTTCCACTCCCCAAGCAAAATTCTTTTGGAAATACCCAACCAAAAATTCCTTTAAAATATGAGCCCTCAAAATAAATATTTAGCACTCGCGCTCGGCGTCTAAGGATTTTCCATATAAAATTCACGTCAACTTCAATACTTATTTTTTCAAATGTATGTGTACATATATAACTCAGCGCTATTTTATAATATTTCTAGTCAGTATGAAGCAAATTACTTTAAATTAAACGATCTTCAAAATCATGACGTAGTTGTAAATTACACCGGTGAGACAGTACAGGCCACTAATATTAATTTTTTCTTAATTTTGTTGGTTTTTGATTGTTATTGCATTAGTAGTTGCAGTAACAGGAAAAGTAAGAATGGCAGAATTGTAGTAAATTAAATTTATATTAAAAAAGTACTTGCTAAAAAATCTCTAATAGTGATACTTCTTGAGATAATTAGCTTCGAAATGATTCTCAAACTTATCAAAACTGCAAGTCATAAAACAAATAAATGATTAATACCTCGAACATTGTCGATTATAGAGATTTATAATTATTTTTATAGGAAATTTAATTATATTAGAAATTTAAATAAGCTGTACCCATTTCTGGAATAACAGCCATAGTGATAACAAAAATAATGATGTTGACTTTTTGTATAAAGGTGGCCATATGACCATAATGATATTCTTTTTACTTGATTCAGAAGAACAAGTATTGGGTTTGGCTTTGTGTCATAACAAAAATTCGATGTTTTAATCAAAACTAACAAAAAAATGATAGAAAATTCAAAAAAAGAAATAGTTTTCCACATGCAGTTGCCTATGCGACATTTCTTCCGTTCGTCTGTGCGTCCATCTGTACATTATGCTAAAGGTTAGATGGATTTGCTTCAAATTTGATGATGTCACTCTAACTTAATTTACAAGGTTTTAAACATTTCAAACTTTTTGGAAAACGACTCAGACGATTTCGATTAAATATCGGTTTTATAACGTTCATCAAATCATCATTGATGCTTTATTCAAAGCACCACCGACAACAGAAGAAGTTCCGTAGATCTTTAAAATATAAAGCTAAAGCCTAATGGGTTGACTTAGGAGTTGCATTTTCTACCTATCAGGAGCAATATTGATTTAAAAACAAGTGATTATCAATTTCTTACAGCAGATAACATAACTTTTTCAAGTTCCAATAAATTATGATTTAGACTTTTTCAAAAATATTTGGCTCCATGAATTAAAGATTTCGAGTATACTTAATTATTTTATAAAAATAAATCTAAATAATTTCTTTTTTTTCTTATTTCAGTTACGGCATCCGTCTTGCTAGAACTCTTACAAAACTTGTCATCGAACGTGGCTACACACCATTTGTGGTCATTCGTCCAGAAAACGATGCATCCCGCAATCTCTACACAAAGCTTGGCTTTGTCAAAGCCTTCGAAACGTGCCGTGTTAAAATGACACCATACGAAACCAATGGCAAGTCTCTGGACTCTGATGAAAATCAAGTTGACGATGAAGGAATCGAAGATATGCTAGCTGAAAAGTGTGATATCAGCAACGAAAAGGGATCAAAGGAGAAAGTTACTGACGAAGGAATTGAAGAAGATAAATAAGTTTTTTTTTCGACTCTTATTTTTTTTTTGATTTTTCATATAAAAAACAAACAAAAATAAAAAAAATTGTTTAAGCTATCAAAAAGACAAAAATTATAAAAACAAAAGAAAACTTTTTTTTCGAACAAAACAAAAAACACACTTTTTTGATTATTTAAACAAAAAAAAAAACAAGAAAATATATATATTTTAATATGCTAAAAATTGCTTTTACAAAAACAAAACAAGACAAAAAAAAAAAGAAAAAAAAAATATCTTCTCTACCTTTTTTTGTGAATCCTTCCAGAATAAATTTACATACATACTTATATACAGAAGAATTACCTACTTAAAAACAAAAACAACAAGAAAAACGTTAAACAACAAAAAACCAAATATCGCTTAAGTTTTGAATTATATAAAATCAACGAGCACAAAGAAAATCTTTCCATCAAAATTTAAGCGGCTCACTTACAGCCATGAAAAACCAAAAAAAAAAAAATAATTAAATCAGTTTTTTCTAAAAGTTTTAAGATTAATTATAAAATTAAAATTAAAGTAAAACAAAAAAAAAAAAAACAAAAATATATCTATAGAAGTTACTGTAAAGAAACTCAGACATTCGCTTTTTAATTTTATACATACAACAAACAATCTTCATACATTTTTTATATTGCCTGTATTATTAACTTTATTATGTAATAGAATTTATTATTTAAGATTTGTACTTTGTTGACATTTTAGAATTTTCTTTTATTTTAATTTATTTATCTTTCTTCTTAACTTTTGGAAATTATGTGTTTTGGTTACAAAATTATAGTTTTGGGAAAAGGTAGCAATTTCAAAATAATAAACATGATAGCTCGGAAACATTAGTTTATTTGTAGATACATATTTTAGAAAACAATTCAGAAAACAATATGCTTCTATTTTTGTATTTCTTGTCAGGGAAGTTTTATTAACAAAGTCTATATTTTATTTATGAAATCCTTAATAAATGGAGGAGCTTTTGTTTTGCTAAAGTCGAAAAAGATTATTCGTATGTTATTGTAATACCTTAGGGGAAAGACCTTTCCTCGATACAGAGAAGTACAACTTTCAAGATACAAACAAAGTTTTAAATGCTTGAGAAGTAGTTGGGCTAGATAGAAACGGCAGCTTTTTTGTATTAAAAACAAAATTTAGATAACAGAAACATTAGTTTAATAAGAATAAATAAAAACTTTGAAACTACTATATTTCTGGAATAAAAATTGCTTTGAGCTGTGCATATACCCAATCTACCACAACTGCCCCTCATTTTTTTTTTTTTGAGTGAAATAAATTGTCTGTTGGTAATATCGAACGCCTTTTTAAAGTCTATTAAAAGCAGAGGTGAAGTGGTAATTAATATTCACCGCAATGCTCAGTAATTATCCGAAACGTGTTTATGTGCTTAATTTAGGGGACACGAAAATCACTCACTGTTTTCATATTTCAACAGATCTCCATCCTTCTAAAGCTTGACTGTGAATTCCTTTTTTTTAAGTTTTTTCGGAATCAATAAAAATTCCAAGCTACTATTTTTTTTTAAGTTAAAATTTTTGTTTTGAACAGAAAAATAAGTGTCTTTTATGTTTAGCCAACAATTCAATCCAATCTACCTTAACTGATATAAGGCCGTGAGAACCATAGTGGCCTAACTTGTAATTATGGTCAGGAAAATTGATTTCATTTGAAACTGTTATTTACATGACATTTAGTACAAATTTATCAAAAATAGCTGAAATAAACATGAGTTTTGGACCTTACAAAAAAAGTGACAAAATCAGTTAGGTCACTATGGCTCTCATGACATGATATAGGGCTTACTTTACGAGATTGAAAGCTTGATCAAACTTCTGTAATAATGTACTCTTTTACTGAATAAATTTTTGGGTAAATTAGCTACTTTTATTTAATTTCGAGGCTACTCGACCGCTTTTAACTTAAGAAGTTCTTAAACCTATACACTAAGCAATAAAAGTAAAAGCAAAATGTATATGTATTTGAAAATTTTCAAAATATATTTAAAAACAGTTTATGAGTGCTTGATGAATATAGTCATAATGACGTTTGTCACTTAAGTAACTTTTGACAGTGCAGTGATTGCTGTCGAATTTATTATACCAAATTTGTTCAAATGATAAATTTTGACATCTCATTTACTAAATTGATTGATATAGCATTGTTGCTATGGCAAAATCACCAATTATAATTGGTTTATACATAATTATGGTTTATTATACATACATAATTATGTAGAGTATTAAGAATAAGCATGCAATTCTGCTTTAATTTTATATTTTTTTTATTCAGTTTAAATCATTTCGATAACTCTTTTTTCCTCCGAGAAATCTTAAGTTGAAATTAATGTATTTTTCGTTTTATACTGGTCAACAAAGTTTCTTGTTGCCGAAACAAAACTATACTTTTCTAAAAGTTGATGCTTAACATGAATCTTATATCAAAATCACAAAGAAACATTTTTCGTCTAAAGTCAAAAAATTGCTTCGAAAGCTCTGAAAAAAGTTTCTTTGTGATTTTCTAACGGGAATATTTGAAAAAAAAGTGCTGATAGGAACATTCTGATATTAGATTCATGTACGACCAAATCAGGATTAGTGGAAATTAAACAACTTATATGGATTGGATACTATACAGCACATCGAAATAATTCGTAATCCTAACTTTGATCGTTTCTAAATTTAAATTGATTTAAATATAGTCTCAACTAAATTTTCTTTTAGAATTGTTTCACTAAAGCACTCATTAACTAGCTCCTCCCAAAACTATAAGAAAAAGATTAGCTAAGTAATATTGGTATAAGCGAAAATTAGATTTTTTGTGTCTTTTCATAGAAGGACTTTAAACTTATAGCAACTATATAACGGTTGTCTATGACGCCACAAAGTAATCTTCTCTAAAAATGTTGATAAAAGTGAACTGATAATTTGGTTAAATTTAAGTCCAAAATAACACTTTGGCAGGTATTTCGTCCAAAAAAGGTTATTCTTAAATAATGTATGACAATGTTTTGTGCAATTTATACTTTTTTTTTTCAGGTACATATTTCTACTTTTATTTTTAAAGAAATTTTAGCACAATTTGATAAATACGCCATTTTCGACAACTTCGGCACTCTTTGGTCATTTAAGTTTTGTATTTCTACTTCAAAATGTTTTGTTTTGTACTTGAACTTTTATTATCAAGTTAACCGTTTATTTAAAAAGTATTAATGTTAAACTTAATTTAAAAATTAAACAGAAAATTTAAAAACAAGACCCATAAAATTATTAAATCTAATTGCAAGCACAATACTAAACAAACAAATTTATAAAATATTAAAAAAAAGAAATCAATCTCAAAACAGTCACTCACTGAAAATTCAATATTTTAAACCACAACAAACTTGATCGAAATATCAATATGCTGAAATGTTGGACTGGGATTTGCCCATCCAGACAAATAAAATTATAAATAAAATCAAATTTAAAAAAAAAGAAAAACCAAAGCAAAAAACAATTAGTACTCAATAAGAAAGGATAGCAAAATACAAGATAAATCGAGAAGAAAATAAAATATATAAAATAAACTTAAACTAATAAAATTATTAAAAATAAAAAGAAATTAAAAAAATAAAAACAAAAACTTTATTTTTGTAGCACATTATATAATATTTAAACCAAAACATAAAAAAAAATAAAAGAAATAATAATTTCACTTTACTAAATTTCTTTTAAACCAAAGAAAAAAAAAATATAAAAATCAAAAATATTGTTGAGAAGAAATTAAAATTGCAGTTGAAAGTTTTTTTTTTTTTTAATTTTTAAAATATTTATGTATTTTTTTTTTAATTCAAAATATTTAATTTATTTTATCATAAATTGTAATCATTAAATTATAACAAAAAACTTACAAAAAAAAAGAATAATTACAATGTACTTCTATCACATATATTTATATATTATATATACTTACAATGGAAATGTAAAAGAATAAAGCAAAATGGTAAAACATTTATAATAATGTATGTACTTAAAAAAAATGGAATAAATGAAATGAAAAATGAAATTAGGAAGAACTACAAATAAAACGAGATTAAAGTGAAAGAGAAAAAAAAAATAAATAAAAACGTATATGAAACTTAAAGAAAAGAACAAAAAAAACTATAAATAAATCACTGGCTTTTAAATTAAGTTGAAATTAATTTAGCTAGAATTAAACAAATTTTTGAAAAACTGTCAAATAAACAAACAAAACATTGTAGATTTTCTTCTGACAACAAATATAAAATTGTGTTTTAATTAATAGCAAAAATTCGTGTTGTTTAGACGAACCTCTTTTTTTGCTTCTTTAAATAAAAGAATTTCTAGCTGTAATACACAGGGAACACCAGTATGTATAAGAAGCCGCAGCCTAAACGGAGAGGTCCATTCACTTCAAACTTCGTATGTAACGTTTTTTGGAGACTATCCCCAGACGTTTTTTGAATTATTTTTTTTTTGCACCAAAAATAACGGTATATGTCATATACAGGTTTTAAATAAACTCATATTTCTCTAAAATGGTTCCTACGATTTTGATTAAAAAATCGTGGTCATTTTTTTTGGATAAGATTCATTTTTAAATGAAAACCATTTTTCAAAAACCGATATTAACGGTACCTGCCACAGAACCATGTTTTTTAATTCTACTTTTCTCCTTCATGACTTAATCAATTTCAACCATTTTTTACATGAAAGCTTTTAATGTTTAGTAAAAATTTAGTTTTTAGATGTTGATAAATAATATCTTAAAAATGGCGTACCAGTACTAAATTTCATCCAAATTCGTCAACCCGTTCAGGCTGTGGCTCTCTGTACAGATGGACGCACAGACCGAAGGACGGCATGGCATGACGAAAACCACTTTTTTTGGACTTCTCCATCATCGTAATGTTAGTTTTGATTAAAACCTCATTTTTTTTTTATACGAAACCAATACTTTCTCTATAGAGCAAGTAAAAAATTAATTATTAATTAATATTATAGAAAAAAATCAAATTGCATACTTGGTTTTGAGAACAAATTCATTTAAGAAGCTGTTTTAGTCATTTGAAAATCTATTTTATGTTTTTTTTTAATGTTTTTATATAAAACTGCATTTTCAAATTTTTAATTTAAAAGGCTTTAGCATATATAGTTATTTTATCTATGAGAGCAAGTACGTGCGATCCAGTCGTGCAATTTATTTAATAAAAAAACATCCAGCATTATTGTGGGTTCCACGTGAAAAATATTTCACCCAAAAAATCAGCATTTCTTTTTTCAATTTCTTTTTATTTTGAACTATTTCGAAGCAATGGAAAAACCATAAAATTTGGTATGAAAGTTTCATTTGGAATGACATGACACTCAAGAAATCAAAAGGTCATGCTGATATTAATGGTGCTAGGAAGAATGTGGTTTTGAAGGAGAGGAAAAGAATTGTGGAAAGTACGGATTCACACAGTGGAAAACTTGTACGTAAATTTATTGAAATTAGTAAAATGTTTCATTTGTCATGAAAAGAAGAAATCCTAAGTAAGTCCATAAATATATTACGGTTGAAACGGTAGGTATTGTTTTAGATAATATACTAATGGGGGTATTCTTTTGAATATCTCATCTAGATCGAGTACCTCTAAGACAACAATTTTGAGTTGTTCGAATTTTATCGAAAACGGCTCTAACGATTTTGATATGATTTCTTCAATAACGATATTTTTTTAGGATTTTTTTCAAAAAAATCTAACGAGCCGTTTTTAAAAAAACCTATTTTTTTATTAAAAAATTTCAAAAGATTTAAAAAAAAATTTGGTATGCCATTTTGAAGATGGCTAATATTTATCAACATCTAAAAATAAAATTTTGAAAAAACACAAATCATTGACCCAATATGGAAGAAAAAAATTATTTTTGAAAAAAAAAAAAATTTTAAAAAAATATTTACTTTTGCTTATTTGTACATATCTCTCAATACCTACACACATCAGATGATAAAAACCAAGAATTTTCAAGCTAAGTTAATACATAAAATAGCTTTGCACTACTACATGAGCAAGTTCGTGCGATCCAGTCGGGCATTTTATTTTTTTAGTAGTGCCCCGGAAAAAGTTAAACCATTTTACTTCGTCGTTTAGCCCAAAATAAAACTTGAGTCAAGAAATCCTACACTGCAGCTAATAAAAAGCAATAAGAGCAAACCTACCTACAGAACTTTATATAAAACAAACATTTTATTCAAATTCAATGAAGGGTATATTTACTTTTTCTATCTTTATTTTACAATAAATATTACATATTACATCATGATGATGAGAAATTCTCGTAGGTAAATAAAGCATTTTGATAGCATCTGAATAAGTGCCAAATGAACATACCTACCATTTTCGAAAATCTCTAGAATAATGCAAACTTTCAATCTCCATTTCAAAAACACTTTTCTGCAAAAAATTGATACAGTTAATTATAAATTCATACAAGAAAATACAGGTTAACAAATTACGAATTAAAATTTGGAATTTATTGTAGTTTGATTTTGGTGCAATAAACATAGAGGAACTATTAAGGAACTAAGAACAGATCTATGACTAGTCAAGCTTATTAAATATATTGATGTATTTAAGATTAAACTTAGAACAAAACTTTAAAAAAAGAAAATTTTTCAAAAACTGTTGGCGGAAGCAACTTCTTTTGGCAACAAAACTGAAGAAAAGATATCTGGCTTTTGAAAAAATTATAATTTGATGTTTGAAATATTGCCGTTCGTTTTCAATGATTTTTTATTCCATTTTAAGTGATTTTTTTTTGATAATTATCAAAATTGAATTTGTTTATGAGGACTCTGAGGAAAATGCTTTACTGACTCCACTATAAATTAATGAAGTTGATGTAATACCCTTAGGAATTGACTTCGTCAATTTATTGATTAATTTTTTTTATAGAAAAACATTGTACACAAACTAGTCATTGCGTTCAAAAATATTTACATTTTCGTCAAAGAAGATTTTGATGTACTGTTTGCAAAAGACCTCAGCTAATTTTAAAAATAATTTAATTTGTTTACTAACTTACTTACTTGGGTCCCCTTATGGAAGATTGAGCCTCCTCTAATCCTACGTGCTATCGTATACAGTTTCTGGAAATATACCTTAGCTCTGCCCAACACTTCTCTAGCTGTGCCGATTCCTTTTCCACTGCCCTGCGACATGTGCTTCTCATCCTGCTTGTGTGATTGGGTTACACTGCATCGCTTGGCTTGCAATTGTTGTCTTTTCGAAGCGTGTGACCAATCCTCGCCAATTACGTTTTCGTATAGTACTGTGACTGTCTATAGATTCTTGAACTGTTCTCCTGTGATTTTTGTTCATTTAATATACATACCTACGATTGGAATAGAAGATCCTAAGGATGTTTTGTAGACACTTATTCATGAACCTTTTTGTAAACACGATAACTTTTTTTTAGAATGGAGATAATTAGAAATTCGAAACTAAGCAATTTTGAATGAAACCTTCTTGTACTTTTCATACAAAAAACTTCCAAAAATCTCTCTTTTGGTGAATAAAGTATTGGTAAAAATCAATATTTTACACTTTTCAATAAAAATAATTCTTGCAACGGTACGAAAAAGTTTTGGATTACCAATGTAATTCACATTTTGTTTTTATTATTTAGGATTGAATTTAATAACAATACCCATATCTCAATTTGGATTTTGGTAAGATGCATGCAATTGGACGATATTTGGTTTGGGCTGGATTGCTCGCCGTTTATTAAATAATCGATCTGTAATCATTTTGGCTCATTTTATTTAATTTTGTTTTATTTTTGAAAAGATTGAAAAATGCATTTGTATATTTAATAGTCTCTTAATAAATACAATACTATCGATATAATAAATAAAATGTTTTAAGTAAAGGTTAATTTATAATTTACCTTAAGAACTTATAAAAAGTTTATAATACTCGAATATAAACTTTATTTACTAATATTGTATGTATAGTATATTATTTTTCATCAACACAAATCTATTAATTAATTTTATATCGGCCTTTGATGAAATTAAATATTTTATACCAAACTATATAATTCAAAAAAAATTAGAAGCTATTTACCAACAACAGTAGATAAATATCTATCATTCTTACTAAACATTAATTATAATTGCAACTAGTAGTCAGATGTTTGTAAGTAGAAGAAGAGCTATAAGTTTGCACATAAATATAGTGCATTTATAATGTAGGAACGTGCTTTGACTGTGACTGACGTATCTACATTTTAAAGAATCTGTGCTGATTGCAACTGCAGTCTAGTAGTAACTGTCAAGCAAAGTAGATTGATAGTTTGTTCTGTGCTGTTCAATTGTGAATTACAAAAAGTAAGTGCGATTTCACTTGCAATTATGTTCTATAACCCCAAGCATGTTTAACTAATTAAATAATATTAAACAAATAAAAACAAATAATACATAGATAATTGAAAAAGTGATCTTTAATATTTAAGTGACCTGGGAATTTTATTTTGTATTAGTATTGTGTTTCAACTTTCAACCATGTGTTATAATTAATTGCAATCATACTCAGGTAGATATACTAATTTTTAGTAAATTTGAATTTCTTATAAATATTAAAAGAGCCCAAGGCAAGCGAGGTAGTGTCTTAAGCGTTGTCGATTTGTTGTCAAATAAGTGTTAAGAGTCCAATTGCTTATACGAAATGACACTTTAACAAAGTTCACATATTGTGTAACTCCCCAAACATGTAGTTTAGTTACATATTTGTTTAATAGATTAATTATTTTCAAATTCGCAATTAGATTCTTTTAAGATAAGTAGAAGCAATAGTGTTTCAAATAAGCACGTGCTCCCATTTCGTACACAAGATCAGAAAATTATAAAAAGACATCAAGAAACATGGAAACTTTCTATGTTTCAAAAATTTAAAAAGTGATTGCTAAAGTATGAAAATTATCTCCAACAATCATTTTTTTTTTGTTACTTCCTCTTGAACGACAAACATGATTTAAATGAATTTTTGCATAGCTAAACTTTCATAGCAATATTGAATTGAAGCAGGTAATATTATTGTCTTCAGGTGTTTTGATGAGTGTTGCTTCAATCATTAATAAATTAAACAATTCACAAAGCTAATAAAAATAATGGATCGTTCCGACTATAAACACATATTTCAAAATTTTGTTTTGTCATATTTGGTACAGGAACTATCGTTGGAAACTGGTTATCTTCTAACCAAATTGAATGGATTGAAGTTTTGAATTTTCAATATGAATTTAATAAATTTGAATACTAAGGTAAACCGTTCTAAGATTCACACAAAACTTTTTTTTATTAAAATCTTTTTCAAATTAAATTCGCAAAAATCCAAAAATTTCTTGAAACACAAAAATGTACAAATGTATTCCAAATTTCACCATAATCAAATTATTTTCGTCGAAGGTAAAAACATAAAAATAGGTCTTAACATTATTTTTCTCAATATCATTAAGGTTATTTAAAAAAATGTGTAGAATTAAATTTGTAGAATCCTTGATTATCTAAAATTTCCACCTTTATTTTTTTGCAAGGAAAGGGTAGGTGTAATATTGTCAGAATTCATACAAAAATCGTTTTCACATACCCTTCTCACCATATTCAGTTCCTATAAATAGTTAGGCTTTTGTATGCCATTAATTTTACACCCATATACTCTAATAGTTTCTGTCTTTTTTCAAAGTTATCGGAACTTTTATTATTGGTCCATTATTCAGATTATAATTATATAATTCTTGTGTCTTAAAAACTGTGGTAATAAGCAATAACCGCATAAGTCTACAAATAAGTAATGATTCTTAATAGATTTAAACATTTATTGTAAATCTTTTTTTAAGAATGCAAGTAAAATGAATGAAAATGCTAGCTACAAACCCGGAAGAGATCAGGATGAAGGCGGTTACTGCTTGTGGCTAAAATTATAATTTTTTATGCTGAAATTTCTAACAAAATTAATATATTCTTATAAATTATAAGTTTATTTTAAGATATGGACAAACCACCAGAAATAATCGACCTGGCCAAAATTGTTGAACCACATCTAAATGGCAAAAAACTGATTGCGTACTCTAGTCGATATTTGACAAAGCCTGGCGATAACTATGGCAGTGTTATGCTCTCTATTTCTGCTGATATTAAAGGATCGGATGGGAAAAAAGAAAAACTTCCATTGGTTGCTAAGTTACCACCACTTACCAATGAACTGTTTTGGACGCTATTCAATCCACTTGTAACGGCTCTAAGAGAGAATGCAATTTATGAAGAGCTTTCACCAAGTTTGTATCAACTTCAACTTGAGAGTGGAATACCGGAGTCAAAGGTTATCGATCTTTTTCCAAAATTTTATGGTTGTCGGATATCATTAGATGAGAAAGCCACAATTCTTGATCGTAATGCAGTTCTGGTTCTCGAGAATCTTCAAATAAGTGGTTATAGACCGGGTAATCGACATATTATGTTTAATTATGAACTTACAAAGTTTGTATTAAAAAACTTTGCCAAGTACCATGCCTTGCCAATTGCACTTCGACAAAGACAACCGAAAAAGTTTCAGAATGATATTTTTCCAAATTTTCGACGCTACGATATTAGCAAAGAAATGAATGCTGAAGTGGAAAAAGATTTCAAAGGGGTGTGTACTCTAGTTTTTGCATATGAAATATAAACAAAAAGATGTTTTATTTAAATTTGTTATTTCAGCAAGTTTTTGAAGAAGTCAGGTTTGCAATAGGAGATGATTCAAAAGCTTTTGATCGATATATGGAATTGGTCACAATTTATCACGATTATATGGCCAACACTGAAGAATGTCAAGACAGTTTATTTACAACTATTGCACACTACGATTTGTGGACAAATAATATAATGATTAAATATGGTAAGTAAATTTTGCAAATGACGTAGAGAATGATGAAGTCACTAATGAGAGATTCAGATTGGAATTAGAACGATAGTCGAATTTGAAAAAGTATCAATTCTATGACCAAGATTCTTGGCTTGAGATCTTTTTTTTTTTGTTATGTACGTAAAATTATTTTGTAAAAGAAACATTTTTGCTATCTTTTAGATGAATCTGGAGCCCCGGACAAGATCAAAATTGTTGATTTCCAAATTGCACAGTACGAATCCTTAATGCACGATCTGATATTTTTCTTACTGACGAGTGTTGAAACTTGTGTGATTGAAGAACATTTCCATGATCTCATGAAACACTACTATTCTGAATTTATGGAATGCCTAGAAAACACATTATGCGTGACAGATGAATACAGTTTTGATAAGTAAGTTACCATTGGCCTTTTATTCTATTGAACCTTGTTTAGTTATAAATGAGTGTCATTTCAGATTCATGGAAGAAATGTATCGTATTGCTCCAATTCAAATTCATCATGCTATGTTTATGGCAAGAGTTCTTTTAGCTGACGAAACACATTTACCTGAGAATTTCAAGGATATTGATTTAAAAATGCTTAAGAAACCTCCATCGGAGGGACTAGTGCAAAAAATATGTGATATAGTGAGGCTGTCACAAAAATTTGGTTTCTTTTGGTGAAACTATATAAAACCGATTGTGATATTTTTAGTCTAGGTTATTTTTTAATAAATTAATTCAAAGAAGGATTTGAATGTTTAATGCAAAAGAAGTTACTGTTCGTGTCTTAAGCCCAGTAACTACTCTGGTGAAGCGAAACGAAAAACTCCAACGAAATCGTAAACGAAAAATTTTGTTTTTGCTTTTCTTGGTGGAGACTAACGAAAAATTTCGTTGCGCATCAGCAGCGTACTAGGAATCAAGCTCCCCTTTGCCCCCCCCCCCCCACTTTCGTACGACTTTGATTTTCAATAAAAGATCTTGCCAAAATTTTGACTTTTTTCTAAACGATGGGAATATTTGTTCGGTGAGATATGTATATAACTATCACATCACCAGTGGACCTATTGCTGTAGAAACTGGTGCTGTGGGTCATGAAGAAGCTTTCATTCTCTATCATTTACTAGAGTTTTTTGTCATTAGAATGAAAACTAAGGGAGTACAATCGGACAAAAGCTGTTTTCTATACCTTCAGAAGGTGACCAGTAGAGTTTACGAACACCTCTTTACAACGATGGTTGCTATTATCCGGGCCAGACAACTTTTGTATGTCAGAGGCTCAACTATGTAATTCGATCATAACAGAAAAGAGTTCGAATTCGCAAGATCGCATCTCTGAAATTCTGCAATAAAAAAAAATTTTAAACTCTAATCATGCCAACTTCTTTGTTGGCTTACATATTTGTCGTGTGGGTGTAATGTACGGTCAAAATTAACTTTCCAATAGATCAGAAAGTATCATCGAGTTACATAGTAGAGCCCCAGGTTCTTTCAGAACTCTTGCCCTGTGCTAGTTTCATACTCGATGTGTCCCATAAAATCAATTATTTCCTCAATGATAGGAGGCGTCAGCGTCATACCACTTTCGAGAAGCGTAGAATTAAAAGGAAACTGCCAGTAGAGAATGTTTGTTTACTCGGAAAGGAGTGTCAGAAAGGAATATTAGTTTTAATAAAGAAGTTTCATTGAAGATGAGGATTTTTTTTTTTGTTAAAATTAAATAACCAAATCAAAAGGTTGATTTATTTTTGCCAACGCAAAACATGATGATTCTCAATTCAAATAGTATTAATAATAGCTTCAAAATATTTAATAGCAATAATTATAAAACAATGAAAGCATAGATTTTTCGGTTATAACCTTCCCCAATCATTAGGTCTGTTACACCTTAATTACTTATTTCTCATCAAACATCATCACTATCAGTTTCAAATGTTTTTTTCAAATTAAAATAAATAAAAAGGGAGAGTACAAAATTTTTCAACAGTTCCCAAACAGCTTCAAGCTTAAAAAAAAAAAACAAAAAAAAAACAAACAAAAACATTTAATTGTATCTACTTATCTTATGTTTACCTACCTATTCATGAAATATGACATAAATAATTTGGCACATGTTATTTTGTTTCAACAAACGAGTTAAAAACATCAATTGAATTTCCTAGTTGATGATTTTCAAATATAATTGCAGACAATTAGATAATAGACGTGATTCAAGCTTTTGTGTTTCAAAAAATTTTAAAGCTTTTTAATCGAATGAAAAAGATCGAGTTGATCGGAGTGTTTTCTTAGCTATTGTACCTGAGTGAAAATATATTTTCTTATTTTTATTTAAACTGTGATTTATAGACTTACGAGACCTAGAAGTGTTATTCAACTTTGTGATTTTGTTTTATCAAAAGGACAAGTATTGATTTTGTGTAATAAATATAAGAGGTTAGTGTTTCAAAAATAAAGAAATGAATAATGTTCAAATACGTCGGTTTCAATGATGGTACGCACTATCAAATTATAGCTTGCATAAAAATTATGATGGATTTGTTTCAACTCTAACCTTAACTCAATTAAATTTAGCTAAATGAGTAACCAATCCAAGTACCTACTTGACCTAAATTTATTTTAACTTTGCTACCTGTTATATAAAAGTATTGAAATACAAAAGTATTAATTTTGTTTTAATATTGATGTAAGAAGGACACATAAAAATGGTAATTAAATTGATTATTGTTCAAAAATCCATGACATGCAATGAAAAAAAAAAAATTGAAGTAACAACATCAAATTTGTGCTCGGGTCCTAAGTCAACTTTTATCCATTCATGGAAACATTAAGATTACAATATTTTCTCTCTGATTAAAATAATTTAAGAAATCATACCAATATTTTAAAGATCGATTTAGATAATTTTAAAAGGTTATAGTTACAGTAGTGTTCGATGCTTTTTCAAATCTAGAAGTAGAAAATGCCATAAAAAGACATTTATACTTCTTATCTGGCGAAGGTTTCTCTACAAGCACCAACCTTAGAAGTTGTCTTCTTCTTCTTTCGATCGAAAAACTGTTATGACTTCCACACATTTTGACACCACAGCTGATTCCTACCTTTAAAGAATTCACTTAAAATTAAATGCACGACTGGGTCAAAGTCACAGTTACTAGTATAAAGTTAGTTAGTTTGTTGAAAGACTCACATAATATGTATATATCGTTCCTTATTTAAAATCAGCCCATATACATTGATCCGGAAGAAAACATCTGAATTTAAAAAAAGATTTTATTGCCTCTTATTTAAAATCAATTTTATGTTCGAACTCGATGGGTTAAGTGTTTAAAATAAAATAAATCAAAATTTGAATAAACAAATTTATAAAAAAAAAAATAGTACGTATACGCCACCGTGAACATTTTGTAATTCATTTTATTTATTTAGAGCTTTTAAATATGCGTGGATTATGTGCTAAGTTCAAAACTGTAATGAGTTTAAACTGGTTACACCAAATAACATGCACTTGGGAGAAAAAAAATAGAATCACCCTCTTGAGTTATATAAAAACAATAAGTACTTGTTCTCGACGTTAAAAATCGTAGAACATAAGCTTTATACAAAGACTAAGAACTTACAGATCCGTTGATGATATTAAGATCTAATCCTCAGAAAGAAATTGAAATTAAAGCAAATAGCAAATGAAAGATTAAGCAAAAGCAAGGGTCAATTTATACTTTTTTTTTTTTTAAACGTCTCCAACGATTTTTAGTTTTTTTTTTTTTTTTTTTAAATGTATTTTCTTAGATTTAATCAAATGGTACACTTTTTTTTGGAGGCTAAAACCATTTAAGAAGTTGTTTTAGTAATTTTAGCAATAAATTTGGTTATTTTTATATTTTATTTTATTAAAATAGAACTATAGACCAGTAGTACAAAACAAATAAAGAGCTTAAGGTCACAACAAATTGCAGATCGCTAATTTTTTTGAACAAACTTCGAAGGCAGAGCAAAATTCGAACAAAAGTCGCTTATGTTACCAGTTAAATACCTTACCCACCGTGCTACATTTCTATTGGTAAGAACTTGAATAGGTATTAAAACTTACTTGAATCTACCTATTTAAATGAAATATATGTATTTCAACATGAAATTAATTATGTTTGAAGTAAGTTGTCGCAACTAAGAGTTGAATAATGACTCCTTTAATTTTACGTTGGGGTTTTTTCCCTGAGCGTATAATTATTAGCAAAAATTAATATGTTAACTTCGTAGTTTTTTTTTAGCACATACATGTACATAATTACATACAGAATTTTTAATAAAGTCCGTATGATACCTCTTTTTTCTTATTTTTAATATATAACAAAAATTAAACAGAGCAGTACGGCATATTTCAAATGGAAAATCACATCAAGAGTGAAAGAATATACACAAAAAGCTAAAAATTTCAAAAAAAAAAAGTACTAAAAATGTTCTATAAAAGAAAATAATTTTACTTTTTTCGGCCATTTTTCTGATATTTTTCCTTTAAAAATTGGCACATCATGGCGTTGTTATTTTTACTACAAAATTGTTTTTTTTTAATTATTTTTACAAAAAAGGGGTCTATCCACACATATTTCTCGTTTTAAACTTTTCCAATTACATAGTTAAATTTAAATGTTTCTTCCCAACACAGTTTCAAGATTTTAGAATTTATTTGTTTATTTTTATTTTTTCATTGATTAATAATTGATATTTGTGAGTACACAGAGTATATTTGTTTCGTTTTAAAAAAAACGTCCTGTCTTCTTCACACGAAGTTGATTAAAAATAAGAAAAAAGAAGTATCATATGGACTTAAATGAGGCAATTTTAACGATTTTAAAGTTCTTTCCAAAAAACAAACTTTAACAAAGAAAATAATATGGTCCTCATCATGCCAGAAGAAGTAAGTTTTGTTTTCAAAATATAATTATTATTGATGTGGTCCAATTTGAATTAATACTTTTTTTTCTGATTATTTGATAATTTTCCGCCTATTTTTACTACCAATGTAACAGAAAATGTCGGAATAATAATCGAACAAATTATTTAGCCAATTCAGGTTTCCTCAGATCCCAGAGATTTTTTTGATAGAAGCTAAAAAACGAATCCAAACTTTTTTCTGTTCAGTTTTTGACAGCAAAGTTTTTGAGGAATCCTGTTCAGGTTGCTGAGATTAGCGAGATTAGGTTACTGAGCGCTCAGAGATATCGGAAACGTGAACTGGCTAATTAATAACATCGACACATTATGTGTAATATGTATATTCTTCGGCATGAAAGGAGCGGCAAGAAGACAAGCCAAAATATTTAATTTGGAGCTTAAAAATCTCATTTTAAGAAAAAACGATTTTTTTAAGATTCCTCATAAAGCTATACATTTACAAATTGTTTATACAAAAAACAATATTAATATAAGTAACTTATTAAATGAGCCAGTACCTAGTTGTGCATTTTATTTCAAAAGATTACCATGCACAAATTTTTATTTGTCAAGTTAAAGTTTAATTTTTTGTTGTATTTTAATAAAAATTTGTTAAAATTATCATTTATAGACAAACATTACATATATTTATACATATACACAAATAAATTTTTTTTAGTACAAATTAAATTATATTAAGTCAAATAAGCCTTTAAATAAGCCTTCTAATATCGCTTTGAAATTGATTTCGAAATTGCTCCAAAATTGCTGAAATTTTTTTAAATAAAAAAAAAAACAAAATTATGCTCATTAGCGGTTAGTGTCCTAGCGATTCAAAAGAACCTAGACATTATGAGCTAATCCCATATGCTCTCTTTAAAATTTATAAATCGTGAAGCTGTGAGAAACAACGATAAAAAAAAATTTATCTAATTTTAAAATTTAATGTATAGTAATTATAATACAATGTTGTTAGGTACCGATTGTTGTGCATGATTTATTTTACTTACACAATTTATTGTTCTTTTATTTTCCCAGCAATTATTTGGTTCGTACTCTGAAATTTTAAACATTTTATTCCCATAAGACTTTTGTATTATTAATATTAAAATTTTTGGTTATATGTTTCACTTTCGACTCCGTATCATAGAATTAAATTTAACTTTCTGATGTGATAACATAGAGGCTTCCCTCCACGGTAAGAACAAAACTCTTACCCCTTGTGTGATGAGGTCCAATGACAATGAAAAATTAGATCAGTTTCGTGCCTGTACGTACTGAAATGGAATTTTGATCACGATTTTAAACAACTTTACCACAGAAAATATACTTATAAATTTATTATAGGTTTAAAGAGCATAAGTTTCTTCTAAAAGTTCCTCAGGTACCAAACAATGGTTTAAGATTAATCTTTTACGAAACGCTTTGTATTTCAACTTTTATTTAATGTGCTTTCAGAAAAAAACAAACATCTCACGGCATTTTAAAATCTCGTGTTAACTCATGTGTAAGAATTTTTTATTAATTCAAATAAACCTTTAAATGTCGTTCCTAGTTAAACTAGAACCATTAAAGACATAGAAAACAGAATTGAATTCGAAACGTAATTTTCTGAATGACATTATGCTAATTTGTTTAATAATTACACTTTTTTTTAGACTTATTGCTCCAGATATGAATAAACCACCAGGAATAATAGATTTGGCTAAAATTGTTGAACCACATTTAAATGGTGGAAAACTAATTGCCTACTCTAGTCGATATTTGACCAAACCTGGTGATAACTATGGCAGTGTTATGCTCTCTATTTCTGCTGATATTAAAGGATCGGATGGGAAAAAAGAAAAACTTCCATTGGTTGCTAAATTACCCCCTCTCACCAATGAACTGTTTTGGACGCTTTTCAACCCCCTAGTTACGGCCCTTAGAGAAAATGCTATTTATGTTGATGTTTCGCCGAATTTGCGTCAATTGCAGCTCGACAGTGGAATACCGGAGCTTAAGGTTTTCGATGTTTTTGCCAAGTTTTATGGCTGTCGGATATCATTGAATGAAGAAGCTACAGTTCTTGACCGCGATGCAGTTTTGGTTCTTGAAAATTTGCAGACTAGTGGTTATAGCCCTGGTAAACGACAAATTATGTTTGACTATGACCACATCAAATTTGTTCTCAAACATCTTGCCAAATACCATGCCTTGCCAATTGCACTTCGACAAAAACAACCGAATATTTTTGAGAATGATATTCTTCCAAAATTTCGACGTTACGACATGAATAATGAAATGAGTGCAGAAGTTGGAAATGAATTTAAAGAGGTGTGATTTTTTGCTAAAAAAATATTAAAACAAAATGCTTATTTGTTTCATGTTTATGCTTTAGCAAGTTTTTAAAGAAGTCGAACTTGCAATAGGAGACGATATAAAAGTTTTTGACCGATACATGCAATTGGTTACAATTTACCAAGATTATATGGCCAACACAGAAGAATGTCAAGACAGTTTGTTTACAACCATTGCACATTACGATCTATGGACAAATAACATAATGATTAAGTACGGTTAGTAAGTTTTCCAAATAATCTACATAATTTGCAGCTGTTAACGCCAATGGGTGTATAATTTTTCAAATATTTCCCATCACTATTGAAATTTAATTTTGCAGTATTTCTATTTCTTTCAGATGAATCCGGAGCACCAGACAAGATAAAGATTGTAGATTTTCAAATATCACAGTACGAGTCCTTAATGCACGATCTCATATTTCTGATTCTGACAAGTGTTGAGACATCTGTCATTGAAGATCACTTCCACGATCTCCTGAACTATTACTATTCTGAATTTATCAAATCTCTTAAAAAAACACTGTGCAAAACAGATGAATATAGTTTTGATAAGTATGTCCTTTAATTTAGCACCATTTATCCTTATAATATAAAAATTTATTGTATTTCAAGATTCATGGATGAAATGTATCGTATTGCTCCAATACAAATCCAACATGCTATGTTCATGGCAAGAGTACTTTTAGCTGAGGAAACAAATTTACCTGATGATTTTAAGGATATTGATTTAAAAATGCTTAAGAAGCCTCCATCGGAGGCACTGCTAAAGAAAATGCGTGATATAACGAGGCTGTCACAAAAATTTGGTTTCTTTTGGTGAAATAAATTATAAAACTAGTTGTAATAAGTATTTATTTTAAGTTAACTAAATCAATTAAAAATGGTGTTCTCATAGAGACAAGATTAGAAGTTGTTGGAGGACACGCAAACCCAACAACATCGACTAGGAGAAAGTGTCACCTTGGAGATACTTATGTTAAAAAGGGCATGATCTCGGAGAAAATCAAATTAACTCCTACTTTGATGATTTTTGTTCAAAAATACTTTAAGCTTTATGGATTAAAAACTGATTTTTGTCGAACCTTTCTTTTAATTGAAACTTTATAAAAAAAATTAAACATCATTTTCTTTTCTCATTCATAAATAATACTTTTGGATCTCATATTGCTTTGTTATATTTTCAAATCAAATCAAAATTATGTTTTCAATTTTTTTTTCAAAATTTTGAGTTTGAAGATTTATTTTGTGATACGCAGAAGCAATTGCCTACAACTTTTCGTTGCATTATTAACTTTATTTGAAATAAAAGAATGAGTTTCGACAGTTGAAAAACATAGCTTAAATCCCGTATGATACTTGTCTTTTTTTTATTTAAAATTAAAAAAGAGAAAAATAAAAAAAAAAGAAAACAGAGTACGGCATGTTCCAAGTAGGAAATCACATCAATCATGTGGAAAAAATTACACAAAAATCCAAAATAAGAACTCAAAATTTACAAAAAAAAAAAAACAATAATTTTACTTGTTCCAGTCATTTTTAGATTTTTCTGATATTTCTTTTTTAAAACTTGGCAGAATATGTAGTTTGACGTTTTTATTTTGTATAAATTTATTTTTATGAAAAATTTTGTATCCACCCATATTTTTCGTTTTAAACTCTTTTACGGCCAATTTCTTGACAATAATTAGAACTCAAATCGTTTCATTTTTATTTTTTTCCATAAGAAAAACTGAGAGATAAAAATAATAGTTTTCAACTGATTTTAGAACTTTGTCAAGAAATTGGCCGTTAATGAATTAAATTTAAATATTTCTTCCCACAATTTTAAAAATTTTAGAATTTCGTTGTTTTTTTTGTTTTTTTTAATTTTTTTTTTGATATTTGAGAATCCGCAGGATGTATACGTTTCGTTCAAAATAAAATTCCTGTCTTTTTTCACACGAAGCTGATATATACTTATGTATATACTTTAAGTATTAAAAATAAGAAAAAAAAGAAGTATAATACGTATGCTGTGTATTTTTTCAAACATTAAAAAAAAATAGACATGTAAGACCAAGATTTCAAAAACAAGATTTTTCAAAACAAAATATTTTTAATGAAGAAAACGACTTTTTTTGACTAATTACCTAAATGTTTTTTACCTCACTTCGTTTTTTAAATTCGTTTTTCATTTTCTATTAACAAGAAATTATTTAAAGAAGAAAAATATTCTTACAAAACACCAATTTCGTTAAAAAATGTTAATATTTTAAAAGTTTATTAAAAAAAAGGTTATAATGAAAGTTTAGTGCTGAATTGTATTTCTGGAATATGTAGGAGGGCTAAATGTCATGCTCACGTCAAAGCAAGCTACATTTTCTCTGGCCTTGTTTGGTGCTAAAAACGGAAAACGCCTAATTAATAAATTACTTGATCCATCTCTGTAATCAGCATCGCAAAAAGCAGTGATGCTGGAATACCCAAAAAGCAGAAAAGTCACAAAATTGAGATAAAATTTTTTGAATCAAATATTGCTTGTTTTAAAAAAATAAACTATGCACAGCAGCCCCCTTAATTTGGTTTGGTTATATCATTATTTGAACACAATTGACTTAAATACACCCTGTTCTAATTTTCGTTCGAATTCTAAAACCAATCGTTTTCAAGTTTTCGGAATTCTATTTTCCGTATTATTTGACGTTTTACGTTTTTAAGGGTATTCTTTTATAGTTTATACTACAGAAAATGTTTAACTGATCTTAAGTTGCCCTGACTGCAAGTACAATCCGGCTGAAAATCAGAACAACCCTTTTCAATCGCACAGATTCAGTTTTCGTTTCCGGGTTTATATTTGATCACAAATCAGAACAGCCTTGATATTTATGTAAGGTATTTTGTTTGTACTAAATCGAATAAGGTCATAGGTGTTTTTTTTTTGCACGCTATAAACAAAATGATACAAAAAAAAACCCATAGCGAAAAATAATAGAACTCTTTTGTATCTGGATTCTAGTGGCAAGTGAAACTTCCGTGCCAAATTTCATCGCGGTACCAAAAATATATAAATCTTAACCTCGTCCTAATGCAATTCTATGTATGCCAACAAAGTTTTTTGGTATTTTGAAAAATCATATGAAAACTTATTGATTGATATTACCGCTTAGTCTGGGTTTGGTACATCTTGAGAAATAAGGGTTAAAAAGGGTGTATTCAAATGTCAACTTGATTTATTCTTACTTGATTTTAAAACGCGTTCAAGAAATAATTCAACCCCTTTATGACTATCCATAATTATCAAGTGGAATCAATGCACAATAATACAAGAAACTAAAAATCTTATAAGATGCATTCTTTGAATATTAACTAGATCGAGTTAACAAACTAAATGGGTGCAACAAACGACCTTAAAAATATATTATTATTATATATTTGCACATACAGTGCTTTCAGTCTTTACATTCACTATAATTATTATGATATTAATATGACAGAAATGCAGTTACATTATTATTTTAATCTTAATTGTGTTTGAGTTGGGATCTTTTGATGCATCCTCACTATCAGTTAATAAAAAAAAAAAAAAACAACAAAGCTGAATGCAAAAGCTGTTTATCAGTTCTAAAATATATTCAATCTCCAGAAACAAAACATTATATTGTATTTACATATTTGATTGTTCAAACCTATTCAATGAGTAGCAAAACAATCGCTTAGCTTTGACACATTTCGGTTTGCCAACATATTTAAGCTATAAACATCAATTGAATTAACTAGTTGTCTAGTTGTGATAATATTTAAATAAATGCATAGGGAGACTAAAAACCTAGAAAAATTTATGGCACAATCTTTTGGGCTTAATAATAAATTTGAGAGCTTTTTAGTTGAACGGAAAAGATCGTGCTGATCGGAGTGTTTTACCTATAACAGATTTTGTATGTGAGTGAAAATACCATTTGTGAATTTTAGAGATGAAAAAAGTACGATAGAGTTGCGTTATTTATTAGATTGGAGTGAAATCAATAAAAGAAGTTTATTCAGCTTTCTATTATTTAATTAATTTGTTAATTCTTTTTATGAAGACCCTATAACGGAAGTGCACAAAAATTTTTTGTTTATACTTATCTGTGTATCTGATTTTTGCAAATTTAATGTAAATGTCAACCACATTGTGTAGACAATAGCAACAATTTTTAGACATATAGTAAAGAAAATTACCTGTTTTATAGACAAATACTAACGTTGGAGCATTTTGCATTTTACGATTGGTATGTGTGTTATATGTCAATATCTTGCAGACCTCGGTGGGGAGAATTCGCAATTAAAAGTACAATAAAGAATTGTTTTTGAATTTAATTACTATACTAACAAAATTTTTGGCACACTTATACCAAAATAGAATGGTTCTGAACCAAAGTATGATTTCTCAAAACATATTAAAAGTCATAGAACACAAAACAGAGCTTAAGATGGCAGATGTTAGCACTCTTTGTTAAATTTTGAAAGAATAACTTAATATGTAGGTAGTTTTAAGATTCAGTGAATGAAATATTTAGTCAGTGACAAAAATTTTATTTATCACTTTTGTAAAATTCAAACGTAAACGGTCACTGTGGCGTATGTGTAACCTTTTTTTATTGAGAACAAAATTTAAATAAAAGTTTATAAAAAAAATTGCATCTCTTGACATTAGTAAACTATTCACTGAAGTTTCTAGTATACATAAATAAATTGGTTTTTGGTCATTATATTTATTGAACACCCAAAAGAGTCAAAAATAGAAGAAGAAACAAAATTAGAAGATGTTTGCATCTTTGACAAGAATATTAAAAGTTCGATCCGTTTAACCTAATATTAAGATTTAATTTTAAGTTGCGCTAAATACAATTAAAGTGAAGTAAAAATATGATACAATTTGTCCTGTAACCAAATTATATTATGTAGAGTTAAATAATTCCAAAGTATTTTCTTAATTGTTGAAATACAAAATCATTTAGTATATTTTTACATGTTTTGTTGTAATGCCGGACGGTTAGAGTAAAAACTGTGAGGAAAATAACAGAAAAGATTAGTATTTTACCTCAATCCAAGCAAATCTACTCCATAAATAAATATTAAAATGTTTGTATACGGAAACCTGAGTTTTTTTTTTTTTTGTTATAGAAAACGAAGCGTAAAAGTGAATTTTGTATTGCAATCATTATTAAAATAACAACAAATAACTTTTAACTTGCTCTTTATGACAAGTAATATTTTCGTGTAAGAACAAAATTGAGGTTTTAATCAAAACCCACATTTTCGTCATGCCATGCGTCGGTTTTTGCGTGTGTGCGTCCATCTGTAAGCATCTTCACTGCCTAAACACAGATGATTATAATGTGATCTCGAAAGTATTACTATTACTACACCTAGTGTAAAGGAGAAGTAAGAAGTTTACACTTCTTTGTAAAAAGAAAATTCTTACAACGGTACGGAAAAGTTTGGGATTACCAATGTAATTTTTTTTACTTGCTTTTGAATATCTCGTCTAGAACGAATACCTCCCATACAATATTTTTGAGCTATTCGAATATTCTCAAAAACGGCTCTAACCATTTTGATTAAAACATGTGTGTGTTTTTGGTTTTTCTCAAAAAAAACTCCAGATAACGGAAAAACTGTGTGCCGACTTAAATAAATTTTTCTGTTAGTTGTGTATGCCTCGTAAAAGGCTTAACCGATTTTGTTTAAATGAGATATTTTATGTAACTCCAAATTTAAGAAATATCACAAAAAAAATTTCCAAAAACTTTTTTGTATTTTTGTTTTTTTTTCACCACTTTTCTCGCAAATAAATCACATAACGAAAAGCCTAAATTTTCGAGGTTATTTAATATAAATAAAAGTCTTGGACTTGCATTTTTTTAAGGAAAATGAGGAAATTGTGCAAACAACTAATTTTTATTAGTATTGCGGCGAACCCCACAGGCGGATCACTTGTGTGAAGCAGATACGTCGATAAAAAGGAAGAAGAACTAATTTTTATTATTTGCTTACGTGATTTAAAATCAATATTTAAAATTAGTACTGGAAAAATATTTTTTTAATATGCATTTTTAAATGGGGCACACGCGAACTTATACTTTTTGACCTTACTTCCATTATTAATAATAATTATTGTTTATTCATTTTTTTATAAAAAAAATAGCAATTATATGACTAGAGTTATTGGCACTCTTATGTTCATTGACGTATCTAGGGGCAGAACTTATCCTTGGCTACACATTCAGTTGGAACGACGCGACGTAATAGATTATTATTTCAACTGATAATCGAAATTTAATACAAAAATTCTGATATATGGTTATATATTTCTTATATTATTTATTATTTTATAATTCTTTTGTAGCTGGAAGTTATCAAGACCAAGTTCGCTGGCAACTTTGGTACTGCTTCCTTATTTACAGGAACAAACTCAGGCCATTTTCGAACCCCCAATTTGAAATCCCTTCCCTTAAAATTCTTTTATTTTGCTTGGCAAGATATTTAAAAACGAGTTCCCTAAAAATATACGAATTTTTAGGGAACTCCTTTTATATCTCAGCCCTTTTTTGCCATACAGTTGTTTTATAGGAGAACTTGGCTTTTTTTTCTTATGATTTAATTTTACAAAAACAAAATATTTATCATTATTTTTAGTCAATTCAAATTAGGTTTTCAATTCGACAGTCAAAAGACTGGTGAAAATTGTACATAATCGGTCTTCTTGCATTTACCTGTTTTGTCTACATCATAGAAACTATGGTCCAAAATATTTTGTTTAATAGTCATTTTAAGTTGTTGAATACTGACCGACCAAAAACAGAGTTCCAACGCTAGTACTTGCACAAGTTCAAAAGTAAGTACTCTAATCCGTGTCAACTCATTTCTTCAATAATTTTGAAACGTTAATTTTAATAAAAAACTATGTTTAGTACAATTATTTATGTAT
Source organism: Meliscaeva auricollis (assembly GCA_948107695.1). Classification (NCBI taxonomy): domain Eukaryota; kingdom Metazoa; phylum Arthropoda; class Insecta; order Diptera; family Syrphidae; genus Meliscaeva; species Meliscaeva auricollis. The sequence continues at coordinate 28,470,785 of OX403618.1, forward strand.
TGAAGGTGACTTGTTATTTGATTTAGTTTTCTATTCACAAGAAAAATTCCAATAAAAAAACATAAATCATATTTATTATTAAATTTTTTCTGTACGTCCATCTATGTACATAATGTATGTGAAGACAAAATATATAAAGTTAGCAAAAATAATTAATGCTTTTGCTAATGATTTTTTGTTTCCGGGGTAATGTTAATGGATAATGACATGGAATCCCCTTTATAGCTTTAATTTTATTATTTCATTCATTTAGAGACTAATGACCGTTTTTTTTTTTTTTTTTGAAGAAAACTAAACAATAGATAATTACCAAAATTTAGTATAAACAAATAAATTTATAGGTATACCTGTAATGTTGCTTCACATTTAGCTGAAAGTTTCGTGTGTGTTTTTGCAATATAATTATTATTTTTTCAAACGACAATAACGTTTACATATGTATAATTAAATATTTTTTTTTTTTTTTTTTTTGAGTTAATCTAGGTGTTATTGGTTATTGTGTGGAGCTTTTTTGGAAAAAAAATATTTATAAAATAATTGATTAAAAATGATACGACACGACAAGTGCTCATCATGACTTGTGTATATCATCATTTGTTTATTGAAATTTAAAACTAAAAACACTAATTGGACAACAAAATGTTTACATTAATTAATTAACAAGCATCATTTCGTATCACAGATCATTTATTTATGATACCTTGTTGGTACTTACTTATGTGTGATATCAAGTATTCAACTTGCGTTGCTCAATAATATGCATGTGTCAATTTATTAAAAAAAAAAATAGAATTAAGTTTTTTTAAGACAGGGGGAGTCGTTTTGAAACTTATCTTATCATAGTCTTGCGTTTATCCAATGTTATTTGAATGGGATGAACTCTAGTCTGACTTAGTTCCTAATGGCTTATAAGACAAGACAACGATTATAATTACGACCCAAATTCATTTTACTGTAAGCATATGGGTGATTCCATCGTTTTGGGTGCTATATTTGAAAATATTTCTACTTTTAAATTTACTGCTGTTCAAAATTCTGATTACTTTTTTTTCTGTTTATCAAAATTCAGTCAATTTATATTTAGGAAAGAAAAATCTGCTGATTCTGGTTTTCTCCAATATAACACATTTATAAAAAAAAAATAAACAAAAAAAGTTCATTACATGTTAAATGCTTGGATAGGTTGGACAGAGAAGCAAGAGGGTGGCAGAAGTTAGCTATTTTTATATGGCTATAATCAAGTAATTTTTCTGAAAAATTGACGATTCTTCCTGAAGGACAAAAAAAAAATATAAACAGTATTACAGTAGTAATAGTATCTATGTATATTACAATCTACTCTATCCTATCAAATTTCAATATTAATAAAATATATTATCGATACAAGAAAAAACACTGCCACTTACTGAAATTCCCCACGCCTTATGTCATTGTTGACATTTATGAACCCTATCATAATATTAAAATTAAAAATTGGAAGATCATCATTTCCAATTCTGTGGTCCGAGTGATTATGTTCTTTGCTGCAAACAATTGAAAACAATTCAATTTCTTTAATTTCATTTTTTTAAATTTTTATAATTCAGTAGCGCCACGACTATTTAATTTTTACCATCTGATGTTCGTTGCATACGTTCGAAATATTAATTTAACAGGAAGGTTACAAAATGGCTTCTTAACTTTTATTTCAATGAAATTAATGGCTTACTTAGAATTTTAACTTGATTTTTCGGAAAAATTGGGCCGTCTGCTCTTTTATTTGTTTTTGTTAATTGTCTTTTCGTATTATTATTTGGCTATTATTCGACAAGTAACCGCACAATAATTGTTGAAAAATTATGTTTAGGGGTATTCGTGAAACCTGGTAAACGTGGTAAAATGGTAATTCTGGTCTGTCTATAGGAAATCTTTACCAAAATATGGTAAACTTTCCCACACAAATTTATTTGGTAAAAGTTTACCATCTAGAAATGGAAAAAATGGATTGTGGAAAACTTTTCTTATCTAGTTGATGAAGATAAGGAAAGAATTATAATTTTCTCCAAATAATTCAAGTATCAATACATAATTTACACACATTTACCCAAGTTGATTTTAAGACCGTTCATGAAACCTGCATGGTAAGCTTTCCCATTTAACCAGATGAAAAATTTTACCAGGTTTCATGAATACTAATATGACAATAGTTAATTTGTAAATTATGTTTTTCATGATACATACTTTCGACACTTGTCTTATGACAACAGATTGTATGTATGTTAAACATTTTCTTTTTTTTTGTTACACATATACCAATATAACAATCGTTATTTAATGTAAGTATGGTTTAGTTGTCTTTAATAATTTAGCTTTATAAAAACATTGTTACAGTTAGTAACTATGAAAGAAGAAAATAAAATAGGAAAAAAATGTTTCCAAAATAATTTTTTCTACAAAATTCTGAAAATAAATTTAAAAAATCTCTAATGGATAATGCTTAAAAGCGCGCGTTTTTTAACATTTTCCAAACTAGTTTGTTTCAAGTATTTTCATTTGTAAACCAGAATTATAAAAAATAGAATTTTGAAAAGCAGAGTTTTGAAAATCTGAATTTAAAAAAAGAGAATTTTGTAAGCTGAATTAAAAAAAAAAAGAATACAAATTTTGTCCTGTCATGCTTAGTGATTTTTTATTTTGTACTAACATTTAGTATTCCCCTCTTTTTTCACATTTTTGGCCGCTTTTTGTCGTGTTAGCCCATAGTAGTTCGCGTGTTTTTTCCCTATTTATCAAACAATTTTTCACGGCTTTCCACGCTTTTCTCTGCGAATTTTTTCACTTTTCTCCACGGTATTTCAAGCTTTTTACCGTAGTACTCAGCGCTTTTTTCATGAAATCCCTTTCTGTTCTTCTCAGTATTTCGCGATCTTTCATCAGTGGTTTTTTGCCAAGGTAATTCGATCTTTTTACAGTAGTAGTCATTAGGATTTCGCATATTTTTCCGCGACTTTCAACGTTTTTTATGTGACTTTTCGAGCTTTTCTCTGTAACTTTCTCCACCTTTCTTCGCGGTATTTTACGTATTATTTTGTGTAGTAGGGGCTATTTTTCGAGGTATTTCGGGATCTTTCACCAGTATTCCTTGTTTTTGTTCATGGTAGTCCTCTCTTTTTTCACGGTATTCCGCGCTTTTTACCGCAGTATTTGCTATATTTTTCTCAGATTTTACACACTTTTTCAGGACTGTCCACGTTTTTCTGTATAACTTCCTTTGTTTTTTTGTCCAGTATGTCCCACTTTTCCCGCTGTGTTAAGTTTTTTTTTCATGACCTCCCATGATAAAAATGATATGCAATGAAAGGCTTCGCAACTGAATAAAATTTCAAATGATGTTTTTGTCATGTATAAGAGATTGCGTTGTATGGGGATTTCATTTTTTTGCGATTTTCTTCTTTTTTTCAATGTACGAGAAAACTTCTCGAGGCCATGATTTCCTAAATATTAATAGTTATTCTGTTATTCGGAAGGAAGACGAATCCAACAAATCAAAGATCATTAAAATCCGTCCAGCAGTTCTTTAGTTATAAATGGTGTAACTAACTCGACTTTGTTTTATATATTTTTATTAAATTTAGAAGATATTTAAAGAACTAAGTTGCCACTTCAAATGCGGCGATAGAGAGTAGCGGTTAATGTAAAAACCAATCCCATATTTGCACTACACCAAAAATGAGTTATTTTAGTTTTGTCAAAAAAAATCTATAGAAATCTATAGTCAGAACAGCAAACTTTCTGTTTAATAAAAAAGACATGTTTCCCGACAATTTTCATTGAAAATCATGGTCTAAACTTACCCCTGAAATGCACCTACCCCATCTTACCTTATTCATGTTTTAAGAAGATACTAACCTTCCAAATATAGTTGAAGAATAAGCCAAACTGTTATGATGTTTTGCATAACGATCACTGATCATTAATGATCTGAATTGTTTTACACAAATGACTTTTTAAATAGTACCTAGTTTTAGATGAAAATGTTGTGTTATAAATATTTATTAAAAATAATTAGCAGTGCCTATAATAGTAAATATCAAAACAATTAAAATTATTCAAAACTATTTTATGAAATCAAATTCTAACAAGCATTTTCCCCAAATAATTTGAGTAATAATGTTTGCTCATTTGCTAGCCTCATCAACCTGCATATTTTCATGGACTTTAGTTGGCGTAATTTAGTTTTTTTTTTTTCATAAATCAGTTTAATATAAGAGCACAAAAAATATAACATTTTATTGAAATAATTTTAGATCATGGGCGATCCTCCGGAAATAAAAAACTTCTCCAAAGTCGTTGAGCCACATTTGAATGGTGGACAATTAATATCATATTCGAGTCGATTCCTCACCAAGCCTGGTGACAATTATGGCAGTGTTATGCTAGCAATATCTTCAAACATCCGCCGAACTGATGGCACAATAGAAGAACTCCCCTTGGTTGCCAAATTGCCACCATTAACGAATGATATCTTTTGGAATATATTCAATCCGGAAGTTACATCGCTCAGAGAGAATGCAATCTATGAAAATGTATCACAAAGTTTAATGAAACTTCAACTAGATAAAGGTATTCCAGAGTCGGAACTAATTGACATTTTTGCCAAATCGTACGGTTGTCGAATATCCTTGAATGAGGAAGCAACAGTCCTTGATCGTGATGCTGTTCTGGTATTGGAAAATCTTCAAAATAATGGTTATCGAGCTGGAAAACGACAAGTTATGTTCGACTATGATCACATTAGGCTTGTTCTGAAGTATGTTGCCAAATATCATGCTTTGCCAATTGCCATGAGAAAATTACAACCGGACAAGTTTGACGAATACATACGGTTAAGATTTAGTCGGTACGACATTAATTCTCATATGGATAAGAAATTGAGTGATTTATTTAGACAGGTTAGATTTCTATATCCAACCCACCCACAATCTAATTTATTTAATTTAATTTTTGTTCTCAGCAAATGATGGAGGAAGTCAGTATTGCATTGGGCGATGATGCTAAAGCTATTGAACGTGTTGCTCAACTTGATAGAATGTATCAAGAGTACATGGGCCAACCAGAAGAATGCAAGGATAGTCTCTTTACGACAATAGCACATTACGATTTGTGGATTAACAACGTTATGATTTTGTATGGTATGTTTGTTTCTCGCATTTAAAAGGATATTTTGCTGTTATTAAACTTTACTCAGTTTTTAATATTTTTGTATTTCCCTATAGATGAAGCTGGTGCTCCGAGCAAGTTGAAAATTGTCGATTTCCAAATATCACAGTATGAATCACTGGTGCATGATTTAGTATTTTTATTATTAACGAGCGTTGAAACTATTGTTCTAGAAGAACATTTTGAAAATTTATTAAAATACTACTACGTTGAATTTATTGATTGCTTGGAAAAACTATCCGTGAATACAGAGGAGTACAATTACGAAAAGTAAGTAGTTTTTGGTTATACTTTATTCCAAATACTTACATCATCACATATGAACTCCTCTTTCAGACTAATTGACGAACTACATAGAATTGCTCCAGTACAAATTCCACATGCTTTGTACATGTCAAGAGTGCTACTTGCTGATCATGAAACCATGCCACCGAATTTTAAAGATTGTGATACAAACACATTTAAATCACCAGCATCTAAGACTTTGCTTCAAAAACTACGTGATATTGTTAAGATTTCACAAAAGTTTGGCTTTTTTTGGTAGTTGTTGTTGAAATTGCAGTATTATCTTCATATTTAAATTAATTTTAGTATTTGAAACTAAAATGTTTTCATTTTCATAGTTGTTAAAGTTGGTCCTAGGAATATTTTGGGTAAAGTAAATTGAAAAACAAAATATACAACACTTTTTTTGAACTTTCATGATCTGATCCAGACCAGATCAGGTGAATAAAAATATGATATTATGTAGCTACCTAACATCTTTTCAAATGCACAAAGGCAGCTGTTCGAAGACGAGCTATAGTCTAGTCCAAAATTACTACAAGACTCTTAGGTAGAAGTGGCTGTAAGTGAGAAACCAACACACTTTGGCCAAATGTTGGTCTGTTGTGATAATGATTTTATACTCCTTGGTATGATTAGTTTATAAAGGCATGATACCTATAACAGACGACAGAAAATACAACTCCGATAAATATAATAAAACTTTTTGAATTAACAATTTTTCAATATAAAAAAAAAGCTACGCATACGCCACAGTGACTGTTTGTGTTTAGACTTAAAAATGTTCAAGAGATTTTCTATCGCTAAACCAAATAATAAAACCAGATCATTCACTTACCTTGTCAACTATAAAGCTAGTCAATCGAAAATTTACATAAGTGGAACTATGTACGCCTCGCAGCCATAATTATGTGCGTAATTTGTTTTAATATTTCCGTTATGGAATAGAAACCAAAGGGTGACTTTATAATTGTAAATGTAATATGCAAAATATTTTAAGTCGCTTACAATATTTTCAGTTGCCCGGCAACGATTCCACCTACTAGACTATAAAGGCAAAAACAAATTAAAACATTTCAAACAGTATGAGAGTGACCACGTAGACCCTGAGGCCCAAGTGGCATTTTAATTTTAATTTCATTCAGACGAAACTGATATTATGTTCTTAAATTCCGAGCGAACAAAAATGTTTTACGTAAAAAGTTTTCCGGGAGAAGCTTATAATATGACTAAATGCTTATTTTTATTTTAACAAAAAACTTGGTACTGTCAAATACTCTAACATTTCAAAGGTTTTGAAATTACTGCTCAGGTCTGCCGCTCAATACATGGCTTAGTTGTACGTCAAAATTACACCTTACTGCGTGGACAGACACTAACACCTTTTCTATTTGTTTTTTATTGCTGTTTTAAAAATATTAATTTAAAACATTGCATTTGAACAAAATAAAGTTTTGAGATTTATAAGAGATTTAAGAATACTGGGGCACATCTTAACATTAAACTAAGCAAATTACTGACTTGGCTGGCTCTGAGTCCCGTTCTTAACCTCATAGAACATTTAAGGAATGATGCTAAGATGGGGCAGAAAAAAAATATAAAATTCAAGGAAGTGTGGTATTCTATCTCACAAAGTAGATACAAAAATTTATTTCAAAGTCTACCAAGAAGTTGCATGAATTTTTGAGAAATTGTGGTCAGCCACGGAAGTACTGACTTAGTAATACTGAAATGATTTAAAACTGTAAAAATATATTGTTAAAAACTTCTTTTTTTACAGTTCTAGGAATATTTGCTATTTCTCTGTCGACGAGAAAAAACGTCACCATACATATAAATAATTTTTAAAAATCCAAATTTATAGGTCAAAAACAATTGGTTGTACGAGATCCCCATATAAAAATAAAAGTGTTTGAGTTCTTAAGTCAAAAATATAACGAATTTTCATAACAAATATCATAAGTGTGCTATTTCTTTGCCTATGGCTGTATATCATCTACATAAACAAGTACGAGCGACCCATTGTAGTATTTTATTTTGCATTCACATATACGAAACCAGCAAAAAAAATCTGATTCTAGTGCATAGCCTGCACTCATATCTTGCGAAAGAAATTGAACTAAAATTTTGGTGAAATCTCTGAGAGATTTAGATGTCTCCCCCATCCTCGAAACTTGACACGAGCCCAATTGTGTGCACAAAAAATGTGAATAAGATCTAAATAGTTATGTATGTGTAATATTTTGAAATTTTAAATAACTTATTAAAACTTTTTACATAGTAATCACTGGTTTCAACATATTTAAGAGTTGTTGGTGTGATAGAGAACTATGTAAATAAAATTGCAAGCAAAATAAAACTTTATTTTGCAGGACCCACTCTAATTTCATTTTTGAAATCTTTAAAACTGTACGACATTAACAGCTATTGTTATAAAAGCTTATTATTGTTATAAAAGCCAATAACCCCTTGTATCTAAGACATCAAATGTTTTGCTTCATTCAATCTTACATTATTCGTTATCATTTTATAAATGAACACAAAGATAACCCTCTCATTTCAGTATTTTACAACTGACAACAATATTTATTTTCTCCATCTAAATATTTGAATGAAAACTTGTAGAAATAACTGTGTATAAGTATTATTACTCTTAAATGCTACTCAAATAAAAAAAAAATAGAAGAATCTGCCAACAACTTTAAGGCACCCGTCCTTCCAGCTTTGCATGTAATCTCTCAGCAATGTATTGCCAGTACTTCCGACGAATGACATCGTGCTTCTTGGACATATCGTCACACAATGAATAGACTTTCCTTGCATATGATTCTTGTTCGGAAATATCTTCGATATTTTGAAGTGATTTCTCTTCGTACAGTTCAATGAGGAAGGCCACTAAATACGGAGACCTTGAGCCATTCTCATAGAGTTCCACAATAAAATCAACAACATCAGCATGTTGATCTAAAGAGCCTTCGCTTTGCTTTAACAAACCACGCAGGAAATTCCAAGCACTTTCATTGTTCTTCACAACTCGAATGCGATTCATGGTGTACTGCAATTCACGTTGAATAACTTCGGGAGTCAAGCCAAAATGTCGCAGGACAAAGAATCTTTGATTCCATGCGGAATTGTTGCGTATGTCTTCGGCAATTAAACGATCCACATAAGTGAGTTCATTCTCATATAAGCTAAGATAAACAGTTTGTATTGGTAGAGTTAATGGAGTTTTTAAATTTAAAAAAAAAATAGGAAAACACTTACTCATATGTCCGAATCACCCATTGACGATGTTGCCATGCATGGTAGTTCTTGGCATCCATATTAAGTACAATTTCGGTGAGATCTAGTTCATTGTTAGGATCTTTAAGAGTCTCAACGATTACACGACGATGATGCCATACTTGATAGTTCTTGGGGTTGTCACGAATCACATCCTCAATGTACTCCAGTTCATCGTATAGATTGCAGTTTAATTCTTTCAGAATTTCTCTCCTAAAAATGAATTTAAAATTATTGAAATTAAAATATTATTATTGCAAACTACGAAAAAATAACTCAGCTAAATTGCGAAGACAACTGACCAAATAGAGTTAATCATGAAGCGCTTCATGTCACCATGGTGGAAAGAGTCGATATCCTTTTAGGAAGGGCAAAAGCTTGAAATTGCAACATATCAAGGAAGATGTACGACAAATACAGATGTCAGGGAATATTAAGTAGATCCAAGCTTGACATTAGCAGGATTATAGATATAGCCATGGCGTACACTGACTGATAGGCAAGCCTGCACCGAGACTCGGTATACTGTACGCATGGTCGTAGAAGCAGGAAAAAGATGCACTGGAGTTCCTAAATGACCTTAGGCCAGAGTTATTTAATGTAATGTAATGTAACCCTTTTGAACGAAATACTTGCAGTAAGCTCTTTGGTGCGAAGACAAGAAGTGTTACTTCTGGTGCTCCTATACATGCCAATGTTACTAGCAGTAGGAAACAGGAAACAGAAACAAGTTTAAAAAACCTGGCCAACGATGTTTACCCAATACCGTATGACCTATCCAAAGTAAAAAATGGATTTATACTCATCGTAACCTCAGCAACGAAGATCGTAACCATCCGCCATCAAAGCTTTTAAGGACAACAAGGCGGCAGGACTCAATGGTTTTCCTGCAGAGTTCTTACACGTAGTGCCACTTATAGAGAACTTTAGTCGACAAGCGCTTCCCACCTGCTTGCGACTAACAAGATAATAGCAAAAATTGTTTTAGAGTGACACCACACTCGACGCTAAAATTTTGGCGCTAGATCACCACTGCATTGTCCTTATTAACACTTTTCGAATTATTACCGAGCGTTGCGTCGAATATGTACTACTTCAAGTGCTTTTCACTGACATTGAAAACGGAAATGGACATTGTCAAGAGAATTTATTTGGCTTGCCCTACAAAAGAGGCACATTCCATATAAATTATTGTTTTTATTAAAGCCCCTTACAATAGAGGAAGGTTGTCAGACAAGTTTGAAGTCTAAGATACGTTTATTTCGTTCTATTCGACAGAAAAACTTAAGGGTCGTGAATATTGGGATCCCTGGAAGTTTGTGGTCAAGACATACCTCCAACTGGAAGACCTTTGGAATCGTATCGAGTATGAAGCTGATGCAGCACTAGACCCGAAGAAAGTGACGAGAGCCAATCAATTTTGTCCATGTCTAGTCTGCAAAAACTGCGAAAGAAGCATGGAACAATCTAGTTGGTCTTTTACGGACTTTGATCAACACACGTTTAGAAGATATTGATTCTGTTGAGGCTTACGTATCGAAAATAGTGAGTACTGCGCCCAAGTTAAGATTAGTGGCAATGGATGTTAGCGATGAATGGGTAGGCACTTTATTGCTTGCTGGATTATCTGACTAGTATCGATAATGGGGCTCGAGAGTTCAGGTACGTCTATTTTAAACAAAATTCTGAGCCTTGTGATACAAGGCCTGAATCATTTTGTTCTGAAGAGGAAGAAGTTGTTGAGAGTGATCTTAGTTACTCGCCATCGATATCAATTTCTAAAGTACGTGTTGTTGAACCACGACGTTCTCAATGTACACCGAAATCTGTTCAAATGGATAATAATTTTGTCGGTCAGGCTAAAACAATTGAGCTTTACGATCCATTAAAAGTCAAGAGGCATTGAACCGAAGGGACTCAAAATTCTGGAAACAAGCAATGAAAGACGAATACGATTCCTATATTGAAAACGAAACTAGGGTGTTGACCGATATTCCGCTCAAAAAGAATCCAATCGATTGCAAGTGGGGTTTTCAAAACCAAAAATGTTGGCAAAGGCAAAATTATCTTAAAACACGTAAGCACTCAAAATATGGCAGCTGATGTGATGACCAAGGCTTTACCCGCCGAGAAGCACAATGCTTGTGCTACTGCACTCGGACTGAATATAATTCAGTGCGAGTGTTGAAAGAAACACTTGTTAATACTTTAGAAAATTACTTTTGTGCATCACTTGCTTAGTTTAATTATTATTATTCATTGAAATCTGTTTCAAATAAATTTGTACCTTTTTTCCAATTCCTTGAACTGAAAATATTGTTTTCTTTTGTTCACTAAATAACCATCAAATTTGTTATTCTTTTTTCCTAGTTTGTTTTATTTATTCTGCTTAAACATTGTCAATCATTTAAGAGGTTTTTCATACTTTGCGAAGCACAAGAGCATATTATTCTTAGCGAATATCCAAAGTATATTTTTATAGCTGTGCCAATGAAAAACATTTGGACATTAAAACTAAAGCAGATAAATTATCAAATGACTCACTCTACGAAAATGTATCGTAGTCATGAGTTCCTACTAAAAATCATAATACCTACCACCTAGCCAAAACAAACAACTGGAGCTCTAATATCTTATTCTGATCGCAAATCATAGAGTTAACAAAAAAATTAAGTGTTTATTTTATAACCAAATCAGCATTTGCATACAAAACAAGTTTTTATCTACAAGTGTTCATGAGCACTTAATGCAACATGTTTCTATTAAAAAAATAAACTCCTAATCAAGAAAATGATAATTCGTATGAAAATATTTATTCAAGCAAATCTTGCAATCTTTGTGAAGGCTTATTCCATTTAATAAATCTCGTTATCTTAAAAATATAAGCAAAATAGAAAAAAAAAACTAACAAAGAATTTACCTGTATTGCCAAACCGTGTAGTTAGCCGGATTAAGTTGAAGGGCATCTTTGATGAGTTCAAGAGCCCTAAGGGATTTCTCCTTATTGGCGAGAATGGCACGAAAATAATCATAGACTTCTCGAACTAGTAAAATAATTAAATATTCATAAACAATTGCACAAAAAACAAATAAAAATTCCCTTTGTTTTACATCTTGGACTGTAGGCGATGGCAACAACAGGATAGTCTCCGTCGTCTTGTGCGAGTGGTGTTACATCGGCCCATTCTTTTCGGCGGCTGTATGGAATCCAATCAGGAGAAAGGTCTTCATCAGAGCTATCACTCATTGTAATTTCTTTTTATCAATTCAAAGGGTATGAATCTATGATTAAAAACAAAAAAACAAGGTTTTCCTTCGATGAATTTTTAAAACTTTCTGCCGAAATTTTTTATGGCGATGATGACAAACTTCAAAAAAACATGTGTCATATTTGACGTTAGCAGCTGATGATGGAAATTTGCCTGGAGTTTCCAATGAGGGATGTGTTCGTAAAATAATAACATATGGGTGGAAATAGAATAGTATACTAAGGCAATGCACTCACTACATAATTGAGTTGTCATTTCATCACTAATGGTCGATTGCACGAACATTTAAAAGGCTTTTAAATTCTGAAATGAGGTTTTTTGTAATTGCCAAACGTCATTTTAAGGTTTAAAAGCTTGTTTAATTCACCGCCCACGTCACGTCAAGTACACAAATAGAAATTTGAAAAATTTTACATGAAGGCTGCTTGCAAGCCAGTACTTGCATGTGTTAGTGCCAGTTTTACAAATATTTAAACCATGGATCAGAAATTTTTAACTTTTGAAATCGGCAGTAGTGTTACCATTGGATATGTTTTAATACTTGAAAAATAATATTAACTAAAAAAAAAATTCACACAAATTGCAATTGCAATTGACGGCAAAACATATCCTAATTCATAGTATGGAAAGATGTGCTTTTGTTTTCCTTTTGTTATCCTTTTAGGGAATTCTAAAAAGTTGGTGGCCTATTGGCATAACCTGAAAAAAGGTGGCAAAATGACTAGTGTCACAACGGTAACACTTATTCGGCGGGATAGTCGAATATGAATCTGAGTTTAACATAAGTTAACAAAATCGGTTAAATAAAATCCCAAACCAAGGTTGACCAACGACTGTATGAATGCCACTAAAAAACAATCGGTAAAGAGATACCACATATACTTAGGTAATACGAAATCTGGGGTCGAATCGTACCAAGGAAAACGATCGAAAATAAGCGCACGTTTCTTATTTGTCGTGTCAGACAATACTTTAATGTTTGATGTATCATTACTATAATGTAGTTAATCCAACAAAGTTGAAATGTGCGAAAATACTGTTATTAGTTTGAAAGTATGTTTTTGAACATACCAGAAGATTTACTTAATGTACTAATCTTGATTATAAAATATATTATTAGAATAAGTATGCATGACTTAGATACATAACATTATTCATTGCATTTGTTGTTTTGTAATGAAAAATCATATTTAAGCTGTTTTGATTCTGAACCCGAATGCATTAGTTTAGCTGAAAGAGTTAAAGTAGGTAATATCTCTTATATTCCTAATAAAATCATGAATTTCCTCTGCATTTGTTTACTCGTTCTTTTGGGGATATTTCTTTTGATGGTAATTTGTATTCTTACGATTAAAATAAGCTAACCGTTATTTATAACTATTATAACTATATTATAGGATGTTGGCCAATGTTTTCCAGCAGATCTGGACCCAGGTTTTCATCTACATTTAGGTCCACTTGGTGAAGTTGGAGCATCGGGAGAATTGCATGTTGATGTATAAATTGTTTAAATTAAAAATTCTTCAAAAAGAAAGATTATTAAATAAAATATAAAAAAATAAAAATGAAAAATGAAAAGGGTTTCAATTCTCAAAGCTACATAAATCATAAACTATTAGTTTTCGTAATTTAAAAATTTGATTTGATTGTCCCCATCATGGGAGCAAGCCTTGAACTCCCGTCACTTTAGCAGAACTACTTCGTGAACATTGGGAATTTTTTAAAGAACTAATTCCGAGACTAATTCCTCCTGGGGTAAGAGTATTTCTATGCCATCCTTCTCGCACTACCGTAAAAACTTCTCTTACCCCAGGAAGAATTAGTCTCGTATGAAGAGTCCCATTTTTATGAGTTACTCCTACGTTATCAGAACATACGCTTATAAGTAGCTGGTAATCCAGCCTTTCGTCCTTGGAGTCATAAAAGAACCCACTCCACGTTGGGGTCTCCTGCCACTGGGGTAACTCTGCGACTTGACGTAAGAGTGATTTTGATAGTTATGATGTGGAAGATTCAAATGTTGACAACAAATGAAACTTAGACAGTCAATTTCGGATCTGCACGTGATATGTCTAGACCTTGAACATTACAGGAAGTTCTGCAGTATTTACTTCTGTAAATTATGCTGTAAACAGAGAAAGCGTTTGCTTGGATGTGTCTTTGTGATAAGAAGGAAGACTTAATGAAGAAGTCATGCACTTAAATTTGTATAAGTGAGCCCCTTGTCACAATCCGCATCACAATCAAATTCAATAACATCACGCTGATCTGTATCATCACATGCAGAGAAGAAAAATGACCCGACGAAACATTCTACGATCTTCTAGAGGAGACGTTTGATAAAATCATATTGTTCTTGAGATTATTTTAAGAAAATTCGATGCCGACAAACTTTTAACGGAAGGGAATGTTAGAATTTTTGCTAAACTCACCAGCAGAACCAAGTAAAAAAGAGCTGCAAACTTGCCACCCCGCCCCTGATATGATGGATTTTATAAGACGACCAAAGTGAAGCCCCTGGCTTGATCAAGAGTGCTGGCAGACATAGGCTGGGAATCCAAGTCAGATCCCCCGTCGTGATAGTCCATCACACCAACTTTTACACCAAGAGTACCTACAAAAGAAGCTGAAGTCAGCCTTGATGTAAATGGAAATACGGTAGGAAATAAATAGTCGCTGCTGAGGATCTGCAAGGAAAACTTTTTCAAACTCCTAAACAAAGAAAAGAACAAAATTAAAGACCACTATTAAAAAAAAAAAAAACATTTTTATTCGCTAGAAAAATGCTCGAAGGGAATTACCTCCCCCTTCGGAGAAAGTATAAAAATCATTGATGGTGAATCTTCACAAACTTCTTCTGACCATATTTCGTAACTTTTAATACCATTTGAGGTAGTTTTTGTCTCTACCCACATACGATTCAAACTTTCTGTACTCTTATCACATTGGGCTACAATCTCATTACAACTTGAAGCTTTCGAAGAAATCTCAAGTGTTTCCTTGACGGTTATCTCAGATGATATTGTTAAATCTGGACAAGATCTTGATGTATCTGCTAATTTTTCGGAACTTTGCATTGGGCAATCTATAAAAAAAGAAAACTAAGAGGTAAAAGGTTTAATTTTTGAAATAATTTAAGACTTTAACCCGTACCCAATGAGGAACTCAAAACCATCGTATTAGTTTTGTTTTGAACATTTGCTCTTCTACGAAAACCGGTTGACAGAAGAAGAGTTTTATCAATTGCTGAGAGAAGAGGATCGTCCGGAAATGGACCTAATGCGTAAGTTAGACCCATGTCTATTGTTTGCTCATTTTGTGTGTTGGAAACTTGATTTTGTTGTTTTTCAGATGAAGGAATATTTGATATCATAATTTTTTTTATTTTTTATTTTAAAACATTTTAATTTTAAGCACTGACACAAAATAAAATTTGAGTTTTTTTTATACAAAATTTACAAAAATTACCCTGAACCCAAGATATACAGATAGACCGAGAACCGAAAGCAGATTTCTTGCGATCCATTTACAGGCAGACTGTGGCTGGGTCATGCTGATGAACAGACGAATACCTAAAGGGGCCAACCTATAGAATCCGTTGCGTTCGTTCCGTCAACAAATCCCTTGTTGATGAAGTTGAAAGTTCGGCTACATTTACCGTCGCATCTGTTCTAATGGGTCGCTTCTCATAAGAACGTGTAAATTTAATCCAACTGTCAGTTGAAAACGTCGACGTAACGCATGCGAAGGATTCTATGGGTTGGCCTCACTGACCTCTATAAAATACTGGAGAGTGCATTCCCTTCTAAGTATGACAGTTTTACTGAGTCAAATTGAAGATGGCATTTTATGGTACCAAAGCAGAGTTCTATCTCACTCTATACAGGTGAAAGAGGGAGACAAATTGGTTTTGCTTGTCACTTTGACAAATAAAACAACTAAAAAATGTTATACTGACAAGGTACCTCAGCAGAGTTCTATCTCTCTCTCTTCTCAAAAAAAAAAAAAGATGAGATAGACTGATTATAATATTTTATAACTGTCCTTCAATTGGAGTAATTTTTTTATATGCATCCACTATCCAGTGTTTTATAAAGATCAGTGGTTGGCCCCTTTAGTCTGCTTGCATGCGCGGTAATCTTTGGGAAACTGTAGAGTCAATTTGATACCTTTTCAGTGACTTGATGTCCAAAGTCGCCAGGACTCCTGTTTTTAAAAACTATCATTTTGACACCTTTTCGAAATTTGGACACTTTTTGAACACTTAAAAATAACCAGCAAAAAACGAAGAAAAACTTATGACTCTTTGTTTTAATTGAATGCACTTTTTTAATGAAATTTGTACAAATTTGTGAGTTAAAACGTTGACTTATTGTCGCATCAGTGCGTAAGCTGAAAGACTCTTTTCCAAACTAAATCAAATTTTTACGCTTATATGTTGATTTTAGTTATTATTTAGTAGTAGTTTTTAAACGGACAGAGCTTAACATTTTTTATAGCCTAAAAGCGTTCCTGGAAATGACGTTCTCCCGAAAATGCAGTTTTTTTCTAACAAATTCAAACTAAATATTTTTGATGTTTTGTTGTAGTAGTCTCGATTTTACATCATAATATTGACACAAAATTAAAATCTTAATCTTGATTCATCCCAAAATAAGCGTTCACGGAATGCCGCTTAATCGATGTACGATCCTTATTTATCAAATTGAACTTCAATTATCGTTTAAATTTAATTTATTCATGCAGAAGATTCCTATTGGAATGATAAACCAATTTCATGACATTCTGGAAAAACCATTTGTAGCGCCATCTGAACATTGATATTTTGTCACTGTTTTTGTATTTAAATAGAAATAACGATTTATTTCAGCTTTCTGTAAGCCTTTTAAGAATTGCTGAAGAAATGTTTACCTTAGTAATGCTGAAAATACAAGTGGCTAAATGTAATTGATTTTATTGTATTTTTTTGGACACTTTAATTTCAGGTTTTGAGTTATGGAAGCGTTCCCGAAATGATTTTTTGGGTATATTAATTCGAATAAAGCAAAAACTATCTATGGTTTGAACAAAGTTCTTGCATTTGGAGATTCATGTCAATGATATTTACTAATACGTCAAAAGTGAATTTCAATTTAATGCAACTTTGATAAAAAAAAAGCCTAGAAATCAGTGTTGTGCAACTTTTTGCAACATAACGTGATTTTTTTGTCTTGGCTATATATTGGACATCTGTTGCAATACTGACGTGACTGCACTGCATTTAAAGTGCTTTACCTATTCAACAAACTACTCTCATTTGGAAATACAATATAAAGTTTTACACAGCATAGAACTGGACATTTTAGCGTTTGTAACTCAATTGCGGAAAACAATGAAATTTCCAGACTCCTAGCGGATGTGATGACACTTAAATAAGCGATCAAAATTCACGGTCATATGGATGTCTGATATGTATTTACAAAATTCTCAATTAAATATCAACCGCGTCAGTCTTCCGACGTTCTATAGAAAGTCATGTTCAGAGTTCAGAGCCTTGTTTTTTTTTTAAATATCAAATTAAATTATTACCCATGTACATAAATATCAGAACTAGAGATAACTAATTTAATTAATGTGATCTAATGTTAATCCAATGGTGCGTATGTTGAAATTATAACAAATTAACATGCAAACTATTATATGCAGGGTATTGCAGTATTTCCTATTTAAGCATCGAGTAACAGTTGAGTACGGATAGAGTAAAATTATCACGATATTCAGCAACATGTATTTTAGTACACTATTAGTTGTGATTCTTATTGCAGTGTTATCTTTCATCGTAAGTACCTACCTATCAAATCTTTAATCCTTTTATTTGGAAAATTGTATTATGGATCCTTAATTTTTGTTTCTCTTACAGGCCTTGGGAGAGTGTAAACCATTCGATATTCATCCTGCACTTGGTGCAAATTTAGGTCCTCTTGGAAGAGTTGGTGTTTCCGCAGAATTAGTTGGTGATGTGTAAAAGAGGCATGCAAAACGAACTCCAATGATTCCTGAAGCAATATTTGATAATTCAAAATAATTTTTGGTATTATTATTATGAATTAAAAGAAATATACAATCGTTATTAACAAGAGTTAAGAACAATTAAAAGCGTTTGTTTATTTTAACTTTTTGGATTAAGAAAACATAAGTGTCATATTTTGAGCAAACATCACAATACCCATAGTTACAAAAGTGTTGGTTTTTAAATGCTAATTTTTAAAATTCGTGTTTTTTTAAATAATGACCTTTTTGATTTTTTCCCCAGTAATTATAGCACTTGTTGAAATATTCAAGTTATTGCTCAAAAAAGTTAACTCAAAAAAAATTTTGTTTTTAGAGAAGTCCATAGACTAAACTAGATTAGAAACCCCGATTTCTTAGCTCAGCAGTTATTCAAAAGTCCGCTAAAATAAGACGAAAGTCCATACGTACGTCAAAATTTTCAAAAAAAATAAATTTTTACACATTTTTCTTTTTCAGAAATTGTGGCTTTTTAAAAGAAAATTTGTTTTGCGCAGCAAATTTTGTTTTAAAAAATATTGAATTATCGAATTTCCCAACGCAGTGCTACCGATTGCTACTTGCAAATTAAATATTAATAATTTTCAAATTTACATAAGTTAGCGGTGGTGGCGATCAGTCATCATATCACACTCTTGATTATAAAAAGTCAGTGTATCATTCATTTGTGGCCAAACACCTAACAATCCAAAATCTTATGAATGTTTCATTTCGCATAACTAACTTCCAACATTTTCGAAGGTAAAAAAGTAATTTAACGCTGGCTTAGTTTTTTTTGTCGGTTACACTTTGCCTTTCAAGAATGAAAGAAAACTTCTTTATATTATTAACAAAGTAAGGTCTGACAAAGATATTCTGTTTTTCAATGTTAAATGATGCGTCTCTATCCACATTTTTTACTATCACCAGTCAAAAATATAGCGCTCATTCCATAATTCTTCCACCCTCTTTATAGTCATTTTAGTAGGTAAGATTTTTGTCATTTCTAATTTGAAATTCGCGTCAGTACACATGCACTTAAGGGATATTTATTATATTAAAGCTTCAGGGGATGGTTATAGCAGCTTCGCACTTTGTTAAGGGTGAACACAATATTTTGTATACAACAAAGCATTTCATTTTATGCACCAGAGCGTACAAAAATGCATCACCATGACGTTAATAACGGCTCTTTAACTATGAAAAAAAAATTAAGATTTAGAAAAAAAAATACCTGCGTTCTTTAAGTAACAAAAGCTTCTTGTGTCATCAATTTAGCACAAGAAACTCTTTCCAAACTTTTGTATCAGTCAACAAAAAAAAACTTTCTAATTTTATCTTCAGATCTGTCAAATCATTACTCCCTTCCGCAAGTTTTGTCATATTTTATGAAATTAAATACTGAAACATGAAACCATCATTAATCCATTTTTGTTGAAATGTAATTAGTGGCGGAAAAGTGTCCCTTTTATGGATTCACAATTTAGCTTCATCCTCGTCTCAGCTCGAAAAGCCGAAAAATTAAGGACTGGTTGGGGTAATAATTCACTAATTACTTTATGCTGTGTTGACGAAGAAGATGTATAAAACCGAAAATAAAGAGTAGAGGAGTCGCTATAATGGTGGAAGGGTTTTGTATTTTGGTTAGTGATAACTGATAAAATATTGATACTGTTGTTATTTTGAAGCAAGGATAAGATATAAATGTGGAGATACTCGATTATTCTTCATTATTATTGATTAAACACCACTGTGGACTCATAATAAATGCATTTGAGATTTTGAAATTTGTATTGATCTTATAAAGTCAGTCTACCGAAAAAAAATATTGTTTGTATCAACCAAAGCTACGTTTGCCGATATTTCGTTTACATCAAGCAAGTTTTTCTACTGTCTCAACCGAATTCTTTTCGGTTGATGTAATGATTTAGAGTTCGCATATGAACTTTCCTACGGATAAATTAACCGAACAGAAAAAGAAATTTGACATTGGGCACCTTATCGCATCTTGCGGGAAAAATACAGCGTTTCTGAGCGATGCTGCATTTAAAATGCGTTTTTTTTGGGCACTTAAGATAACTAGTTTGCAAAGTTCTTACCTTTTTAAATAAAATGGGTAACCGCCCTAGATATGAATATGGGGAGTTTAATACCATTTGCATGTGACACAACCTAATTTTTCGCTGCAATTATTAACAGTCTCTCGTAATTACAAAAACGCAGGTCCAAGACCTAATATAAGAGGCATTCTGCCTAAAAAACGCATTCTAAAAAATGCAAAACATCGATTTTCGAAATAATTGCGATAACAAGAATACAATGTGCTTAACATGGGGCATTCTGCCTGCAATCTGCCAAAAAATCGGATTTCGAAATACCAAAGCAAAGCTAGTTCTTCATTCCAACGATAGAGCAGATCATATTCATTACAATAACGAGGATCCAAGACGCTTTTAATGAAGCCTTTCCTGCAGGACGTACTCATAGATGCAAAA
Organism: Meliscaeva auricollis; assembly: GCA_948107695.1. Lineage (NCBI taxonomy): Eukaryota > Metazoa > Arthropoda > Insecta > Diptera > Syrphidae > Meliscaeva > Meliscaeva auricollis. The sequence continues at coordinate 28,491,342 of OX403618.1, forward strand.
ATCAACAATTATTATTATATTTTTTAAATATTCATTGAACTTATAAAAATAATTCTTATGAGTTTTTAAATTTTCTGTTTTATTTCCAAAATGAAGTGACACGAATACGAGTTTGTATAAACTGTATTCGGAAAATGTGTGTACACTATGGCGTATACGTACTTTTTTATGCACATTTTATTTAACAAGATAATTCTGTCTCCATGAACAATAACTACTTTCCTAGGACTGCTAATTTTTCAAAAGTGAGTAATGCCCTCAAACCAGATGATTTGAAATATACCACTATAAAGTTTCCATCCACTTTTTTCTGGTAATAGACACTAGTCAACAGTGAAACGGTATCATGAACAATTTTAACTAATTTTAACTGGTCTAGTCATCCTGAATACTGATCTGTGTATGAGACTGATATTTTAGTTCAGGTTTTCGAGAGGCTTACACTTTGGTATGACAAATTTGCATAAGTTGCACGAAAATGCTTGGTCGTATAGGTTGCATTTAAACCAGTAAGAGAGAAAAGAAAGGAAGAGTGATGTATCTCCCTCCGTTTAGGTAAGAGGGGCAATTTTCTAAGAAAATAACGGTAATACATTCGATATCATGCCGTAGCTTGTTTTTTTCAATTTCATCACGTTTATTTCATCAAACTCAAAACAAAAAAAAAATGGCAAAAAAATATTTCAAATATGATTTTATCATAAATTTGTTTCGGTGATTTTTGAATTCAGCACATTAAAATCTAGTATGAAAGTTTATTTTCATGACCAATACCGATACGAAATCGACATTTCGAATGTTTTTTTAAATTTGTATTTTATATTTATAAAAAAAACTAAAATAAATAAATAAATTATTTTGAAAACGTGAACTAACTAATTTTTTTCGTGGTGATTTTCGAAATCTGCACATCAAAATCTAAATACATGGTGTAATTGGATTTTTTAAGTTTTTGATAGCATTTTCCAAATATAAGGTATACACTTGTTTGGGCTAGAAGACTTCCTTCAAATCGTCTGGAGAGACAGAAGTATTATTTCGCTATCGGTAATCGGTTTTTTGAATTTTTCGAGTCCGTCTTCCAGGTAGAATGTATAAAAGGTTTTAAACCCGCGTTGTTGTAGTAAGGATAGACTGTAAGCTCATTGCAAAGAAGAAAATTATTTTCAATCACAAATAAATAGAAAGTTGATTTTTTTTTCATTTTTCTTCCGAACTATTTAAGACATATTCAAGGTTTCGCAAGAAAATGTTTTAATGGGATTCCTCATTCATTTTCTGGTCCAGATAAGGCGCAGCTAGGTGCTCATACGAAAGGCTTCCCGTAAACAAAGGACACTAGAAGAGTCATGGTGATTCCTAAGAAATGTTCCAGCAACATGATCTAATACTGCAGGCCAACTTCCCTCCTTAATAAGTTTAGTTGTTAAGTTGTTCCTGAAACACAGGAAGCTTCAGAAGCATCATCCCAGGCTTTCGTGAAAAAAACATTCCACACTGCTTGTGAAACTGAAGTTTAATCAAGACATTACTTCTACTGTCAACAACCCACCAATAAGTCACTTTACGCTTTACGTATTTTCTTCTAGAGATATCCTCTCGCAACTGGGAATCTACAAATAAACAGTAAAGTGTATCAGAGCTGAATTTGCTCATGGTTTAATACTTGGACCATTTCTCTACAGCATCCTCACCTCCGACCAACCGGCTGGAAGTGTATTTGAGACTTTGCTCTACGATGATGATTCACTTAGGTAAAGTAAGGTTAGGTTAGGTTAGGTTAAAGCGCTGACAGTTTATCTTGTAACCATCGCACTTACAAAAATTTAGATCAACTGTGATACCCTAGGGATTATGATATGATATATCCAGTTTTCTTTGTGCAGGTTTGCTGAGTCAGGATCAAGAGGATCTTACCGCTTACCAGTCTTACTAAGAGGTGACCTCTTCAACTAACTGAAGCTGTTATTCACCGCAGGGGTAAAAACGACCGTTGTTCTGTTGTCTTTGTTTGTAAGTATTTCAGGACATTATCACCTGGTTGAAGAGAAAAAAACGCACCTATGTATTTTAAGGGCGTGATCCTATCCTTTATAATCACTGGAAGTATCTTTCTAGGCTCGAAGTGGCGAGTGGCCCCTTGCAAGGGGTGGCAATAGAGTTTGATAGTTCAGTGGTGAGTGTATGTGTCTGTTCTGTTTGTTTCGGTTAGCTGAATTAGCTGAAGGGGATGTCCCTTTCCTCAAGAGAATCTTAATAGTCTTAGGAAGCCCCATCAACTAATTTACGCTGGTGTTCAAGATAAGGGTGGCAATTGGGGGTATTATAGCGAGGTACCCGTTCTCCGTTTGTTACTGTTTTTACGAGAAATACTTGCGTTGTTCAGTTATCTATGTTCATTATGTTAGTGTCGTCAACTCATCCAAATCTTAGCTTTTGTGTCTAATAATAAGACGAACAGGAGGACGAGGCAGTAGATCGACTGTAGAAGCATTGCACTGATACTCCTTGATGGAACTGGCCAAATGCAACGGCAACTTTAACTGCATCGACTTCAACGACCTACTGATAATTAAACAGCATTAAAGAAATGTGATAAATAAGGCCCTCGGTGCACTTCTTGGTATTTTAAACCATTTTTTCAATTTCAGTTTCTTAAATGTCACAAATTGTACTAAATAATACAAATTGATCCATCAAACTGATGAGATCTTTTTCAGTAAAAGTCCGTTTATCTACACTACAGTGTAGTGTGTGTTTGAAAAACTTACCAAAACGAAAATGAAAAAATAAACTTGGTTAACTGTAAAAGAAAATTTACTACTTTATTCATATAATTTAAACTTTATTATATTGATGCGGCATTGTGACAAAGATTCATCACAGAAATCGGACATTGACCTCACATCGTTCATATTTTACAGACAAAAGATTTTGGAAGCTCAAAAAGCCTCTTCCACATCTCCAAAAGATTAATAAGTAAGTACCTTAAATTCACATTTCAATAGATTTTGTTAAAAATAATTCAGCGTTAAAGAAAATAAATAACCAAACAATAGACAAGAGATTATGTTCCTTATGACTAAATCGTCGATTTACCCTCTTTAATGTGATGGGAGGGCAAAACAAAAAAAAAATTGTTCCCAACATATATAAAGCGAGAAACATCAAGAAACAAGCTAAAAGCTTCTAATGTTAAATCGTGTGGAAGGCGATATGATTATGTTGCCCTGACATTAACCATGGAGACAACAACGCACCATCATCAGGGCGGTAAAGAACTTATATAGATACCCTTCTGCAGCGTTTTAGCAGTGATTATCAGATGAGTTCTATTGTGGAAAAAAATCATGATGTTTCCATGCAATCTACCCTTGAACATAAAAGTGGGAGCATAATTGGGAAAATTCTTCCAACCAAACTAAGTTCATAAAAGAAAATCAAAGAGGGTATTCTTTCGAATTCCAAAGTGCAACAACCAGACGAAATGCATTATTTTAATGAAATGCATAATCAAATTGCATCAGACGTCAGTTTTTTGGTTGGATCTTGATGAAACCAGTTACGGCATTTTAGAATATGTAACACAAATGAGTTTTAACAATGTATTAGCAATACTCAACATTTTATACTGATTCAATGGCCCTTCAGTAAATTCTATTTTAAAATTCAAACATAGGTACGAAATGTTTCACGTTCAATTTCAAAGATATTCCATCAAACTGTTACAAAATATATGAAAAATACTCATACAGTTCGGAGATAAATAATACTTTAAGCTTTTTCATTCTTCAATTCCAAAAGAAAAAATCTGCAAAAATCATTTCCGTAGTTTTTAATATTAGCCCTTTAAAAAAAATAGGAAATCCAATACCATTCTGTTTGCAAAAGCTGCCTGAGCAAACACCGAACGTCGTCGTCATCGTCGTAGTCTTCGTCTCCGTCATCGCCTTGAACGTTCAAAGTTCGATCTATTACTTCTGTTTGTTTACGCTTCATGGGAATATGTATGTGACTCGATACATACACTCAGTCATAGATATTATTTCTGCTGTCTTATATTGTATCAAAGTTTTTATCTGTCATTCAAACATTCAAAGGACGAGAAGCAATAACAAGAACTCCACCCCCCGTATAAACAATGATGAACTGTGAACACCCCATCTAACGAGAAAAGTCTGAAAATTCAGAGATTTCACTTTGATTTGACCTAAGGGCATCTTAGTCAAAAAAAAAAAATAAATAAATAAAAAATATTTTAGTATCATAATGTCTCATAGTCTGCGACGAAGAGTTTGCAGCTGATTGGTATAAGTTTTATTTATTTAGCAAATCAAGCTAATGTTCTAGCGTACACATTTTAAAGAGTTTATAAGATATAAGAAAGAGTTACACACAGTATTTGTTGCATTAAAAATTTCAAGGTATGGCTTGCGTTACATAATATAAACATATTATTGGAAGGAGAGGAGAATACTGTTCGTAGGTCGTTCGATAGAGTGCGGTGTATGTAAGGGCTCAGAATAGCTTCTGAGATTTCGGGATGGAACATTAAAGCTTACAGGGGACAAACAATTCAAAGCATCGATGTCGCCGTTAATAAGTTTAACATGAAAACAAAACATCATAAAAAACTTCTACTCTCGAAACTAGGTAAATTAATCAGTTTAGTCCTGCCATCCTAATCCTCTGAAAGAGCAAATTTCAAGAATTTTTTTCTGAATTAGTAAAATTCTTATTATATGGCAACTGGTGACCATACTTGGCAAGCATATTCCATAAAGGGCCTGACAAACGTGGTAAATAATTGTTTTATGACGTACGGGCCAGAAAACTGACGAGACTCTATTTTTATCCAGCCTAATACTGAATTGGCCTTATTACATAGTGTACATTCTAATTTCTTATCATTAAGAACACCGAGGACGGATACCTAATTAACATTATCCGGATTTACGGCAGACATTTTGCGTGTAAGATTTATAACTTTACATTTGTCAATATTCAACAACAAATGGTTACGAGAAAACCAATTGTAAAATGAATGGAGATCTATCTGCAGTTTTTCACAGTCAAAAGACATAGTATTAAATATGCTAATAAAAATGCTGTGACTCCAAATGCATTGGATAAACAAGAAACACATCTCGACCTGTGACGTCAGTGGTCTAAAGTGGTGGAGTGCGTAGTGCACACGACTTCTAAGACTGAGCTAAGATCTGATAGCGTGGGTTCGATTCCCATGGTGTGCATAGAAAGTTTTTCATAATAAAATTGGATTAAAGCTCAGCACCACAAAAAGGAGACTGATGAGTGCATAAGTGGCAAAGCACGAAATAGCTATATCTCCAGCCAAACAAGAGTGGTAGCGCCTTTAAGTTGTTGTTGTTGTTCAAACATTCAATTAAATTGACGGAATAAAGAATGGTCAAGTCTAATAAGCTGACATTCTAGTACGAATAGTACAATAATAACAATATTAAATATGTCAACATCAACAGCATAAGTAAGACATTTAGAGTGCTGTAAAATAGACGGAAGATCATTTATAAATAAATTAAAAATAATAAGACCTAAATGGCTTCCTTGAGGAACTCCGGAAGTCAATTTAAGTTCTTTTTTTGTGCAAGTAAATTAAGATAATAAATTTTGAAATTGTTTGTGATTTTTTATCGAATTTAAATAGGTATTCACTTCTTGAAACAATGTGCAGAAACATTTATTATAAAAGAAAATTTCGTAGGTACATAGGAAATTCTATAAACTGCTACTATTTTTTTTTTCATACGCCTTGAAGCACCGTCTTCTTCAGAAAGTTTTTTCAATTCATTGGAGCAGTTTCTCGGTATCCGAATATCAGATACAATTGGGATATACGCTGCTATCGGGATATCCGAATCCTATATAATCGAATTTTAACTCCGGGATGCACATCTATTCCGGATAGTTTTGATATTCGGATTAGGTTTAAAGTACTACTCAAAAGTAAAGTCCCAAGTAAGGTAAATGTGAATGAAGAGATTTTTTAGCTAACTATCACACTGGAACATCGGTGAAGTCCCGGAGCACCCAGCGCATTACCATTCCACGTAAGTAAGTTCAAGTTCAAGTTGCCAGTAACATAATTCAAATGTACCAATTATTAATTTTCGTACTGGAAACAATTTATTTCCTATAAGAAAATTAATAAATGCCAAAATATAAAGCTACTTTCCGGACTATTTCTTTTTGTATCAAATATTGCACGATGATTTCTATATTCTATTTTTTTTCAACATGAAGCTTGTGCTTTTTTGTAATAATTCAGTATCAAGCTAAATATTTTCTTCAATTAAAAAAAAAAAACTCAATTAAATGCGTGTAGTAAAATAAATTGCTTTTTTAATTTGAAGCTGCTAATGTATGTATTTTCAAAATATAACAACTCCCATTCTCCTTCTATATTTTTTCCTTTTTTGTCCTGTTTCATTGTGGTCATTATTAAAAGAATTGCATAGAATTTGAAACTGATGACATAAACCACAAAAATATCACATGGGTATTATCCTGTATGTTGTGTGCGTATTTTCATTTTTTTTCGCAATAATTCCTTTCATTATAAACGGCTTAGCATATTTCCCCAGGGACATCAAAGCTCTCTCATTTTCATGACATATGTTTGTCGTCATCAGAAGCAGAGTTAGAGAGATGGTTTTGCAAATCCTTTTTTTTTTTTTTCTTCTTCGTTATCCTTTTGCAGATTGAAATCTCTCAATCGATTTCGATTTGGTATTGTATACAGAATACAGCAGAGGAAATCCTATTGAAAAGGCTCAATTTCATCAAAGAAGTTTTAATTAAGATTTTTAACAATTTTGGAATTTTTAGATCTTGCGTAAAATAGAACTTTAGGAGTAAATAAATTAAAAAAAAGAAAACCTTAAAGACACCCGAAGCTACAGGAGATAAAATTAAATAGAAAGAAATATTACAGGATTCTCTCTCGAGTTCTGCGTTCTGCCTTATTTTCATCATCCATGGAATTGAGGACATTGTCCTTCTTTTTATTTTCTTATGTCAGTTGATTTATATAGGACAATGGTGAAAGAAGTAATTTTCTTTATTTCCTTAATAGAATTTCTTATCTGTGATTATCACCTTAACGGCTTAAGCTGTCTTCATTGGCACTTTGTTCTTTGAATTTCATTGTTTAGGCGCAAGCAAAGGGGGGAGCATTAAGGTGATTACCAGATAGGATGTTTTTTTTTCTTCGACATCTTCTTCTGTTTTCTAGTTGTTTTACCCTCGTTTTCTTTTCTTTACTTACCGAAGGAGAACTTTTCCTTTCTTTTTTTAAATTGTTCTTAAATAATGTACTTGAAAAAAAAAAAAAAAAAAATCGAAGAAAATTGTATGATTTAACTTTTGAGTTTACGGTTTCAATTTTCAATAGGAAATAGGAGGTTATAAGTGAGATTTAATGTAATTATTGCGTTTGTAATTAAAAAAAAAAAAATTAGAAGAGTTTTTAGAGACATGCCTGTTTGTGGTGTTTTTGTGTCTGTTGCTCAGTGACCCACCAAAATCAACGTAAGCTATCATTGATTTTAGTAAAACTGATGTTTCTGACAAGATTTTCATGAAAAGATCTTATGTACATTTTTTTGGGATAAGATACAAATTAAAGATAATTTGATTTGGTGCAAAATAAAGCTGATTCATAATTTTATATAGCCTGGGTAGAAAGGAATGACGCACCATGTAAAAAACGTTTTTTTTTTACCGTTATCTTCGCTCATAGACTACAAAAAATTCTGAAATTGCTGTGTGAATTTTAAGTTCTAAAATTAAAAAATAATTGACCTTGCCAACAAAAACGCACATGATTTTTATCATCCAAATCTTAAAGAAGGCATGAAAAAGGAACTTTTTAAAAGTCAGAGGCAGGACAGGTACCGTTATTTTTGATTGAAAAACAACATCTGAACAGTCCACAAGACACCACTAATTCGTTTAGTGAATGACGTCTATTCTATTACAGACAGACAGAATTGTGTAATCCACTTATGTCGCATTCTATTACAAAATTGTTAAATAAAAATTGGTATTTTGTAAAGTTTGTAGTTCGAAGGACGCTTATAAACCTCTCGGTGTACCTATTAAAAAATAACTGGACGATAATCTACAATGAGGGAAAAAACGTAACGTAAAATTTAAATCGCTCGCATTAAATTCAAAGGTTTTTCGTTATGCATATTTTCACGTTGCTACAGTGCGATTCACTTGGTTAGACGCACTGGAATTACATTTTAGATCTTGAGTTATTTTTCGTATTAGATGAGCTAATTAGGAAAAAAAAGTCAACTCAAAGGTAAATTAATACTGAGTAGAACAGCATGACTTTAACCTTGATGATACCCACATAACGGTATGGATTTTAGGGTTCATTTAATTAGACGCACTTTCAAAAAAGCTTAATAACAAAGACACATCAAGGTTGTATTCCATACATATATTATATTTTGACTCTTTTTGTATAATTTAATCAATTTTACGCCATTTAAATAATATACGCCATCTGTAACCTTGAAAATGATATTAAATAACACTATTCTTCAAAAAAACACATAACATTTTAAGGCATCTTTTCACCAATTTGGAACCAAGCAATTGTAATCGCATCAATTAGGTCTTGGCTGCTTTGGTAAAACCTGCCTCGTTAATGAATCTCGAGAGTAAGCCATATGCAAACGATTTTAGTAGGATGGAGCTCCTGCGAATGCAGCTGTCAGGGATCATTTTTTCACTGACAATCCATTCTTTAACATCATGTGAGATGTGTATATGCACATTATCCTGCTGGAATACCCTTGGAATAGGTCATCTATAGATAAATCAGCTCCTTCCAAAAAGATTTATTAACAGAACCAGCATTTTTATTGGAAATACTAACCGATTGGAATACGTAATAATGTAAAATTGAGCAACCCTAGTTTCAAAAAAATGATGTTTAAAAACATGTTTTCTACTCGTTAATTATGTCAGTAATAAGTTTGGACATCAGTTCCATTTAAGATTTACTTTTTTTTTATCAGAAAAGACATCTTTTTTATTATTTTGCTTAGCCGGGTCCAAAGTTGACATTTCATTCCAAATGAGAACGTTATAAACTCTTGGCGTTTTTGATTATGCTCTTGATTAAATAGGATTTTTGTTGTAATTATGGAAATTTTATGCATGCAGCACACAAGACACGATTTACAGTTGATTTGCTACAAAAAAATTCAATAATTTTTTTTTTTCATTGTTCGTTGATTGAACAGAATAAGATACTAATCTTTGAATTCACGGCTTGTATTGTGGTATTAAAACTTTTGGGATTATTTTCGGTGGATTTTTTGCTACTTAAAGATAGGAGGTTATAAGTGAGATTTCCTCCTACCTACTACCAATTTTACGGTAATTTAATGTGTGAAAATACTTTTTAAAAGGTTACCTCTAACTTAAGGCCTCTTTTCTATAATTATATATTCTATATATTCTCTCTGTTCTATATTCTTTTTTTGTCAATTTTAAAAGAATTAATAAGTAAAACTCTTGTTTTGATCTAAAAATAATTTTACATTCCTGTCAGCTGGAAACTCAAGCACCGCAGGTTCGTATACTTGTAGTGGCCATGATTTTTTGTTTTTGTTCGCTTTTTCGTATTCAAAGTGGAAACGTTTTTCATTTTAAAATTTTCGTGTGAAATGAAGTTGTTTTTTTCCTCAGTTTTCTTAGCTTTATAATACAATTATTTTATAATACATTTATTAAAATTTGGTTGATCATGTCTTGTGCGTGCACATCCGTTTTTAATTTTTTAAAAGCTGTGTTGTCTTGATTTTTTCTTTACTTACTTTGTCGTTATCGGACGTTCAAAATATGTTTCAATAAAGGAAAGAAACATTGCCCGATAGCTTTTATTATTAACATCTTTTAAAAAAGAAAAATTAAACGAACCTGATACCAATCTCTAGAAAAGCAAAGCCTTGAATTAATTATCTACGAGTTTTGTTTATAAGTTTAAAATATCAAAAGAAAATAATTTAATCTGTTTCAGAATTTTGATGTGCATATTCTAAAAACGCATTTAAATTCATTTAGTTTTGCTGGTATTCAGCAGTATTAGTTTTGTCTGTCTTACAACTTTTTTTAGCTCCTCCGCTAACGTCTTGTATTTCAGATTTTATGTCAATACAAACCTTTTTCTTAACTTACTGTCAACCCTCATCCTTGATTATATAACGAACGCGAAACCAATAATAGAGAACATTCAAACAAATTGAAATGCAATTACTTGAAATTGAATATTTGCGGCTCGAGTTACTCTCAACGAAACAAAAAAGAAATAAAATTTAAACGCCTTTGAAGAAAAGAAATAAAATTAAAAAAACAAAGCAGTTTGTCCTTTTGCTAGATATTCATCTTAATTTTATAGATACGTGATCTTCTAACAAAAAAAAACACAAAAATAAGAAGCAAAACAAAAATCGATATCAAGGACATTTTTTTATTCTTTCAATTTAAAGATACATTGCGAGGGAAATGTTCTTTGAATTCCAAAACGTTCATCCTTGGAATATTATTTGTGTATTTGAATATATTACATCATCCGTATACATCGTATTAAGTATCTACATTCTACATAATACCAAAGAAAAGGCATCAGGCAACTTAATTTTTCTTTTCTCCTTCAACCATCCCATCCCTTGTCAAGGATTTATACCAAGATTGTGTTGGAGGGCAGCTAGCATTCCTTTTTCAATTAACTTCGACGAGAGCTCTCAATGAACATCCTATTAACGGTATCATGAAGCTTCTGCCGATGTTGTTAGCTTCGTTTGCAAATATGAAATTCAAATGCTGCCAATGAAACGAACATTGATGAAACTCAATCGATTGAAGTTTGGAGTTCTTGTGTACTCTTTAGTGGAAGAGTTTTTATTATTAGAGATAGAAGAACCCTTATTTCTATTTTATTGTTGGAAAATATTTTATTACTGTTGTTGTGTAGGTACCTACAAATACACACCGTATCAATTGACTTAGGCCAAATAATGATTGCAATTATTAAAGTTAACTATTTGATTTCGAACTAAATTTCTAAAAACGGTAATGTTTTCCTTTAATTTTCTAGAACATGATTCACTTTCAAACCTTTTACAAACATTTCAAATTACTTCCACTGAAATAAAATGTCTACTTGCCTGATGCGGAGTTGTAAACGTATTTTAAAATCTCACGAAATTTGTCATTTCGTCAAAAAGTATAATGTACTGATTTCTAAAAAAAAAACTGTTAATTAGATTGAGCCCAGTGCCTTTGAATCACTTATGCTATTCAAATTAATTTCCCATATTTATAGTTATTATGGCGATTATACAATTTTATGTATGTATTTTATGTGGCTAGGCTACGGAAAAAAATTTCACTGGAGGAGTTTTCGAAAATTAACACATGAGACACAAATTCGAAGCTGGTTTTGTGAAAATTCCAAACAGCAACCCACTACCAGGACAGAATGATCCTAGCCCTCACCTGCTGATTGGGAATAAACTCTTTTGCTCTCAAATCATATTAAACTGCATTATAGCCAGCAAAAAATTGATCTTCGAAAAGAGACTTTGAACGTACAACTCTCCATGCCGAAGGCCGGTAAGAAAATATGCCATATTGGCCCAAAAATGGCGGTTATTTTTGTTGGACAATGGAAATCAAAGTAGAAACAAAGGGGCTTGTTCTTAATACAACTTGAATTTTGCACAACTTTTGGACCTACAAAAATGTAAAAATTATGAAAATTTAGAACCAGCAACAAATCGTTTTAACTAAATGCAAAACTATCCACGAAGAGCAACAAACTTATAGTTCAATATTTGTTACCTTATATTTAACTGTAAATAAGCAATACTAGGCCGTTTTTTTTAACTCAAAGTTGAACATAATTTGAGGATTTTGATTTTCAACTTGTGAATTAATTTTTGTTCGCTCAAAGTTTACGTTTTCAACCCTTGATTTTCAACTCTCAAGGTGATCAACTTTAAATTTTCTTAACTTCCGAAAAAAGTAAAATTTGGAAGACCAAACTTAAGAGTTGATAAAATATTTTTAGAAAAATAGGCCGGCAAATTCTACAGGCACTTAAAGTGAAGATTATGCTACATAACATACTAGCCAATGTTATTGACAGAAGACATTGGATTAGAAAAGACGACAGTGACTTCATTTATGGCTTCCGTCTTTCAAAGCCAACATCAATGATGTTGGTTAAGCTTGATTAATGATGCACTCACTCTATTCTTGTCGCGTTTTGTAGCACACTCACTAATATGTTCGTATTTAACCAATAAATAACTGTTGAAAGTCTTGCATCTTGATTATTTTTTAGCTATTTTATTTTTTTTTATTATGCAAAGCACAATTACTATGTTACACACAAAACTTGAAAAAATTCAATTTGATTGACTCAAATTTATTCGAATTTATATTAAAAATGCCAGCTGTTGTATTATTTCGACAAATATCCCAGGGAAATTTTTGAAATCAAAAGCTGCCCAACTTTAGATTTTCAACTGGGGAGTTGAAAAACAAATTAGTGAAAAAAAAAGAAATTTCTACTTGAGTTTCAGCTCTTGACTTGAATTTTACTCTCAAGTTAGTCAACTGGAGCAATTGTGAAAAAAAACCAGCCTTATAGTATCATAGTAGTGCCTCCATAAAGTGAATTACCGATAATGCGAATTTCTCTAGAATGTGAATCGCCAAAATTTTGCATTATCATCTCTATAAAGTGAACTTCGGGAATTTTGAGACTCTTCATTGGGAATTTCTTTTGTAAAAAAAAAATATTTTTTTTAGTTTTGACGGAGATTTGAAAGGTACTAACTGTTATTTTTCTAGACATAATTTCTAAAGACTTAAATGCAGCTGCAGTGTCTGTTGCTGTACAATAGGTATATATTTTGAATGGTATGATGTTTTATTGTTAGTTTAAAGCTCTTATCCTTGTTCGTATGCAATTTTACTGTGTATCTTCAAGTTATTTTACCGAACAGGTCACCAAAGTTACCTAAACCTTACCTAACATAACAATCCATCAAATCGACTTAAATGTTAATTAAGTTGTTTAATAGTGTTCGTCTTATTTGTGGGGCCTGCCGCCCCTATTTCGTAATACGGATACCCTACTCCGGCACCTGGTTGGCCTAAAAGTAAATGCAGGGCTGCGGAGAACTAGTGATGAAAAGAATGTTTCGTAAGTAATTTTCCAGTGCACAATTCCAGCTTATACAGCATAATTGAAGTATACATATGCAATATCCTTTGAAGTCAAGAATTAAATGCTGAGTTTTCAAAATTAATCTGCTGATGCGACCATTTTTATTGTCTGACTCACCATCAACTCATCATCATAATAATGAACACCCCATGTCCCCATCCCCATTTTAGTCATAACCGTCAGGAAATGTCCTTAATTTTTCGTCGGTTTTATATTTTGATTTGATGGCGCAAGTTTAACATCGTTCCCTCGAACAAGAACAATAACAACAACAACAACACAGAAAATGAAACTCATGTAAAGTTAATGAATTTCAAGTCGGAACAGTCAACGCTACAGCAGATGAATGAACAATTTTTTGTTTGCCTCATCTTCAAGGATATTTAAATCCCCGCTGTGATAAAATCGCTGAATGAAAAGCGATGTGGTGATAAAAATGATGAAGTGCGGCGTAAGTAGACTCAGGCTATATCGATTACAATCAGTTGCCCATTTGTGTTCATTTTGAGAGATTTTCACTTTGTGATACAAAAAGACAGAGACAGGATACCAACATATCAAGACTTCAGACATAGGAACTCGTTAAATTCGAAAGGGAGACGACTTTGCTGGAATGGAAAATGTATACAATTTTGTGCGGTTGCATAAAAATCACCACTAACCAACACATCATGCGTTCGGTCTTAAGGAGAATCTATTTAAGTATGCTTAGACTAGAATGCTTTGTCAGATGATGTTAGACAATGAAATATTATACAATTTTGATGGACGGACGCTTTTGTTGGGTTTTTCAATGGGTACATAATTGATGCACTCAAGCGGAAGTAATTAAAATCAGATTACATTAATTAGCACGCACAAAAAGCTATTTTATATAATGTAAGGATTACAAGTGAAGCGTGAAAATAATAAAAATAATATTTTCAATTTGCTTATTTGCTAAACTATTTGAAGAGTTTGTAATTTTAGAACTAAGGAAGATTTGTAGTTTTTATGTCCAATTTGTATTGATTTTTTTGTCTTCTCAAAAAGAATTTTATGATTTATGACTTCAAAGATTGACGAATGTGTAAAGTTGGCAAACCCATATATGCGATTTTGTTTTTAAGTTTGTGGTTTGTTTACCCAGGATAGCCCACCATTTATTTTCGATAGCCCATCCTTGGTTCAAAAGTTAGGCGAAGTCGAACTTTTTCTTTGAAAAACTTAAAAACTTAGTTTATTCCAGTGTAAAATTTGTAACCTTAAAACTATGGTTCGTTTGTCCACGATAAGCCCAGGATAGCCCAATTTTAATTTTGTTAGTTCACTTTTATTTCCGAAGTTACGAGAGATCAAATTTTTGTTCACCTCAGTATGCACATTTATTGACGATGTGGTTCGTTTTCCCAGGGATATCCCAGGAAAGCCCCATATTATTCTTCGTTAGTCCACCTTGCCAGTAAGGTACGCCTCAAATATTTTTTTTTACCTCAAAGAAAACAAAAAATACATTTTTGTTTGCCAGTGTAAAAATCGTTGATCCCAAAAATATTTTTCGTTAAAAAGTTAAACAAACAAAACTTTGTTTAGAACAGCATTTACTTAAAATCAAAATTTCTATTTTATAGTGTATTTGTCATTTTTTGACTTCCATGCATGGTGGAAGGTGGTGAATAAAATATTTTCCGTTATAACTTTTAAGGTTGGGTTGGCAAACGAAAAACATGGCGGGCTAACGTTGGGCATAAACGAACCACAAATTTTTTCGCAAAAAAATCGCATGTGGGCGTCCAAATTCACATAAACAAGCTTGAAATAGCTGGCAACTTTCAAGGATGAATGATAAAAAAAATTCTATTGATTCTTCTCTGAACTTGTTATTTGATGATCACATTTCACTCTTCACCCTTAGTTCTAGAGCCGTCACTTTCACATGCTTAAAATTAATCTTTATATCTCACGAACTCAGAAGAAATATTTGGTTAGGTCATCGTTCTTTCTGCGCTTGGCAATGTGAGCTATAAATAATAATGGTTCATGAAAAAATCAACATCCTCACAAAAAAATATTTTTTTGTTGATAGTATGAAGTTCTATTATAATGGTCATTCATTGTATTATAATACAAAGTACATATATAGAAACCGAATCTTTTGGTAAAACCAAAAAAATGTTTATTGGGTTGTATAAGCATTGGCACAAGAGTATAAAGGCAGGTAAATTTCAACACTACTTAGGGTGAAATTCGTAGTCGTTGCTCAACTCCAGTAATATTTGAGAAAAGTCTTAAGCATTTGCTCAACCAAAGTCCGTATTTATAAACAAAGCGTACACGTAAGGTGTCCCGCCACCATTTTTGATCCGTATTCCAAAAATAGGAAGTCTGCAAAAGTTTGCGTCGAGGGAAAGCAAGGGTCACTATATCAGACGTTGGCGATCCCTCACACAAGGACTAAAATAAACATCCCGGAAAACCTTCTTGTAACCTAAATTTCCGTGCCAGTAGATATTGTAACTTACCGAACAAACTTCAAGCTACCTAGCTTCCAAAACTTATTTGCAAAGCTGGCTGCGGGAGTGAAAATATGCTGCCTGAGTCTTTTCTAGTTGACTTCGAAAAAGGAGAAGAAATTGAGCTCCAAACTATTAAATCTATGGCTTCTTTTTCCAAGCGATGCGAAAAAATGTACCTTGAAATTTTGCACAATGACAGACTTTGCGGTGCATAAACGAAACAAATTTGAGATATTCAATTCAAGGGGAGTGGTATCCGCCCATATTCCCTAAATAAGTCTAAAATCAAATCAAATAGTTTTGAAATTTTGCAGAATGGTTGATTTTGCGATGCATATGAAAAAATAAATTGAATATTGTTGCAATATGATCAAATGTTTATATGTTGGACTCTGAAGCATCGTACAAACTTATAATTTGATAGATAGACCAAAAGTTTAAAATTTTCCAATAAGGGGGCGTGGTATTGGTGGGTTATTATTAATTCGGTATTGAAA
The DNA here is from genome assembly GCA_948107695.1 of Meliscaeva auricollis. Classification (NCBI taxonomy): domain Eukaryota; kingdom Metazoa; phylum Arthropoda; class Insecta; order Diptera; family Syrphidae; genus Meliscaeva; species Meliscaeva auricollis. Next base: position 28,507,634 of record OX403618.1, read on the forward strand.
ATTTAAAACTTTACACAGTTATGTGCGCGGTAGTTCGCGTTTCTTGACCGCCAAAATAGAGGGTGTGGAATCTGCCTGATTTTCCAATAAACTGATTATGTATTTGAAATATTGTTGTCAAATTATATTTGTTCTTTGCAAAAAGTAATGAAATCACAACAAAAATACAAGTGTAAAAAGAAAGCCAAGTTCTCCTATAAAAACAACTTTGCAAGTGTAGGTGCTAGCTACAAACTACAAACTTGGTATCCTTTTATATTTCACTCCTTTTTGTGGAAGACTCAATGGATACTGTTGTTTTTATAGGAGAACTTAACTTTCTTTTAACACTTGTGTTTTTGTTGTGATTGGTATTTCAGATTTCCATTCGTAGATAAATGAAGAACCTTACTTAGCGGTTTAACAATCACAATACCCATCCTCTTTGGTATTCAGAAGCCTTTTGAGTCAAAAGTTGGCAGTTTCGTCAGAAGTTCTTTAAAGAAGAACTCGCACTCACGTATCAATAATAAATTTGGACCATATTAATTTCAGCAATAAAATAATTATATCCATTACAAAATCACTGTTTTCTTAAATTTAAACATAGACAATGGCCTAACCTCTAACTTAAGTATAAAAATACAAATCAGGTTAAGTCACTTCAATGTACTATCACATTTTCCATTAATATCCATCCATACTGCAAATCCTCAGCAGGCATCTTTACTCAACTCCACAGAGAATCCTTATAATCCCTTTTGAGGACGAGACGTGCCAAACAAATTCGCATTCAGCTTAGAATAAAAGACCTTTAAACACAAAAAAATGTTTATTTCTTCCCTTGTGGTGTAGTATTTGCTAACACCAAAATATTTAATTGAATTTCTGTTTCTTTTTCGTTGTTTTTGCCTTGTTTCACAGAAATTAAAGAATCGTATTAAAGAAAAATATTTCCAGTTTTTTTTTATAAAGATGTCTTGAATTTATTAAAATGATTATTTTATGTAAATAAAAAAATTCTGATTCACCACTTAGTTTTATTTGAATGGACCTGGACATGGACAATAACCCCAAGTACCAAAGTAATAAAAGAATATGTACTGAATCAGGAAAATTGTGTCGTAATGGGATGACATTTTTGCCAAGTGCTATTCCCATGGCGATCGTTTCAATTAGCTAAATGCATGTGCACTCCATTTAAATGTTTATTTTCTTTTTTTTTTTGTATTAAGATGGAGTATATTGACCTAGGCATGTTCTGTAGTACAACAGGCGAAAGCACAGAAGTAGGTACTTCTGCTGGATTGAAAAATTCAATCCTGTTGCAGATGTTTTTTTTTAATATTGTGTGGGGAAAAGGCGGAGTGTTTGTAGGAGAGAGGACTCTCTTATCTCCTATGTTAGTTTGTAGGTTTCAATACTTATTTTGACTTCTGATATTACGAATATTTTTGTAATTCTGCACTTTCAAAACACTCGTCGAAGTGGAGGAATTGGAGAAGTTTGTCGCTACTAACTACCCCCTCAACTAACTTCCGCCACTAAGACACTTTCAGCAGAATAGACGGTAGCGGAGGAATTCTTTAAATGGAATTATTAGTAGAGTTATTATTTTCCGTAAAACTGAACTACTTGGAGGACACCTAAAATGTTGCATAGGCTACTTCGACGTTTTCAGAGCATAGGAGCGGTTATCCAATCGCTATTTTTTCGAGGAAAAAGATGACCTGACCAAGGAAGCATTTTATGACGTTCTCAAAAATACCTATGATAAGAGCCTTAAGTCGAAGTACGAGGCATGTCAAGAATGTTCTTGACGACTTTAACGCCTAGATATGAAAAGACGGCATCTTTGGCTCGACGGTCGAAGATTACGGCCGACAACTGACAATGGCTGATTGACTTTGCGGTAGATCGAAATATCATCATAGAAGCATTCGATGCCCATACATTAATACCAAAGGGGACTGGACACTCTCCTGATCATCTAACTGTTAACCAAATTGATCATATTGCGATAGATCCCAGTATCGAAGACATCCGAAAATTCTGAGATACAAACAAGGACTCAGATCAGTATATCCAAGGCAACTCGCTGCAGCGAAGAGCAGATATTATTAAAAAAATCGGCATCGGCAAACTTTTATCGTAAGAGACTGCTAAAACTTTTGGTGGCCTCGTATCCCTGAATATTTTGGAAAACCCAGAAGACAGCCAAAGCAAAATTTCTGATTTGGTGAAAAACACACTCAAGCAGTCGAGTATATTGAGCGATGCTACGGCAGGGGTAGTGCTAAAGTTATAACAAAGAGTGAAGTGATGAGCCCATAATAGGAGCCCGCCGCCGTTATGAAAATGGGAGTACGGTAGGTGACACACAATCGGATCTGGAAAGAACACTCTCCCAAACCTCTAAACGGTGAAGACAGGGAAAGCCAATCCAACCACTACGGTTAATGAAAACAATCAATACAACTGAAGTCGCTCCTGGTTCAGGTGGCATGCCAGCTGAACTAAACTATTAAAAGCAGCAGAAGATGATTTGTTTAAGAACATACACTCACATACATGCACATATACCCAAAGAGCGGCATTTTGGGCTGTTTTGTGTGTCCACTAGCTGATTGGACCCTATCCATGTGGTTTAAGGCAAGGAATAAGAATGACAATTGAGGAATCTCGCTGATTCTTCAAAGTCAGTTAGAACATCACCCATGTCTTTAATGTCAAAAAAGATTTAAAACAAGGTTATGGGCCATAATTTGTAATTGTAGGTGGCGAAGATGGGTTTTACTGTCATTGAGAAAAGAAGCCCACCTACTATCGACTGGGACGTTATATAGATGTATGTTTATAAATTCAAAGCAGACAGTTTCTCTGTTTTTTCGGAATCCACTGTTACATCGCACAACAACATCAAATGAAGAATCATCCTAACCAGCTTCTGTTTCTTCGGGTTCAGAGGGCATTTCAACTGTAAGACCGTCTCAATCAACCTAGGAGATCCATTTACCAGTCCTGCTGTATGGGATAAAGGCTTGGACATTGCCATGAACGGATGAAAGTTAGCTGGGTTGCTTTGAGAGAAAGATTCTTCCAGCGATATTTGTCGGAATAGGCAGCCTAACTAACACTGATATTTGGTCCAGTGTGCATCTATGGAGAGTGAAAGAGAAAAGTCAACGAAAAACTCGAAAAAGGCCTCATTTAAGGTAGCATAATCGAGTGGTGACTGACCAACTTGGTTTGCGAAACTGCTGAGAGCCAGCTCGGACCGGGCTGCCTGGACCGATTAGTTGGTTGAGAACGTGATCTTCCTTGGAGACTGTTACCGCCATTCTAAGAAGAAAGCATTTAAAGGCTTGTAGTAATTTCTTACTATTATAATGTGCTAAGACTTGGGACATTGTCAGATTAATTTGAAATTGTCAGATGTCTTTTTTAAAGCAAGCAAAAATTTCCATTATTTTCTTGTGTCGATGTTTATCTTTCAACATTTGCCTGAGTAAGTGGACAATCCTTCAGAACCAGAACCACCAATTTTTCTCAAGGAAATTATGCCAACTGCTGGAACACTCACAGTTTCAAACTAACAACGTTGTCAGAAAAAAGCATTGTCAGCGACCTATCTACCAATAAAACCTGAAGAATTTGGAACAAAATTTCTTCAGGTATATGCATTTATTTTAATAAAAATAAAATCACTTCAAGAAAACTTTAAAGAAGTTAAATTTAATGTCTTTGCATGAAATACTGTATCCATTTAATTTTAAAGTAAAGGGTTACAAATTGTTTGGTTCAATTTTAATTTCAGGTCTTATTTTACAATCTCATTTAAGTAAAAAACTGTCCTCTCGTAAATTATTCCACAAAATCACATAAATATCATTGGGACATAAATAACAACCGAATAGCATGAAATCCGCCCACCGCATGTTGCGCTGCTGATGGGTAGAATAACAGAACAGAACTAGAAAATGAAAAGTGCCATATCCTTCCAACCCACCCTTAGCCCCATTTCCACAATAAAAAATAAAACCAAAAAAAACCCTCCGTGAAATGGTGAAATGTACAAATCGCTCTCCAGGGGTTCGTTGGCCGTTTCGGTTTTCAATGAGGAGATGCTGCTTCTGGATTAAGAATCAATAAACAGCGAAGTTGTCATCGTTTTTCCTCTGGTATTTTTGCTCATCTTGAATTGTGTAGATACGCAAAATTTGCACTCCTTCAGAGTCCCTTTGGAGCTTATAAAAGTATTATAGGGGAGCGACATAAAAGCCCAATAATCCAGTTTAAGATAAAGACATGGTTTGAGTTTTTTCGAAATGTTGTAAAACAATACAATCTTTAAGTTGAGAACATTAATAGAGATTACTGTATATAAGTCCCCGCGAGAAGGTATTGCAATAAAATGTTATAGAGTATAAAAAAATACGCTTAGCAAGATAGTCTGTTGAAAAAGGATTTTCGTTTGAAATATTAGGTGAAATTTTGTCTAAGGGATGCTTATGTTGTGAGGGTGACTTTTTTATCCCTAAAATAGGAATATTTTAATTACAATGTTAGGCTTAAAAAGTATAATAATATATTCAAATTGTGCTATTATAGCCCAGCGAAACAAGACATTCTAGGTCGCAAAAAATTGCACAACACTAATATTTTGGAATGTTGCTATATGTTCAAAGACCTGGTGCACCAAATACAAACTGGGTAAAATTAAAAATAAATTGATTAATTTTTTTTTTCTTTTTCAATACAGTCGTTTTTAAAATAGCTTCGTCAGCATGCAAAGAAACAGAATTTTAAGAATGATTTTAATTTCATTTTACCGAGTAAGTATTTTGAATTATTTTTATCATTTGGAAAATTATGCTTAGTTAAGTATTGACTTACCGGTAATCAATCCTTGATTTATGTAATCATTACGTTAGTAAGAAATATTCAATTGATAAAACTAAAATGTCCAGTTGTAGTGTAGCTCACAAAATAAACAGAATTGTTTCTCTAACTTTACCGGAAATTCTACTACAGCTTGGAAAAAATGTACTTTGCTAATTAAGAGAATTAATTACATGATGCCAGCCTCAAAAATCTATTATCTTAATTAATAATTCTAAAATTGAATTAAACATTGTTATAGTATAGCTGACGAAGAAGAGCCGGTCACTAAACACTATTCAGCCACGGCCTTAATGGTTTTTTTTTTACTTTTTTCTTGGATATGGGTCAAAAAACGAAAGCAAATCCAGGATAAGGAAACTAAAATTGATTAAATTATTTGTAGAATTTGAGGAAAAAACTGAAATTGACAGTCAGAGATGACTCTAGTTGCCAAAGTCCTACCATCAAATACACAAGAATCTCTTACGCATTTTTAAAGTGAACAATCATTTGTTTTTTGTTTCGTTTAGCATTAAGCAAATAATAATATTATACAAGGATCTACTTCTCTTTCTAACGCATATGCATTTAGAACTTCTCTACGCTTTCAAGGACTAAAAAGAAGATTCCATTCGGCGTTTGTAACAGCTTTTCAATGAAAGCCTTTTCTAAAAAAAAACGCTTGAAATGTAGTCTTTACTATTGCAGGAATTGAACGATTCTAGCTTAAGTCTTGTGTCTTGTTTTAGTTTTTTAGGTTTTCTTTGAAATAACAGTATGATTCTCCAATCGAAAGGACAATTGAAGTGACGGTAGTGTAGCTCACAAACTATATTATTAATAAAACAAAACATAAGTGTTTTATTTTACTGTTTTCCATTTATATATTTCTAAGTACTTTGGCTGCAGATACAATTTTAAATAAAATTTTAAAGCCTGTAAAGACGAAGATTTTTGAAATTAAAATACACCTTTATTTTTAATTAAATATATAAGATGAAACTGTAAACATGGTAGTATTCATAGCATAAGCAAAAATAGAACGTCGGTCATGTCAAATGTAGTGTAGCTCACATTATGGAATTGCCCTTCTGAGGTAATTTGGGACAATTTTCTTACCAGTCAATGTGACAGTGGAATCGCTTCAATTGACATAAAATTTACTACAATACACAATTGGGTATCACGTACTTTTTCTTAAGGTCAAAGTTTCTGTAAACATTAAACATCTTATATACATTTTTCTTATATAATTTAATAAGAAAAAGTAAGAAAAACATAAAATTCAATACTAAAATGACTGTAATAAATTCCTAAATGATTTCATAACAAATTATCTATTCCATTTGATTTCATTGAGTAAAATTATTATGAATCAAAAAAAAAAAAAAATTGAAAATTATGAGTGGTTTTAAAAAATTCAATTTTTGTGTATAAAAATGCTCAAACTATGTTTAAAATAAAAAGATGATACCTATGTATGTCATTTTCAGAAAAATATTTATGAACACTTAAGTCCAAAATTGCAGAAAATATCACGTTGTTACGAAAATTTGATTTTCAAAAAAACAAAGGTTTTAAAATGTTTGAAATTTGTTAAAAATCCAAAACTGTATTTTTTGAAATCAAATAATCTTAAACTAATTAAGAAGCTTCCGTAAAATATTGATTTCCACAAGTAAAATAAATAAATGGTTTTTTTTACAAAAACTATAAGTGGTGTTTGGTACAAACATGATAACTCTATTTTTGAACTTTTTTCTTTAAATATGAATGCATATGAAAACATGGTAAAAAAGATTCTGGAAGCCTTTGACCAAATTATTAAATTCCCTTCTAATGCTGGTAAAAGAAATATTAGGTAATTTATTATCAAAATATAGGCGAAAAGCCTCATAGAAGATGTCTTGAAACGACATTTTTTGGATGGAGTGATCATGTATTAATTAAACACCACAGATATTCTTTTCTGAGATTATTTCTTTTTTTGAAAAAAATATTTTAATCGATTTGCCATTGATTGGTATCAGTTTCCTGTGTCAAATATTTGTATTGCATATAAAATTGCCCAAACAGACATTTTTTACTGATGGTTTTATACTGATCGCTTTAAATAGGGTCAGAAAAGTCCCGAAATCTCGAATTCGAGATTTAAGGAATTTGGAATTCTGAATTCAATGATTTTGAAATTAATACCAAAATGAGACGATTTTTTTCTTGTTTTATGTTTGAAAATTCATTCTTAATTTATTGAAAATTTTTTTAAATTTAAAACATATTCAAAACTTCTGGAAAAATCAAACATCGTTCGGTATTCGGTTATTTTGAGAATAATATACCTTATTTATAACCAGAAACCCATCATAAGCTCTTAAATATATAAAAAAAAAAACCCTTATCAATAACTCGCACACTCGAAATTTGAACCATATTTGTAGTGGCTTACCAAGGAAAATATAAATCCTTGAAAAGGATTTGCTTGAAAATGGATTGCTGTGTCATGTGAATGTTAAGGTACATTATTTTTTTTTGAAATATAATTCCATATTCAATTTCTATTGTTTGTTCTCCTCTTTTGTATTTTTTTTTTTTTTTTGATTCGTCAGGGAAAGTATTTCGTCATAAAAAAAAGCCTTGAGTTTCTTTAAAATTTACTCATACATTTTGCATTTCGCGAGGCACATGAACTTATATCCTAGACAACTGAACTTAAGTCACTCTTATTATTGTAATTGTTTTAAAAGAAAAAAATGTTCATAGACACACAAGTTATACATTGCAGTCATCGAAGACATTCATGTTATAATGGCAATAAATGTGCATCACGTCTTACAGTTTATCATGTGGCCTAGCTTTTTTTTTATGTCGATATAATCCAGTTAAACCACTTTGCATTTAATAAAGTTATTCATGATTAAGTGGTCTATAAGCTTTACAAGAACTAAAGTGGGTTAAGTTTTATTATGTAAATGCATTCTATGGGAGAGTATGAAAAGTCTATTTTTAGGAGAATGCATTGCATGTTATTATCTTAACACTCTTGCCAAAGGCTCTTTAGATAAACTTTGCGACAAGGACATAAATCTATTTTTATGTATAACGTGGGTAGGTTATCCTTTGTTGATTTTATATCGGATTTGATATACCTACATAATTTTGTATTGAACATGGAAAAGAGCTTTTGGCACAGATGCGATTCGAAGCAATTAGAGATGAGTTAAGCATTAAAAAAAACACCCAGGCCAATCAATAAAATGCCAAAAAAAAGTAACATTGCTTCCAAGATGAAAAATTATTCAAAAAATAAAAAATAGCTATATCACCTTGACATTATTGCCCTTAAGGACTTACGACTGTGGTGGTCTTAAAACCATGTCGGTCTGCATTATGCATTATTATATACTTTTTCTCATCAATATGACTCCCTTTCGGTTTGTCTATGTTTTGTTCATTAAAAAAAAAGTTTTCTACTATTCCAAAATACCTACGAAACACATATGTAATTTTTTTTTGATTTTTTTTCACTAAATTTATGATAAGACACCATATGCAAGCCAAATATGCAATAGATTCTGACTTTTAATACCAAAAATATTCAGATTTCTTTCGAGAATACTGTATAACTGTATGACGTTCCCGAAAATGATGTTCTGATCATTCGTTTACTTTCTTTCTACAAAAATCAAACGAAATATTTTCGAGGTTTTGTTGTAGAGGTCGCGATTTTACATCATAATATTGACACAAAATTATAATTTTAATTATTTGTATTATTGCACTATTCGTACTAGAATGTCAGCTTATTATTCCGTCAATTTCATTGAATTTTTGAACAACAACAACAACTAAAAGGCGCTGGAGGTATAGCTATTTCGTGCTTTGCTAAATGGAGGCGGAACAAGACAGCATACTTAAGTAGTGGAGTGCGTAGTGCACACGACTTCTAAGACTGAGGTTCGAGTCCTATGGTGTGCATACAAAGTTTTTCATAAAAAAATTGGATTAAAGCTCAGAACCACAAAAAGGAGACTGATGAGTGCACAAGTTTTAAAGCACGAAATAGCTACATATATCTCCAGCCAAACAAGATTGGTAGCTCTTTTAAGTTGTTGTTGTTGTTCAAAAATTCAATATAATTTTAATCTTTATACATCCCAAAATAGGCGTTCCCGCAATGTTGCTTAATTGGTGTACGGTTATAATATATCAAATTGAACTTCAATTACCACTTTTATTTTATTTATTCATGCAGAAAGTTACTATTAGCACGAGAAACCGATTTCATAATATTCCGGAAAAACCATTTGCAGCGCCATCTGATCGTTAGATGAATAAAATATTAATATTTTCTCACTGTAACTACATTGAGATATATTTCTTCGGACAAATTTTATTAATTTAAGTGTATTTTTTTGCCATTTTAATCTCAGGTTTTGAGTTATGGAAGCGGTTACGGAATGATTTTTTGGGTATATTAAACAAATACTAACTCTGTTTCAAACAAAGTTAATACATTCGGAGATTCATCTCAATTATATTTACCGGTACGTCAGAAGTGAATTTTAATTTAATGTTATTTTGATTTAATAAAAAAATCTGGACATCAAATTTTCCACCTTCATCATTTTGACCCCTAGATTTATTGAGTCTATTGTAACAAATCTAGAATAATTAATATTTGAAAAGAACAGTCTCATTATCGAAGACAGCATTTTAGAAAAGAGATATTTTCAAAATTATTTTTAATTTAATTTTAATTAAATTATTTTTAATTTAATTTTAATTAAATTATTATAAAGTGAAACAAAAATGTTACGTTAATTTTTTAAAACACTTTACTCACAAACTGTTTTCCATTATCCGACAGCAAGGATTCTGATACCAACAAACAACGTTGCAGCACGCAATATATGACTTTACCTCTGACGTCATACTAACCCAGTAAAATGTATGGCGAAAACGGTACAAGGTTTTTGTAACACCACCATGCAAGGTGCAAGGCTTTAGGAGGTTGAGGTGCCAGAATGATTTAAGATTGAGCTAACTTCGATGGAACTAATAGGTTAGGTTAATCTGTACAGTGTTTGAGGTTTTGCACACACAAACCCATTAGATATTAGAAGATCATTGAGCTGGTATTCATTTTCACTGAAAGTCACAAATAACTTTATATATTCCTATGATTTGAAACTCCAGTCATCAAGCTGAATGTGAAGGACGTCCTGGTGGTGATACTTTAATACTGAAGTTTTGCTAAGGGCATCATCAGCGCATACACATAATAACGCGTCAGGAACAACTTGCTGAGAACCATTGCGGTGTTCAGTATCAAAATCAAAACATTGAAGCTTAAGACTCCTTCGAGCCAACCTACTTTGTAAATCCTTTTGATTCATCAATAACTTTAAGCTTGCCAAATAAGGTTCCAATTTCGAACTCCTAAAACTGCAAAACATTCCTGTTACAGAATAGTTGTGTTGTTAATCTTATTAGAGTAGTGGTAAATAGGTCCGCCCTGATGCAACACATAGGCAACTGCAGTACTCCAAGCGTCTCAAATGATTTTAAAAGACTTGGTGTAATCAGGGTTAACCAGAATTGAAGCGGTGGAAAGCGGCTCTTTGAGTTGGTTGGAACTTGGAAGCATTTACTACTTCAGTTATGTGGAAATTACATTATAAGACGCATGCAGTTAAGTGAAGCGTCACAATTTACCTTTGTTTCAAAGTATGCCACTGACACTTAGGTGATATCCAAAAGATTCTATCTCTAGGCATTGTCCAATATCCAGAAATTCAGGGTCTCGTCAAGATTCCTAACGAAATATCTTTAAAGTTCCTTTTTGAGGTGCTCTTCGGACATAATTTGGGTTAGTTCCGAAAGGTTATTTCTCAGGTTTGTGTGCCAAGCTGCCACGAACATTGAAATGAGTTCCAAAAGATTATATTCCTGTATATTGTCCAAGTACATTCAAGATTTTCAAAGAACTATCCTTAGAATTCTTTTCAAATTCTAGTTGGAAATAGGTGAGTTCCACGAAGGTTCAATCTCTGATTTGTAAACCAGGGGTTTCGGGGTTTCTTTGGTGATTATTATCAATTGCTATTACTCGAGGTGCATCTCTAGATAGGTACTCTTTGGACAAAATACAAAATAATTGTGCTTTAAGTCCGTAATATTTTAATAGTGTAAAAATAAAGACAAGAAAAATTAAATAAAAACCATTACAAAATTGGAATTTAAACGAAATTCCAGAAGCCCAAGTATTGTTGCTTCGTTGCTAAGAGTCCTGGACACCGGCGAGCTCACTTTAGCCATAGATAAAAAGCTTCACACTAGAAATAATATTATGAAGGATATACAATGGAATTAAGGGATTTATTCAACCAAGATCTACATTTAAGGAGATATATAAATTTCATATAATTTTACCCTATAGAAAAGTATTACGACTGTTTTAATAAACCGTCATTATTGAAATCTTATTTGAAATACATTTCTGTCTCCTAACTTACTACAGAAACATTATAATTGTTTATATCTACCAACGTACCTACATTGCACATTTTAAATATATTAAAGACTCTTTGTTTCAAACTAAATGAACAAATCTCAACTTTACTTCATTCTTCAAAAAGTTCCATTCACCAACCTTCTTTTATAAGCTTTCAAACGAACATTTTTTATTTAATTAAGTCAAAACCAATTTATCACAAAATTCGACTTTGTACCTATTAAGTTTGTAAAATTTCTCTTTTAACCATTGAAGAAAACGCGGTAGCTGTTTGCTTCAAATTCAATTAGATATGATGATTCGGTTGTAGAATAAAATCCTGCAGGAAATACCACTACTGTATACTGCTTAATGTAAAACACATTGTACTTCTATACTATACAGACCTCTTTAGAGGTTGGAAATGACTTTATCGCCCATGCCACTACGTCAGGACGAATATCATCATCATCATTATTAACCTGCCGTTTAAAGGGGATGAACAAAAACAACTACGACAACAACAACAAAAACCAAGTGATAAACCAAATTACAGGGATAAAAGGACGTTGACAAGGACGATAGAAAATAATGCTTGGCTCTGTGAAAAAAAAAACACAAACACACAAAATAGTATGCATCGAGTAGATATTACGAAAAGCATCCCCTTCAGCTATCCATATATTTAGAAGAAATCCTTGTGAATCAGAATCAAGACCCGTAAAAAAGTTATAACTTTATTTGTTGGCTGCACAGGCACACCCTTGTGACAGCTCCGCGCTTTCGTTCACTTTCACCCCTTTTGTTTACTCCGGGATGTTTTCCAATATCTTCCAGGCATATAATTTTTCGATCAAGAGATCAGCAAACAATTCAACAGCAATTTAGAAGTAGCGTTTCTCCCTCTATGCACTTCGACTATGATTATTGCTCAGGATCATGACTACAACCGGGGGGTGGTATAAGCGGAAAAACATTTCAAAATTTGTTTGCCAACACACAGTTCAAAGAGGACGAGAGTGTGGATGCACAGTTTTGTATCTATTTCTCGCTATCGAGTGATACACTGGGATAAAAGATAAAATATGCGGTTCAGTAAGAGTAATTAACATTTCAATTTTATGTTTTTTTTTTACTTTCTTCAAAAAACAAACAAATAAATCTATGCTTCCGAATAGTACCTAAATACATGTTTAAACTAGGAGCATTTTGTATCTCAATAATATGCAAATGAATTGTTAAATAAACTCGAAACACGAGTCCCGGAGTAAATATTGATAAATTGTATAATGTTTGATGAAAAAGATTGATGAAATCGGGTATACAGACAATAGTGGATACTGGTATTGAGTGGGGCGTTTACGTGTTAGAAAGAGGAGGATTGTGATTTGTGACAGAACAATTTGATTTATTGTGTTTTCCTTTTTCTTTAGGTGAATGAAGAAAGTAGTAGGTATTGGATCTTTTTAATTTTAGATTAAGAGTGAGGTTGAGAATATTATCAATTCATTTTTACAAGACAATGTTCTTCTTCATAGCTATGTAGCTCCAGACATAGTTTTGTTGAAATTGATCATCAAAGTTATTTGTACATTACAATTCTTTACACAAAAATGCTTCTACTGAGTTTTTGGTCAGGTGTGTTAGGTATCCTTAACATCCTTACCTCGATACAAAATAGACAATACTAACGATAATATAATTAAACTTAGTTTTGGTTAAGAAGTTATTGTAAATTTAAATAACATTGCCCAACAATTTAAGGAGAAAGCAAATAAATTTCTTTGACATCATAGGTTTCCCGGATGTAATTGTTACTCTCCAAAAACAGGAATAGAACGTCTTCTATGAGAAATTATATGTGGTGCAGATTATAAATAACTTTCAGTGCGAATTTTCGATTTAGTGGAACTGCTCGTTCTAGTATTTAGAGATGTTCAATGACAAAATCAAGTGAAAGACAAAAATAATTTCCGTGGCTAATTTTAACAAATATTAAGAAAATCTGAAGGACTAAAGTATATTTCATTAAACTGAAAGTAGACCGAATTTCAAGTGTCAACTTTATTTTTACAAAATAGCGGGTTCATAATGGCTGCCAGAATAAGCAATGACATAATGTCAAATTCGTGTTAAATGCTGGCTTATTCAAATAAGAAATTAATTACCGTCCCCCTTTGGCCAGAAACATGAATGTGCAATTTTTTTGAAAATTGCTGTCGTAAATGATATTTATTTCGGTAATTTCTGTCTTTTAAGAACTAAAACTGTGCTTTAAGTTAATTCAGATTAATACATTTAAGACAGCGATTAGCTTTGAAAACCTATTCACGACCTGCTCAAGTTTTCAATTTTTCACATTCGTCCTTCTGGCATGAGGGGTACGTTATGTACATACTTATACTAAATTCAGAAAATCTTGGGCAACATATAGATACTTTTACAATTATTTCAATGGAATTGCAATCTTTTTTCGATCTCAGTTGAAGAAATGTAACAGTTAAAAATGCACGTAAAAAACACAAGTTAAATAAATTGGAATTTAAACATGTACTGTAGGTACAGTAAATAATTTAAAAGTAGATATTTCATTATGTTGTGTACTTGTACACATGTACATGTGCAGTGCTGTATTATTTTTGGAAGCAGAGCAAAGAAAAACTGATTTCACTCATTGTTGGAAGATCGCCAGCTGAATAAGAAATACCTATAGTATGTACCTACGGTAAAAATAGATTTTATTATTTTGTGCAGGAGACCTAGGTCTTAGGTCAGGCATGATTTCGGTATTGGATAAAATAGTGGTTCACAAGTATAAAACAACGTTTTGCACAGCTTTTTAAAAAAATTAAATTTTCTACAGAATATGTACTTCGCTAACGAGAAACAATATCTTATTCGGAAACAACACAACTTCTGCACCAACTGCAGACGGGCTTGCCAGATTGGGCTATTTATCGGAAATTGGGCTATCTTTTTTTCAAAATTGCGGACAGCAATTTTAGTGTGACAGCCCAATCATAGTTGAGCTATAAATAGCCCAAATCTAATCATGGGCGATTATTTTTTGTACAAATAAATCATATAAATGAATTAGTTTTCTCCCTCTTAACCAGAGTATATCTAATATACTCTGTTCTAAACATACTAATTTAGTCCACAATTTGCGTTCACTTTTTGTTCACTGAGATAATTCCAAAAAGCAAGAAAACCGTGGAATATATTCAGAATTTGAAAGAAGATTGGAATAACCACCTTCTATTGGAGTCCGGTTTTTATCTCCAAATTTTGAACTTGGAAGAATTTTGGACTGAATTGGCTCTGAACGTAGAAAACAATTGGATGAATTAGTTTTCGGGGATTTGGCGTATTTCGTAACACAATTGTTAAATTTGCCAGCACGCTGTAATAGAAAGAACATTTTCTTTCATGAATTGTGTAAAAACAAAATCAAGAAATCGATTAACTACAGCATCGCTCGATACAATAATGCGTTTGCATATTGATGCTTCGGTTAAAAACATTTTTGTTCTTTGTTGTTTTTAAAACTAAAATAAATTGTGATTGAAGTTATCAGAAATGTTTTTCTTATTGCAATTGGATTACTATTTGGGCTACTTTTTCAGCTCCGATTTTGGGTTACAATTTTTTTTGTTAAATTGGGCTAGGCGCAGTAGTGATAAGGCGGCTAACACAAGAATGGTTTTTCGGCACATTAACTAACGGCAAAAAAGTTTTACGTTCATTGTTGGATAGCATCTAAAGCATCATTATTTTGCTTGAAACATTGAACACCGCGAATGAATCAATGTTTTGCTCATCTATTGGATTTTATAACTTACAGAAACTATATCCCAAAATAGCCAATCACGAATCAACTTCCCAACACAATCTTAATATTTTAAAAAGTGTTTTCGATACAAATTAGGTCCGTTTGGGAACTTTTTGGGTTGAAATATGAAATCCGCGAAATTTCTTAGAGTGGGGATGAAATTCTCTTAAATACTGCCCAAACTGCTCAAAACACTAAAACACTTTGTTTTATTTATTAATTAATTAATTTTTTGTAAATTTATTTAAAATTCCCGACATTCAAAAATATTTTTATTATTTTTTTTGCTGTATTTGACAGAATTCATATTTCACCCGCAAGAAATTCTTTTGGCAGAAATTTTCAAAAGAGCGGGAATGAATTTCGCTCTCAGTACGCTCTCTCTCTTGACAGGTTTGACAGGACTTGGACTCAAAAATAGTAGAAATTCGTTGTTTTGGCGAGTATGGAAACAGACCTATTATCTTATTTTGTTTGACAGCTTATTTTTTTGTCTTCTACATATATCTGACTCTTCCTTCATACAAACTTCTTTGTATGTAAATTCAATGCAGTTTGTTATCTTCTCTACTTTACAGAAAAAAATTGTGACCAATTCACAATGCAAAAATTGCAAAAACAGGTTTGTGTCAAGGATAATTCGAAAATTTCGTGCAAATGGGGTGGAAACTATCTCATCTCAGATTTGAAATTTGTATAGGAAATTATCTCATTTGGAAACTCATTTGGCAAATTTTATCGAAATCATCTCATTTGCCCTAATCGAAACATGCTATTAAAATATAAGAAGTAATGAGGTCAGACTACCTGTTTTTTATTTAATTTGGATTTTCTCCTTCATGACTCAATCAATTTGAACCATTTTTTTACATGAAAGCTTTTTAGTTGCCAAAATAATAATATTTTTTTTTTAAATTTAGCCATTTGAAAATCGAATTTTATGCTTGAATTTTTTTTTCTAAAACTGAATTTACAAGTTTTTAATTAAAAAGGCTTAGCATATATTACTTTATCTATGAGAGCAAGTACGTGCGATACAGTCGTGTAATTTATTTTTTTCCCTAATCATCAATAACTCAGCAGCAGATTATTTCACACAAAATTCAAAGGGTAATTTTAAAATAGTTTTATATTTTGTGTAATCATACATAATGCAGTACATAATGATGATAGTTTATGAGGAGAAAAGAATAGTTTAAGGCTCAAAAACCTCCAAAAAAATCTTAAAATTATATATTATTCACCTTATTTTTTTCATTTCCGAATTATCTAACTTTTGATATAATTACATAGAAGAGACTAACGCAAAAAAATTATCAACTAAATTAATTATTAATTTTGTATTTTTTTCACATTGTTCAAATTTTAAATAAAACCACAACAAAACATGCAAAAATAATAAAACATTCAAACAAAAAATCTATCAACAATGTGTTTAATTTTACTTGCGATATATATGTACTAAAGGGCAAGTTTAGGATTCGGAAAAAAAATCGAATTCGAGATAACAATCAGACATGCTACTACGATGATAGAGAATGCGAAAAAAGTGGGTCTCTTCTATCTGTCTGTCTGTCTGGCTACAGCCTAAACCGCTCAACCGATTTTCCTGAAACGGTAACTCCCATAGAACCGTTTTTTTCATTTTTGACTTTCTCTTAAACGACTCAACCAATGACACTGTTTTATTGTGTCATATATGTCATTTTTGCGCAAATAAAACAGTTTCAGAAGATTTCTGGGTGACTCCGGACTCTTTTGTACTTCCAATCGAAAACGACATTAACTTTACTAGTATGAAAGTGAACACTAATCGAGTCAAATAAACCTTTAAGCTGAAGTTAATGTATGCTGATATTTTTCGGATATAATGTTGCTTTTATTTTTCCAATGTTTTTGATGTGCTCCTGTTATCAATATTTCATAAAATTTACTAATAAGTTTTTGTTTTTGTATTATTATAAGTATTTTTCCTTTTGTTAAAATGTATCGATTTATATGTACTTACTCGTAAGCACTAGTACATGAAATTACTAGTACTAACGACGTGAACATCCCTTCTATAAAAGAATGATTGACATCTAGATAAAGGTTAATTGGTGTCGAAGAACGCCCTACGTAATAACATAAAAATCAACATAAATGTCAAATCCATGAAACAACACATTACTCCTACACACGAACCATAGACCAAACATCATGTAAAGGTTAGGTATAAAATCTTTAATATTAGCTTATATTTTCTTATCGCATTTAGTTCGCCACCACACATTTCTTGGAAAATCTTTATGTTTTCTGAACAAACATTACATAATACTACTTGTAGGGATTCTGTACACATACATCCATTTTGATAACTTTGATTTTTCCTTCACTAACTAAAATAACAACAAGAAATTGTTGCGAAAAATGTTTACCCTGGATGTGAAAACTCCTCCTTCGTGAAAAAGTTGTTGAAAAGCACTGTCGTTTTGGTATCCTACTTACCACCATTTGCGCAAAGAATATTCAACTTTTGATACCTACCTATAATCAATTTGCAGGTAGATGCCAGTGTATATAATATAAACACAAGATACATTTGTAACTGATCTTTATATAGGACACGACCCCGATTTTAATGGTACTACTGTTTGAGTGTGTGTGTAGTGTGGTGAGAATGTATTATGTACGTAGGGTGGATTTTAATTGCTTTGACATAAGCTTGCGCATGAAAAGCTTTTGCAATTTTCTTGTTTTTACTTTAATTTGTTTGTATCCATATCTAAAATTGAGGAATATGGATACATATAATATCTATATCCACTTCTACATCCATATATTGTATCCATGTAACATAAAAGGCAAGTGTCCTTTTTGTACCTAAATGAAAATGGGAGACTTTTTCGAAGGTTACATGGTTTTTCAAAGATGGAGAACGCATAAATTGATTTTTAAGTTTTTTTTGTTTGCTTTTTTACTTAAAATTTTTTATGGAAAATTATGTATATGAAAAAAGCTTAAGGAAAAACAATATTTGACGTTGATTAAGCCGACTTGAATTTTGTTCACACTTTTAATTTCACAATCACAAAAAATTTTATGTCTGTAATAAGAGTATGTATATACCTTACAAAAACAGTATTTTGAAAACTAATTTCAGACTAAAAATTAGGGAAAAAACCCACATTATTTTCCCATTTAAACACTGAAAATCAGATGATTTTTATGTTTCCTATTTTATGAGTAGGTAAATGAAACAAATTCTATTCACTTGCTCTATAGGGCCAGTATTGGTATCGGGTCAAAAAAAAATTTAGGTTTTAATCAAAACCAATATTACGATGATGGAGAATCCCAAAAAAGTGGTTTTCGTAATTCCGTCCGTCGGTCTTTGCGTCTGTGCGTCTATACGCCTGTGCGTCCGTCTGTAGGTACACATCTCCACTGCCCAAACGCGTGCACGGATTTTCTTTAAATTTGGTACAGATGATATTCAGTAATTTCGAAAGTTGTTTTTATTTTGTTTTTGAATATCTCGTCTAGAATTAATACCTCCCATATAACGATTTTGAAATATTGGATTTTTCTCGAAAACGGATCTAAAGATTTCGTTTAAGATTTGTATTGTGAATATCTCGTAAACGGTTTGAGCGATTTTGGCTAATACTTGTGCATAGATATTTCATATAACCTTAAACAATCTAATTAAGTTTTCAAAAAAATATGTTTTAATTAAAAACTAAAAAAAAAAAGTTAAAATTGGTTTTATTTTTTTGTTCTTGTAAATAAATATATAACTTAAGCAAAACATAGTTGTTTATTTTTATAAACTTTATATAAGAGGTTTTAGAGTCTATATAGCAACTTTAACCCAAAGAGCAAGTACGTACGTGCGATCCAGTCGTGCATTTTATTTATCAAATATTTATTTCTGGGAATGAGGTAGTTTTATCTTTTTGAGCACATTTTATTTGAAAATACATGGCAGAAGACACCTACTTAGCTATCGTGCAAATACAACAGATAATCGAGTTACGGAGAGCAATTTTCAATCGTCAAAACGATCGATATCGCCATTTTGCAATTTTGAGAGTTAGGGAAATCAAAACCACTGTCAAGACGACATCGTTTGGCGATAATCGAAATACGGAGTGACCCCCAGGACTATCGTTTGGCGATTATCGTTTTAAAAATTGAAAAAAGGTCCCCCAGGCTTAAGATATCTATGTACCAATACAAATTCAAACGAAATATGATAAGGATCTCATAACAAAGATTTTTTTTGAGTTGAAAATTGATTTTTGTATATTATTATTTTCAGTTTGTTATATTTTCATTTTACACTTTTAAAAAAGCCTGCAGCAATATTTATCAAGAACTCAATTTATATTAAGACACCAAATATATGATTTAATGAAGGAGAAAACACTGCTGTTATATGTGTCGATGTCTATGAGAGACTTTTATAGACGTCATGTTTTTATTAATTTATACTGATGCAATGTATACTATTTGAAGTGCTGTAAGAAATTTGTATACATACTAAACCACGGCTGATGGTAGACCGATGAAAGAAACGAAGAGAAATCCACTTCAGCAACTTTATAAAGCACCTGAAAAAATATTGCATCACCAGTTCTTTTAAAGACAGTCTTTCCAGTCCCACTTTCTTTTATTTTCAATATGTCCTTAAATCAAAGCTTTCACAGGTAGACACAATCTATACTGACTTCTCTATAGCTATAAGTGTATTCATAGACGCTGTTCAAGCCGCTTATTTGAAAGACTCGAGCATATCCTGTTCAAATAACATTGGATAAATAGCAGTCTAATATAAACTGGATTTTAAAAACTATGAATGCATTTCCAATGTCCTATTTGAAAAGCTTGAGATGTTTTCATTTCCTTCTTCACTTCCCACTGAAATTAAGAGCTACTAAGTAAGTAGAAAACAATATGTTAAAATTGGGAAAGTGTTATCTGAAGAAAAGAAATATTAAACTTTTCTGGTGCTCCAGATTCTTGGCCCACTCCTGTTTATTGTTTTTATTAATGACTTGCCAAATCTTCGTCACTATTTTAACCATAAAAATTGCAGTGTTGGTAATTTCTTTTTATGTTTTGAATAATTAGATACAAATTTGAAAACAATTCCTTACAAAGATTCGACACACAAAAAGATCTCGGCGTGATCTTTAATTCTAAAATTAGTTTCGGTCCTAATATAAATCATTTAATTTAGAGACCAAAATCCATGATCAATGATCATCATTTGCAATACAAAGTGTTTCGAAGATTATTAAACACTTAAAACTCCTTATTCGAGTCTTGTTTGTCCATTATTGGAATACTGTTGTGTAATATTGAATCCCTAATCCCTATACTCAATCAAGTACACATCCATCGAATAGAAAAAGTTTAAAAAAGATTAACCAAGTGTGCGTTGCGAGAAACCAAATTTAGGCTCACGATGATCGACCCCATTTACTAAGTTTTAGCTACTTATGCCACCCCTCAGCAATATATCATCTGGAAAGCAAAACTTCGACACGACGGATTCCGTAAAAGAATAAGTCAAAGCATTTTTTACTATCGAAGGAGGGGGTCTATCTCCCCCGTCTAGGCAGGAGGGGCTATTTTCCAAAAAAAAAAACAAGCAAATATGAAAACACATTTTTTTTAATTACAACGGCAACGCCTACAATTAAGATCTTTACTTTTTATGAAAGCCAGAATTCTGTTTTTATTTTAATTTTTAAATCAAGGTTTTCGATGAAGTGGTTTTTGAAAAAAATGTTTTAAAAAAAACTTTGAAGTAACATTCAATACTATTTTCTTCAAGTTTATTAAATGAAATATAAAATCTTATTTATAATATTAATCGAAAATTGAAAACTAAATGATTTTATTTTTCATAGTTTTTGAGAAATTTGTCAAATTGGTACTTTTTGTCTGTTTTCGTGATCTAACTTTGAGATTTATACATATACAGGAATCTTTACAAACAGCTTTCTTATATAATAAATTGTACCTGTTTTGCGCGGTCTTATTTGTTGGCTGTCCCTGTAAATTCTTAATCGAACACTGAAAACTATATGTGTTTATGTCTTCTAGCGAATCCGCTACACACGATTTTGGACATACATTTTTAAATTACAGAGTTGTATATTTTTTGGATGCAAATATTAAAAAAAACATCTAAATTTAATTATTAAATAACTTTTATGAGCCTAAGTTTATAATAAAGTATTAATTCCAATTTTTTATGTCATCTGAGATTGATTTCTGCAAATTAATGAGTGTAGTAAATTTATTACCAGCAATTTGATAGTATAACTTTAAAATATGCAGTGACAACTTTGACAAATGCGTTTATAAAAGGAAATGCAGATAATTGTGATTACATTTGAAATTATATGGTCTAAGAGCCTTATTTTCATTAATTGGCTCCCGTGATAAAAAAAAATAATAAAAATTTGGTTTTCTTATATAATTCATGTCCATAACCTTTGAAACTTTGTAGATGTTAGAAAATATCCAAGCAAAAGTTATAAGTACTTAAATTTGACGTATGCGGCAAGTTGAACTTTAAAAAAATGTTGCACCCGCGATAGCTATAAAAATAAATAGCTCATTGTTTTCCGTTGTTTTCTCAAATTTTCTATAGCCTAATTTTCGATTGATAACGTATCTCTCAAAATATGTACAAATAATATTAAAAATGGTTCACAAATAGCAGACAATTGTGATTTTTTGGAACAATCTGAGAGGGAAGGGCCGACTGTGTTGCACCCGCGATGTCACTTTAATGCTTATTGAATTCCTATTGAGACACTTAATTCAAAATTTTGAAATGAGTCAGAGAGAACAAGCAAAAATGTAGGCCTTCAAAGAAAATCTTGATTAAAAATGTTTATTTTCCTATTAGAAATAGGCAGCAAATGTGTGAAAATGTTGCACCCGCGATAATGGAATCGCCCCAAAACTACTTTTTCATTAATTTTGTATTGTTTTTGTATTTAAAACAGCGAGGTACGCATGGGCGACCCCCCCCCTCCCCATACGATGCTGCCACCCTGCAACCCTCCTGCTTGGGGTCACTATTGGATTTGGGTTAGTTGCGAGTTTGGGTGTAAGCAAAGTTTCTTTTGCATTTAAACAATCTATAGATGTAATGAAACTTTGAATTTATTCAATGTCAACAGCTGATTTCTATATAACTTATAACTAGCCAAAGAAAATCTAAAAGATGTTTCTTAATAACAACTACACAGACATCCAACGACGAACTATAAGAAACTCGACAAAAACGAAGCAACATACGATGACTTCATTGACGAAACTGACCTACATTTTAAAACACTTGGCCACGTACTGGGACAAAACTTAATTTATTAAGTGACTTGCACGTGGAATGCAATGTAAATCTACCTCCTAGTGGTACATTTTGGGTAACGCATACGTAACTGCTTATCAAAATTAGAAAAATCTATTAAATACTACTCTTAAAAAACTTAGAATATACGCTCGGAATTAAAAAAAAAGGAATAATACAAACATTTAAGCATTTTTTTTGAAAATTTTGAGCTTAAAATTATTTTCTTCAAAAACTACTTACAGATACTACTAAATTTAAAAACAAAACAAAAGAACAGATTCCTGGCTTTAAAACTTAAAGCCAGGCGTATTAAAATTAATTGTAAGTGTTGCCGTTATCTTTTAATATTTTTATTTTTATTTCCCCTCCTTCCCAAACGGGGGGTAAAATGTACTTGTATTTAGTCCCTCTTCAGGAATCCGTTACTATTTTGCGGCGACAAAGTTATCGTTATCTCCCCAAAACCTCTTGTGGAAACGGACAGGCTCTTAGGCAAATCTGACTGAATCTGAAAGGAACATGAAAAAACAACCAACATATCAAACTCATCTGCCAGTCATTGCATCGAGCCACATGTTAATGTGATCCTGGAAAAAGGTAAAAACTTCCCAGGATAAGTAAAATAAAGAAACACTCTCATAAATAAGATTCGGACCACAGCTGTGCATTTCAAATAGGTGCGCGTATAGCCTGAAATCTCGGAGGGCCGAAACGAGCTGTACTGTAATATCTCTCAGGTCTTTGAATAATGACTTTATCATCCATAGAACTTTTGAAGGGGTTCACCGAAACCCGTAAAGACCCCTAAACTAACGTAATGGAAACAATTAAGAGACTTTATAATTCTATTTGTTAATGAATTCCAAAACCACTTTAAAAGATTCAATAATACAGGTATAAAATCCTCCTCAGATGCTAAGCAATAAATCCACCCTCCTCTAAAAACTCATCATAATTCTCCTGCACCAGACTATTATTGCGGCATATTACTCCAATTCACAAAAAGAAGAAAACAAAAAAAATAAAAATACCAATCCCCTTAACCATCCGCAACCAAAGAGAAAAACCACTACCCCCTTTTAGGTATTTGTTGAGTTCAATTATTAGCATGTTGCATGAGTTTTCTCATATTACAAAACAGGGATGTTTTTCTTGATGACAAAATAAATACCAAGGACACTTTTGAGGTGAGGTGTGTGTGTGGAATCCTTAAGTTCTACATACATAAAATCACTAGGGTGTTGTGGTGGGTGGTAGATTTTGATGTGCACATTTTCGTTTTACAAAATTGAACAAAGCGTCCATGTGGACTGCTGTTTCTGCGGCAAAGGTTTGAGGCGTAACGTCACCAGAGTGATAATGGATTCAAACACTAAAAGGGTTGTTGTTGATGGTACGTCGCGCACCACCATACATATATTATGTAGGTATTAATTGAAGCTTTAAACATTTTATGGATTCCGACAATAGCATTGTCTATCTTTCCATCATAGCCGGCGGCGGGCGGCAGGCGTTCGTCCGTCGTTGTCATTGTCTCGGCAACAACGTGCCTTCGAAGTCTTTAGACAAAAAAAAAAAAAAAAGCGAGTCCATTAAACGAATCACGGTAATCGCTTATAATTATGTAAATGGAATTAATTACAGTGCTTTCTGTATTTCATTTTGGCTTACTAAATGGCCTTAAATATCGAATACCCTAACCCCCATTTTTGAAATCTAGAAGATCGTTAAGGAAAATTTATTATCTTCAAATCAATTTTCTTATCGAGCCATTGAGCGTATGTGAAATTTCAGTCCATTTTCCTTAAATTTACTATAAAAAAAAAGATTAATGGTAACTTTTTTTTCGACAAAAAGCGAAGTGTGATATTCTAAGTTACATTTATTATGTAGGATGTAGCTTTTGGTTAGGTATATCAACTTAACAGCATCTATACTATACATCCTTAGTTCTTATCAAATGGACAATCATAAATCAACCCTTGATGTAACGTGAAAGAAATGTCTCGCTTCACTGGTTTCACGACTGAACACCAATGATAACTAGGTTCAATTTATAATACTGAATAGGAAAAGTTCCTACTCTTGAAGTTGAAAAGTCTGATATAAATTGAAATAACTTGTTTTACGGTTAACTATGTACTAAGACATTCTGTAGCTATCTGATACATTCTCAGAGTATGAGGTTGATTAAGATAAAAATGTAGGTACCAAAATGTACAAACAAGTAAGGCCTACGTTACTTAATTACTTTACCGGAAGGTTTTTAAAAAGTGCTAGGGCCCGGTTTTCAATTGAAAGTCAATTCAGAGAGAGATGATAGCTTGTATAGAATTTTAGCCCCAGTTTACTCGGAAAGTAGATTTTAGTTGAGGACTCATGTGAAAGGATCTAACAAACTCGGAGAATTTAACACAAAACCCATTGACCAGGAGTTAACTACTAGAGTCTTCTCTTGAAACAGTTTTTAACCAGGGCCGTCTTTGGAAGTGGATGGGCCCTTAGGCAAACATTATATTGGGGCCCTTGCATAAAAACAAATAAAATGCACGACTGGGTCGCAGGTCCTTGCTCTTATAGATTAAATTACTGGTAGCCTTTTTAATTAAAAATTTGTAAATTCAGTTTTAGAAAAAAAAATTAAAAAAGCATAAAATTAGATTTTAAAATGACTAAAACAGCTTTTTAAATGAATTTAACCTCAAAACGAAGTATAAGTTTACTCGGAAAGTAGATTTTAGTTGAGGACTCATGTGAAAGGATCTAACAAACTCGGAGAATTTAACACAAAACCCATTGACCAGGAGTTAAATGGTAGAGTCTTCTCTTGAAACAGTTTTTAACCAGGGCCGTCTTTGGAAGTGGATGGGCCCTTAGGCAAACATTATATTGGGGCCCTTGCATAAAAACAAATAAAATGCACGACTGGGTCGCAGGTCCTTGCTCTTATAGATTAAATTACTGGTAGCCTTTTTAATTAAAAATTTGTAAATTCAGTTTTAGAAAAAAAAATTAAAAAAGCATAAAATTAGATTTTAAAATGACTAAAACAGCTTTTTAAATGAATTTAACCTCAAAACGAAGTATGCAATCTGATTTCTTCTATAAAGATACATTCTTAGAAAAAAAAAAATTGAAAATCGTGGGAGTCGTTTAAAAAAAAAATATTTTTTCTGTATAAAATTTCACAAGGACTTTTATAAAAAAAAAATTGGTACGCCATTTTTAAGATATCAACATCTAAAATCAAAATTTTGAGAAAAAACATTGAGTAGTTTTCGAAAAAATGATTTTTCAAAAAAAAAATCAATTTTTTTTTTAAATCCAAAAAATTAATTATAGAATTTTTTTTACTAAATATTATTACGGCAATTTAAAAGCATTCATATAAAATGGATTTAATTGGTTGAGTTATGAAGGAGAAAATTAGAATTAAAAAAAAAAACGATTCTATTGAAAAAAAAGTTTTCATTTTAAGATAGACCTTATCCAAAAAATGACCATAATTTTTTTAATCAAAATCGTAGGAATCGTTTTTGAGAAAAATGAGTTTTTCTAAATCCGGTATGTGACAGGTACCATTATTTTTGGTAAAAAAAAAATCAAAAATGGTCTGGGAATAATCTCCAAAAAACGCCACATTGCAAGTTTGAAGTAAATCGACCCATCCGTTTAGGCTGTGGTCTATGATACATACAGACAGACATACGGACAGACAGACAGAAATACAGACAGACAGAATTGTCGGACCCACTTCTTTCTCATTCTCTATAGTCGTAATGTCATGTTTGCTTGTTATCTCAACTTTTTTTTTTGTACGAATGATAACTTGATATAGTAGAAACCTACAATATTGCAAGTAAAAAACAGCACAGCAGTTTAAGCACCAGTTGGTAATATTTGTTTGTATTCCAAGCCAAAATACCCTTTCCGAAGATTATTAGTGAGCTCGGGTCGAATCAACAATATCTTTAACATTTCGTTTTCAGGATAGGTTATATCAAGGTGATATCAAAATTATGGTAAACTGGGGTACATTCGTCAATTTTTATTTCATTAGTCTATGATTTAGTTGCTTATACTATAAACACATTTTTTTGTTGGCTTAACAGGTTGTTTCAATATATTAGATAGTGATCCGGTCCGAGGCAGTTTCGGCACTCAATGGGAAACATTAAGCATTGGAAAAAACTTTAAAGAATATATGAAAAAATTGTTAAAAACGTATTTATATTTCCTTAAAACTACAATTTGAACAAAACTGATGTCCTCTATATGAGGATAACTTTCAAAGGCGAGGCAGGTCCAATTTTGAGGAATTGTGGCAAAATCGAAAAATTTAATTAAAATATGCATTGGTTTGATGTTAAACTAAGTCAGTTCCGTCAAAAATAATTGGAGCTATAGCTAAATTTGATTCTGCCACAATCCACATACAATCAATGTATTTTTAAATAGCATATCTCATTTTAAAAACCTCTTTTTAAAATTGGACCTGCCTCCCTTTTGCTGCAAGGTCACCAATTGCCTTTTTCATTGATTTTTCTTTTATAAACAGTAAGTAGGTACCCGTAATAATGAAAATAATTTAAGCTTTTGAAAACCCGGGGTAAATTCGGCACCTGCTGGATGTGCCCCCCTCAATATTTAAAATCTACCCCGACTTCTCAAAATACCATTTTTTTTGCACAAATCTTAATAAACAATTCAAAATAGGATTTTAATTATTTAAATTCCACTTCCTTACTTGATGAACTAAAATATTAGTGAAACCTGGATTTGCTAAAATTAATTTTTCAGAGCGCATTCAACCAAAAATGGCTTTGACGAATGTGCCCGGTGATGAATGTACCCAAGTTTACCATACAGGAATATTGTTATTTGGGAAAATTTTACGCTTTTTCAAATAACAGTGAAGATCTATTTATTATTAATAAATTATAATATTTTCTTCAATCTGAACATTTTTCAACTTCTCTCAAAACTAAAAGGAATCGAATAATTTTTTTGAGTTAAAACAGGGGTGAATTTTGGCTAGAGGTAATTAAAAAGTATAAGATGATGATGACTGAAAAACGGGGATGATTAATTTTTTAGTTTAAAATCATCAAAAAATGATTTTTGGAAACTCCGCTGCCCTTCTCCCTATCTATTGAGCACTAATATTATAGTGAAGTAACTATATCAAATTATATCGGCAGCAATTCAAAAAACTCCGATAATTTTTTTTTCAAATGTTAGTAGGTATTCCAATATAATGTTAAACTTAGCTTTGACGTAAAAATTTTTTTTTTGAAAAAGTGCTTCATCCTTGGATAAATATCTGAATTCGGTTTTCAACTTCTAAGGCATCTTCAAATCAATACACACATTTTAGAAGCTACAGTATAGGTTTCAGCTGCTAAATTTTAATATCACAATGAAATGAATATTTTAGTTTAGAAAATATTTTTATAAGTTCACCCTTATTCACCCTACTGGAAGTCTAAATTTTTAGAAATCCCGAATATCTAAATTTTTAAATTAAATTTTCTCTGATATTATATTTTTGTACCCCTAAAAAGCGCCTTTCAAATAAAGGCAACCAACGAATAAGTGAATAAACGAACAAATGAGATTTAATACATTTCTAATATATTAACTAGAAACTTAAACGCGTGGCAACCCTATGCTTTGACAGGATACTTTTTGCTGGGCAACCCATGTGAGAACTATTTCTTTAGGCACTACGATAATATTGACCTCAACACTCAACTGGTATAGTGATGAAGGTAGTTCGTCCTATGACGGTATTTCAGACTACCTAATACGAGTCACTAATATTTATCAAAAGATTTTTGGCCCTTAAATGATATTTTGTATAGGTAATTGAAACATTGAAGACAACTATTGGTAGGTAAATTCTTAAAAGAAAAAACAAATTTCATTTCTTTTCGTAATTCATTTCAAATCACCTTGGTAACTGTTACCAAGTTGACTATTCAACTTCATAGCGCTAAATTAACTTGGAGATATTTTCTCATTTGAATAGACGGATGATGCTGAACGCACCCTCTAAAGTCCCCTCTGTTCATCCCCATAATATCATCTAATAGAACGTTTAAGGACAGCGTTAATGTAATGCCCTTGATTTTTATCTTGAGTCAGCACAAATGAATTTCAATTCCTGAAATTAAATCGAATGAGAAGAGATATGCTTTTGACTTTGGTTGCGTTGCGAAGGGCGACTTACCATCATCATCGTGCGCCTTCGTGCGTCTTTCGGTCGGACGATGAGGCTTTTCACAGCGCTTATCAGAATTTCTATGGAATCTAAATGAGATCCTTAAACTTTTTGGGAAAAGGGGAGGATAGCCTGGTCCTGCCTACCTTTGTTGGATGGTAAAAAAGTTATGATGTATTTATTACTATAAGGACTTCTTTATGTTCCATAACAAGTGTATTGTTAATAATGAAAAGGGGTTTAATAAGTATATCGTACCTTTCATAGATATAGGTAATATTTTGATTGTGAAGATGATATCACGATGAGAACATAAAAAAGGTAGATTTGAAAAAAAATCTTCTGAATTTATTGATGTTAGGTACTAATGGAAATGTAATTTGAAATTTTTCGAAAGAATATTAAAGTTTCTTTTACACAGTGAGTTAGTTAATTTACCAAAAAAATGTAAGCAGTTAAATTCAGTTTTCTGCCCTTATTTGGACAAGGACAAGGAATGGGTTAACAAGTGATTAATTCTACGTAATTTTAAAGGAAAATCTACAATCAAACCAGATTTAGTTTAGTTTAGTTTCGTTTGGTCCAAGATCTGCGACGCAATTGGCAATCATTTAAGTACACGATACAGTTATTGTACCAATGTATCTTACAAAAGTTGAATCGTTATTTGTATCGTGTGTGTGCGATCTCATTATTTTCAGTTTTCTCGAAAACTAAAAGACTTTTTCACATCTGGTTAAATTCAGAATTGATAGGAACATTAAAAAATTTAAACCAAAAAGATTACGCAATTATGTAGAATTTTTATAATAGTTTAAACCGAAAAATACATGCCCAGACTAAAAAGCACCTTCGGAACGCCAATATTCCTTTGACCGGCATACAGCCAGGAGGACCTTATAAAAAAAGCCAAGTGAGCAAAAAGTGAAAGAATCTGAAATAATACTTTGTTTAGTTTTTGCTGCTGAGCACAATATTCCATTAACAACTTTGATCAACCGACTCTACTTCTTAGAAAAATATTCATCGAATCGGGGACAGCGAAGCACTAAGCAATTTCTATTGTAAAAAATGTAACTTGAAAATTTGGTTTTCGTAAATTAACTTCTATTTTAAGAAAACAAGTATTTAGTATTATAATTGACGAATCCACAAGTATTGATTCTAAAAGGAATCTAGCTGTTGTTGTGTTAAAGAATTTTAGATAAATGAAAGTTTTTGGTCATAAATTGAAGTTCCTGAGGCGAAATCAAAAACAATATTCGAGAAAATTGTAGATTTTTTAAATATAAAATGAGTCTGTTTCGAGCTGATCGGAACAGAAAAGTACAACTTTTTGGTGTTTAATGAGAAAATTTCTGTTCCGAGCAGCCCTATTTCGTTGTCTGAAACAGTTTAGAACAGTTCAGTACAGGATTTTCTGTTCTAACTTTTTAGTCAGGACAGATTTGTGAAAACTGTCACAATCAGCTGTTGTGTAGTATTTTGGTTCAAATATTTCGTTGTGAATATAAACCGACTGAGTTTGTTGAATGTTTTACATAAATTAAAATGGAAACAGTGGAGTTAAGCTCGGATGTTGGACAAACAGTTGTTATCCAATGTTCTCCTAACACATGGCTGAATTTGAAAAATAGTAAGTAGGTAATTCAATTATTCAATGGTTATGTTTCTTAGGAGTTTGTCATTTGTTTTGTATTTTCAGATGAAGATTTTCGCTCATAAATCTTTGAGAGATCTTTTGCTATTAAAACAGGAGGGGAAAAAGAAGTTTTTTGTGTCTATAAAACAGGTGCAGGATGATAAGCAGAAGGCAATATGGCTGGATAAAGATTGCCTTATGCTTATCTCAATTAACAAAGAAGTCTATCCTAACTTGGGAAATAATGTTGCCCTAAAAACGAAGAAAACAATGTAGGAACATATTTCGGAGCAAAAAATGAGGTTGCATGACACACATTTTACTCTCTACCAAACAGAAAGAAATTGGAAGAGCCTAGAGAGGGCCTTCAAAAACAAACTTAAACATAATGGTAAGACATAAAGGGATCGAATGTCGTGCCTTTCTGAGAATTAAGATTTATTTAACTTTTTGTTTAACTATAAAATATTTATACACTTATTCCATATTGTTCCGTTTTATTTTTGAGAAGCATAATCGACAGTGCAATTTTCAGGAACGATGTACTTGCTGAATTCGACGACGTTGAAGGTAATTTATAGAGCGGAAGGCGCCTATATTATATTCTCACCCATCGACACAAAAATCCTTGATTATAGCTACGAGTGAAAATGTTGTTCTGGAAGGTGCTGAAAAATCTATTACAAATAACGAAGAAGTTTTAGAGGAACTTCTGCCGAAGGAAGAAAAAAAGCAAACACTGTGGCAGCGAACTCATCAAGTGGAGGGAAGAGTTTGCCAAGAAAATCGTTACAAGTGCGATCTCCAAAAAAGTAAATTAAAAGCATATAAGGAACTAACTGATGAAATTAAAAAATGCAGAGAACAGCAAAAGCTAATTTCAAAGCTTTTGGAATCGAAAAATTGAGCATAGTTAATAAAAACAAATGTAATTTATTTTTTAGTGTTACTTAAAATACGAAAATACTTCTCCACAAAGTGTATTTCTGTGGCTGAATCCCTGTTCCTGTTCGGGTACGTTATCTGATATATTTCCCTCGATTGTGCTTTCATCGGTTTCGAATGTAAGTTCATCATCACTGCATAGCTGTTGTATAGTACTGTGAAAGCTCGAATTAAGTGGCACAATTTTTCCATTCCTCTAACTTACAGTAGTAGTGCTGCCGAAACCGCTGATATCTGATACGGAAATGAGTTATGAATTCCTTTTCCATATATGACGGAATCACTTCTCAAATAAATTAAGTTACGCAGTTTCTTTTGCCCTTAGCCAAAGAAAAGGTTGAGACTTCCACCAGTGTTTGATCGAAAGAATTGAAGGTGGAAGAATTTGAGAAATCACTTTCTTCATCCAAATCGTTAAGCTCTTCCTAAATTGCCATTTCAATTGCTTCGGACTCCATAATCTTAAAGATTTTTGTTTAATAACAAATTTATACTTTCAAGGAATCAAAAAAGTTTTTTTTTTCACAACTGGGTCTTGACATCTGACAACTGACGTCTGATCTCAGCTGCCTGACATTTCTGATCTGTTCTGTCTAGTTCGGTTCTGCCTTTTTTTTATTAAACACAGATAAGCTATAACGAAATACTATTCGAACAAAATTTAATTGCATTGTTTGTGTTTGTGATCAGATGTATTTGTCATTATTATCACATTGTGGCAAGTAATGCACTACGATTTACACCTGACGAAATTGAAATTATTGTCGTGAAAGTTACGCAGATTTCAATTGAAGTGAAAACGGTAGAGCGTCTTAAAAGAATTTAAAGAATTTTGCAATATAAAACCACACAAAATAGTTCCATCACAATTATCTCTTCATGCCGTCATTAAAAATAGAATATTCAGATTTAAATGAAGAAGAAAAATCTCAACTGATAGCTGAAATGTTCTTATAAAATCATGCTAGGAAATATTAAAACATTTTGATTTTTGTAATGATGGTGAAGTTTTTAAACTTCAAAAACAAAACTTTAGTTCCCTTGGACCTCTGTCTAAATATTTTTCTAATGTTTCTACAGAATGGACTTGACCTTTAATATCGATCTCTTCGAAATTTATTTATTGGCTTGCACAAAAGACCTTCTCAAAAGAAGCAAATGTGTTTATTTTGAAGTTGACAAAGACTGCGCCCAATTACATAATTATAATATGTACACAAATTGAATACTTTCCTCGTAAATTTAATACTCACATACCTAAAACTATTCTTATAGTCTAAAACAAGGATTCTTATAATTGTTTTAACTTTTTTATTTTAAATGATGTTAAGATGTTAAGTTTTTTTTATTTATTTTTTATATGATTCAGTACAAACATTCATGTATCTTTACTGTTTTTAAAATGTTTATTTTAAGTTATGATGGAATAAAAACTTAAAAAAAAATAAATTATTTTCTTTTTCTTTACTATGCAGAAATATATGAACATTTTATGAGGGCCAAAAAAAAGAAGAAAAAATTAGTTTTGCTGCAAAAAAAATGGTTTCAGTGTCTTGGGACACTGTTTGTGGCTTTTAAAGACATGTTAGAAGATAATTTACTCACAAAACCTGCTCCACCAAGAACAGCTAAGTAAAGAAGAATCAGCTGAGTTTAAATTTGTATGTGAATAAGGCCTACTGGGGGTGATAGCTATCACGATAAAAAGCTATTTACTTAACAGAAAAAGGTGATCTTGAATTGTTGGCAATTTTCTCTAGTTAATGGTTAATTGTGTAAGTATTTGTTTTTTTTTCGTGAGATAAGTCGGAAAGGAGATGCATATTGTCAAAAAACTGCTTTTCGGCGATATTTTTCCAACAGGGGGGACAAGACAAGATAGAATATATATATGCTGGGACTCCGACCTCCTGGATAGTCGTCCATCGTTTATTTTTAATAAAAATCATAGTTTAGTTATTTCTATTTATTCGAATACACAATTTTCGATGATAAAAGTTGATTATAGCATTTTAAAGTTTCAATTCATCTATTGGAAAAAAACTGTCTTCTCTTAATTGGCAAAACTCAAAACATTTGGTAGGTACCTGTACTGTATGTAATGTTAGAAAATGTAGGAAGTTAAGTTCAATTTTAGCTATTAAGTTACACTACACGCAGAGTAAAACAATTGCTTGACTTTATTTAACTTTTCCAAACATAAAACAAACCACAAGCCAAGCCTCTCATATTATTTCTCAAAAGATCGTTTTGTGGAAACCATCAAGTTTCTATTCACATAATAATTTGCCTCATCCTCCATTTTAAATTCCTAGACTTTGCTGATGTATATTTCTTTCATCCAAATCAAATCTCATTTTGTTTAAACTTCAAATACATATAGAGAATCCTTGGAGCTGCAAGTAAGCTTATAACTCGAATAAATGCGATAAAACCTTCCTCTGGTATCCAAGCATCCATCCACACATCCGGTTTGTTTTAAAACGATGAGAGAGAGAAAAAAAAAAAACAATAGAAAAAACTTTTCTGTGGAGCTGTTGTTTAGTTGGGTCTTTAATTTAGCAAAATCAAAATGGCTGCTTCCTTCAATATGGCAACGTTAACATTTTCATGGAATGCTCCCAAAATCAGTGCAAGCAGGCAGAAATCCTCGCCCCAAAAATCAGAAATCCCAGCTGGAGGAAGCGAAATAGCAGCATACCAAAGCTATAGTAAATATTTAGGGCTCCACCTATAGCACGCCTCAGATTGGCCGGGCATTCAACCCCCATCATACCAATACGTGCGTCCAATGAATAGATACAGTTACAATTCTATCCCGGGCTATGTATAAGAATTTTATTTTATGGGAGAAGTGCAAAGCTTTTTATACACCCTGTGTGCGCAGGATTCCGGAACAAAGCATGCTTTTCACCACACCAATAGTCCTTGTGAAGAATGAATTTTTTCCTACGATGTATCCTTGCTGATAGTGTTGATTTTTTTCTTGGTGTAAGCTTAACTGCTGGTACAGTTGTTCTCTCCGTTGAGGCTTCTATGTACGGACTTTACCTAGTCCTTCGATTCTAGCCATCCAGTGTGGTGCACTCTGTTCGAATATTAGGCAATTCCGCTCATATCCTTGAAAAACAAGCATTTCAAGGGAGTTGGAGTGAAACGCAACATCCTTTATTGAGCCCCGTGCAGTGATATATGAGTAGGTATCGCAGAATTGTTCCGAAAACGTGTACATAGATAGAAATAATGTTGTTACAGTTGTAGATACCTGTGCTTTCTGTCGTGCCGTGATTAGTCCTGGCTGAATGAGTGAGTGTGTCGTCCTGGAACTGTTGTCGTGTAATGTAACTTCTTTTTTTGTGTGCCAAAACCTACGCAAAAAAACCGGGTTATTGTAAATTAGTGAGATTGTACTCTTCGTATGTGTTCCTTTGGGGCTTTGTGATGTGTATATAAATTAATAAACAATACATAATATACAACAATATTTTTTTTATTCTTCGTATGGCTAATGGAAAATGCAACATCGTTGATAGCTCTCAGACAGAGTTCGACTAGAACAAGGAACTAAACTCTGTCTGCATGGAGTTAGCGGTGGATAATTTTGTTAAATTTGTACAAATATTTAATTTTTATTTGATTTATTTAATTTTTTAAGTGATTTGCTTAAGTTTTGCTTTTTCTATTTTTAATTTTCTTTCAACAACTAAAATAAAGAAAAAACAACGGAAATTTTTGACTTTTTGAAAGTGAAATCTAAAAGAAACTGTAATTAACTTGATTGAGAAATTTTTAAACAAAATTTGATATCAAGCTTTTTTCGGTGATAAAAATATAATTTTTATTTCATATAAGTTTTTAGATTACACAAAAATGACTTGTCGTTGAAGTTACTGTTTTTGTGATAGTGAAAAGTGAAAAAAAAATGGATAACAAATTGAACGGAAAATTAACACAAGTTCCCGATTTTTCTTAGACAAAAATTAAGAAAAGCATGAACCTTTGGATTACAATTTTGTGAAACATCTTCATCTCCCTTAATATTTGGAATTACAATTTTTGGATAAAACTTATCATGGTAAAAAAAATAATTTTAAACTATTATAAAGAAAATTATTCAAGCTTTGATTTATAAAAAAAAAACTGGAAATAAAACAAGGACTTAATAAGTTCTTTATACTTTCTTTTGTGAGTCAGAACTTTGCCTTGTTATAGTTACGCAATGCTTGCGTAATGGTGATATGAGTGATGGCATAAGGGCACAGGATGCCTTATGTAATATCTACTGTTTAAATTACCGAATACAGTGGGTTTGGATGTTACTTAATTCGTGAATGTGCAAAATCAAGACCGATCAGTACTCAAATTCACACTCAACAAATTGGAATATGTATTTCTTCTTTTTCTGATTGGAAACTATAAAGTAAGGTTCACATTTTAAAAGTTTTCAGCATATTTTTATTTTATTCCCAAGATAACAAAAAACACCGAAATATTTTTCAAAAAACCTACTATACCTAACTTCAAAAAACCTTAATTTGCAGAAATTCATGCTATTGACGTGAGGGGGTGTAAGAAATCAAGACAGAATTGATCTATGATTTTGGTAAAGCTTTTATGCTGTGTAGTTTGTATCTGCTACATAACAATTAGTAATTAATTGAGTATTTTCTTTTTCTAGAGAATTTTAGTCAATACATTTTAACATTATTTTGAGCTCTATGCTATACGAAATATTTGTTTAAAATTTCTGTATGAATGAAAACTCTAATTTCAAAATGCTTATAATAATTGAAAATTTGTTATAACCTTCGTTGAATATTAAATTGGAGTTTTAAATTTATGGATAGGGCATTTCTCAAATATCGTAGGTTATAAATCGCAAAAAGTAAAATTCATATTTGACTGTTTATTTAATTGTATTCATTTTAAGCTTTACTTTTTTCAATGGAAGTTTATTTTATTTTACATTATTTAATTTCTGTGTATTTTTTAATTATTCAGGTGAAATACGATTTTATATACATCTTCTTGTGTATGTAGAGGTACATGTGTAAAATTCTGTATTCTAAAAAAAACTAATACTACCTCCCGGACATCATAAAGCTTTACGGATCCTAAAATCCTTTCGAAATTAGACTAAGGGGGGTAGTTCTATAGTTTTTTTTATACATACATGATCAAAAAAGTATTGATTTACTGAAAAAGAAAGAAATCAATCGTTGTAAATGAAATTGTTTCGTTCTAACTTATACATTTGTTTTCTTTGGTGCTTTGCGCATGATTGACTACTTCATCCAGCAAAAAGAACAAGAATGTTCGAAATCTAGTAGTGTTTGTGTGGTGAAAAGCTTTGTAGTAACTTGTGTATGTACCTAAAAGCTTAACATTAACTTTATCAAGAAACTCTGCGGTCAATCGTCAATGATCTAAGTATACTATCGACCACTAGTAGTTATCTAGTGTAGATACAATTTTAGA
Organism: Meliscaeva auricollis; assembly: GCA_948107695.1. Taxonomy (NCBI): domain Eukaryota; kingdom Metazoa; phylum Arthropoda; class Insecta; order Diptera; family Syrphidae; genus Meliscaeva; species Meliscaeva auricollis. The sequence goes on from OX403618.1 coordinate 28,544,470, forward strand.
AAATTTTTGGAAGATGATAGAAAAATTATGAATAACGATTTAAGTGTTATCTTTATTTGCAGCGTGTTCTTACTCGTCGACAATTTTTCTAGTAAATGGTTTTTGTTACAGAATAATTCATTGGAAAACTTATACACTTAATTGACGAGAAAAAATTGCTACCAACGAAACTAAAGCCTTATTATGATTTTTTTAATGAAATAATAAGCTAGTTCAAAAAACCGATAGATGACGCTCCTATCTACATTACAATGGCGCTCTTAGTTTTTGTAGGTTATCTCAATTATGAAAGAATTTCGATTTCATAGTTGTTTGTTACAATCTAGTAATTAACGATATATTTGGTATTTATTAATAATATTTTTTATGTTTTTCAAACCCCTTTACCTACACCTACACATTAGATTCAATAAAGGCTGCGAAAATATAGGATAGAATAGTTCTTTCGGCATCGTGGGGTTTGAATGAAAAGAAAATCGTTGTTTCTAAAAAAGTCGTCTAACTTAACGCGAGCTAACCTTTTCTCGAAGATTTTCTGTGGTAAATATTCAGGCTTAATGGAAATTCTAAAATTTCAATTTATTGAATTCGATAACAAGAAATCCTATTTTAAACCACTTTATACGAGTTTCTACTGTAAGTCTAATATATCGGGATTTTCTCTGCCACATAAAGCAATATTATAACATTTTGAAAAATATGTTAACATCCACAACAATCCATACTATTGTGATCTCAGTGGTTGCCAAAAAATTCACACGAGTACCAAAAGGAAATAGACTGAATCCACGATTCTAAGAAAAATATAAGAGGTATTTTTCTGGTCCGCAGATTTTTTATAGTGATGGATATATTCCTAATTCTGAGTTCATACAATTTATGTAGTTGTTAGCTAATTTTTACAAAATGCTATATTGACGCATGTGGCAGAAAAAATCCCGTTATATTAGACTTATAGTAGAAACTCCTCTTAAGTGGTTTAAAATAGGTTTTCTTGTTATCGAATTCAATAAATTGAAATTTTAGAATTTCTATTAAGCCTTCTGTAAAAAACATTGAAAACTCTTCTAATGTGGTTAAAAACAGGTCCATCATGGTCTGCTGAATTTGAATACCTATAACAAAATGTCTTCGAGAAAAAAATAGCCCAAAGGGGCCAGTTATAGCGATTAGGAAAACGAATCATTTTCTTGATACAAAATTAATTTTTCGTGTCAGGAATAAACAAAAATTGTCGTATTTATGTTTAAAAAAATAAAAACAAACAAAAACTCCATTAGAAAGAATATTGATTTATGATTTAGAACACATTCTTTGGTGTGTATGTATGATCCAATACTTAACATTACATGAGAAGATGAAGACCTTTGTTTAGTTGTTGATATAAAGCAATGATCAATAACATCACATTTTTCTTTCAACAATTCACTCTTTTCTGATCGTCTTTTCTTTGATGAAAGTTTTTCCATTAAAAACTTGCAGTTGTTCGGGAACCCGCAAATTAACATCTTTAAAGTACTTCTGACTATTAGGATATGCAGAAGGATCGTACACTTTTTCCTCAGCATGCTGCCATGGAATTTATTCGTAGTTCTTCTTCTATCCGAGCTTTTTTGTTATTTTTAAAACAAACTACAGGGATTCTGTTTGTTCTTCCTTGTATTGTTCTAACAGTTTTCTTTCTAGTGTTGGCAGCGTTATTGAATAGTCTTTCACTGTTTACAGAAACTTATTCAAACTAAACTGGCAATCATCATTTAAATACTTCGATGTGAGCATACATTTCTTCAATTGCTTTAAAAAATTCGCCTAATTGAGGAAAACAAAATACTTCCAAATATTGATGCAAATCGCGATAGTAGAATTTATTTTTTTTTCGCACTTTGAAAAGAAAGTCAAAGAACTTCCGTTTTTTTACAAAGATTTATATATGTAGGTACAGTTAAAAATTACTTTGTGGTAATATAGGCTTAACTACAACGGCCACTTTTTATAAAAATTGCAAGAGTGAACATTTTCAAAATCATTTTTCTGACTATATTAAATTCGGAAAATTTGCCAAAAACCTTAGATTTTTATATTCTCAGATAAATTGGGTTCTTTTTTTCGAAAAAAATGGACCTACTACCAAAAAAAAAAAATATGTATTTTACTTTTGTACTTTAGCAAGAAGTGGCCGTTGTAGTTAAGTCTTAAGGATTTCAGTTTTTATTTTAGAAGTGACTGAATAAACGAAATTTTTCGTTGGTGTCCAACTAGAAAAGCAAAAACAACATTTTTCGTTTACGATTTCGTTGTAGATTTTTGTATAGGAATTTTCGTTTCGCTTTAGCAGCGTACTGGGCTTAATGTAAAAAAAGAAATTTTGAAACTAACCCCAGCATTTCCAGTATTGGATCGGAGGCGGCAAAAACAGGATTGGCTGGTAATGAAGAAAACGCTATCAACGCTGAGGGAATCACAACATCGTCCACTCGGCCAAAACTACAGTATGGATAGTTTAGCTTCGAAGCAGCCAAGGACTTTGTCTACCTGGGATCCACTATAAACTCAAACAATGACATCAGTTCAGAGATCAAACGGAGAATTACTCTTGCCAATCGCAGTTCCTTTGAGTTCAGAAGAACCAAGAAAAATCTTCACAAGACCTTAACTATCCCAGTCCTGCTGTATGGGCCAGAATAGTAGGAGCAGGGCGTTAAAAGATTCGGATGAAAATTAGCTTGGCTGGTTTAAGAGAAAGATTCTTCGAGTGATTTTTGGTACTGCTATTGTGTGCATCGAAGGAGTACATATTGATAGAGAAGAAGGTACAACAACGAGCTTTTCACCTAGTCATGAAGCTAGGAGACGTGAAGTGTATAGTCATCAACGCACCAGCCCAACGAGTCTTCGAATACAACAATGATGGTGTACGCAACAGAGGAATACGGTGGCGCACAATAGTGACGAAGGAAACAAACTTGGCGTGTGGAGGCGTCTAGCTAGGGACAATGGGCCATATTCATAGATGTTGTCTAAGCCGTTACTAAGGAAGACTCGGGTTTATCCAATGTAATTTGCATAGGAAAAACCCGAGTCTTTCTTAGTAACGGCTTAGACAACATCTATGAATACGGCCAAATGTGCTTACTGGATTACTTTATGCCATAACTTTTTCCTGTCTATTAATTACTGCAACTAAAGACACATTTCACAAAAAACCTATGGAGCTATTTTTCAAAAGAATTGCGAAGCAAATCAAACCCTCTTCAACAATGAATGAAACAGTTCGAACTGCAGCAAAAAAATATTGCTTTTGTAAGCCACCGAATTTGGCAAAGATTTTTAAAGCTTTAATTACCTTTATATTTTAGTTTAAGTGATGTGCAGTGAATGATCCTTTAATTTTTAGTATAAGTTTTAAGTAAAATATAGCTGTGTATGTACCTAATTAATGTTTCTTTTATGTTTAGTGGATGAAGTTTGTTATTACCTAATAGAAAAAAAAACTAAGTCAATTTCGGTTTTATATTAAATTTATTTATTTCTTATTGTGTGATCATAAAGCGGTTGCGACAACTGTGTGTCAATTGTGTTGTGGTTGGTGCGTGTTTGTGCACCTTGCTGATAAAAACAGCAGCATAATACAGGGTGCCCACATTCACCCCCGCAGACGAACACCATGGATTCCTGAGATTATTTTAAATCTAAAATCTTAAGAGGAAATTTTATCGTTTTCGAGTTATAACGGTTTTTATGATTTTGGCTCATTTTTCCGTTAAGTGGCCTTATTTTTGCCAAACGACGTCCGATTTTTTTTTTTTTTTTTTTTTTTTGTGCGAATAAACGATTTTATCGCAATTTTTTATGAAACTCATTTTTAAGGGTTTTTTTAAGTCGTTTTCTCACTTTGATATCATTTTATTAAAACAAAAACACACAAGTGAGCAGAAATTTTTATGGCTTAAGAAAGCCCAGTTCACTTTCTTAAGGCAACATACTTTTTATCAAATACAAAAGAACAAAATTCTAAATTAACGTTAAAAAAAAAAAACAAACTGAGTGAAACTAATTTTTAAGTGTCCGACAATTCTGTCTGTATAAATGTATGTTGTGTCGGTATAACAAGCTACGGCCTAAGCCGCTGGAACGATTTTCTTAAAACTTGGTAGTTAAATGTTTTGAGTGGGTCTTCAGCGGGGATATATAATTTTTTTTATGTACCAAAATTAACGATATCTACCATATTATAAAAATAGAAAAGCTTAAAATTTTTATGTGCACTACAACCATAAAGGTCGTACATCTTAACTTTTTTTCTTTTTTCTGATATTCTCGTAAACTACTCAACAGACTTCGATGACAATTTTTACACAAAGAGGTTGATAGCAATTTTCAAATTATTTTATTACAAATTTTTTAAAATTTTTTTCAAAAATTATCGAAAACGGGTAAACGATTTTTTTTTTTTAAATGTCCAATAATATTTTCTTGAATATGACATACCAACTTTTTTTTTTACATGGTTTGAGAATTTATATATAAATCAAAAAAAATATTTTTTCCTTAAAAATGCTCTACAGATTTTCAAAATTTTCAAAATTGTTCATCTAAAAATTAACCGTTCTCAACACTTATTTTGGAGCTCAAAACAATTTAAGAAATTATTTAATTAATTTTAGTAATGAATTTTTTGTTTTTGGAACATTTTTTTGACGGGTAATTCAAGGCACATGTTTGGCCTCGCATCTATGAAGTGCAAAAGAGAAAGATAATAAAACAGTCATACATGCGGGCGTGTAATACCCGTCTTATAAAATTATTTATTTTTAAAAATTTATGTAAGAAGCTTTAGCATCCACAGCAACTTTGACCCTAAGTGCAAGTACGTGCGACCCAGTCGTGCATTATAATATTTTAATTAGATACAGTCGACTCCTCTTTACTGCACTCCGCTTAACTAAAAAAAATCGGACAACGGCCTTGTCTCTGATAAAGCCTCGATTCCTGATCGATCACCGAAATCAAGCATCATTGAGCGCCGCCGCCGTTGGTAGAAAGATGGAGGACCATCAAATACCAACTGCGTGCTGTTGTCATGTGTTCTTTCTGTTGTTGTTCTTTCTATGATTTGTCTATCTATGTTGTTTTAATGTCTTGTGTTGTATCAGCCAATGGTCGTAGTTACCAGTGCTGTAGTGTTTCTAGTCCGTAAGATTTATCTTCGGAATAGATTTGATGTAAATGTAAAAGAAAATTAAAAAATCGGTTAACCGAAACAAGAAATTTATTGCGAGGTTTTTTTCAACAGTTTCCATACCTATTCAGCTCCGCATAAATGCAAAAATCACTAAACATTAAAAAAAAAATCACCAAATTTTCAATTGAACACATATTTTGAATTTGAAATGTCAAAATGTTTCTTATTTCTTCAGTCTAGAACTTTTTTTTATAAAACTCCGCTTATGTGAAACTAGTTTCAGTTATCCGAAGTTCGTTTAAATGAGGACTCCGCTTAACTTAAACGAATTTTCTGCAATTTTAGTGTTACAGTTAAACGGAGTCGACTGTACTACTCAATTTTTCATTGTTTATTTAATGAGAATAGAAAAATAGCTATTAATTTTAAATAAAAGAATTTAATTAGGTAAAAATAATGTTTTTTTCAACACAAAATTTGTAAGGTGTTCAGGAACATGTTCATGTTTGCATTGCAGGGAAAAGCAATTTTTCCTTTTTTTTTCATTAACTGCATTTACTTAAAATTCAAAAAGAACTGGATACTGCTTAAGTAAACATTATTTTTAGACCTTACAAAAAAAAGTGAAAAAATTATTTAGCCACTATGGGTCTCACGGCCTGAAATATTGATCACATTTCAATTTAAACATTATTTATTCATATAATATAATATTCATTCCCGTACCTACTTTAGATTTTATTGTATAGTTTTTGCGAATAGTTTTAAAAAATAATTTCTAACGTTTGATATTCTTTGAAATGTAATCATCTTATCTCAAATAAACACTTGTCCCATTCCAGGAAACGCACATCATTTAACCCCAGAAGAAACAAATCCCCAAATAAAAATGGATTTCAGTTAAACAATATAATCATCATAAACTGCAAATCCTTATAAATTGCTAAAAGGTGGTGCTATTAAAGAGCATTTAATCGGTAAAAGGTGTTTATCAACCCAACGAAAACGACGAATACGACAGTATTAAAGCCTGCAAAGCTGTCAAATTTACAAAACGAGATTGCAAAGGACCCCATGCCGCCAAAAGTCTGTGCATTATCCCCTCTTAAAACGTTATCATCGAAAAGCATTGCAAACAAAATTGTACACCAGTAATCAGTGGAAACCAGCCCCCTAACATAACATCTCGGAATTTTGGAGAGGAGGAAACACATCATCGTCCTCCAAGTCCAGTATCACTTTCATCGTAATTTGTAACTTCCATAGATAGACACGCCAACTTATCGGCAACAAAATGAAGGGATTACAAACATTCAAAGAGAAGGCATCCGGAGTTTTCGGAGGGTAAGTCTGACTGAAGCATATCAAATCATATAACCGCATTATTGTGAATGAAAATTTAATTTAACGGGCGACTGACTGGCAACTGGCGCGCATCCTTTTCTCCTTTATACAGTCAACAAATTCGTTATGATTTATCGACTTTTTGTTTCAAGCCTTACATGGTAGCCAACAAAAAAAAAAAAAATTATGAAATTTCTGGACGTCTTCGTTGTCGATGTGGAAAAGTCGATGTTTGGAAATTGCAAAAGTCATTTACCCTGAACGAAAAATACTCACAAATAATATTATGTAGAAGATATCGATCTGAAAGATTGAAAACACTTCAACAGGAGAGTCCTTTTCTTCTTGCATTTTTTCTTGTGAGTAACGCACATCGTCATATCTTGTCAGAAGCGCCTTTAATGAGCTCTTCCATGAAGAATTTTCATTGCTTTACGCTCGTCCTCTTTTATTTACTCTCAACTCCTTGATAATTGTGATTGAAGTAGGGGAAAATGTATACCACAGGCAAATGTTAGAAGAGAACATAACACTCGGTTCGGTTTCAGGAATTTATTTTATCTTGAAGATGCTATGCACGTTCAAAGGACGTGCCAATAGTGTGATAGACTGAAGTCGCTAGATATGAAAAGCTTTCCTTAAATACTATGAAAAGTATTTGGGATGCAGTCGGTACATACACAACTTTCACTTAATTTAGATATAATAAAGTTGCGTTAAGGAAGCTTCAATGAACTTTCTTCCTCGTTTGGAATGCATCAAGGACTTAATTTATGTAAACGAGAATAATGGGAATATAGTATAGAATAAAAGAAGGACGACCTTGAAGAACATACAAATATTTAAAGGTAGATGGTAGATCAGAAAAATACCAAGAATTCCAATAATCATTTGTGCCTATCATAGGTATCGAAGGTCTTCTTTGTTTTAAAACAAAAAAATAAAACATTTCACTTCTGTTTTTGACACTTTATTTTGTATTGTGCACCAAACACTCTGAATCACTTCATTGAGACTAGTTTTTACTTGCGATATGGGTAACATATATCAAGTTATGCATTCGTACAAAAAAAAAGTTGAGATAACAATCAAACATGACATTACGATTATGGAAATAAGAAAAAGTGGGTCCGACAATTCTATCTGTCTGTCTTTCTGTATGGCTGTCTGTCTGTCTATCTGCCTGTCTGTCTGTATGTATCAGAGGCCACAGCCTAAACGGTTTACGATTTACTCCAAACTTGGTATGTAGTGTTTTTTGGAGACTATCCCCAGACGTTTTTTGAATTGTTTTATTTGGACCAAAAATAACGGTACTTGTCATATACTGGTTTTAGAAAAACTTTTTTTTCTCAAAAACGTTTTTTTACGATTTTGACTAAAAAAATAGTGGTCATTTTTTCGGACAAGGTCTATCTCTGAATGAAAACCATTTTTTTTTCTAAAACCGTTATTATCGGTACCTGCCATAGAACCGTTTTTCTTTATATTCTGATTATCTCCTTCATAAACCTTCAACCATTTTTTTTACAAGAAAGCTTTTAAGTTTCCGCAATAAAGTTGAGTAAAAAAAATTTCGAAAATTATTTTTTGGGATTTTTAAAAAAAAGTTTGAAATTTTTTTTTGAAAAATCATTTTTTTGAAAACTACTTAATATTTTTTTTCAAAATTTAGTTTTTAGATGTTAAATAACAATATCTTAAAAATAGCGTACCAATTTTTTTTATAAAAGTCCTTGAAAAATTTTATATGGAAAAAATATTTTTTTTTTTTTAAACGGCTCTAACGATTTTAAAATTTCTTTTTCTAAAAATGTATCATTGTAGAAGAAATCAGATTGCATACTTCGTTTTGAGATAAAATTCATTAAAGAAGCTGTTTTAGTCATTTGCAAATCTAATTTTATGTTTTTTAATTTTTTTTTTAAACTGCACTTTAAAATTTTTAATTAAACAGGCTGAGCATGTATAGAAACCTTATCTATAAGAGCAAGTACGTGCGATCCAGTCGTGCAATTTATTTTTCCTTAACATTAACATGCGAAATTGCAACAACAATTTAAATTAATTGAATTTAAGCAATAAGAAGCTTTTGATGCAAATCATTTCTTGTAAAAACAACTTATTAAAGGGTCAAGGGGGAAACGGCACACGGCAACGGCACCTTTTGTCAAAATTGAACAAATTATTAGCAAGTACTACTTTACTTTAGTTAGCGCTAACATTTCTGGATGGACTACGGCCTCAACGAACATGCCTCTCCAGCCAGCTCTATCCCTATCTAGATGCTTTGAGTTATGCACAGAAAGTATTTTCATTGTATTTCTCTGCTGCTTACACTATCAGGAACTGGATAGAAGAAGATTCACTGTGTCACGGTACTGTTGTGTTGAAGCCATACGTTTCACGTGGCCCAGCCATTTCAGATGCTGTTTTTTAACCGGGTTAAGGTCGCTGTATGACCCGCAAAGCTCTTCATTGAATCTTCTTTACCATCACAAGCTCAAGATTGAAAGTTTGAGTTTGGTGATCGCATACTGGACTGCATATTGTTGCGAAGCAGCGGAATGTTTGCTATTTTCGTCGGTTAGCAGTTTGGAAAATGAGATCTTCAAAAGCGAGATCTTCAGCATTGATTGTGTATACACTACCACCATATTCGCCCTCTCATCTGGGTAGGCCCATGTTTTAAACCTGTAGTCTTTGGTAGATCTTATCTTTTGTTAGAATTTCCGAACATCACCACTATCAATACAATCCTCAATAGACCGAACCAGCCGCTTCTTCTTCGCACGTAAAGCTCCCGGTCTTCCCTCTCAGTAGCTTTGGTTTATGACTTTAGATTGTCTGTTAGCGGTAATGCCCGCCTTACACGACACAATATTATTGCGCAGTAATATTGTCTAAAAGTATTGTGCGAAAAATGGTCATCAATTACTGCGCAATATTTCTATGTCTCTGCTTCGGTGTGGAAACGCAAAATATTGAATAAACATTCAAGAAATATTAAACTTTTTTAATATTACTCAATATATTGCGCAACATTCAAGATACTGGAAGCATGCCTGGCACTATAATAGCGAAATGATCAATTTGGTTGACAATTTTCTATCTGAAGTCCCCTTGTGTAAATTGAAGTGTGGGATTGGGGACTTCGGTACCTAACTTAAGCTTATCATACATGCGCTCGACGAAATCAAAAAACGCGTCCTTGGTTGAGTCGTCTTTCCCTTTGTAGGGAGCTTGAGCACAGATATGTCGTATTAGTTTCTGTAAGTTGGTGACTAAATAGTTAAGCCTGGTGGGAACTGTAGGGAACATTGCAGGGGAATTCTTCCGATAATGGGAAAAAAGAAATAGATATACAACACAGCTTCTTATATTGATCCACATTTTTTTATTCAAGTGATCAGATCACCACATTATGTTACGTTTTTTTTTTTTTAATTAATCAGATTTCCAGAAATGGATTGAAGATATTATAATGAATTTTGCCGTTTATTATTTTAATCAATGTTTTTTGAAGTGCCGCGAGTAAGAACAATTATTATTTATTTGAAAAGGCATCACTTATAAATATCAACCTAATACAAATACCCAACTTATAAATTTGTATTCAAATGTATCCATTCTTACCTACATGTTGTTGGTGATTATTTTTCACATCCAACCTTTACCTTTTCAAAATGCCAAAAAAAAACACTGATAAATGATAATCTATGTATATTTGTGACACTTGTTGAAAATTATATTTTTAAGAAAAAAAAAAAAAGAAATAATGATAAGATAGAAGGCATCTTTAAAGCTTTGTCCATTTAGATTTACATATAGCTACTGCTGGCAGTTTTAATATGACTATAATGACCACGCGACTTGGTCGGTTAGTACGCATTGAACAATAAAGTTTCATATCTCTGTCTCTTCCTAGCTCGTAAGGGTAACTTTAATTTAATTTCTTAAAAAAACGATTTAGTTTTAGTAATGCTAAATACAGAGTCTAAGAAGTGCGAAACAATTGTACATTGCTTGGATTTATTTTGTAAATTTTGTTTTTTTGTGAACATTGTGATTCGTGACTGTAAAGTTATCTCTTTTTGAATTAATTTTTACTTGTATGTACTTAGAAATACCACGTATGAATGAATGGTATCTATAATTACATATTATTCGACAAAAAATTGGAAAATTTTCGTTCTTCGGTATTTCTTAGATACAGATACAGATACAAAAAAAAAATACAAAAAAAAATCTTGTTCGTTTGATTTGCTTACTTATTGACCCTTACAAAAAATACATTTTTCTCAAAAGTAATCCGCTCTTTCTGTCATTTTGAATTGAAGAAGCAAAAAAACAAAATTACTAACCATGACAGAAGAAGTACCCCAATACGTAACGGAAACAAACAAACAAACGTCACCACAAGCACAGAGGTAAGAAAGTATAATTTTTTTTAAGTGAATAGAAAAGATTCTAAAGTCAAATTTCTGCTGGAAAAGTTGACAGGAGAGATTTTTGTATGCAATTAACCATTCGGAGCGAAACACAGTGTTTCACGTAGAGTAAACTAAATTTACAAATATCATGTTCAGTTTTTAAAAAAATAAATTACCGCATATGCCTACATAATTAATTTTATGGTTTTTACTTAAAGTCTTGTTGAAAACAAAAAAAGTTACTTTTGCAAGAAATCTATGGATAGGTTTGTAAATTACGACCGTTTTTGTGAAGATAGCTAAATTCGGATTTTCTGATTCGTAATTTCCAAGGTTTTTTTTTTTTTTTTGGTTTTGCATATCTCGATTAGAACATATAACGGTTTTGAGTTATTGGACTTTTCTCGAAAACGGCTCTAACGATTTCGATTAAACTTGGTGTATGTAATTTCATATGTGATTGTAACAATACTGCGTTTTTCTCAAAAAAATCGAATAACAGAAACATGATGAACACGCTTTTCGGGAAATTTTCCATAATTTTTAGTTATTTCCGTATGTATCTTTACTGGCTCAACTGATATCGTTCAAAACTTGTCATGATTTTAAAAAGTATAGTGTAGTTAGTTTTTCAAAAATAATTTTCTTTGATATTTTTTTTTATTGAAATATACAAATATTAACAAATTTGAATTACAAGAGCAAGTTCGTGCGATCCAGTCGTGCATTTTATTTTCAATGTAATGGTGTTCAAAACTTGTATTAGAGAGCCTCTTAGGTTTAAGAACATAGAAAATTATGAACTATGAATATTGCGATTGTGAACTATCAATATTTGAGACCAAGGTGTGCTTTAATATTTGCAAGCATAGTTTGCCAGAAAAGCGAATTCATTTGTTATCTTATCAATTATCCTATTAGCAATTGTAAGTCATCGGGAGTGTTACATTTTGTCACGATTTCGGTTTGCCAAGTCAGGACTTTTAACTGCAGTAGATGCAACCATACGAAACAAATATCATAAATGCTTTCGATCTGTACCTATAATCAATTTTGTATTTAAAATGCAGGAAATAGGCTCAAATCTTGAAAAAACTGCATCAATATTGCAGTTTAACATTTAGCTTTATCTTTTAAATTAATTATCTTTCCAATAAAAGTACGTTCAGCGATTAAATTTGTCAATAACGGTTAATTTGTAATGAAAACCAATAACCAAAGGAGTCCATCGAAATATTTTGGGTGAAAGGGTGTTTTTTTTAAGGGAGATAAATTTTGTTTGCAACATGTAGTAATACACCATGTAAAAATGGTATAGATTTAAAAAAAATTGTAAGTGTTCATTAGTTTGAATCAAGAAACTTACGACTTATTATAATAATTCCTCAAGTGTTTCCTCCCCAAATAAAAAAAAAAACATGTTCAACATGACCATTTATTCCCTTATTATGATAAAAACTGTTAAACATTTGAAGTGCTTCTCGATTATAAAGAAAGCTGGAACGTATCAATAGCAACATATCTTTTAAGTACATAGCTACACACTATACGGCTAGTGCTATTCATCACATGTTTACCTGACAATTGTGTCCTGAAATTGAATTGAAACCCACTCAATGAATAACGAAAACCATTAGCTTAAACGAGTTGTTGTTATGGTAGCTGCCCAGAATCAGAATCGAAATGATTGAGCTGGGGGTATAGACTCAAATTTTCTTTTATTCCTTATCCAGCGCCAACCCTTACATCATTTTGAAAAAAAAGAAAAAAATCAATGAGTAAGTGATTTTATCGGCGTGGTCTAGCAACAATGCGAAGCCATCTCAATTCTAAAAAAACAACATTTTCAAATGGATTTCTATCCAGCATCTATAGATTCCAACAACCCCTGGCAAGCAAACATCATTCGAATTCGTGTTTGGGGGGTTTTGGTGAGGAATTTGCGGCGTCGCGATTCTTTGACGATAAATTCTAGACAAAAAAAATTTGCGGAACGTTTTTTTTCCAACTTCCTTTAGCAGTGTTCATATGAGACGACTCGTCGAGGATGACAATAACCCAAGAAGAGAAAGAGGGTGGTAGATCTGGATACAATACACGCTTGAACAATTTGTCATATAAGAGCATTAGATAAGACCAAAGTAATGTAAGAACTTTAATTTTTTGAACCTTGAAACCCTTAACTTCACATCATTTTTTTTCTGGTTATTCCTTTTGACCTAAATAAAGACATTCTAATAGTTCTTAAAAGAAAAATGTTCCAAGTAGAGGGAAATTAATGGGCTCATCTGTAGTATAGGAAACCCCCAAAAACTTATCCTCTCCAAAAAGGAAGTTCTTGGCAGACAATATAGGGTAGTTTTTATGTCTTTTGAATTATTCGCTTCTGAATAGACTTTGTGGCGGCGACAAATGGACATAATATCAGTGGCGCCAATCCAATAATAAAAATGAAACATCGTTTTGTTTTGTTAGCTTATCGCTTCATTATAGGAGTTCAGAGTTTGTGGACTTTAAAAAAAAGTTTTGGTTTTGAATTTATAAGCAATTTCGATAGTTGTTTATTTTTTATTAGTTCGATATTGCGATTATGTAACATTACAGTTCCAGAGAACACAGCCCAAAAAGAAACAAATTATCGGTATAGAGTATCTTTAAACTGAAGAGAGGGTTGACGATTATTTTGGTAGCTGCTGTTAAAAAAATCAATAGCTGTTACCGATTTATACTTGCGATAGGTATACTAAAGCTATGCATTCGTGAAAAAAAGGTAGAGAAACGGAAAGCGAAAATAGTGGGTCTCACAATTCTGTCTATCAGTATGTCTGTCGATCTAAATGTATCAGAAGCCACAGCCTAAACGAATGCGGATAGCTTAAAGCTTGGTATAAATGGTATTTTTTGGAGAATGTCCGGAGAAATTTTTTTAATTATCTTTTTTCGACCACAAACTACGGTACCTACTTGTGATATACCGGTTTTGGAAAAACTTTTTTTTTCTCAAAAATGGCTACTACGATTTCGATTTTGTGTTTTATACCCTTTTAACGGTAAATATTAGTTTCCTCCTTTGACTTATTCGATATGAATACATTTCTTAAGATGTTGCTTTTTTTCGATACAAGAAAAAATTAAGAAAACGAAACGCTTTTAAAAATTTTTCTTCTAAAAACTTATGTTTATAGAAGAAATCAAATTGCATACCTACTTCGTTTTGAGTTGATATTCATTTTAAAAGCTGTTTTTTTAAAACTGCATTTACTTACAAAACTTGTAATCTTAGCGACTTAAGAGCTAGTACGTGCGATGCAGTCGCGCATTAATAACCAGTCTACAATTAATCGTTTTCTGAGTGGAAATGGTAAGATGGTACACTGAGGGAAAAAACGCAACGTAAAACTGAGTACGGTTATGCTTAATTGAAAGTTGTAACAACATACGTCAAAAATATGATATTTTTACTTGATCTATTTACAACATTTAATTGGTCCTGTGTAAAAAAAAACGAGTTTTTAATTGTAACCAGCATTGCGTTCATGAAAAAGTCCAAAAAAAGTGGTTGACAGATACAATAGTTTGATTAAAGATACATATATGCACGTTTTAAAAGCTAGGGGGTCTATTCTAAAAAAATATATCTTAAAATAAATATTATTTTAAAACAACAGCACCACTAACATAACAACACATACAAAACCAAGCAAAAGCGATCAGTGTAGTAAAATTTTTATACAAATCAGTTTGAAAATAAATGGTTGACTTTTTTCCTCAAAATTGATATTAGGTAGGGAAATACTAATATAATTATTTTTTTCAAAAACTTCATTTTAGTGCATGATTTTTATAGGTTGGACTTAAAATTGCATGAAACAATTAATAGCATTAAAAATCTTTTTTTTTTAATTTAAAATTCCAAGATTACTTTTTTTCCAATTCTATTCTGTTATTGCTATGAATTAGTCAAACAAATACAAATGCAAGTACCTTTTTCACTAAATATGCATCACAGATTTGAATTTCCTCATGTTTATAACAAAGGGCCTTAAAAGTCAAGAAATTATTCAAACACAGCTTAAAAATGCAAAACAAAACCGAATAACAACAAAATATAAAGCAAAAAAAGTTTTTATTTTTTCAGCCGATAGAAATGCAACAATGATCCCAAATTCAAATTCGGTTGAATTTAGGCCAAGGACTTTTAGGGTACATTTTATGGCGCAATTAAAAGTCGAAAACAGCATTTGAAAAATCTTTAAATCTTCCAATTATGCAAAATAAAAACTATGATAAATCTAACCATTTTATAATAAATAACGAACAAAAAGTAATTTTTGAACCATGTTTTTAAATTTTTGGGCCAAAAGTCAAAACATTTTCACAAATAAAAAAAATATTTTTTGTTTTGCCTAGGCGTACGAACAATCTTAATAAATTTTTCGGTTCTTAAAAGCTTGATTTATTATCTATCAAGAATTACTAAAATTTGACAACCCAATTATGTTGTGACATATTTTTTTTCAGTTTTTCTAAATGAAAAAAATTATGGCCTTCCTTCAAAATCGAATAACTTTTTGAGATTTAGAAGCTATGATATTTATTTATTTTTTTTATTTCATGGGGTGCTCAAAAAAAAAATAAGTTAGTAAATTTGATTTTAAAATAGTTACAACAAAAATACAGGGTGTTCAAAATTCAAATTCAAAAAAAAGAGCTAAATTATTTGAAAAATTAAAAAAACTATCAATTAATAAAAAAAAACTACTATATCGTTTAAAAGGTCTTCCAATTATTTTAATAAAAATAAATTAATTTAAAAACAAAACAAAAGAACAATTTTTTTATTAGAAGAACACCAGTGCTTTTTAATGCGTATTTTACATAAAACAAGATTTTTACAGTAAACAACTTTGAAAAATCGTTATAAAAATAAATTTTACATGTTATAAGTGCTGTGTTTTGTTATTGTGTGTATATTGTGAAATATTTACTTTAGTCTTTTAATCATGTGGTATGTCATTTGAATAATTAGCAAACTATTCTTTTTAAAAAAACAAAAACATTTTGATATTATCTAATTTACAAAATGTCTTTGCAAATAACAATTAAGGAAATATTTGACATTCGGGTTTCAAAAATAAAAACTAAGCTTTTTGAGGCGGTTATGTCATTTGTTCTAAGTTTTTTTAGTAACATAACATTTTCTGAGGAAGCAATCAGATCATTAAAGGCGTCTGTGCGGACAATTTTTTTCAAGCTAGATCAGTTATGGTCAAAAAACAGGAAGCACAGCTTTGAATGCTCCCTGGGTAAGTGGCAATTTGCCATTACCACAAAAAATGTTAGACGAAATTACGAAGAATCAAAAAATACGAATGGTACTATAAGATAGTGAGTGTCTATAAAGTTTTATTTCATGGTATGCAAGCAATTTCATCTTGTATTACTTCCGATTGGCCAATTGTCGGAGGAATCCCAAGGAGGAATAAAGAAAACCGAAGATATAGAGAACTTTTTACTCGAAAAATTTCATGGGTTGACACCAAGGCTCATCTACTTCATGGACTGCTTTTTACATCAAATCTATATCTAGCGAGCCTCAGATTTATTCTTAAAAGAAAACAAAGTAACTTAGAGCCGGAGGTTCTTGAAATCCTGAATATTGCAAACTAAACTAAAATGTAAATCAAATGTATTATGTAGTTATTGTTCTTCAGTGCGTTGATCGCGCTACCTGTGCTAAACATTAATATTAAGAGGTAGGTAAATTGACGTTTCCTCGATCCCAACGATCTGCTTATACTTTACTGGCTAATTGTACTCCTCTGGGAAATATCGTATCTACTCCTGTACTAACCAAGGTTCAATTATACTCCCCTGTCAGACTCTGAGATATGCTTTTGAATATTATGTTTCCTCTTCAAAATAATAGATATATGTACTTAATTTAATTTAATCTTTGAGTACTAAAGTAAATTCAACTACATATATAACCTTTCGTAAAAAGGGTTCTAAATCCTACAAAATAACATAACAAACAAAAATCGAATCTTGTCCAATTTATAAAATTGATTTTCTTTTATTAAATTTTTCAAATAAAAAGCTGCTATCAATTTCATCTGAATCAAACTCCCATCTATCAACTCAATGCATCCCATCAATATAAAAGCAAATCAGTGAAAAAAAAAGAAATCTCATTCAGTGTAATCAGTGTCAATAGGCGAATAAATATACAATTTTATGGGGTCTCTTCGACTACTACTTAATCCAATTGAATTTTATTTGTATTTCGTTACCACCTCATGATGATGCTATACCAGAAACTACCCCCGTGGGAATAACGATACGAGCAGGTTAGGTAATGTTAAAGGTAGACATTATGAAATCAACAGGTCCATATGCATCGTCATAGCCTGTGCTTGTTAACTCTGAATTACAAGTGTTACAAAAACCCATATATGTCCCTAGGGATCATTGTGTGAAAAACACACCCTTAACGGTGTTGCTCTGGAAGGAAAAATCACTCTTTGCTGATTTAATTCCTTGAGGATAATAATTGGAAATTCGTTTTTTTTTTTTTTCTTATTTCTATGAATTCAATTTTCAACTTTTTCTAACGCTTGGCCAAAAACAAAGCCTTTTCACTTTTATGAATAGAACCATTTAATGGAAATGAAATTTCTAATAGATATGCCCCACCACCGACCACCTTCTTCTACCCCACAGAATCTCAAACTTCTATGTAAAGAGAAATTGAAAAGAAATGCTCATCTGATGGAAAGGCGAAAGTCGGTCGTTACGACATCAAGACTTCACCTTTTGACGGAATGCTTCTCGTGTTTTTAGTATTCATCATCTAACCCTAATCGATTTCGCTCGAGCGGTTTCGAGTGGAAAAGTCTGTGTGCGGATGGTGTCAGAGTTGTTTGTGAATGAAGGGGTGGGTGCAAACTTAAATGGCAGAATTTCATTTCATTCATGAAACCACCTCAAAAACTCATTGTGGCGTAACGTGATAAGTGCTATATCAGCTACAGAAGTTCATATAACAACGCCGCTCGTAGCCGCCGCCGCTTTCACTGTTGTTTGGACTCCTTCCATTGGTATGTCTTGCCTGCATAAAGTCGTCCTTTTATAAATTTCATCATTCGATGAGGTTAAAATGAAGATATGTGTGTTGCTGAGAAGTGGTGATGGAGAAGTCTGTATCATAGAAGCTTTCAGGACGTGAAATGAATATTAAGAAGATATTTCGCATGAAGTTAATGTTGTAGGCAGTTAGACTATGAATTAGACATATTTTCTTATTTTCATTTATTTTCATTTAATATAAAACCTATTTTTGGGCAATTGTAAATATGACAACAAGTGGATATCAAACGGTTAGACACAAATAAAGATATCATTTTGCAAAGAGCTCAGAATGTAAAGTTCAAGAAAAAGATTGAAGAAATAAGGTAATCGTATATGTCAGTAGAAGTAAGTTTTAACCCAGACAAATTATCAGCATTTTTTTTCGGGCTCAATTTTTTAGAAATCACATTTTAAGTGTGAAAGAGTGTTAAAAGTATAAAACAATAATACAATTTCACAAATATGTTATTTAAAGATAAATAAATTGATCGAATTACATAGAGCGAATGGTAGCTTAAAATCAAAAACGTTTATCAAATAAATCGACAATCAACTATCACCTTAGCTGATTCCACCCACGGATCTTGTGTCGCCTTTATGCGAAGAATAACAGCAATTTTGATTGATTCCGAAAACCAAACCGAGGGCTCTGCTTCAGAAGCTGAGTCAATAGTTTCGCCTTCGCGAAGAAGAGCTCTTTTGTTGGAGCATTCGGATTCGTTATCGTAAAAGCTGCCGATTTCTGCACTTTGGGAGTATGTTCTTAAGTGTATAGTAGAACAAAGATTGTCAGTACACACCTTATGGGAAAGTTTTTTTTTTTCAAGAGATAGACTTATGTAAAACGCTGCAACGAAACTGATATCGGTGTATCGAAACTAACATTCATTCTCCATATTACAAAAATGGCTTTACTCCATGCTCATCTGTTTTCAATTAAGTTTTTCCTTTTGATATTCATTAACTACCAATAATGTTGAAATTGAATTCCCATGTCTTATAGTCTTTCAAGTATCCTAATCAAACAATATTAAGAATGATTACCATGCAACCCCAAAAACGCGTTTATATTTGCGAAAAAGGAGTGGTGATGTTTCTTCAAAACTCGCGTTAATTAGTTTTACTTTTGAAACGATATACTTGAAACATGTCTAAACGACAATTTTCTCACCCTCTTCACATCACAAGAGTATACCCTTAAAGTCGCGTGCAGCTGCTCAAGCATCACCACAAACTTTCTGTTGACATCTCTCACTATGGATATGGAATAGATGAGGAGCATTACAATTTAATTGTCTTCACAAAAGACTTATTTTTTGCAGCACTAAGATGGTTCGTTAAAATTAACATTCTTTATCAATTTCTTTGCAAAAGGCGTCTTTGCGGCGAGGCACATAGAAATAAACTTAAGATAAATGATGGCATTTTATATTGAAAAATTATGATTTTATTCCATTTGGTGTCATAAAATTTACTCGCAGTAGACTTATTAGCGACAGGAAAAACATTGTCTTCCTGCGTTTTGTGAGGGTGGTTTAGTTATTCTAGCTCATAAATCAAACTTGTTGGTTGGAAGGAAAGTATCTTGGAGTTATACCTAATGGCTTAGGATATTGGAGAGATTTTGAAATATTTTTTATATTGTGTTATGTGCCTACCAATTAAAATAAAGTTCTACGGAATTATACTGCAAAAGTACTAAGTCGACTTATGTCGTTTTCTATCGGAAATCCGGAAGAGTCCGGAATCATCCAGAAGTCCTCTGAAATTGTTTTGTTGACTCAAAAATGAGAGATATGACACAATAAAACAGTTTCAGAAGACTTCTGGATGACTCCGGACTCTTCTGGATTGCCAATTGAAAACGACATTATTATTCGGCTATAATCGACTTAGTGGTATTGATACTGCAACGCTCTTAGGTCAGTGGCAGTGGTAATAATCTTACTAGCGTTTCCAATATAGTGGCAAAAACAGCAAAAAATTCTATGAGCTCCTTTAATAAAACACATAGTGAAATTTTAATAACAATATTAAACCAAAATATTTTGCTGGATGCAAGAAATATTAATGTATTTTTTGCTTCTTTATTTCAGGATGAAACCTCAGTTTGAAAACTTTGAGATCTCAAAACATGGCTACGAGCAAATGGACGGTGGCGAAGGCGGCGGCGGAGGAGATGGATTGCCAGGAAAATCTTTTGATGGCGGTGATTATCCAGAGTCGCCGGCTTCCTTTGAAGAAATCGAACGACCGCCATTGCGAAAAATCGACAAATATTGCAAAGCAGAATGTCCTTGTCTACCAGCTCGCTTCACTATAGCAATGATGGCATGCTTTGGATTTATGATATCCTTTGGCATGCGTTGTAATATGTCAGCGGCGAAATTGAAACTAGAACACAACGGGGTAAGTTTGGAAGCTTAATTCTGTTAATTAAACGTCACGGCATTGATCTGATCAAATTAAATTCGTCTGTCAATTAAAATTGGAAATGCTCAGTCCCGAACCCCAATTCTATAATAAAAATTATTTCAAAACAAATCTCCAGACAACTTTTTGGTATATCATAAAATAAAATTAGAGATCATATTTGTTTCGAGTTGTGTCACGCTCGTTAATAATACCCTGAGGGAGCGTAAAGCCCTGAATGGAAAAACCTTTAATTCCGGCACTCTATTGCACACTCATACAGTCATCACTGTAAAATTTTCTCTTTAGGGTTTTTTTTCACAAGCCCGCCCTTTTATCGTCCTGTGCGAACACAAAATGTTTATAAATTCCCCCTTCCATCAACCCACAAACCATTGAAATGTTTTACAATGAATTTGTTTAGGGTGCTAAAAGCTGAAACAACCGACTTTTTTTTGCAAACGAGTCGTTTGAATAAATGAATTGAAAAGCATGTGGCGGGCGTACAAACTTATTTCTCAAAAATAGGAACAGTATTGTTTTTTTTTCCTCAAAAATGTATCCATTCATCGTTGTCGTCAAGGAGTATAGGATAGATTTACGTTTCGTTAGTGTTTGCTGAAGCGGGATGGGAATGCATTAAACTGAGTACTATAATGCATTGTTGTGGATGGTTGAAGGGGATTTCAGTACCTACACGTAATAAAAAATGTTTTCCGTAGAATGGGACGTTTTTCAAAACTTTATCATTCATATGTATACCTATACATACATACATCAAGGGAAAGTCAAAGTATTGTTTTGCAAAAATATTTCGGACTTGAGATTTTCAAGGAATCCTTTTTTTTAGAACAAAAAGTAGTCCTCTTGTTGATGTAATGGTTGGACTCATTTTAAGGGAAGTTAGTTCTTTATTTATAATGTAGTAACCTCATTAAAACTGTAATGACCTTATTTTTTATAAAATAAAGGAAGAAGGTAGAGGTAAGAGCTAGATTTTGTAAGTAGTCTTATTAAAAGACAGACTTTTTTCATTGAACGAAGCACAAAAAGGCTGACTTTTTCACTTCTAAAAGTAGGGTATAATAAAAGAAAATCTGAGGTCCATACTTTTGGGACGCACGTACACATGCCAATCTTCATATCGTCGCTTTTCTGGCAAAACGGCAAAACGTTAAGATTCTACAATTTTCAGGAAAAACTGACCAAATTATTTTCGAATTTAGCAAAAGCAAAATTCAACAGTTGTTCGCTGATGATTTTTAAAACAAGCCTCACATTGACTAGCTTATATCAAAATAATTGACAAAAATTATGCGATTTGTATCAAGTAAACTCATCGGCGGAGGACCCTCGACCTGCAGGGTTTTATCATTCAATTTTTTGAAAAAAATAACTCTACTCTGATGATTCTTACTTATAAATTGCAAAAATAAACAAGACTATTCAAATACCTTAACAATAATTTCTTTCAACTAAAAAAGTACAAAATGAATTCAAGATTATTCCATTGAAATGTATGTGAAAGGTCTTTAAATGAAAATTAATTTTTCTTATAAAGACATTTTTCATTTGAAACATTTTTGTATTGAATTCCAAAAAAAGTAAATATAAGAAACTTAACATAAGTGGTTGGTGAGCATAAAATAAAACGGATCACTTATGTTTGCAACATATTTGGGGAACATATTTTGGACATAAAATGAATAGTTTGGGCAAAAGATTTAAATTAATTATTATTAATAATTTTGGTCATACTGATTCATGAGAATCAACAAGAACGAAGTTTGTATGAAAACTAAACTTGTCGTTCAAAAAAAAGTACTTAAGCGAGTGAGAAATCTAAAATAATCGCCTACACGCCACGGGTGAGCAGATATGAAGATCTAAGATCAATGAATCAGAAAAACAATAAATTACCTAGGACGAGTTAAATGATGCCATCAAAAATGCATGGAGTGACCTTGCCATGGAATTTTCGGTCAAACTTTATGATTCAACACCGAATAGACTTTATGACGTTATTCTTTACCAAAGTAGTAGTAGGAAGTACTAGTTATAAAAAATTATGTAAAAATATAATTAAAGGTTTATTTTAATTGCAGAACCAACATATTTTTTGCATTTTTTTTAATATTGTAGTCATTAGATGTATTCTGATGAGCTAAAATATATGAGTGTTTTTCGTTGAATCTAAACATAAAAGTCTTTTCAAAAAGAATTGTATTTACTAGAGGTCTGATTTTTCTCAAGTATGAAGCTGAATATTCTGTCTTAAGTGTTGTTGTTTTGAAACATGTGTTGACACTTTGTCCGAAGAAAACCCAATTTGAATTTTTATAAAGCACTGGATTTATTCAAGTAGCCGGCAGTGTATTTCAAAACGTAATTTCAAATAATCGTATCTTATCCGCTGTAATATGTGTATTTTTGTTCCAACAGTTTTAAGATTTTTTAAACAATTTCCTCTAGATCTTAACCAAACATAAATCAGAACTCAATTCAGGCGGAAATTTCTCAATATAACCCTCATTCAAAAGAATATCCATAAAAAGCCATTGTAATCATTCAGAATGAATCCATTTATCAAAATCTCTATTTTTTAGATTGTTAAATAATCCCTCGCAATTTTTTTTATTTCTTACAGACTGCCTTTCTTAACTGGACAGTGGCTATTGAGAGTCATGTCGATTCATCATTTTTCTGGGGTTATTTGGTGACACAGATTCCTGGTGGCTTCATTGCGTCTAAATTTCCGGCAAATAAAATATTCGGACTGGCCATTGCCAGTTCGGCTACATTACATCTGTTTGTACCGTTTGCGATGACATTGATGCGTGGCAAAGTTGTGATATGTGTGAGGGTATTACAAGGACTCTTTGAGGTAAGAAAAAAAAACGAAACATTATTTCTCCCACTCCTATCCTTTCCTCACATTATAAACACAAAAAGAAAAATAAAGGATTCATCTCTATAAGATACATGGGTTCCGCTTTTGCTATAAGAAATCACAAAATCATTGAAGCGAACAAGAGCGCACATAATATTTTTTGCACAAAGGATTCAAAATGAATTCCCCTGTGGTGAGATATACAAAAACATGGCTTAATCTTCAGAAATCTTTTTTTTCGATTGGGAAAGAAAAAATAAAATCTTAAATCAACACAATGGAATATGTAATCCCTGTAAAACACATAAGCTTTGCCTTTTCTACTTTAGGGTGTAACATATCCTGCCTGTCACGGAATCTGGAGATTCTGGGCACCTCCAATGGAGCGTTCACGTTTGGCAACCTTAGCATTCAGTGGTTCTTATGCAGGAGTCGTATTTGGTTTACCATTGTCTGGCATTCTGGCGGATGTTGTGGGCTATCAGGCGCCGTTCTATGCGTATGGCATGTTCGGGATAACATGGTATTTCAAATTCATCCATTGCGTCAATTCGATGTGTCATGGTTTTCTTATTTCGAATACCTTAGGTACGTTTTCTGGTTATGGTTGTGTTTTGAGAATCCTCGAAAGCATCCTGCGATTAGTATACCGGAATTGAAATACATTGAAAAATCTCTCGGGGAGAGTTCTGTCCAGCCTTCGATGCCTTCCCTGAAAACAACTCCTTGGCACGACATAATGCGATCGATGCCAGTTTACGCCATTATCGTTGCTAACTTCTGTCGATCGTGGAACTTTTATCTGCTCGTGCTGTACCAGAGTTCATTTCTGAAACATAAATTCGACTTTAAAATTGAAGAAGCTGGCTTAGTGGGCTCTTTGCCACATTTGATTATGACAACGATTGTACCTTTTGGAGGAATGTTGGCGGATTATTTGAGAAAAAATGGAATAATGTCGACGACAAATGTGAGAAAACTGTTTAATTGCGGTGGATTCGGTATGGAGGGATTGTTCTTCTTGTTTGTGGCCCATTCAGACAGTTCGGTAAGATTGATTTTGTTTTGTTAAAAGTTGTATAAAAATTAGTTTTAACCCTTAATTTTTCAATATTTTCTTATACAGACCGGTGCAATGTTTGCGCTGACATGTGGCGTAGCGTTCAGTGGATTTGCTATTTCAGGATACAATGTTAACCATTTGGATATTGCTCCTCGATATGCGAGTATTCTGATGGGTCTTTCCAATGGCATTGGAACATTAGCAGGAGTCATTGTTCCTTATGCAATTGAAGGGTTAATTAAAAAAGACGTAAGTATTGCAAAGATTGTATTTGTTTTATAAGAACTGTTCGAGGATTCATAAAATTATATAATATGTGAAGGTAACGGGTATAGTTATGGGAATCAGGGTGTAAATTTTTTCCCCTAAAGTGATGTCTTACTTTACTTTTGACGAGACCCCCTAAATCAAAAGTGGTATTCGTAAATAACTGGGGCTTGGTCTATTTGAATTTGTGATTTTTTTATATTTTGGAAAGTCACTTTTGAGCTAACATTTTTCAGCAAAAACTTGAATATTTCAAAAAGACCTAGAGCTACAAAATTAAGGTTTGCGCAACTAAATTTGGTTTGGAAAGCTACAATTACTGGCAAAAAATATTCAAAAAGATCATTTTTTTTAATTTTGTTCATTGGCTTCAGCGGACCCGAAGTACCTACTCTCTTAAAATTGAGAATTGGAATAGAATATGACCCATGGGAGCTACAAAATAAATTTTTGAGCAGCAAATTAGCATTTAAAAAGCTTAAATTTTTAGCATCAAAAAAATAATCAGCCCTATTCTGAATGAAAACTCCCGGGGAAATGTTTTTGGGAGAAGAGCTCACAATCGAAAAGTTGCAACCAATTTCGTTCTTTTTTCACTTTTACGTTATTCTGAACACAAGGGGAGCAAATAACAAGCGAAAACATAGTGAAATTCCGGGAATATTTCGATTTGGAGCCCTTCTCCCGAAAACATTTCCCCGGGAATTTTTGTTTAGAATAGGACTGAATAATTATCACCTATAATTACACACCTACATGCATTATATTGATCATTTGGATTTGAATTTCAGCCCCGAGGATGTTGGACAACCGTTTTTACAATAGCCGCAACTGTGCATTTAATTGGATGTTCGTTCTATGGATTCTTTGCGTCAGGAGAATTACAGCCATGGGCCGAACCAGTAGTTGAGGAACAAAAAGTTTGGACTGAACCCCAAGGAGCGATAACTGGTGGATATGTTCGAGAAACTACTTTCGTGAGTAGTTGAAGGTCAATTATTATGACTCGCGAATCAATAGACACAAATAGACGAAATATTAATTGGCTCATTTTTTGCTACTCAGTGTCTTAAGAAAAAAAAAATGGCACTATCAATTTGGCAGCATTGTTCTGCGTTCGACTTTCGAGTCATAATAACGCCCTTCTTGTAAAAATAAATATTGTAACCAAAGAATAAATAAATTATTATTTTAAAATGTTTATTATGTATATTTTTTTTTGTTTGTTTGTAATTGTAATAATAACTGTCTTAAAAAATCTAATTCTTTTTCCTAAAGGGTGACGAAGACACTGAACACACTCAAATGCAACAGTCAAATGCAATAAATTACGGTGCGACAGGACACGTACCCAATAATCCATTTGCTGTACCGAGTACAATAGCAGAAGAACCTGTGCAACCAGATACACCGGGCGGATATGACTATGCCCAATAAGAAAAATGTGATACTACAAACTATTAAAACAAAACAAACAAATAATATTTCCCATACATTACCTCTACCATCGAAATATCAATACGTAGTTATAAAATTATTATTATTTAGCTAGTTTAAATTTTCAAACAAAAAAAATATTTTATTTATTAATTTATTTATTTTTCTCTACATAATATTAACAAATTTTATTTTAAAGAAAACAAATTATTTTTTTATATAATTATTTATTATTTACCATATATACAATATTTATTTATTTTAGTTTAAGGAGCGACTTTATTAAAGTACATCTAAGTTAAGAACAAATATTGAGTTAATAAAGTGACGATGTAAAAATATACGAAAGTTAAAGCGATCGATTTAAAAAAAGTACCTAACAAAAATATTTAAAAAAAAAACTATTACTCACTATAAGAAAAAAAAAAACAAATTATATATTATTTCTTTACAAAAAAAATAATATGACATTAAACTGAAAACAATGAAAAACTTCTATAACAACTATAATTTTTAAGGTTCAAATACAATAATAAAAAAAATATTATTTTAAAATTATTTGTTAATCATTAAAAACAAAATCTATTAAAAATAACTGTAAAGTTTAATAAAGTAATGGTACCTATCTAGATTGCAAAATAAAAATATAAAAAAAGTAAATTTTAATCTAAGCTCTTATGTATATGTTATTTTTCAAAAATTTATATAAAAAATATATTAATATATGTATTTATTGTATTTATTATTACAAAACTCAACGAGATACAAATTTATTTATGTAATTTCGTCGAAATATCTATGTTTGATTTTAGATGTTATACAAATTTTAAATAAACAATGCATAAATGTATGTCTAGTCATGTCATATTAATAAAACCAATATTTTAAATGAATTTGTACATAATTAGCAATAACCCCAAACAATGTGAAGGTCAAGGAAATTTTGTTTTATCACAATATTTCATTTAGAAACCTCTTATTTATTTATTTATTTTATTTATCAGATTTACACCATATTTTTTTTTAAGAAAGTTATCTTGAGTTTGGTTGTGCATTATATGCAGTTAAAAACCAAAACTGTAAGTTTTAGATTTTATTTTTCATTTCATGTCAAAGGCGGTTTAGGTTCGTCCCACAATGATCGAAAATCCGAAATCCCCAAAAAAAATAACATAAATGGGTGATTCGTTTTTCTGGAATCAGTAGTTAACAAAATTAAAAACATAAACACAAAATAAACGTAAGGAGGTTCAGGAAACAACCTACTTATTCGATGTTATTGACACAGAAAACAAAATGATAAGAATGTTTGTTTTGATAAAACAATTTGGAACTTATCTTAGCTTTCTCAGATTTTAAAGCCCCTTTATGTCGCTCTAGTAGACAATAGAGTAGACAATTTGAAATAATTTTTTTTCTCAAATAACAAAAGCTTTTTTAATGAACTTAAAAATTTTCAGAAGAGACTAAAAAAAATCGGTTATTACATGAACACCAAATACGTGTTTTTTTTTGTCATGCCATCCGGTCGTTTCACGTTGAATGTTTCTCTTCAACTTTTCAAACTAAATACAAATCCAAATTTCAATGGGCCATCGCACTAGGGCAGTGGTTCCTAATCTTTTTCAGTCCGTGGCGCACCTACAAGTTAAGTATTTTGTCACGACTACGTCTTACCGTAGTATAACAGTAAATTTGTTAGCAAAACTGTTCATAAAAGAAAAATTTTTCGTAGTTTTAATTTGGGGCTCTGAATCCGAATCTGATGTTTGCAAACAAAATTTCGTAACGCAACATTGTCAATATGTAAAAAAATCGCAAGGTTTTCAACTTTTTTTTTTGCAGTTTTTAGGTAATTTTAGCTATTTTTTACAACTATGTAGCTACGCGCTTTTCAGATATTCCTACATAAGTAAGGCCATTGTTGTAAGCTTTCAGAAAATTTCAGATTAAACAAAATGCTCATGGATCAAAATCAGATTGTACTTTAATTTCTGAGACCTTTATAAAAATTAGGTCAGTAATATGCATGTATAAATAGAGTTCATTTATACATAGTACGTACTTAATATTTATAAAGGTCTCAGAAATTAAAGTTTGAAGATGCTTATTTTGGAATCTTTTATGGCTACGTAGACAAATTAAAATTTTGGCAAATTCAGTTTTTATTAAAACTAATACTTGTGGGTAAAATTTTCTAAAAACTGCAGACATTCTTAAAATTTCATGGTTCCTTGCAATTTTAACCAAAATTTGCATGTCACAAAATTATTGGCAAACCTGGAATTCGAATGCAGCATCCCAGCTACCTCAAGGCTTTCTTAGTAAAACAAAATTTTACTGGATTAGGTGTTTTTTCTCTTATTATTTAATTTGTCAATCAATCTAACCCCCTCTACACTCCACGGCGTGCGTCGTTGGGGCGCACACTTTGGGAACCCCTGCACTAGGGTAATTGAACCTAGCGAATTGAAACAAAGTTTGTGGGCAAGGGAATGAAACGAGTAAAACAACAATTGTTTTGGAGTGGATTAAGAAGTTACCCCAGTGTGCGATGGCCCAATAGTTTTTTTTTCTTGTTTCGTACAACATTTTTTTTTTATCCATGTTGTTTTGTAAAACGACTAAAACGAATTTGATTAAACTTGTTGTTTATACATTATTATGTAATGTCCAGCATATTACTCACAGCAATTATTTTAATTCTTGATAAAGAATTCAAACAACGTAAAAATTAAATTTGGAATGTCATTTTTGGTTATTTGTGTACATCTCGTATTTCTTTTGATGTCTTACCTTGCTTAAGGATAACATTTATAACTACAACTTTCTAGCTTAAGCTAAAGGTAGGTCTTTCGTTCTCTGCGAGTTTTTCTTTTGTTTTAAAAGTTATGTTAATAAACATTTTTTTGTGAGACGATGGGAATAATTCTTTTGTTTTGTCAACAAAAACTCTTTTCTTCACAGAATTCCTAAACTTTAAAAATATATCCGGTAGGTTATAAAAGTTAGAGTGTTTTTGAATGCCAAAATCTGTGAAAAATTAAATAGGAGTTCTTTTGGCTGGTTCTCTTCTCTTTAACGATCTAATTTTCTGACAAATTTTATAAACCCTAGCTAAAAACCTCGAGATTTCGAATGAAATTTCGAAACTTATACATAAAAAGAGTTATCCAAAAGTTATAGTTAAGAAACCTCAAAGCGATGAAAAACTTCAAAAAAACCTACTTTAAACGAACTGCAAATGCCTAGCAAAGTTGAAAATCTATTTATTTTTTTTGTTAACATTTTCTTTAATTTTTACTTCAGTATTATTAAAAAAAAAAACAATTTTTTTTAATAAGAAATTTAATTTATTTATTTCTTTTTTATTTAGTATTCTTAATTTAATTTCTATCATATTTTTTTCTTATTCACAAAAAAATCAAAAACTCAATATAGTCTAGCTCAAAATTAAAGATGCATTTTCAAGATATTTGTGAATGAATATAAAAAAAAAATACAAAATACAAAAAAAATATTTATACTTAATTAAAAAAATATAAATTTTAAATACTAAAAACAATAAAAACATAATAATATATAAAAGTTGTTATCCCTGTTATTGAGCTGTATATTATGTATCTATTACGTCAAAACATATAATATAATAGTAGCATTTGTTAAAATTCGCACTTCATATTTAATATCATACATTAGATTTTAATATTAAAATTAATATGTAAAAAATAATAATTGTATACTTCTTTAGATTTTAATCTCCCATTTATATGTTTATCATAAGTAGGTTTTACTGTGTTTTTAAACTTAACCTTAATTGTTGATGTATTTTTTTAATTGGAAGATGTTTTTAAATTTTTAAATCATAGCATAAATGAAATTTTATTAAAATTATTTATTAAATTAAATAATGTATATTTTCTATGTTTCCACGTCGTTTTCAATCCAAGTTAAAGATTTGTTTAACTTTGTCGTGCAATATTTTAAATAATTTGATTTTATTTCCATTTAATTATCATTTTACATTTTTCTATTTCACTTCAAAAATTTGAATTTTTGTATATTCAATTACTATGCATAGCTTAAAATTTTTATTTAATTTATAAAAAAAATTTTCATTAAAATGAAAACTAAAATATGTTGAAATATACAAAAATGTACGCAATTTCTAAACTAAAAGAGTCAATTCTTATTCTATAAATGTAGAGAAATTGAAAATTTGTATAACACAAATAAAAAATATACAGTGTAAATGTGAAATATTCAAAAATTTCTAAAGTGTTTATAAAAAAAAATATATATACCTAATAAAATTGTAGTTTTTAATATTCCTCTATAAAGATTTAATTAAAATAAATTATATCTCTAAATTATCCTAAAATATATTGTTTATGAATTTATTTTTTAATTAAGCTTTATTTTAGCTAAATTACTGATATTTGATATCTTATTTCTTAAGAAAGATTATTTTAATGTTAAAAAGATAAATATAAGATATTTTTCTTGCATAAAACATAATATTGCTTGTTTAAATATTCAATTTTTAAATTAAATAAAATTATTCTTTTTTTTTTTAAATATTTATATTAATTTGATTTCTTACTATTAAAAATCATTTCACAAATTGAAATAACTATACTTTTCTACTGTCTGTTAATATTTGTAAATAAGAGCCAAAATATATTTTTGAGTTTTATTTGATTTAGTAAAAAAAAAACTATATAAATAATAAAAATTATTTATAAACAAATAAATAATATTGAGAGTTCTCACTCTCAAGGCTGTGTTGACAATAATAAATTTAGTATTTAATGTAACTTAAGATATAAAAATAAATAATTGCTAATAGTAATTCCTTTAAAAATTATATAGAAAAAATAAATTACTGTTAAATAATTGATAACTATGCTTATTTTTTTGTATTTATTAATGTAAATAAAGTGATTAGTTGAAAAATATTTTTAGAAAATAGTAAGAATAAAAATATATTCTTTTGTTATAATTTTTAGTTATTATTAAAAATATTATATAGAAAAACATACTGAATAACATTGAAAAATACATAATATTAAATAAAAGTTGTTATGTATAATTCATAATAAAACCACGCTGTGAGCGACAATATTAGCATAATTTGCAAAATAAATAGTTATAAGTGTTAGGAATTAAATATGAATATTTTAAATTTATATTTATATATAAATATGTTGTAAATAAATAAAAACTGAATAGTTTTCATTTTATTTTTAATATATATATCAATGCTTTATTTCACTTTAATTTGTATCAAAAGCTTAAGAGAATAACTTTAGGGTAATTAGAGAAAAATAAAACTTAAATAATAAGTTTATGTAAAAAAAAAACAATTTGAAACAAAAACAAGCAATATTATGTTCTATTATGAAAAATATTTTTGAAAGAATCTACAAAACTATATTGTTTACAATTACTACTTATTATGTATTTTCATTTTTATCATTTAATGTTATTTTGTGAATTAAAAATTTTAACTTAATTTACGATTTAAATCTTAAATCTTAAAAATCTGAAACTAATGCAAAAAATTATGAAGACTCTTTCGATGCAATATTTATGTAATTCAGAGTTTTTTGGTTAAATATTAAATATCAGATACAAATGTATGAAATTATTTATCTCCCCTAGCAAATTAATTTATTAAATACCGCATGCTTATCCGTTTTCTTAAACAAATATATTAAACCGATGTTGATAAAATAATATCCTGCTATCATTATTTTTAATTTTGATTAAGTTATTTCAAAAACAAAAATGTCTTGAACATAAAAGTATAAATTAAATAAAAAATATCCCTTATTAACCCCCTCCTTAATTTAAAAAATTTTTAATGTTAAAACTAAAAAAAGGTTACACTTATTAACTAAATTTATTTCTACAGTGTACATAAATATAATAAATGTAACTTTATCCTCATGTTTCTATTTGTTTCCTATATAAAAGATAGTAATACTGATATTTTTTTTTTTCAGAAATATCAATTTTTAAAATTTCAATACTTACTAGAAATGTAAAATAAATCTATCTTGTTTCCAAGTTTAAAAATGTATAGTTTTTCATTTTTATTTAAATGTTTTTAATAATAATTTATTTTAAATGTAGAAATAATTTACTTAGTTACTGTATATCATGAATTCATAATATATAATAAACAAAAAAAAAAAACAATTACAGCTGTAATAAATGAAAATGCAATTAATATGCTTTATGCATAAAAAAAACTACCATTAACAAAAATTATTCCTTTAAATAAATATCTTATACCTACAAACTTCAACAAAATAAAACAAAAAAATAAATCCAGAGCCAACAGGGTTAAAAAAATAGAAAACCAAATATGAGCACAAACACAAAAATAAAAATTAAATAGTAAAACAAAAATAATGTGTAAATTTCCAATTTAATATAACTTTAAGTAATAATTATTTATTTATATGTATATTTATCACAAGTATATAAATAAATAAAATCATCTTAGTTTAAAAGAGAAATTACAAAAAAAAAATTATAATAAAAATACAAACATCTTATAATAATAATATATTAAGAAATATGTATTCTCATATAGTCATTTATATATAAATTAAAAACTCATTACAATTAATCGTGACTGTTCAAACCTATAAGGTTTAGTTATTATGTAAAAAAAAAAAATATTTTAAGTTCTATTTTAATTTATATAATTTTGTTCTTGCTTCTTTGGTTAGGTCACTATATAGTTAATATATTATAATATAATAAAACTGAATAATAATACATTTGTTTGACCGGGCGTGTTCGTTTTAAATGAAATAAATAAGTTTTCATCTGGAAATACAAATTATATACAACATCAAAAATACAAAACAAATATAATAATGTGACATGAATTTAATATAGCAGAATAAAAAATATGATACGTTCAAATTGATAATGATAATACAAAAATTGTTTTATTTCCAAATGCAGTTTTTGCTAGGTATTGAATGGTTAAGAGATCGGTTTGTTAAATATACACTGGCCGGAAAAATTCTTCGTACGACTGCTTTTCTTTTGCAGTGTTGATACTTTAAACATATCAAGAACAAAATTAATGAACTTTGTGAGAATGCAAAGTATAAGAACAAAAATAGTAGTGTATCATCATTTATATATACAAAAAATTTTTGTATAGAATGGTAAAAACAGTCTTCGTACGTAGAATTTTGTTGACCAGTCTTGTTACCTGTATGAACATCGTTTTCCCACGAAGTTGCAGATAGTGATAGGTAGTGAAATCATGCGTACAAAATTGTTTTTCTCAAAATCATGTTTCGGAATATTAAGTTGAAAATGCATAAACACTGCAACATTTTTCAATTACTAAAAATTTGGTTGGAAAAATTGATGAGAATCAACAAGAACGAAGTTTCCTGATGTATTGATTATGCTATTTATTTCTTATTTATCTTCTCTGATAACACTGGTCGTCTAAAAATAAACTTTTTTTTTTGTACTTCACGCATATAGTTTTTTGAAATAAGTTTTTTTTTTTGTATAATGCTGGCCTTACACGACACAATATTATTGCACAATACTCAGTACTGTGCAATAATATTGACCGTGTAAGGGCTGTATTGCACAATATTTTCAGTTTGCGCAATATATTGAGTGATATTAAAAAAGTTTAATATTTTCTGAATTTTTACTCAATATTTTTCATTTCCACCACGAGGCATATACAGAATAATCAAGGAGACATAGAAATATTGCGCAGTAATATTGAGTCGTGTATGGCCGACCCTTTTTCGCACAATATTTCTGGACAATATTATTGCGCAAAATATTGTGTCCTGTAAGGCGGGCATAATGCCGGCTTTACACGACACAATATTCAGTATTGTGCAATAATATTGACCGTGTAAGGGCTGTATTGCACAATATTTTCGGTTTGCAATATATTGAGTAATATTAAAATATTTTAATATTTTCTGAATTTTTACTCAATATTTTTCGTGCAATAATATTGTGTCGTGTAAGGCGGGTATAAGATTTGACTTTTCGGAATCTTTATATGTTTTCACAAACATTTTTTTTTTTAATTATTGATTTGTAGAATAGAGGCATCTTAGATTCGGTTGATCGGTAAAAATTTAAAACTGTTAAGCCGATTCGATTATAAGCTATAACCTGAAAACATATTTGTTTTTTATTCATCAATTTTTAGTAATCACATTATTGTTATTTTTTAAAAACTACCATAAATATTAATATTTCTTCCTTTTTGCATTGTAGACTGCAAATATAAACCATTATTTTAAGTATAGTGGAATTTATATACTCTTGATATTCACCAGGGTAATTGTGATGTAAAGATAATCATCATAATCACAAAAAAAAAAAACGACAGATTTTTAATGATTCATTCTTTGTGAAGAATCCATAAGACGTATAGGTACAAAATATTGGTTAAGACATAAATTATCAGCATTTTTTTCTCTTATCCTTCGTTTAAGCAAAAATTGTTCACATTTCAATACAATTTCTGTAAAGACAAGCGTCGTATTAACCGTAAAAAACGTCAGTGATAGATTTTTGAAAAAAAAGGATTATTAACAAGTCTTCTGTAATGAGTTGATACAAATGAATTGATATAATATTTTTACAGCACAATCTTTCTTTCCCCAAGCTTTCCGTTATATTTTTGGTAATCAGTGCGATGGATTTTCAAGCAAAACAATGTGACAATCTGACAAAGTACTCCAGAACAATAAATAAATCCTTGATTTTTATATAAGGAGTTCAAAATGTTAAGCATTTCTGACTATCGCGGGTTATTCTATCAGTGGCGTATACAGGGGAGGGGGGGGGGGGTCACAGGGTTATAAACATGGGAAAATCACTATAATTTGGGCCACGCAATAAATGAATGGTGTTCAAAAATTTAGTCGGTATGACATATAATCTTACTCCAATCAAATTTTAGATCATATAAAGTAGCATACGCCAGATAATAAAGGAATACAAAATAAAAAAAACAAATTCATGTATTTAACTTGTATATTTAAAAATATTTAACTCAAATAAAACCTTACAAATTTTTATAAGCAAATTAAGCAAAAAGCTCTTAAAATAATTTTTTATAATTCGATTTTTACTTTTTCTATTACAATAATTTTATCCTTTTCTTCCATATATTGTTTAAAACTATGATGTTTCTATATTAAATAAATGTAAATGAATATAAATAATAGATACAATTTAAAAATAACATAATATAGTTAATTTAGTACATAAATATCTACAATTTTTTCACACAATGAAAATAAAGAATCAAGTCACAACCTTTTTTGATAAAATGGAAGTGAGAG
This sequence comes from Meliscaeva auricollis, assembly GCA_948107695.1. Classification (NCBI taxonomy): domain Eukaryota; kingdom Metazoa; phylum Arthropoda; class Insecta; order Diptera; family Syrphidae; genus Meliscaeva; species Meliscaeva auricollis. The sequence continues at coordinate 28,579,994 of OX403618.1, forward strand.
TTATAATTTTCTTAAAATAAAAAGAGATATAGAATAGAAAAGATTAAAGAGTTACAAACTCTTACAAAATGTCAACCGATATTAATAAGCAATTGTAACTATAATCGTTTATAGAAATACAATGATATGGATATAATAGTGCTATATTCAAGGATTTTCTTAGTGCTTTATCTTCTTACACCGTGATAATCCCGTCCAAACAAGGATCTTCCCTTTTTCGGAAAACCACGTGCATAGGGGGGATTAGGGTTTGTCGTCACATAATATACACCTCTGGCACTAAACAAAAATAAAGTTCAATTAATTTCTTGTTAAAAATTATTTAAACGCTTCCTACTCTGGTGAAAGATGCTCTCCCATGAGCACAAAGTCGGTATCCTTTGGTTCGCACCATCCAATCAGATATGTTAATAAATTTGGACACGGGCCTGCGTAAAAACCTCGTTTCGATGTTATTGATTCAATGAAATATGGCGTAACCTTGGTATGGTCACATGCAAGAGTTTCTAAGAATACAAAAAAATATAAGACAACATGTTAAATGAGAAACAATATTCTTACGAAAAATTGTTGACGAAGCACATCCTGGCTGACTGGTTCCTCCATTCACATAGAAATCAGCATGTCCACTGCTATGCCATTGGCCTAAAATACCTGCTCCAGTGTGCAAAACGTCTACAAAATTAGCATCGCTCGGATCGAGATCACGCGAATTGTTAGTTCCAGCATAGAAGAAAATAGTTGGATCCAATCCGGTGATGCGACCAAGCTTTCCCTCATCCGGAGTTATATAATTGGCAACAAGACCTGCCATATGCGCTCCAACACTATATCCAATGAAATGAATATCATCTGGACGAACACCCCTCGGATGTCGAGCTAAATACTTCACCAACTGGGCAATGCACAAGCTTCCGAATCGAGGTGCCCATTCCATTTGGCTGAGACAAGGCTCTTTCACAGCATTTCCATAGTCTACAATGATTATGTTGTAGTCTCCAATGCTGAAGTAAGCCTCTCGTAGATCAGGACTTGGTGAGTTATTTCGTCCTCCACCAAATCCATGAATGATGATTTTTGTCGGGTGCTTCGGGTTGAAATGACTGTAATACAAAGATTCTTCGTCCAAGACATTGAGCAGGTCTGGATTGTCTTGGGTTCGTCGAGTGTAGAGATAAAATTGAATTTTCGGATGTGGACATCGGAATGGTTTTTCTAAACAAGAACTAGTGACATAAACTTCATTGGTTTTATTTCCATCTGCAGCAGCTGCAAAAATAGATTAGGAAACAAAATTAATTTTTATTTGTATCTAAGATAGAATCAATAACAAAATAATTAATAAGTAGATCAACTTCAAGTTTTAATCGACACTTATCTAAAAATTAATGTGTGCAATATTTTTGGTTCTGCAATTTTAAAGACTTTAGTTTAATAGGAATGTTGCAGGCAAGTTATATATTAGCCGGTTTGATATTGATTAAAAAAATTGATTGAGGTGGGACTAGTTTGCCTTTGCCATCAGCAGATATCTATTAAATTAACAAGTTGGTTCGGAGAGAACTTGTCTTTCCATTTTATTTATTAAACAGATTTCGTGAATGTACATTTATACAATTTAAGAACAATTTGCAGTCTCTTCTTTTTTCCAGCTAGTGTGTGTAGTTACGCTTGTCATGTTGCACCCGACCGACGGTAAACTTCACTTATCTTTTTGCGATACGCAGATTTCAGTTCGTTACTACTCGAGGAGCTACGATATGAGTTTTTATTTGTTTTCTTTCGTCGATGTTTCCAAAAGTTTTTCTCGGACAGCCAAGCTTTATTTCTCGATATCGATGGAAATGGACGTAGGCTCAGTGCTGCTGGGTTGTTATCAGTCTTTAAAATGGGTTGTCAACTGGTCACTTAGTGCAGCTGTGTGTAATCTTACGAAAACTACTATCAGATGGTAGTGCGGGCCATCCCCATATTGTATACTCTTCTGTTTCTAATGCCAAGGAGACTAAAGTTACTTCGAAAACGTCAGCTGATCGCAAAGTGATCAATTTGGTTTCCAAGTCTATCTGTAGACAGTCGACACCAAGCCGATTTAGTGATTCATTCATTCATTTCAAATTATATATTGTTTCATAAAAATAAAAACTTGTAAAGAATAGTTACATCTCATAATGCTAAAGATTTTTCATTCTTTAATGACTTAATCCATTCACATTGATAAACCCCACACAATAATTCTTATCATTTAAATTATAACTATTGTATAAAATAATTTAGAAAATTATCAAATACATTTGCACATAAAACTATTTCTGATTCCATCTATTCTAAAAACAACTTAAATTGTTATTTTTAATTCAATAACTCACTGAATCATATTGGCACACTCTTTGAATACAAATTAATGCATTAGTGATGGTTCCCCAAATGGTTGATCTTCTATATTGAATGATAATAAAGTTGTTGGTATAATTACAAAGTGAGCCAATATTTTCGATTTTAGCTTATTACTTACTTTAAAACCGAAGGATGTGCTGCACGATAATGACAACCTACCGCTATTTGAAGGTCAGATAAGGCCTAAGCTTTAGCACTATTGTATTTTTCAGTGAGACATGTTCTTGGTGTTTTGATTAATTTATTGGAAATACCTACATTTATCAGTCAATTTTATTTGGCTTGGGTGAATCTATAATTATTCAATTTCGTTTAGCATTGTGTTTCTTGGAAAAAAAAAACTTTTAGTTTAGGGCAGTAATCGTTATTCAAGCCAAGGTAGGTACAGGGGCAATTACTTGAAGAAGACATTGAACTTGTTATGAGGCATGCAATATTAATAATTATATGTCTGATTTTATCCGGCAGAAAATTCACAACCTTTTTATTATAATATGTACAAGCTACAAGGTAAAGTCCAAAAGTAGTTTTGGTTTTATACAAAATCAAGTTCAAGACTTTATCCCACCGAAATTAAAACGGAGAGTTCAATGAAAACCATCAACTAGCCTTAAAAAAAAACAAAAAAAAAACTGTCTTAAAAATTATAACAAATATGTATCTTACAAGAAAATGGGAAATAAAAATACCACTAAGACATATTCCTACCAATTTATTTTTAAGTTACATAAAAACTCAGAATTTGGATAAATACCTACCTTATTTTTCAAATATCAATAAAAATGTAGGTTACAATAATTACAACTTTTGAATTTTTTAACTTGATCTAATACACCTCACCTCCTACTTATGCAAAAAGAAAGTTACATATGCGTCCAAAAATTGTAACTGACCCAGAAAAGTTAAGATCATATTACTAAGATCATCTCAAACATGAACGTATGAGACATGACTCAACCATGTCACCAACTCCAACAGGTATGTGGATTGTAGATACTACTTATTTTACATACCAGGTCAAATCAATATACGAAATAATACCGAAATAAAAATATAAATGACTAAAAAAACAGAATGACTACCAATTTCTTATTAACTTGGTTTCCTTTTAGAAAGTGTTTCTCGTAAATTACAAAAAAAAAAATTCGAGCTGTTGGGACAAGTTAGTGATGTGAAGAATAAAACCCGTGAACGTCGCTCAAGAACAACTGAGAATATTGCTGTTGTAGCCCAAAGTGTTGAAGAAAACCCAGGTTTGTCCATTCCTCGTCGTTCTTTGGAATTAGGCATTCCACAAACGTCATTACACCGTATTTTGCATAAAGACTTGGGTCTTAAGGCTTATAAAGTTCAGTTAACACAAGAACTCAAGCCGGCTGATCATCAACAACGTCGTGTCTTTGCTGATTGGGTCCTTGAAATGCATGAAAATGAACCGGAATTTCATAGAAAAATCATCTTGACTGATGAGTCTTATTTCCACCTCGGAGGCTACGTCAACAAGCAAAACTGTCGCATCTGGGGCTCGGAAAACCCAAGAGTTATTGTTGAAAAGCCTCTCCATCCTCAACGCGTGACTGTTTGGTGCGGTTTATGGTCCCGCGGGGTCATTGGACCTTACTTTTTCGAAAATGAGGCTGGAGCAACAGTTACGGCCAATGGATTGCGCTATCGAGAGATGATTAATGATTTTTTATGGCCTGAATTGGATGGTATTGATCTGGACAACGTTTACTTTCAACAAGACGGCGCTACGTGCCACACAAGCAATGAAACCATCGATCTTTTACGGGAAAAGTTTCCGGACCGTGTTATCTCTCGAAGAGGTGATCACAATTGGCCACCGAGATCTTGTGATTTAACACCTTGCGACTTCTTGCTTTGGGGCCACGTGAAAGATAAGGTCTACGCCAACAGCCCAGCGTCGATTCAAGACCTCAAAGATGAAATTCGTGAGGCTATCGAGGACATAGGGCAGCCACTTTGCGATTTGGTTATGGAAAAATTCATGAAAAGGGTATGGTCCTGTAAGCGTGGTTTTGGCGACCATTTGGCTGATGTTGTAATTCATTATTAACGGCATACCTTCCTCTTTATAATGAAATAAACATCCGATAATTTATCTCCAAAAATGCCATTTTTCTTTGAATATCAAAATAACACCTCTTATTGGAAAACCTAACCTATAGAATTAGCCAATAGTTTACCATAACAGCGGATGGTTTTCATGTACAAACTTCAATGCACAAAAAAGTATACCTTATTAGGGTGGTACCACAAATTTTGATTTCGTGTTAAAATGTTCCAATGAGGATTCATATTGAATTCCAAAACAAAGTATTTAATTAATGAAATAGGTTGGTGTTGGTACTGATACTGAGCTATTAAAATCTGGTAACAATCAATATTTTAAATTTTGTACATAAGAACCCTTAAAAAAGGCATAAAATTCGATTTATGTTCTTTGTTTTTGCTGCAAATTCTTTTTTAAATAATAAACCTTGATGGTAGTTTCACCTGCAAAATCTGCAAAAAATTTTAGTCCGTATAGATGGAATGGGTTGCAATGATAATAGAACATTTCTGTGAGATTTTCTTTTGTAAAATTTACATTTATAACTTTTTCCAAAAAACCGAAATCGCCATATCGTAGTCACAATTTAATGCTCTAAATAAATTGTGAGTGGGTACGATTTGGCGTATTTGTTTATTTTTAAAGTTATGGATGCTAAATCTACAAAACAAATTAGATATTACGTTAGTAATCCTTAACTTTTCTGTACCGTTGACAGAAATTTTCTAAAAGAATGTGTACCTAAATTTTTAGATTTCACCAAAACTTTTGAGTACCTATTAACTATTCCCTTCATTAAAATATATATTAATATCTATTAATCTAATTAAAAAAATATATATGGTACATACCTCCAGGAGTCATGACCCTGTGACATCCCCCTCTCCCCTGTATACGCCGCTGATATAAGTACATTCAAAATTCAAGATACTGTAAAAAATCACACAGCCAATTTAATTAACAATTTGTTGACTATTTTACTACACTACGAGTAAACCAAGTTTTCGATACACAAAACCTTGACTGACTTGTTAAAAACTTGTAATTTAGTGTGAAAATGCACTAGACCATTTCCTGACGAAATGTCTTGGGTCTCCTTTCCGATCAATCAGTTGATCTGCAGTAAGTTGTCCTATTCCTTCATTTCCTTCAACTCTTTCATCATAAAGAAAATAAATAGAGCAACTAAAATGACAAGGACCCTTGGAGCTTATGGACATGTGACGTAGAAAAGATTCATCTTAGGTTGTAAACGACTCAACCAACTTATGCGTGTATAACTGGTGGCAGCTAGCTATGGACGGGGCTGGCTGAAGAGTTCTACGAGTACCTACCTAAGCTAAGCACAGGTTTGTCCGTTCAGGAACAGTGCTTTGATTAAGCTTAAAAACAACGAGCGTTACCCGCTCCTTATACACCTAAGCTCTGAGAGTTTTGGAAAAGTTTATATGCCTTGTTCAGTAAATAGTTTTTTCTATCTAGAACTACAGTTTGTAGTGTAGTAGCACTTTTTCTTTGCACTGGAGTAAATGTCAAGCGATATTTTAAAGACATTCTAAAGAGCGGAACCTGGGCTTCTGGAATTGTAATTTAGTCACAACCCATACTTCGTACGAAATACTTAAATAAAAGGACACCAGTAGAACCCACCGTCTAAAGCTTTTGTTTTTTTTTCTTATCTTCAAAAGAAAATAGCTTTGGGGTTCTTGTTCGACATTATGTCAAATGTACAAATTTTTATTATGAAAACTTGATAAGGTAAGACTAGGTATGTGGTAAGATGCATATTAACAAATTTCATATTAAATATTTATATTTCAAATTTCTTAATCAACATCAAAAAATGTTTTATTTAATTATTTCGAAATATGTTTTTGCGTTCAAGCTTTCAATATCAGCATTGAGTTATCTATATATTATACATATTATGTATATATAAGAAAAACTTAAACCAGACACCGGTATAACTTCACTTAATTTAAATCCAACGCTACCTACAAGACTACTTCGATGGAATGCAATTTAAAAACAAATAAAAAATATAACCGAAACCAACTATAGGTATCAATGCACCAAAACCACAAACCAAATCCATATCAGAAAAAAAGAGGTTAGTACGAGCTTAAGATACAAATAAAGATATCAAATTTAAAATCACGTTTATTACAAGTGAATTCCACGTTTTTATTTTCTTCCTTTTGCAGTATTTCAAGAATTAAAAAAATAAATAAACAAGAGTAAAAAAACTTGCAAAAAAAGTTGTAAATTTTTACCAGGAGATTTATAATAACTACAAGCATATACTCAAATCAAGCTTTTATTACCCCTTGGACGAGTTTGTTTTTTGTTCAACCAAACTTAATACCCAACCCAGAAAAAAAAAAAATATTGCGGAAGGAAGGTGAAAAAGTTTAAATTGCACAAAAAGTAACAGATGAATAAAAATAACATGTTGGAATGGTATCTTAACTCTGAACATACCACACAACGTATGTGCAAAGTTATACTCGTAAATAATAAACTCTTGTAAAAATGCAGGTGTCTTACTTGTTTTAATTACAACGAACACCAAAGTAACGAACTTTAAAGTGTGTTTAAACAAAAACAAGAGAAAAAAAATTTAGCTTAGTCCAAGCTAAATTATATAATATGCATCTATGATGGTTTTTCGTATCCGATTACTCGTACTATGGATCAATAGCGGTATTATGTGTGCATCCGCCGTGGGTAGACATGGTCTCAATATCGTAACCCAAAAGTCCTCTCACTTTTGTTGAAGTTATATGTTTATTGTTTATGCATATGCGATTTCGTCGTTAAAATTATTTAAATGTCTTAATCGAATACAAAAACAAGACCACTAAATTTTAAATAGACAAAGATATACTAACCTGCACATCTTAGATAGATGATGAGTAATCCAATTTTTGCGAAAGCTTGCAACATATTCGTGAAACATTCCAGATCTCCGGTAATATTTTAAGTCACATACGACAAGTCTAGTGTGGATTTTCCACCCAAAACTTACATAACTTCTTCGTTTTATTACTATTTTTTTTTTTTTTTTCAAACAACACTCAACTTCAACTTCATAAAATTGTGAGCTTGTATCTATCTTAGATTGGAAACCGTTTCACTTTTTTTTTATTGAGTAATCTACACTAATAAACTTTATTAACTGGCGCCCAACTTGTATCAGTATGATTGCTTACAAGAAATTGTAGGGTCAAGGAATTGTAAATTTAATTCTTTGTTTTTTTTTTTTCTTATTTTGTTATTATTATTTAATAATGCTTCACTTTTAATTTGTATCTACATATATAGATATAATTATTTAATAAAGAGCCAATTTGTTTCCGTTCACCACACCACAACCGCTCAGTGGTTCAACTCAATGCGATGTGGACTGTCTTGATGGTTTTTAATTTTTGTATCTACACTCGTTCGTAGTGCGGCGGCGACAAACTGCAAGATTCCATAGCCACAAGTGGTTTTTGGCCGAAAGTGAGAGTAGTCATACACAATCCCCACTTTTGGTTTTAAATTTTTTAAACCAAATATATTGCATGAGATATTTTGTTGTTGAGATTCAGAAACGCAAAATATTGCATGCGATTTAAGCTTGGATTTTCCATAGTATTATGATTGTTGCGGGTCTATTCATAGATACTTTTTATTATGATACCCATCTTTTATAATATCAATCACTCAGTGAATTTATCTTTTCTTAGGAGCATAAATTACACTCTACTTGAATCTTGATAACCATGGGCTTAACCACCAACCAACCGTAAATAAAATGAATTCACAACTGGGACGTACGTGGTTGTTGCAGAATCATGTATAATAAAGAAGAGTATAATGAATTCGTTTCACAAAAATTTTGGATAAGCAAAATCTCGAAAACATACAAAACATGAAAGCTATTCAATTCAAATTTTTTATACTTTAGGAATTCTTAAGTTGCTTACAGCTAATTTCTTGACAAAGTTCTAGTTCTTAAAACTCGGTTTAGGAAAAATTAAAACTCAAATTGTTTCATTTTTATTTTTTTTTTTTCCAGAAAAACTGAGAGCTAAAAATAATAGTTTTTAACTGATTTTAGAACTTTGTCAAGAAATTGGCCGTAAGATTGTTAAAACACTTAATTAGTATTTAGATCTTAAGATACAGAAAAAAAAATTCGATTATGAAATTACTAAAATTACTTTTTTAATGAATTTTTCCAACAAAGAATGTCATTTCCTGTTTTGCAAACAAAATTTTGAAAATCAAACGAATCAGTTAAAAAAAATATTTTTTTTGCGCCAAGTAAGTAAGTATAAGTACCTAAAAGTTGAAATCGATGGAAACTCTAATCATGACTTCTCAGAGTTTGGTTCATCATGTTTTTGATGTAATGCACTTTTTTGAAATTTCAAAAAAACTCGACTTTAAAATAGTATTTTGCAACCTCCAATCCTCCATCGATAATTAATTTTTGTTCAAATAATTTTTATTTCTTTCACCGTTTCACTACAAAAGATATCAAGTTTTCAAATTTCGAAAAATGCATTTTAGAAATTCAACTTAAGCATTTTGAACAAAAATTGTATGGATTGGCTCCGGTTTACTTTTTCAAAAACTTGCACTAAATGTTTATAGCTTTCAAAAATGTATAAAATCCATTAAAATCAAGCACAGCTCGGAAGATATTACAATTTCAACTCAAAGAAATGACTTAATTAACATCTAAGAATATGCCCATTGCATTATTAAAAATAATGAAACGGTATTTGATCTTGCGTTTACAATTTAATGAAAAATCTACCGGAAGATACTAAAAGCGTAACATTGCATTTGATATTTCTATTTGTTATTTGTGTTTAACTTATTAACATAGTTTGAACTCAGATAAGTAGTTGCGATGAGGAACGACAATCATTGTTATGATTTTTTCGAAGATTTTCAAATTCTAAATTTTCCTGGAAAAGAATTATGAAGATTCGATGGTTGTTATATAACAAAAAAAAAAAACTGTGTTTAAGCAAGTGGCATTATAACATTTAGTTGGATGAAATTGAGTTACCTTTTTCAAATTTCTAAATGTGGCAAATGTCGACGTAGTCCCAAACGTCATAGACTTGCCGCGCATTTCCGCAGAAAAAAAAGATCTCATGCTTCATGAACTTAAAAATACTGATTTTCCGATTAAATAGAGAGAGTACAGCTCGAACAGAAATGTTGATCGTCAAAAAAAACCCTTACTAAAATACATGTATATTAGTACCTACCTAAGTTTAAAATACAAACATTTCTTAACTTCATTACTAAACCTTTAAAACCAAAGAGCCATGATGCTTTATTGACCCACAGTTATTGAAGCGTGCACAAATGTAACTGACATAATTTAGTGTCATACATACGTACATTTAATACATACATTTAATACGTACATATGTATAAAACATTTATATGCATTTCGTCTTGGTAAATTCCGTAATTGTAAGTTGCAGAACAAACTTAAGCACTTATACCTAAGTAGTTACATCAATATTTGTTTTGTTGTAAATTATATAGATTGTCGATTTAAATCATCATGAGCTGCAGGACCCAATGGTCTTTTGATATAGTTCCGTATTTTTTACAATAATTACAAATACATAAAAATAACAGTTAAACAAACTACGAACATGTGTACCTGTACATTTATGAATTATAAAACGACTTACATTTCACTTTTATTTTCCTCTTCCGGAATAGATGAAAATTATGAATTTAGATTAGGTAGGGACAATTTAGTTTTGCCAAAATCTTGTTTTCAGCTTTGAAACAAAAATGAGAAGCACATCTTAGTCAATGATACTAATGCGTTGTATAACAAAGGAGAAAAGAAAACAATAATCGACTTCATTACCTTTCTCTAGAACTGACAACACCTTGGAGACAAATTCAGTGAGGTTGGTTGTAGTTGATCTACCCCATTGAATAAGAAGAACAGGAAGGGGTGTAAACTACACCTACAGTGATGATGGGTGAAGCACCAAAATTTTCTGAATTATGACCCTATCTGTCAAAATGGTGCCCTACCTGTCAAAATAGTGCCCCATTTGTCATTTTTCCGTCCAAGTTTTTCAGGGCCGTATTAATTTTTTTTCGTAACGAGAAGGCGCTGAATTTTTTTAACACTTTTGCTGCAGTCGATTTTAATGTTTGGTGTAAGATTGTAATTTTATATACATTTTTTTTCATTTATCTATCTGAAAAGATAAATGTAAATTCATTCTGAAACAATTTTTTATTTTTATTGAATGCTGAATAACATTTCTTTTGTCGGCCCACATATTTTTCATCCAACTGCACTCCGACCCTTTGTCATTGCATATGTGTTTGTGCAACTCACACTAGTAGAAAAGTGCTTCACTTATTTTTGAGAAGACTCATTCCTGTACTTCTGATTCAAAGATCTACCCTTAAGAAAGCCATGCTGGGCAGGAGTGAATATTGATTTACAATGGAAATATACGGAATCGGAAAAAAGACTCAAAAAGCTTAGGGATGCAAGACAATTTTGCAATGGGCGTGTCTATGACATAATTTTTACAGTCTTTTTTATGGATTGTGAAAATGAAAAAGTCTTTCCATAAAAATGGAACAACACCTTGAGTAAGTGAGAAGTTAAAAAGATCATTTAGGGGCTTAGATAAGGCATACATGCAAAATTGCGGAAAGCCATCGGGACCGGGGATATAATTGTCTTTCATCTTACTGATCTTATCAATAACCTACCATGTTCGTCGTTATTTTAACCGTCACCAGAGAAGTCTGTGGGCATTCATTCAAAAAGCTGAAGTAAGAAAGATGAGGTTCCTGCGTATGGCGGCTAAATCCTCCATTCGAGGTCGACCAATACCAATGAGGTAGGGGAAATTTATGCCATAGTATTTTTGCGTATGGCCGTGTATATTCCCACAACTAGTGCGGCAATGAAAGAAGAATGATATATAAAGTCCATATAAAAATAAGAAAATCGCGATGCCTCAATTTTGTATAGTAAGGGCCATTAATGTACTTCTTATTCAAAGTAGAGTATTGACAAAAATAATTACATTTTGTCACTCGTGTAAAATTTCCAGTTTTTGCAGCTCTGTCTGTTTTCAAATGCCAAATTATTTCTTTTCATGACCAAGACTTAATTCCTTTGTACCTGATTTTCATATTTTGTATTAATTTTTTTTAGTTTCTCATACCAATACAGTTTTTGAGGCTTCTATTAAGGCAAATAATGATCCGTATGCATCAAATAAGCTACGAGTTTTGAAAACAGTTAGATAACAGTTTTGAAAACAACCATAAAAACTTACAATTTATCATCGTGATATTTTTATTTAAGTATTAAGTACTTTGTCAACTTCTTATCTTAATTAAAATTAAAAATTATTTCCTTATTTATTGCATCATTGAAGAATCTCCAAACATCATATGAGTACCTACATAATTGTTTGATGACACTGACACTGACCTTGTTGTTTATCTTTATATAACAACTTACCCCAATAATGTATTTTTAATGGCAAAAGTTATAGTTTGCAGTTAAAACAAGTAGGTAATGTGATATAAACGAAAATGTGACCAATAGATAGTGAGCAAAAGTTGATATAACTGATTTCATAATAAATTTAAAGTAGGTAATAATTATAATGATGATCTTAAAGTTCAAACCAACAACAAAACTAAGATCAGACAATGTTTTCATTGTATTTTTATTTGTCGCATTTGAACTGACCATGCACTGTGGCAAGGCCAATGGACTTCTTGAAAGATTTTCAATTAGGTACCTATTGTGCTTTTGCCAAAAAACAAATACATTGTTATAGCCTGTATCGACTAGGGCAAGTGAGATGATTTGGATCAAATTTGACAAATTGGCTTCAAAATGAGATAATTTCTCCTACAAATTCTCAACTCGAAATTAGATAATTTCCACCTCATTTGCACGAAATTGGCTTAGAAATTAGGTGACGTGAAATAAGGCCCAACTTTACATCCATTTCAAAAGCGAAATAATGCCACATTAAATTTTGAAGTAAGGCCAAATTATTTACATTTTTTTTTTTTAAACTCGAATTCATATTAACAACTGGAACCTTCGAGAAGAAATGAGAGAAGTATAAATGCGAGGGTGCCGTGACATAAGGCCAAATTAAGCTATTTGGCCTTATGACACTTTGAGAAAGTGACGTAAAACCAAATTTTAACGTTTGGCGTTATGTGGCTTTCGGAAAGCGTCGCAACGCCAATTTGGCCTTATTTCACGCTTATTTTTTTCAAATTTAATAATTTTGTAAGAAAAACTGCTGAAATAAGTGCCTGTTCATTAAAAAAAACCCTTAATGGACTTACATTATGTCCTAGCGCCGGGGATCATAACTTCATAACTCAATTATGCGATTATGTCCCACCTAAGTGGGACCTAAATCCATTGTATTTTTTTCAATAATATCGGAAATGGTCCCTAATTTCAGTCTAGCAAGGAGCATGCGCTGCCTCCAGCAAACCCCCCTGCACTATAGAATTTGGGGTAGGTGCGAGGTTGGGTGAATGCAAAGTTTCTTTCAAATTTAAAGAATCTGAATTTAAAGCTTAATACTTAATTGTAGGAATTACCATTATTTTTTGTTAGGAAAAATTAAATATAAACTAGTGAAACAGAAGTAAGTGACTTCTGCACAGACTACTCACTCGTTACTTATAAAAATGTTTGAAAGATAGAGAATATTTTTTGTTTCGTGAATGATTTGCTTAGTTTTGTTTCGTGTTCATGCGCAGGTCAACACTTTGTTGAATTCAAATTTTGTTATATTTTAGTTTTTAGAAAGTTAACTGTCACAAGTGTTTAGGTTCTGTAATTCTCTCATAGAGAAAAGTAGCCGAGAAACATAGCGAATTGGCACAAATAATTTATATGGATTACGTTCCGATTCAACATGTTTCTTGAATAATTATCAGGATGCCAGAATTGTGAAATTTTATAAAGCGTAGGCAAAGGTTTCAAAATGTATTTAATTTATGTAAAATTTTCTTTAACAACTCACCTAAATAAAATAAAGGTCAAAAAGAAAATATTAAGGGTATTCATGCAACGAAATAAGTTTATCTTTTGTGTAAAAAGATGAGTTTACGCAAAAGTTTGCATGAACGACCTTTTTATGCATTTGGATAAATGCTGTATAATAAACGGCAAATTATGTGTGAAAGATAAGACGCGTTCAGATTTCAAAGTTATTTTGAAATTGAGAACATCTCCGAAACAACGCGAAATCAGAACCGAATTTCTCGGAACGATAAATGCACATGATTTTAGTTCCAGAAGTAAAGCTGTAAAACTCTGAAACTTTTTGACTGTTGATGTCTTGCTCAAGGCTAGACAAGGCGACATGACAACAACTACTTTTACAGAAAAATGGTTTGTCAAAAGGGGTACTCATGCAACACTTTGGTCAACGTGGTAAACCTGGTAAATGTGGTAAACATGTCAAAATTTGTATGGAAATGACAGTTAGTTTACCAGAGATTGCATTTTACCACTTTTACCAAGAGTTAAAATGATTTAGATTCAAATCCACATGGATATTAAAATACGTCTGATATAAAGATATACCTGAACACGCCTAGTTCTAAAAGGGATTTTTAGAAAGAAACTAATTTATCTCTGTCTCAATCTTCTAATTTTCAAATCGACGCTTTGGCCCGATAATCAACAGTAACCAAACTTGTTTATATTTTTGATTTTGCTTTTCATGTGACAACTGTCTTCGGACCAAAGTGTTGGCTGTCAGTTTTAAGTTTGAAAATTTGGTAAAAATCCCTATATTCTTAATCAATGTGTAGATGTAGCTTACACCCATGATACAACTACTAAATTTAAAGCTTTGTTCATGCAAGTTGTCTGTTGTCAAACAATCGTGGCGTCACGAACCCCCAATCAACAGAGGAAAATAAATATTTTTGGCGCACTTTCACTCTATTTCCTGCATACTTTAATGTTTGATTTATAGTTTAATCACTTTGTATCATCCAAATAAAACATTTTTTTTACCTTAAATTAAACAAATTCACTATTAAAAGCCATTTAATATAATAAAAACCATTGGAATAATGAGATTTTAATTTGAAAAGAAAATAATTAAATCAGTAAATACAATTGTTGATTTGATTTCCTATACTAAATAAAAAACGTCAAACTCATTGAGTGCCTGTGACGTAGATGCACAGAATGAAACCAATTCAATGGTCTTGTAAAACAAAACTTCACACGATGCAGCACACTACATCTTAGCACTGTGGGTTCAGCTTAACTTATCGTCATCAATTTGAACAACATCAGATACATAAACACGCCTTACTGTATTTTGACACTGACAGTGAAGTTTCATGAAAAAGATGTTCCTCTACAAGTATTTTTACTCTCTGACACAAGAGTCAAGAGGTTTTTGTTATCTGTTTATTTGTTTTTATTTTTTTTTGTTAAGTTTTATTTTTCTTAAATGGCACAAATCAAATCTCTTCCCTTACACATGGAAAACCTTCGAAAGATCTTTATTAGATCTGTGGAATCTGTGCGTCCAGCAAATCTCTTCGATCGCAATAAATATGCTCTCCAGCCGAAGCTGGATGACAACAAGCGAGTAGTCATCAGAATTCAAGGCAAGGTATTTGATATATCTCGAAAGCGATGTCACGTCGTTGGCTTTGGTAAAGCAGTCCTGGGAATGGCTGTTCAGCTAGAAAAATCCTTAGAAAAACGTTTGGTGTCAGGAGTGTTAAGCATTCCCGTGGGAACACAGAAACAATTCAAAGAAGACCACAGCATGCAGCTATCGAGTGATTCTAAAATCGAAATATTCGAAGGTGCACCAAACAATCAGCCGGATAAAGTTGCTTTGGAAGCTGCTAAAAATATTAAAGAACTTGCCGAGCGTATGGGTGAGAATGACATTCTCTTTGTTCTGATATCTGGCGGTGGATCAGCGCTCCTGCCCATGCCAAAGGTTCCATTACAGCTAGAACAAAAGCAAACTCTGATAAAAAGAATTTCCCTCCAAGGTGCTTCCATTGACGAAATGAACATCGTACGAATAGCACTCTCAGATATAAAAGGAGGACGATTGGCCGTTGCAGCCAAAAAAGCCTTTGCTGTGATATCATTTGTGATAAGCGATATTGTCAACGACCCAGTGGACTTGATAGCCAGTGGGCCAACTAGTCCCATTCGCTCCAGAAAGCTTAGAGCCCATGATGTCCTAAAAAAATACTACTCCTGGCAAGATCTGTCCAAAGAAATTCAGGACATAATTGTCAGCGATGAGAATCCAGAAGCTCCCGGCTTGAACAACACCATATACATTGTTGGAGATAATAAAGTGGCAACAGAGACGAGTGTCAGTGAAAGCGTTGGGTTGGGCTATAATCCATTTATACTGAGCACATCTATTCAAGGATCAATTGAAGAAGTCCTCCAAACCTACAAATGTCTCTTGGAATCCCTGAAACGATACCAAAACGAAGAAATAACAGAAGACGATTTCCAGGAACTCTTCCCTTTCGATTGCAGGATATTTAAACATTTTGTCAAAACAGTTCAAATGGGCAAGAAAGCGGGGAAGCCACTGCTGTTGATTCTTGCCGGTGAACCTACAGTTCATGTGAAGGGATCTGGAATAGGAGGTAGAAATCAAGAGCTAGCCATGCGGATGTCATTGGAATTGTTCACAAATCCACTGCTTCACGATATTTGTTTTTTGAGTGCCGGAACTGATGGTATTGATGGACCATGTCCAGCGGCTGGAGCTATGGGTTGTAGTTTAGTTGTGGAGGAGTTTCTTAAGACTGCAGAAATGAAAGATGTGGAAAAATACTTGCATGAAAATGATTCATATAATTTTTACAAGAATTTATGTGACGGGAGTTTCCATGTGGTGACTGGGCATACGGGGACGAACGTTATGGACTTGCACTTTATTTTAGTTCCGTAATTGTAAAAAAAAAAAACAAATAAAGTTACTTCTACAGAAATTAAATAGAAGGCTTTTATATACTTGTTTGTTTGTCATTCTTTGAAAATTATATTTTTACTTGGTTATAAAATTGCAGAAAGACTTCAAAACATGGCACAAAACCGTTATTTGTTTTTTTTTTTTTCTATCAGAAAAGAAAATATAGATGCAAAACAAAACAAAGTTGCAATGTTCATGAAGATGCATCAGAAATGAGTTGATAGTCAATGTCATTTATACTTGGCAGGAAAACTATGATAAATCAAACATAGATAAATCAAAATGATATCAAGGCTCAAAATAAGAATTTTGTTTTTGGCTTACGATAAATTTCTTCGCACGACACTAATTTAACCTAGTACCCGCTCTAGGTAGATCAGATACCAGCTCTTATACTCGGACCTGGTTAGTACTTGAACATTCCTTCACATTTGTAGCACTAATTGTAGGTTCACAACGCGATACTACGAACCTGATACGTCTAAGGCTGGTTTACTTCAGATTACTTATGTCATTTAAAGTTTGGTATTAGAACGGATTAATCAAAAAAGGGAACGCAAAAAGACAAAGTGTCGTTTTGTGAAGACTATCCGCAGACATTTTTTGATTTAATTTTTTTGGAGCAACAATAACGGTACGTAACATATACTGTTTTTATAAAAACTTATTTTTCTAGAAAATGGCTCCTACGATTTTGATAGAAATAAAATGCACGACTGGATCGCAAGTACTTGCCTTAGTGATAAAGTTACTGAATATGCTAAGTCTTTTTAATTAAAGTCTTGTAAATGCCAGTTTTCGAAAAAGAATTTTAAATTAAAATTTGATTTTCAAATGACTTAAAGGAGCATTCCATCGTTACGTGTGGGACAGTCGTACAAGAAAACAGTAGGAAAATTACAACTTTTTTAAACTCAAAATTTTATTTCACGTTTTGTAAATCATACATTTTAACAAGTAATCCAACATTTTTTTTCGATATTGACTAAATATTCCACGCAATTAATTTTTGGTTTTGTGTTCCGTGTGGGACATGAAATCTACTATGGTTTCAAACTTTTGTGTTTCAAATAAAATTTCAGCCAACCCTGAAATTGAAACAGAGATAAAATATTTATATTTATTATGGAAAACAATTATTGTTAAAAATATGATCATAGTTAAAATAGTGGAAATCTAATGGAAAAAAAAAATAAAAATCATATTTACAGCGTTACGTGTGGGGCAGAAATGTTACATGTGGGACCCACACGGTTTTAGCTCATTGGTGCAAGCCGCTTGAAGTTGAATTATTTTGTTTCTTCATCCAAAACATGGGTTTTGGAAGGGATTTCACACCCGGAATTGTTAATTACATGAAAAGTGGAAATTCCGGGAATTGGGATGACATCTTTCCTAAGATTTTCTCTTCTAATTTCTTGTTGAATTTCTGATGCTGATATATATATTATTTTGAATTTTTTTACTTTTTAAACTCCAGCAAAGCGGAGTAAAATTTCACTTTTAACTGATGCTGATATCGACACTGAGAAAGGCTGCCTTCAACTAAACATTAAAGGCAGAGATACGTATATACGCTCTGTTTGGATCGCACTTACTGTTTAATAATGTTAAATTAAAACCATGACCCTGACTTAAATTCAAAAACATTATGTTAAAATTCTTGTGTTTTTTTTTTCAAAATGAGTACCATTTTTTATAAAAATGTACTTATCGTCCCGTTTCTGCGTGAACCACGTATCTACAAAGTGAATATTGTTTAGTTTTTTTCAGCAATTTTGGTTTTTCTCGAAATTGAATAATTGAATTGAATAAAAAGAAATCGAATTAACTATTAAACATATTAATTGAGTTTATTTCACCATTTGTACTTTTTCATCTTCTTTACTCTTAGTTTTCCAGCGATGTCTTATGTTAAGCTAAATCTTTTAAAAAATGTAGTTACGAGGTTCACGCAGAAACGGGACGTTATGTATGTATTAAGGTAAAGATACTACAGTTAGAAATTGTAAGATTTTAAATTATTGTGATGTTTTCAAATTTCAATTACATTACATAAATCACATAATTATAATAAAAGCAGATATAAATTGTATGCATCCCAAAAAGAGTAGACACATTTAAAAAAACGAGAAAATTATTTTTTTGAGTTTTTTTTTCTATATTTACTACTAAAATAAACTAAAATTAACTTTGGAATAATTAAAAAATCGAATCACAAGCAAATTTAATGAATTTTTTTATTTGGCGTTACGCGTGATACAATTTTCATTCATAGTCGTTTTTAACCGAGTCTAAAGCTCGTAGGATTGATTTTCTTCCAAAACTGTAATGCGGTGGGGAAGCCCTGTTTGCAAATATATCTTGGTTTTTCAAAATGTCTTACTTATGCGAGTAAACTTAAAAAAATGTATTCTAAGCGTTACGTGTGGGACAACAAAATACCTTCATTTTAACCTTAAATATAAAAATGAAAACTGTACTTAAAAAAAAAAAAAAAAATATTAATAATTAACAGCTAGAATGTCTCTTGTTCGAACAAAACAAAATGGAAGGTGATAACTTTTAAAGCCCCATCAGGGCAATCAAGATACTTCGTGCTCATATGTTCAAAATCGGATGACGAGTTTGGTTGGGAGACAATGGAAGCATACTCGTATTAAGTAACGGAAAGTTATTTTTCAAAAAATGAACCTATTTTATTTAGAGCTCTTCATAGGCTTCACATCTGCAAACAATTTTAGCTTTTTTACAATGATTTAAATTTCACTTAGGATTACCAGTTTTCGTGGAAAGCTCCTAAACAGCTCCTTAAATGAATTTGACCTTAAAATGTAGTATGCAATTTGATTTGATACGGCAACTTAAAAGCTTTTATATAAAAAAAATTGTCGAAATCGAGTCAGTCATAAAGAAGACAATCTGAATTTAAAAACGGAATTCTATGGCAGGTACCGTTAATAACGGTCGGTTGAAAAAAAAGTTTTTTCCATAACAAAATATCCTTACTCAAAATAAATGATTATAATTCTTTTAGTCGAAGTCGTACAAACCATTTTTGAGAAAAAAAAAATTTTTTTTCTAAAATTGATATATGACAATACCGTTATTTTTGTTCCAAAAAATCTCTGGGGATATGCCTCAAAAAACGTTATACTTATGTATACCAAGTTTCAAGAAAATGGATCAATCTGTTTAGGCTGTGGCTACTTATACATCCAGACAGACTGACAGAATTGTCTGACCCACTTTGTTTGCATTCTCTAATATCGTAATTATCATGTTTGATTGTTATCTTAACTTTTTTTTGCACGAATGCATAATTTGATATATGGTACCCATATCGCAAGTAAAAATCATGCGTCATGTTTTTGGATAAGGTCTATCTTTTAATGCAAACGTTTTTTGTGTTTCAAAAATTGCTTGTAACGGTACCTGCCATAGTAACAATTTTTTTTTAATTCTGGTTTTCTTCTTAATGAGTCACCCGATTTCAAGAATTTTTGTACATGAAAGCAATTAAGTAGTGTCCTTTAGTAAACGAACTTCCAAAAATTGTTTTTTTGTTTTTTTTTATTAAAAAAAAAAAAAAATATTGGTCCGTTTTTGGAGATTTTTCATATACATACCTATTAAGAAAACAAACAAAAATTAAACAGAAACGTTTCCAAAAATGGTTCACTAAAATAGCATAAGTTCAGTTCTATAAATCACAAGGTCACGATTAAAGTCTCCACACTTATGCTGTTTTCGACTGGACTTCCATTAGAGTCATTTTATGTCAATAAAACAGTTTCAAAAGACTTCTGGATGCTTCCAATCGAAAACGACAATAGGAAAAATAACAGAGCATCAGTTCCAATACTAATAAAATATACGACTGGGTCGCACGTACTTGCTCTTAGGGTCAAACTACTTGCACAAAGTTTTTAAAAATTAATAATCTTATAAGAAATTTTAGAAAAACAAAATTCATTACAAAAATTATTTTGAGCTCCAAATTCTCAAACCTTATTCAAACAAAAACAAAGTTGGTATGCCATTTTTAATAAAAAAATAATGCACATCCAAATCCAACATTTCAAAACAATCCGCTTTCGAAAAATTGATTTTTCCAGAAAAAAAATGTTGAATTTTTTTTTTAATCGATTTGAAAATTTTAATTTGAGATAATTTAAAAATTGCTAAAATACTATTAATGTAAATATTTTTATACAAATCCGTTGAGCCGCTGACGAGAAAATCAGAAAAAAGAAAAACGGCTCTGTGGGAGGTAGATATATCGTTATTAACCAATAAAAAGTATTTTTTTTATTTGTTGTAGTACACACACAAATTCGCTAGAAGAATTTTCTCTATTGCATGTACTTGAGTGATTAATTTTTTTCCTTCTGATCATGATGAGTGCTTCCTCCCTATTTTAGTAACTTTATTCACAAGTACTTATATGCCTCCTAAATCTATTAGTTTTGAACAAGAATGTAGAATGTACATATGTTTGAAAAACTAGTTTTAATTGTATGTCTTTCAGAACCCTCTGTCCTTCCGTTTGAGACCAAATCTTTCCACTGTTTTATGTACCTATGTAGGTATTATTAGCATTTTTAAGTTTCCTCGGAAAGAAGACAAAAATGGACATTCAGATGAGTTATTGACACGTTTTTCGAAATCCTCTTCTATCCAGATTTCCACTTCAACAACAATTCGAATGTAAATTGAATAACACTCAAAACCCACCGCCCACGTACATACACTTATAATTGTTTAATGCAATTGAATATCGGAGTAAGTATAGGTTCTTCTTCAACAGATCGACAAGAGTTTCTAAGCAAACAATCTAAACTCAATACAAAAAAATATCAAATGTTACCATAAATATTGATACAAAACAATCAACTTTGTTGGATGCATAATCTTTCAATGCTCTCATTTATTAGGGCGGCACATCAATTGAATGTTAAAACATACAAACATTATACATAGCATACCCATAAAAAAAACAAAAACTACAAAGAAAATTGCATCACGCATTAATATATAAACAAAACCATTGATTTTTTTTTTGAGAGAAAGGCTCACGAAAGACACAATTTCAATTTTGCTGCAGGAAGGTACGGTCAATTTTGGGTGTTATTTGGGGAAACAGCAAAAGTGCTTGAATTTTAATTGATTTCAATAAATTGATGGCCTTTCTTTTTACTCCCATTTTATATACTCTCTTGTTTATACAGTAGCAATAAATTGGTTAGAATGGTTTTTTCACTTATATGGGAAAAATTGAGAAATCAAATTTTCGGAAGCTGTAACTCTGAAATTATTAACTTTAAGAAAAAGTGTGTTATGTAAAAAAGAAAGACCATTTTGTTATCTTTAAGACTGATTTAATATAATTTTTGTACAATGAGTCGTTCTTGAGATATTGACTAAAATTGTTTAAATCAAGGTTTTCAAAATGGCGGGTAAGCTTGAGGTATTAGTTTTACAGACACTTGCTGTTTTTCATCTAACTGCACTCCGACCCTTTGTCAATGCATAAACGTGTTTGTGCAACTCACTCAATTAGAAAAGTAGTCATTTTTTTTCAGGAGACCCATTCCTGTACATAATTTTTATTCAAAGATCTATGATAGCACCAAGTTTACAAATAAAATACTATACACAAAACTATAAGATAACAAAAATACTTTTTACAACTAACTTGGAACGCATTATTCTTCGGATAATTTGCTTTTCAGTTGTAGTTTTTTAGTTTCCATGGGGTAGGTAAATACGAATTACTGTAGTAGACCAACCATAATACTATAGTCTAAGAGCCGACAACAAATTTTAGGAGTGAGTATGCAGTTTTATAGGAATACCCGTCCTGATTTCAAATTCGAAAGTCTGGCAGGTTTGTTTTTAAGCCTTCTTAGGTTTTCGGAGTGAACTGAGAAAGACAAATCCACATCAATTGAAATTTTTAATATTGAAACTGGTGTTCTGTCATTTTATCTAAGTCTGGAGACCTTAATTGTGAAGATCTGATTATTAGAACTCAAGAAATAAGCTTTTTAAAGCCGCACACATCAGGTCTTTTCTTGGAAAGTTTTCAGATTATAAAAACAAACAAAAAATAAAAGAGAAATTTCTCCAAAAATGGTTCGCTTAAATAGCATATATCTTCAGTTCTATTAATCGGATCATCATGATTGAGTTCTCCAGACTTAGGAAAAATGACAGAGCATCTTTTTCAATATTAAAAATTTCAATTGATGTGTATTTGTCTATCTCAGATGAATTGGAATAATTGTGTTTTTTAACCCCCCTAAAACCACAGAAGACTGAAGACTGTCGCCTCTTGGTCTAATACTGAGCGAAATATTTTTTTTTTTGTATTAATTGCCGATTAAATAGGATTATTGCCAAACTGTGACAGCCTTAAAGTTTCCTTAGACCGAAACAAAGTCTGTGTCAAATTAAGTAACAAAAATAGGAAAAATCAACAAAAGGTGATCTGTGTTTAGTGTATTAGTGTACTAATCGACTTAAATAATGAAATTGGTGTCAAATTAAAGATTAGGCTAGTGACGGGGGAATGGGGTCACACCGACAATATTTTAGATAACCGGTATTTTATTAAGTGGCCCAGAAAGCAAATACCTAAAACACTGGTTATAGTCGATTCTACTATAAAAAGTCATGAAACGCAAAGAAAACACGGTTTTAAGACATATCCTTGCAAACGAAACTGTAATTAAGTATCTTGATTATCTTGATTATTTCTAAGAAGTTTTTGAACTCTGACCTTTCATTGATAAGTTCTCTCTCTCTCTCTGCTATGCGTAAAATTCAAAATCTTACCAGAACTCAGCGACTTCCATAATTTCTAAAAAAAAAAATGCCCAAGACGTACGTCCTAATAGCAATTAAACATTGATTTACATTGCGATATCTCCATATCTCCTATCGGCCAATCAGTGTTTTCCGATACAAATAAAGGTAAGCAAGCCTATCGTTTTCCCGTGCTACCAATACCAATATCTGATTTTCCTTAAATATGTTTTCAACATTTCAAGGCACAAGATACAACAAGTTCGAGCGAGCGACATTAACAACCAAATAACAACGAAAGATATTTTATGCCCGATCTTGGATGTCTTGGCGATCTTAGTCCAGCAAAGTAGGATTTTGTTACACCATAACCAGTGTATATAATTTTAGTGTATTTGGCGTGGTTAATCTGATGTTATCAACAGTGAAACAAATCAAACATTTTCCTAATCTTATCTCGAAGATACATCTCTTTGTCGTTACGGATGGACCTTTTCTTTCAGTTTTTATGTGTGTTTTTTTTTTTGTTCTGTACCTGTGGTGTTTTGGTCGAGTTCAATTCATGGACATAGTCTTTTCATTTTTTTAAACTATAAAGTCAGGGATCATTCTTATTCTTAGAAATTTGAAACAATAAAAATTAGTTATTTATTGATTTAAGAATGTGTAAAAATACCAATTGGAATATTAATAAAATTATGCCTCGCTTATTAAGAAGTAAGGCCTAGATAATAACTATTTTTAACAAAGGGTTTCCTGAGGACAAAAAAATATCATTGTTTGTCCCCACGGATATAATTTTTTTAAATTTTTGAATATGTTTGCTGTTAGAAAGAAGTCCGTTATCAATAAAAGGAGCTTATGATTTTGAATAAAATGAATAAGCCGGGAGTAAACTTCAAAATCATCAAATTTGGTGTAGAAAAAATATTAAATTGTTTATTTTTCTTAACTCTTACAAATTATTTCATTTTAATTTTAAAGTGTGTGAATTTAATGCTCGGAAATTTTTATTATAAATATATTAAAACACAAAATGCAAACAATTCAACAAATCAAAAAAAGATTTTTGTTAATTATCTTTTACTTGCTCTATAGGGCAAGTATTGGTTTCTTGTTAATAAAAATCACTACTATTGGTTTCGTGTCAAAAAAAAAATTTGAGGTTCTAATCAAAACCAATATTACGATGATGGAGAAGTCCGAAAAAGTGGTTTTCGTCATGCCGTCCGTCGGTCTGTGCGTCTGTGCGTCTGTGCGTTCATCTCGATAAGACAACGTTAAAAAAGTTGTCATTTTTGTGCAATGATGAATATATTTTCTGTGCAACAAGTAAAATATTAGCGTAAAAATATTATTATAGTATTAGAATAAGTGTTCAGTATTCATTAATAAAATTTGGTGTGAACTTTTATTTGTCGTGAGAATCCAGGACCAAAAGAGTCCATTCAAATATAGCTATCTATGTATATCTTGGAAATTTTTTGTAATTACTATAGACAGTTTATTAAGGCATCAAATTGACAGATTTCGACTAGGTTATGTACTTCCTTGATATGTTAGGCTTAATTCTTCCATTTGACAATCAAATAAAATTATTTGGTAATTCTCAAGATACAGCGAAGACACGAAAAAATCGAATATTAAGTGATTGTAATGGATATAAAACGCCCTTTCACTCATGCTTCGGACGCGGTTTTAAAATATTGATTCTTATGTACATCGCATTATTTTTAAGGAGTTTTTATCAATCTTACATTTTTTGTACAGGGTGTTTTGGCACTTGTTGCACAAAGTTCTTAACCACTAAGAAACACCCTTTCATCCAAAATATCTCAATGGATTCTTCTGATCTTTTATTATTCTTATGACTATCAAAATCTTAATACCAAATTCGATTACTGTACCACTGTTTCAAATAGGTTTACGCTTATATTTTACTTGCTGCAACTTGCTTGCAAAAAAATGACAATAACTTTTCTTAACGTGTTTGTGTTGGTCTTATTCGATCTAGCATTAAAAACTACCAATCATGGATTGTATTAACATAAATAAATTGTTGAACTTGATAAACCTCCACCCTCCCCCCGCCCCTACTCCGCTCTTCAAATGCAGTTTAAAAAAAAAACCAATGAGATGATTTTTGGGACCAATAAAATAAAATCATAAATTAATTTTTTTACCTTTTTCATACCAAATTTTCTATCGTTCCTGGTCTAACCCAAATAGTTCTTATTTTAACAGAAAAGCATTAATATTTTTTTCTATCAAGAAAATGTCGGGTTTCGTTTCTTAAAAGGGGGTATATTGTACACCTCTTGGAATCTTAGTTATGGTTTTAATAAGCATAAAGGAAGAAACAACTGATATCTGTGTATTGATTCATGGGTTAATTGTTTTATTGCTTTTAAGAAAAAAAAAATTCCATAGGATTTATCAGAACGTATTTTGAGCATAATACAAAATTTTCATTGCCCATTCTCAAGATATTTGATCAAAACCTCATTTTTTAACTTAAAAAAAAAGCTGTTCATGTTTTTGAAATTCTTTTAAATTTTTTGTTACTCCACAAGGTATAAAATAAAATTATCCCTAATTCGATATTACTATTCCCTTTTAAGATATATTTGACGAAAGTAATTTTACAACATTTTTTTTGGAAATTGCAGTTGTTAAAAGCTCTGTAAACAAAAACTTTTGAAATTCCTTTCTGCATTTTTGGAGGTTATAAGTTATTAAATGAAACATGCCCTAGGATTTTATCTCTATCTTTCCATTAGTTGTCCATGTAATCATTTCTCAGTGTTAGAACTCCCACTTTGTTAGAATTTGTGTCTACTATTTAGCGACGACAATAAGAATTATCTTTCCGTCCAGATTTTACCTCAAATGGTGTTCCTAAACATTGGTGATTTATTTACTCACATTATGTTTACAGCATATTTTCAATTAAGAGAATATCATCTCATAAGTCAAATTAAAAAAAAAAAAAAAAATTAAATTTATGTCCGATCAAGGCTCATTTTACATTTTTCGCCCTCTTAAAATATCTAATTCATGACTTTGAAATAATAATAAAATACAAATGATCATATTTCCTAAATTTTTATTTCATAAAAATATTTGATGGAACTTCTATCTCACTGCATGTGGTACATTCACAATTCACATAAAGCTTCATTACACATTTTGTGTTTTGTTTGTTTTGTAATAATTCTCATGACAAATCAAAATCAAACGTTTATCACGATGAAATCTGAGATGACTTTGATCAATAACATTTTTGTTGTAAATAATTTAAATTACGAAGTTTCCAGCAGAGAAAAGGGTTAAAATATTTTTATTTGTTGTTTGGATTTGAATTTCAATTAAAACAAAAACACAAGAATGAAGAATCCCATAGAAGTCATATCTGGAAGTATTTTCACACGTCTATTTTTTCGTCACAACATTATCACAAATTTTAGTATCACCTTAGAGTTAAAGAAAAAATCAAAGATACAATTATTTTATTTTCGTCCTCGGAGAGCATAGAGAAGTAATGTTGCACTTTGGAACTCACCGAAGACCGAATGGGGGCGCTATGATTGTTTACAAAACTCCAGCAACATGCATTTGTGTATCTTAATGTGACGAATCTGTGTGTATTTATGAAATCATAAAATTTGGTAAATCTTTCGTCATGGTTATTATTTACCACATCATCAACAACGACATCACTATTCCCAGATACTCCTTCAAAGGGTAGGTAGGTATATACTATTAGATTGGGGTACATTCGATTTTGAAGTGCGGTTGCATTTTTCTTCAAGTTGAGATTATTGAAAGAGTTTTCCTAAAGAATGAAATCAATTAATATCAATCAGGATTAACTTTTGTTGTTTTAATAGTTTCATAGGTTTTTCGTTTCTTCAAAGTAATTTCAATTAACACTAACAATTCGATGCAATTCACACTCAATTCGGTACAAATTTATTGTTGTTTGATCACCAATTCTCCTTCTTTTTAATGATAATTACAGCAATTAACTTTTATTAGGTTTCTTTATAGGTGCACCATATTAGACATCACATAGAGGAAGTTTGGTGTTGGTGCAACATTTGTTTAAACAATTTTTGTTTCCTAAATTAGTTACAAAAGAGTTTATAATAAAAAATTATGGCAAGTTTTAGATGCGCATGGAATTTTTTGTAATCATGGAATGAAAAACATCTGTTTTAGTTTTAGGCGGTTTAAAATTTAATCCAGCCTCTAGGTAATTGATTTTGCGCAACATAGTATAGTCAATTTCGCTTTTGTTTAAACTAGCCATGTTTTTGTGTTTGCAAATTGACAAGAGATTTGATTATAAAGTTTGCCAACTTTTTTATTTACAAAATGGCGGATCCAAAATGGCGGTCGCAACAAGCAATGAAAATAATAAACTGCAAACAAATCGTTTTCTAAAATAGAATTAAAGCTAAATTCATGTAAAATAGGTCACTTAAAACAGCCTGCAACGTAGTCATGGATATTTCAGTGACAAAAAGAACAAAAAACTGACGAGTTCACAAAAACAATACCGTTTATATCCCCAATGTGACACACATGCGTAGACCCTTAGGCTTATTTCACACCGGTCCGGTTTGCCAGACACCTGCTATCCGGTTTCCAGCTACGTGTGAAATGGGCCTTAGAGTTTGTAATAAGCAATTTCGAGATCTTTCTAATATATTCTCATTAAAAAATTGACTACTTTGAAGTAACAGTATTGCCAACTAGCTTTTAAGTAAAAGACTTAAAAACGCGAAGTAATATTACACAAGAATGTTCAATAAAGACGGCCATAAACGACGAGCATGCTCGACGAACATGCTCGTTTGCTTTACCCCATAGACGATGAACATATTTGGTGAACACTCATTTCATTTTGATTCTTCAAAGGGTAAACATTTTCTATAAAGAAGCTTATAGGTTTGGGCTTATGATAATTTGTTTGTGTAAAGCAAAAAGAAGCAACAAGAATAACAGCAAAAACTATAGAATTTCTCGCGAACAAGCCCATACACGACGAAGCTGTTCGCAAACCACCCAATAGACGACGAAAATATGGCGAGTAAGAGCATGTTCGACGACCATGTTCGTCGTTTATGGCCAGCTTAACACTTTTCCACGACAGCAAGATGAAGGGTTTTCCAATGGGGACTTAACAACTTTGGATTTAATTTGTGAACGCACCCTTTATAGTAATCATCGAATTGTCATTGTCAATTTATTCAGTAAACTCAACATGGTAAAGTACACGATTATAAAAAGATAATACCGAAATTCGGAGTTGGTGACCGCGACTTTAAGAGCGTTAACGCCAATTTCCGGTCGTAAATCACAACAAGTTTAGTACAAAAATTTGAGTCAACATATTCGTTGTGTGATGTTACCGTGTCAGTGAGACAACGGGTTGGTCGAAGTGTCCAAAAAAAACACTGCAGTTCAGGAATATCCAAAAAGTTTTCAAGAAGTAGGCTTCGCCCAGACCATATTATGGCGTATTTTGCGTAAGGATATTGGTTTTTACACCATACAAGATCAAGCTGACTTAAGAATTGAAGCCAATGGACCATATTTAAAACGATTTACGGTCATCGATTTGGGTCTGGAGAAGATGCCCCAAGATAAAGAATTCCATCGCAAAATAATCTTCAATGACGAAGATCATTTTTGGCTCAATGAGTTCGTCAATAAGTAAAATATGCGTTAGTGGTCGGGTGAAAATCCACATTTGCTTCATGAAACACCACGTAATCCACAAAAATTATTATTTGGTGCGTTTTGCATGACGGTGGCGTTATTGCTCAGAGCCAACATTGAACGCCAAATAGTAGCCCTTTCGGCCGAAATGTGTGGCCGAGTCATCTAAAATTGGGTTCAACAAATCGACCACTGCAAACGTGCCCGCGGTGGTCACATGAACGAGGTCAAGTTCCATTCATAAATGTTTTGATTATAGTTCAAGTCGATGATAAAATTTTTGAAATCTTTCGAATGGTTTTCGTTTTCTAGACGATTTTGAATTGCTGAGTAAATTCGAAACTATAGTCCGTAAAAAATCTATGACGTCACGTTTTCGAGATAATTTTTAGCGAAAATACCGACCGACCTTCATTAGGGATTAAGTACGAGATTTCTTTTTATTCAAAAAGGTTTGGAATCTTTTGATAAAAGAACTTTAAACCAAAGCTCAAGCCATTTAGAATACAAACTTTCTAATAGCAATACTCTATATTAACACTGAATCTTTATTTTAAACCCGAATTTAGCTGAACTACATCCTAAAATTATTCCACAAGTTAGATACAGGTGATTTTCGCACAGAATTTGACAGCTTAAGGTAGGTACTTTATAGAAATGGGTTTTAATTGTAAATGTTATTTAACTTAAATAAGATAAACATGGACAAAGCCAAAATTTATCAAAGAATTATGAATGTGGTCCAATTTGTTCAAAGACAAATAAATAAACAAAGAGTAAGATATGATGACTCACTCACCAAAACTCAAAATGCGTAATTATGAATTTATAATTTTATATAAGAATCAAGGAACAAGAAAAAAAAAACAAATTCAATTCATAATTTGAAGAACTGGCCCAATGCTGTGCTACAAGCACAAACCTTTAATTTTATCAATAGAAAAAAGAACAACACAGATGGCATAATAATATAATTTACTACTATGAGAACTCATTTGCTTCAGATACATGAATTCATATAAGTATGTACATCTTTTACATACATTTATGTAGTTTGAAATACAAATATACACGCATGTATAAATACCTACTCATCGACATCAAACAAAAGGATTTTCGGCTCCTCCCACGCTGTAAGTTTTAAACCAATAGTCAGTCAAAAGAATCTTTTTTCCTCTTTTCCTTTTTTTAAGATGTGATTTTAAGTGTTTTATTTGTTTGTTGTTTTCTTTTTTTGTTCATTTTTATGTTTGTTTCATCAGATTGAACACAAAAAATCAGATAGGTAGGTACATTTAGGTACCTATACAGTCATAGCCACAATTATTCGAACAAGGCACAAGGCACTGAGAAAACTGAAGCGTTTTATAAAGTATATCTAGCTTTCTGCTACTAACGTTTCACGTTTTTAAGGTTCTCCAATATCGCACTTTTTTCACTTGTTTATTGCTTTCTTTTAACCGACTGGTTCTGATAAACTGATTTTTCTGCATTTAGAATTGATTAATTGATCGTTTTTGGTTTCCAAAAAAATAAGGCCATTGAATTTTGGAAAAAAAAATATTTTATAACGAAGTTTTGAAAAAAAAATCAGCTAAACATTTTTATTTAATTTTTTTTTCCAAAGTTCTGAGTTTGAAAATATTTTTTTCTTAAACTATTTCTTAGATTAACTTGATTAAACTGTAAATAAAAGAAAGTTTTTCTGGGTATAAAAAAACTTCGTTGTTTTTTAATATTTTTTGTTCTGCTTAAGTCTTTTTTTGAAAAAAACCCCCTCTCCCATCTGAATAGTTGAAAAAAGACCCCTATCCTTGCTAGTTGTTTTCCTTAAATAGACCTCGAAAATTGTTGTCCAAATCGTCAATATCAATATTTGAAAAAAAATTACGGGGTTCCAAGATTATTTAAAAAGTTTCAAGGTGATTTTTAATGTATATTCCTTGTACCTAGGTTCTAAAAAATCAAAAGTCCAAGTCTCGCAATAGAAAATCAAATATTTGGTAGAGTATTTTGTTTATAGTTTATAAAGAGGTACTTAAAAGTAAGTCAATTTTTGAAAAAAAAAGAAAAAAAAATTTTTGAAACCAATACAATTTTTTCTAGCTCTGAGTATGTTATGTAGGTTGGAACAAAATCGGAAGTTTTACTATTTCCATCAGTTTAGGCAAATTGACTTAAAATGGAAAACAAATTACTGAAAAAAGAACGGAAAGATTAACAATATTATGCTATACTTTCCTTTTTTTAAAGCCAGAAATTTTTTTCTCTAATTTTATCAAATAAAATTGCTATAGCAAAAATTTTATGAAAAAAATATTTTCAAATAAAAACGAAATCAATATAGCCTAGTTAACAATTCAGCGTGCAAAAAAATCAAAACTGCAAACCAATTTTTCTTCTTTTGTCATAAAAGTCTACAATATTTCAATGTAAATTTCAGCGACTCACCTTATAAATGCATTAATTCGTCGTTACGAAGCAGAACTAGTCTAAGTACAAAATTCTGAAAATCGGGATCTTTTTCTTCTATAATGCCGGTTGCATAATGCGAATCCAGACGGTCATCCTGAGTGCAATAGTTTTGTCGGCATGTTTAGTACAAAATAATAATTTGCCTCGGAGTAGAAATGTTTCAAAGATTTAAAATTGCTTTTCTGCAGTTTAAATATTTGTGACCCTAGGCTAGTTCTGCATTGTATACTCACACCCAGAAATTGCTACGCTCTCGATCTATAATTTTCGTTTTGTCAAATTCTAATTTGACTGTACAATGATTTGAATTGAAGTTACAAAACATATTTTTTATAACATAGTTTTGTGTGTTGCCGTTGTGCTAAATTGCTGTTTCCTGTTTTAAATAAATCTCGTCCCCCTCCAACTAAACGGAGAAAAATTTCAGCCCCGTTTAGATCAATAAAAATTAGCTTTGTACTCTAAACTAAATCTAAATGTTTAGGAGTTTTAAGTAAATTATACTTGGTTAACATTTATACCTTAATAATAAGTCTTTCAATTCTGAAAAAAATATGTTTTTTTCAAAATTCTTATTACTTTACTCATTTCTCAATGTATAGGTACATTTTTTCCATTTTGTGGCCTTAACCTTTAGTATTAATGAACATTAAGACGTGAAACATCGTTTTAATCCCAAAAAGCATTATTGTCTTATCTGCTCGTGAATAAAAACGTTATTTATGGGATGCAAACGATGAAAGCATTTCATTCCATTTTCGAATCATCCAACCGAATACCAGAATAAATACCCACAGCCTTATCTAAACCAAATTATTGACCTAATGCTTATTAAAAAAAATAAATTAAAAAAAAAAAAACAGCAATATACAAAATACGACGAGTAACATACAAAACTAAACATAAATTGTATAAATTAATTGGAAAATAAAAATTCCTTTCCCGAAGGCCGAAAGTATAACGAGTAAAAAATTTTAAATAAAAAAAAAAACAAACAAAAAAAACTAAAACAAATTCAATATACCTGTGGGGCGCACGGTGCGCTTCAAACCAAACTCAAGCAAATACAGCATCGTTGTCGTGCGAACACTCAACCGTCAACACACAAACAAACCCACACGCTGCATGCCATAGAACGAGTAGACCACCGGGGGCCTCACGAAGATACTTACGAATTCCCCACGGATTGTTTTTCGGTGATTAGGTGCACAACACAATGCATTCGCTGTGGCATTCATTCATAACGAGAGCTGTCTGGACTCTGGACGACCTTATTTGCTTTATAACTTCTTTATTTACCGACCGATTTTAAAGAACATAAAACTTAAAAGTTTTCTGCGAATTTTTGTTCAATTTTTTGTTCGTGTTCTTTCTTTCTGTTTTTTTTTCTCTTTTTTTAATGATCCACTCTCAAATTCAATATGTAGCCAGATACTCAGTTCGTATATGTATCTTTTGGCCTTTTTACGATTCCATTGGAAACAAAAATGGGTCCAACAAAGTTGTATGAGCTACCTTTTAGTTGGACTTATTATAACAAATAGGGAAAGATATTGGTTTCGTGCGAACAAATTCCGAACATTTTGGTCAAATATTTGTTTGACAATTCTGTGCGTTCAAACGTTTTTTTAAAGTTTTCCGAAATTATTTCATGAAGGCTCTGTTGATTCGTTAATATTTCTGTTTTAATAAAATAATGTTTTTTTAATTTATTAATGTCTCACATTTTTTCTTTTTTTTTTTTCCTTGAAAACTCGAAGCATAATAATTTGTAGTTCCACTGTATGTCGTCTATAAAATTGACTTTTTGGTTTCCAGATAGACAGATAGATAGAACTGCACTGCATGATACCTATACACCCTGTATGTGTTTTCTTAATTTATCGATAAGCGATATCAACTTTGAAGATATAACTTTACTGTAGAACAATTTTTGTTTTAATAATATACCCCAGAATCACCCCTCAAATTTCCCTTGATTAATTACGGGACACCTAAGAAGGGAGCAAAACAAATTTCGATTTTTACAGGATCTTACTCCAAAAAAACTAATAATATTAAAAAAAAAATGCAAACAAATGAAAAATTTTCAAAATTAACAGTTTTTATAATTTTTTTGAACAAAATATTGTATTTAAACATGTTTGTGTTGTGTTAGAAACCCTTTATTGATAAGAATGCACTTAACCTATTAAAATTCGAGGCATTTAAAGACAGCAATAAGTTTTGAGATATTTGGTCCCATCATCATGTCCTTGTTTGTACCATCATGCTTATTATCTTGAATATTTTAGAGGTAACTAAATTTGTCGGTATACAAGCTCTAATTCTCATCCATACGATGCAGGTCACTAGATTGCATTGGTCACTACATAACATGATAACTTTTCTCTTCTAATAAAAAGTTTCTTACCAGCAGTGTAGTGTGTTCTGGATCATGATCGTGTTGGAATAAGCTGTATTCATTGTTATGGGACCCCAAATTTGTATCATAATGGTTCATAGAACTTTCCTTTAGACATGAACAATCACCTGACAGCTTACTTTACATAACTGAACCACTTGTTGACGGGATAGTGAACAAATAAAAAAGCATTGATACCAATTTGATTCCATCAATATTTTAATTTCCTTGCTTCACACTCTTTCATAGGTTGTTAAAAAAAAATATTTATAAAAAGCAATTAAAAATTTCATTTTTTCAATGATTCCTTCATTAAATCGTTAGAGGCATCATTTTAGAAAATAGTTTTTAGTTATTATGGATCGGTTTTTAATATAACATAATCGGGAAGACCTCAAATTTCTAAAAAGTGATAATTTTGGTTATGAAAAAGTGTCTTTCAACCTAAATGACATGAAACAAAATGTGAAATTTGGCTAACTATAATTATAATTTGGAACTTTATTACTTATACGTAGTTTAAAGTATAAGTAAAGTATAGCGATTGGCACACATTTTTTTTCAGTATTAGTCTATTTTATCAAGAAACATAATTAAACGTAAAGAAAACACGTCTTCGAGACATTTTAATGTGCGTGTGCCTTTGTCAGCATCGGAGTCGTTAACGTTGGACATTTGTAAACACGATAACTTTTGTAAGAATCAAGATAACTAAAATCTATAAACACCAAAAGTTGGGAATTACCCTTAGGTTAAGTTCGTCCATTTTGAATAAAACATTCTTGTACTTTTCATACAAAAACAAATTTGCTTTTTTTTTTTTTTTAATATTCCATTGAACTATGGTACGAGTTTTCAAAATAATGGAGGATTCATTAATACATAATTCTCAAAATTGTTTGTAAACATCAATGTTGTAGGTACACTTTTTTGTAAAATACGGAAAAAATTGTCATTACCAATGTAAAAATTTTTTTTTAATCATGGATTTCGTTTGTGACAAGTTTTTAAGATAACTTTATTGATAAAATGAAAGACTTATACTGCAGTCCAAGCGTCATTTGATCTTGCGCGCCGAGGTGTACTGCAATTTCGATATTTGTATAAAACAAAGAAATGGCAAAAATTACACTTTTACCAACAACTTTGGTAAAGTCAGGTGGTGCAAATTTGGTTTAAAAAAAAAAAACTGATCGCATGCCTCTGCGGGCAAGGTCAGGCAATTTTTCACGTCGCTTTGACTGGGGTATTATGTTATTAAATAGAACCAAAACCAACCTCTTTTTTAAGATGACGGTCCACAAACTACCTAACTTAACCAACCATGATTTTTTAATCAAAACCGTAGGAAACATTTTTTAGAAAAATGAGCTTTTTTAGAAAAATGAGTTTTTCTAAAACCGGTATATGACAGGTACCGTTATTTTTCGTAAAAAAAAAAAATGATTCAGGGATAGTCTGCAAAAAACGCCACATACAAAGTTTGAAGTACATTGGCCCATCCGTTTAGGGTGTGGCTTCTGATACATACAGACAGACAGACAGCCTTTTGAGACTTAGACAAAAAAAAAAGTTCATTTTTTTTACGTTTTCTGAATTATCATAAAATGTACAGGTGTGTTAGCAACTTTGTCTAACTCTTTTCTCTATTTTTGTTTTCTACACAATAAAAAAAATAATACAACGATGTTTATTACGCATTTTTCCGAGAAAATTGACCTCAAAGTCAAAAAATAGCACGGGTAGAAAAAATGCAACACCTTTGAAAATTTATATTTAAGCAAGATATCAACATAAAAAAATATCATGTGTATATAACATAATTTTAAAGCAGTTACAAAGAGGAGTATTTTTTTTTGTTTATTTAAAGTGCTCAACAATTTTTTTACAAAGAAATTATCGTTAACATGCATCAAGGTATACCAAAGATGTTTTTTTCTTAAATAATCGATAAGTGATATTTACTTTGAAGATATATTTATATATTATATATTTTCCTTGACCAATTATTGGACACCCTGATTTTAATGCACTATTCCTTTCTTCCTTTGATCCTGGGACAAATGCAAAGTTCGGGACGAGTTTCATCAAGCAACTAATTAAAACAAGGGTGGTTGCACTGACCGAAGTTGTTGCAATAACCGAGTAAACAATTTTTAGGCTCAATTTGAGATCTAAAGTACAAATCAGAAAACCAGCACTCATATAATATAATTAAAGCAACAATTTACTATTCAAAAACTTATAAATAATAAGAAACAAAACAAAAATAATTTAATTCATTGAGATATAAGGTCATAAATAAAAATAAAAAAAAAAAAACATAAAATATGATAGAAATCAGAACTTACCAAAAACTTTCCTTCTAGCAACATATTTGATCACAAATTTACTGTATTACAAGTAATATACACAGATACATATAATTATTGAATTTAAAGAAGATGGCATTTTATTTTCTGGGTGGTTTCAGCACAAATAATTTTTAGATCTCGATATCTTTGGTTCCAAATCAAACTAAACTAAGTAAAGAATTAATAGAAACACAACGCATAACGGAATAAAAGGCTATACATTGAATCAATAATTCAACATACCTTACCTACCTAGCTACATCTATAAACTTAAATTGTGAATACCTAGTCACTACCTATTTGAAAATAAAAATAAAAATATTTTATCAGAAACTTTCAACAATTTACCCTATGCACTCAGTCCATATCGCATCAAAAGTAATTGATACGCAAATAAAAATGTAAAATCGTAAAAGTCAACATTGACGACTGACATTCATTGCACTCTCATCAGTAGTGTATGTATAGTTGCAGTATCTATTAAGAAGAGTATGTTTGTAACTATACAAACGTGTCACAGTTATAAGTTAACATCTTCGATATATTTAAAGTCAAGAAAAATATCCCCACTTTCGTTTAAGTATGAAAAGAAAACACAAAAAAAAAAACCAGAGTAATCAAAGTCAAGCCCTTATGCAAATATGCATGGTATGTAACGAGATGATTAACCCCACTTTATACCTCTTCTTCTTCCTCCGTCAATCTTTACTTGAAATCTCGGATGTCCGAAGGAATTTCTGCAAGATATTATGCCTACCCTATATACCTACGTTTATAGAAAGAGATACATATATATACCTGCTTATACATGACATAAGCTTGCATCAGCAGCGCCAGCAAGAAAACGACCACCCGCAACCATCCTTTGCCATCCATTAAGGTGAATTAGTATAATTCTATTGGTTGGTAAAAAATCGAAATTCCTTGCATGGCGCACAGCACTACCGCAACATCACCAAACCAAAACCCAGAGACCCCAGTATACCCATCATCATGATACCTAGAGCACCTCTCACAAAATTCTGTGTGTATTTGCTCGGTCTCTTTCTCGGTTGCGATTATCAGTCAAAGACTGTGTCTTGCCTCCTCTATCTTTAGTTTCTTTTTTCACCTGCTTCAAATTATACGATCGTGGAAAACTTTAATTCCACACATAAAAGAGCAAAGTACAAGAGAAACAACATCCAGATATAGATTCAGATTCAGAACAGACACAGAATTAAAGTTGGTACTCGTACTTGTTCATGGAGCGTTCGCTTCAACGTATCCGTACTTCTGTTCGTAGCAGGGTCGTACTAAGAGAGGTGCTTAAAACTAGAAGAATTCGTTTAGAAAATTACCTGAAGTAAAATGAATGGTTTGAGATGATTAAGAATGCATGGAGTTAGGATAGAGGTGGAAACTCGGTGTACAACAGTGGGGCCAAGAATCACAATAAAACACCATTGGCACAGAGTATGTCTTGGAGAAGATTCATATTCGTGAAAAGTCTAAAAAGTGTACTTTTATGTGTTCCACACGATCTTCTCTTCACAAGTGTGGAGCCACATAAAGCCCCAGATCATAATTCTGTTTGAGTATGGCAGTGTTGCCGCTGAAAAAAAAATCAAATCAAGAGGTCGAAAAAAGGGGTTCGAGCCAAAAAAGTGGCCCACCATTTAATTCCGTATAAGAATTTTCTGTTCTATACAAAACACTAAACATTGGAGTGGAACATAGCAAAGACAAGCAAAACAACTATTTTCAGAATATTCTATTAATATTTGTATAGGAGTTTTTAATTTGGCACCTAATTTTTAAAAATTTGCTTATGTAGTTTTATTTGAGTAACTAATATCATCAGAATTACAAGGCTTTTTTGCTTAGATTAAAGAGGCAATTTTGGTTGCCAAACGGCAACGCTGGCATTACGGTTCTGAGTTCATAGATCTTAAGTTACTTCGACTTTAAGATTCTGGACCTCTTGCCGTGGTGCTATTTTGGTAAATTTGGTAAATTATTTATTAGTTATTTGGTAAATTCTGTTATTCTTCCTCCATAAATCTTCATTGCTTGAAGTATTGCAGCTTTTCCACATACAATCCCTTTGATCCATCGCAATTATATTGTGGTATGTCAAACATTTGTACTACACACTTCAAAAATCTGTTATTAAACTTTCTTTTCCGATGCCTTGCGGTGAGTTCAATAGTTCTTTATCCCAGTGCTGTCCGAAAGATCGATTAACTAATATATTAAGAGGTTCTTGCTCATGTTTACACAACTTGACGCTTTGCTACGTGAAAGTAATAGAATGTAAAGTAGCAGGCTGACCAGACAAATACAGGATTATATAAATAAATAAATGTTGTGGTACGACTAGTGCACAAAGGATCAATACCTCAAGTTACTTACTCCTATAACTATTTCCTGTGTGCTTATAGTTAGCAGGAATTAGGGGGATCTACAGTTTTCTGTCGGGCTAGAGTTGAGATGCACTTTTTTTGATAAGCAATACTTTTGGAGGTTTTCTTCTCCAGAGGCAGTACCCTGAAAAAATTATGGTAGGTTCGGTAATTATTGCAAAATTATTGTAATCAGGATTTTGGTGAATTATTTATCAAATAAAAATACCTATTCGACCTTTTTCTGAATTCACTCTACTGGGATTCCAAAATTCTAAAAATCCAGAATATCCAAATTTTTAAATTAAATTTTGTACGATATCATAGACGGTTAAACATTGAATATTATTTTTTAATATTCCGTAAATATTAGAATTTTTTTTTCAATTATTTTGTACTACATTCTTATATTTATTTTTGTACTAAAAGTAATATTTTCAATTCCAAAAAGGACTACAATGTAATCCAAAATATTAAAATGTAACCCAAAGCATTAAAATTTAATACTTCAATATTACATCATATTTTTTTTTAATACTTAAAGGTATTACATTCTTATTATAATGGGCTGAAAAAAGGGGTTTGTCTTATTTGTTTAATACAAGGATATTAAATTTTAATAAAACTGTATTCAAAAAGCAAGACAGACGGAGATGATAACAAAAGCCATTTTAAAACAAAAAACATATTTGCAACAATTGTTTCATTTCTTTCCACAAAATTTGTATGTGCTTAACCCTTTACCTGACAAAAATGTAAAATAAATAATCTAAATTTTGTACTTTTTTGAAGGCGCTTTGGATTTATTAGAATTAAAATGTATGAATGACAAAATTTTGGCATAGTTTTCAAAAACAAAAATAAATATCATAATAATACCACCATTAAAATATTATAAAATAATACTCTGTAGATAGCGTTGTGTTTTATTTTAAAGAAGTCAGAAAGATGATAGAAAAATAAAGAGAAATGTATCCGAATGTATTTACCCCTATTATGGAATCTCTTTATTATTTTATCTTCTATCTTCTTTCTTACTTCTTTTTTAATACTTATTTGTTTTAATATTCAACAATACGGACTTGTTTTTTAATACAAAAATATTAAATTTCAATATGTTTGTACTAAATTCGAAAAATCAATGCATTCAAAGTATCATATTTAAATATTTTTCCGGCGTACAACCCTGAATATATTTATTTTAACACCAGGACTTTAAACCGTGTATTTTTTTACACCTCTGAGAATTGCCACATAGGATATGGGTCAACAAAATGAGAAATCCCAGAAAATTGAACTTTAATGCATGGCAACCCTATGCCTTGACTGGTAGGGATATATGCTAGGTAAGGATATGTGCAAACTATTTCTTTAGACTCTGCCTGTACGAAAATATAGGGCTTAGCTGGTATAACGATAAGGATAGATCGTTCCATAGAACGAAGGTTCTTAGACTAATTTCTGATTGTTATAAGAATTGTTATTTGAAATTCATGGAATAAGTTTCGCATTTCAAACTTTGTTAGTTAATATGGTTTACTCTGCTTTCGTTGGTCGTTAAGAGCTAATTTTTTACTAAAATTTTTATTTTCTTAAAAAAAAAAAAAAAAAAAAAAAAATGCATTTTTGTGCATAACTTTGGTATGAAGTGATTACAGGTGGTGCAAATTTGGGTTTCAACATTTCAAGTGAACCCGTATCGACCTATTAAAAAAACAAACAGTGCTTCTGCGCACAAAGTCAAATGACGCTTTGACTGAAGTAGATCTTCTTAGAATTTTTTTTTGTCCCTAGTTTCCCTACTTTCTCTTATCTTTTCCAGAGAGGATCTTAAGTGATTCCGAATTTCCAGCACACCAAAACTGTCTTTTTAAATTCTCGAACTTGTTACGTTTTGCCATAAATTAAAAATTTAGCACTTAACTTGAAACAATCGAGTTCAGTGAATAAAATCGAGTAGCATTTAATTGGGTTCAATCGCGCCTTTACAATTAATCTTCGATTTTTTAAAATTAATTAACTCGATTGTTTCATTGTTTCAAGTTTAGTTGTTAGGCCACTTTGTTTATATCTATTTGAGTGGTAGTTGCTTAGAATCTTAAGTTTAAAAATTCTGCATAAATAACACTAATGTAAACCAGCTTTAACAAATTTTCTAATTCTTCAGAAATGTTAAATTCATAGTTGGAGAACATTAATTTTCCTTTTTTTAATCAAATCAAAAAATGAGTGTTCTGGCATCTCTAAAATAGTTAATCAGGTTACGTGCCTGTTTATATTAAGTAAAGCCGTTTGGTTGTCGTAGATTTATTTGCTTTATTATTTTTCCACTTTTCAACTTTTCCACACTAACAATGAAAATCAGCACGCTCTCACGAATCAAAATAAATAAATACACGTTTATATTTTTTCACACATTTCTCTGATCTCGCAGATACAGTATCTTATACACAGAGGCTTTGGTCTTCGGGGCTACAGCTACATGTTATTTGTATACTCTTCGGCGCATTTTAGCAATGCCAGACATTCTGACTATCGGCACAGATGGCAATCGCCTTCATCTGGGGAACAGGTTCCTTCTTCTCTGATTCTTTGAAAGAAATTCAGCAAGCGTGGAACATGTTATACGAACTACGACTACGAGCATTCGTTTTATCGTCGTCGTTGTTTTATTTTTTTGTTGTTGTTGTTGTTGTTGTCGTCGTTACGTTCATCAAGTTGTTCATCTTTAATACACTCAAGTGTATAAAACACTGGCTTTGAAAACTCTGTCCAACTGATTTCTCATTATATCCTTTTTTTATCTTTAAAAAACCTATCTTTTGTATTGTATACTTTCTCAATTTTCGTTTGGGAGTTCAACTAAGTTATAATTTAAGACAATGTCTTAAATTTTCTTATTGAATATTTACTTTTCTACAACTTTTTTATACTCTATCTTTTTTCTTCTTTGTGTTAGTTTCTCAGGTTATACAATTGGAGACCTTTTCTATTAAAGTTATGATCAATTTGACAGTCAAAATCTTGGGGTTCAAAGAAGAATTCAACCCTAACCAAGATGGGAAACCGTTCTAGAAGAATCTTTGGTTGAAACTTTATTATATGTAGGTTGAGGTTTTAAACCCTTAGAAACTAGAAATATCAAAAATCTTAGCATTACTTCCAATGCTGCCAAGATTCGAGAGCTATTTTGCTTAAAAAAATTAGTGGTCTCTTTAAATTCTTGGTTTTCATGACTAATTAAACATTTTTGCAAACTTCAAGCGTATCACATTTTTTTTTATAAGGCTTTACGACTCTTTTTAAAAATCATTGTATTGGAAAATGAAATAGGTACTCATACCAAATTTTATCTTATTACCATTACTTTTAATGATTTTATGATTTTAATTTTCGGGTCACTGTGGCGTATGCGCAACTTTTTTCGTATTGAAAATATAGCACTATTATAGAAACAGTTTTTTTTCTACTTCTGATCACTTAATCAACCAATATGGTATTTGTTC
Source organism: Meliscaeva auricollis (assembly GCA_948107695.1). NCBI lineage: Eukaryota > Metazoa > Arthropoda > Insecta > Diptera > Syrphidae > Meliscaeva > Meliscaeva auricollis. Next base: position 28,622,160 of record OX403618.1, read on the forward strand.
ATTATTTTCTGACTTTCAAATGATACAATTTGTCATGTGAAATTATCAAATTTCCTTCTAACTCGAATTTTTTCGCCAAGTTTTTTTATTCCTCTTAAATTTAAATGGCCTATCTTCAATCCCTCTAACTCGAATTTTTCCTAAACTCCCTCTAACTCGAACGAATTTTGCATTCCCGTGAAAGTTTGACTTAGAACGAGTGCACTGTAGTTATTTGGCAGGTACCTACCGTGGATATGGGTTCCAAAAATAATAATTTAAGTTTACCCTCTAGGAGGGTCTATAGGAATTCGAAAAAGATCCAAAAGTTATAAGTTTGAAGGATATTGGTTGTTATCTCTTTTTGATTATCCGCTGCATAGTTGCGTTCTAAGTTGGTGTGTACATCATTTTCGTATTAAAGCCACTAGCCATAGTCATACTGATTTGTTCAAAATTTAGAACACATAATTTTGTGTTGACATTTTTAAGGTTATTATATGTTTTTAATAGTAACCTTTCATGCAACGGTTTAGAGTTAATAGAGATTTTCGTAAACGGCTCTTATGATTTCAATTAAACTAAAAAGAACCCATCTCGAAATTTTTAAAAATCTAAAATTTTGTTGAATGTATGACAATGCAACATTAAAGATACCTTCCTATAGAAGAAAGTTTCATACAAGAGTTCTAGATATAAAGATTTACAAATTTTCTTCATTAAATTTTTATATATAACCTCAAAAATACTGTAAAAACTGCCAAAAACGTTTTTTTTTTTATGTTTATCTTTTTCAAAAATAGTTAGATTTTGATGAAACTTGGTTTAACCATAGGTACATTGCTATGTCTTTTACTCATACAATTTGTTTTTTTAGTAAAATATTAATTTTTGACGAATTTATTTTCAGAAAAATTGTCTATTTGTTAATCAAAAAAGTTAAAGTTGGTTTTGTATGGCCACTCCTCTTGCTCGCTGATATAACTGCCATTTAAGAAAAAATCGACCTTAAAAATTAGTTGTTTGTTTTTTTTCAATTTTTAACAATGTTTTTCACAAATAGGTGTGTTTTAGTCTGCTATGGAAATCGTTAAAATTTTAACCTGTGGCTAATTTTTGACGGTTATCATTGCTGTAAGGAGCAAGAGAGATGTAGAGAAATATGCATTTGTTTTTGGTGTCAATCATTGATAAATTCATAGATTTTGTTGACAATATGAAAATATTTTAATATAAATCGGAAAAAAAATAATTTTCTTTTGAGAAATTAAATAAAAACACCGTTTGAATAAAAAAAATCCCATTTAACCCAATGGGCACAGAAAAAAGCTTTCATTTCTTCACCCCTGTACAAAAGGATAACATTTAAATGGTATCAAATTAAACCAACATTTTAACGCAAATGACACACAGCCTTAGTCTTAAAAAAGAGGATTTAACCAAAAATAATCCATCTCAAAAATTTTCAAAAATACAAGAATTTGAATAAACATTTTTAACAAAATAAGCAACTTTAACCTTAAAAGCAGGTACCTAGTTTTAATTTTTTGTTTACAAAGTACATATATTAACCAAATTATCAATAATACCTAACTACATAATATAATCCAAAAACTGAAATCTTCTATACCTTGACTTTATAAGTGGTTATAATTTGTTGAGTAAGTAAAAATCATCAATCTGGTCAGTTTTATTTACACTTGAGTATATTTTTTTTTTAATTAGTTGGTATTTGCTTTTGTACACAAATACCTACATACAAAATTGCCAGAGCTGGGATGTATGTTGTGTATCTCTTGTGGTGCTCCAAAGCAGTTCTACTAAATAACCACCGTGCTTTTGATTAGATTAATCGCACTGATCGATCGATCTTTTGCTTACTTAAGTCGAATGCATCTTTCACAATGCTGAAGAACTGGATGAAGTAGTACTCAATGTTTGTCCGCTCGTTGCTCCTCGTCAACCACCAGCACCATCACCACCATCACTAGCACTAGCACCATCACGACCACCTCCATCCACCTCAACCACCGTGCGTCGTCGTCGGTCGTCGCCACCGACCCATCCCGTCCGTCCGTCGCTGCCGTGCACATAAAATTATTATTTATTTCACGAAATGGAAATTGGAATGTGAACATCTTAGCATCCTATTTAAATTCAATAAAAAGATAATTAAGTATTTCTGTAGATACTTTCTTGTGTTAGTATGTAGCTCTTCTACACGTTTATGTATAAAAATTAATCTTATATGAAGATGTGAAGAAACGCAGCTGGGTAGCTAGCTATACTGAATGAGAAGTAATAATTATTACCAAAAACAAAAACAAAAACTTAAATAAATTCATAACGGAGTCGTATGGATTCAATTTTACGACAGCGACGACGACTATATAGTATAGTAGCTTTAGATAGTTTGTTGTATGTCGAAATGTGCTTATCGAAGGACGTTTCTATTCTCAAATAAATTTGAATGTATTCGAAATGTTTTTTAAGATTTTATTTTTTGAGAACTTGAGGTTAACTACTTGTTGTTTTTGTATTAAAACTTAATTTGTCTCACTTTGGTCTTTTAAATGAGTCAGCATTGATAGTGCGTCTACTGACTTTTTGATATTCGTTTTCCTTTTTACATTTGTAAAGGTTATCTGAGGACAAGCATATTTATTCAGGTAGATATTTTATACACAAAATAAGTATGAAGATTTAGTATTTCTATAAAAATAAATTATATATCCTCTAAAAACTACATGAAAGCGCTATATGCTTTCATGAAAGCCAGTCTAATAACTATTTTGAATAAAATTTTAAAATATGTCAATAATAAGCTCCACCCCATTACTGATAGGCGAAAGTTTTGTTGTCGTGCCGAATGCTATGCGCTGGGTTTTAAGACGTTTTTACTTGAACTCGAGTAAACAATGAAGCATGACATGACGATGATAACGAATGCGAAAGAAGTGGGTCCAGCCTCCGGCAATTCTGTCTGTCCGTCTCTATCTCGAGCCACAGCCTAAGCCAATAAAGTGATTTTCTTAAAACGTGATAGTTAAACAAAATTCTTCTAAGGACCAAAATTAACGGTAGATACATTTCATGTAACGAATATTGAACAAATTAGTACTTTTAAAATAAACAAATTATTCTATTCCTTTTTTCTGACTTTCTCATGAACGATTTCGATAAGAAAAATTTGCACAAAAAGTTAATAAATTATATAAATTATAAATTATTGTAAAATTTTATATTCACAGAATCCGATTTAGAATAGATCTTTTTAAAAATGTGAAGTCAAGATGGTGAATGTGGTAGCTTATGTTAACATGTGGCTAGTTTGACATTCAATGACAGTTGAGATATGACTAGCCATATAAATTATGAAAGCATTTTTTTAAGGCTTGTTCAAGAAACGTCACTCAAAACCATTAAAATAAATCGTATGAGAATAGCACCGATTTAAAAAACACAAAAAAATCCGTTTGCTCCGTAAACAGGTAATTTTATAGCAACTGAATGATATTTGGAACGAAATATACATTTTACGTTTAAGTATATTTCATCCCCGATCGGTTAAGTCATAAATTGTCAAATTCCGTTAAGTGATGGCTACGATTTCGATGGATTAAAAAAAATACGAAATTTTCAGAGCTTTTTTCTTATCCGGAAACAGGTGCTTTTTAAATAATTGAATGACATCAGGAATGAAATAAACATTTTGTGTCGAAATATAGTTCATCTCCGATTTGTCATGCTATGAACTGTCAAATTCCATTGGAGGATGGCTATGATTTTGATGGATTAAAAAAAAAAAAACACTAAAAAAATTCTAGTTTCTTGCTCTTGGTAAAGCTGCTTGATTTTTGGGCAATTGGGTGACATGAAGATAGGAATATGTATACCTTTTACGACAACATCTTCCAAGCTAAATTTCAGTAGCTCGATTTAACTTGGAGTGGAAAATCATTATCGCTTATTTAAACACGTTTTTCATAATGGTGGTAAAAGCACACAACTTACAGTTGTAATACTGTAAGATAACGCACATGTTAATATCAATCATAAAATTGGAATCACTCCGCTTCTGCACCAACAAGGAATCTCACTGAAAAATCGATTTATGATTTTTTATTCTTAAAAATACATGAAGGTGACAGCTGAGACTGGTGCGTAATAGGCCCATTCCATTGGACTGCTTTGAAGTATTTTGACCTTCTTTTACCAAAGTATTGAAGTTTTTGAATGCAATAGTAACCCAAAGGAATGCACTAGATAAACATTGATAGTGTGTAGTGAGCATTAAATTAGGGAGGTGTTTTACTGTGTGAACGTGCCTTAAATGAAAATGGTAAGGTAGTTCCTCATAGCGATAATATAGTCATCCGACGAATTTTATAAATCCATTTTTATTGCGAATGCGAGTTGACTCCCTGGGAGTAGAATATTGCGAATTCCACTATGCATGATTATTTTCTAATAAAATTTAAAAGAAAAAAGATTTTTGATTTTTTAAAAAAAGTTTCAATCTTTTTTTTTTATCAATTCTTCAAAAACGTGTTATTGCTTTTAGTTTTGATTCATTTTTTTTTTCTAAAAATTTATATTTGTAAAAGAATTAAAATGGAAAATAATTTGGAGCCTAAAACCATTCAAGAAGTTGTTAGTCATTTTTGTAATGAATTTCATGTTTTTATTTTTTAAATTACTTATAAAATTACAGTCGACTCAATCTAAGTCGAACTCCCTCTAAGTTGAATTTCCATAAAACTTGATTTTTTCGCCATATTTTGTATTCCCCTTAATTTAAATAGCATTTTTTCAATCCTTCTAACTCGATTTTTTCCAAAACATCCTCTAATTTATATTTATGATGTACCATTAAATTTTTTGCATAGTATAGTAAGTTCTAATAGAAACCCAAGACTTTATGCTTTGCCACATGTTTTCTTCGATGGTTAATTTATTATTGAAATGGCAATTAATTTGATTAATTTTCAAGTCTTAAGGCTGATGTATGAAGTCAAAAATTATCACCATAACCCAAACCATTGCTAACATCTTAATAATTCTTATACTTTTTCACATTCTCTTTGACCCCAAAAAATCAAATTTAAAAATTTCACACACATCTCATTTGACAGTGACAGTGTATCTTAGAAATTATTCGATGCCATGCTTTCAATTAAACTTGTCCTTCTATCTGACATCTGAGCATCAATTCATTTCTTTAATTTTTTTTTTTTTTATTCAGATCGTCGAAAAGTTTAATAATATTCTTCCATGTGTCAAATGACTAATCAGAACTTATCATATAAATGGAAAAAATGTTTCCAAAGAACCACAGTTGCTGTCTGCCACACGCCAGTGTAAAACTTTTAATTAATATTAATTTTTTTTTTTTGGAAATGCTTAGGGATATGTGATTAAACCGTTAACATTTGCCGGTGATGTCATTCTTATAATCTTAGTGATTGTGTGACATCTTTTTTCATGTCTGTCAGTCTGTCTGTTTGAAAGATATTAGTTTAGGTCAGTTCCTAGCTCTGCTGTCTAAAGAATTTCTACATACATATTATTGAGGTTTCTAATTAATTGGTACGACCGACACGACGATATGTTGCGTCGGATGTCAGTAAATTGATGTGCATGCCAAAGTGGAATTCCTTGCGCGTTGAACGACACTTTAATCGATGGCTTCAACAAAAATCTTGTCATAATTGCCTTATCTTGCTGGTTGTTAGTTAGGTTATCAAGATCTTTGAAATCACAAAGAATGTTGCTTGAAGACAAAAATAAATTTACAAACTTAATTTAAATACAAATTCATATACGTGCATCAGCAGATTTTTTTTTTTTTTTTTTTTGAATAAATTCTTGTTGAAATAATTTTAGAATTTAAACTTTTAAAATGGCTAAAACTGTTAAATAAGTTACTTTCTTTTTTCTTATTTTTAGAAATGATTAATTTGCATTATTGGTTTGGACTAGAGCTTCATTGATTTGGATGTACTAGGAGCTAATAAACTATTCCAGAAAAATGTCATTATTTAACTAAAATTTTTAAATAAAATTGAAAGATGATGGTACTTATGTATATATTGGATAATTATGAAAATGACAGTTGAATTAACGTTTCCTTTCCTTTCACGAACCCTAAGTCAGAAAACCCTTATTTTATTGGTGGCTCAAAAAAGTGGCTGCTTCTAGTTTAAAAAATTGTATTTATTAAGAAACAGGATACGGAATTGAAAGAATTGTTGAAGACCACAAGCCGACCCAGCTCTCGAAATTCGAGTGCCAATTTATTTTTTATTTTGTTTTTTTATTTTAGAAAATCACCGATAGATGTCTGAACTGAAATTTGTGTGGTGTAAATTATACTTTTCAACAACAGAAGTCGCGACTGTATTCATTTTCACTTTTTGCAAAAAGTGTGGATTGTAGTTAATGCTAAGTGTATAAGGAGGAGTTTCACATTTAACGACATGTGCATCACACTACACTCTGTCGTGTTGGCTGATTTGTGTATTGTGAACAAATCTCTATGTGAATCCACCTTAATGTTTTGGGTTCTGGTCTTGGGTTGATGGATTTGGCATTTCATGTGCTAGTGGATTTGACCCTTACAATTGTTTTTGTTTTCCTCCGCTTTTTTTTGAATTTTAATTCATTGTTTTAAACAAGTTTGGCGTAAGATACTTGAATAATATATAGCCAATGCAGATCTATGTAATTTATGCCCCTTCAGTTTGTGTGGGCCGCGTAAAGTGTACCCCAAAAATAGTGTTCACCGTTTTATTATAAAATTTTCATATACCTATGGTGGCACTTTACGATGTGTGCTTTAGTCAATATTATGGAAAACGTGTTTAAATTAGCAATGTGTCAAACCAGAGATTTTCCAATCCAAGTTGAACCCAGTTGAAATTAAGCTTGCAATATGGGGGATAATTGCGGACCTTTGGTGTTTTTTAATGCGTCAGCATCGTAGCCATTTTCATAAGACTTTCTTCAACTTCAGAAACACTTTCACTAATTAGGTCTGTTTGGTTACTCGCCAAATCAACGAATTTCTACTATTTTTGAGTCCAAGTCCTGTCAAACCTGTCAAGAGAGAGCGTACTGAGAGAGAAAATCATTTCCCCTCTTTTGAAAATTTCTGCCCAAAGACTTTCTGGCGGCTGAAATATGAATTCTGTAAAAATCATTCGATTATGCAAAACAAAAAAAAAATAGAAAGAAAAAAAAATTTACCCATGAAAATAGTTTTGAATGTAGGGAATTAATAAAAATTAAAATACAATCAAAAAGTATCAGACATTTGAGATCATCGTGTTCCCGAGTATTTGAGTAGTTTCGACCGTAATTGAGAGAACTCCATCCCCACTCTAAAAGATTTGACGGATTTCATATTTCAGTCCAAAAAGTTTCCAAATCGACCTATTATTTGGTATGACCAACTGTCATTGAATTTCAGACTAGATACATGCAGCCCGGGGCAAAATATAAGAAAAAAATGCGTTTTTATAATTTTCCTTTTCAATAACTTTAAACTTAAAAACCTAAGAAAATGACAACTTTTGGTGTTGAAAAAAAACCGTGTAGATTTTCTTTGTAAGTAAGCTGTTCTTTTTTTAATTTTTCCAAAAAATTCCTCCTCCTGTCTAAACGGCATTAAGTCCTTCGACAAAAATATGTTATTGTTTAGAGCCACCAAAGTTATTGTACCCTACCCAAATGAATTACTAAACTAATTTTTTAAATACGTTTTAAAAATAAATATAACATTCAATTAACTGCCTTTTATTAATTATTCAATCAGAAAATGTTCACATATTTTCTTCCTTTCAAAGAAAGTAGAACTAAAACAAAAAAAATTAATTTTTATATCCATAGTAATATGCTTTTTAAGTTATATGTTCATTATACAAAAAAAAAAAATATATTAAAAAATTATATAAAACGTAGTTCAAAGTAGAAGTTCTTGAATGAAAGGTGTGCATGATATTATATGACGCTGTTCTGAATGATTCTTTAAACAAATAAATAATTCTGTTTTAAAATTCCATTTTTAAACAAAACACACCTTAAAATATGAATGATAAGACTACAAAAAACAACAACAATTTTCATTTTGAAACATCAGCCCATACTCATTTGTATTTTTTTTATAAATAAATTGCATCGCAAGCAACAAGCCAAAAAAAAAACTCTTAAAGTCTGTTTTGCCAAAATTAGCAATTAAATAGTAAATTTATAATCAAACTGGTTAGCTCGTATCTATCTCTATACCGTCTTATAGAGAACATAAATACCTAAATGAAAAAAAAACAAGGTATGGCTTTGGTAGATCAAGCTATAAAATATTAGCAATAATTCAACTTATCGTCTGTTTTGCATAATTATTTAAGTTTCATTTGAATTAATTTATAATTTGCTTCGCACGTCCACGTATACCACATATAGCCAAATGGTCGATCCTAGACTTTCTGACTACAAAACCATATACTAAGTTTTGATAGGTATAAGCAAAACTTAGTAAATAAGCAACGATTGAGGGAAAGGGGATAATAATTTATACGGATATTATTATTAATAATCTGACTTGGCGTGAACATTTGTAGGTAAAACTACAAAAACAAAAACATCTTTGAATTGTGCTTTAGAATGAGCTTCGTATAATCTTATCACATGCCAAATCTGTAACGGGAAATTATTTGAACTTCTAAAGACTACATTTTATGATTTTTTTCAAAAGTTCAAAAAACATTTTTTTTAACATTATTTGTGTTTAGATCTTAGCTTAAGAAAATACTTTTTTAATTCAGGGTCTATAAATTTAAGTAAACTAAACAATACAGCTTTCAAGTGTTTACGCCATTGCAGCACCAAACTAATTAGAAATATTTTTTTAGAGAGGTTTTAGGAGTTGCAAAACAAAACTGAAGAATAATATTACGTATTCGCCACAGTGTACCAATAAGAAACAAAATTGTCACAACTAGTTCTTAAAGCATTTTAGATACAAAGTCTGATTTTTTTAAACTGAAAAAGTGGAGTCAATAAAGGCTTTTCCTAGGAAGTATGCATAAACAGCTCCGATTTTGATAATTTTAATTGTTTTTGTTATTTAAAATCAGAAACATTTTACCAGGTTATTTGCATAAGATGTGAAAAAAGGCTGGGGCAAAAGGGAGGGGCAATTTTCCAAAAAAAACTAAAATAATACGTAAAATGGAAAAAAAAATCATTAAAAAGCACCGTCAATAAGTACAATTAGTTCAGTTAATCCGTAGTTTGATGACATCTCTTCTTACCAAAGTTATGCACAAAAATGCATTTTTTTTTTGTTTTTTGCTAATATTTAGGTTCCAGTATGCCATGACGCAAAAAAATAAAAATCAAATGGTTCATGATAATATTTTCTTTCAATAAAGTGCAATTTCTTTTGGTTCAAATACATCCGTACAAAAATGCAGCTTGTTAAAGTCAGTTCTTTGTCTAAAAATTACACTTTTTCGTAATTTTATCAACAAAACCTAATATCGTGGTATACATTGTTTTTACTAATTTAGCCCTATTCATTCCCCACAATTTGAAGAAAAAACTAATTTTTCACGACTAATAAAAGTCAAGGTATCCAAGCTTGAACATATGCATGTCGTATCGAAAACACAAGCAAAATTTAGTTTTTGACAAATATTTCGGCTCCAATATGTTGCATTGGCAAAAATAAAATTACACATTGTTTGTTTCAACATTTTCTATAATTTGAGTGCATTTTCTTTTTGTTCAAACACATAAATATTAAACAACAGTAAAATAAAGTCATTTTTTTACTTCACTTTTTGTTTCAATTTTGTTAAAAATAGCACATCTATTGGTGCTTTAAATTGAATTAATTTTGAAGCCTTTAATGTTCCGAACAAATAAAAAAAATTAGCTCTTTCCAACCAATGACAATTAATTTATTAACAAAGTTTCAAATGCGAAACGAATTCCAAACAAAAAATAACTAACAAACAAAAGGAATACTCAATTAATTTATGTGTTAAATAGACTTTTCTTAAAACATAAATTACTAAACACTTGTTAGTGGTAAGGAGTTAATTTTTTTTTTAATTAGTAGGGAATATTGTGGGTTTCAAACCTATTTTGATTTTAATAACCATTAGGTGCGTCATTTGCAACATAATAACAACCAAAGTGAAGAGAAATATTTAGTTTAACTAACTGTGATTTATTATTGAATTGTTTAAACAAAAAAAAAATGCACTCAAATTATAGCAAATTGTAAAAAAAACAATTTGTGTTTTTATAATTGCCAATGCAACATGTTGGAGCGCCAAAAAAGAAATTTTACTTGTATTTTCGCTACGACATGCCTGCGTTCAACCTTAGATACCTCGACTTCTATTAGTCGTTAAGAGATAGTTTTTTCTTCCAATTGTGGGGAATGAATAGAGCTACTAAATTAGTGAATGTTGACCACAATTTAAATTTTTTTTCGAAATAATTAGGAAAAAGTGTTTTTTTTTTAAACAAAGAACTGACTTGAAAGGGCTGCATTTTTGTACGGATGTATTTGTATTAAAAGAAGTTCCACTTAAATCAAAGTAAATGTTATAGTAAACCATTAAGTTTTTATTTTATCGCATTATATCACATTGGAACTGAGATTTTTGCAAAAATAAAAAAAAAAATGAGCTCAAATGCATTATTGTGCATAACTTTGAAAAAAAGAGCTGTCAGGTGGTGCAAATTTGGTTTTAAGCTTTTCAATTGAACCTTTATCGATCCATGAAAAAAAAATGACAGTGCCTCTGCTCGCAAGCTTAGGCAGTTTTTCACAACGCTGTGACTGAATTATACTAACTCATATTTTAAACAAAGCTATTTTTATATTTAAAAATGGACTGTTTTGAAAACAGCTTTAACGATTATTATTTTTTTTTTCTAAAAATGTATCATTCTCAACGAAATCAAATGGCATACTTAGGTTGGAGATCAACACAATTTAAGAAGTTTTTTAAATAATTTTTATGTTTTTTTAAAAAATCAATTCACAGCAATTTTGACCCTAAGAGCAAGTACGTGCGAGCCTGCATTTTCATTTGCAGTCAGATTAGTAAAAAACGCCTAAATTTCTTAAGTGCCACATCGTAACATAAGAAAATGCTTCTGAATTCACTCGGCCTTAATTAATGCACAGAATTAACTAAGTATGATTATTTAGTCCAAAGTTAAGTCAGCAGCTTTTCATTAAAGGATTTACTTTTATCTTGAGTTGTTAGTTGTTAGACATATCCGGAGGGCGTGAGTATTAGTAAACAGTTTAGAACAATAAACCATAATTCTTGTTAAAAACTATTCAGTAGTCTCATTTATTACTTTTATAAAGTATGCGACTTTAAATATATGTTTGTGACTTTAAATACATACCACTCCAATTAAATTTAGAAATACATTGCTCAAAAGTTATGATTTGAAACGGAAAATATCAAAAACATCATAATACACAATTTCAACTAATTTCACCATTATAATATAAATTTATATTTGCGTCATTAAATTATTTGAAATTAATCTTAAATAATGACGTAAGCGCAGTTTTTAAGTCATTTTTTATCATTTCGTCAGTGCACGTATCCATTTTTATCTTTTTAGCAATTTATTTTTCAGTAACAAATTTAGCGTGCCTGCGAAGCTATAATACTATACTTGAAGACCTAATTTTTGACAATGGTATGAATTTAAAAAAAATTATAATTTTTGATAAAACTTTTTAATGATAACTGTTTAATCACTATTGACGCTGACTGTACTTTAGAAACTACTCTTTCATAATCGAAAAAGAAGTTTTAGGTATGTCGGTACTATGAAAACTGTGTTTAATTATAATAGTATATTTTTTTTGACATGAATCTGTCAGAAGTATCTCTTAAGTTGATTCGGACATAAGTTAAAACAAATTTCGGATGATCTTACACTGAATGGCCTTTGCTATACGCACAACTTAAGTTTCAAAAATGTTGAATTCTTATGTTTACTTGGAATCAGTATTTGATCAAAACAGAAATGAAGGTAATGAAGGAAATGCGAAAAAGTGCAAAGAGTCTTAGGGTGGAATTCATGCTCGTTACTCAAGTCAAGCTTTTCTCGACTCCAGTAAGTTGAGAAAAATCTTGAGCGAATGCTTAAGCTAAATCTGTATTTATAAACAAAATTTAAATTCTCCTTTATTTCAGTGATAAAAAGAGAATACTCGGGTAACTTAACACAAGCAAGAATTGAAATTTTTATAACGTACAGAGGAAATGCTTTAGGTAGCTTCTGAACTTACATGAGTTTCGATTTAACTTGAGGAAATTTTCGAGTAAACACTCAAGCGTTTACAAAAAATCGCGATTATGAATAGCTTAAGTGTCTAAAAGTCTCTTTAAGCGTATACTTAAGAAAAATCTTGACTCGAGGGACGACTATAAATTCCACCCATAGTCTATTGTTTGAAAAAAATAATAAAAGTTTTTGAGACTTTATAGAAAAATATTTTAATATTATTTACATCAAAGTTTTCTAATGTAAACAATTTTCAATACTGATTTGAAAATTTAGCTTAAGTTGCTTATTTTCTTCCATGGGAAGCAATCATAGTTTTTGTAATATCCTCATAGCCTTAAAATTCATATCAGTACCTACCAGTTATAAAAAAGATTACATAAAAAGAAACATTGAACAAAATTTAAAAGAATTTTTATTGCTATAAGAAATTACATTTTTTGTATCCTTTTAAAAAATAAATCAAACTAAAAATTACCTTTGACAAAAAATGTCTTAAAAAATGTGTAGGTATTTTTTTTTTAAATTTAAATAACAAGTATCCACCGACTAAAATCATATTGATATAAAAAGTATGAAAAAAGGATACACTCGAAACCTTTAGTTTTATCATACAATCCACTTATAAACTTTTGGATTGATGATTTATATTGCACGAGAGATATCTTTTAGGAAACACATCTCAATGGAATGTGTTTACTTGTTGCTCATGCACAAAAAAGAAAAAAAATCAAGAAATAAAAAGAAGATGAAGATGAAATAAAAAAAAAAAACTATCTTATGGGTCTCAGAGCCGAGATCACCATCAAATATAAAAAAAAAAAACACACTACCATACCATCTCTTGATCATCATCATCAGAAAATGTATCTTTTTTTCTACTTATATTTATGTTGACTTTTGTATGAGTGAGAGTATAAATTTTGTCAAAACTCTCATTCTCTTTCTCTCTCTCTCTCTATTTCTCTCACTTAACAACTACAAATGTAAAATAAATACTCACTCACCAATACCATTTTAATATAGATCGCAAAAGTAAAGGAAAAATGATGAAAAAAAATATACATCCACCAAATAGAGGGCCTGAGAAAATATTTATAAGAATCAAAGAAAAAAAAAACACACAGATACACCCAAACACACACTCAAGTACACTCATCTATACAAATAAGTAACAGGAGTCACGGAACTCCAACGATGAAGCAGCCCCAGAGCACCAGCAGCAAGTTAAACAACATGAACAAGTGATCATCCAGCAGCAGTAGCTGTGTACACTGGCTGCTGGCCGCTGATGTCTGTATAGACGACAACAACGTCGTCGTCGTTCAAACGAGACTATACACTTTGGATTATTGAATCAGGTAGACAGATAGGCGTTAGTCGTTCTACAGCCCTGATCGAGTTTAAATCTATTCCGTTGAGAGATACATTCGCTTTGAAAAATACAAAAAAAAAAAAAGATACACCAATACCAACCACACTATAAATTCAAACTTAACTCTGAGCTGAACTCAAAAGATACTTGAACAAAAAAGCAAAAAAAAAAAATTACTTCCAAAATCCGAAAAGTCAGCTTAGAGATACATGCTAGCGCAAAAAGTATATCCATCACACAACGTTTTATATTTTTTTCTTGTTTTTTTTTACTAATTTTAATATAAATTAATTACTGTGTCATATAAAAAAAAATGAAAAAAAGTTGCGCAAGTTAAAAAAGATTAATAATCGTGTTTGCATCTATAACCAGAAATATTGAAAGAAAAAAAAAAAATATGAAAAACAAGTCGTAAATGAAAGCAAAAATACAATTATTTTTTTCATATCAAAATAACCCTGTATATGTTGTTGTTATTACCGTGATTCCGAACTCTCGCAATAATAATACAAAAACAAAACAAAAAAACATATTCAACAATTGGATTACACGACACGGCCCAATATCGATTTTGTAACTTTATCCAATCGTCGCAATCAATTCAAAAATGATGTTTACGATTATTTCTTACAAGTTGATTAATCAATTGTTCAAACAAAATACAATAAAGTGCACTTTAAATTATAAAATATAAGAAAAAAAAAACACTAAAGTGAAAATTTTCTACATTTAAATGTCTACTACAACTACAAATGCAACAAAAAACATCTCACAAATCAGATACAACAACAACTGTGAAGAAGAAAAAGTTAAACGAAATCAAAATAAGCACATGAATTAAAAAAAAAAAGAAAAATATTTTTATAGTTATTGATTTTTTTCTCATACATTTTTTCCCCCCATCACACAATAAAAGGAAAGTGTTAAAATTGTTAAAAAAAAAAAACAAAGAATTATAATATTTACTCTTTGAAGAGAACAAGATTTTGTCCTGATTTAAATTTTAAACAATAAAATTGTTAAGATTTGCTTCTTTCAAACAAAAAAAAAAAAAAAACGCAACAACTGTTGTCACATATTTTAATGCACCTGCTGTTGCTCTTGCCACTCTGGTTGTTGCTGCATTATTATTATCATTGCAGAGTTACATCCATCATCAAAGTGAAAAGAAAATACACCAGCAACACAAACAACAACAAAACTAACTACTACGTATCTATAACTGACATGATTGTAACAGTAATTAGTGATCATAATTATTTCATAGATGCTGTTTGGCATTTTTGTGACAATTATTATTGTAATAATACAACAACGGCAAAAAAAAGTTTTTAAAAACTATATATTTTTTATATATCACTATCGTCGGAAAACAATAATTCAATTTTTGTGTTTGTGATTATTTTTTTATTATTTCTATTTTGTTGTTAAAAGTGTAAAAAAATAAAAATTAGTTTTAACTATAATTTGTATTTCTTAACTTAAAAAAAAAAAAAAAAAAAGTAAATAATTAAAAATCAAATGGATATCAGTACAATAACTTTTGTAAATGAAGTGTAGAACGATTATAAGAAATTGTTTTTAATTTTAAATATTTTAAAAATATTTAATACGCGAACGCGGACAAAACAAGAAAACATAAGACTGAGGTGAGTGTTATATGCCAATTTATTTTTTTGTTAAATAATTTCAAATCTTTAAGATTGATTCATTGTACCTACACGCACTATCAACCATCATGTTAATATTTTTATTTGTTTTTTACATTTTTTTTTGTTTTATTAAAAAACAATTGCACGATATAATGTAATGGAGGAAAAAAAAAAGTCTAGTCGTTTAAACTTGATGTGGGCATAGAGCAAGCTAAGCTATACTTCATAGATAGATACTATATCTATCTATCTATCTTAATTCATCGTCTAGAGTGATTCTGATGATGGAGAGGAAAGAGTTGCAATCTAACCTTTATAAGTAGTTGCAATGAGCTCTTTTCTTCGTTCAAAAAATAATACAAAAAAAAAAAGAAAAAAAAATTAATATAAGAAGCCTTAGACTGGTTTCGGCTAGATTGTTGTTAGTATCTTTGCGCTTTGTTCGCTTACAATTTTTTTTATTTCTTATTATTATTATTTTTGTTGTTATTGCTGATCTATTACAGAATATTTTTCCAGAATGTGGAATTTTTGTTGTTTTTGTTTTTATTTATTGTACCTATTTTCTCAAAACAAGCTCTAAATGTGGCTTTAATTATAAATAAATAAAAAAAAACTATCTATAGATTTAGATAGATATCTACTTATATTATTATTACATGGAGAGGGCATTAAAATTCAATTCTATTTTTACCTTTATCGGAATAATAAAAAAGTTGGTAAACACGAGTGTTAAACACGACAGTTCTTATAACATCGATTGAGAAAAAATTATTAAAAATTCATATTTCTTTTTTTTTTTCTTGTATTTATTAATTGAAAACTCATTTTCTTTAGTATCTGTATGAGATATGTAAATTTAGTGTTTTTTTTTTGTCAGATATGCTTATAAAGAGATTGTGAGAGATATAACTCTCTATACCTACCACTATCTGTCAATAAGATGCCTTGAGAAAAAAATAAAACCTTCATACCTTTGATAGTTTTTTTTCTATTTATTTATTTTTTTGTTTTCTTTAAAATTTGTACCTACTTTAAAAAATCAAAGTAAATTTAATTTTTATCACTCTATCTCTCTCTTATTGAAGCTCTGTCAGATATTGGAGAAAATTACGATTTCCCGAGACAAATATAGATATATTATGAATAGATAGTAGGTATTCACTTAATTGACGTATGAACTTTTTTTTTTTTATTATTATTGTGCTATAACAGTTTTTGGGCGCCATTCGGTCAGGTCAGTGGTTAAGTTTTGTGGTTTTTTTAAGTATTATTTCTAGACTCTTGATGAGAGAGATACAATAATTATATTGTTTGAAAGATGAGATAATTTTCAATTAGATACAATATTTCAATTGATTTTGTTTTAAAGTCATACCATACTTTCATGTCATTGTCATTTTTTATTGTTGTTGTATTTTCTTCTTCAAGAAAAAAGAATTTACATAAAAACTTGACCCAATGGTAAAGAGTCATCATCAATGCTTTGTTTGAGTATACTTTCTTTAAGGAAATATGTATATAAAGAGAGAATGTACATAACATTAATTGAAGTTAATGAGATATTGAAATAAAATCTTATAGGCATGACTTGGATGCATGGAGTAAGAAAAATGAAAAAAAAAGGAAAACGAAATTCTTCCAGATTGCCAATTGGACTGACATACTGTTGTTAAGTACTTTGTGGCATTCAAAATTAAAGTTTATTAATAACTAATATTTGTTTTAATATTGATTGAAATAAGAAAATGGACTCCATATTTAATTATATTCCTACTTCTTTGGTAATGTTTTAGATAGAGTAAAATATTAATTTTTCATAGTTTGTACTTTCAAGTCGAATATAGTTATTGTTTAACAAACTTTCATCGATTTTTATCTATGATACATAAGATATACTTAAAGAAACAACTTTTTAAACATTCTCTTGGAAAATTCAAGCGTTTGAAAGTTTTCTAAGCGTTTGAAAGTTTTTTAAGCGTTTTTAAATGTGTGATTTGTTATGAAAAAAACATCACAATTACTTTCTTCGATAAGAATGCCTCTTCCATGATATTTTTTGAAGACATACATTCTAAGTGGTCTTTGAATAATACTGGATATGAATTGGAACATTAGTTTTGAATAAGTCATTTTTAAATAGAAATAAAAGAGCGAAAGAATTGTTCGTTCAATTTATCTCATTTTTTTTGTTTCTTCTTCTGCACTTGTGACCGTATTTCATCGTTGGCTTTTTCGAATAGATCAAGGACATAGTCCCACAGTCAATATAGTCAAGCGAACTGAAACTGTTTCAGATTTATTTCAGGAAATATATAAGTATTTCGTTGCATTCATAGGGGTTTTGATTGGTGTCATTATGAATGCCAAAAAATAGCAAATCTCAAATTCAATATTCTAATCAAGACACGTATTTCTCTTCTTTTCATCAGAAGTACTGGCATCCGAAAATACTTTCAGAAACGCCTGAAAATATTCCGGAGAGTAATAGGTAATGAACGCCATTACTAAATTGCCATGCATTGCATTAAAAATTCAGTTATCATGGCTCTAAAGCCTTTGCCGTATTGCTCCATGGCCGATAGCTAGATAGTCCGAAGGTCTAAGTCTCCCTATTCCCTCTGTTCCTAACATACTAATTAGAACTACATATTACACGCGCAGATGAATTGTTAAGACTTAAGAATATAATTTACTAGGTCTTGGTTTCTGATGAGCCTATCGACCACCAAGTTATTTCTTTATTTATTTTATAGCTTTTGCCAAGAGCACGATGTACTAGTAGCTCAGATGGTCAAATTTTCTAGCACAATACAAATAGCTTAAACTTGCTTAAACTTTTATCTGATACCAAATTAAATTTATTCGGTAAACTCTGTATTAGAATTTAATACAAAATCAGTGTCGAAAAGCTTTAAACAATTTCTATCTGCAAACGTGTTAATTTTTTTGTAATTTATAGAAGAAAAAACTTTGAGCGGATTTTCTACTTTTACTGCCAAATAAGATTCTTCTAGGCAAAGCAAATTAATTTGTAAAAGGAAACAAAATATGCTTACACGGCATAAGAATCAGATGAAATAGAGAAAATGTTACGAAAATAATTGTTTTTTACTTAAAACTGTCGTCACCAATAATATTAATAATGAGCTTTCAACATTATCTTTCAGTGAAAGAATAATTCGAATGGGTTCCAGTTTTGTTAAAAAAAATTATCATAAATCACAGACCTGATTTACCGTCGGCTGTTTGAATTTTTTAATCAACAGTTCTAGCACTCTTTATTTTTACATAATATTATTTAACTTGACACGAATCAAATCCTTTTTCATTGAGCCAATTAGAAAATTCTTTTCCAACTTTAAATTTGATGAAATTGGTATCTTTTTGGTTGGTTTTGGTGATGAGCCGACGACGCGACGTCGACGGTTGTACCTGGGCGAAACGCATATTGAAAATGGAGTCACTTGAATTTTTTAAACTGTTTTAAGTTTCTTTTTTCGGAGACATGTTTCTTATAATAGCTAACATTTCCACAGTCTAAACATATGTGCCGGTTCTAGTTCTAAAGATAAGTGTCCATTTGACAGAAATAATGCTGAAAGATTTCTGAAAGTTGAATGATTTTGAACAAAATTCAACCCTTGCGTAGCTTGAGTGCTACTTATGGATTCTTGAGGGCTTCTCACAAATTTTACTCTTAAATAGACACACCCACCTTTAGGACTAGTATCGGTCAGAGTTCTTAAAACTGCAGTCTTTTAGGTACTGCAGTTAATTGACTAAAAAGACTAAATTTCTTAAGTCTTTGAACTTACAAATGTATTACTTTGACTGTAAAACTACAGTCAGCAGTCAGTATACTGACTAAACAGTTAATCAAAGCAGTTAATTGACTAAAAGTTAATTAACTGCAGTTCTTTTTGAAGGGTTTTAATCTTCTAGTCAGAAGAAAGTTTTTGTACTCATGTGTTTTAGGTTTTAGCCAGGCGTCGCCACACTTCCATGACACTTTTTTGTAGGAATATAGAGCTCTGAAAGTAACTTTAAATACTTTCTACTGACTTGAAGACTAAAACCAGTCAAAAAATACTGCAATTAATTAACTTTTGGTCAATTAACTGCTTTCAAAAAAATGCTTCCACAAAAATTCACTCTTTACTATGACAAAAAAGGCTTTGTTGGAGCAGTTGTAATTTCACTTTTACAGAGCGGAGTCTATGGGATACATGTTAATTCTCAAATTCAGTTCATGTTTAAAAAAAAATACAAGAAAACTACCGACGGCAAGCATAAACTATGAACACTCTGTTATCCTGACTCCTGAGCCATATTTCAGGGACAGCAAACCCAAATTCACATAGTTTGGTGCATTAGCTTCATGAAAAGGGGTTTTTTTTCTCTGGAATGTAGGGTTTAAGGACATTTCTTAATGCTTAATTCAGAATATTTTCGTTCTTATTAATATATAAGTAACTGAAAAATACAGCTGCGGATTGTTGTGTTTCAGCAGTTTCTAAGATAGTCATAAAAATCATTCCAAAACTTAAATGCACCATCTTGCAGACCAAGAGTCTGCCATGTTTTTGTGTGATTAAAGCTTAAGACATACATTGTCGTTTTTTTTTTTTTGTTTCATTACCACTCAAGCAATCTACCGAAATAATACAGAAATCAAAATATAGTAATACAGTCGAGTTAAGTAAGATCAAATCAAAGCATAGCATTATATAATATTTGGTATGATATGCGTTTTCCCAAAAAGTTATTACTTGCCTAATCCACTTTCCAATAAAAAGTATCAATAACAGTTAATCATACAAACAAAAATCAAGCTTAGCCTTTACTTTTACTACACAAATCCAATTGGCTATAAAAGCTCAAAGCTATACACAATATATGCACGTACTCTTAGCCAAGTCAGAAATTTAAAAATTTTCCGCTGTCAAAATCAGAGGAAAAAAAAAACTAAAAACCAAGAAATTGTAACGAGAATGTAGTTAACTAACCCAAATAAGTTTACCGTAACGAAAATGTATGATAATTTTGACTAACGTTATGATTGATGGGCTTTTGACACCTTGTGCTTGTAACACGATTGAATAAAAATAATGTCATTGACCCATTGAAACTCGTTCATCACATATCACTTTTTAACTAACCAGGGCATACATTTATGTGATTTATAAGCTAAATTGGAGCTAGAAACCTTTTGATATTAAGTATCTGCATATTTAGTTATTCCTTTAAAGAACAAAAAAAAAAAACAAATTTACCTATGTTCAACAAATAGAATTGAGTTTATTTCTGAAGCATTTAATAAAAATGCATTAATTAAAAAAAAATTATATGAATAGGTATTATAACCGCTTTTGTTATTTTTAGAATTTTAAATATAAAACAAGCTCTAACCATCAATTAAGTTGTGTTGTTTAAAATCTGTTTTGTTTCTATATAATTAAAATGTAACATTGAAAAACTAGAATTTTAATTTTTGTTTTAATAAGAAAAACGTGTTGTATCTTTTTAAATTTGTATTCTTTTTTTTATTCTGAATGAAGGTAATTTTGCGTCAACTTTTCTGCCTTCTTTGCCTGGTTCTTGGGTTGAGTTTTCACACAAACACGTGTCTTCTTAAAGGATATGATTTTCAATTATTCATTGAAGGTTTATTTGAAACAGCAGCTACAGTTGCATTACACTTGATTTACACTTTAATTGAAGCTAATTTTGTTTTCTTTACCTGAGCCTTGTAGATTTTCTATAAAATGCTGTGAAACTTAAAACTAGATTATATTTCCAAAACTACACGTGCCTAAAAAAATGATTTTAAGAGTCAATATTAAACCAAATAAGTACTCAATTAAATTTACACATCCAACAGCCATAATAACCTCACAAAACTGCCTATTTTAGAGAAAACTTTAATCGATCTTTTACTTTGGTTTTCCCCATCAAGATTATACCTTCATCCTGTCAAGAAATATTAGAATTTCCACATAGTTTCATTCACTCTAAATGTAGATAAATGGATTTTCCCCCGAGATTATTTTCAATCTAAAGAGAAGACGGCATTTATTGATTTCATACACCTACCTACTAAACTGAAAAAGGACCTTCATTCAATTGCTTTTACTGGGGTTTTCCACTGCGGAAATTCTGAAGACATTCATTTAAAAATGGGGTTTTCCACAGCAGGCAACTTGAAGACATTCATACAAAAATAGGATTTTCCGAAGGAAGTGTAAGATTTAGTTTACCTAATTATTAGTATTGAATCATATTATGTATTTTTAAAATGGGTTGTGTTTCGGAACTAAACATGTAAGCTATATGGATGCTTTGGATGTATTCAAAAAGGTTTTATTTTGTTTGAAGTTTCAGATCAGAAATCAATGCAGATTCTAACAAATTCTATTCTTGGAAATAACACATAAATCTAGAGCATCTCCTTCTTATAGTGTATTTTATAGTCAATAGATCAGTACAAAAATATTCTATCCCGAATCTAATTTTCAATCCCGGGATTTGAAAAAAAAAATGAATCCCGGGTTCTCGGGGTATCCGAGTGTTGCATGTTTAGTTTTTTGAGCATTTTCGTCTTTGAAAATTTTGAGCGCAATAACTCAATTTAAGTATTGAAGAATGTTATAATAATGCCGTTGATGGAGTTTTTTCTTGTTTGAAAATGTTTCGAAATTGATTGAACTAATGTTATTTTCTATTGTGAACAAATAGTACACAGTGCTTTAGCTAGTGAGTAAGAACACCTCTTCAGAAGTATTTTTGATAAACCTACTGATCCAACGGATTTGTATTGGCAAATATCTATATTTTCAATGACAAGCTGCAAGTTTTTAAGTGGAATTCCTTAATCTTTATAGCTTAATCAATCCCAGCTCTGAAAAATCCACATAAAGCGACTTAACACCACTAAAAAGTAGTTTGAAGATCAAAGTTAGTTTCTTGCAAAATTACCATAAATCGATCCTTTAAACTCTTGGTGATAATGATAAGAAACGTTCTATTCAACTGACTTCTTCCAAACTTACCATGTTGTGTAAAATGCATGATCTTTGAACGAAATAGAGATTCTGCTGCAGGGTTTTCCTGTAGTTATTCAGCTATCAACGATGAACGACCATTGATCAAATTTGTGGTTTTTCCCCAAGGGAACTAAATATATCCATGAGAATTTCCTCTGCCGTCGGTCGTTAGGTTTATTAAGTCCACATTTCAGGAATTTCCGTAAAATGAATGAAAATTTCTTTCATTAATGATGTTCAGGACTTTCCCGCAAAGAATGAAATGTTTTTCTGCTTGTTTTGAAGGATATGAATAATTGTGTTACCAGTATTGTGCCATCATTTTCACTATCGAGATCAGTTTTTTTTTTTCTTTGTCATGATCGATTTTCTTTTCATCGAATTTTCTAGTGCAAATCAAGATCTAGTTAATTTTTTTACATTATAAATTAGGTATTCAGCTAATTATTTGACTAAATTGTGAATCAATAGATAATATATTTGTGTATGTTCTACAAAAGTAAGTCCGAATTTGGTTTTGTGTTAAATTAAATTTTATTTGTTAGCAACAGCTGGAATACTTCTAAATTGTTTCAATTGGAAATAGTTCCTGCACTCACCAAAATTACACTCGCGTTTTCAGATAGTCATCAGAAAATCTATAAAATCAATAGAAAACCAAAAAAATTGTCTTAAAATTAAGCAAGAAATACATTTTGAAGAGTTTATATGCTTTTGTTGAGAAATTTTCTAACGTCAGAAACCACATCTTTTTTTTATTGAAAACAATACTTAAAAATATGAGGTACCTTTTTCCTACAAAAAACAAGGCTTAGTACCGTTATTTAACAGTAAAAAAATACAAACATATTCAAATAAAAACCCTTTAACGGGCATCATTGAAGATTATAGCTCTAATTATTTAAAGTTAACAAAAACAAAATAAAAAATAAAACTTTATAATATTGAAGAACACTCTCTGTGTACCCTGTACCCCTATATTTGTACAAAATGTAAATAAAATATTATTATTATGTGAAGCGAAAAAAAAAGAAAAATATAAAAAAAAAATAAAATAAGTATATTAAACTAGTTCCAAAGTGAACCACCATAAATGAAAATGCACTCTCTGCAGTGAAACAGGTGCAATTAATTTACCGCAGTATTTTCCTTATCCATGCGTCCCAAACCTACAAATAGCTAGGTGAACTAGAAAACTTGAACGTGCGTTCTTCTATATGTATCTTTCATGAAGAAAAATAAAAACGATACAAAATTTAAAAAAAAAAAAAAAATACAAGCCAAAGAAGAAGAAGAAGAAAAAACACACCGACTTCTACGGACGCGTCCAGTAGTTGAGAAGCCTGGGTATATTTATTGGCACATGCTTTAAATACCCACTTGAAACACAAGTATAAAAGCAATAAAAGATATAATTTTGCATTCCTTTTGTGAAGGTAGACAAAACGGGCTCATTGTTCAAAATTGTAATAATAACAATATATCCTTACAAATACCATCAGGTAAAAGGCTGTTAAAGGCGCTGTACCGCACTTGAGAAAACTGCGGGATTTCCGCACAGGTATAGTAACTAGTAATAGTAGAGTAGGGATGATAGAAACCTACCTGTAAGATATTTTATGACTTTAATACGCTTATGTACCAACCGAGTGAGTTACTCGTTATGATTTAAATTGTGTGAACAATTCTAAGAACTTTAGAAAAGGCACCAGAAAGGACTCTCTTGTAAGTGAGAGAAAAAAAAATGTCAAAAGAAAAAAAAAATCTTCCGTTGCTTAGATAGATCCTTTAGATGGACTCTTTATTACGTGATTGTTGAGTGTGTATGGGTAAAGTGTGGTTAGCACCCCTTTCATTTCATTTATGAATATATAGTTGTCTCTTTTTGTCAAAGAAATTTATACTTTTTTTCACACAAGATATATTATTGCAAATAGAATTTGAATCCAATTTCTTTTTTACCTTTGCAGAGTTGCAAGCGACCATGGGCGCATGGCTTCTATTCCTTATAGTGCTGGCGACTATAAAACCCATCGTTCAAGTTGCTAGCACAGAGGAAACATCAACGTTGTCGTTGTCGTCGTACTCGTTATCGTCATCGTCGTCGTCGTCATCTCCATCATTACCATTTCCAGTGATTGATAATATTAATTCTAATAATAAATTAAGTGATAGTGATAGTAGCCGAAGTGGTCTTTCAGACAACAACAGCAGCAGTAGCAGCAGCAAATTAGTTAAAGACAATACAATATTTCTCGAAATGGATTCAACAACGAAACAAAAAACATTACTTACACCTTCTGTCATCGAATCAACATCATCAGCATCATCATCGATAGCATCATCAATAGAAAATCAATCAACAATAACAACAATGAATGATGACAATCATCATAGTGAACAATATCACAGTGATAATAACATTGATACAGTGGATAATATAGATGATAATAGTTTAAGTGATACAACAAGCACAGTGATTGCTGCTAAAAAGCCTGATCCTGATACTCTAGTCGAAATTGAAAATAGCCTTCTATCATTGTTCAACATGAAGAAGCCGCCGAAAATTGATCGAACAAAAATCGTCATACCTGAAGCAATGAAAAAACTCTACGCACAAATAATGGGCGAAGAATTTGATTCTGTAAATATTCCTAAGCCTGGCTTATTAACGAAATCAGCGAATACAGTGAGAAGTTTTACACATCAAGGTGAGTTTAATTTATTATTATTTTTTGTTAATAAATAAAAATAAAATTTCATTTAAGTAAATAAGTTTAAGAACATGTCATAAAATGAAGTTCTTTCCAATCTTTCTAACTAGTGTCATGTAAGCTACATTTAAAAAACCTGAACAGACAATTCGCTTAAATTACTAATAAAACAAGTGATAAAATTAACTTCTGATCTTACGGAACTGTTCGGAACTGAAAAGTGTGCTACTTTTATGCTGTTTGATGTTTACTGTTCAGTGACGTTTTCTAGAAGAGCTAAAAACACGACTTTCTGTGATTGTGTTTGATTCAGAAACACTTTTGAGTTGTTAAACTATTGTGTAGATTTATGTTTACCTACTTACCCAACAAATTTGTGAGTGTTGCAATGAAATTTTATCAAAATTGTTAATACTGCGCAAACATTCAAGAACACCAGTATTCAGTATTTTCACATATTCTAATGAACAAGAAATACACGAAGCAATGAACTCGTCTTTCTTTTTCTATTAAAATGGCATTTAAACGAACTGTCGATTTTGGGCTGCAAAAATTCCTTGAGTCTAAAATTGTACTTAGACAAATACAATTTATTTAATGAAGACCTACGAATTATTTTAGTTCGGGAACGATTTTAAACTGAAATATGTATGTGAAAATTTGCACAAATTCACAGTACTCGAACATGCCACTAGCTAAAGACAACTAGATTGTCAACTTTCAACAGTTATTGATAACTGGTAAAAATTATAAATGGATATCTTGAAAGTTTTGATAACTGAGAACGATGCTAATTCCCGTCAATTGAAATAAAATTGTTAAACAAACATTTTAATATTTATCATTTATCAATTAAAAGTTGACAATACTAATAGGTATGAATAAATATTTTAACTTAATACTGCTTCAAGTATTTTTGCACAAATTTTAAATCAATATTTATTAAAATATGATTTAAATAAAATTTCAATTCTTCGATATTATAAAAACACTCTAATACCACTACACACACAAAAATGAAGAGATGGAAGGTTAAAATAATATAAAAAAAACACTAGCTCTACCTGAGAGCTAGAGGTTTTATTTTCCTTTTCCAAAATGACCTTGAAAACACTTGTAATTGTTTGGTTCCCACAAAAATAATGAGAATTGTATAAAGATTGTAAAACTTGTATTTTTTTGAAGGTGTTGCCAAAGATAATACCCACTTGAGTTGAAGTACCTTACATACGAACCGATTAGGATTAAAAGAATTTTATATTTGGTGGATGTGAAAAATTTAAGGCGCCAGAGTTTCTCTCTCGTACGAGATTTGTTGAACAGGTTGTTTAAATACAAGAAAACAAAAAGTTTTGGGTAATTCCGTGTAATTCTTAATGATACAATTTATGTTAGAGTACATTTTGAGAAGGCAACCAAAAACTATGTGGCAAATTAATAAATAAATGTATGGTTGCCAACTTTATAATAATATCAACAAATTAAATTGCACGTATTTTCTTATTCTTGCATCGAAGGATATTAATATTTAAATACAAAAAAAAAAACTTTAACGCGTTTTAGAAAAATGGATTTTTCAAAACCAATTTTATAAATATGCACATCCATTTTTAAAACAAAAAGCTTTTCCGAAATTAATATAAGACAAGTACCTAACTATATTTCTGTCCTTAAATGAATAATTGTGACGAATTGCATTGATTTAATAACAAAATTTAAAGGTTTTTATACTAGCTTAAACCACTTAAAGATAAAATTGTTGTACGTACACGTTTAGCTAGCTTTTTCATATTCGAATACATTATAAGATAATTAAAAATCAGCCAAAAATCAATCTCTTCAAAAATCACTTTTTTTTAATTATTGTCTAAAAGATATAACAGTCGACTCTCTCATTCAAACCTTATATGGAGTTTTGGAAAAATTCTAGTTAGAGGGATTGAAAATAGATCATTTAAAATTGAGGGGAATGAAAAACTTGGCAAAAAATTAAGAGTTAGAGGAAAATTCGACTTATAGGGAGAGTCCACTGTAATTATAAAATGCTTTCATTTCATTCAGCCTGAAAATCTACTCCTTGGCGGTTCGATTAGAAGAACTGTGCTGTTGTGCTTGAAATAACCTTTAAATAACTCTTCTCAAGAAAAATCGTGCTCAATACGACTATGTTCTGACTCTTTTAAGAAGAAATTGAACAAAACGTGCGAAACGCGACAAAAAACTTAAAAAATGAATTTAATTTAAAAAGTCCACAAAATTTGTGTCATTGTTTCCGTTATTCTTCTTACCTCTACCCTCTAGAACATAGAAAAAGGCCCTCAAAATGCCCTTATTGTTTTTTTTTTTTTTTTGAAGATCTAACTACTGGAATCTAACTAATGGGTCAATGATGTGTTTGTTCTCATAGCACTAATATTGATCAAGATCATTGAAATTTTATGAAAGTAAATTTTATGAAAGACATTTTCGAAAAAATTGCACTGATTCAAACGGAAAGGGGTCAAAGTCAATATCATTTAAATATACTGAAAGAATTATCAAAATTGATCTTATCTGTTCCAACAATCAGAAAAACCTTAATTGCTGTCAGTTAGAAGTTCTATAAGGCACTGTAGTGGTAAAGTCTTCCTATTCGGTCTCCATTTTTGAATTACTTAATTTCTGAATTTCTGTTCTAAATTTTTTTATACATCGAATAAAATTTTTTTTTAATATTTAAGGTTAACACCTGACCTATTGACTATATAAAAATAATTAGCAAAAAAAAAATCTCGTCCAGATGTTTCGACAAATATTGTTTTTGAATTTCATGTTTATTTTTTATTTGATCTTTTTATCAAAATAAATTATAATGCATGGAAACAAAATTATCAAAAAAAAAACGTATTCTAGTTTAAAAAACAGGTGTGGTTTAATATTTATGGAATGATAAAAGAATGACTCAGACGAAATTTATTCTCACAAAACTAAAGGAGGCCAAATTAAACAAAAATATAATACTTTGTGTGATTCGAAGTTTTTTTTCTCCCCCTTTAATCCGATCTAATTTTCATTCTCAAATTGGATTGTGGTTTTTGCGGTTTAGAATGTAGTTAAAATCAATTAAGTAAAAGATATTGGATGATTTCAAGCCAAACATTATTAAAATATTAATATTTTTTTTTTGTTAAAAATAGAATCGTACTTCTGAATATAGAATTATTATTAAGGAATTATTAAAACTTCTGTAGGTATCTTGAGTTAAAATAATTATTATAAATTAAACTTCTATTAAAAGAGTTTTTTTTGCTATGCTAACACAAAGTATAATATTGGTAGTTTTAAATATATATTTAAAAAATCAACTAATTTACAAATTACTTACTTGACCGGATTTTTATCAAGACAACAAAAAAAACTACTACTTATTCTAATTTAATTTGATTTTGTTAGTCATTATTTTATAAATTAAGTACCACTCCCTGCCCTTCATAGCAAAAGAAAAATATCTTCTAATATCTTGATAACATAACTAACAATGTATATATAAAAAAAATATATCTTTGCATATTATCTTCGCACAAATAACATCAAATTATTTAAATTATTTATGTCTTGTTTTTTTTTTTTTAAGCCGGTGAATAGACAAAAACTGGAAAAGATATTATTTTTTACTCAAAATAAAATGTTAACTAGCAAAATGTTGACTCAATAACTTTGAAATATGAATTTAATTTTAAAAGCTGAGTGAAAAAAAACCACACAAAACCAAAAATTTTTGATTAAGATGTGACATGATAGAGCTTCTGTGTCTCATTGTCCTACTTTTATAAAAATTTGCAAAATGTAAGCATTTGGCAGAAATATTTGGCCTGCAAAATTTCTATTTTTGGACTGAAATTTAACACTTTGTGGTTTCTTTCTTTGAAGCCGAACAAAATCAATAAATTAATGTCGTATTTTTTACCAATATAATTTTTGTAATTGGTTAAGATAATAAAAAACGAAAACTAGCCTAACTTTGAATTTTATTAAGGATTCTCCAAAAAAAATTATTTTCAGAAAGATAGACTTTAGGTACCTGTAGACAAAACGTTGAACAAAAAACAACAATTTTAATTTTTATTATTATTTTTTATGGAGGATCATTTTTGAGACCGGCCGTAATTTGAATAATTTTTTTATGCTTTATATTACTACTACTTCCAAAAGTATTAGAGCAAAAAATTGGACTGAATTGCTTTCACGAACACGGCAGCAACATTAAATATTAACAATTAAAAAAAAATCCAGTTTTTACATACAACAGTAACCGGATGTAACTAATATACTATATATATGGAAATTATTTGTATCATGAAACTTCTAGTATCAGTGCAAATTCCTTGAAAAATCTACCGACACTTATTTTTGAAAGTTAACAATTCAATTTCTTTAAAAATAAAAGCAATATCTTTAATAAGCACTTGTGCTTCAAAACAGAACCAATAGCCATTTTCGTAACGGTTTCGATGCCATTTGTTACTGTCAGTGCAAGAACACACACCAAAATCTCTTGAAAAATCTCCTGTAACCCAGGAAAAATTTACAAAAATAAGGCAAATCTGTAGAAAAATTCTAAGTGAAGATTTTTAAATGCAATTATCTTCCAAGTTCTTCTTACTTTTAATTTTTGTCAAATGTCTTTTAAAAGATTTCTCTAAACCAGAAGTTACATTTTCAAAGCTTAGTCACCAAATTATGGCTGGGGACCAAAAGAACTCGATTATTTTATTTTCATCAAAGTCGATGAAGCCATCTTTTGAGAATACAAAATTCTTACTTCTGCTATATTTTTAATGTGAAAACATTATGAGTGCCCAAAAAACGCTAGAAGTCAAGTTTAAAGTAACGGACTAACGGACATTCAGACCAACATATAATGCGTTATTATGAGACCCAATTTTGTATAGCTACTCTGTATCATCGTAATGTCATGTTTTATCAACATCTCCAGCTTGAAGCAATTCAAAAATTTTAAAAGCTTTGATACAAGAATTTTGAGTATCTATTTTAATACATTTTATTTTTTGTTTTGACTTTTTTGTTATTAATTTTCATATGTCATTAACCAACAACAACAAAAAAAATATCGATAATTAATGAACTGATCAAATATAAAAGTCATAGGCAATAACTATCAATATAGGTTCATCACCCACATCAGATTTCTACTTCAATGAACATCGTGTTTTTTTTTTTTAATTTTGGTCGGTAAATGTCTCTTAAGTTGTCTTTATTTTTCGGTGAGTACAGTTTCTTAAAGCACACGTACAAAAAAAGAGATTTGATCCCCTGCTATAAGTCAATGTCACTCAAATTATGTGCCAAATCACCTGGAATTAATGAATTTATTTAAAAAAAAAGTAAAAAAAAAACATTTTTTGGTTGTTTAGTTTTTGCTTTAAAAGAAGTATTAAGATACTTCGCAACATAAATTTAAAAAAATGCGGAGTCCACATTTTGTTAGAAGTATTTAATCGGCTTGATAGTCCATCGATCTATCTATTACGCCAAAGGTACTAGTCTAGTCAATTTTTAATGCATGGTTAATGCGATAAAATGGAGTATCACAGTAGTTAAAGAGCATTTGGGCAACTGAACTATATGCATAAGAATTTAAACACTAACGAAACTAAAATTAACCTACATATTTATGACCTAATTTTAATAACGCATGACATATAAAGCTAAAACATTGCACACCAACATTATTCCTAATTACTTCTTTTAAAACTTCCTTCTAAAAATCATTGGGATCGTGCATTTATGCACGTACGCTAAATACCTATATCTTTTTCAAAAAAGACAAAAATAGAAAAAAACAAAAATCAATTGAAAAAGACAGGTTACCGAAATGTGCTAACTTCATTATTACCATCCTAATTCGCACATCTTTATGTGCTTAAGTGAAGATAGATAAATTAAAACCAAGAAAATAAACCATGAGAAATAAATAATTAGATACAATTATATTGTGTATGTACACTGTTCAGCTAACAACTCAGCAACGCAGCTAGCTAAAATATAATCATCTGTTATTTTTCTCTTTTTTTAATTGAAATTTTTCGATTTCATATTAAAATCGAAGTAAAGACTTCATAGAATTTCAAAGCAAGAAACAGTGTCGGATTTATTATTTGTTACGAAGCAACTATTTGTATGGCTTTCACACCGAACCATAATCTAGATTTCGTTCAAAAAGTACGAAAACTGTACAAAAACCAAGCCTTCCCATATATTTTCAGTTTTTAAAATCTTGTTTTTAATCTAGATAACGACGAAATCTCCTACAATATCTACTTTATTTTGTTAGCGGAGACACATTTATAACACATTGTTCTCCCTTGTATAACAGTTATAGCATGCTGGTAAAAGGGGGCTTCAAAGGGAAATGTCAAACAAAATCTAGTTTATGAGATTTCGTAACCTTGTTGCGAAATCTGGTTGGTGTGAAAAGGCTTTTGGTGATTGACCTTTATGCTAGGTTTACATTTGTACAAATTAGCAAATAACGTACTGTGGCGTAAAATAGAAATTGTGATTTTTCAAAAATGTTCGTTTTAGTTTTTGGATAGTAAATCACAAATAGAATAAATTTGTTTACCATCCTCTCGAAAAATCGCGATAAAAATACAATCTTCGTATTAATCTATTTGTTTTTTTGAAATTCATCACATGGGATAACTCATACACTCATATTTCCAAAGTTTGACATCTAACACCCTTAGATCCACTTGAATTGCATTGAGTTGGTGAAAAGAAAGAACTTTTAAAAGATTTGTAAGACTTTCCTTTTGCATGAGTAGGTACAATTTCACCAACTTAGAACTGTCAAAATTGGAAAGAGCAAATATTTCAAAGATAGTTTTTTGGAGATATGAAATGAGCCCCAAATATAAGCATCTTGGGCGTAAAATTATGTAAATGCAGCATTGTATCAGTGTTCAGCAAACTAAACTGCTGCAAAAATGTATTTATTCTTGTTAACAACCAACAACAACAAAAAACACACACGCCAGATAGCAAGCTGTTAAGTATTTTTTTTTTTTTTTGGTTTTTGAAAAATATATGTTTATTTAAAATTAAGCGAGGTTTTTCTTAACAATTTTTGTGCAATTAAAATTTCTGCGCCACGCTTTCACAAAACATAAATTAAATTACACAAAAAAAAAAGTATCTACATTTGTTTACATTAGAATTATCTTGTTTAAATGAATTTTTATTTCTGAAGTGAGATCTTGTTTAGTTTTTTTTTTTTTGTTTTTGCTTAATTGGTTTTTAAGTTTTCTATCAATTAATTTTTCTAAATATTTAACACACCTTTAACCATTTAGATTTTGGAAACAAAAAAGAATCTTCTTATCCTTGAACAGCTTTTTTATTTTCGGAAGAAAATCTAGACTAGATTGCAGACATTTTCGCTCTTCGAAAAGAAGATTTCAATTTGTTTCAATAATTTTTTTTTTATTGTGCAAAGATTAGGTAAATATACTGTAAACTTTCGTGTATATTGTATATATTAAGTTTCATATATAGAAAATATGTTCGTATTGCGATTTATAAATATACTTTGGTTTTGGTGGAAATTTTTGTTTAAATTTTTTGGGTAACTAGAAAATTGCGCGCGAAAAACATTTCGAAGAAGCTTAAATTTTGGAGAAAATTTTAATACAAACATAAATGTTTTTTTTGTTTATTTTCTTATTTCAAATTTATCAGTAAAAATTCAAGTAGATTAATGTAAGGAAAGACAACACGTGAAGTAGGTATTTTAATAAATTTACGATTTATTTAATGAACTGACCAGTACTTAAATGTCGAAACTTTGAATAAAACTGTCAATGTAAACTTAGGACCTTTTTATGATTGCTTCGTGAATATATTTTTAACCTCACAAAGAAGTCTATTTAGGAAGGTTTAGGTTGTAGGATTACACAGACGACCCCTTTATGTCGAAAGCAAAAAAATATCTAAACGAACAGTTTCTTAGTATTCTCGCAAGGGCAAACTACCTGAAAATGAACTGTCAAAATTTAACAAAGTCAACAACAATCTAAACGAAACTAACCGGAAAACCATAGGTAGTTTAGTGTACACTACATTTGCTTCGTTAAGTTAGCCAACATGTTATAGTTGGACATTTGGGATAGAACACATTATCACGAAAACTCAACGAAAGTAATATATAAGTTTCAACGGTGAATCTTAAAACTTTATCAAATATTCGGAAGGTATCTGGAGTCAATGGTATTAATGAACGATTTTTGCTATATATCAAATAGAAAATAACCTGTTTGCCATAATACACTTAACGAAAGTGTTCTTATTCAAATTATACGAATTGAATTAGATACTAGTTTATTTTGATTTTAAGTGTTATAACTTATAGAGCTTGCATAAGTTTTAAACTTTATTATTAATTCTTCAATTTATTTAATAAATAATAATCTTTTTTTCTTTCTTTTTACTTTCAGACAGTAAAATCGACGAACGATTTCCGCATCATCATCGATTTAGATTACATTTTGACGTACGGACAATTCCCGCAGAAGAAAAACTCAAAGCTGCCGAACTCAGTTTGAACCGCGATCTAATAAGCAGCCTTGGCCGAACAGCGGCAAATAAAAGTTCATATCAGGTGTTAATTTATGACATCTTAAAAGTTGGCATCAAAGGTAAACGAGAACCAAGCTATTTGCTGCTCGATAGCAAACAAATCCGCTTAAATAGCACTGAAATTGTCAGTTTTGATGTACAACCGGCCGTGGATCGATGGCTAGCCGCACCAAAAAATAACTATGGACTATTGGTTGAGGTCCGAACAGCAAAGCACCTTAAGCCGGCGCCACACAATCACGTACGCCTGCGACGCAGTGCAAACGAAACACCCGAGGAATGGTCACACAAACAGCCATTGCTCTTCACCTACACCGATGATGGTCGGCATAAGTCGCGATCGGCACGAGACATGAATCGACCAAAACGCGCCCATAACACACGAAAATCACATCGAAGGAAAAACAACGATGAAATCTGCCGACGGCATTCGTTGTATGTTGATTTTGCTGATGTGGGGTGGGCCGATTGGATTGTGGCGCCGCCAGGCTATGATGCCTACTACTGTCATGGAAAGTGTCCGTTTCCGCTGGCCGAGCATTTGAACACAACCAATCATGCGGTGATACAAACCTTAGTCAATAATATCCATCCAGGTAAAGTACCAAAGCCATGCTGTGTGCCAACACAATTGACAAGCATCTCCATGCTGTATCTGAACGATGAAAAGTCCGTCGTCCTGAAGAGCTATCAGGATATGACAGTAGTTGGTTGCGGATGTCGATGATTGTTAGCTGGGAAACAGCAACAGCAGCAGCAACAACAACAACTACAAAAAAACAACAACAAAAACTAAACAACAAAAGGAGATAGAATAAATCTATAACTACACACATACACACAGAGATAGTTTTGGTGTTTAACAATAAAAAATCTATTCCATCTGTGCCATTATGTTACGTTCTATATTCTAAATGGTGTTCGAGGGAAAAAATAAAACAAAAACATACAACATGTGGATGTTTGCACATTCTGATGCAGCTTTGGGAAATGCTCTGGCATCACACTGCACATGTTCATTTGGCCGACCTATAGAAGTTTTACGTCAAAGGACGACCCATCGACCAACACGTCTGCGTCTCTAAAAAGACACATATTCGGATGAAGTGTCCATGGGATCTGCTGAAGGCGCACAAAAGCGCACTTTATGAAGCTTGGGATCTTCATTTTTTCTCGAAATTATAGTAAAAAAAAAAACAATTTATAAGCCGGGATCAATGCAAGTTACATTATTTTCTCAGCTATTGCTATGATTGCCTCCTCTGGATATCAACTATCAACAGTTGATCAGTCGGGAGCTTTAGTAAATTTATTGATAAAATCTAACTTGTTTTGAACTTGACCAGTGTTAGATTAAAAAAAAAAATATATATTGTTTTTTGTTTAATTTTATGTAAAAATCATGCATGTTACTAAAAATGACTTTAAAATTAATGTTGTATTTTTTTCATATTATACACACTTCAAGTATCATCCACAGAAAATAAAAAGAAGTCAAAATGGGAACTCTATAGAAGTTTTACTCGTAGCTTGAAGTTCAATTTTTTACAATCCACAGCTTTTTGTTTGGGAAGTCTAAGGGCTGTTTTTTTGAACGCGTATACATGCTTAACACAAGAAATGCAAACAAAAAAAACACACGTAGCACTCCAAGACAACGGAAGTCAATTGTCATGGAAAACACAAAGTACAAAATGCAAATGTGTAAACGCTGCGTAAAGGTGTTAAAGTGGTTAACGAACTGTCAAAAATTTGTTCTTCAATACAAATTTTTACAAGCAGTTTTCTGCGTTTACCACTTTACCATGTTTACACAGAGTTTTCGCCGTTGAATTAATACTAACTTACGTAAATTTATGTTTTTTTTTAGAATTCATTCAACTATACTACGTTTGATTGCCTTTTTTAATAACCGCTTAACTTATAAATGCTGATGTTTATTCCCGATATCTAAGCGTTGTATTTTGCATGTATTTCATGTTTCAAGCATTTATACGTTTACAAAAAAACACACACCTTTTGCCGAATTACTTGTTAAGACTAAATTAAACAGAAAGAATATAATTTATCAAATGAAAACGGTTTTTAAATCGCTGCCAACTTATCTTAATTTTGAGTTTAGTAACTTTAAATCTTACCACAAATATTTTCCCGCGTCTTTTTATAATGTTGACATTCTACAGTGCAATATGTACAGAAAATAATGTTAATTCAGATTTGAAGGTTCTTTGAAATATTCAATAAATTTGTTAAAATTTTTAAAAACTAGATTGTTGACATACTTTTACATCGTTTTAACCAAAAACAAATAAAGAGAGGTGGATATGTGGATGAAGCGAATATTTGCTTCTTTTTATTTTTTTTTTAAATTTTGTATTTCACAAAACTTCTGCTAAGTGTCATCGAATAAATTTTATAATTTAACAAAAAAAATAATATAATAAACACCAATTCAAAATATTCGAAAATGTAACAAAATAAAAACCACAGAAATGTGTTTTCTACATGAATGTAAATTTTCCTCTTCACTTAAAATAACAAAAAATCGAAAAAAAAACAAAAACCTGATTGAGTAATCAACAACTTTGTGTATTGTTTATAATAAAAAAAATGTGATTTAGTTAAATTAAATATAAATTTTAAGACTTAATATATATAACACATAAATATATTTTTAAAAAAATATATAAAAAAAAAAACAAAAAATAGAAAAGTAAATTAAACAAAAACAAAAAAAAAAAACGTAGTTGGCAGTAGCAAAAAGAAGGTTAATAACAATTTAAAAAATAAAATAATTAATTAAAATAAATGTTCCATCATACATTCTGTTTATAGTTCATTAAAATAATGCATTTTTGTTTGTTTGTTGTGTTTGTTATTATTTTTTTATATTTTGCAATTTTTTTTAAGATACATAAGTTATTTGTTAAAATGATTTTAACATCAATAGTAAAAGAAAATAAAAAAAAACAAAAAACAAAAAAAAAATCAATTAAACTGAAAAAAAAAGAAATTTAAAAAGTAAACAATTTTTGTGAAAAATTTATTTATAAACGTAATATAATATATATTTTGTATTATTATTTTTTTTGACTTATGTTAATGCAGTGCCAACTGCCAACTGGAATTGTAAATATTGAAAATATATTTTAAGCTATTTTTTAAATATAATTTTATTAATATATTATTATTTTATTATGTTAAGCGAAATCGAAGGAGAATCAATAAAAAAAGAAACGAAGGATCAAATGTTTTCCAAAAAATATGAAAAAAAAAATTGTTTTGTTTTATTTTTGAAAAACGTGAAGTTTATGAATTAGACAACAACTATTCACTCAAGAGAAGGGAAAATTGTATTTCGTATACCTACGAAAGATATTGATACAAATGTGACTTTGGAAATCAAAGAGGATACAAAAACTAAATGTGAAATCGATTAAAAGGGGCGATAACACACAACTCCTAAAATATTCAAAATAATCCAATGCAGTTGATTTTATTTGTATCATTTATGCACCATTGAAAAGCCGTAAAATTTCTAAACAAAATGTCAACAAAACAACATTATTTGAGCGTTTTTTTTACTTTGGTCTTCGATAACGATTTTGGACAGAGTTTGTAGAAAATTTAATTTTGCATACATAAGTATAACAATTGCATATTTTCGACAATTTGGTATCATCTTTTTATAGAGTTTTTAACCTCACAAACAAGCTTTAAACAATTAGTTTTCAAACTAGCCAATAATACATTTCAGACCATTATAGTACATTTGAGAAAATTCGTTTATAGTTTTAATCAAAAAATCATTTTAATTAACTCATCGTAGGAATTTCAACAATTAAAAATTAAAACCATTTTAAATCATCTTAACTCCCCACACGAGCTTTAACACTTATGCGTTCAGAGCACGGCACAGACCAGTGTTTGAATATGTTGAGTACTATCTGAACGTGTTTTGAACCTCTGATTACTCTGATTTATTTAAGAAACACAATTGCCCATGTCACTGTCTAACACCACCATGACTGAATATTAATTTTTTTAATGTAAAAATTTAGGCGACGTGTTTTTAATTGCACATTTAATTTTTGCAAATGATTTATAATAACGCCATTCAAGAAAGGCGTGGAAAATAAATATTGTTCTTAATTATTTTTCAATTTTTAATTTTCCCATCAAAAATGTCGAAAAATCTCACTTAATATTGAGTAATACAATCACAAAATACATCAGACCTTAAATTCAAGATGGTGGATGGTGGAGATCATATCTGCATCAAAAAATTGATTCTGATAATTTGTTTCTATAGAAATGTTTAGAATAACTGATGGGCTATTATGTAATTCTGACTTGGTGTGATGAAAAGTGAACCACTCTCATTAAAAAAAAAAATTATTTCTCCTGCAAGGTGGTCAAAAATTTAAAATTTTTGAATAGATTTGATACAAGATCCACCAACGCTGCTTCCACAGCATTGCCTTTTCGAAGCGTATGACCAATCCACTGCTACTTACGTCTGCGTATAGTACTGTCTATTGGTTCTTGAACCGTTCTTCTATGAAGTTCTTCATTAGAAATACGGTTGGGACAGAAAATCCTTAAGATGTTTCGTAGACACCTATTAACGAACGATTGCAGCTTACTTCTGACAGTAGTTAAGATTTTCCACGTGCTGCATCCATACAGAAGCACGGATTCAACATTGGAGCGTCTTAGTCTTGATCTTTAAGCCGATAGAATTATTTCTTCACATTTTAGACAGCATTCCGAAAGCAGCAGTCGATTCCGCCTTTGATAGAGACAAAACTTTTTCTACCGGTTGTCCAGAAATATTTATGGGATGATCATTTTTGTTTTTGCCGTGTTAATTTTCAGCCCCACGAATACTGCTTCTCCCTCCACTTTTGTTGTCATTTGATTGAGATTCATGATCCTATGAGAAAGTAAGCATAGTTTTTGTCCCGGCAAAAATACTTCACAGCATTTTTATTGGTTTAAATTTGTTGGCAGCAATGCCTTTAATCATATCAAAAAATTCCCTTCGAATCCCATTTATGGTTAAGCCACTGTCTTGAAAAAAATGCAACAATATAGCACTTTTAGGTTTAGCTACATATTTGGAATTAATGGTGCTTGGGCGATCTGTGCGAGGGAGATCTTTCTTTGTGGCACCAATTTTTGTTGCTATTTAGAAAAATGCAACTGTGCAACTTTGGGCGGGCACCGGAAACCCAAGTGTAGAAATAATTTTTGAAACACGATCGCTTAGTACTTCGGTACAAAGGGGAAATTGGTGGTGAAATAGTCAGGCGCCCTACGCTTGCATGCATCAATTTTATGTTTTTCTAACGTTAATACTACATGAAAAAAAATAATTTATCCATACACAAATCTTTGAAAAATAAATGAGGCTACATTATACTTCCAACATTTTGTACCGGTATTTGTTTGGGTCAGGCATCCTTTTTGTTTAATTTACCCTGTCGATAAGTTTTAAGGATAAAAAAAAGTACAGTTCCCTGTCAAATACCTACAGATTTGTGAAAAGTTTCTTTTTCTCAAAAAAAAACTCCTATACGATTTCGGTAAAAAATTCATTACATAGTATGTACCTATTTGAAGGGTTTTCCAATAAGAGGTGTTATTTTGATATTCAAAGAAAAATGGCATTTTTGGAGATAAATGATCGGATGTTTATTTCATTATAAAGAATAATAGAATAATAATAATGGAACACAACATCAGCCAAATGGCCGCCAAGACCACGCTTACAGGACCATATCGTTTTCATGAAATTTTCCATAACCAAATCGCAAAGTGGCTGCCCTATGTCCTCGATAGCCTCACGAATTTCATCTTTGAGGTCTTGAATCGACGCTGGGCTGTTGGCGTAGACCTTATCTTTCAAGTGGCCCCAAAGGAAGAAGTCGCAAGGTGTTAAATCACAAGATCTCGGTGGCCAATTGTGATCACCTCTTCGAGAGATAACACGGTCCGGAAACTTTTCCCGTAAAAGATCGATGGTTTCATTGCTTGTGTAGCACGTAGCGCCGTCTTGTTGAAAGTAAACGTTGTCCAGATCAATACCATCCAATTCAGGCCATAAAAAATCATTAATCATCTCTCGATAGCGCAATCCATTGACCGTAACTGTTGCTCCAGCCTCATTTTCGAAAAAAGTAAGGTCCAATGACCCCGCGGGACCATAAACCGCACCAAACAGTCACGCGTTGAGGATGGAGAGGCTTTTCAACAATAACTCTTGGGTTTTCCGAGCCCCAGATGCGACAGTTTTGCTTGTTGACGTAGCCTCCGAGGTGGAAATGGGCCTCATCAGTCAAGATGATTTTTCGATGAAATTCCGGTTCATTTTCATGCATTTCAAGGACCCAATCAGCAAAGACACGACGTTGTTGATGATCAGTCGGCTTGAGTTCTTGTGTTAACTGAACTTTATAAGCCTTAAGACCCAAGTCTTTATGCAAAATACGGTGTAATGACGTTTGTGGAATACCTAATTCCAAAGAACGACGAGGAATGGACAAACCTGGGTTTTCTTCAACACTTTAGGCTACAACAGCAATATTCTCAGTTGTTCTTGAGCGACGTGCACGGGTTTTATTCTTCACATCACTAACTTGTCCAAACAGCTCGAATTTGTCCACCAATTTCTGTATTGCGGTCCGACAAGGTGCTTCACGACGGACGACCCAGAAATGTTTTAGTTTTACGAACCGTCTCTGCCAAATTTTCACCATTTTTATAGTGAATTTTAATAATTTCAATGCGTTGTTGAAGCATGTATCGTTCCATTTTTATTAATAGCGTAGTTTCTACTTGTCAAATGTCAAAAAATGACAGCTTCAAAAGTGACAGCTACCGAAATAGCGGGCTATTCAAAATAACACCTCTTATTGGAAAACCCTTTACATTTTTGGAAGTAAGGTCTATCTTAACTCTAAACCACCTATTGTTGTCCCTTGACCATATACGAGCGTGTAACGGTGTTGGTGTTAAATGGTAAGCGAGATAGCAGAGGTCATGCAAATTTCCAAGAAATAGAAATTGATTAAGAAATGGTTTTAAGAGAAAGCGTGGGGTGTCGTTTCGCTCATTTTGGATCAAAAACGCTTTCGAATGAACATTTCAAGCGCTCGGTTGGCGTAGTTTAAGAGCAATGAAATGGATTTTCGGTGCTGATTCACATCAGAAACTAAAATACAATTAAAATATTATAGATAGAAAAGGGAGAACTTGTCACAAAAAAGACTAAGGCAGTTTTTTTTGGCCGGCAAAGGCATGTTGACTGTTTTCTGTGATAGTTGTTTTGGTTGACTAACTTTACTTAACTAACTTTTTTTTTAAATTGAAAAAAAACTTCAGGAGCAAGATATTTACATTTACAGCTGAAATCCGAAATTTTTCAAAAGCGGAAACACTATAAAAAGAAGAATGCTGTCCCAGTGTGGGTCTGAAACCTACACCTCTGAGTAACAAATCAAGCAATTCATCCACTGCATATATTGTCACCCGTTTTCAAACTGAAATATCTCGGAACTCCTGACTCTTAGGGATTTAGGCTTATAGAGGCTTTTGATCACCACGATTTAAGCTAGAACCTACGAGTACCTCGTATTAAAATGTTGTTAAACTTAATCAAACCACTTTTTCTCGTCTACATGTCCGGGGTCCTTTTTGTTTTCATATTTTCTTAATTTTTTTTTATTTTGTTATATTTACTTAAGAAAAAAACACACCTACTCAAATACCAATTTAGGAATTTGTTTGACCGTTCCCATGTTTTTTTTTTTTTTGTTCAACTAATAAAACAAAAGATGAGATTTCTAATGTGGAAAAATCGTAATTTTTTTTTTATTGATATAAGAAGTACTCAGATCAGACAAACCTTTAAACAAAAGACTCGCACACGTATAATTTGATAAATGGAAATAAACTCAAAGGGTAAATCAGCCGACAAACAGCCTTTGAATAGTGTTCCTCTGCCGAATTGCATGTCTTTATAAAACAATGGCCTCATTGGGAGGTTTGTTGTGTTCGGTTTTATTTTGCAGACATTTCGTCTGAACTACACCGGCTAATAATGGACATTTCTTTTCATAAAACAGTGAGGCTTTTGTTTTTATCTTCCTTTCCAAATGGAAGATACCTCCTCTTCGACTCGACTCTGACTGTGGGATAGTGGATGAATGGGCTAGATTTCAACCCAGACAATTCGAGACGCGAATGTACGTACCTATATGCTATAATAAACAGAAACACACATCATCATCATCATCATCAACAATCAACATGCATAGGTACAGGGTACAGCTGCTGTTCAAACTTAAAGATTCAATGTCCTTTTGCCAATGAACGAACGAACGAACGGTCAGTAGTGTGTGCTTGATGATATTATGGTTTACTTCTGGCTTAATGTCTGAGACTGAGCATCATCGTTCATAGCCAATTATCATGTTACAAAACACAGGCAGCAAAGAGTCTGTTTGGTTTCGCGGCATTTTTAATGTCTTAGACATTTCGAAGTTTCATGCTTCATGAGTTACAAAGGAAAACCGCTATCAATGGAATAACGTGTAAGCAGATGTCTATATGGAAGGTTTTTTGTTTTTTTGTTTTAATTTTATTTTGGCACAAATATGTCACCGAGATTTTCAGGAAACTAACAATGGTGCCGCTGAGTCTACTGGGAAAGCCGGGTTATTAGTGCTGGTATTGAGATCAGTAAGTACCTATGCTTAGCTCAGTAATATTTTAAAGCATGCTGAAGTAAAATAGGTTCTTGAATCGTGGCCCATTTACTATTTGAAACCGATTTTTTTACACCAAGGGTCAAATCATCAAAATGTTTACTTACGTTCTTTCGTTTCCGTTTGGTCGAGATATTTTTTATTTGGATCAGTGGTTTCCGAAAACCGAGTTTAGCTTTTGTCATAAAGTGCTACTAAAAATATATGCGTTTCTCGCTCAGGCGATCGTTATAGAGCGAAGACCCTGCCATGTTAGCAGTGCAAATTAAAGTTTCATTTCTAAGAGGAATGGAAATTGGATTAATTATTTTCTAACAAAAAATGGATCACAGACTCAATCACCAAACGTCTCCAGCCAGCACGGTCGCTAGCTAGCTGCCTCAATTTACGCATGCAAAGTAAGTTGAGGGGTTGGATATAAAAACTCGTCGCCATATTTTCAGCTTGTTTAACATATCAAAATGGTTTAAAGTCTGCTTGCTTCTCGTGTCCCCACTTCTCCCTACCTAGAAGCCGGAGTTACTGCACAGAACTCGCGGATTCGTTAAAAGTCACGTAAAAATGTGGAATACCTTAGAAAGAAACGTATAAAGTCGTGAACAAAAGCGTTGAATATCGAAGAAAAAAGCGTGAATAGTCATGGAAAAAATCGTGATATTAAGAAGTTCAACAGTTATTCGCGTTCTTATCCACGGTGTTTCACGCTTTTAACGCGTTATTTTATGGCATTTCGCATATTTTCCGTGACTTTTCACGCTCTTTTCTGTGACTCTCTTCGCTTTTCTTTGCAGTATTTTACGCTTTTTCCCGTGGTACTAAGCTGTTTTTTATGACCTCCCTTGCTTTTTATCGGTGGTATTTTCCGATCTTTTGCAAGTATTCCAGCTTTTTTTAACGGTATTCAACGCTCTAAACGTGGTGTTTACAAGTTCTTTCACCAATATTCCGCGGTTTTATTTACGGTATTTCGAAAGCTCGAAAAATGCTGATAAATCGTCTTTACGGTGTGCAATGAAAGGAAGTTACTGAATTAGCCGTCAAATGATAATTCACACAGCGCCATCTACTGGCATTACCCGAGCCAGCATGGCGTGTTCTGTTTCATGTGTATCACAGATAGCATTGTATAGGGATTTAATTTTTTTTTTTTTTTGATTTTCTTCTTTTTTTTAAATGTGTGAGAAAACTTCCCGAGACCATAATTTTCTGAATTCTTTACAGTTATTCTCTTTTTCGGAAGGAAGATG
The DNA here is from genome assembly GCA_948107695.1 of Meliscaeva auricollis. Lineage (NCBI taxonomy): Eukaryota > Metazoa > Arthropoda > Insecta > Diptera > Syrphidae > Meliscaeva > Meliscaeva auricollis. Next base: position 28,665,914 of record OX403618.1, read on the forward strand.
AATCTCAAGTCTAGCAGTTTGTTTCGCAAAAGCTTAAAATAATGTAATATAATTAATATTTTTAATTTTTAAAAATTCGTTGGCCAAGGACGTTTTTTAGCGTCTTTTTTTTAACATCCGAGTGACCAGTGGCGGGCAATTACCCCAGTGGCAGGGATGTGCCTCCTTAAAAATGAGCATTTTCCGCATTTAAAACTGAAACCCTAATTTGCTTATACCTACTCGTAGGAATGTGATATGTGAGTAATTGTTTGTTTTATTTTGGCTTTAAACAATTCATGACAAAATATCTATAAGAAAACTTAAATGTGTCAGCATGGAATTGTCGTGATACTATTTTATATTGAATTTCGTACAGCAACGAACAATTGAACAGTTTTCAAAATATTTAAAAATGTGTGTTTAGAGTTTATAAAACCCCTATCACTGGGTGATATAGGTAACTTTAAACATATTACAAAATAAAATGTATGAATCCACTTCAAAGTAATCTTTGAAATTCTCTAAGGTGGTCGAGAATAAAAAAACAAAAGAACTTTAAGAGGTGAAGTCAATTTGCCTTGCAATCCATTGGAGAATAAGTTTTACACATGCCCGCCACTAAACAAAGCTACGAGTAGGTATAGGTAGGTATACGTAGTTTGTACGTACGTTTTCAGATGTGCATTCCATGATTGAGTAATTTATTTCTTTATTGTTTGTATTGTACATTTATAAGAATTTTGCAACAATATACCTCGAGTTTTAGCTTCGGCAACATCCCTGCAGCTTTATTGTTTTTATTCTTCTTTGGCGATGAAAGACAGAACACGATCTGGATTCTGGATTGTAGAGCATCAGCATGGCGAGGAGTTGGGTTTGGGTTTGGGTTTGGGTGATCATAATGGTGAAGCAATTTTGTACGTTGCGTATTGTGAGAGTCGACATGGGAGCACACAGATCATGAGAATATACACAACACAACACGAATTGCCATTAAATAAGTTAAAAAAAAAAAACAAAAACAACGAATCCTTTTAGGCATGCAATTAAAATTGTTTCGGCAGAGATACTTACGATATACACGTTGCGTTGGTTACGGGTGAATTTTAACGTCAGAAATTCAATGCCAGTAATATTAATGATTGCTCAGGATCAATTGGTTCCTGGGCTTACGAAAGGAACCAACATTTACAAGGAATTCATGGGGTTCAATTTCAAGCAAGAAATCACTAATGATTGGAACTTTAAGGGTGTTACAGATAACAGCAAGTATTTATATGTTATATAAATTTCTCCCAAGCATACGCAACCATTGTTTCAATTTAGTTATAGAATAAAAATATCAACGATTGATTGGCCATTTGACTGCTGATGTTAAAAAAAAATCATTTGCCGGATTGAGCTAAAATAATTTTCTTCATATTTGAAAGCTGATTGAGCCGATTTTTTAGAGGGGAAATTAAAACTTTTTCATGAAAGTAAATTAGAAGTACCTTCATCATTTGTAAGTTGTAAGTTAAAGTCATTTTTTTTAATTCGAGGTATTCTTTTTTCGAGCATAGTGGACTTTTGTTCCTGGAACTTTCGATGTGAATTTTAATGTAATAAATTCATAAAATTCCATTGGTGGCGGGGTTTTCTAGCTGGTCCATATAAATGGTACATTAGTTCCACAAATGCAGGTGTTGAAGTAAACTCTTGATTTAGTCCCGTTTGAATAGGTTTTAAGTATCCTTTATAATTTAATAGCATTTTTTCACCACACAATAATTTAATCCGGTTAAAAGTCTTTTTTAACTAACCACATATTTTAAACTGTATTTCAAGACAAACGTAGAATAAAATTCAGGATTGATGCTTCAAATTAGGATCAAATATTTGTATAAGCTCGACGAAATGGTGGCTGAGCTATTGACAGGTAAAGAGAAAAGTATCATTTTTCATTTTTTAACGGCCTTCAAAAAAGAGGAGATTATCAATTCGTCTGTATGTTTTTTTTATGTTTGTTAAAGGCTAGTTTACAGTTCAAGTTCAGCGTGCAAAAACAAAACTTCAAAGCAAATTTTAGTCTGTTTTATGCATAATTTTGTACCATATTTTGATGTTTATATTTTCAAATCACCGTCCTAATACATAAGTTACCTTTTTTATCTATATCAATTGTTACCAGAGGCAACAAATGCAATTTTGTTTTTTTTTTATGGACAGAAATGACAGAAAACAGTTTTGTAAATTTATTTTTTTGTTTTTGCGCTGAACTTTAAATAAGGCTTAAAAGACAAAAATAGCTTAGTTAAATTAGAAACATTTAAGAAATTGTCTTTTTGTATTTTTGTTTATTCCGCCATAAGGGCATATGGGTTGGATAGTCACCAGAATATGGAGAATTTTTAGCCATCGCATAAAGCAAAAATAAAATGCACTACTGGATCGCACGTGCTTACTCTTTTAGCTTACATTGCTTTTTGCTTAGATTTTTAGAACTCTAGATTTAAAATTTTGAAAATTATGAACTTTAGAAACTATAGCAAAAAAGTACATAAATATCCAAACAAAGTATACCATTTAATTTCTTCTCTACAAATAAATTTTGAAAAAAAAATTTGTAAATCGTTGGAGCTTTTAAAGAAAAATTATGTCAACATAAAATTTTCTAAATTTGGTATATTATATTTAATTATTTTAGGTACCTATGGTAAACCAAGGCCTTAATTTACGATAATCTTAAATGTTAGAAAAAAAAATTTAAACTTAATAGGAAACGTTAATATTTAGCCGTTTAAATAAAATAAAAATATAATATGTGACTACAAAAAAAAAAAAACATTTACATATATTTTGAATTTAAGAAAAAAAGTCATAATTATGCCTATTATTTGGAATTTGCAATACTTTACTCCCGGGGAGTCAACGTGATTCGGATGGTTCGCATTCGTAATTATTAACAGGCCGGGTGAACTCTATTATCAATACGAAGAACTACCTTACAATTTCCACTAACACACTTCCTCACCTGCGTGTTCTACAAGAGAAATTATGGCTGTAATAAGTGCAAATTCCACCGCAACGCATTCGTCGGATTCTGTAATTGGGGTGAATACTGAATAACTTTAAAAAATTATCGGAGCGTCATCAAAATTCCAAAAACATAATTTGTGTAGAGGCAGTCTCGAATTAAGATTTTACTTAAACACTTGGCAGAGTTTTCACTGTCATAATATGGACCTATATTACATTGGAGCAAATTTTTAAACGATTTAGTAAAATGTTAGTCATTTTAGTAAGTTACTAAGCCAAAAAGAAGATTTTGCTAATTTTAAACCAATTTAGCATCTTACTAATTCTTAACATTTTACTTAATTTAAACTTACAAAATGGGTTCCTGTTTTAACTTTATAGTAACTTCACATTTGTTTGAAAAAGTTAAAAATTGTCTTTTTTTTATAATTCTTAGACTAATTGTTTTTCACTTGGTTGATCAGATAGACTCCATTATTTTATTTTACTTGAAAAACAATTAGCCCAAGAATCATAAAAAAAGACAATAGAACTTTTTCAAAATCCCTTTGATATTAATTTTAAATAAAAGAGAATATCGTAGGTATCTATTAAAAAAGTTATTCTATTTTAAATTTTTGCACTGAAATAACTCAAATAAAAATGGGTGCAATTAGTTGATGTTTGGAAGTATCTGTAAAATTGCATAGCTTCATCAGATACCTAATTTGGAACAGTTTTTTTCATACCACAAACTTAGTAAGACAAAATTTCGGAACCGACTTTAACGTGGATTGTGTGGCTTCAATTGGAACAATTAACTTAATAAATGAATTTGACCTAAAGAGAACTATTTTGAAGGTATAAATTCTTAAGAGTTCATAGATTAATATGCAATTAGCATTATAAATTTAGGTGTCCTTTATTTCGAAAACTATTTTTTTGTTTATAATACAAAGGATTTTAAGTTCCCGTTGTATTTTTAATTTTCGAAAAAAAAAGATTTCAGTACAATTGGTTCCATTTCAGTACAATTTTCAGACAGTTTTCAGTACAATTCAAAAAATTCATTTTCCAATAATTTATGACTCGTCTAACTGCTGAGTTTCTAACATTTCCGACATTAAGGTTTGTTTCCTTTGTTGTTTTTACGAACTGTCATTGTTGGGACGTGTATCGCACAACGACATCAGTGTAAAAACTAAAAGAAGACTTACACTTGCCAACTTCCTCGGGCTAAGGATGTTATTTGAGTAGAAAAGCCCTATATAAAACAAGCAGTTTATAAAACGAAGAATTCTATGTGCTATACAGCGACATCGACCCTGTCAAAAAGCTGAAAATACAGCAATTGAGATGGCTAGGTCACGTGGGGCGTATGGTGACCTACCCTACAGCCCGATGAGTCTGACGCAAGTCCGATGTTTATATGTATCTGACCCTGAATTGTTAATTTTTTGTTTTTGCTTTATATTGTAAGGTTTCACAAATTTACTCGTGTCTCACGATGCTAAGGTCTTATCTCCCCTGTGAATTGTTATGAGTGGCGTAAGCATAAAATACAAAAAAAAATCTTTCTTGAACTACCGACATTTTTACTAAGAAAAAATGATTCATTCACGTTTCGTAAAAATCAAGCCCACACACCACCAATTACTACTATTCATTGCTAGCAAAAATAAAACATCAATGAAAATGCACGGAGATAAGTACATTCTAAGCGAATATACCATAACCTTTTTTCAAATGATTGATGTAGTCCTACAGCATTTCCTTTGCCTATATTTTTAAGGTAACTTAAATTAAAGTACCGACAATTTAACTCCATTTCATTAGTCATTTTGTGTATTTCCTTATCATTAATCTCTACGTACTTTTGCCCAAAATTTATGAACCTTAAAACTTGACAATATCAATTTGACAAAATAACTCGCACTTGTGATAAATACTTGGGTATAAGGTTAATGTTTCGAAACATCAAACAACCTGTTTTACCATTGCTCCAGAGGCAATTAGGCATAAGCCAGGTCGTTTCCCTTCTTTTTTTTTGAAAAAAAAAATTAACCAAACTAAGGTAAGTGTTCATTAAAACACCCTTATGTTTTTATATCATGGCATTTTCTTCTGATCTTGGCAACAGTCGTTCAAAGATAACAAAAATTATCCTGTAATATCCTTTGCGTTGCAATCACAGGTAGAATTGATAATTCGGCTTGTGAAAACTTCAATATTCTGGGTTTATTATTTTGGTAATGATTTTCGTACGAGAGAAAACTTATCTTTGAGTTACATCTTCAATTTGTGCGTGCGAGATCTGAACGCCTTTTTGAGAATTTAGAACTATCAGCAGGAGCACATCCTGTAAGCTGGTTTAAGGCAAAAAGGTATCAATGTTGCATGAAAATGCAATACATATTTTATAGGGTAAATTAATTTTGTTTGGTCGTAGGTAAAGAGAATATTATATTGAATAAGCAATTGTCCTCAAGAAAGATGAAGAGCATTTATTTTAAAAACAAGATGAGGATTTGAAATCACTTTTGAACTGAAGTTTAATAAATTGTTTGAAGCGAATAAAAGAACACCTATAAGCCACACTCGACCACAAAGAAGCAGGTTTCTGCGCTAATATTTCCTAAATTCAACACACTAACACCATACTTCAAATGCTTTCTATTGGTTTTGAAAAAGCATTCGATAGTATCAACAGAGAAATTATTTGGATTGCCTTATATGTATGGGGCATTCCAGATATAGACCAGTACCAATCCAGATTTCAGAGGGCCAAAGTTGAAAAATTTTATTAGCCGGAAAAGGGCGGTGGGAAAATTTAGGATAAATGGTATATGAAGAGGAAAACATAAATTGCCCAACAACAGATCGGGGAAAAGGGGGTAAGTGGGCGAAAAAGGAGTGTGGATGTCGAAAATCGGGTGTTCTATGATTTCTTTTTAAAGTAGACTCCGTAGCAAAACAATATTCAATGCAAGAGTTGTAGGTGGCAAAAAGATCTACAAATATTCTTCAAATAATTTTCCTATAGAACCTCAAAAATATTGTTAAAAATGCCAAAAACTCATTTTTTCGTTTTTTTATTTTTAACTTTTTCAAAAAAATGGTTAGATTTTGATAAAACCAGGTTTTAACGTACATTGATATATTTTATTCAGCAAAATATTAATTTTTGTGTTTTTTGGATGAATTTATTTAAAAAAAAATACCCTTTTTAGATTTTTGAGATAGATTCTTTTTGGTAAAATCCTCTTTTTTAAGGTTAACTAAGAAAACAAAGCAGTTATTGTAAAAAACATTGTCAATAATTGAAAAATAGATGCATTTTTAAGATCGATTTTCCGTAAATGACAGTAATTAAGGCAGCGAAGAGTGGTGATCTCAATCACTACAAAATAAACTTTTGTAAGAAATTTTAATTCTCTTAAATTGAATCTAGTATCAAAATTTTTCTACAATGGAAAAAAACTATTTTTGTGATGTTTTGGGTAAGGAGAGATTTAATATTCAGAAACAAGACTAAATTTTGGGCAAAACTTTCGATTAATCAATTATTTGGATTTAAAAAACATTGCAAAAAACATGTTCTCGTTTCTTAAAATGAAATCTCTCTCTGCCCAAAACATCCCAAAATCAGTGTTTTTGGAATGTTCAAAATTCGATATCTCAAAAACTTTGCATGGTAGAGCAATTTCGATACTATTTCGAGTAAAGAGAGTCAAAATCTTTAAAGTTGCAAAAGTTTAATTTGGTACTCACTCTTCGCTCCCTGATATTATTGTCATTTACGGGAAAATCGATCTTAAAAGTGCGTTTTTTTTTAATTTTTGACAATGTTTATTTACAATAACTGCGTGTTTTCTTACTTAGGGATAATTTGTTCACCTTGGATCATCTTTAATCCATGATAAATGCCAAGTGTTAATAGTGGAATGTCCACTCAAACTAATTTTTTTTTCTGAGAATTCATAGTTTGAGTTGTTAATGAACTAGAACTTAGATTTAACTAGAACCTCTAAAAATTATTCTAAGAACTTAACCCGCTGTGAACAAACTAGCCCTTAGTCTTAAAAAAGAGGATTTAACAAAATGGAATCCAAATTTTCAAAAATTTATTCGTCAACTTTGATTTCTTTTATGTAAAACTTTCAAACCATTTACTTATAAATCTGATTGGACCTCACCAGTGCGATTTCAGGTCTGGGAAATGACATCAACAAAATTTGAAGAACCGAGCAGGAAGCGAGTAGCTATTGCTGGTTTTCCAACTGGGGAGTCGAGAGTGAAAGGAATTAATCGTGTCATAAAAGAAAGACGAAGTACAAGTTACATCCTTTCTTTCATCAACTACAGTCGATATCCTGATATTGTGAAATGTACTACCTCAAATTGGTGGAAGTTTTTGTGTAGCTGGGCACATCTGCACATAAGTTTAGCAAATACAGTCAGTGCGGAAATCTAGTCAAGAAAAACTGCATGTATACAATAAGAGTTGAATCCAGTTTTTCTAAGGTACCACATGATTTTTTTCGGTTGTTCATTTTGTTCGACCAGTTAAAAACAAGGCATATTACTGGGTCAGTAAAATGTACTCTCTCAGGCGGATGAATGCTCACTTCAATTATGTGACAAGAATTTTTGAAGTGAGATTTGAAGTCTGTTTTATAGTGATAGTGATAGGCAATAAAAACCATCTGGTGAAGAAGAAGTAACGACTAACACGACCAGTTCAACGATGTGTTACTATAGAATCGGGGGGTCGAATCGTCGCAGAAAATGAGCAAACGTACCTAAACGTGTATTTGCTTTTTCTCTCTCTATCGTCTTACATGTACAGATTAAATAGAGACAGCAATCGTCAATACGTTGACGTTTTTTCGTTGACGTATGTGACGATTCCATACCAAGTTTTCAACATTCGAAACAGCTGGGACGTAGAGCTGCAGCGATCAGTTAGTATCAGCGCTATAAGGCCCGTAAGTTCTTCCCATGGTATGTGATCACATCCAGATGATTTTCAACAACTCAAAGAACAACATTTTTGACAGTTTAATAAAGGTTAAGTAAGTCCTTACACATATTTATTGGATGCAAAAGGCTATACGAAAAAGTACCCGGCCATACAAATTCTTCAAAATTGTACGATGAAAATGTAATCTTACGATAAGATAGTGACGAAAATTTTATCAAATTATTTACTGCAGTTTAGTAAATTTCCTACTGAATATGATAAAATATACGCTATTTGTTATTTCATAGGGTGTGTCATGCTTTTGCCAATATGAAATTATGCATTTCTTGTTTTTTCCTTCCTTTCCTCTTTTTTTTTGTTAAAAATCTTCATCAGATTGCAGGACTGGTGGTGGTCATCAGTTATTAAGTGGTAGGAGGCCTTAAAGTTGTCGGCTGATTAGGTCCACATTTTTTTATTTAATTTTTTGTCCATCAAAGTAACGATAAAAAATTTTCAAGATGATTCATTTTAAGAATTTGACTTTGAGCGGTGGTCTCCTGTTGACAATTTGGGTGTTCTTCATACACACACAAGGCACAACCTGTTGTCAATATATAATATAGCCTCAGAGCAAAATAGTAAAAATACCGATCCTCTTGACTTGCGATGGGATGTATTTTTTTTTTCATTTTTTTTTATTTCCGTCCAGAGTTTCTCATCAGGTGAGTCATTTTTTTTAGATAAGGATTTCGGAAAGTCTTAAAGTAATTGATTCTCACTCTATTCCGACGCATTAAGATATTTTTCTCAGTGAGATAATAAAATGAAATGACTTTTTAGTTTCTTTTTTTTTACAAAGGACTTTGTGGAATTTTTCATTGTTGATTGAAAAGAAACCACATTCCTTGGTGGTATATTATAGAGAGTTTAGATGGTACCTATACAATATTTACCACACAGAGTTGAATGGGTCAATATGATCAAATTCGAAAACTATTATAAATGTTAATGTAGAAACACAGGAATGAGTCAAAAAAAATTAAGCTAAGATTTCATATAATTGCCTTTTTATTAAAATGCTAGTCCAGGGACAAATTGGAAAAATACTAAATTGTTTTTTTTTTTTTTAATTTGTTTATTTGTTTGTTGTCTGACAAAAAAAAGAAGGAATTTGTTGGGTCTGAGGGGAGCTGGAAACACTATGGGCTTTGATCAATTTGTTCAAAAAATAAATACGAACCTTTCAGTTTTAAGATTTAAAACGATGCAATTTTTTCCAAAATATCATAAAATCAGGAACCTTCCCGCGATTTTCAAGATCAAGTTGGCAGTTGAATGTTATAGAAAGGCTATTGTTAAAAATAATATAGCTGAAGAGTTGAGAGAAAGAAGGCATTGAGTGACATTTCAGTAATCAAAGTTTTTCTTTGTAATACAAAGTGTATGAACTAACGTGATCGCAAAAAGGTTCTTAAAATGACAGAAAAATTATACTAAGGACACAGAACAAAAGGACCTCACTTAACCCGCGACCAGTACTTGTGTCGTTTCATCTAACAGTCAAACCCAGCATTGCTAATTGTTAGATTCATAAAAATATTTCAATTGAAAAGGGTGTTTTGAGAACAGCACGCGGCACATCCTGGGACCAGGCTAATAGGAGGCACCAGTTCCTGATGGCAACGTCCTATCGGTTGTATGTAAAACTATAAAAACATCAAGATGCGGTTACAGCTGGGGTCTTATTTAGCTTTGCCGTCCCGGCCTCTAACAAGCCTAGGGCCTATTTGTTCACATTAATTTGTTTATCTTTAATCCATGATTATTGCCAACTGTAAATCGTCGAATGTCCACTTTACTAAAATAATTTTTTTCTAAGAATCCATTTGTTTGAGTTGTTGATAATGGATTAAGATAATCAACCGATTTTGGTTTAACTAGAGCCTCTGAAAATTATGCTAAAAACTTAAACCGCTGTGAACAAAACTAGCCCTTAGTCCGCCAATGGGTATATGATACATTTTTTCAGCGTAGGCCCTATTAGTTTTATGTTTCCCATAGATCTTAAATACTAATAGCTGTGTTCAAAGAGAAAAAAAATAGTTAGAACAGAACAAATCAGAACAGTTTCGTGAGAAACGTCAGAAGAAAAAAAAAACAAAAAACACACATTTGACAGTTCTCACGAATCTGTTCTGATCTGTTTTGACAGCAAACTAGAAAAGCATGGAACAAAAAAAAAATACTTGAACAGCAAAAAGTTGTACTTTTCTGTTCCGAATAGTTCGAACAACGTCATTGAACAAAATTAATACAATGCGGGGTAACAAAAATGTCAATTCAATTTAAATTATGTTCCCTACCATTAAAATTTCTTTATCATCGATTACAGAAGAAATACCATCAATAAAGTTTTTTTCTTTAAAAAATAAAGATTACCTCTATTCTACCTATAAGTAGTTATTGGTTTGTTTTCTTTGAGGTATTATAATTTAACCTAGGTACACCTTAATATATAAACCTATACTGTGGAATTTAAGTATTTTATACTAAATAACATATTTAAAAAATCCTTATTTAAGTTTCAAACTTTCCATGATGGACAAAAAAACAAATTAGAAACATTCATCATCTAATTCTAAATATTTCACGTATTTCTTTCAGAAATTACCTGGTATTTGTATTCCTATACCAATTCTTATCAAAAAAATCTTCTTTCCAATTAGGTTTTCTAAAGGACATTAATAGCACCCATTTCCTATAAAAGTCAATCGAATTTTAATGATGATACAAATTAAATCTCAACATCTCATTTTAGAGCCTATAATTCTTTGGCATTTTGCGCTCCGGTTAAGAGATCCCCCAAAAGACCACACACAAAGCAAATAAAAGAAAAAAAATTGGATATAAAAAAATGTTCAAACGCAACATAAGAATATTATGACTTATTACCTGAAGATGCTTTTAAAAAACAAAACAAAAAAAAAATTATTGAAGCTACAAACTACACACTACAAGTTAAAACAAACAAACCTCTTCAGTATGTTATACCGCATTCTTATAGGGTATGGTTTCTTAACCTTAATCAATATAAATATCTGAAGCAAAAAATCTAAAAAACGAAATGATCTTCTCTGGTATAAAGAAGGCTCCAATGTTAGATTGAAAGGGCTCAATTCACTGTGGGATAATAGAGTGACTAAACATGGAATAAATTTTAAAAAATAAGTTCTCAAATAACTAAGTTATAGATTTTCGAGAACTTTATTACCGATGAGCAAGATAATTGAATTTTTTTTATAAAGAAGCATCCAGATAAAAAAAGCAACATTTATTAGTTTAAAGAAATTGATTTGCAATCGATTTTAAACTTCTTTGCACCATCTAGTGCTTTTATATTCAATTCAGAATAATGAGTAAAAAAGGCTCTGATTAATTTTATTTTATTTTATTTCAACTCTAAAATTAAGTTTGGCCTACTGTATGATGTGTGGTAGAAAGTCACGAAAACCTACCAAGAGTAATCTTATGGTAACATAAATATCATTATGTTGTTTTACAAGATATTATGATGCCAAACAAACCATCATAAAAAATAAAAAAAAAACACGCAACACCGACCCCAGGTTGTCTGCGAGGGAGAGTAAGAAATAAATCGAACAAAATAAAAAAAATGTGTAAGAAATCTTAGGGCAAGCATTAAGTTAAGGATACTCTCGCAGATTTAACAAATCCTACTTTGAAGTTAATAGTTAAAGTATATTTTTTTCTTTTTTTATATAAAAAGATTTTGGATGGCGGTTGTAAACGTGGCATCTCCTGTTTAGCCGGATAACCGTACTCCACATCATAGAGACTTCAACGAGTTTTATTATGGCAATACTATTTACTGGAATTTGACTGGAAGTTGCAATTTTCATAAAAATTAATAATCAGGAAGGGTGTTTTTTTTTATGAAGTAGGGGAAGTGTGGAACTAGTACGAAACCATCCATATAAAAATATTTACCATGGTAGGATTCGACCCGACCTGGTAACTTCCCATGTTATTTTTGTTTTTAGAATATCTGCATTTTAAGATCTTCAAAAATTTTAGCAGGTCATTATTACCAAATTATGCGAAGATCAAAGTTAGTCCATTTGTTGTGCAGGTATTTGGGTTTGGAACAGTTTTTTTTCACTTAAAAAACACATCTAGTTGAATTTTCTCTACAAATTACAATCTTATTAATTTTAGAATTTAGAAAACTTTCTAATACAGTAAATTTGTGATCAAAAAGGTTCCTAGAGGGAAAGTTTTGAGGTAGTTTTGATTTCTTTCATACTTTATGTTTTTGGGGGTGCTGAATTCCGAATATGAGCTTTACAACAACAAAATTTCGTGACGCAACATGGTCACAAATGCAATAAAACGCGAAGTTTTCAACGATTTTGCTGTTTTTGGAAAATTTTACTTTTTTGGTTATAATTATGTGCATAAGACTTCAAGAAAAATTATTTTTCCAAAATTTAAGGCCACAATTTTCTAAGTAGCCTTAATAGTTTCCGAATTGCACTTCTTTAAACTTTATCAATTTTTGAGACCTCTGTTCTATTTTGACCCTGAAAAATTTTTTCGATCTGAAATTTGTGTTAAATGTTCACAACAATGCCCTTATTGATATTTGAAAAGCACCAACCACTTTGAAAACCCACTGCTATATTTCGGTTCAAATTTTGGCAAATTCAGTTTCTTGAACACTTAGGTATATGTATACACAATTTAACTGGATTATACCCGAAACCGAAAATTTTATTGATTTCTGAGATATTTGAAACTTTTTTTCAGTATTATGAGAAAAATAGTTTTTTTTTTTTGTAGAACGAAGTACCTACTGGAAGGCTGATTTTTTCATATCTGAAAATAGGATATTAGAAAATCTTAAGTCATTTCTCAAGATATTAGATCCAAACACATTTCTTAACATTTATTCGTAGTTCTTTTCATTAAAATAACAAAATGCCCGTTGATTTTTTTTTTTAATTTAGCAATAGTTCCTTTTACGCTATTAGGTGTTAAATAAAATCAGCCCGAAGTCGATATCACTATTTGTTCTCAAGATATTTGTTTCCAAAGTAATTTTAGAACTTGTTATTTACAATTTTAGTAATAAAAAAAATTGTTAAATTTCCTTAAAACCACTTTCTGAATCTTTTGAGGTTATAATTTATATCGATTTACATGAGTCTTGAAAAACTTATAGTTTTTTACAAAAAAATTCTATGAAAGAACCACTTTTGCATACAGATTTTGGTGATATTTCCACAATTTATCATCCACCTAAAAAAAACACCCTTTAGATATTTGTATGTGCTCTTTTGTTGTTTGAGTCAAATAAAAGCATTCAAGATGGAGAATGAAGACCCCCAGCTTTCAAAAACAATAAGAGAGATCAAATTCGATTCACCCAGTCAAAAGTTCTGAGCTAAAAAAAAACATTCAGTCAAATTGATAATTTCCTCCTTTTTTAAAGTCGGTTAAAAAATAAATTATTCAAAATTGGATTTACTTGACGTTTTTTTTTCAAGCAAGGGTCGACTTCCCCCTGCCAACTTCTTTATTAAACTTAATTTTTTTCAATGGTAGGTGTTATCAAACAAATAATCTAAACATTAAATTTTGAAAAATAAAAATTAGAAAATTAATACCTTCATTTGCAGCGGATTTGGTCCTACCACAGGTATAAGGGTAAGTACATATACAATTCACTCATAAAAAAATCATAATTTTTGTCGTTGATCTTTAATTATGTTTTTTTTTTACAAGGATTGAAGGGGTTATTTTAAATAGATTATTATATTATCTATATACAAACATGCATTTGGCTTAGGTATACATTTCAACATGTGTAAATGTTATACTTAATTAAAACATGACATCACTTCTCTAGTACAACACTTTTATCTATTCATAAAATATTTAAATTCACAAAGTACATTTAAAAGTGTGAAGAAGGCTTAAAAAAATAACCTTTAATTATGAATAGTAATAAAAACCTTTAAAAAAAAAATAATTTCTTTAACACGAAATTGTATGTCAATTACGGTAGAGAATAATAAATATCCTTAATAAAACGAGCCCACATAATCTAAACAAAAGATGGCCCTTCAAAAAGTCATTTCCGAGTAAATAAAGATTATTCGAAACAAAAAATCCAATCACAATACTGAAAATGTTTACCCTTTTTTTTTATTTTCATAGAAAACTACCTTCTTTCTTCTCAGAACTCTTATTAATTCAAAAATGCGCATCATCATCACAATACACAACAAAATATTAATAAGAATTTATGTGTTTATATTTTAAGTATAATAAAAAATATAAATGTGTATGTGTAGATACCAACAACTATATGCTATGCATGCAGATTGTGTGTTGGAGTTAATTCAATAAAATACAAAATTGTATAACTACTAAGTTAATATGACAGTTTGAACTGCCAACAACTAATGTGATTTGAATTAACATAACATTCAAACACTTCTGTTTCCAATAAATTGCATTTGTATAAAACTTCCCCCTGTGGCCTGTTCGACCTTGCATTCTTTGTCATTTACTCAATGGGGAGGCAATCCCACTTTAAATTGTTTACATTCTTCGTGTATAACTACAATAATTTCACTCGCGCAATCAAAGTGTCATTCAATCAGAGATTCACCTATCACCTATAGCTAGATATTATGAATATAAAAAAAAAATGAATAAATTTAATACAATCCTATAATCTACCTGCATCATCAAATATCAAAATGCTACCTCCACTCCAGAATGATGAGCTGAGCTGAGCAGATGACGACAATGAGTTTCTGTACGAAATATAGAGTGCGATGTATGATTATTTAATTTAGTAGTATTTTTTATAAAAAAAAACATTTTTAAAAATGTCTAAAATCTAAAGCGAAGAAGTATTTGCTAACCATAGACATTCAAAGAGAAATATGTTCATTCTTTATAAATGCTAGCAGGTATTTTGATCCTTAACAAATTATTCGAGTCAACTAACTTAATTTTAATTACTCTTTAACCGAATATCATTATACAAAAAAACAATACCTTATATCTTCAAAGCATATACATTTGAGTTGAACTTAATGAGCCAGAATATTAAATTAATCCTTACATTTTACTAAATGAAAATTTGGACCCCTTTGGTAACAAAAATAAAGTTTTGTTTATTTAGTTTAGATTATTCTGTGGAAAAAGTGAAAGCCCGCTAAGCGATTTGATGGTTCTCTCCACAATTTGGGACCCCTTAATTAAAAGTATATTGGTTCTTGCAGCTCAGTAAGAGCTACAGCTAATATCTACAGGAACCAATTTTGTATTATGCTTTTTTTGCAGTGATTTGGAAGAATTGACACACTGTGTTATAGTGAAAATACACTCAAACGGAGACCTGTTAAAAATTGATTGTATCAATGATTTTTTTTTCTGATTTTAGGACTAGTGAATTTTTAATACGTACACTAGTCCAAAACTCCGCCATTTAATAACCGATTTTTAAACTTCTGCTAAAAAAAGAGAAGTACAGTCCTTAACACTTGAATAGCCTCACTTATAGTACTTTCTTAAATCATCATTTTTTCTACTTCTTTCATCTTTGGTGTTATTACAATACAAATTTTGGTGAGCGACAAGGCAAAACTACTATTTCTCAGATTTGGAGAAGTCTTAAAGTTACTTTTATTCAATTAATATTCCCTAAAAAAAATCTTTTTGAGTAAACATTTTAATAAAAATTAAATTCTAGGTGATGATAGTCCCGTTCTAATTCCAAAGAATACGTAATATCTGACTTTTTAAAAATAGATATTTTCTCTATCCTATGAATAAGTATTAACTAATTTATTTGACTATGAAGAACTGGCTCTGAATTAACTAAAAAAATTTTATAATCTTAAATTTTTGTAGGATTTGACTCAAAAAAAGGGTTTTTTAAAGCATAATTTAATAAAGTTTTGAAAAATTTTCAAAAAAAAATTTAAGATTAAATGATAATTAATAACGGTTTAACTGTTATCAAAGTAGGAAAAATGTAAAATAAAAAATAAAAAATGACAATATTTTGGGCTTTTATTTTGTTATTTGTTATGTCCGAAAAATATGTACACTTATGGGATTTTTGTTTGGTACAAGAAATCAATTTATTTTGCATCTGTATCTGTCAAAGCCTTCGATTGGACTAATTAATTCGTTCAGCAAATCATTGTAATCTGCTAAATTTATTTCTTCGTTAATTTTAAAACAAAAATTAAAATCAGAAACTTGAAATTAAAAGGATTCCAGTTTTATAAAACCTACAACATATGCTAGGTCTCCGTGACAAGTGTATTTTGTTTTGTTTTTTTTTTTTTTTTCATACGTTGTATTATTTTTTTATGAGTTACATTGTTGACGGGCAAGTAAAGTAGTTGTTAATTTTATCTAGGCTGATAAAGTTTATGATTTTTAGAATTAAGACTTAGGCTAGTTCTGCATTGCAGCGACGGTATATTTGCCGTTATAAGAATAAGATTGTAGGATTCTTAGTAAATGTTTCACCCCTGAATTTGATGGTAATTCTTAATTTATTGCTACTATTAAATGTACCTGAACAAAGCCAGAAACAAAGACAAACTTTCTCAAACGCCTTTACCACCAAATTTATATGAATTATTTTGCTGACGTACTTCTGTCAAAATTATGCAGCTTAAAATCAAAAATTACGTGCTCCTGTATTTGACCTATGTATTGTATACAGTGGAGGGAGTTTCCATTAAAACACTGCAATGATGCCAAACAAAATGTACTGCATTGATTGCAAACTTGGCAGCACTTACATTTATTTACTTGATACACGATCATCTTTTAGATCATAGGAGAAGCAACCTTTATGATTTCATATTTCTCAAAACCCTAAGGTAAAGTTAGTAGGTACTGTTAGAAACATTTGAATGAAGAAAAATTATTGAAATAGAACCACGAGCGTTTATACTAGAAGAACAGAACAACTATTCAAAAATTAAAATAATAGTAGCTGACAACAAAACTGTTTTGAAAAATAAAATCAAAAACATAATAACTAATTGGAAACCAAACTGTGTTATTTATTTTTTCTAACAGTAGTTACTTATCCTATTTTTTTTTTTTTTTTTTTGCGAAACAGTCTCCAAAACGTGATATTTTGCGGCGGAAAAGCCCCTATAAATTGACACAATATTTTTTTATTGAAACGGATAGAAAACCATATTTGGAGTATTTTTAATAAACATATAAGTATGCAATCTTTACCAGAAATCGATTTGTACCTAGAATCTGAACATGATGTGTGGAATAATTTTGAGTGCAGAAGAAAGGGCAAAAATATTTTGGCATGCCGTTTACTCAAATAATTTTGTTTTCAGAAAGAGAGTTGATTTTGAAAAGTTGTGGTAAAAACGAAAAATATAGTTTTAGGAATAGGTACATTGGCTTTTACATTTATAGTTTAACATCAACCAATGAAAATTGCATTATTAAAATGGTAACTAATTAATAAAGCTCCCTTTCCAAATACTTCTTCTTTATCATCTTAAATGCGACATTTGTAATAATTGTGTTTTGATGTATTAAATTCGCTAGTTTTTCCTTATTTTTTATTTAATATTTGTTAAAAATAACACATAATCTTCTCTATCACTTAAGTAAGGAATAACACAGCGCCACAATTCATTTGAGGAATCTCAATGAACTTTTTTATAGTTAGCAGTTAGCATTTTGTATATTATATTAAATTAATACGCCAAACTATAATCGTTGCTAATCGGCCGCGTTTGTGATATGCCGCTTAAACGTGTTTAGAATTTTTTCAAACTAATAAAATTGCTAAGCTTATTGCCACTTATCATATCGGAGACAATATGTCTAGCCCAGGCAGCAATCAGTTGCTTTCCCTGAACTTCAATTCAACAGAGGTATGTAAGTTATAGCTAGTTAAAATATGGATTTTATTTACAAGCTTTGAATTAGTAATTATTTATTTGTTTTTAACTGCATTCCTTTACAGAATAGTTTTCACAATGTGTTGCAATAAAAAAAAACTGCAAATAAAACCTTATTTGGACAACGAGCTATAATATCATCAGATTAATTAGAAAAGTTGGGATTTCGTAGACTCAATGGCGACGATGTCATAAGATGTTTTCTTTTAAAAATTATTTGTAAGAAAATAAAGTAAACAATATTTTTGTTGGGAAGAAAACAAAATAAGCAATTTTATTCTAAAAAGAGTTTTTTTGATTTAAGTTTTTCAGAAAAACAACGAAAGGTAATAGATTTGGGAAATTATAGGTTTTAACTAGACTAAAATGTTTAACAATCTGAAAGTAAGTGGAAATGCTACTACAACTCTCGCCTACTCGTACTAATATCCACAAAATACGAAACTACCTGAAATTCTCAGTTGTACTTTGCTTTCTTAAAAACACCGCCACAAGATGAAAATGCTTAAGCTCATAGTTTTTTGTATATATTTTTTTTCAATACAAAAGGTAAGTTCAATACGAAAAGTAAGTATGTAGATTTATATCGCTGCTGTACGGCAGCCATTTTCACTAAGGGGTTTATGGAAGCAGAAAAGTTTCAGATTTTGAGGTGTTGATTCGTATACCCAATTTCTTTGGGCATTTTCACTTCAACTCCAGTACCTCTTTACTCTTCAGCATAGTTAGTCTCCTAAGTACCACTTGTTCCAATATTTAGCTGATGTTATTTAATAGCGTTATTGAAGTTTTGTGCGGAAAATAAAAATTTGTAATGCAGTTGGCCAAGTAAATTATGAAGAAAATCATCACTGCTTGTGGAGCTCTTAACACACCAAAATTGGATGCTTCATGTGATCTTGGCCTGGCATTGTTGATAACACTGGTCTGCAAAAACAAAGTTTTTTTTTGTCCTTCATATAATTTGTTTTAAATTATGTAAGATTGGTCTTTTATGAATCTAAATCTGGTTTCAGAAAAATTCTATCACGTCCTTTTTATAAAATTGATTTAAAAAAAATGTGATTATTTTGTAAAAAGAGCTCTATTAGATTCGGTTGACCTGTTATATATTTAAAAGTATGGAGCCGATGCGGATGAAATTTGGAGGACTTATTTCACATAGCATAAGCTAAGACAGAAACCATTTGTTTTTAAAGCCAATATTTAAAAAAAAATCACCACACATTTTTAAATTCTGACTTTTTGGGATGTTCACTGCAAATGAACCTCTAATTAATAGGATAGTATAGAACTTCTGTACTCTTGATACTGACCAAGTTATGGTGTAAAGAAGGCAGTAATCAGAGGAAAACCAATAAGAAAGGATATTTTGTGAATTTCAAAAGTACTGATTTTTATTGATTTTTCAACTTTTTTTTGTGAAGAATCCAGAAGTTGTACAAAAAATTGGTCAAGGCATAAATTTGGTATTTTGTCTGCATCTGTTCTACATAAACAGTCTTAGCGAAAAATGTTCATATATTGGATTATGCACCAAAAACAATAAAAAATTCTATTTTCTGTAAGTTTTTCAATAATTTCTCATGTTTCCTGTAATACATTTTGTTGGATAACTTCAGATTCGTGCTCAGCATCCCTAAAAACATAAAGTTAGCTATTGAAAATTATTACTTCAGAACTTTCTACCTTTAAAAAACGCTATAATTAGACTAAATAGAGTACTTTGGACAAATCATAAATTTCACTTTGCAATATCATTGCGCCGGAAGCGAAATTTTAAATGATTTAAAATGATTAAGACAGATGAAATGCACTTCATTCACATCCCATTAATAGTTTTGTAAAAAAGTATTTATCAGTAAAAAAAAATCGACGTTAAATGTACTAACAAAGTTGGTCCCCCAAATTCCACAGCTAAGCAATTTAAATTAGATATCTTACTAGATAATCGAGCTGGTCTATGAGGATGAAGCTTTGTGAATAGAAGGTGCTGGTAGCTTCATACTTCATACATCACTTTTGATTATTCAGGGCTTTAGATACAGCCTGTTCCATTGAATATATTTATTGATTGATATCAGGGAGTGTGTGATGGGCTGCGACCCATAGATCTATTGCACTCACCATTTTAGCTGGGTGATTCATTCCTATTGTTCATATTTCATTTAAATTCCATTTTTTGTAAAGTGCAACCATAATCTTTTTTTTGTCATTAATTTATGCAAGCGTGTGAACAGCTAAAATTTTTGTGTTTCACGGATCTCATTTTCCGATTTGTATATTTTCGTTTTTTACCTGTTCCCACGCTTGTATATTACTGCATAGTTGCACTTTTAATTTCATTTGCACTTTTTTCAATCTATCATGTATTTCTTGTCTTTAAATAAAAATCAGTTTCTGTAAACCCTTTGAAGTTAATGCTCGTGATTTTTTTTATTGTTCGTGATTTTGATTTGGAGTTTATTCTGTTTGAGAATTTAACACCTATTATAACAACCGATTCTTTTAAGAAAATTAAGTATATGGAGAAACATTATACATTAAGAAGCAGTCTGACTGTATGTCATAATGGCAATGTCCTCGTTGCGTAAGAGGCACGGAGAGTTTCGTTAGTTCCAAAGATTTATGCACCTCTACTTTCCGCTGTACTCAATCCATTTATGTATGAGTAGTTCACGAATTTTCTACCGAGTTCTATTATTTTTAGTTTTTCAAAAAGTCATGGAATTTCAATTTGTTTAGTGGATCCGAAAGATGGTCTCTTCCTTTTGGGATTGTAATCCACAATTTTGCTTTTATGTTAAGGCTTTTCAATTTCAATCGAAGTTTGAAAGCAAAAATTAAAGATTAAAGAAAGATAATGTTTTTCTGGCATTATTACTTCCTATTAAGGAGCAGGTACCTATGTTGATAAATGCAAATAAAATATATTTTCACAATAGATTGACTATAAAAAATATTCAAAAAATATACAAAATAAATAAAAACCTTATTAGCAACATCATTTACAAACGTCGTTATCATTTGGAATCATTCTTAAAATTGGCATTTATTGTTTCTATATCCTTAACATTTATACAAATGAAGATCTTCTCGTCATTATTTAAACATCAATTAAGAAGACCACCGAAACACCGGATGTGAAAATTTCGGTTCGAATCATTAACTTCTTCTGCGAAAATTGATGTTTTGTGTTCAGACAATCGGAGTAAATTACTTCAACAGAATAACCTAATTGGTAAGTCATAAACATAAAATATAACAAAATAAGGCATAACTGACATCGTTAAAGCAGTTTATTCCCACTTCTTGTGCACGACTTAAATCAATTTCAATAAAAATATCCTGCGCCATTTAAGTCCTTTTATTTTTTTTTTGCTAATTAAATCCTTTTCTTCATTTTGATCTTTTGAAGCAATAGGGACATAATCATATCAGCTGGGAAAAAGCATTGTGTGTGTCTAAACATTTTTAATTTGATATTTTGATGCTTAAAATTTTAAAAAAGGTATTTCAAATAAAGCTACGATCACACTATATGCTAAGGTGGCAATTATTTGAAAGTCTGATATCACATAAAAACTTTATTAGCAATGTTCTTTTACAGATCCCAAATTGTATCACTGACTGTGTCATTATTTCAAGTGACCGGTTTTAAGTAAAAAAAAAAAACATGAACCTGAAATCACAATAACCTAAAGAACCGACTCTAGATATCTGCAAAACCCCAAATATCCAGGATTCTGGTGGTTTTCATAAAAATGGCGGCCAAACAGGAATTGCTTTTACTTTTCCTGTGTATAGGAAACTTGAATGGCGCAAAGATTTTTGTCCCCCCCCCCCCCCCCCCCACACATGTAGGATGTAGGGAATAATTGGCTTCAGTCAGGAAGTGGGGAAGTGACCCTCTTCCACAAAAGATATATAAAAGAAATCTTCAAAATTTCCAGTTGATTTTCTTTCTACTTACAAATTTTTTCAATCCGACCGATAAATGGGTGGTGAAGTGCTAGGTAGGGGATTACACCATTTTTGTTTTGCATGTTTTAGACTTCAAGGAGCAACAAAAAAATATAGAAAAAACCTGTTAATATTTTTTTTAATGTCACGTTCTTGTTTAGTTGTATAATAACAGGATCTACAGCCCTTGTTTGAACTTAACTTCAAAATTATTTAGTCTCTTACTCTCCGAAAAGTATTGAATTTTTAATATATTTTAATTAATAAAACAAGCACTAGAGTTTCTTCTATTAAATTTCATCAAATTTGCTTGAAAATCAAAATGTTAAAAAAGCTAGTTTCAGCCATTAGCTGGATGGGCTAGGTCACGGTAAAAAAAACGCACCGGAAGTTTCCTGTTTTGAACCCTTTTGGTCACAAACTCGGGTGCGCTGTCTTTCTCTCGAGTAATCCTATTGAATCCAAGATGAGTTTAGTGATCTGAAGATCGCCTCTCCATCGGAGAGTCGCCGCCTATAAGTATGCTATCGTGCTCAGGACTCCCGAATTATCTTTAGTAGGTATGAGCGCCGTCTGTCGGTGTTTTTGACTAGCACAGTGTAATAGTTGAACGACTATTTACAAATCAGGGTTTTATTCAAGATCAAGTGAAAGATTACTGTAAAATATAACATATAGTGTGAAAAGATCATAAATTAGTTGAATATTAAATAGATATTCAAATACAGATGACATAGTTATAATTTTAGGTGTTTCCATAGCAAAATAGTACTCATTAATTCAATATGTTTAATAAAATAACGTAATTAAACACTGAAAAACCGACCCTGAGTGCTATTTACGTACGGAAAAGCAATCTTTTTGACATTTTAATTATTTTAAAACTGTTTGTACCAAATTATGGCTTGGTTCAAATTTCCCGAAGTTAAATTACTGGGACTAATCCAACCAACCAGTTAGGTTAGAAGGCCTTAAGTCTCACATGCACATACACTAATGTTTACCAAAAACAAAATAATTATTTCAATCTTTCATCTTGAATCCAATAAGAAACTTAAGTACCCACTAAAAAGCCGCAACTTTATTAGGTAGAGGTATGTCATGTGTATTATTCTCGGCCATCGATGAAGACATTTTCACACGCCTTACAGCAAATATTAACTTTTTTTTATGGAAAAAAAATATCCATTAATATTCTTTATAAAAAATACAAAACAAGGAAACAGAAAAAAAAACTACAAACAACTTCATTTATCAATAAAATAATAACTTTCAACGGATTAGGGGTATAATTAATTTACATATTTTGTTAACCATCCTGAGTGATTCTTGGTATTTCTCCTTCGTAATCTTCTTTCCTTATCCTTTTGCCCATCAACACAGCCAATTTAAAACCAATTAGTAAAAACATTTCAATGAAGCCGTTCATAGAGATGCGTAACATGAGACATCAGGAACACGCCCCTGCTGGGAACTTTGTGTGTGGTTTGGCAAAGTAACAAAAATAACAAAGAACCACAGGTCCCTACCCTATACCTGCCTTCCATCCTAACTACGCCAAGCTACGCTACGACCGACCTCTACCTTCCCATAACCGTCAGAATGAACTCACATAATGCATCAAAATTAAATTGTCATCCACATCGTTTTACCCGCTACATACATATATTCGGTTTCGGAGGGATAACAAGATGATCAAAATACCAATACCATTAACAACAGCTATATAAGCTTGGCTGCTCAATGCCCATCATGGCATGGCCCATAAGAATGTTCCCATTTGGAAAATTGGTCATAAAATCGAAAAAACGAAAACCTCATCCCGAAATTGTGGAATTTTGAAATAATTAACGAGCCAGAGCGACTCGGCATCGGGAGTGTTTGTGTGCTGTGAAAAGAACTATTTCCTTATGAGCAAGATCCATTAAGGAACACAAAAAGTTGAAAAACCTTTTTTTGTTACAAAATGGAAACAGAAAACAAAAACAAACGAATAATAATTAGTAGAGAGTGAGGTTATCAACGACTTAAGATCTTCAAAAATGATGAGTTTCGCTTGTAAATTAAGAGATAAGTATTAAAAAGAAGACAACAATCTTACTTTATGGATGGCATAATACCGAGCCTCTTTCAGTTCACCTCTCTCTACTCCATTAGTAATGATCTATTATTGTGTACACAGAGTATTGGTCATTAGTACCTATACTTTATTTGATAAATCAAAATCTGTTAAATTCGCAAATTATTCAGTGAATTGTTTGCTTCCCTTTTTAATATTATATAAAGTTTAAACATTCATGTAATTTTGAACTGAGGAGATCACGATCAAGAAATAAAATTAAAAAAAAAACTTTTCGCTATGCCAAGCCTCTGTCGTCGTCAGTCAGTCTCGTCGGTTGAATTTAAACCTGGATTTTTGTATTTATAAATAAAATATTTATCGATTGGATGTGTGTGTTTATGAGCAAAACTCATGGGGGCAGAATTTAAATGTTAATAAATACAAATTCAATATTATTAGTGGATAGTCCAGCTAATTAAAGAGTTATATATTTTTTTCAATAATTAAACAGAAGTATCTACTAAGCCTTATAGTACTGTCAAATTGGTATTGGGTATAAGAAAATTGTCCCTTCTGCATAAACTGGGGGAAATAGACCCAACTCTCATATAATTATTTTATAGCCTTTTGTCATGTCTTAGAGAAGCAAATCACATAACTTATAAATGTTTTGGACATCGAAAATCGATGCTTAGTGTTGTAAATTGAATGAAAATTGACAATAATTGTTGTATAGTTTATAATTTCTTAAATAAAAATACGAATTATAATTTTTGAAGTTATACTTTTTTGCCGGCGATTATAAAAATATTAAACTAGCAATAACACATAGATTTTTTTCCACACAGGCATTATAAGTAAGCAAAGAGTAAACACACACTTACATTTTTTACTGGGTTTGTTTTTTTCGTTTTGTGTGAAACATAATAAATTTATTAAATTACAGAAGTCAGCCATTGTTATTGATATTCTGACTGATTAATTTTCTACACTTAAGAAACGAAAAAAATAAATACACCAAAATATAGGTGGTATAAAGTAAGATTCTGATACAACGGGATTTTTCGAAATTCCACCGGGAAGTTAGGGTAAAATGGGGCAAAAGAAAAAAAACTTTTTATACATCTCGAAAAGTTTAAAGGTTAGAATTATGAAACAAATTTATTTGAAGAAAAAGAAAAGAAAAGAAAAAAAATTCTAGAAATTCAACTTTTAAGTTAAAAATTATTTTTCAATATCAAATATTTGCTTAGACATTTAAAAAACTAACTAAGCCTAATTTTTTTTTATTGTCTTTCAATGTAGACAATAAAAATAAAATTAGGTGTCTAATACGGATTATATTTAAAATGCTCCATAACGGTTTTTATGAGCTTTTATAAACAAATACGTTTTTGAAAGTTTATGTGGGTGGTTTAATTGATTTTAAAAATCAGGGAACAACGGGAAAAATGTGTTGTCTATAAACGTGTGAAGAAATTTTATTTTAAAACATTTTTTTCAATGAATAATAGTAAAAACAAGATTTTTCAGCCCAAGTTTTTTGACCGTTTCCAGCGGTATTTTATTTCTATCTTTTTTATTTTAACATTTTCAAACTTGAACTTTACACAGCCATTAGTAATTGCATTCTTGTACAAACTTCGGCAATTTTCTGTAGTCTGTGAACCGACAGAACGGTAAAAAGAGTTTTGTGTACGCGGTGCTTAATTTCTATTTACATAAGCCTCATAAAACTATGATTCAACTGTATTGAGCATCACGATCAAATTACCTTTAATTTGATAAATCACACATAACTGTACATGCTATTAAAGCTTCACAAACTTGAAAAGAGTTTTACGGAAATTCAACAAAATTCATCAAAATTGTCTGCTTTGGTCGTCGGACTCGACTTGCCACCAGTGGAGAAAGGTACCGTTGGCTCACAAATGGATTCAAGATGGTTCGCTTATAAAATTTGTAATTTGTTTGTTTCTTGTTGGATTTTAAAGATTTGGAAGTTTTAATTTATCTGAAATATTAGGCTACAACATGTTGTAATTTTTTTCATACAATTACATATAAAAATAATGAGTTAAAGGTGATTAAGAGCAAAGTACATTTTTGTTTGCTTATTCTTTTTGCAATATGGTATGAAATTTGTTTGAATTTCATAAAACCATGTTCTACAGTATTGTAAGTACATGTGTCCTTGATAGGCCATAAACATTTTTAAAATGCATATTTACAGATTTTATAGAGAACAATTAAAAAAACACATAAAAAATGGATTTCATTGGATTTTAAAATCATCTGTAACTTTAGTTTTAGTTGCAGGATTGTAACAAATTGAACATATTCTATTAGATAATGTTGGTCTATAATTCTCCATAAAAATATTGGACAATTATTTTATTAAACATTGCCACAGAGGTCGGTAAATGAAAATATGTTTTTAAAGAACGCAAAAATAAACCAAACTGCAAGGATTTGTCGAGAAAATATCAATTACATACATATATGAAATATTTGAATTAATTTCACAAAAAAATACATTATGCTTCTTTGAAAAAATTTACC
Organism: Meliscaeva auricollis; assembly: GCA_948107695.1. NCBI lineage: Eukaryota > Metazoa > Arthropoda > Insecta > Diptera > Syrphidae > Meliscaeva > Meliscaeva auricollis. Next base: position 28,692,444 of record OX403618.1, read on the forward strand.
TTCTAGAACTTTTCGCATCTAAATACTTTAAGACATACAAACAAACTATACATAAATAAATAATTCTAGGAATTATAACTTCTGGCGCGCGTACATGAGTACCCACACCTTTTTTTTACAAGAAAGTGTAAAACATTAATTATTACAAAAGCTTTTGAGAATTAAATATTTCAGTTTTTGGGCACCTCCATTATTTTAAAAATCAGTACCATTGTTCATTGGAACAATAAAAAAAAATGCAAATTTGTAGTGCTCCCTATACAAAAGTGACATTTTTGGATGGTATTTTCAATGAAAAGTGGAAGAAGCTTTTTTCAAAATGGTTGAATTTCGAACTTAACTTAAGTTTAGGAAACCCTCAACTTTTGGTGTTGACAGATTCAAATTACATATGTTAATTCTATCAAAAGTTATTGTGTTTACAAATTGCCAACGAAATGTTTATGCCAATATACTTATTCTTTACACTACGTGCAAGGAAAAATAATATTTAGTTTAAAAGTACCAGATATCAATATTTTTATCAACGATCAATAAATTGATAAATTGACGTGATTGTTGAATTCTGATTTGAAAGAACATAAAAAATTAGAAACAAAAAATTATCAAAATCGGAGCTGTTTCTGTGTGAGGACTTCCAAAGCAAAGGCTTTATTGGACCGATTATATGTACACTTAAGCATGCTTTGACTTTGAGATCTTAAAAAGGTTAGAGAATTGTAAACATTGATTAGTTTATCTGATAATTTGGCGAGGGATGGAGAAAACCGTATTAACCTTTAAAATTGTCAATAGAACAAAATGTTACGCATACGCCACAGTGACCATTAGTTATTTAAACTTTAAGAAATAAAAAGAATTTCTATCTCTGACCTTTAAAATTATATATAATGTAGACGTATTAGCTGTGTTTTATTTTGTCAAGATACAGTTTTGTGTGTTGTTTTTGTTATAGGTACAAGTTATTTCAAAAACAAAATCAAATCCGGATCAGATCTGGGTGTCAGTCCTGCCAAGCGAATTAAATTATTCCGATTAGTTGTGTTGTGTTTGTTTTTTGTAACATTTTGCTTATGGCGTGCAAAAAAAACACACATCTATTTATTATCTAACATATATGAGGTTTTAAGATTTCGAAGTCCTTTAGTAAAAATATCGCGATCGTAAATAAAGTTGTGTAGTTTGTAGGTGCCCAGTGTACTTACTAATCCACGTTCAAAATAATCATAAAACAAAATGGCAAAAGTTGACGGAACTTCCTGTTTTCTTACCAGTTGAAAATTGTGTAGTAAGATTTAGAAGGGAGAAATAGAAGTTGTGTTTACGTATTAATAAAATGATTCACTCCTCATCAACTGAATACGCTCAAACATTTATCAATATACCTACTTTATCCATTTTTTCGAAACACTGATAGTTAATGTGGCATCTATTGCTGTTAACAATTTCCTTAAGATGTTTAGAAAATAATTCCAAGATAGTTTTCCAAAACCAACCACCAGTTTTTCTTTCGACCACTTGCATCAAAGCTTTCCGCTAGGAAAGATTAATTTTTTTTTCGCGTACAAAAATAAAAATTTGTATTGGAATGGATAAAAACAAGTTTATTTTTAAGTTTAATCGTGCACCCTATTAATAAAGTTAAACGAAATTTCGTTCCACACTAACTTAATTGCAGAAATTAAGAAAATGCACATTTTGCTCCTCTATAAAAGTTTTTATTATGCGCACCAAGTAGTCGCATTATCAAGTTGGTAGGTCCAGTTTATGGGTACAAAGATGTTAGATGATTGTTAAATTAAGGAAAATTTGTTTACAAAATTCCCTTATATCCAGCTGCAGTCAGTTTTGATGTTACGACCCCAAGCTGAACTACTTTGGAACAGTTCAGCTTGGGGTCGTAACATCAAAACTGACTGCTCTCCATGTCATAACACTTCTTTTCTCAAATCGTGAAAGTAAAAGTTGAACCCATCAGGGCCATTAAACTTTTTGAATCTGAAAAAACAACGTGGCACCATTCTTTTTTAAAACTCATATGAAATCTCTAATCGCATGACTTTTTATTTCTTGCCAACTGGCGACTTTTTTTTTAAGTTTATCGTTTAAGATATTTCCCATCATGTTTTTTCGTTCGAAGTTTTATTTTTCAAGTAAGAAAACACAACATTAAAGTTTCGGTCAATTTTATTAGCTACCGCTACAGTAGATGACGGATATAAGAAAGTCTCATATTAGCAAAAACACGCTTATAAGACAGACATTATAAAACACCATACACATTCCTATATATTTACGTATAAAGTTTACACAAGAAAAATTTTTATAAGAAAATCACTGATGTAAGACACTTATTCTGATAAAAAGTCTTAGTCACCACATAGAAAATTAAACATTTATAAGGAATTTTTCCGTAAACACGCAAATGATGCACCGTGTAACTTTCACAAGATTTCTGAGCCCCCCTAAGTGAATTCCAAACATATTGACATATTTATTTATTTATTTATTTCTTATATGCCATTTTATTCATATAATACATATATACATTTTTGTGTATAAGAAAACACGGATTTAAGAAAGGAATTCTTTGGATTTCTTGACTTTCTTTTATCCGTCATCTACTGTTTTGCATGTCCGCTTAGGCCTTGGAATCTAATCAAATCAATTTTCGCTTTTTCACCACACATATGATTTTGAAATGTTTGTATGGGAAATTCAAGGTGTTTAGTGTTTTGTCTCATGCTCAGATCCGTTTCAACCAATTTTAATGAGTAAAAAGTTTTGATCTTTAAAACTGCGTTTAAGAAATGAATTAAAACTTAACGAGTCTAATTAAAAAAAAAAATCAATTTTTTAACGATTTGTTTTTAGCTTTTTTTTATTTTTCTCGAAAAGCAATAAGTGTACAGTAAAAATGCATGTAAACAAATTTGGAGAAAATTAATTCTTCTGTAAAAAATAAAAAAAATGTAAGCTTTTGCTTCAAGGCTTATTGTTTCTGAGATAAATTGAATTAAAAATGGTGGAACACAAAATCTAGGCGTTATCTTGGTTACTATTACTCAAAACTTAATCTTTAATTATAGTTAAATTTTATATATTTTTTCTAAGTTTATTTGCTTAAAAATTTATTTTTTTGAATAAAACAGATACCTAATATTTAAATTTTATACAAGGAACCCAGATAACACCTAAATATTTAAAGCTGCAGCATTTTCAATTCAATTTATCTCAGAAACTATCAAAGGGCCCAGTCCCGTTCTCTAGCAACTTTGGCACTACACCCTTATTAAAGAACCAAACTCAGGCCATTTTCGACTCCCCCTAACTTCTGTACAGAAATTTCAAGATCAGCAAATTTTAAAAACTGAATAAATTAAATATAAGGACAAAATTGTATAGAATTTTAAATAGTAACACATTTTTTGAATACAATAATAATAATTATTATAAATTTACGTCGGAATATGAATAAACATTTGAGTAATGGATTCTTGATTTTTTTAAAGAATTATTTTCGATTTCGAATGTAAAAGTGCTACACTTGCAGCTCAAAATTTTTTTCCTTAGTTTTAAAATCACGACGTAAATAAATTTATTTTTGCAAAAATATCGTTCAATTTCTTTTTTTATAATGTGCAATGGCATTGATTTCATACTTTCATTTCTTTATAAATTGAAACCAATGTCTTAAAAAAAATATTAATTTTGTAAGAAAAACTTTATTTAGGTCGTGTTGTTATAAATACAAAAGATAATACCCATCTAACAAAAACACTGTTCATTTTGAGCAGTTAAAACATCAATTATTAGATGTAAACTTATACAAACACTTGAAAGGTTGGTAAAAAACACGCATTAAGTGAATATGAACATTGATACATTATTCTTAATGTTAAAACTGTAAGGACTTCAGTGCTGTCGACTATTTTCAAACATTTTATTTTAAATTTTTGTCCCATAGGCCAGAAGCATAAATGTGCAACTTTTCCAATTTCGGGTTAATTAATTGGTTGGATTACCTTTTAAATTATATATGATTTACCAAAATTAAGAATACGCAGACAGCAAGGAAACCGCATTATTTTATAATACCAAAGCCAATCACATGAATGTAGAAATTGTCTCTAATTTTACGCGACAGAATTTATGACACGGTTTCCCAACATTTTCGTTTTTTTGCACATTCATGTTTCTGGCATGAAAGGGACCATATTAAGGTTCAGTTGTTATGGAATTACCCTTCAGTATTTAAATTCAGGAGAATCCAATGGAAAATTAAAAAATAAATCTATTCAATTCCCTTAGAAGAAACCCACTTTATTCAAGTTGTAAGGTGTTTAATTCAGCTGTAACTCCATTATAACGAATACAGCATGCGGCAATATAAATTTATTAAAAATTTTTTTAAAATGTGTGTTATAAACAAAACTAATTTTACAAAAAAACCCTATAATTCATTTTGGTGATTGCAGGCTTTTGTGGGTATGACTTTTATAAAAACACCTAATTTGTCTTCATGTTCATCATTCGACATAATAATTGGTAGCAAATCGTTTATTTTAACTAAATGCATCTCTTTCTACTTGAACAAAAAAAAAATATCAAGTATCTGTGAAGTTTCGTGTTTAATTTTATTAAATAATATTTTTACAACATTCCATCAGGACAAAACAATAATTATTATTTTTACCTTAACATGACTTTTGTTTTTACCATTACAAAAAAATTTCGGGGGCTACTGCTAACTGGAATAATGTCAAAGCAGAATATCAAATTCTGTAAAATCAAGTAAATGTATAATAATCTAACAACAAAATACGGATCCCTAACTTAACACAGGAGCTTGTATCTCTTTTCCCAATTGTGACAATTCTTTAAGGAATTGTTTTGAATTGCTCAGATTCGATGATCCATAAATGATTCGCTTATTAACATTTGCGCTTTGCTTTTGTCTCATGAAATCAACTAAATTCTGATATTCAATATAATTTCCCCCGCCTACAACATAAACAACTGCATCTTGGAATGGAGCACGATTTTTTGGCATAACATCACCACCTTTAAGAAGTTTTGGATCCAAGTAAAGATAATCATCTGTTTCAACTGAACTTCGACATTCCATTATTTGATCGGTGATTTTTGTAACTGGCAAGTTCTGTTTTAAGTAATAAATTAAAAAAAAAAAATTATTAAAAAGTTGAAAAAAAAGGATTTAAATTATTTCACTTACGTGTCTCTTTACCACCAAATTCTTTACTCCTTCCATGACAAAGGAAGATCCCTGTGAGACTAATTTGGAAAACATTGATACTGTTTTAGTGCCACCACCCTCGTACTGAGTTGTCTGATTAACAGGCGATCGAATATTAATACTTCTCCATCGTTCTACATACGTCAGTGGGGACAAGTCACATCCTGCCTCTTGGAGGATCTCTTTTATACGTTGGAATTCATACTCGGGGACATTCACGGAACAAATATAATAAATTATGTACAATCTCATTTTATCCTCAGACAAGCCAAACTCTGGATCATTTAAAATATCCTGCAGCGGCCTATCGAGGGTTTGTTTCGACATGATTTTCTCCTCCAACTCGAAAAAGGAATCTAGACGCCTGGTCTTGATGAAATTGAGAATAGCTGTGGCGATCTTTGTGTGCATATCAATAAGGCGTTTCTTTTCCATTAATTGTGGTAGAGAATTGATTGCATTTGTTAGTCGTGCTGTTGTATCATTTACCATCGAGAAAGCTACTTCATTCTCACCATCAATACCCATGGATGTTTTTAGCTTTTTGATTTCTTCCTCTGAGGATCGATAGGATTCTAGTTCTTCTTGTATAGCCTCGGCAACCAGTGGAAAAGGGCTGCCTTTGTGTGTCATCCAAAATTTATCATTTTTATCCAAATCACATGCCTTGAGCTTTTTCTTTGTCCCACTTCGCACGCCATCGTTATCATCTTCCAAATAAACCAAATTCAAGCTCAATTCAAGAACGTCATGTACAAGTGCCTGGTACGACCAGGTGTGATGTAACGGTGTAGCTAGATCTAAATTTCGATCGAGAAGCAACAGCAATGGCCGTTGAAAACTAAAAACTCCACCAGCTTGTGTAGCGTCCATGTGGAATAAATTATTTCGTGCATCCCAAAGATTCTCACGCAACTTCTTCTCCAGCTTTCGACCAACCATCTCTGCGGCGCTGTTTCGGGGACAACGAATGATTGGTACATTGCCTAGTGTCACAAACACCGAAAACAAACTATCCACAATGTTGTCCATAAGTATTTCAATTTCATCGTCACGTGTATTGGCCCGATTAATGGAATAATAAGAAACAGCATCGCTATTTTGGTGCTTGAATACAAAGAAGTCATCTTCGAGGCTTATAAAGTTTACATATTGGTCGTAGACACTACGTATATTTGCAACGCAACCTGACTGTAGAGCGATTGCAGCAAGATCTTCGATTTTTTGCCTGGATATTGGCGACAGGAAATTCAAATAATAAGTATCGTACAGATTATTTTGCAAATCTTGCTGGATTCGGCCTAGATTTTCATTGGTGGGAGCACAAAAGTATACCGCAGGGACATCTGGAATGGAATCGCGATCCGAATGCAATTGCCTGGAAACAAAGGAAGTACATTTAATTATAATATGCAAAAAAAAACAATCTAGGCGCATTTTATAGTTTATTTTTTTGTCAGAGACCTGAAACACAGAGCAAGCATCGGTCTAAAATCAGAGTTTGGTGTTTTCTCTGATTCTTTAAGCCTTCTATGAAAGTAATACTTGACGTTATATGAAACATAGAGCGATCGCGGAACTTGTTTCTGCAGAAGCGCCTCCATGGTCGACAAGTCAAAGTTCAAGAGAGAAGACGTATGATAGGTGTTCGAGTTTTAATGTCAAGATTAGAAAAAAGGGCATCTTGTATGACGCACGCAGGAAAACACAAACTGCTTAGTTTTATGAACTTGCTGATCGAGTGCTAGATTCTCACAGCTCAATACCAACAGGATTGTTCAGTTTGGGATATTAATGGTACCATAACGAAGCTTGGATACTAAAAAAAAGGCGACTCCAGGAAAATTTATCACTGGAGAGCCCCAGACTTCGAGATCTATGCGCAAAGAAGAAGGAGAAACACCGACTCCTCAGAAAGAGCAAGAGTGAGCACGAAAAACAAGGAGCTGACATGATTAGGAGCATGCTCCAAATCATTTATAATATGCACAATGACTGAAAACTCGGCAGTGTTTCTATTCGCACCTGCACCGGCTAAAAATATATTAGTCTTTTTAGGTTAGTTTAAGTTAAAAATGGAAGTCAGTAAAAGCGTCTTACACGCTTCGAAAAGTGTGAGATCATTTCTATACCAGAAAATATACAGGGAAAAAGATTCCCAGCTAGAGCGTTTGATGAAGCGATAGAGGCTATGCATGAGATCGCTAAAATCTTTATAGAAGTACATAATCTATTTTAGAATAAAAATGACCATCTTATCGGTCATTTTTATTCTAATTTTGGCAAATTCCATAGCCTTAAAATAGCCTGGAATGTCTCCATTAGAAACAATCAATAATTTTGAGCTCCGATAGATTTTGAGGAGACTGATTCAAGGTATCCTAGGGCAGCGTGGCTTTCTGAGAAAATGCGTATCCGTTTGGGGATGTAAAAATAGAGACTATGAGTTTGTCTGTCTGAATACACTCCACTACCGATTCTGTCATCAGTTTTCGAACCATCCACATCCAACTGTATTGTTTCATCTTCTAGGAAAATGCTATTCTCCCGAGATGGTCTTGAGGTAGTGTTGACTTTCACATATTTATCGAAAACTATCGAAAAAAAGCGTAGAGCTTGAGACGCTTAACTTTGATAAGTTTACCACAATAAGTCGCTTAATATAAGGTTACAATACAGCTACAAAACTATTACACTTAGGAAAAGAACTAGCCTTAGCTAGTTCTGCATTGTAACGATGAATTGATTTTTTAGCCAAAAGAAGCTGTAATAATATAGATTTATCTTATTCTTGATTTCTGCGCTGATGTTGTTAACTGTGTTTACAGCTTTGCACAGGTAGACAAATTTCTTGACTATCTCGAAGTTATTCCTATAGGTGATCTAGTTCTACTTTTAGTGGAATTACACTCGCCTTTTCTTTTCTGCGTCTCCTTAGCATCCAACTGGTCATGTTGTATTTTCTTCTTCTTAAACAATCGTTAAAAAGACCTCGTAGGTTCTGTTCAAACCTCAAACAATTCTTCACGAAGAAAGCAACTCAAATCAACGGTCTCCATTTTCTTAAAAAGAAATCAGCATTACAATGCAGCGAGGTGGAACAAAATGAGCCCGTTTCTGCTCATTTTGTAGACTGACAGGGGTACACTTAATCAAATTATGTTAGAAATTGTTATTTGATTGTAAGTCGGCTACTTTAAAATCACAGTGTTTAAGATTTTGAAGCGGTTTGCCATTGAGTACATACTGAGATCTGAGATCTCATCACAGATTGTAAAATTGTTAAGATCACGGAATACTATGTAAATTTTTTTCTGAAAAAGATCTTATTTAAATTTCGATAAGTTCAAGTTATGCTATGCTATCGATAAGTTCTGGCTATGCTTAATTGGGTTAAATAATCTGTATATTAATATTAATAGTCTTAAAGATTTGATAGCGCTAGCATTTTAAATCAATCAATGCTAAAAGAGCAAGGTAAAACTGTGATTCATACTTGAAAATTATTAAATTCTTATTATATAGGTCAAAATAATAAACTGCAAAGCAAATTGTTTTGAACTCTACTCACACATGCAACGTAACACCCAGATTTCGTAGTTCTCTTATCGGAATTATAGGCGATATGATATCCTGTCCATCACGATCATAAATAAGAATCTTCCACACAGGTTCAGCGGCTAGTATCTTTTGTTGCTGAACATTTAGATTAAGCATTTGTTTGATTGCATCTTAAATAATAAAAAAAGGAAAAAATAAGAGAAATTCATTTGAAAACTTAATAAAAAAGAATACAAAATATATTTTAAAGTTTCCACATAGGCACACAAATTTCATAAATATCATAAAATTATTTGATGTTGGTTTGCACTTCTTGGAAGATTGAAATTATAGTTATGATTGAATTCTTAACACTTACTTATTTGTCTTTCCCGAAGAGTTAACATTTTTCTGATTTGTTTTTCTCAAAAGATTGAAATATATTTATGTATTTGTTTCTTAAGTTTTTAGTTGAAGAATTTATTTCTTGGATATTTTTGCATGAAAATCCCAAATACGTAGCTGTCAAATTGACGTTACACGTACTTGATGATTTCGAACTTCGAATTTATGACGTTAACAATTTTCGAAATATCCATTCACAATAGTAAATTAAGACCACTTATGCACTTTTCTAAAACAAATAATAAGGGTATTCATGCAACTACGTAAAACACTAGATAATTTTATATTTTATGAAAAATGAACTATCAAATTTTGTGAAAAAAAGAGTTTACACAGATTGAATAAATTTATCCAAGGATTTTACTGCGTAAGATTATCATTTTTTTTTTGTATAGTGTCATTGTGACTTTTTTAGAACTAGGCGTGTTCCGATATATGATTACAGTTAACATGTCAGAATTAAGAGAATTGAAAACAACAATGTCTGTATTATATTATTATTGCATTATTAAAAAAATTAAGTTAACGAATATCAAGAAACAGATATTATTATACTCCCCAAATCATTTTGTGTAGGTATTCCATCTTTTTTGTCGGAACACTGCCGTTAGCTCCCCAGTATTATAGTTTTACCTTGAAACGTGACTTATGCGACTATATTCGGAACCAATCATGCTTGGTTCAGGAGAAAATTTAAAAATAACTTTGAGATCGGAAGGCATCTAATCTTTCACACACCTTTGAGGTTTCCTTATACAGCATTTATCTAAAAGAATAAAAAGATAGTTGAAATCTATATACAAAGGGTGCACTACCTGAATTCGCGGCTGCCACCTACTGGGTGTGTACCTTGCTTAAGTAAATTCGATACTCGAATCATTTTGTTCTATTGAGAACTGACCTTTATATTCGAATAAATTCGAACTCGAACCATGGCTGAAGAACATAAGTCAACTAAAAAAGTAAACAAAAAACAAAACAATTAAAATTTGTTTAAAAATTCAAAACAAACCATTAAATTTGTTATTTGCATTTTAATGTTAACAAAATCAAACATAAAGTGACTGGAATTAGATCTTTAATAATATTCACACAGTTTTCCAATGAATTAAGTCTTATACTTATTCATTAATCCAATAAGAGTATCCATTTAAGCATTTCGGATATGATAAAATTATACAAATATATACAAATATTCAACTTGGATATAGTTTAGTTTAGAGCATCAACATTAACAAAATGAATTTCATAGTTGGAATCATGCACATAAGTGATGAAATCACTACGGGCATTGCAGTTCCCAGTTCTTGGGTGAGTGATGATATAATTTATTGGCCTCAACATCTTACCCTCTCAGAAACGGACGATCTATGCAAAGATCCTTCATCGTTGCCAGATAAAGATATTTGGATAAAAAGAAATTTCACACTCAAAGGCTTTGCAGACACCTACAAAATGGCACATAAGTTGGCAAATAATCTAATAGTTTTCGGCAGAGACGATATGAATGGAATTCATTGTAACAGAGAAGCCCCCCAATCGAATGTTAATGAATCATCCTCATCCAGTAATTTAACACAAACTGAACAAAGCGATATTGATTTCTGTGAGGGGGTAAAATCTGAACCGATTGAATATAAAGAAAGTCTTAAAGCTCTGTATGAAGATCAACAATTATTTAAAACTGACTATAATTTTAACGATGATCTTGACCAAACAAGTTCAATTTGCGACCACAGCAACCAATTCAATGACCTGGATATCAAAATATCAAAATGCATTGATCAAAATACAGCAACTCATTTAAAACTCGAACATTTTAAAAGAACTTTAGATTTGCTTCTACATAAAATCGGAATGAAAGCAGACCTTTCATTCGATGACTTTAAATCAATTAATAACTGCGGAGAAGAGAATTTAAAAACATCATCAAATGCTCTATCGCAATTGAATGAAATCGATGAGAAAATTGCAAAATGCATTTTGTCAAATGAACTTACTCATTTCAAAATGGATAAATTACAAAAATCTCTAGATACAGTTTTAAAAAATGTAGAGAATATCTTTATAGAACCAGAAACAACGTCGGCGGCAGAAGAGCCTGCATCGGACAAGGAAGATACTCAAATGTATAATTTTCCGATCTCGTCAGTTACCGAGCTCAATAAACTTGATAGAGAACTGGGACACAATAAAAAATTAATGGCTCAGCTGGTAAGTTTAGAATGTAAATTTGATATAAAATTGTTTTACCTAGCTATTCAAATTATTATAGAATCTGCTATAAGCTTGTTCTGGAAGCGGAGTTTCGCAGCTTTTTTGGTTCATTGCCTTTATTCGCTTGAATTGTACCTACCTTTGTTCTTCTTCCCCCTTTTCACAAAAAATAAAGTTCAATAGCAACTCACCTTCTCTGCTTATCGTTCAACTATCGGCCCGATAATTTGCATGAATTGATTTCCTGTGAACACCTGCGCTTCGCGGAACTACTTGATCTAGCAGAATATGGGACATATACTACTAAGTAGTGAAATCTACTCCTTGACCACCACCAGGGACAAAAACCAGTTCACTTATATCTTCAATTTAAATGCCTGTCCATTGTTCATATCATACAAGGTCCTCTCCCGGAACCCACTGTTTCAGAAAAACAGCAACACGCAAATTGTTCGCATGTATTATCACCTTCGCAGGTGTATAGTTGAACCTATCCCATAACAATACTCGCATCTATTTTGCAATTTCTCAGCTGTAGTGCGTGTGATGAAATTTTTGTCGATCCCGTCGATGATAAAGTTCATTTTGGTCGCTTGGGAAAACAGATAAGGGTAAGGTGAAGTCGTCTTACAATTTTGAATTCACTATAGGTTCTTTTGCTGGACGTCAATATCAGTGCTCGGAAAGTATAAAAACAATTCGAAAATGTTAGCCTCATGAAATAAGTGAAATGCAAATTTCAAAGAAAAGTCTTAACGATTAATATCATATATCTCTGATTACTACACCGGTGACGTCCAAATGTCCAAACTTTCTGGAGATCTTTGAGGCACATACAACCTTTTCGCTCATTCCTCGCTGATAAAAATAAATGTTAAATTTAGACGCCATAAGATTTTTGACATTAATTCTAGTTTTAAGTTTTCTTTTTAACTGTGTGAACAGAAAACTACAACAGACTCATTTGACAGTTCTCAAGGATCTGTTTTAACCTGTTTTGACTCAACTCAACTGTTTTTTTTTTAACTTTTCCAGACAGCAAACTAGAAGAGTATGAAATGGAAAAATCTAATTAAACAGCAAAAAGTTGTATTTTCTTTTCCCAACAGTCCAGAACAACGTTATTGAACTCAGCTTTTATCTCCAGCTTGGAGTTGATTTTGTAATATACATATATTACATCCTATGCTTTGCGAACAGCTTTGCCATAAGACACACCTACTTTTACTAACTAGCATAATTGCTCTTAGTACCCTTTGGCTTGATGGTTATTGCAATGGACTATTACGCCGAAAGTTAGGGTACGATTCCCAGTCTATGCAGCCTTGATTTTTTCAGGGGAAATGCGTCTTGACAAAACCTATTCGGAACTTGCAAAATATTTAAGGAATTGGTTGGAGAGTGTCAGAATTACTTGGTTCTTCGTGAGCTAGTCTTGCATCAAAATTTATAATTTATTAACATTACTTTTACTCCTTACAGGTTTCAAAATTTACCAAAATTGCTGGAGATTCAGGAAATAAATTATTAAAAAAAGTTGGTGTCAAAATTGTCGAAAGAATAATATCTGCAAAATTGCTAACAAAATTCACATGGACAGGGCGTACAAGTGGAATGAAATGTGAAAAGCTGCCATTTATGATTTATTCGTCGATCTTCAATCTCTGCCTGGAAGTCATATCAAAAGCTGATCGAAGTTTCGACAGAAACGAATGCGAAATCTTTCTGAAAAATAATATACTCAAACATAGTTCTATCAGACTTTCTCGTAAATCCGCCAAAAAAGTATATCGAAGAAAAATTGGCGAAGAAAATTGGTGCTCGGAATCCAGAATGATTATAGATCCATCAGTGATGCTGCAATCAATGGAGTCAAACATTTCTGAACAAATATCAGATAGTGAAGTAGTCGATAGTGTTGGAGAAATGAATTATTCAAAAGAAAATATAATGAATTTTAAAAATGATAATAATCCAGAAATTGGAATAGCAACGAATAATTGTGTTTCCCCAAGAAAATGTGACCTCGGAGGTAAACTGGATAATATGGACAGAAAGATTTCAAATTGCATTGAGTCAAATACAGAAGTACATCTAAGACTCGACCACATGCAGAAAACGTTAGATCTTATCCTAAGTCAAATAGAGAAAGTTCCAGGTTTCGGAACGAAAGCTGTTAATGATCCTATTCCTGTTCCCCAGATGAAAAATGACGAATTAGATTTATTTCATTTTCCCCTGACAGCAGTTTTAGATATTGTAGATCTTAATAAAAAACTAGGCACAAGTGAGAACTTTGAAAGGAAAATGGTATGACGACGAACACTAAAATTAAATTGTTTCATTTTTAATCTGATGTGTTTCGGTTTTTCTCTTCGATAGATAAACAAGTTTATTGGAGTAGCTGGAGATGTCAAAAAGATGTCAGTACAAAGATATGGACTTGAAATTGTAGAAAAGGTTATCTCGCCTGAATTACTAATGAAATATTCTTGGACTGGCCTTTCTACAACAAATAAACCTAAATTAGCTTTTATGAAGTACAAATCGATAATTTCCTTTTTTCAAAAAGTAATTTCAAAGGCTGATGATCGTTTTACCAGTAAAGTATGTGAAGACTTTTTAAGATTCAGTGTCCTTAAGTACATTAATTTGAGAATTGCTCGAAAACGGTGAGTGTGCATAAATATGATTTTTATTTAACTTAAAATATGACTTTAAATATCTTTTAGGCGAAAGATCAAAGAACCAATCTGTGACTATAAGTCTGACCAAGATATTAACCAAGATATAAAGGAAAATAGTTCAAGTATTAAAGTTATCCCTATGGATACTCTCGAACGAGGACAAGAGGAATGATAATAAAATATCAGCTTTTAATTTATCTCAAAGTAGAATCATAATAGTCCAGTAAAATAAGGATTCAACTTCGGAATTAATGCTAACGGGCAATTTTTTTTTCAATATCTTCGTAATTAAGCATTAAAAAGTACCTTAAAATCATGTGTTATATGTTTATTTTTTACCGAAATGTTTTTTTCTTTAATTTTATAAACCCTCAACTTCCGGTTCAACCTTGAAAACCTCGACTCGCGGACATGTTATTCATTGTGACTTTTGAGGTAAGTTATAAAATGGCAAAACAAAGATATTGAAAAAACAAAAATTGCCCGTTAGCATCCATTTCGCAGTTTACCAATTTTGTCTCTTTATTTAACTGTATTATAAGTTATAAACTTATTTTATACTTTAAACAAATAATTTTAATAAAGTAAGACTTCTTAAAAATTAACTTTTTTTGATTTTTTTCAAAGTATTTGTTTTAGGCAAATGAGTGCATATGAACGAAATTCAATCATATGTTTCTTCCTAGCAAATCAAATTCACGCGTTCAAAATTAAGTATATGTACATAATTTAACAAAACAAAATATCAACAAAAATCTAAAATTTTATTTTTTGCACAGGAAAAGTTGAATTCATTTGCAAAAGAGTGAATTTGATTTACAAAAGAATGAATTTTGTGAATTTGCTTTGCAAAAGGATTAATTTGGGTTGCAAATAGGGTGAATTTAAAGTGAAAAACCTGTTCTGATAGCTGCGGATCGCATTTTTTTCGTAAAAGATGTACAAAAATGTAAAAAAAAATGGTGAATAAAACATGCATGACCGAAAGACATACCAGCGTCCTATTCCTGCCTGTATCAGGCTTTTTAACATGTATGAAATGCCCGTACCATTGCCTTTAGTCCCACCCGAATATTACAACTAAAGCAAATGTTTTCAAATGTTGTTGTTATTATAAAATTCTTTAACACTAATGTTTAAAAATTGCCGCTTTTGTCGACTTTTTTTTAAACATAATTTTTTTATATTAATAATAAAAAATATTAATAAATTAAATTATACTTAAGCTATAGTTGCACACGATTTGTGTACACATTATTCAAAAATCAAAAAGCGAAAACGAGAATTATTTGAGAAGTCTGCAAAAAATGTTGATTCACAATTTATTGTCCGGTAAGTTATTTTTGACTGAAAAGAGTATATCTCATTTTGTTTATTGTTTTTTACTTTCCAAAAGGCCGATAAGCTGCTAAAACTATTTTCTTTGAATCTTGGTGGGTAAGTGTTTTGGGTGTTCGGTGATTCCCTAGAGCCTAGAGGGGAAATTAAATGTTTGCTTTTAGGAACAAAATTAACTGTATCTGTCATGTAACAAATATTGAAAAATTATTTTTTTCAGAAAACGGATCTAACGATTTTGATTAAACTTTAAGGGTTAGTTTAGATTAAAGAGTTAATGTATCGATTTTAACAATAAGCTAACTTTCAGAAATTAAAAAAAAAAACTGTCAATTTATATTTGTATTGAAAAACAAAAATTGTTAATTTGTAACGGTTTCTCTATAGATTATTTTTATGTATAAAACATTTCTTAAAACCCGTTATTTATATTTTTAAGCAATTTAAAACATGGAAATGGACCCAATTTGCATAAGATCGATGCTCGCGACCTCTAAATATAATTTTTAAAATCTGAAAAAATTCTGGAAATATTCTTGAACTCATGGGATATTAATTCCAAGTGAAGCCCAAAAAATAAAAACAATTTTAAATTGTGGTCCACCCTAATATTTAAGCTTTTTAAACAAACCATTTCAGCTCGATAATCAGTCCAAAATTTACATGGATGGTATAAGCCGTGTTTATTCGACACTAAGTAGACACTCAGTTTTTCATTTTGTTTGCAAAACAAAAACAAATAATTGTTCTTGTTCTTGTTTGACAATAAGATTTTTGTGAACAAACATTTTTTTTATCAAAAAAATGTGTTAAAATTTTATAAAATAAACTTTGCCCACAATTTTCGCGTCTGTTTAAGGAATACAACTAGTAATGATAAGAGAGTCTAATTTACCCTTTCAGATGGGAGGAGAGATTTTCTCAAAAGTAGAAACAAAAAATACAAGATCAAATTATATGTTTTTTTGATAGCAAGAATGACCTTCTTTCATAAATAGAATTAATGAAATAAATAGTTTAGCAAAAAAATGATTTTCAAACTCAGAATTAAAAAAAAAATCAGTCAAATTTTGTATCTGACTTTTTTTCAAAACTTTGAATAATTAAATATAATTTTTTCTTATAAAAATGGTAATTTAGTTGGTGAGCATTTAAATTAAAAATATAACACCCTGTTTCTAATAAAAGGCACTTATCAATTTTAATTTTATTTCTCTTTGTACATTACTTTCGGTCTAATAACATGCTTCTTCGTGCAAATCGTGCAATTCCAATGCTAATGCTGATTGTTGTGAATTGGCCAAATCTAATAATGGTTCTCTAACCATCACCAAAGGAATAATAACAAACGTGCATTTCAATCTAATGCGCAAGAACCCAGAGAAAAGCTTTCGAATTCATTGACCAAAAGTGATTTCTATAAACTTTTTTCTCCTCCTCACAATCATAACAGACAAAAATTTTCACTAGAATAATAAAGTTCGTACAGAGTGTGGATAGGCTATCTTAAAAATAAAGAAAAAAAAATTGCATAATTTCATTTGTTAAGTTAATAAATACAAATTAGAAAAATACATAACTGAAAATGAAAAATAAATTGAAAAATTAAAAGTTAAAACAAAACAACAAAATTAAACTATGAAAAGGCGTTTTTAATTGTTTTGAAAAAGAAAATCCTTGAAGCTAAAACTACTTTAAAAATTAATATGAAATCAATTTTGAAAAACTCATTCTATCCGTGGTTTTAACATTCGTTGTTCTTTTTCTTTGTTTTCTAATTGTAAGAATATAATGCGTTGAAAAAGTCATCAACTGAGCAACATTTCATAAAAGGCGGAGAGCATTTTCATCATGTTTGTATTTTTTTACTTGAGTTTTCAAACAAAAATCTATAAATCGATTTTCTTTTGTCTTAAAGCAGTAACATCAAACGCGTGCGAAACTTAATAATTATGAACTCTGTGCTAATGGTGTCATATGTTATTGTTTAGCTTTTCCAAGTTTTATGTTTTCACTCTGAAATTTGATTGATTGAAAAAGGTATTTCACCCCAGTGACAAAAACAAAAAGAAAACAAATCAAATAAGAAAATTCAAAGTGTATCACTTTTTTTAAAGCTTCTAATGTAGGTCCTTCATAATAAAAACACAAAAATGTGTTATTTTTTTTTTTTTCTTTAATATTGATTTTGTGGCAACTGCTCTGGATAAACACAAAATGTGCTTTCAGCAAAGTGAATGACACATCTGTACCAAAGTAAGACATTAACCTAGGTCATATAACGCCACAGGATGTTACAAGTGTACACATAAATGCTCTGGTTGGTGGTGTACCGGAGACGAATCTTGACCTTTTGCTAACATGAATAGTGGTTTGGAACAATAGAATTTTCTTTAATCTTAACTTTTTAAGTTTAGTCAAGTTGGGTTTGCATACCGAGGCATAAAAATTAAGGAAAGTAAAAACTTGAACTCAGGATCAGGACATAAAAAGCATGATGCAAAGGATATTATGACAAAAGAATTTGAATGGCTTCCGTTTTAGGTACTTACACTGTACGATACAGACTATTTTTTCCAAATGCTAGGTTTGAAGCCGTGCAAATAATAAATAACAGCTTCTTTTCATTTCTTTGAACAAATTATTGTATTTAAACATGTTTATGTTTTGTTGAGGGCACTTTATTAGCAATAATGGCACTCAACCTATTAGTCTATCAGTCAATCAAAGACACCAATAAGCTTACAGATATTTGTTTGGTCCTTATTTCAAGCCTTGAGAACCATAGTGGCCTAACTGATTTTGACACTTCTTTTTCAAAAGCCGAAAACTTATAATTACGGGCACAAAAATCGATTTCTTTTAAAACAGTTATTTAATATGATATATGAATGAGTACAAATTTTTCAAAAAGAACTGAATGCAAATTAAAGAAAATATAAATTTTCATTTTTTCAAAAAAAAATTGAAAAACCAGTTAGGCCACTATGGCTCTAACGGTTTGATTTGTTCTTAGAGTCAATTTATGCTCCCATTAATTTTCTGTACGATTTAGGTTACAAGATTGCATTAACCATCCTAAGACATCAAGATTTTGCTCTTCTAGGAAGATATTTACCCACGGTCTGGTGTGTTCTTGGTCATGACCATGTTGAAATAAAATGTTTACAGGCATAATTATCCTCATATGGTTTGCAGAATTCTCTTTATACATATTGTGCAATCATCTAACCGCTAACTTAGCCTCTCGGCACTTCTTGATGGGATAGTGAACCATTAAAAAAGCCTTAATACAAATTTGATAATACACTCCGCGTTAATTGAATACGCACACAAATTTTTAGTAATTCTTTTTGCATTTGTTCGAAGCATTGATTGTTGTTGTGCCATCTGTTTATGCTAACTATTACCTTATAATGTTAAGGAAAGAGTTGCGAAAGAATTATTCAAAAACAACCGCGATTTTTTTTTTTTTTTTTAGTCAACTGAGTGTTTTTCGTTGTTGAGTGTTTTGAAAAGCTTTACTGTTTAAATCTACAATTTTAGTGTTTTCGATTAAATTTAATTCTGGATTTTAAATTTTACGAAAAATGGATAGATTTACTTGCCTTAATAGTGTTGAAAAAACTAAAAACATTTGCTAGCGACCAAGGTCTAACTGGACGTGGGATAACTGATAAAATTGCCCGAAGTTTTAATGTAGTTTATTCTTACTTGAAAAATTAAGATTTGCACGGAAAAAACATGAAGGGAGTTAAGAGAGCAAGTTGCTCAACAGTCTTAAAAGTAGTTAATAATTCAAGCCGTGTTAAACGAACGAAACTTAAAAAAAACATCATTTGACGAGAAACGGAAAGCTTTGTGATTAGAGTTTTCAAGACTTCATATGAGTTGCAGAAAACAATGGTATAACGTGGTTTTTTCAGACGAAAAATGTTTAACTTTGATGGCCCTGATGGGTTAAACTATTTATTATTTTTAAGATTTGAGGAAAGAAAATTGTTCTTAAAGCCCCATCATAGTCGTGTAGGGGATGTTATGATATATGGTGTAGGCAGTTACTGTGGAACTGTTGAGCTTGAGATCGTAAAACCAAAAATGACTACAGCTGGGTATAAATAAATATAAATGTGAAAGTTACCCACCAAACTTAAAAAAAAAACTTGTTTCATGCCATTCCAATACAAATTTTTATTTTTGTATTCAGCTGACTCAAAAACAAATGAATCTTCCCTAGTAGAAAGTGCTTTGAAAGTGGTCGAAGGAAGAACTGGTGGTTGTTTTAGGAAAACTATTTCGGAATTCTTTTCTTGAGGGAACTAACCATCAGTTTTTAGAAAAATATATAAAATCTATTGAAAAATGTTTGTGCGTATTCAGTTGACGAGGAGTGCATGATTATTCAATTGAAAAACTTGTTTGCAACCAAAATTCTTTGAGTGATAACATAAGTCATTGATTAGCAAAGTATTTGTTTTGAAACACGACTGGAAATAACAACAAAAAAAAAACATTACAAATCGTTCATGAGTGAAGTTCATAATAATTCTTGTGTGTGAAATGCTTTCCCCAACTACATTTTTCTATCGCATAGTCTCTTTCATCATGAAATGTCATGACACGCAAAGAAAACATATTTTTAAGACATTTTCCTTTTCGAGTGGCAATGTCGTTGACGTCGATGAACGTCGTCGGCATTCCAAATTCGTAAACACGATAGATTTCGTTAGGGTTCTAATCTGTAAACTCCAAAAGTTTGAATTTGAAAACTTAGCAATTTTAACCACTGTCGATAAAATTTTCTTGGACTTTTCATGTTAAAATCCCTTGAGTGTACCAAACTCTCTTATAAGATAAGCTTTGTTAACATAATTTCCTTTACAGAATCCTCTTTCTTTGCAAAATCTTTAATATTTATTAGGTCTGTTTCTTTATTCTCCCGCGGGATCCCAAAACTACCCAAAACGTAAAGAAAGAAACACTTTTTTGGGTAGTTTTGGGATCCCGCGTTCGAGTAAAGAAACAGACCTATTATAATTGCATCAAACGGATTTATTATTTATCATTTTAAAAGATGTTACTGCTTTTTTTAAAGATGCACTGTTAAACAAATAGATTTTGATTAGCTCACTTATAAAATTTTGTTGTTACAGAATGTGTGAAGCAATTACAAATGGTTGTGGAGGAAGATTGGCCTTGGGTTCAGTGGTTTTAATTCATCTTATTATTTATAATGATTCGCCTGGACCTACAGTTGTTCTTGCTACAGCATTTGCATCATTATATGGATTTATTTCAGGTAAGTTTATATAAAGTTTGAGGAAAACATACATACATACATAAATATGTACATACATATACACATTAATATTCACCCATATTGCGATTGTCAACTATCAATAATTATTATTGATAGTTGATAAATATTGAAATTTAGTACTTTTAATCTGAATTATTTTAAAGTTGGACAACTTTTCATAAATATTTATTTTATAATTTCGACCCACAATACAAATTTTAACCCCAATGTTATTTTGTTTTTTTACAATATTTAGAAAACAAAAAATTTAAAATCTTCAAAAACCTTAGTAGGGGAATGTGGTTTAAAATGGCCCACCAAGGAAAAAAGTCCCCCTAGTTAGAAACCGTAGAATTAAAAGATTTTGTGAGCTCAAATCTTAAGTTTATTTGGCATCACCACCAAATACGAAAAGTTAGAAAGCTATAATTTGAAATTTGACAGGTCCAAATTTTTTCAATTGTGAAAATGTAATGAAAAACAAAATTGAACTTTGGAAAAAGAGGTAATATTGCATATAAAAACTAAGTGTTTCTTTTTCATTTACTGAAATTAGTTGTTCTAGTACTATTCCAGTTTTTTCGGTATCAAAATACCCTTAGGGAGCAAAATGGCCCCCTTGGCACCCGGGTAAAGTGGCATAGTGGGCCATTTTGTACTTACCCTTAGATTTTTAGTTTCTTTATTGGGAACCTTTTTGGAAATACGAACGGTTTACTGACAGTCAGTCTTAAAGAGAAGACTCATTATCAAAAGCTACAATTGGCGTCCAAAAACGGAAATGGGCAGAAAGAAAGCTTTCGAAATATATATTTATAACGAGTAACACCAACGAATAAAATTTCATCCTTTCTTTTCGAAGAGCACAATTCTTTTAAGCTCCCTTTATTAATTTGGTTCAGATTTCTGAAAGTATCAACAATTTCCTCCATTACAAAATGTACCTAAACGAATCCAAAATCTTCAGTATTTATTAGACAAAAAATGAGGAATTTTACTGAGCAATCATAAATAATTATTAAAATTACTTTCTTTTTTCTCATTTTCTAGTTGTTTTATTCTTTCTCTTCACTTTATGATATAATTTGAGCCAGGCTTTTAAAATATCGCTTTGATATTGTCCACATACATTCATATTGTATGTGGACAGGCAAGAAGCATGAATGTGCAAATTTTCGAATTTCGAGTTTATTGGTTGGTCTGATTACCCTTCAGGTGACCTATGATTTACTAAAATTTAGAACACCACAGACATCGAGGAAAGCGCATTATTTGACCATGCAAATTTATTTTCAGAAGACATTCTCTCTAATTTTACGACACCGACAAACCTTTGTAACACGATTTCCCAACATTTTCACTTTGCACTTTTGGGACGATATAATGTGTATTTGTATATACATCATGTTAACTACTAAACACTAAAGCTTGTTAATTTTTTTAATATCGAACTCGTTTTGATTTTAAGAAACAAAACAAAAAAACACTCATTAGCCCTAGTGCACCCCATATAAAACAAAGCTAATTTCAAGAAAATTTACAATATTTTTTTAATGTTTTCTGTAAATATATTGTAAATTTGAAAATTCGATCATAATTTTACTTCTTTCAGCTTCTTGTAAAAATAGTCTAAGACCACTTCAAATGCCTTATATTAGAGCTAGCAATAAGTTTGATTTTACGTGCCTATTTCTGGCTACATGGATGGATATATTACCCATTTTAGCCGCTTGTGGAGCCTTGGCTCGTACTTTAAGTGCTTGCTTGGATGAATTGATGGGAGGCTTAGCCAGAATATTAATATTAGGTTAGTCATACTACCTCACACACATATACTTCCAGATAAGATATAACTAAATTTGTATGAGTCTTATTATAGGAAGAAATTCATCAGAAAACGAACCTTGGCCTGATGTCTTAGGTGTTGCAGTTGTGTTCTTGGTAACTGGAATGTTTATGCTTGGGCTAGAGGTATGAATTTTGTTTTAAAATTAAAAGACATATTAAATAATAAGTTTACATTGAAACAGAATACAAAAGCTTTCAGCTTTATAATGATGCTTGGAATGCTTGGCATCAATGGAATTTTAAGTATTGTTGGATGGTACAGTGGTAACTCAAAAGAATGGGATGGTGAAGAACTACTTCCAAACGGATCAACTAACGTAAATTAAACTTAAAAAACACACACATTTTTTAAAGAAATAATAATTTATTGATATGAATACAATTGCAGTTCCTTACAGCTGCTGCATTAATAGCTTTCGCATATCCCAGCGATTTCTCAAGTAAATCAAGATATCAAAGATTTTCTGGCCTTTTCTTTGTTATATTTGTTTGTGGATCAATTCTCTTATCAGCTGGTTGCTTATCGACTATTGTTCATACAAAGTAAATATTCATTGAAAACATTTATGAACAAAACTTAATATATTAATAAATTGTATTTTTTATAGGACAACCAACGAATACATTGCTGTGCCGTTATTTAAAATTTTAGAGGAAAATGGTTTTCAAAAACTTATCCAAGCCGCTGCGTGCCTTTTACTGCTAACGTGTTCTGGTTCTTTTTTGGAGCTTTTCCCAGAAATGTATAGTATTATTGTTCGATTTGCCAAATCGGAATGGAAAATTTTATCCAGGCAAATTAGTTATGAAAGTTCAGATAGTGGTAATCCAGTATTAGCTGTATTTATTGCAGGTAATTATACTTTAATATAAATCAATGGTAAATTAAGCACTAACCTTGAGTTGCACGGAATGAATTGAAAAGAATTTAGTCAGTTTAAATGGGATTTTTCGAACTCAAAAAACGCCACTTTTTGTGAAAAAAACATAGATACATTCTTCGGGCGCTTTACGCTTCCCTGTACAAAATTGACATTTTTTGAGGGTTTTTGTATGAACAAGAGGGTTTTATACAAAATGGCTTAGTTTCGAACTTAAGCTAAGCTTAGGTAATCCTCAACTTTTGGCGTTTACAGATTCCAAATATCTTGATTCTAACGAAAGTTAGAGTGTTTACAAATTTCCAACGCCAACGACAACGGCAGACGCACATAAAAATGTATCGAAAACGTGTTTTCTATAGGTTTCATGATGTTTCACTATGAAATAGACTAATTCTGATATACGGATATCCGCTGTTGGTATAGCGTTTACTTTAAACATAGATAAAACTTCTTTGATTGCAAATAGCATACTATTCGGGAACAGTTCTGCTCAAGATAAACAATTCGTCTGGCAAGCGCCAATTTTCTACATCAAAAGTACCGATTGGTGTTCAAAATGAAAATCGTTATACCACGTTTTTTGTATTTTCTAAACACTTCTAGTAAATACAATGATAATATTCAAATTAAATCTTTCAATTTTAACTTTTAGGAAGCTTGTGTGCGATGGTAGCGTTTGCTTGTCCTTTGCAAAATCTAACATACATTTTAGCTGCAGGACATCTATGTGCTGGACTTTTTCGTGCTTTTTATTTATTATATTCACCTTATCGGCCTAAATACGTTCAGCAAAGTAGTAAGTTCTTGAGCTGTGAAAAAAAAAATAATATTCTGATGACAGTTTTTTGTTCAAGGTGATTCTTCACTTTCGTATAGTCGCTTGTCAACTGCTCCAATAGTGAAAAGTAGCACAGCACGAAGAAGAAGTTTATGGAATATCAATTTCCCGATACAAGGAAACTTAAAAAAGGCCAAAACGAAATCGAATAAAAATAAGCGTGAAGTTGAAAAGGAGTGGTTACTTTTGGGCGAACCATCATCACCATGTCCAGTAAGAGATAATCCAGATATGGAGTCAACTATCTTATCTGATGGCGAACCTCCGGTTAGTATAAATAAGGGAGTTTTTAAAAATGTATTTTTTTTTCGAAATGGAGTCTTATTTTCTTGTAGCCATCAGATTTTGAATATGCAGAAAAATTTGAATCTTCAGAATCTGATACTTCAACGGATATTGATGCAATAGTAGATGAATATCGACAAAAAATTAAAGTAAGTGTATCTATACATTTTTCAAAACATTCATTCATGACAATATTTTTTTAAATACAGGTTACTACTGCCGGACCAATGGAACGAAGTATTCGGGTGCCTTCACTTGCCTCTTGGCGAGTAACAATTTTTGCCATTGTAGTTATAATTTTCGGAATATCACTTACTATTGTTGGAGTTTTTACGCACCTTTTTCCAATGTTTGTTACTGGTATTATTGGTAAGTTAGATTGCCAGTGAGATAATTTGAAGAATCACTGATCTGAAACAGCTATTTTGTATAGGAATTTCCATCGTCAGTATTATGATGTCGTTCATACCAAAGTACACAGCAAGTGTCATCAATGTATCCCCAGTGATGTGTACGACATCTTTTGCCATTGGATCTCTATTACTCTCGTCATGCCTTGAGTATTCTTGGCCAGCAATTGTACTATGGGGTCTAGGTGGCCTAGTTCTTTTATTTAGATGTGATAATTGGTGTTGCTATTGCTTTGATGGAGAATCCATGAATGAAGAACTGATACCGAGTGTTTCGGGAAAAACAACTATTCGAATGCCACGAGGACAAGGAATTCCAGGCAATAGATGACATTCGGACAGCTCACTGGATGACTTTTCCAATGAAAGGGACAGCGGTGACGAATGGACTGACCAGTTAAGAGAATTAATATAATTTTTACTTATGTATGTATTATTTTTAAACATGCAGTGTGATTTGTGATTCAAAAAATTCCTTATATGTACACAATTAAACGCAGCTTACAAAGTTCAAAATCATTGAAAACTAACATTTTAAATCTAAAGTTCCCATATGCTTGTTAAAATAATATACTATGTTATATTGGCATAAATATTGTGAGTTGAATCAATTTGATATATATTAAGAACGAGCCTAATATAATTTCCTCATTATATACGTATATTAAGTGCACATTTTGAAAATTTATAATCGAAAATTACACAAGGAAAAACATAAAATGCAGTGTATTCAAAAAAAAAATTAACAACACTGGACAAAAATATTTATATGTATAAGATTTCTCCGTCCTCCGATAAAATTAGCATTTAGATAAAAAGTATTGATAAATTGATTAGGTATTATGTAATTTTAAAATAATCATAGCCACTGCGATTTGAATAAAATATTAAAAAACAAAAATAATAATAATGCATTAATCAAAAGTATGCTGTACATTCACCGTTTGTCTTTATAAAATGTACCTATATACCTTCCTATCGAAATAAAATGGAAATGTTAATAAAATTTTATTTATTTGAAGAAACAAAATCGTTTTATTCTGTCTATATCTGTCTGTGTATTATGTCTCTTTTACTTAACAAAACTAGAGATCTCTAGAACCTTCGAGCAGAAATGAGACGAGTATAGGTATAAGATCGGTCAGAGAAGGAGATCGGACAGTTTAATTTTGACAGTGATAAAAATAAGTAGTAAAAATAAGTTTGAATTTGTAATTTGGAAGTGATATTTCTTGTAAATTGTAAAAAGTAAAAAGTGAACAGTTTGTATTAGATAAAAGTGTTTGTTGAATTGAAGTAAATAAAAAGTGAAATAGTAAAACGTGGAAATAAGTTTTTTTTTTAACCCAGAAAAATATTACAGTATTATTAACAACAAAATTTATATTTATTTTTGCCTCGCAAATCAAACTCAAGATTTTTGATCCTTACTTCGAATTTCTCATAAGAGCATCCCCTCCCACCTCCCATAGTAAAAAAATGCGTATACTGAAGTGTTCTAAAAAACGCCGTTATTATTTCATGACGTCATAGTTATCATACTCTCCCCGAATGCCATCCTCTATAACAACTCCAAAGTCACCTATTAGATTTAATTGCATTTGTAGTTATATTAATTTTAACCAACGGTTTTTCATTGAATTTTTTTTGTGGTTGTAATAGTTTATTGTTAACATATTTATCTTAATGTGTATAACTTAAGAAAACAATATAAATAAAAACTAAATTTAAAGTAAAAATCCACATTTTGGTTTGCCAGGTTTTGAATTTTTTAACTTCGAATAAACTTTAAAAAGGTAATAAGAAACAAAATGGATTACAAAAATCTGTATTTTATGATTCTTTATACATATATCAAAGATAGTATCCAAATCCAAATTTCACTTAATAATTATTCCAAGAGACAAAAAAGTAACCGATTTTTGAGACGCGAAACCCCATTTGAGCCCACTGTGCGATGGTGCAGAAAAGGGTTTAGTTAAGAAAAAAAAAACTTTACGATTAACTCAAAAAATATAGATCGTAGAAAAAAATATAAAAATCTAAATTGTAGAAAATTAAATTTTTTCCAAGTTTTGCTTCGATCATTTTTGTCAAAAGTTTAAAATGACCGAGTTATTCATAACAACGTATTCTTTCCTAAATCCAAGATGGCGGCTGAAGTCTTGTCACAATTTCATAGAAAAGTGACATAGGTTTCTATTGATTTCCTCTAACGTTCTGTAAAAGAAAATTGTGGGATCTTATTTTTTCTATTTCAGCTTAATCCGTCAGACTGTGCGTCTGTGCGTCCATCTGTACACATTTTCACTGCCCAAACGCGTGAATGGATTTTCTTCAAATTTGGTAGAGATGATTTTTATGTAATTTCAAAATCTCGTTTTTTTTTTTGAATATCTCATTTAGAACAAGTACATTTTAGAGTTATTTAAACGGATCTAACAAATTTGATTAAAATTTTTGACATGATTTCTTCTATAACGATAATTTTTTAATTTTTTTCGAAAAATCTATCTATGTAGTCGTTTTTTCTTAACTATTTTTTTTTTTTAATTTTCAAACGATTTAAATCCCCAAACAAATAAAATGCACGACTGGATCGCACGAACTTTCAAAACGAGAAAACTTTTTTGATTTTTTTTAATTGAAAAATAATTTTTTTTTTCCATATTGGATCAATGATTTGTGTGATTTCAAAATTTTATTTTTAGTTGTTGATAAATATTAGCCATCTTCAAAATGGCATACCAATTTTTTTTTTTGTAAATCGTTTGAAAATTTTTTAATAAAAAAATATTTTTTAAAAAAACCACTAGTTAGATTTTTCTGAAAAAAAATCTAAAAATTTATCGTTATTGAGGAAATCATATCAAAAAGTTTAATCAAAATCGCTAGAGCCATTTTCGATAAAATTCGAATAACTCAAAAATGTTGTATGGGAGGTACTCGTTCTAGATGAGATATTCATAAACAAAAAAATTACGTAAAAATCATCTGTACCAAATTTGAAGAAAATCCGTCCACGCGTTTGGGCAGTGGAGAAGTGTAAAGATGGACGCACAGACGCACAGACCGACGAACGGCATGAAGAAACCCACTTTTTCGGACTTCTCCATCATCGTAATGTTGGTTTTGATTAAAATCTCAAATTTTTTTTTTGACACGAAACCAATACAAACTTGTCCTATAGAGCAAGTAAAAATAAAGGAAAATCAAGAAAATATGAATATTTACATAATAACGAATTCCTTGATTGATGTGTTAGATAATTAATTGTGGGAAAACCGTTATCCCCACAGAAAAAATTGTATAACAGATACAAATTTCTAACTGTTCTTGATTAAATAAAAAAAATTAAAATCAGTTGTAGTTTGGCAGAGTAAGAGCCAGTCAAAGGAAAAACCAATACAAACCATAAAAACCGTTATAAGTCGAAAACGGAGCGAGAACGAGCAAATTACCTCTTAAGTATTTCGACTTAAAATGACCTCAGGAACACATGGTTTTCTTCTGCGGCGGTGACGGGACACCCTGTATAATAATCAAAACTGAAACTATATCCGGTTTATCTAATTAAATTAAATTAACTATTAAATAGTCCGTTTAAAAAAAAAATCAATAGTTTTTAATATTCAGTAAAAAAAAATCCCCCACAAATAAGTCATTGCTTAATCCTGTCGAATACAAGCTTAAAAATACACATAATAAGCGAATGCAAGACTGCAAAGCTACTGGTATAAGTAATAATTTAAAAACCCCTTTTTTGTATTCATTTTTATTATAAATGAATTCAAATTTGTTCCAATTGAATTGAATGGGTCTTGTAATAAAGATGCATAAATAACAATAACGTTTTTAGTATTAAAAGAAAATGAAAAACACAAACAATTGTTTAATTGTTTTCATATTCTGCGGGTATTACGCTAAAAAAAAAATTAATTGTAGTTGTAAACTTAGCTACTGTAATTTAAATTTTACATAAATAACTTGGTGCACAAGAAACGAAGAGGCAACTACCATATAATGCATTCATAAACAGGAAAGACAATAATTTAACGTGTGGCCAAGGCCTGTTTTGGTCACTCATACGATCTCCAAAAACCCCAGCCCATCAGACTGGCCCCCATCAGACTTATGGCAATATGATTATGAAAACAAACCTGAGTGGGGTTAAGGTTGTTGAAAGTATATTGTGTCCACTGTCCAAATTCAGTAAGTAAGAAAAGAGTAACCGCATGAATGCAAAGACAGTCAACAATTAACCAGTATCACATAAAGTGCGTAGATTGTTGCAAATTCGACTTTGGTCACTATAGTTTTTTTTTTATTTGTCTACTGAAGTAAGAAAAAAAAAACAGCGCGTATCGTCCAAAATGTAAGTGCAACCGAAATTGAAAGTGAAAATTGGTGTTCTTACAACTCCGGCACTTGTGTTTTCTTTCCTCACGTACAGGGTGTATTCTAATAGTTATTATTGTTTTATAAATAAGATTAAACCCAGCAACTTATATAATCTTTGATACGATGAGACCGATTTAACGTTCTTGTCATAGTGTATAAAAAAGGAAGCAGTTACGAAGTTACTAATTTAAAATATGTTTTAAAAAATGATCTTTCAAAATAACATTTTTCAAAAAATCTCATGATAGTAGTGAAAAGATTCTAGATTCAAATGGATACAAAAATATAAACGGAATAGAAAATTGTGATTAAGCACTAGGAAACACTCTTAATTAATTTTTTTAATCAACATTATTTATCATCCTTGCACTTATAGTTTTTAATGCAGCTTATGCTGAAAAAAAACTGTAAGTGCTCCGCTCTCTCAAATTCAAATTTAACACCCTAACCTAAGGCTCTTGCAGTTGGAACAGAGTGTGATTATAATAAAATATAAAACATTGATAGTTTATGTAAACTGTTTGTTGAAGACGTCTAAGCTCCATTAAAACGTGGGTGATGGTTAGTATTAGTAATTTCTCAATTAAAGTTTTCCATCATCAATTCTTGGCAGAGAATCAAACTTTAATAAAATGCAAAGTAATCAGAAAACTCATGAGAGAAATCTTGCGTTCCCCACAATTTAACAACAAAATATACATATAATTTGAGCAAGTAAAATATTTCAGGTTAAATGTTAAAATTTGAGTGATTTTAGAACTACCTACTACTGATTTTTAACAACTTCCTCTAACTTTGGTCAAAGACTTCTTTTTATCTGCGTACCTGGGTCTGGGTACCATACATCAAGTTATGCATTCTTGCAACAAAAATTTAGATAACAGATGATAGAGAATGCGAACAAAATGGGTCAGACAATTCTGTCTGTCTGGATGTATCAGAAACTACAGCCTAAACGGATAGGTTGATTTACTTCAAACTTGCATATCCATTCGATGGTATAAAAATCGTACCACCTTTTTTAGTATTTTTTCAAGCCTTTTTTCTCTATATTTTTAAAAATACGACGTAAATAAATGTTTTCTTGCAAGAATAGAGTTTATTTTCCCATTCTTTATGGGTATGGTATTAATGGTATTCATTCCAAACCAAAATTATATTTTAATTAAAAACAATGTCTTCGAGCAAAAAAAATAATTTTGTTTATTCCTTATATTTATAATAACACGACCTTAATAAAGTTATCCTTGTAAAATTTCATTTAATTTCCTTTTTTTTTATACTATTAGTGCCCCGGAAAGAGGTATGGGGTTTTTGAGCATATCCCCAGACGAATTTTGAAATAATTTTTTCTACCAAAAATAACGGTTCCTGCCATCAATTTTATAAAAACTTATTTCTCTCAAAAATGGAACCTACGATTTCGAAAAAAAGCTTATAAGTTTCCGTAATACAGTTCAGCAACAAAATTTTCAAAAATTGGATTTTTAAAAAAATTAGTTTTTTTTTCAAAAACTGCTCAAAATTTTTTACAAAATTTAGTTTTTAGATGTTGATAAATATTCAGCCCTATCGGGGTATCATTACAAAATTAAAAAAAAAATATATTTTTTTTTAAAAACGGCTTTAACGATTTCCAATTTTTTTCTTTCTAAAAATGAAAAGAAATCAAATTGCATTTTTCTTTTTAAGGTCAAATTCATTTAAGGAGCAGTTTAAGTCATTTGATTTGATCGAATTTTATGCTTTTTAAATTTTTTTTCTAAAACTGGTATTTTACAATTTTTAAATTAAAAAGGCTTAGCATACTTAGTAACTTTATTTATAACAGCAAGTACGTGCGATCCAGTCGTGCATTTTATTTTAATACAATTGATAAAAAATTTTAAATTTTAAAAGTTCTTAAAGATTCAATGCAATTCATTTTTTATTTGCTTATATTCTGACCGTAATGGAAAAAAAAATCAAAATCATCAAGTGGTTTCAACAGCACACAGCATCACTTATTTTCATTTCTGAGATCGTGGCTAAGAAAAAAAAACAGTTTTCGCAAAATAGTTTGTACCAATTCAGTTAATATGCAGTGTTCACATACCTATGTATGTAATGTAATGTAATGTATCTGAAATTAAGGATAGTAAATTGACTTCCAGGCACACGACACAGCACGAAATCTCTCTTAACATATAGATGTATAGTGAAGAAACTTGTTGCACCTACGTTTTCGTATTGCATAATTAAGTTGTATGTAACAGCAAGTTGTTTCTTGTGTCTTATCGATTTCCGTAACAATCAAGATGTCAGTTAAATTACTTACCTTATTTCAGTATGAATTGTAATGGATAATAATTATTGAGGAATCGAGAAATCAGTTAAAACACGTCTATATTTATTATCATTGCTGGGAGTGAGATATGAAGTTTTTGACTTTTATTAATAAACTTAAACACAAATAAGGTTTAGATATTAATTAATATACCAATGGATTTATTCACTTTTTTTTCCGACGATTTAAATAAAAAGAATTATCTATATATTTAACATTTAAACTAGGATGAATTATCAATATATAAAATGGATTTTATAATAAAATTGACGGAAAATTTTGTTTCTTTTGTATTTAATTCACTAAGGGCGAAATTCATATGGTCACTCCAGTCGAAATTTTTTCATGTGTGCAAAATTGTTTTACATTTCAATATTGCCTTTCCTTATTTCCTTAACTTCATTAACAACGTAGGAAAAAATTAGAACTACCGCATATGAAGCAAAGTCAAAGTTTACATAGTTTCAATTATTGACCAAATTGCCATGCAATAAAGGTTTTCAAGATTTTTCTTGTGTGTCGAGTTTGGAGTGGTGGTTAAAACCTTAAGTTCTTTTAAACTACTACAATTAAGAGAGAAATATATGTATATGTAGAAGTAGATAGATTTATTAAGTTACAATTTTTACAAAGGTTTGTTAACGAATATTTTACAGTACTTATAGAGGTTTGATATCCATCACCCATATTGCGATTGTCAACTATCATTTTTTTTAATTGATAAATTTAAATTTTCTTTTTAGTTAAATGGTGTTATTATTTTTGTAACAAAAATACACAATTTTTATGTTTACACTGGTCGTGTGGTCTAAGCTGCATTCTAAGTTATCGAAACTTCATTTGAATAATAAGATATCGATTTCTAATTTTTATTGTAATAAAGATGTTTATCTTTCACCAATATACATTATTTTATTTGGACTTTAAATGATTTTTTTAATTAAACATAATGTTTGAATGACCCACTATTAAACCTCTATTAGTTTTTGTGAACCCAATTTTCGACCCTCGTGTGTGTGTGTATTCAAGCACACACTTTTTGGTGACAAAGCAAATGTAAGGCCAAAGTATTGAAAATCTAATAAAATAAATGTTTTCATTAATGAAAAAAACAACTTACAATTTTACCTTCAAGTTGTTGTTCAAAGACTAATAGAAAAACTTACAATTTTCTTATTGCAGGATTTTCAAATGTTTGTTTCAATTTTGCATTCTAATAGTGGCTACTTGGGCACAAATTCAACACAAGGCTATATTACAAAATGAAGCTTACGAACAAACATTATCAAACGAGTTTAAGAATCCATTTTACAAAACAGCAAGAATTAGTGCTGCACTTAAAGAATCAAGTTGGTTAAGACCTGGAGAAGAATTGGTAAATCATAAAGCTCCTCATATTTCAGTTAAAGTATTTGTGTTCTTTTTTTTTGTTGCAGGTTTATGAAAGACAAGCTGAAAAGATTCCACGTTCTCAAATCTATTCTGTTCTATCGCATGCTGGATTGATTCCACGGAGTAGACATCAAAAAAGAAGTTTACGCTTTCAAAATTCGTTTTAAAAAATAATTCTTAAGCACTGAAATCCTTCATATTTTATATTAAGTTTTTAAGAAATAAAATAACCCATTTGGTTTAGTAAAAAAAAAGTATTTATTTTTTTTATACAAAAAAAGAAAAATAACATTTGTACACTTTCTTAATCAACCTACTCAGCTATGTTATTAATACAATTTTGTCTTTACAAACACATTAAAACTGAATTTCTATCGTTTCAGCAGCAATCTTTTGTAAATATTTTTCACTTAGTACTTTTTTATTCTCTGCTGCTTTTGTAGGGAAACCAGCTTTCTGGTTTAGTGTTCTTTTCGCTGAATAGTCTTCTTCGTCGTCACTCGATTCGTGGTGACCATTTAATGTTACGCTCTTAGAAGTTTTGTGTTGCTTCTCTTCGGATGGTAAATTAAGTTCAATAACTGATTTTAAGAAATCATTGCATAGTAGACTTAGTGGAGCCATCGTATGTGAGGACATGTCCAAAAACTGGAAAAAAAAGTGATAAAATGATAAAAATATTTTGTTAATGTTTTTCACGATCGAAATCGATTTGATTTAATGACATTATCACAAGAAAATCATTATCCAGTTAATAAGGTAGCCCCTGTAAATTACAGGAGCCGGAACAAAGATATGAAATTGAGTCACGGAGACTAGAAGCGCTTGAGCTCGCAAGCTTCTGATAATGGTAGGTCACCGTTGAAGTCTAAATAGGAAGACAGAAAAAACCTTTGCACCTTCTTTTCTAAGCAAATTAAAAACGGTAAGCTTAAGACAAGGGTCGAAAAAAACATGGAATTGAGTAGGAAAGGAGCCAATTTTCATTACCACAAATAGAAGGGAAGTGCTCGATGTAAAGCTTTCCACCAATTTTATTATGATTAACTTAACCAAAAAGTTGCAAGTTATGTACCATTCTCAGACCATAGGAACCCAAGAAAATCAAACAAGGGTCGCACACTGCATGAAATTCTTCTCATCTTTGGTTCGTTATGGTCAACTCTTACTTCTTATCCATCACTATAGCTCAACCTGGTGTGGTAGTTCCAAGAGCTTTCTAAATCGAAATAACTTTAAGGAAGCTTTTTAATAGCGCAAAGCAAACCATTCAACCTGCTAACTGGAATTTATTCCAGGTTCTTCAAACAGACCTCAACAAGATCAGCAACCGGGCTATTAGCTGCGGAGTGAATATCAATCGGATAAGATCTAATAAGTTATGTTTCCGACCATTAATAAAAATGGGACACCAATACATATTACTGTTTAGCAAAATATAAATTCAAATGGAAAGCAAACATTTGAGAATGAAAAAAAAAGTTTCAGTAGCTTTTTAGACTTCTAGTAGAAATTTTTGTAAGAGACGGGGTTTTGGCCAAGAACCCAATCCTGAAGTAGAAACACAGACTTTGTTTGGTAGCCGGCCACAGACAAGGCGAATTTATATATCGCTCTTTGTGTATTATTCCAAGACGGAAGCAGGGGTAGCCGAATATTTCACTGAAAAGCACAGGATACTTGCTCGAGCAAGTACTCTAACCCGCGCGTAAAATTTTCGCGGCCCTCAAAAGTTATCATAAAAAATCATACAAATGATGTAAGTGTAGAATATTGTTAAGAACTATTACAACTATTATACTTACTGATTTAACAGCAGTCTTTCCATGCACACCAATCGACAATGCGTTTCGATCCAGTTGTTTGTTTTGTGTTGCATTTATTTGATTTATTGCAAAAGTACCAAATGGTGTATATTTTACTGCAGCACCATTTGTTGCGTTTGCAAATGTCAATTGATTCTCTTCCTCAGTTTCATCATCTTCGCCGAGATACATTATTTTCTAAAATAAAAATAGTTAAATAGAAATAGTAAACAAAGATATTCATACAATATAACTTACATTTTTGTCTGTCAAGAAATACAATGTCGATCTGGATTGCCAATTAACTAAGAAAGCTTGCGTTTTAGGATATTTCCTTGGAATCCATACTGCTCCTAGAACACGTGGCATATTCTGCCTGTAATACAATGTCAACGTATCGCTTGGAGAAAATATATACACTGCGTTTGAAAAAAAAAATTATTAATTTTCAATAAAAATTTAAAAAAAACTTACGTTCTTGATTTTTAGTGAAAACTGAAACTAAATTAGTTTTTGGATCGATAGCTATTTGTTCAGTTGATAACTTTAAAACAGTCTGCAGGCGAAGATTTAAAAGATTCCATATAAGAAGTCTGTTTTCAGTACACACAATAACCTGTAAATACATTTCTTTATCAACATATTTCAAAATTATAAAAAAAACACAACGAAACTAACCAAATGTGCAAAGTCTCCAGAAGCAAAAAGAATCTTCTTTATTAAAAGCAGAGATTGCATTGTAGGAAAATTTTTTTTATCGCTGCTCAGCTCCTCAGATTCCCCACCAACACCATTTGTCAAAACTGGCCAAATTGGCTTCCCATCTTTCTTCAATATATTCAACAGCGGAACTAATTTATTGGCAATATTCTGATCGTAACTCAGTTTTCTCTTCACATACTTATCAATTTTGTATTTAGCTTTGAAACGGGACTTTAAATTTAAACAACGAACTTTTGTTTCCAGAATTTTAATCTTTTTGGCAGTGGGAACATTTGCTTTGACATAACACAACATCTTTGAATACCATTCCTCGGAAAGTTGGAAAGATATTCCCAGCTTTTGGTATAGCAAAAGCTTTTGGAATAAATTCAATTGATTCATCGATCGAATTTTCTTATACAAAAGTTGCTTTTGTGAATTGTCAATAGTTTTAATTTCCTTAATTCTCCTTGTCTTGACAGAATTCTTTATTTCTTTCAATAACGTCCCATCGTTTGTGCTCAGGATTTTTGAAAACAATTGAACTATTTTTTGTCTCTTGGTATTTAACTCATTTTTGGAACCATTTACATTTTGTTTAGGAACGCTTATGCGTGCTTTATTAAGGCAGCCATCAAAACTGCCACTCGGAACGAGGGCAGTCAGTAGTTTTAAGTTTTCTGCTTTATATATGCAAAGGGTGTTCCCAAAACCAGCTGCTAGCAATGAACCATCTTCAGAGAATGCAATTGATTCAATGGGTAAGTTCTTGTAACCGGTTTCTCC
The DNA here is from genome assembly GCA_948107695.1 of Meliscaeva auricollis. Lineage (NCBI taxonomy): Eukaryota > Metazoa > Arthropoda > Insecta > Diptera > Syrphidae > Meliscaeva > Meliscaeva auricollis. Next base: position 28,728,864 of record OX403618.1, read on the forward strand.
AACACAACACCATTTTGTTCCTTCTGTTGAATAAATCATATCCGGATTTTCTATTGCCCACATTTTGATCGTATTATCACAACCAACTGTCGCACAAAGAAGGTTCTCAACATGATATTTATTCGAAAATTCAATGGCCCGAATTCCGCCTTCATGGTGTAGTGCAACATTTGTTTCTAAAGTGTAACTAAAAAAAAAATACGGAATTTGTATTACTCTTAAAAGCGTTAAAATTAATGAATGTTAACTTACTTTTGAAACTTTTTATTGTAATGCCAAAATTTGAGATGAACTTCAGGTAAATATTGTTCATCATTGAATTCTTCTGCAGTTGCCATCCAATCAATGTTGAGTGCCACTTGTGTTACACGTGTGTTGTAAAGGATTTTTGACGGTTCACCACGTAATTCACTACGTCCTACAATGTCCATCTAGAAAATGAGCCAAAATATAGTTATTTTATACTTTTTGTTGAAAGTTAAAATTTGGTACTTTGTCATTAAACACTTAAGTGTTTATGTTTTGTTGTTGTTATCAAAATGTAGAAATTACATTTTGATAACAACAACAAAACATAAACATTTAAGTTTAAGCGTTTGATTTATTAAAATTACACTTTCGTTGCTATTCACAATCTCAAAAGATCAGGTTGTATATAACATCATATAACGCAATCAATACGAATTTATAAAAAAAAAAAATTATTGAAGGACAAGAACTCTGAAACATAATTGAAAATTGTTTTTTTAATTTTTTTTGATAAAAAAAAAACAGAATCTAGTTTGGTATAAGTAGAAATTCTCAAACTGTAATTGAAACGTCATATGCTGGGGATAAAGGATTTCACCAAACGTTGATGACGAATATCTTAGTCTGCATAATAGAGTGGAGCGTTTTTGGGCTTTTCTTTCAAGTCACTGCGTGCAACTCTTGGTTTATGTCTAATGGTTTTCTAAGTCAGATCTGCCGAAGCAAGCAGGTTTTTCACTAAAAGTGACATTTTTTGAGTTCAGAAAAACCCATTTAAAATGTTCTCCTGAACAAATCATGATCATTTATTTTGAGTCACCTTTAGAGCAAAAAACAACGGAAAATGAGATTTTTTTGATATCAAGAAAACCGACCTAGAATTAATCGATGTTTCAAATCTCAAGTATACATTATATTCAAAACAACCGTTAGGCGTGCCAATATCGTCCCGTTTCAACGTAAACATTTTAACCACATTTTCTTAAAATATTTTGTTTAACATTAAACACCGCTGGAAAACTATGAGTAAAGAAGATGAACAAGTATAAATTGTGAAATAACCTTAACTAATATGTCTTCGTAAATTCGATTTCTTTTTATAAAATTTCGAAATAAAAACTAAAATTTCTTAAAACGTGGTTCTCGCAGAAACGGGACGATATGTTTATATATTAAGAATAACCCATGGCAGAAATTTTGTGTGGGACCAAACCCTTCGAAAACAGTTAATTATATTTTTATCAGGCGTTTGGGGCCTGCTTAAATATTCTGTCATGGGTATATTTGTAATCAGGGAATCAAGGGCTACAGGACGAAACAAATTTCAGGTGGCTAGCAGAAAGCTTAAAAAATAATGCATTTTGGGACCGTCTGGCAGGGGTTTGGCTCCACTCAAAGTTATGGATATTTTTGCCGAGGGAGTCCAGGGCTATAGGATGCGACTAATTTCATGTGGTTACCTCAAAAGCTTAATACGCTTACAAAAAAATGCATTTTAGGGCCCGACTGTGAGGTGCCTGTCCGTTTAAAATGCCAATATCTCGAGAACAACTCATCGTAGTGAAAATGTTTCTTGTTTACCACATTTTAGACATGCTTAGTACTCGACATTGTTTTCCACACAACCATCCCAGGGGGTCTTCAATATTAATAAAATAATTATACTCACATTGTACAGCATTGTTCTTGTATACGATGAAAAGAATTGTAGATGACCAGATCTTCCATTGAATACAATCGTATTTTTGCGTGGATTTACTCGCAAGCCAACTGGAAATTTGTCCTTTTCAGTTTTTTCTTCAATTATATAAGTAAAATTCTGCAGAGTACGTATGATATATAAGTCAACACCTAGGATATGTATGCCTGAAAAATATTATTAATAATTGAGTAAGAAAGATTTTGTACAGTAATTTTAATAATTTTTTGTTTTGTCTTACCATTGTCAGCTGTAGTAACAGCAACATTTGAACAATCACTGTTTGTTGCAATGTGAAGAATAATTGATGACAATCTTGGCACATAGTCTCGCTCATCAGGATGACTAAGATTCCATCTGACTAACACTGTTTCCAAACCACCACTAAGCATTGAGGATCCAGTAGGGGAAAATATTACAGTTTTAACTGAAGTATGATGCCAATGGTACATAGTCTAAAATAATTAATATTTTGTTCTATTCTCGATTAAACTTTTTTTTTTTTTCTTAAGAATAGAAAATTTGCCTCCTATCTAAACTACTAACATGTGGCTAGCATCGAGTTCCTAGTATTTCAATCACAACTGCAGATTCGGGTTATACTCCCAGTCAACGGTCAACGAGAGAATGAGGAGGAGTGTTTTCACTAAGCCAGTTCTTCTTGGATGCAGGGGGTTGGGGAAGAATTTTCCATATGAAATCAACCGTGGCGCCTATAGTTCCAGTCAGGATGAACTATTTAGTGAACGCCTTATGTTGGATACTTTTACACATTCACAGTTAACGCTAATAAGGAGCGTTTGATTGGCTGCTCGTAGGATGATAGTAAGGCCGCTTCTACCGCCGAGATTGCTGTGTACTATTTTCACAAAAAGCATTTTTCTTTTTTTGTTCCGAACAGAACAGAAATTGTGTTTCTTGATTCGTTCAGTGCGTTCAGAGCTCAGGATAAAATGACCGAGCAACAAAAGAAAAAGGCTGGACACAAATAAAAAGAGGAAAAACAAGAAAACAAAAATTGTCAAAAATTTAAATTAATCAGAGCGCTCAATGCGTTCTGTTCAGAGGATGTTCAGAACATGTTCGACGTGCTCGAGCTCTGTTCAGAGCTTGGCAAATTTTCAAACAACTTTGCAAATGTAACAACTATGTATAAGGAAAAATTAAAAAATTAAAATAAAGGAAAATCCTTTTAAACTCCTTGCAAACTGTAGTTGTTTTTATTGGAGAATTCTGCTTTCTTTTTGCACTTTTGTTTTTTTTTTTCGGTTATATATTACATTAGCGCTAGCAGTCAGCTACCGCTATCAGCGCATATTTGGATATGGATTCGTCATTGGAAGCAGACTTGAGCAACAAGTAATGAATTTCAACAGCCTCAAGACAATTCGGGTCAATTCAAGTCTAAATTCGCCGACATAAGCTGTATGTGCGCACATGCTCAAACAGAGGAGAAATTGAAGGGAATTATTTCTAAGCTTAAGTCCAATAAAGCTACTCGAGGTTACGTCTTGCTCAAAACAGCAGGCGATGACCCGGTTAGGAATATTGATAACGAGAATGAAGCCGTATTTATTGAACCATTTCGCCAACAATCTAATAGACCCACATTAATGTGACTTTAGACCAGGAAAGTTTACCACCGACCATATATTATCACTACAACGGTATGAAAGCATCTATAGAGATATATAGCGAATGCCTTGTAAATCTTGTTTGTCAAGGATGACGCTAGAGATATCGCGATGTTCCTTTAAAATTGGAAGAGATTCTTTCGTAGCATTAATGTAGCCCTTTCACCATTGTTCTAGAATCAAACGACTGTAGGGCGGAATACCTGAAGGCCTGAGGCTTTTATTGCGAGTCTCGTTCAACTTTTGATGAAATTTTTTGTGAATGAAATGTGTTCTGACGTTCGCGTTCATTGAATAAAAACCACATAGCCAGTCGTTAAGGAAAATGTAGACGAAAAAGATCGAATGTAAAAACAAAAAAATTCGTTTACAATGGACTTACACAATACCAAAATTAATTTCCGACGATCGACTGTCGATATATGTAAGTGGTGTATCGATAAACAAACGACACTCGCAATAGGGGCTTCAGGTTCACACCATCGGCAGTATCTTCCAAAAACCCAAGAAATATCATAGTGGACGGGCGTTGAAACCTATTTACAACAATTTGTAATCATATCTTAAGGTGAAGTCTTCGTAACTATCTAGGAAGTATAGTGAGCAGTTAAATTTCCTAATGAAACTACTGAGACCGTCCTAGTTGGCTTTCTCGTACCAAACTATTCTTTTGGGCAGTTTTTTCGTTAACTGAATTTTGGCACGAGATATGATACAATGGTCTGATGTGCAAAGAGGATATAGTACATAATGGTCTACTTGTCAGGGTCAGAAGTAGGGAACAAAACTAGGGTATACTCGGGTGTACCATTAACATCCGATATTTTAGATTGCTCGTCAACAAGCTGAGTTAGGTGGTTTAACTCAGCAAAGATCTTGGCGTACATACTCTCGGAAGTTGTGTGGCCATAAAACCGAAGCCAAGATGAATTGTAGGTATTGAAATCGCTCGTAATGACAATTTCAGTTTAAGAATCTAGGCAGACAATTCTTAGAAAGACAGAGCGTCACAAGAAGTGGAGTTTCTGTCCAAGTTTGGACTTTGATAATGAAAACAGGAAAGTAAGATGTACTAGAAGACTTAAGTTGCGCACACAAGTGGAAAGTAACCTTAAACAAATTGGTGTGCGTAGCTGAAAACAGCCAACTAGAGAAGCCTATTGATAGAGGCCTACATTTCAAACGAAATGTATCTCCTAAGAGGCTCCTCTCCTAAGAATAAAGAAGAAGAAGAAATAAGGTAAGTTCATAATATTCGTTTAAATTATTAGCTTCTGATATGAATTTTGGCCGGGGACTTGATTCCCAAAATAAAGTGAGAACAACAGAAAATTAGTATCCCTAGCAATCGGGAACACCTCAAAGGCCACACATCTCAAATATTTTAAGATCGATAAAATACAAATTGATTTTTTGTTTACCGTTTGAACGTTGTCGTCGACGCTGTAAAAGTTTCTCCAGATAAAGATTTTTCCAGTCTCATCTCCAGTCGCAACCGCCATTTCTGTAGGATGAATCTTCAATGACGTTACTTTTCTCTTGTCATTTTTTAGTCTTAAAAAAGAAAATTCAAGCTTATATTAAAGAAAAAAATCATATCTATCTTTGTTGTGATCTTACTTTCTCCATTCCCATGTCACGTAATTGACAAAAAACAATGAATGTCCTGAGGCAATGACAAAGAATTTAAAATTGCCCTTTTTCACGTCCACAATAGGTGCCTGTCGTCTATTAATGCACGATTACGTTTTATTTTTAAGTAAACTGATAGAAATGCAATTAAACTTACTTTAATGAAAATTCTAGTGGGGTTTTTAGTTGTTCTCCATCCACACTGTTGACAATAAAATATTGATAGGGATGTTTATGCTTGGTCGTTGTAATAAGTGCATACGGCGAGTCTCCATTTCGAAGCATGTCCAACAAATTAAATGTTATATATTTATCAATTCCTTTAATTTTGAGTTGCAATCGACTCTGTTCAAGTCCGGTGGCCCATTTCCAACGAATAACTTCGCCAGTTTCTGAACAACCCACGAGAACTTCCTCATCAATCAGATCATATTCTAAACTAATCAGAGGGTCTTTTGTTCCATCGAAAACACGTGTGAGATGACCAGTTTCGACCGTAAATACTTGAACACTTTTGCCCGAAACAACAAACATAAGGCTGAAATTATAAAAAAGAAGTGAATTAGTTTTGAAAATTCATTTTATTGAAAACTATAAAAACTGAACAAACCTGTCATCGGGCGAAAAGATTGGTGGAAGTTGAATTATACTTCCTCCAGCTAAGTATTGAAGCTTTAACTTATCGGGATTTTCTTCCATTGTTATATTTTCACAATATTTTAAATAATTATTATATTTTTAACAAATCTTCGTCGTTTATTTTGTAAATTTTATATCACACGTGCTTTTTTGCGCTAGTGCCTTCTTTTACTTGTGACAGTGACAGGCGATTGACATAAGTTTGACGTTTTGTTGATATTTTTGTAATTAGGTCTGTTTGGTAACTTGTTGTAGCAACTTGTTCGAAGTCTGTCAAATTATTTAAAGAGAGCAAAAAAGTGAAAAATCTCTCAGAAAGAGAAAAACTTGCTACAGAGTTAAAAAATGCGTTGTATCAACTTGTAGAGCTTTTTTTACGTTTTCAAAATTTAAGGGGCCAACTTGTAGAATCCATTTCGTGCGTTACGCAACTGACAGCTCAATAAAATACAAACGTTCATATTATGAGAAGCGACCCATAACAACGGACGCGACGGAAAATGTAGCCGAACTTTTTACTTCATCGACAACGTATTCTTTGACGGAACGGGCTTGACGGATTCTATGGGCTGACCCCTTTACATAACACAAGAATTAAGGCTTAACTACAATGGCCACTTTTTGCAAAAGTGCAGAAGTACAATCATTTTCATTTGTTTGCGAAAAAAATTACACCACTTGTTTGAGAACCCAAAATCTAACTTTTTAGACACATTTTTTGAATATTTTCTGAAGTTAAATAGTCTCAAAAATGAGTTTCAAATTTTCACTTTTGTACTTTTTTGCAAAAAGTGGCCGTTGTAGTTAGGCCTTTAGAAAAAGAGTAGTTGGATATAGAAAACAGCAAAATAATGTCAAACAAAATGCGACAATTTGTAATGAACATATTTTTATCAAATTTGCTAAATTATCTCATTTGGGCTCTAGTCCAAACAGGCTATTATAGGCTTGCTTTACCAAAGTGTCGCACTGTCGTTCGACAAGGCGACAAAGACTTTTATATGAAAAATGCTTTGCGCATTTGTCACATTTGGTGTGGGTACTCTCCAAGCTTGCCCAAACCAATGTTTCGTATTGCCTTATTACAAAGTGACAAGGGTTTTCATAAATGAACAACTCTTTGTCGTTTTTCGCATTTGGTGTGGGTACTTTCAAAACATGATGATGTGTAAATAAATTTTGTCGTTGTCGTATCACGCTAGTAACGTTCCTGTACAATTCTGACATTAAGAAACTGTAGTTGTGTGTTCTTTCGTATAGTTTTCTCTTTCTTACACTCAAACACTACTTGGGAAAAGTGACGTTTAGTGCCGCACTTACGTTTTCCGTATGTGTGATAAGGACCATTCCATACACTACACACTTCTATGGGAAAAAAAATATCCACATTACGTGTCAACTTTTTCTTTCCAATTGGTTGTGTGAAGGAGTTGTATTTTATTCCTCGACGCATAACCAAAATTAATTTCACATTTATCAACTCATATTTAAAGTTCTTCAAATAACTACACCGGTGTTCAAGATAAGACAATGCTCCTTTGCATTAACCAAACACTTGTCGAGTAGAAGTGCAAAGAATATGCAGCTATAAAAAGTGTTCAGCCTAAGCAAAGTTATCGCTAAATTTTAATGGTACAAATATATGTAGTTTCTCAATGAAAGTAAACATAATGCTAGCCTGGAACTTGAGATCCTGTAGTAAACTGACTAGATCCGCACAATATACTATATTTGCTTTGATCCTACTAGTCCAATTAACACGTGCCGCCGAATCAAGCAACCGTCTCCGTGTGGTGTATGCTGTCAACGCTGGTGGCGACAGTCACACAGACAAAAATGGAATTCTATTCGAACAGGATCCCTTGAGAGGCAAGATAGGGACGGAATCTGACTATGGCAAGCAGTTGCTCATCATCGGACGAGTCTCACAACAAGATGAGATTCTCTATCAAACCGAACGCTATCACACTGCCACCTTCGGTTACGACCTCCCAGTCACCGAAGACGGAGAATATGTGCTGATTCTTAAATTCTGCGAAGTCTATTTTAATGCACCCAATATGAAAGTGTTTGATGTTGTACTTAATGGTGACCACACTGTCATCTCTGATTTGGATATATTCCATCAAGTGGGCAAAGGAACAGCCCACGATGAGTATGTCTTTTTCACTGTTTCGCGGAAGCGACTGTTTGTGAAAGAAGAGGAGTCCGAAATTAGAAACGGTCGAATCCGGCTAGAGTTCGTTAAGGGCATCAAAGACAATCCCAAGATCAATGCATTTGCCTTGTTGAAAGGTGACGTAGAAAGTATTCCTAGACTACCGCCCATCGTGATGGAGGAGCGCGCTACCCCATTAGAGACTGAGATTCCCATCGAGGACCTCGTCGAGAAGCCGTCACTGAAATCTCGCAAAACCAGTGGACCCAAACAGCCCAATCCTTATACAATGGATGATTCATCAGTGATGCTGCCTGTATTTATTGCAATCGGAGCATTCATTCCTCTGCTATTTTGCCTGTGCAAGCTGTGATTTACTTAAGTTTAAAGTTTTATTTCTTAGTTTTTATAATAAGCAATGCTATTTTTTTTTTTTTAGTTGTATAATTTAATTCAAACAAATAGATTTATAATATTCTTTAATTTAATTTTGTTTTATAAAAAATAGTTTAAATTAATTTAAAACAAAAATTAAACAATTGATTATGTAAGAAAGAAAGTAATGTCAAATAGAAGGCTTAAACGTGCATCAAAGTGGTTGTTCTAACTATAATAATTTATTATGACCAGTTACTGCTATGTAATTTACAAACAAAAACAATTGATTTAAATAAAACACTGAAAGTTGATGATACAAAAATAATGCCATTAATCTTTTATATTATGCTATCATTAGGGAGCCGTTAGTGTGGCTTAACTACATAGGTACCGTACCTACTCCAAAAAACCACTGAAAAAAAAGAATGAATTTAGGAATTTGATCTCAAATGTGGATTATGTACTTAAAATTTGGCAATAGAGTTTTTTCCGGATTTCCAGAGGTGTTTTGAATTTTGGTGGACCTATAGAATCCGTCGAGTGCGTTACGTCGAGGTTTTCAACTAACAGCTCGATAAAATACACAGTTTCGTATGATAAGCGACCCATAATAACGGACGCGACGGAAAATTTAGTCGAACTTTCGACCTCATCGACAACGGATTCATTGACGGAACCGACGAGGAGGATTCTATGCGTTTGCCTGTTCCAAAATCTGCTACAGTTAGGTGAGAAGCTGGTGACAGTAGTATTCAAATTGCACTCGCACAGTAGCTGCAAACGCTAAGAAAGAAATTTCTAAGGAAAAATCCAAAGTGAAACACAGGCCAACCACAAAACACAGAACCAAAATTTTTTTTTCTAAACGTTTTTATTATGCTGAAATATAGTTCAGTTCGGAGTCAGAAATTTTTTACTACATAGCGTTTTTGAAAAATCCTATTTTGAATGCAAAAATACACAGTTTTTCAAACAAGGTTTTTACGAGTTAGCGCTTTTATTGACGTATGTCATATGAAAGGTCTAAATGTATCACGTACAGGGAATAGTGACTTGCAAGAAATGTATTTTAGCAATGTGTAATACTTTCCCTGTAGGAGGCAAAAGAACTTATTTTCAAAAATCCAAAAATGGGGTTAAAACTGAATGGGTCTTAACAATAATCAAATTGTAGGTATGTTGAGGTTCAAATATGTGTGAAATTAACCTATATGCTATGGACTCTTAATAATAAACCATACAATTTATGAACTAAATACTTAAGTTGACTCTATAACGAATCAATTGTGGTTTGAAACCTATAGAATTGGACACAACATTTATGGTCTCTTATTTGTGATCATACAATTGTAATTTTTGTTAATTTTTAAAGTCCACTCTAAATTTGATTACTAGTAGGGCCCAATTTGATAAACTATAAATACCACTACTTAATTAGTTTGTACGTATTTATTAGCTTGATAATAAATACCTTTGAAGGAAGTAGAACAAACCTGTTAGTATGTAAGACCTTAAGTCTTTTAACTCAAGAATCTGACTTCTCTGCAAAAATATTTATGTATTTTGGTCGAGTATAAAATACTAAATAATTATTAAAATCAAGTTTACGCAGAGGAAAAGTAGCCCATAAGCGTCTAGTTCAACATGAATATTTTAATTGTCGTATCATCAAACGGCCCTAAGTATCTTAGTAGATATCATGTTGCTGTTCGTAAGACGACTATATTATAATTTCGATTTTTAAAGATCTGCAGTTGTACTTAATTATATAAAACCTTGTCTTCTTTACCTGGTGCCTGGTGACATTTTCTGTAAGATGCAAGTTTTGGGAGTTACAACTTAAAAACTTTAAATACAATTAATAAAAAATATTTGTTTAGATCGATTCAGCCGCTTAAGAGAGAGAGTGTAAACAAAATAGTTATATAGTTTTTTTTTATGTTTTTATGACACCGTTGATAGCTTGAAAGTTGTAAAATTATATTTTGTAAATTGCTAAACAAAATTTATGCACTTCAATTTTCTATGCATAAATTCAAATAATAAAAGACTTCATTTAATTAATTCTATGATAACTTAAGACTTGAGAGTTTATATTTTAACAAAAACAAATTTAAAATTTATTTGCCAAAAATTTGGATACAAAATCTAACAGGTTGAATAATAATTTAATAAATTAAACAAAAAAAAGTGCAACAGTTTTAGAATATTGCTTTCTTTGAAGCGCATGCCGCACTACAAACCACAATGTCTGCATAGATCAGACGATCCCGGCTGAACACCAATTGCTTGATGTTATCCAAAGTTGCTTCAATGGCACGCTCCCATACTGGTTCACCATAACAAAGTCTTCCGCAAAAACACTTTGGACTCTCGGTAATCAGATCAACTAGCATCCAGGGAAGAGTTCTTGAACTGAATGGCAGACGAAAATGGGATACCGCATGGGCAGCAACCAACCACAAGGGCTGTGGGCTGTTTGTGACGTTAAGACGAGCTTCTATAGTCTTCTCACAAATAGGCTGAAAGTTGTTCTCCCAGACATCTAATAGTTCCAGTCGAACTTCATCAATTGACGAGGGTAAAGACTCTAGTTTGTTGGTTGACAAATGTAAATATCGAAGGTTCTTCATGCCCCTGATACCGAATGGAACTTTTTTGATTGAATTATGGCTGAGTTTCAGTGTGACGAGATTTTCCAGTTTGATAAGCTCAATTGGAAAGAAATCTAACTTATTGTTGCTTAAATCAAGCTCACAGAGGGTGTTTTTCAGTTCTTTGCCAATCAACCAGCAAAAATTCGTATCCTCTCCCAGTGCATTATTGGAGAGATCCAGTTCCACAAGCCGAAGCCTGCCGAACTCATTGGGAATCTTTGAAATACTGTTATCGTTAAGTTTCAGCGTTGTTAGGTTTGTGAGTCCACAAATTTCGAATGTAACTTTATGAAGACCAATTCCATTTACGGTGAGTGTTTTGAGTGATCTAGGGAATCCTTTTAGAGGGTATTCCGCGCGCTTGGTAATAATTAATTTTTGTAATGGTTGTGATTTGACAGGAATTGCTGTGGCAGCTGCTATGTTGCTTTTCAAATTCGTAGATGACTTACCCTGGAGTCCGAGTTTGAGTGTTTGCAAAAATGACTTCAGTTGGATTGGATCGCATTTGATCATAAGATTTTCAGGTGGGGTTTTAAATGAAATTGTTGCTTTGCCGTCATTTATGAACTTTGTAAACATATTTTCGATATTATCGCTTACTTTGTAGCGTACTCCAGTCTTATTTTGTGGAGTAAAGTGTATTAATTCCAGACTAGATTTGTCGTCTTTCTTTTTCGGATGAAATCCTATTGCAATAGTTGCTTTAGCTGCTTTGGGCTTGTTAATATTTGAGTGACGATTGAATACTTGAGTTTCGCATAGAATTTTCATTTTAATGTCTTCATTTGCGTTTTTAATGGTTTTATATTAAACAACTTACTTTTGTTTTGATAAAATTTTATTTTGTTTTTATTTCACAGACAACACCACTGACAGATGTTAGTGTTTTCAATGAGTGCATTCAACAAAATCCAGAATGGCAGAATTCAACGAAGATCATGTTCGTGTTTAATCTTGGAGCGCGTTCAAAAAGATAACCCGAAAATATCGGATAACTTTAAAGGTAGAACGATAATAGACGGACATCTACGCAAACAATTATTGTCAAACACTAACGAAAATAAGCTATCCGAAGCGACAAAGACACATTACCCATAATGAACGTGACTGATTTGAAGTAAATTTTGCTTTGTACAATAACAATTGCAACCAGCTGTCAAATTTTCTTCCGTAGGAGCGGTCGATGAGCACTCTTTCACTCCGAAGCACAATATATCAAAAACTGCACGAAAAGTAACAATACGTAATTATGGGCACGTACATTGAATTGCTTGTACTCGCTTGGTTATATACGACCGCGTACGTTCTACCTTTGAGGCCGGTCGGTATTGATCGAGTGCTCAAGAAATCACAGCTGTCAGTTTCATACATTTTGCAGAAATCTCTGAGACGAAGAAATTTGACAGCTTCTATAAAACTATTTAAATACCTACATAAACAACATCATCCGGACATTTGAACTTGCAAGCAGGTTGAATTGTATTTTTAACCTACTGCTGCAATAGGGATATTGACGAATCTGTCAAATGCAAAAATGACAGCCACTACTTTAACGAAAACGACAGTTGTGAGGTTAGTATGAAAATAAAATTTTGTGTTTTAATATTTTTTTTTATTAAACAGTACAGTGGCGGGCTGTTGAAAAAAAATGATTTAATTAATTTTTGTTCATAATAATACACCAAAAACAATTTCTTGACTTTGCTTTCCAATGATAAAAGATGTCAGTGTCAGTAGGAGTTTGACGTTCACATTTTTTTTTTTTTTTGTAAAAAGCCCTATTGATATACGAAAAAATGGGGAATAATCATGTTGTATGTATACGGTGAGTTACAGATAATTTCTTAAATACAGTCCAATTTGAAACATAAAAAAGACAAAAACAGTTTGAAGTTTATTTTTGCACGCTAAACTGTAAACTAGCTTTAAACTAAAATTATATACTACTTGTATTTCATTTAGAAGGCCCGACCGTTAATTTCGTTACCGGCATGAACATTTTGTTTACATCTGTGACGAAGCGTCATAATAGTGCCTGTGTTTCGACGTGGACAAATGAGATGATTTCGACCAAATTTACCAAATGAGCTTCCAAATGAGATAATTTCTTATACAAATTCTCAGCTCGAAATGAGATAATTTCCACCGCATTTGCACGAAATTAGCTCGGAAATTAACCCAAATATTTATGATCATATCCGAATTGTGAATAGGTCACAAATTTGTTCAGTATAGGAGAAAATGAAAAAAACAGCACCACAGAAAAAAGAGGTGTGTAAGATAGAAAGAGTCAGATATATAAAACAGGAAATTAGCTGTCAAACGAAATGAGATAATTTGTAATGAAAACACTTTTTATCACATTTGCTAAATTATCTCATTTGGACTCTTGTCGAAACAGGCTATAAGAGTAGGTACCCATAACAAAAGTGACAAAGAGTTTTCATATGAAAGCCCTTGCGCACTGTCGCACGACAGAGCGACACTTTGGACTGGGGAAGACTTTAAAATTCTGTTTCATACGACAAGTTGTGGTTTTTCGAGGGAAAATGTTAGCTTCGTAGAGAAATTTGATACTTCCGATGGAAGTATCTATACCTATAAAGTTGAGATGCAGTCACTTGTCAATTATATTCATGTTACAAAAGAACAAAAGTAAATAAATTGTTTTGCTTTTTTCCAACACAAGTACTAGATGATGTATTTCATGTATCTTAACTTTTACTTTCTAAGGGATTCTTTAAATGTTTGCTTTTGACTTTCGTAAAACACCAGTAAATTCCAACGTTTTAAAGTTTCAAAAGCTTCCCATGTGCGCCACATATGTTTTTTTAAGGCCTTATACAAGAAATTTTGCTGAATAACGAATTCACATCCAGTTTCTATAATTTTTGTTTTCACCGATCCATCCCTTATAGATAAATCTTAAATGGTGCTTATGTCTGCCTTACTTCAGTTGATATAAGGATTTCCCTTGTTTTACAAATGCAAAGATCATTATACTTATTTATTTATTTGCCTCATGTTGTAGGAAATGAAATAAATGAAAATGTATTACGGTAAAGGAATCAGTAAATTTACTACAATTATAAAACAATATTACAATCAGAAAAAAAACATTATTATCCTAAAAATGTTCACTTCTTTTAAGAAAATGAGTTTAACATTGTTAGCTAAACAAAAACGTCTCGAACCAACAGCTTGTTTTTGATATTTCAAGAACCATATTCTAGATTTACAACAATTGATATTAAAACAATTTTATTATTGTTGATAATTTTTAAGGCATTATTTTGGCCTGTCCCATAACATATTTACAAAAAAAATAGCTAGCCAGTTTTCACGACTGCAATTATTATTTGAACCAACAACAAAAAAAAATTAAAAATCGGAAGTTTTAAAGTGTTATAAAAAGGTACGAAACACTAAACGTTAAACATTGTGTAAAGATCGAAATTGTCTCGAGAAGCCATTCCAAAGTTTAATTCCTTAGTTCATCTCCGGGATTCGAGACTAATCGCTATAAAGTCATGCAGGAGTCCCCAACCTGGAAAGCCTGGGATATCACAAGCGACTCGTTGGCTCAAATCTCCCAGTGGATGCAACTTTTTGTTTCGCTTTTTGAAACCATTTTTTTAACATGAAAGTTTTTGGCCAAACTATTTTTTACGGGAGTACCTACATATGTATATGTAGATGTAAGGTACACTTTAATTTTGCATCGCTTCACTTTGACATTTAAAATTTCATCTTGAAGGTAAATCATTTCCAAAAACAGTTAAGTCACAGAAGTTGCCTTCGATCTTTTTTCTGCTTTTTGTTTTTGTTGCTTTGAGTATATCAAAATAGTAAAAAGTTTACAAAGTACCTGACTACAACTGTAGTTTTCAACGCTGCCACCTAGATACTTGTCATAGTGAAAACACACCTTCCCCACTAACTGTGAAAATTTCAAAGACAGACTTGTGGTCACAAAACTGCCTCAAAAAAAAAAAAACATTGATTCTCATATACCAGTCTTTTCCTAATGTTACAATAAATTAGGTTTCTTCCCTTGCGATTCTATAAAGAAAATAAGATGTGTTTTAATTCTTTCAAAATAAAAATTTAATCTTTGAACCAAAAAATCAAATCAGCCTTTCAATTTGTTCGTCATTAAGCAAACAAAAGAGTTGAGGTTCGAACCTTTAAACTACCAAACTAAAATAAAAGATTTCGACTTCGACTCATTCAAACATTATTCCAAGAAAATTATTATAATGGATTAATTTTCGGCACGTTTTTTGTTAACAAAAAGCAGAAAAATTAATAAATTTGTTGGTTGTTCAATATAAAGCCAGGAAATAGTAAACACAAAGATAGGCACCAATGTGTACGAGTATTTACCAAAAATATAAAGTAATAAATTATAAATAATTAAATGAAATCGCAAGTCTTGTTTTTTTTTCTTTTATTTATTTGAATTAGAGGTTACAATAGTTTTTTGTATTGCAATTTAGCAAACATATGATATTTACAAATTCAGATAAGTGAACACTTTTGATGTCATAAATAAATGTACATAGTCGATGATTGATTTCAGAAATTCCCACATCCCACTCCTAATTGAAAGTGTAAATAATAATTCGATAAAGCCCCCTTAACAACAATTCCTTGAGCATCTTATGAACTAACAATAATAATGAACAAAAACAAAAACAAAAAAAAAAGATGAGAACATTGACTTGACCTAAGAAATTTAAGTACTGAAGTATGTTTTTGCGCAAATCTTTTTAAGCTTTCAAATGAGGGGATCACCCCTGCGGATAATAATTAATGAGATGATAGAACTGACAGCAAAACTCTAATCACTCACTCAAAAAAGTATTTTTTTTTGTTGGAAATCAGGTTTTCTCCTGTGTTGCACGCATTATTGTTAGATTTTCCTCATCTGGGATTTGATTCTTATAAAAGCTTAATCACTTGGTTGATTTGTCAATCAGTTGAGATTCTGTTTGCTGAACGATTAGTTGATAGAGTTCGCGAGTTGGATAATAATGAAGGTTTTCGTGGTTTTGTGTCTTTTCGCCGTTGTTGTTCATACAGCCCCGCAGTATGGTAAACGAGGACATGGGCATGGAGGTGGTGGCGGAGGCGGAGGCGGTGGCTATGGCGGAGGATACGGTGGAGGTGGTGGATTTGGCCAAGGAGGTGGTGGTGGTTTCGCTCCAGGTGGAGGTGGTGGTTTTGGATCAGGTGTAGGAGGCCATCATGGAGGTGGTGGACACGGTGGTGGACCGGGATACGGTGGAGGTGGATTTGGCCCTGGTGGAGGCAAGCCTGGATTTGGAGGCAACTACGGCGGAGGACCTGGAGGAGGAAGCTTTGGTGGTGGACAAGGAGGTGGTGGAGGATTTGGTGGACACCAAGGAGGAGGTGGACTTCAAGGAGGTGGTGGACTTCAAGGAGGAGGTGGACATCAAGGAGGAGGTGGTCATCAAGGAGGCGGAGGATTTGGAGGAGCTCAACAATTAGGAGGACATGGTGGAGGTGGTGGTCCAGGAGGTAAATTTTGCTTTCCCTTAAAATAACATTCAATGATAATTTGCTTTAAAAAAAAATTATTTTTTTTTGTTGTATTAAGGTGGCTTCGGTGGTTCCAGTAATTCACAAGCCAGTGCCACTGCTCAAAGTTCCAACCACGGTGGATTTGGAGATAGCTCTGCCAATGCACAAGCAAGTGCTTCATCGGGCAACAACCCTCATTCATATGGGTAAATTGTTCCTAGTTTAAGATTTTTTCAATAAAAGTGACTCGAAAATTATAAAAGTACCTAATTTTTTTTTTTTTCATTTATTTAATTTAATTCTTGTGATATTTTGTTGGTGATGATTAGTTTGAAAGATGACGTATTTGTTTAAAATGATGAATATTATACATTAAATTTCAAGGTTACTTTAATCTCTTTGCTGAATACTAAGGTCAATCAGCTTTATGCAATTATTTAAGTTTTATTGTTTTTGTTCTGAAGTTTAAGAGCTAAATCTAATTATTTAGATTGATTTTTTAAACCCAGGGTTTGTTTGTTTCAAACAATTATATTCATAATACAACCTATCTTTTCTATTTGGGTGGGAATAGGAATAAACCACTTTGCACATGAGAGCGACCAATGAATGAGCGAATGAACAAACAAATGAGAATTTATACATTTGTAAAGCCAACTGTTTTAAACAGAAACTGCATTAAATAGTAAGAAAATATCTAGGATTAATGATGAGACACAAACTATTCATTTAATAATAATAATCGGAGTAGATCGAAAATAAACTATTTTTATGACGTTGTCCTGCCCTGCCTTGATTTTTAATTTATTCTAACATTTACTGTCTATAATTACATGATCTTTTATAAAATATATTAGTTACTGGACCATAACTACAGTAGCTACTGACCCGCAAGGTGTTCAGTTATTGTGTGATGTTTTAAAGTTCATTCACCACCATTCTGCGCTTTTATCCACGGTATTCCATGCTTTTTACCGTACTAGTCTGTCGTATTCGCAAATTGTTCGTCATTTATAACTCAATAACTCGTTCCAGCAGTTATTGAGTTATAAATGGTAACTAACCAGACTTTGTTTAATATATTAAGACATGTGTCAGCATTTACATTCAACGATTTTTCACGTTATCGGAATCATGGTATAAGGAACACAAGGTATGCTTGACAGTTAATTCGACTGCTTCGTTACGTCCGTCATCGGGATCGATAAATCTCAATTTGGAGATGAACGCAATTAACCAAAAGAATAACAAAACAATTGCCTGTCACTTTATGTGAAGTCACATTAAATAAAAATGGCCAACGCCTTCATCTCATATAGAGCATACCTTATAAATTTTATACCATGACACGGAATGATTTTCAGTTCCTTTTTATCTGACATTCGTACTTGCAGCAATTTATTAAATTGAAGCACTTATTTATTTGATTTATTTATATGATTCTTATAGCCTGTTTCGACTAGAGCCCAAGTGAGATAATTTAGGAAATGTGATAAAAAGTGTTTTCATTACAAATTTTATTTCGTTTGGTTAGACAGCTCATTTGCTGTTTTCTATAACCGACTCTTCTTTCTTACATGCGTCCTTGTATCTGGAATGCTGTTTGTTTCCTTCTCATCTTTACGTAATTAATTTGTGGGGTGTGTTCATAAATATTGGGGTTAATTTCCGAGCTAAGTTCATGCAAATGAGATGGAAAATATCTCATTGGGAACTTAAACGTTATTGGACCAAAGTGTCGATTTGACGTTTAGAAGCTGTGGTTCACACTGACTAACTTACCGGACGACCAGTAAGCAAATATCAAAATCATTTGAAAACCATCCGACCGACTGTCATATTTCCATTTTGACAGCTCGTCGTCCTGTAAGTTAGTCAGTGTGGACCCCCCTATTGTTATTGTGATTTGGCCATACATTTTATATTTCAGTCCATAAATTATGAGATATCATTGCATACTGAACCGTGCAGCAGACAGGACTGGCGGATTATGTGGAACAGGACAGGAGAGGACCGGACAGGACCGGACAGAAAAGTACTGGACAGAAAAGTACTGGACAGAAAAGTACTGGACAGAAAAGTACTGGACAAAAAAGTACTGGACAGAAAAGTACTGAAAAGAAAAGTACTGGACAGAAAAGTACTGGACAGAAAAGTACTGGACAGAAAAGTACCGGACAGGACAGGACCAAACAATACAATACCCTACCAAGTTCACTATCTTTAAAATTGTCTGTGAATTTTTTTCTGGTATTGAGGTTTGTTTGTTTGTTAATTCACCTCAATATATCACAGGTAAAAATAAGATGACCAACATGCGCAAGACATTAAGAGTCATTTCGAGTTTTTCTTATACAATTTCCTTGGATACCTACCCACATTATTTTCGTATTCGTTCATTTCAATGGCGAAATAAAAATCATGCATCAAAACATATTGTGATAATCAAATCATATGCTGGTAGTTTAATTTTAACACCATACACAATAAACAAAGCTTAATATTAATTAACACTTATCATTTTTGTTTGCCAAAAGTCTGCTATTTAAGACAATGCCATTTGCTAAAATTGCATTATAGTCGTTAGTCGTCAATACTACAAAGTACAACAAAAATTGTGTTAAGAATGAAGTTCTACATAGCATTTTGTATTTTCTTTGTTATAAGTTTGGCATCAGGAGTCCCTGACCGATATAACAATCGACGTGGTGATCCTTACGGCTATGGAGGACATCATGGTGGTGGTGGTGTTGTTGGCGGTTCATCTTCGGCTCAAGCTTCAGCATCAAGTTCCAACATAGGTGGTGGTACTTCTTCTGCACAGGCATCCGCTATTTCTTCAGTTCAAAACCATAATGGTCCCGGTTTTAATAAATAAACATTGTAACATTGAGCGTTTTATTATTTTACAAGAACAAATGTTAATAATTTAAAATGAAAATAATAAATTGTAGTAATTGTTTTGGCAATTTTGAATTTATATTTTTATACAATTAGAATTTTTGGAGAATTAAGGTATGTATGTACCATCACATGGGTAATACATAAACATAGATAGCAGGTATGTACTACATGTCAACATTCGGGCATTTCACTGATATTGACCAATGTATCTGAGGAATAATCGAAAAAAATTGTTAAAAAACAGCTTCGACTAAAGTAGATACATTTTGTATCACGCAAAAATAAGCGGCATGGTAATTCGGAAAACACAAATAATTCTTTTGTTTTAGTCGTATTTTCTTCATATCTGTTAAATTTCTATTTGCCTTATGCATTATTATGTTAAAAAGTTTTGTAAAATTCAAAATTCTTATACCTTGAAGCTCTTTTTTTTTGAAAACTGCAAATTGGAAGTAATAATTCATACGACGATGATTCTGTATACTTTTAGCCGAAAAATATCCATATTGGTAAAAAAATACTTGTTCACTTATAGGTTTTAA
This sequence comes from Meliscaeva auricollis, assembly GCA_948107695.1. NCBI lineage: Eukaryota > Metazoa > Arthropoda > Insecta > Diptera > Syrphidae > Meliscaeva > Meliscaeva auricollis. Next base: position 28,748,906 of record OX403618.1, read on the forward strand.
ATTTTATTTCTAATTAAATTTACAGAAATTGCAATTTATTATAAGTCTTGGATCTAAAAACTAATTTGTAAATCTAAGTTTTTTTACATGTAATTTTAAAATTTTCGTGGGCGATTTTTTGATGCTTTTGAATTCAGTTTGAAAATAAATCGATATTTTTTTTGTCACAAATCACATGAATTGTCATTCTTGAATTGATTATTTATTTGCCAAATCCTCCTTGGCTTCCACCGAAACCTCCTTGGTTTCCACCGAATCCACCTTGGTTTCCACCGAATCCTCCTTGGCTATGGTGACCGCCACCTTGGCCACCGAATCCTCCTTGACTACCGCCAAACCCTCCTTGGATATGGTGACCACCACCTTGACCACCGAATCCTCCTTGACTACCGCCAAACCCTCCTTGGCTATGGTGACCGCCACCTTGACCACCGAATCCTCCTTGACTACCGCCAAATCCTCCTTGGCTATGGTGACCACCTCCTTGTTGACCACCAAATCCTCCACCATGTCCTTGGGCAGTAATTGCCACAATCATGAGCGAAAGTACAATAAGAAACTTCATTTTCGTTGTTCTAAGTTAAACTGATATCGAACTAGAAAACGCTATCAGTTTTTATAGTCAATCTTAGTTCAAGAATTTAAATATTGTATATTAAACAAGTTTGAAATTTGAATATGATAAACATTTTATTACTATTTTAATATTACCAACTTTTTATTATTATTTTATTTTAAAATTAAAACAGGTTAATTTATTATTATTGTAAAACTAAGTAGTTCAAATTTCTAACAAAAAACCTACACCATGATAACTTATTTAAATGGATTCAGAAATTTAGAATAACAACAAACGAACATGATTCATACCAACAAAATATAGATTATTAGGTATATTTTAATGACCTGAAAAAAAGAAAAAAAGAAAAAAAAATATATAAGTAATTTAGACCTGGGGAATCCCTTTCTTTTTCTAAAATAGAAAAATCATTGACGCGTATTCGAAAGTTAAATTTTATTATGTGGTATTAAGGCTACTTGAAAACTTCAGTACCTATATTTTTTTTTGTCAAAATCAGGTTAGTCGTTTAAGAAATCCGACTATAGTAATATAACTCTTCGTTGGGATAGATGTGGCGCTTTTCATGAGTTTCAGTCAGAGCCGGTTCAAGGCAAATGAGGGCCCTGTACAAGTCTGAGATTTAGAGCCCAATTTCTTGTTGTTGAAAACTAAGCATTTTTCAAATAACCCAACTGGTAGACTTTGAATGCATTATTAGTCCAGATAAAATGTACCAAAAGATGCAAACACAGAAATAATTCGCATTTTAGTACAAAGCATTGAAACATCGATAAAAGTAAAATGTCAAAAGTCCCCAAAAGTCCCATGTATGAATAAAAAGTTATTCAAGGTTAAAAATGTTGTCGAAAATGTTGGTTTTCCCTATTTAACTTTGAAACGGGAGAAGCTTTAAAAAAAAGAATACTTTGGACTTGCAGGTCTTGTGATTCCCCAAAAACATGTTATTAATTTTATTTTTGCCTGAGATTTTAAAGATATATTTTGATAACACTCTATAGACTATAATGTTTTACAAAAAAAAGTTAAGGATATGCTTTCGTAATAGTTATAATTTTTTACTTTTGACCAAAGCAAAAATTATTTTTTTTATTTTTATTAAAACTTTCATATATTAAAACTGATTATGTTTTGATTATGCAGGGAAACGAATAACCTACAAATACTTAGAACACTTTTTGCGATATACATAGGTACTATGGGTCGATGGGTGGATGGGTGGATGGGTGGATTCACTTCAACCTTGGTATGTGGCGTTTTTTTGAGACTATCCCCAGACGTTTTTTTATTATTTTTCTTTTGACCAAAAATAACGGTACCTGTCATATACCGGTTTTCGAAAAACTCATTTTTCTCAAAAATGGTTCCTACGATTTTGATTAAAAAAATCATAGTCATATTCTTGGATAAGGTCTACATTTAAATGAAAACCATTTTTTTGTAAAACCGGTATTAACGGTACCTGCCATAGAACCGTTTTTTGAAATTCTGATTTTCTCCTTGATGACTCAATCAATTTCAAATATTTTTTTTACATTAAAGTTTTTAAGTTGCCATAATAATATTTGGTAAAAAAAATTTTGAAAATTATTTTTTTTTGGATTTTTAAAAAATATTTGAATTACTCAATTTTTTTTTCAAAATTTAGTTTTAAGATGTTGATTAATAATACGTATCTTAAAAATGGCGTACCAATTTTTTTTTTCTTATAAAATTCGAAATAGTTTTTTTTTTAAAACGGCTCTAATGATTTTCAAAAAATAACGAGTTCAGAAAAATAAGTCCGATTTGATCCGCAACACACTTAAGCATACACTCTTAGAGCAAGTTCATGCTCTATTACTTTTATATTTTTGTTTTCAAAAACAATTTCGAGATCTAAATAATATTTAATTATCATTAAAAAAAATTGACCCTTTTGAAAGTCTAGTGTTACCAACTATATTTTAAGTCAACGACGCAATGCATAACATTTTTCCTAAATGATTTTGTTCTACTTATATTTGAATCTGAAGTATGGTGTTACGTTTCCGAGATGATTTAACATAAAAATAACACCTTATCTCAAAAACGTGACGTCACATATATTTTTTGAATTCAGCAGACAAAAATGCTTAGATTTTTGTTGGTTTCGGTTTATCAGGGTTTTTTTTTAAATTTATTGCCGCATCATATTTGTCCATTTGATATCTATCGTAGGTATGGTTGATTTATGTTTACTCGTAGTAAACAAGTAAATCATCTTCTTCTTAGAATTTGTAATTAGCTCTGTAAAGTAATTTGTATAAATTTGGGAAACATCTTCCAATATTTTTTTTTAATAAAAACAAAATATAACAATAGAAGTAGTTCTGAGTGATTCCAAAAATGTAAAATAGTAATAAATTATAAGAAAATAACTTGTTATCTATAAAATCGAATGTTTATGTATATTAAATCATTGATCTAAACAGACACAAATTAAGGTATGAGCACAATGGGCGCTAAAGTTTAAGGGGCGGCAATTTTTATTGTGCAACAGAATTCTGTCAACAAAAAAAAAAAATACATAAATAAGTTAAAATTTTTGGCACGGCTAGCTCACGAAGAACCAAGGCATAGTGACTGACACTCTCAACCTATGGTAAAATGCTTTTGTGGCAAAATTCATTCAGCTTTTGTTAACTGTATAGCAAAAGCCAAATCTTATAAAACTATGCTAGAAACAACTTGTGTCAATACCAGGGTAATTCAAGACCGTCTAAAATCAGTTTAAAATGTTGATGAAATTGCATGGGTTTAACTTATAAGTTGAGCTAACAAAGGAATATTATAATAATACCAAAGAGGTACAAGAAAATATGATTCAAGAATGTACTTTAAGTGAGGCTATTCAAGTGTTACGGACTGTATGTAGATACTATTGGGCATGTTTAGGGATTCGTAAGAAATAAAATGCTCGAATTGCGCTTCGGGTCAAAGTGGCTGTGGGCTGGGCGTTAAAACTTCTTATATAAAGTTGTAAGAAATAAATAAATTTATAGGAAATGGAAAACAAAAATAAAATTCTTTTCCAAAATATCATAAAAAACTTCATAAATTGTTTATAGCTCCAACTAAGTATATGCCATTTGATTTTTTTATAAAAATTATCAAATATTATTTACTTATACAAAAATTTGAAAGATTTTTTTTGAAAATTTTGATAGCAAATAATTTTTAGTTTGCTTAACAATTTGAGAAGTTGTTTAGTTAATTTTAGTAATGATTTTTATGTTTTTCAAAATTACTTATAAAATTATTTATTTTTAAAAACTTTATATAATAATCTTTAGCATTAGCAGCAACTCGCTCTTAGGGTCAGCAAGTACGTGCAACAAAGTCGTGCATTTTATTCTTACATAAAATCTTTTCAGTTGTCATAATAAAGCTGGAAGTAAAATTTTCGATTTTTTAGTGATTAAAAAAAAAAAAAAAAAAACAATTACAAAGTGAAAAAAACTCATTTTTTTTGTAGTTGTTGAGAAATAATATCTTCAATATGATATACCAATTTTTTTTTTTGTGATTTCAAACAAAATTGTGATAGAAAATTCCGGTAGTTTTAACTCTCAGGGATTCAGAGATAGTCGTTTTGCCTAGTCGCTCAGCAATGTTTACCTCATAATAATTTTACCAAAGTGGTTCACAAATCGCCGATTTAAAAATATGCTTTAAGTGATACTATTCAAGTTTTCATATTTTCAGACAAAACTGTGATGAAGTGCTTCAAATATATGCCAGGGTAGCATTTAGCATAAATACGCCTCTGGCTGCAAAACAAGAATAACCAACAGTCTGACGCATGAATACGTTTCAAAGCTTGTTTGAATGGAAGAATTTATGAATTTCAAGTTTTACTGAATCAAAAAAATCGTTTAGTTTATAATAATAAAAAAAAAACACCAACCCTTACCTAACAAAAGATTATGTTGTTCCAATTATTAGCGATCGACTGCTGATTTTTCTTTCTCAATTTGCTTTGATCGCGGTGAGGGAAGTTTAAACTTATAATACTTTCCCATGGCTCTGAGACCATAAGCTCATGTGCCTTGGCTATCTTCTTAATATTTCTGTATTCTAGACAGACTCCATTTCGAAGTTAATATGAATGTACATCAGTCACTGATGGTGTGCTACATTGTGTTTTCTTACAACTTTAGTAACGATTTATATTTATAGTTCACGATGTAAATTGCAATTTCCTGGTGCTTAATGCACCTTCCACAAAAGGCTTTATTTAGAACTATTAGATAGTTTCGATAATTGTTAGGTTTAAACTGCCCAATGATTGAACTTCATTGTCTAAACAGGGTTTAGTACTTTTGTATAAAACATTATTTTATTGTGGATAGATAATTTCGAATGGTTACCCAATAGGTACAATAGTCTCTTCTTTTCTTTGTGATAAGCTCTTTCTATCTTAGATTTGTATCCAAAGTCATTCCAAGATCCAAGGTTCCTGGTCGAATTGGATTAATCAATATCAGAACATTGTTTTATTGAGTTTAATACACCAATTTTTCGTCATATCTTTTACTGTGTCGACTGGATTTTTGCAATTGTTCTACTGCCTGTGGTGTATTGTACAAAAATTACAGTATAATCTGCAAACGTAGTCATTATGAAGTTATTATCCATTGGAATAAGACTTTTTTCTTCTATTACTTCGCTAAATCTCTTCAGCATTACTTCTTTAAAAACTTTGGACAGTTCGTATCTTTAGGATACTAAATTGTTAGCTTTTGCTTTTGGGTTTCCAATCCATTTCTCGTCTTGAGACCTTTAAAAAAACTTGAATTTGATGGTATCTGTGGTATCCACCATTTCCTATGTGCGTGTAGTTAGCAGAAAATGAAGGGACCTGCAGTATTCAGCCAGCTGCGAACAGTTAGCTAAAATACACTTTTCGTGACAAGCATCAGTAATCTGGGAGATTTTGTCAATTCCTCGCAAAAGCCAGTAACACTGCAAAAAAAAAATCAAGGAAGAGGCTGAGAATTGAGGGACCTACAATTTGAAGCCAGCTCCGAACAGCTAGCTGAGATACACTTTTTGTGACAAGCAGTAATCTGGAAGATTTTGTCAATTCCTAGCAAAAGCCAGTAACACTGCAAAAAAAATTAAGGATTTTACTACCGTAAAACAAAAAAAGTTAAAGCCAAATAAATTCGGTTAAAACCAATATAGGTTTGAAAATTTAAATGGATCTCTTTTTCTGGATATGAAGTACTTCACCACGTTAATGACGTATTGAAAAATAGTGTCTTAGCTTTTGGAATTGGTCCCTTTTTGTTGTGAAAAAAATCAGCTCTCCTTTCCAAAAGCCTAAAACTATATTTCGACAATAACTATCGTGTTTTTTAATTGAAAACAAATTAATTATTTTATTTAAAAGGTAGTTTTATTTATTTATGTATATACTATACTACTATACACTACTATACACTTTTTTTAAATTCGAATGCAAATATATTCTTATTTTTGAATTAATCTTTTTATCTTCCAAATGAAGAGCTTTGTGCTGTCGCAACAGCATTAGATGAACCACTTCCTAGCCCACCTTGATTAAAGTTTTGCGATTGTGCTGTGGCAGTAGCTCCACTTCCACCAAATCCACTACCAAAAAGACCTTGATTAGATTGTGCACTGCTGCTAGCGCCACTATCCAAACCACTTCCTAGTCCACCGAAAATATCCTGAATAACGTTTTGGGCTGAGGCTGTGGCACTGCTTGAACCACCCGAACTTCCTCCAAGACCACCAAGTCCACCTTGGTTGAGACTTTGTGATTGTGCTGTTGCTGAAGAACCACCAAGACCGCCAAGTCCACCACCAAGTCCACCTTGATTCAAACTCTGTGATTGTGCCGATGCAATACTGGAACCTCCGCCAACACCACCTAATCCACCAAATTGGTTCAGGTTCTGTGATTGAGCAGAAGAAGAAGCAATACTAGAACCTCCGCCAATACCTCCGATGCCCTGTCCACCTTGGGCTTGTCCTGAAGCGATTCCGGAACCACCGCCAACACCTCCTAATCCACCAAATTGGTTCAGGTTCTGTGATTGAGCAGAAGAAGAAGCAATACTGGAACCTCCGCCAATACCTCCGATTCCCTGTCCACCTTGGGCTTGTCCTGATGCCAAAGAACTACCACCAGCCAATTGTCCGAAGTTAGATTGACCCGAATTAACGCCTCCAAGTTTTGAACCGCCAATTCCTCCAAATCCACCACCACCAACGTGATGTGGAATATGGTGAGGTGTGTGAACTGGTTCATGGTGAGGAATATGGTGTGGCTCATGATGTGGTATGTGATGTGGTTCAAAGTGTGGTATATGATGTGGCTCATGGAGTGGAACATGATGCACTGGACCATGATGTGGTGGCTCATGGTGTGGACCATGATGCACTGGACCATGATGTGGTGGCTCTGGATGGTGCAGATGATGGTGGTGTTCGAAGTCGTGTTCAAAATCGGGTCCAAATCCAAATTCATGTCCATCAAATTCATCAGGTCCGCCAAATCCAGGCCCATCAAATGGTAAATGATGTTCTGGTCCATGATGAAGATGACCATGTTCATGACCATAGGGTCCTGGCCTAGCCGCAATAGCTACCACCAATGTAAAGCAAACAAATAATAATTTCATTTTGAATGGATCTTTTTCTTCCAATAACTTAATTGCTCAACTATCTCAAACTATACTGATATCGATTGATTGAGATACTTTGGTTTTTATATTATAAAATTTGTCTCCAAACAAATTTAAATGACAACTCTAAGCGAAACTAGAATCTTGTTTATTAAAAATGAATAAATAAAATAATCCCCCAATATTCTTAGGTTAATCAGAAAAATAAACGAGTTTCGGTTGTGGACAGTGGTTTTACCAATACCAGAAAGATCTTGGAAATTTACAAAACATAATAACACAAAAAACACTGACTAATAGATACAATGACGGTTTATTTTTTTTTTTTATTTTGGGGATTTCTTTTAAAATAAAATAAATATGCAAAGAAGCATTTTTCGAAGAAATGTAAAGAAAGAAGTTCGTCAACCCACTTTTATTCATGTTTTGAGAAGAAAGCATAATTCCAGTTATCCCATAACAATTACTTATAACAGAATTGAAATATGGAAACGTTTCGTTTCAGAACTTATTTTTCTGAGCTGAGGTAGGTCGTAACTCGTAATTTCTCAGTTTTTGAGAAAAAAATATTGAAATTAATAGAATACAGTTCCAATTCCTTAGATTTTGTTTTTTTTGTAGTTGATATTCCCGGTACATAGCAAGATTTTTCTATATAATGTAAGTAGTTTTGCATACCAAGTTAGTTGAGGTGTTGCTCTACTTGTTGAGATTCAATTCGAAGGCTCGTTGAACAGACGAGACGCTTTAATGTCCATGAGCTGTCTTAGCCCCTGTATTTACACCTTGCTGTCCTGTAAGGTCCTTAGAGCACATCATTGAATCTTCTTTTCTACTCTTCTCTGATACACACTGGACCCAATATCACCTTAAAAAGTTCTGCTAGCCACAGCTAGAATTATGTTGACCATTATGATCCAAGAAGATTGAAATGTTCTGCCCAACAGCGGCTCTAAGATGTCTTCACCATTCAACAGTTTGGAAAAGTTTTGATTCCGGATCCTCTCTCCTCTCTCCTCTGCACCGTCTTTGTTTTGGACGAATATCCTTGTATGCGTAGATTGTTTCATCCTTTTCTAGAATTTTCAAACATCACCCAGGCAGTTTTGAATATACTTCACACCTTGTTTTTCGTGTGTGCTCTTCTTCCATCTGAGCAACAAAATAATTAAAAAAACTGCTCGATAGATTTTTCAAAAAAACAGTTTAATCAAAATCGTTAGAGCCGTTTTCGGGAAACTCTTACGCGTTCTAGGTGAGGTACTCAAAAACAAAAAAAAAACAAAGTTTCGAAATTACATAAAAATCATCTCTACCAAATTTGAAGACAATCAAAATCAATCAATTCACAGATGGACGCACGCATAACGAAGACCACTTTTTTTAGTCTTCTCCAACATCGTAATGTACGGTTTTTTGATATCTGATGTCGTTTGGTACAGATTTTGTTGTATTTTGAAATTATTGATTTGATATCATTAGGTTTGAGTTTTGCTAAGTTTTAAAATTAATTAATAAAATGGATTTTGAAAACGAAGATACAGTTTTTTATGTCTCTTTTTGAAATGACGTACATTTATTTAAAATACTACAGTAAAATTAATACGCGAAGGCGGTGCACCCACCATTATACTAAGAAAGGAATGAAAAGGGGTTTTTGAAACCATTTTTAAATTCATTAAATTCCACTTAAAACATACACATTTTATAACAATTAAAAAAATAGGACACAAAACACACTTGGCATATGCAATTGTTCAGCAATTGCTTCCCACTCTTTCACTTTATTTTTATTGTTTTTATAATTTGTTTTATAATTTACACAGCACGTCCTTTCGTTGACCGCTTGAATTATTTTTTCAGCTTCATCCTTTTTCTTAATTTTTTAGCTATGTATGTACTAAATAAAAATGAAAAATATTTAATAACCACGAAATAAAATTTGACTTGTATAAATTGTGTGTCAAAAAGGTAGACGTCAAAGTTGTCGTACGTAAAAGTTAAAAAGAAAGTCAACTGTTCCGATTTCGGCTGCGGCTTCGATTCCAGTTCCATCGCATTGTATTTGTACATTTGTATTTGCGTACATTAAATACTTTGACAGCTTATCCAGTTACGACTCCGACTTCGGCTCCTACACCATTGTGTTCCTGCAGAAATCGACAGGGTGCCTTTTGCCGAAATTTCCAAATTTGTTTGCTAATTTTTAAACATACTTTGCTTCTTTCTAAGGAAACTGTCAAGCCGTCACCTAAAAAAGTCTTTTATTTAGAAACTGCTTTGTCTTAGCTTTTGATTTTACATCAAAAAATATACATAATTTTTTGAGCAACACACAATAAACTAGAATTTATTGAAAAACTCGCGTAAATCGCATCTAACAATAAAACAACCATTGTGATGACACTGTATACTTTGACATAGAAGACCTTTGAATTTTAAAAGTGGAAGTCAATACCTTAAATTTGACACCAATTTCAACTACATCTAAGAAATGGTACCGAATGCACCTTACCACGCCGATCGTGCCAAGATGCGGACGGGAAACCCTGTGGTTTTTTTTACCTACTAATAGTATTTTTTCACTTCTTATTTGAAATTTTCTTAAACTCGATGAGTAAAGGATTCTTGCAGTGGCCGTCCTCACTAAAAGATAAGTGGTTATGAAATTGTAATTTGAAAGTGTCATTTCTCGGATAAGCCTTCTAATCTACAACAACTTATAGATAGTTTCATTACATACTGCAATAAGTGGAACCTTGAAGTCAATCTTGGTAAATCGGAAATAGTAATCTTTAGAAATGGTGGACGGAGAGCTGCTTCTGCTTGCAAAAAATGGTTCTTCAATGGTGCCGATATAAATGTGTCAAACCAGTACAAATATCTAGGCGTAGTTTTCAACTATAATATGTCGTGGAATGAGCATTTGACTAACAGATTGGGATCATCGAAAAACTCCATCAATGCAACTTGGTCCAGGCTACCGAGGGATAGTTCTGTCCAACACCCTACTAAATTTAAAGTGTATGATGCTACTTCTAGAGCAATAATATTGTACTGTGCACACGTATGGGGGTATCGTGAACACAACCAAGTTGAAAAATTGCAACGTTACTTTATAAAGAGATGTTTCCTGCTACCTGATAATACGCCGAACTATGCTCTGCACATCGAAACTGGTTTACCTAAATCTTTTCTTACGACTCTAAAGCTGCACTTTGCTTACATAAGAAGAACCTTATCTCTTCCTAATGATAGTTTACCCAGAATCTTATCTGAAGCCATCATTACTAAACAAATCTTCTGGGCTAAGGAATGGTTGGCCATTTTTCGTGGAACGTCGATGGATGTTTCTTTCAACATAAGTTTGCTTGAATAGCATTGACTGCACAATATTCTTCTATCAAAGCTGAAAAAAAACTGGATTGAATTTACTACCAGCGGCACACAGTCTCAATTCCATGACGAGTACTGCAATTTGATGTACCCTGAAGTACCAAACTATTTTGATGACTTGAACCCCCGGGATAAGATTTCAATCATCTTCAAAGCTCGTTGCGGCCTCCTTAATCTTAATGGAAGAGCGTTCCAAAGAGATACTGGTGGTATATGTACACTTTGTAACATGGATGCATCGGAACATACTTTTCACTTCGTCGGAAACTGTCCTATCTTCAAAGGGTACAGAAAGAGATTTCTTGGCAGTGTCGTGCTTTTTGATCTCAGTTTCTCAATGTTCTAAATAGCAACTGCTATTCAAATCTATACAATTTTTTAAAATGTGCAATTAAATATAGTTACCTAATTTTAGTTTTCTTATCAGGTCCCGGAATTTATTTCTATTAGCTTTCAAGATTTTTCATAAAAAAAATATTTCACATACGCCACAGTGACCGGTTTGTATTCAATCTTTAAAAACACAATACAAAATTTTCTATCACTGACAGATGACAAAATAATAAAATCAGTTAGCCGTGTTTGACCAATTGCTGATCTTAAAGATTATAATGTTATGTTACATTATGAGGTTTAAGATCTCGGAGCACCTTGTGATCCTTTGACGGAACGTTTCTGATTTCATTAAATATCGTACCTTGAGTAAAAAGTAAAAAAACCTCAATATTTTTCAAAACGTGTGAGTAATACTCGTGTTACAATTCTCAATATTCGACACCATTTCACAATTGTTGAAACACATACACACGAGTCGTTATGGAGGAAAACACTACTTAATGCAATCAATAAATTATTGCATAATTATCGCCCAGAACTCTCGACTGTCGACTGAAGCAAAAATTGATCTGGGGTAAGTATGGTTCAAAATAATCCCAGTGTACAGTAAAACAATGATCTACAAAATCGAAACTCTCACATTAAAAACTCCAACAAATATCAAATCCTAGCTTTTTACAAAAAAAAAAAAGTCATAAAAAAGTCTCTTAATGTTTTTTTGGTAATTTTGATTAAAATGTAATTAAGTATGGTTAGGTTTTGTCTTTTATTATAAGCCAATTATTAAGAACCATCAAATTATTTATGGGTAGCATTTTTATTTAGAAATTCTGGATTCTAGTATATTTATATCTTTTATTTGCGTGTTTTTTATAACATTTCCTATGAAATGTGTTCAAACACGCAAGAAGTTCATTCAGATAATTACCATGGTACATGTTAATTCGAATAAGAAACACCTTTGTAATTGAAACTAATTTAATGTCGAAATTGTTATTTGTCACATATTCTTCTTGTTATGAAATGAAAATGAAATTTAATTGGACAGAAGAAGAAAGTTGTAGTTATTTGTTCTTTCTTAAATATGTGTAATATGGAATTTGTAAGAGCAGTATGTAAACAAATTTGAGTTTTCATGTGGTTTGGGTCTTTTTTTACAAAGAAAAAAAATGTTTGAAAAACAGATATGTATGTATATAAAAAGTAAAACTTGATTATAGTTTTAAAGGAACAAAGATATGTAAGGTCTTAGTGCCATTAATTTGAATTCTTCTGGTAGAGTGGGTGATTTCGATGTTTCATTTTTTTTTTGTACCTAAGCATATCACTCATTTACTTGAAGACTGGTCATAATTAAAAAACAAAAAACGATTTAGCAAAAATCGTGTCTAAATTTTTTAAATTGGTATATTTATCAGTGAAATAATTCCCACTTCTAAGTTCTAACGGCGACGACGGTAGACAATATTATTGTTATGAATCTTCTTAACAATATGAAGGATGGTATAACGAATAATTCTGCACCATTAACTAGAAAATCCAGTTTTTTGAGTTATGAGAGTCTTCAAGTAAATGAGCGATATCCCTGTGGACGTTAAACCTTCTTATATAAAGCTATAAAAAATAAAAATTTTATAAGAAATACAAAAAAAAAAAAATCATTCCAAGAATGACGTTAAGAACTTTAAATGAACAACTTTAAGAAAATTTTAATGCACACATAAATCATTAGTTTCAAAAAAAAATCATTGACCCGTTTTGAGTTTTACGAATCTCATCGAAAACGGCGGTTACTATTTTGAATAAAACTTGTGTAGTTGTTCAAAGTGGTTGCAGCAAAACTTCATTTTTAGTTATTCTTAGGAAAAAAAATTCGGATATTTGAATAAATCAAAACAAACAGCCTTGCCTTTTTTCGCGATTTTTGTTTCATATTTGTTGTGTACATCTAGTTGACGGTTAAACCAAATTTGATTTAAACTTGTTAACAGATATTTTATATAATCTCAAACAATTTGATGAAATTTTCATTTTTAATTTTTTATCGGATTATTTTTTAAACTTAACAATAAGATTAACATTTTTTTTATCAAAAAATTTTGTAAAAATTTTATAAAATAAACTATGCGTCAAGTTTTCCAGGTCTGTTTAAGGAAAACAATTTGTAAAAATGGGGGTATATTTTCACCCTTTCAGAGGGGTTGGGAAATTTTCTCAAAAGTTGATTAAAAGCAGAAAAAAAAATATTAAAATACGTAGTTAAACACCAAATCAAATTATGTGTTTTTTGGTTTTGATTAAAACTTTCTTTTATAAACATTTAAATAAATAAAGTTTATCTAATAAATAGTTTAAGGAAAAATGATTTTCAAACTCAGAATTTTGAAAAAAATTTTGAACTCAACTGACTCAAGAAAAGTTAATGGTGTATAATTTTTGGTTTTTGAAAAATTGTTATTCAAACTTGAATTTTAGCAAAAAAATCAAATTGATTTTATGGCATTAATTACTTTTTGAAGTTCATTTTTCGACAAAAAATTATTGGTTTTATTTCATTCAAGTTGAATACCAAAAGGTTAATATTATTATGTCTTCTAGTTTTGGAGAAATTTGAAAAAATACAATATCTACTGAATGTTATTTTTATTTAATTTTTTCCTTAAAAATTAAGTTACTTTTTATTCTTTTTTTAAAGAGACTATAAGACATACACAATAAGGCCATAAAATTTTGGAAGAAAAAATTATATTTTGAAAAAAAAAATCAGTTAAAAATTTCGATTGAACATTTTTTTTTTTTCAAAATTCTGAGCTCGCAAATCTTAAACTATATTGGACTAACTTTCTTTAAAATGTGAATAAAAGATGGCTACAATAAGAAGGCTAAAAATAAAATGGCTACTATCATGAACATTATAATTTGATATTGTATTTAACTCCTTTGTATTTCAATAATTTTTTTCTGTCTGTTAAGTCGACTTTTGAGAAAATTCCCCCTCCCATCTGAACGAGTGAAAAAAGAATCCTCCTTTTACTTGCTCTAAAGTTCAAGTATTGGTTTCCTGTCAAAAAAAAAATGAAGTTTTAATCATTAATCAAAACCAACATTATTACGATGATGGAGAAGACTAAAAAAGTGGTTTTCGTCATGCATTCCGGCAATCGGTGCGATTTCCACTGCCCAAATGCGTGAAAGCATTGTCTTCAAATTTGGTTGAGATGATTTTTATGTTATACCGAAACATTTTTTCTTTGTTTTTGAATATGTCCATGTCCTCCCATACAACATTTTAAAGTTATTTGAGTTTTCTCGAAAACTTCTCCAAGGATTTTAATATGATTTCTTCAATAACGATAAATTTTTTTAGATTTTACTCAGCAGTTTTTTTTTTTATATTTTTTATTAAAAAAACTTCAAACGTTTAAAAAGAAAAATTAGTATGCCATTTTTAAGATATTATTTATCAGATTGAAAAAAAAATCACTGACCCAATATCGAAAAAAATAATTTTTCAAAAAATAAAAATTCAAAAGGTGTTCCCGTTTAAAAATAAATATTTATTTTTGCTTATTTGTGCATATCTGTCAATATCTATACAAATCCCACAATCAAAAGCTGTAATTCTGAAGTTAGTACATAATATCTTGGGACTACACGAGCAAGTTCGTGCGATCCAGTCGTTCATTTTATTTTATTCTCTCAAAACTCTTATGGCGAACTTTTGAAACGACTCCATGCACTTCTATTTCTTCAGTTCAATGTCGTTTTATTTGTTATGATTTCATTTAATTATTTCTATTCAATTTGAGAAACAAAAAATTAAAATGTTGTGCTTTGTTCACATCAAAGATAAAAACAATTCAATTTTTTATGAGATCATATTTTATTCTCAACTTAAGTTGCTTATAATTTTCAAAGGATATAAAATCTTCAGTGTAATAGCTTTAAAGATGTTTTGTTCGAATACTATTTTTCAATATCATCCATACAAGTACAAATAACAAATCCTAAGATAATAAATTTGGCAAAAAAGCTGTTTTCATAAATTTTTGAAATTCAAACATTCTAAAATTAATAAAATCATCAAATGCAGTGTATAAAATTCTTGGCAAAAAATATTAAATCTAAATTCCTAAAATTAAACTTATACTTTCTAAACTTATGAATTATGGTAAACAATTTTTGTATGTAAAAAAATAATTAAAAAAAAAATATAGTTTCTTAGCTTTGGTAAATAATTCGAAGAGCGCCTCATTTTCTATTTTAAAAATGACTTCTATGTCTGAGTATATATTTATGTGCATTGTGTTTGCAATAATATAACTTCATTATGCTAATTTTTTTTTTCCTTTTCTTTAATGTACAATATTTTTTTAATTACTAAATCTACGTCGACGTCGACGACGACGACGATCCAATAATTCGATTGCCATGCATATGACTTTCCACACTTCGAATGTTACTAATTAGCCGCACGTAGACCAGAGACTTTACATCGATCGCCCACAAAAAGTCCAAATGGTTGAATTTCTCCATTGGCACGATATATTTGTCAATTACCTTTGGTAATTCGCGTGCTAATTTATCGACGCCAGTCGTTGACACTAGCAGATCATTCATCGAATAGTACAAGGCGGCGGGTACCTTAACCTTGGAAAAGTCATAGTCAGGCGGTGTCATTCGACCATATTCGAGTTGGTTGCGTAAATATCCACGATCGAACTTCCGAAAATGGCCGGATTTCATAAGTTGACCAAAGTGTTCGAGTTGTTTTATTGATGCACCCGAGGGTGTGTGACTCAGCATCACTGGAAGCATTGTCTGAAAATAAAAAAAAACATAACGATTACACAAATTATGTTTGAAGATATTGAAGTAGGTACATAGTGTTGCATTCAAGAAATAACCAAAGAAAATGTTCTTTTGCTTTGGTCTTAAAGGAGCAGAAAAACAATTCGATGGATTTATAAATTTGTAAGTGTATTTCTGTCAACATATCAGCATATTTTTGACTTTCTTTTAAACGACTAGATTGATTTTGATGACATTTTTTTAGTCGGAAGCTTTTAATAACCTTAAGCTTACACATTTGATTTCGGACCACTGTAGTTGTTTGATGTTTTTGGTTAAACCATATTTTTTTTTAAACATTGTTTGAGAATATTCATATATTAAAAATTAATTAACACAGTCTTATAGTGGCGATATAATAATTCTCTCGGCCCTAAGGGGAGTCGAACTTGTAAGAAAAATGCAAAAAAATTAAGTCATTTCATGATGACTCAAACTTTTACCGCACTTTCATTAGGTACCTACTTTTCATAAGTTCCAAAACACCAGTTCGCTGTGGTACCAGTGGTGAAATCATGGTCAGTTAGGGCCCTTAAGTTAAGGGCCTCCCACAAGTCGAACTTATGTTCCGAATTGACAATTTGTGCCAATTTTTCTGTAGGACATACAGTAGCTAGCAAAAAAAATATAAAAACTAAATGATATGGTCTAGTTTTAGGCTAGAATTAAACTATTTTAGGTGGTAGTAGTTTGAAATTTTGCACACAGTTGTGAAATTAATCGTGTTTCTTTAAACCGAGTCGAGTTTTACCGAATCAAAATACAAAAAATTAATACTATTAAAATTGGTTCAAAAGGTTTAATGGTAAACTCTTTCACGTCAGCAAGTTGTTCAGTTAGCCAAGTAAGCGTCTAGATGATTACTCATTTTTATAAGGTAATTCTGGGGTTCATATTATTCTAAATTTGGGGTCCAATAGCCCTGAAAACAACTTATTCCATCATGATAATGACCCATCAGGGTGGGCAATGCCATCATCTGACCTGAATCGTGTGGAAAATGAAAGGGATATTATATTCTGGGGAATAAGTAAGCTAAAGCTTTCAAATTTTTAAGCTGATGGGACAAATAAGTACAAAATGGGACTAAATATCGCTAAGCTAAATGGTGTATTTGATTGGCTCTAAGGTTCTTGGGCGC
This sequence comes from Meliscaeva auricollis, assembly GCA_948107695.1. Lineage (NCBI taxonomy): Eukaryota > Metazoa > Arthropoda > Insecta > Diptera > Syrphidae > Meliscaeva > Meliscaeva auricollis. The sequence continues at coordinate 28,765,887 of OX403618.1, forward strand.
AGTGCCGTTATTGCCAATAACGGGTTCCTAACAGAACATTAGCATGTTAAAATAAAATATTTTGTTCAAAGAAATGACAAAATTTATTAAGTTTTAAAGTTTTCATGTGTTTGCATTTTTATTGTGTCCCTTTGGAAACAAATTTTAGTATTATTAATTTTTTCGAGTAGAATTCGGTAAGAATCAACTTGGTTTAAAGAATTACTAATGATTAACTGTATGCAAAATTTTAAACCGTGATTTTACAATTTTCTAGGTTAGTTTGGGTGAAAGTGGAAGAAGTCATGTTAAGCTAGACAAAATCCCAATGATTATAAAGTTAAAATACACATTTTATGGATGTTTTGCTTTAAAGCTAAAAGGGTATTAATAACGAACGATGGTTAAGATTTTGAATTTAACTAAGAGATATTTTTAAATTGCAGTGAATTCTACTACAGTAGACATTCGATATAGTGAACTTTATAAAAGTGAACTATACAATATAGTGAACAGACAAAATTGTGAACAAAAACAATCTCGATATATTGAACACAGATTTTTTTCTCAATATTACCAAGATAGTATAGCTGCGTAGAGAAAGCGATTTCTGTATCGCAAGATATTCAATAGTAATAAATTTTTTTCTTCGTTGGATTAGAAATTACCTTTTGGCCATTCAATTTAATTCATATTGTATGAATTTTAGCCTGTAACCCTCAATATAAATACTGGTGTGCCCCAAGGCTCAATTCTGTCTCCGACTCTCTTCTTGATTATTTTCGGAAACATTCAATGCTCTTATCATATTATTTTGTGGACGATATTATACTCTCAGCTTTTCATAGTCGTGTGGAGATTCACGCCCATGTTCTTCGAATATGGAACTTCAACGGAAAAATATGATGTGGTCATTAAATTCTGATCTCGCAAGCATTGTATAATGGGGCATACAAACCGCATAGAATTTAATGGTTCAAGAAGCCAATACTGCTTACTATTTATCAGAGCTCTTAAAGACTACAGTCAATTGGTAATGCAGTCAATTCACTCGTAATTGATTGACTTTAATTTTAACTGCAAGCTAGTACTGCTACTACGTAACTTAAATGCAGAATAAGCAGTAGTCAGTCATTACATTACTAAAATACTGACTGTAAAATAAATGAAAGCAGGTAATTAAATAATAGTTAATTAGCTGTAGTACTTTTTGACTGGTTTACGTCTTTTATTAGAATGTTTCTTGTACTGCTGTGTTACTGAACCCAGTCAAAAAGTACTAGAATTAATTATCTTTTAGTCAAATAGTTGCAGAACTTATTAATAGAATTTGCTTTCATTAACTGTACAGTCAGTGTTTTAGTACTGACTGCTGACTGTTATTGCAATTTCAAAGTACTTTTGCAAGGTAAAACAAAACCAATGTGCATCGGTTTCTTCTTTTAAACCTTCCCTATTTTCCTAATGCACGCACTAGATTAAGCATATGAAAGAGAGTCTAACCCATTTTGTGCGAATTATAAAAAAAAAATATTACATTTGAAATTTACCTTATTCAACTGCTCGGAATTGTAGCCAGCTACAAGGAATAAAATATTTGAACAAACATCCTGGGTCATGGCATTATCGTGGCATACTACTTGACTGTTGTCTACTAAAAATTTAGTATTTGGCATGAATTCAGTAATCCGTAGAACTCGTGTTGCAGCCTATTAAAGATAGAAATCACATTTTAAGTAAAGTTAAAAGAAAGTAATACAAAAATTTACCGTCAAAAAATCTAAAAACAACACAAGTGTTCGAAAGAGTGGACTTTTCATATCTGAAATATATGCAATTGGTGCGAGTGCATGCATTGATTCGATTTTTGCAGCAAACGAAGGTTGTTCCGAACATAGAACCCAAAACACAGCTGTTCCCTATTGGAATAAAACTAGAATATAAAATAAATTGTCTTTAATAGTATTTCCTTCAACAATCACCTGTGAATGGCCAATGTAATGTAATTTTTCATGTCCATTCTTTTCAAGTACATAATCAATAATAGCCGGTAGATCATATTTGCCCATTTCATGGAATGTAAAATCCCAAAACTCCTGATAATCACTATTCAAACTGGTGTGGTTCTTCGAGTATCGATTACCACGAGCATTTCCCATCCAAACATCGTATCCCAAATTGGAGAGAATGTAAGCTTAAAAAGTTGATTAAATTGTAAATTATACTAAAGAACAAAAAAAAGAAAATTATTGCATTTATTTTTGATAAATAATAAATCCAATATAATGCAAAATACATATGTACCGAGTCCAGATTTGGGTCCCATTAACACCCAAGTAGCTGAAGTGTCTAGAATACCATGCATCAGTAGAATTGGTTTGGCTCCTATTTTTGGTATTCGATGAATTTCCAGAATGTAACCATCTTTGGTGACGACTGTGTGTGTTTCAGATGGATAACCATATTTGCGAATAAGTTTTGGCTAAAATTTATAAAAAAAAAGAAAATTTTATTCAAACGTTTAATAGGTAAATTTTTTTAAGCGATTCCAATAGAAAAGCGATTTAATAATTAAAATAAAGGCAAAAGCTCAAGCAAATTAATTTCTTAAGATTAGCACCAAGGCAGGGGGTTTGTCTTTCTCATCTGAAGCATTTAAAAATACCCATTATAGACTTTTCGTATAGTGTGACTTTCAAAGAGGAGGGAAATTTAAGGTTTTATGACTCTGGAAACGCTAGAGATTCACCTAAGCTTCTACTGATTTTGGCTCCCTACAAATGTAGGAAGGTTAAAATTTTTTTTTTTTGAAGTTCTTCCCCATTTTATTCTAGCTGATATCTCATGAGAGTTGTAAAAGGCTTTAAACGTGAAAACCTGCCGTTAGAATCAATTTCACTGCGGGCCTACTCACAATGTCAAGGCAGGCCTAAGAAAATATTGATCATAATGGGGAATACGACGCAAACCATTTAAGATATTTCAAAATTTTTATTATTGGCTTGAAGGACAATCAAAACATTTATGAATGGAACGTGATTTCGTTCATATGGCCGTTCATATGATTCGTTGGGCCCAATTTTCGACGACTCAGCCACACATTTCGGCCGAAACGGTCGCTATTTCGCATTCAATGTTGGCTCTGAGCTCTTCCAACGTTGTCGGCTTGTCAGCAGCCAATGACTTAACGTAGCCCCAAAGAAAATAGTCTAGAGGCGTTAAATCGCGCGAACTAGGCGGCAAATCGAATGGACCATTTCTGGAAATAACACGCTAATAAAACTTACTCTTCAATAATTCGATTGTAAGGTGTGCTGTGTGGCTTATGGCACCATCCTGTTCAAACCGCATGTCGTCCAAGTCCATATCTTCCAATTCGTGCCAAAATTAATCGATTATCATGACATGATAACGCTGGCCATTTACAGTAACGTTATGATCTTTATCGTCGACGAAAATATATGGCCCAATAACGTCACCGGCTTTGCATGCCGCATCAAACAGTTATTTTTTGTGGATAAAGTGGTGTTTCTTAAAACAAATGTTAATTTTCACCAGACCAATAACGCATATATTGTTCATTGACGAACCCATTGAAGCAAAAATGAGCTTCGTTACTGAAGATGTTTTTACGATGAAATTCAGCATCTTGGTGCATTTTCTCCAGAGCCCAATCGGAGAACGTACGTCCGTTGCTTTAAATGGTCCATCGGCATCAATTCTTGAGTCAGCTTGATCTTGTATGGGTGTAAACAAATATCCTTACGCAAAATACGGCATAATGTGGTCTGAGCGATGCCCAATTCTTAAGAACGCCTTGGAATTGGCTGTTTTAGGTCGTTTTCTACGGACGCCGGAACGGCAGTAATATTTTCGACACTACGACCAACCCTTTGCCTCACTGGCACATCACTCAACGAATATGTAGACTCAAATTTTTGCAATTTGATTTTGTTTCAAAGTACGGTTTTCACTCTAGTTTTGACCAATCAACTAAAAATATTAAAAATTGAAACAAATTTCAACAAATACAGTGACTGCAAAAAATAAATTGCACGACTGGATCGCACGTACTTGCTCTAATAGATAAAATTACTACTTACATATGCTAAGCCTTTTTAAATAAAAGTTTATAAATGCAGTTTTAGAAAAAAAAAAAAAAAAAAAAAAAAACATAAAATTCGATTTTCAAATGACTAAAACAGCTTCTTAAATGAATTTAACCTCAAATTTAAGTATGCAATTTGATTTCTTTTATAATGATCCATTTTTAGAAAAAAAAAAAAAAAAAATTGAAAATCGTTAGAGCCGTTTTAAAAAAAAAATATTTTTTCTATGTAAAATTTTGCAAGGACATTTATAAAAAAAAATTGGTACGCCATTTTTAATATATTATTTATCAACATCTAAAAATTAAATTTTGAATATTTTTCGAAAAAAATTATTTTTCAAAAAAAAAAATTCAACTAATTTTTAAAAATCCAAAAAAATAATTTTCGAAATTTTTTTTACTAAAAACTATTACAGCAACTTAAAAGCTTTCTTGTTAGAAAAATGGTTTAAATTGATTGATTTACGAAGGAGATAATCAGAATAAAAAAAAAAACGGTTCTATGGCAGGTACCGTTAATAACAGTTTTTGAAAAAAATGGTTCTCATTTAAAAATAGGCCTTACCCAAAGAAATGACAATGATTTTTTTAATCAAAATCGTAGGAACCGTTTTTGAGAAAAATGAGTTTATCTAAAACCGGTATATGACAGGTACCGTTATTTTTGGTAAAAAAAAAATAATTCAAAAAACGTTTGGGTGTGGTCTCCAAAAAACGCCACACACCAAGTTTAAAGTAAATCGACCGATCCGTTTAGGCTGTGGTCTCTGATACATACAGACAGACAGAATTGTCGAACCCACTTTTTTCTCATTCTCCATCATCGTAATGTCACGTTTGATTGTTATCTCAACTTTTTTTTTTTGTACGAATGCATAACTTGATATATGTATAGTACCAATATCGCAAGTAAAAATAACTTTTCATCAGGAAATATCAGTTCTTTTTTTTTCAAATGTTTATAACTCAGCAGAATTTAATGCTTTAAAAAGCAGATTTCTCTAAACTAACCGATCTTCAAACTACAATAATGTTTATTATGACGTAACTGTTAATTACACCAATGAGACAGTACAGCAACTTAAGTCAATTTTGTCATAATTTTGTTGTTTTGTTTTGGCTGTTATTGCATAAATAGTTGCAGTTTAAGGAGAAAACTGAATGTCAAAGCTGTAATAAATTAAATTTCCAATAAAAATGTCTGTAAAAGCAAATCTCTAACATCGATACTTGTCGAGATAATAAGCTTTGAAATGATATTCTTAAATTCATCAAAACAGCAAGTCATAAAACAAAATAAAAGCTTATTATCTCCACAAATATCAATAATAGATAATTGATTGTACGAACTTTTTGGAAATTAATTTTACGACAATTTTGTCATTTAAGTACATTTTTCCTGTAGCTGTACCCAATTCTGCACTAACAGCCAAAAAACCCAAAAACTAAATTAATTTGATCAATGTTTTTGTTTTTGGGTGTTATTGCAGAATTGGGTACAGCTATAACAGGAAAGATGTGAATGACAAAGTACGAACTACAGTATTGAAATCGACTAAGGTGATAGTTGACTATTAATTGTCAAAAGCGGCACTTTTGCTCGTTGTGAGCTGATTATCAAAACGATAATCGTTTTGCGACTGAAACCTACTAATAGTAGTTGTCGTTTTCTAATATTTCTTGGATATTCAATTAGATTTCGGGCTAAAGTTCGTATAAATCACATTTTTAGTGCGAAAAAGTGTCAAAAGTTTATACAAATATAACATAGTTGCAAAAATATGTTATTTGAAGATGCATTCAACGATCGATTTTCAAATAGCGACAATCAACTATTAACTTAGCCGATTCCACCCCAGGTTTGTTAACACACAAACCTAATTTCAATAATTTGAAGGTTTTAAAACTATGCCGGCGAAATTAAATTCAAAACACTGTTTTGAATTGATTACCTGTTGCAGAATCTACAAAATAAAAAAAAAATATATCCACAATCCCAAAATTATGACGAATTTTATTATTATTCGTTCACATGAAAGATTATTATACACTGACAAACATTATTAAAATTAAAAAATAAAAGTGCCTTAACTTTTATTAGAAAAGGGTGGGGCAAGGGGGAGCTTAAAATGACACAAGCACCAACATCTTTGTCATTCAAAAAACAACGAATACGTATATAAATGATATAGAGCTGGACAATTAAGGTGTGAAGAAATACAAAAAAAAAAAATACTAAAAAGTAGCAAAAAAGTGGAAAACAAAAAGTCTACTAAAAACATGAACTTTTGCATTGTTTTGGAGTTTCATGCTTCATGCATGTCTAATCAATCCTCACCTACTTCCCCCTAATGGGTTTGCCTTAAGTGGTTCATTGTTTTGGAATGAACAAAATCTCTATCTTGTCAGAGTTTGTAGTTGTATCTACCTAATTGTGTCAATCTTGTATCTTGTATCCTATAAAGACTATGAGACAAGTTAAAGAGTTTAAAACATGAATATAAGTGTTTTGGTGGAAGAGAAATTTAAACATCACTTTTGTTTTATTATTATTTTTTTTTCTGTTTCTTCGTTGTTGTTGTTGCATAATTTGAAGTTGCAGAAATTGAAATTGCAGGTAATAGCATCTATATAAAATGCGAATAAACGTTGTGATATAATAAGACTCTCTTACTGCGGTAATATACAGTTGTGAGTCAGAGGCTCTTTGATTAAGGTAAAGTCATCTTAGTTGTAACTTGTTTTATTTAAATTCCCAACAATTGTTTTGAAAATATAACAACCACAAGGTCATGTTGAGTAAGAGATAAGAAGTCTTATACTTTTTAAAAATACCAATGCAATGTGGATTATCTTTCATGGTGTGGTGAGGGCGGGCGATGAGTCCAAAAGGAAAAGATGTTTTAAGACATTGTTGCAATATCAACTACTAGGTACAAGAAAATTTAATTTACGAAGCCAATTAATTAGACCTGGAGGTTGGATATCAAATTACGGAAATGCATCTAATGGTTTTCTGAAGTGAACACATTGTATATAAATTACAAATTGGTGGCATGTTGCTGATCATGTCTAGGCAGGTACTCAACTCTCGGTTCTTTGTATTGAATGCATAGCGGGAATTGCATATTATACGGGATTTAGCAACAAAATCGACAGAAAATTACATTTGTTTTGATTTATTAGTAGTTTTAAGTAACATGTTGCACAATTTATCTACACCTACGAGAATCAGATCAGAATCAGATCAGAACCTAAGAATTACTTGCCGAAAGCTTAGATCCACAACGGATGGTAGTGTTTACATTGTTAAGCAAATAATTTCTTTTTGATGGCTAATACAGATTTTCTTCAAACTTGGTAGTTAATGGTTTTGGGTGAATCCCTCGCTAAGTGAAAAAAAGCCAGGCTAAATTCAAGAACGAGCAGGCATATTTTAAGATAGATTTTTGTTATACTAAAAGTGACAGCTTTCATTCTTGATTCAAGAATTTTATTCTTAAATCAATTTTTTATTCCAAAACTTAGAACTAAAAACTTGATTTGAGCCGCTCGTTTTCGAATTACATGAGTTTTAATATTCTTAAATCAAGCCGAAACGATTATAGACTCGTTTTATGCAAGGAAGTTTAGATCGTTATTTCAATTTGATTTTTTATATGCGGTTTATTCAAGTTCGGAGGTGATGCGTGAAGCAATTTTTTTTGCATGTAATATCTCAAAAATCAATTGATGTGGGAAAAAAAGGTGAGCGGAATGATTCTGAATTTAAGACCACTCAATCAAGAATAACCGAGCTAGAACAGATTAAATAAGCTTCGTTTCTATTCTTAAAATTAAACATTAACAATCTTGAAATAAGAATTCTAAGCTTAAAAAAAAGCTCAAAACAAGATTTTCAGACTTGAATTAACATTTTTCAAGCTTAACAGACTTTCGTTGATGAATCGGCTTGATTTGACACCGATATTTTTGATTTAAGATCGTTTTTCTAAGTGTAGAGGTGAAATTGAATTTTATTTTTTAGGACAAAAATTATCGGTACCTGCTATACAAAAAATATTTTTGTAACAACATGGTTTTTTTCCAAAAAAGGCTTTAACGATATTCGTTAAAATTTGTATGTGTAGGTACTACAAACAGTAAGATCGTATTTTTGAAATAAAAAAAAATATTTTTTTATCGGTTAACAACGGTGGTATACCTCCCATCCAATCTTATTTTTTTTTTTTTTTTTTTTGATTAACTCGTAGGTGACTCAAAGAATTTCGATGAAAATTTTTACACAAAAGGTTTTAAGCATTTTGAATTATTTCATAACAGAATTTTCAAAAAAAGTTTATTTTTTTTAAAACAATTTTTCGAAAATGGGTAAGAGATTTTTTCGAAATTTTTGTTCTAGATGGCCATTTGAGAAGCTTTACAGTAATCATGGAGGGCGATATTAGTAGAAAAGATTGAAAAACTGATAAGCTCCATGAAGCATAGATTTTAACTGTTATCTACCAAACACAAAAACGGTCAAGAAACTTAATACAATACTACTAGTTTAAGGTACAAACACGAATTGTGTTTTAGAACATTGTAGATAATTAAATGCTACATAATTTGTTGGTAAAAAAAAAAATTTGCAACTCACATGGTTTTGAGTTATTGAATTTTCCGCTCAAATAAGTTAGCGGACAAAATCTTTAAAAATTTAAAAAAATAACTTCGGTAAGCATCCTTTGTAGCTTTTTATATGCTTTTAAGTATCACAAAGTTCGTTTTTGTAGGTACAATAGTTTTTTATTTATTTAAAATTCCGCTAAAATAATACTGAAGTTAGCGGACGAAAGTAAAAAATTATTATTTTTTTGATGTCCAAAATTGTAGTTTTTTTAAATGCATCATAGGTCATTCCAATTAAGAAAGTAATTCCAGTCCGCTGGAGCCAATTGGTATTGGTTGGTATTCAAAAAACCTATAACAGCCACCAAGTTAAAATTGGCCTCCTTATCGGATTTTATTTTCAAAATTTAACAATGAGATTTTTTGAGCAAACATTTTTGTAACAGAAAAATTTGTTACAATTTTGTAAAATAAATTATGCCAAAAATGTTTGTTAGTTTCTTACCCGTTCAGGTGGGAAGGGGAATTTTCTCAAAAGATGACTTAAAGTAGAAAAAAAATTATTCAAATACATCGCAGTTATGTACATACAAGATCAAGGTTTAAATTTTGTGATACCCAGAAAAACCTTCTTTTATTAAAATTTAAAATAAAATGAATCCAATAAACAGTTAAAAAAAATGATTTTTGAACACAGAATCAAAACTTTTACCTGTTTTTTTTTTTCAAAATTTTACGTTATAAATTATAATTTTTTCTTTCAAAATTCAATGGCCTTTTTTTTAACAACCAAATAAGGAAATTAAAATGTCTTAGGTATTATAGTTTCTTAAAAAAAACTTAAAAGTTACTCAATTTTTAAGGAAAAGTTTATATAAAATAGGCATTCAGTTTTGTATTTTTTTAATTTCTGCAAAACTAGAAGACATATTAACAATAACTTTTTTGTTTTCAACTAAAATAAAATAAAACCATTAAGTTTTGGTCGAATAATGGACTTCAAAAAGTAAAAGTGATTCTTATAAAATCAGTTTGATTTTTTTTTAAATATTATTTTTTTCCTAAAATTCAAGTATATTCAAACTTGAACAGTTTTTAAAAACAAAATAAAACATTTAATTTTTCTGTAGTCAATTAAATTCAAATAAGGCCCTTAAATTTTGGAAGAAAAAATTACGTAAAATTTTGAAAAAAACATTTTGAATATATTTTTTTTTCAAAATTCTGAGTTTAAAAATAATTTTTTCTAAATTTTTTTATTGGATTAAATTCGTTTTAAATGTTAATAAAAGAAGGGTTTTCTGGGTATTAAGAAACATATAATTTGATCTTGTATTTAACTTGGTTTATAATAATAATTTGTTCTTTACTTTAAGACAACTTTTGAGAAAATTCCCCCTACTTTCTAACCTAGTGAAAATAAACCATTATATTAACGAGTTGTTTTTCTTGAACAGACTTGGTAATTTTCGACATAGTTTTTTTTTACAAAATTCAAAAAAAAAATTGATGAAAAAAATGTTTGCTTACAGAAATTTTATTATTAAGTTTAAATAAAATCCGATATGAACGACGACTTGTAAGTGTTAAAATGTTTTTTGAATACCACCATTTGAAAAAAAATTAACCAAATTGGAGCGTTTTGCCTGGTTCCGAAATAATTTGCTCCACTATAAAGCCAATTTAAAAATTCTGTTTTCGGATTCGAGTGCAGCACATCAAAAACGTTTATCAAAGTCTGGGAAACAAAAATCTTGTTGACTAGTGTAATTTGGCCAGCAGTCAAATTGAAATAAGTTGTCATACAAAAATCGTCACATTCTCTTAGGGGAATTGCAACACTTCACTATTTTCGTTTAAGCTTCAGCAGATTATTTCTGGTTTATTGAATCAAGTAACGAATAAGTTTCGCAAGCATACAAAAATTATGTCAACACTTTTACTAGCTCATTTGAACGATCCTTATCGCCTATACAAAGTACTATACCGACCATAGTGAATTAATTTATTTTTAAAATTCCAAGTAAACCACTCCTGTAAGTTGTGGTATTTCATATAAAAAAAAATTGTGTGCAATATTGTGGTGACACATTCTATTGACAAGTGGTCTCATAGGTATGTCTTGTAGGCAGTAGGCCACAAAAGTTACCCCAAAGCCATATTAATATGTCACTTTATACCAAAATATTATCTCAAACTACAATCTATAACTAGTGCGAAATAGCCCCCGTTCGAAATTATGACATCCCTCCTTTTACTGGCAGTAAACATTAAACCGGTACATTCAAAGACGGTTAAATGAATAATAATCCTATACATTTTCAGACCACTTTCTATAGCCTCTCAGCTATGTCTCCAAATTCCAATCCCAAACTAAAAAAACTATATAATTGCTAGAGGAGAGTAATTTCAGTGCGTTTTGCTTACCAACATAATAATTAACTAAACAAAAATGAAATTAAACAACCAAAATAAGAAGATAACAAAATTAACAATAGCAAACAATTAGCCCACATTGTTGTTTTTATGAGTTTTTTTTTTTTTTTTTCAAAATAAAGAATTGGCCATGGCGCTACCTTGCATTCGGATTATGTAATTTAATTATCCTATAATCGTCGTTGTCGGTATACCATCAGCTGTAACCTGTAACTACCAATTGCAGCATATACACACAGATGGCTTATACTCCATTGCGATCTTTTGTTCCACCTATTTGCGAGCAGTGGCGGACTTGAAGCTTGCACTTTCTAATGGGCTCCGAAGTATTTAGAAACAAAACCAACCCGCTTATGATTGTATGACGTGAGATTATTATGTTTAATAGCTTTAAACAAATTCCCAAAAAATTGTTTAGAACTCTTTTTTAGCAAAGATATGTGAAAGGTGAAGAGTAAAGAAATAAGGAAAAATCTGATCTGGTTTAAACTTCTAAGCCGCATTTCAGAGATTTTTTGACCGAACGGGATGGTCCTTAAGCACAAGCATATTCCAAGCAGAAATTAACCTAATGGAGCACTGTACTATGTTCCTGGGCACGTTCCTGTTCAGAGAAATGATGAGCATAGAAGATCCAGACTAATTAGGTAAGGCAGTTGCCACAGCACTCTTTTTGGTTCGTGAGCCATACTGAATTTAAACTATTCATGCAACGATAAAGCAATTCCATGGCATACCGGAAAGACCATTTGTAGCGCCATCTGCACGTTAGATGAATACAAATTTGATATTTTGTCGCTTTAACTACAGACAGGCATATTTATTCGGACAACTTTTATTTAAATGAAGTAATAAAACTTCTCGTTTTTTCTGGACGGCACGTGAGAATTCTTGAAGAAAATATTGCCTTAGTAATGTTAAGAATACAGGTAAATTTACTTACTTGCTTTTAGTGTATTTTTTTGTCACTAGAATTACAGTTTTTGAGTTATGAAAGCGTTCTCGGAATGATTTTTTGGCTATATTTGGTAGAATAAAACAAAAACTAACTCTGTTTCAACCAAAGTTAATACATTCTGAGATTCATACACCTGAACTGGCCTGATAAGCTTTGGTACATGGAGGTTTTGCAGAGAACATTACGAAACAGCCAGACCCCAACAGACTTAGTAGCTGTAAGGCACTGATGTACGAACTTCATAAATATTTATAAAGCCACTAGATTACAGAGAAAGAACTACCTTCTATCGACGATATATGTAGAATTCTTAGTGGAAAGAACTTAGAGGCGCAGAAATGTATAAAGAAAATCTTTTACAACAGCAGTACAATTGCCCCCATTTTAATTTATTCAATTAATCAGCTGCCCTTTTCTCTTTGCTTTATTTTTCAAAACTCTCTAGACATTAACCTTATTTTGACCGGTTAAAAGCTAAAAATTGTCTGTCTTCTTGTTCACTGCTTTATGGTAAGAATATGCACATTTACTACTAGATTAGGGGGACAGTTTTTGATCGTAACTGTAATAATCTATTCAAACAATACCACAATTGATATTACTCACAAATACCACCACCAATCACCATTATAATGTAGGTATTGTATACTGTGTATTACTCTCTTGCTCTTTCAAATATAATGATTAAGTAGTTCTTTTGCAACCTTCGAATAGAATAAACCGAAGTTAAAACCAATAAATAAATGTTTTATTCATTTTAATATACAAAATAACTATTAATTAACGTCAAAAGCGTAACATGTTTGATGAATCTTTGGAACTCAAACCACCAAATCACTACAAGGTGCCACGTGCAATGTATAATTTTAGAACACCATGCCACAATAAAATTAAATTAGTTAGGCAAACAAAACGTTTGAAAGGTGTTGTAAATAATGCATTTGGCAGAGAAGAAGCGGCCACTGGTACAGATGGTAAAGTGATTTCACTGCGACCATATCTTACGGATGAGATGATTTATGTTTGTTTTCAGTTCGTCTCTAGTGTGGTAGAAGCCCTCCATCTGTAGGCCCCAAGAGCGTTCTTATATATACTTTGTGTCACCATTAAATGTAATGTCACTTATTAATTTATTTACTAGACTAATAAGTTGACTATTTATAGCTGCTCGCTAGCAAAACGTTAATCTTTAGCCCCATTTAGCAGTTGGTAGGTACTTCCAATACTGTGAAGAAGTGCTTTCCGTCCATTGAAATATGATCAATCTGGCAAGTTCGACCATCAGAAGACCATTAAGTGCGTTAGAATATACTTCTACGAAGTTAATATGCCTTATATTTTTTTTCTAAAAGTAATGTCATATTTTTGTTTATATCTTCTAACTTCATCCCAAACATGGATTTACATTTTCAATCCCATGTATGCATTGAAATCTCTCGGAAGAAGGGGAGCGTGCATCATAATTCTTTCTCTGATGACTTGAAAGCTCAAGACCTTTTCCTTTTGTTTCCCAAATACTCATAAAAATATCGAATTCTTGTCATCGAGTGACAACTTCTAATAAAATAGATATTACAGTCCTTCACTCGTATCATTTGCTATATCTTTTATCTTCATGTTCATAATCTTCATGAGAGTTCTTTTAAATTTGCTTGATCAAACAGAAAGAGATTGCCACGCGCCCTATTTGTGCTCATCCCGTAGTCCGTCACTGTCTTACAGCCTTGTAAGTAAAACTCGTACATCGCTTCGTACGTCTATTGCTTCATCACTTCAATGCGGAAATCAATCTGCTGGATACTATAATATCTTGTATGTTGTTTAATTTAATGTTCGTACCCGGCGCGATTTTCAGTTGTGTATTCGATGAAGTTTGTTTATACTTTTTTTTTAGTTTTTGCATCTGTGAATATGATAAGAGGTGTTTCACGATGCAATTTTATTTTTTTTGAGCGCATCTTTTATCGTTAATTTTGTAATATTAAAATAAACAAAATAATTTATTAGCAGATTTGATGAAATTTGGTATTGATGATTCATCGACTCTATATTTATTAGCATCAAATCTGTATAATGTTTATTTGTTTTGTGTAATATCATGCCGAATGTATAATTTATGCAGAGTAATTTATGGGGTCGTTGTCTAACATATTTGTTGATCGCAAATTTCGATGTATGTGTATGTCACATTTGTCAATGACTTTGTACTTTGAAATATTTGTTATGATTACCTATAAGCTTATACTGATTTTTTTGTTTGGTTTGCTTTAATGTAATATACTGTGTCTGATTGAAATTTATGAATATCTCTGCATAAAATTAGATGTGTGAAAAACATTATTGTGGATAAAATTACCATACACCCTTGGTGAGGGTTTCCAGTTTTAGAACACATTTATAGTGTAAGGTTATCATATCACAACTTATTTGTATTGTGTCAAACAAAATAAAGTTTGAGCCTCAGCTCTTTTGTTTTAATACATTCTTAAATAAAATTTACTTTCTTTGAGATTTGAATTATATCTAAGCCAAAACAAAATTCTAATTGAGTTTTGCTTTGATATTCAGAGATTTCGGTTTTCTTAAATCTAAGAAATTTCAGTAATATAAATTCACTTTCCCGATAAGCGCGAATAATGAACGACGATTGTTTTAGGATATGCTTGGCGATATATTGGTATCTGTTGGTTATCATTAAAAGTTGAGTTGATGAAAAACATTACGTTTCTGTGTGTTTGATTATCAGGAATAAAAAAAAGGGGTTTGTCACCGACAAAAAACTTCTTTTTAATTTTGATTATAGAAAGTAATATCAGTTTTTCAATGTCATTTTAATATTAATATTTGATGTTACAAGCAATTCATCTTTAGGTGACAGGTTTGCAAAAAAAAAGCTTGTATTTAAATCTACGAAAATTGTTTTAACAATACAAATATACATAAACATACTTAATGTTTTAGTGTTCTTTCTAGTGTTAAATAGAAAATCATTAACATACTCCCGTACAATATTATTCTACGCTCATCAAATTTCAAGAAAAACAAACAGCCCTATTAGTGAGGTGCGCTCAGAGAAATAATTGTGCATTTTGTGAAGAAAGCGTAAAGTTTTTATCGTTGGTTTTACTCCATATAAAAGTGATTTTAAGATATTGGGCCACTTTGGATTCCATCTGGGAGTGAAGATACAAGAGTTTTTTCTGTATTGCACATGTTGGTTTGAATTTCATTGTACAAGAAATGAAACGTGTGTAGTTATATGATACATGATTTGAGGTATTTCTTAACGCCTGACCCAGTAAATCCAAAACCAATTTAATCCAACTATTATTTAAAAAAGTCTTGTTCTTGGAAAATATCTCAATTCCAAGCTGACTTACTTTATGAAGTAAAATAATATAAGTGCAAAATCTCGAATAACTAAAGCATGGCAAATGTTAGAGTGGGGGCTTCAACTTCAACAAAGTTTGCAAGGTTAATTTTGAAGCACGCTGCATTTAGATTCTCAATATTCGGTCTTGTCGAAACACCAAAAAATGAGAATATAAATCGTAAAACTGAACAACGAATAAAAATTAGGAAAAACCGTACAAATGCAATGCTATAATGCGATACGAAATGATGTTGTTGTGTAGTGACGTCTAGTTAATAAATATATAAAACAAAGTCATGTTAGTGACACCATTTATAACTCGAGAACTGCTAGACCGATTTTAGTGATCTCTGATTAGTTAGATTCTTCTCCTTTTCGAATAACAGAATACCTTTTAAGACTTCGGAAAATCATGGTCTTGAGAAGTTTTCCCATGCATTGCAAAAAAAAGAAGAAAATCACAAGAAAATAACATCTCTGATACACTATAGAAACAGAACATGGAATGCTAGATTGGAAAATTCCAGCAGGTGGCGTTGTGTAGCATTATACTTTGAGAATTAATTGAGTTGCAAAGTCCTTTCATTGCATACAACTGAGCAAGCTGTTGAAAGATGCAAGACGATTTATAAGCATTTTTTTGTTTCGAGCTTTCGATATTTATTTCATTTGAATTCGATTTAAATGAATACCAATTAAAGATCGCATAAAAGATCATGAGAAAAGAGCTTTTTACTGTAAGAAAAGCCTAAAATATAGGGCAACAAAGAAAGAACTTCACAGAAAAAAGCGGTAAATGTAATGGAAAAATTGAAAAGTCGAAAATGAAATACCGCGGCCTACCACGTTAAAAAGTGCGGAATACCAATGGAAAAAATCGAGGAATACTGGTAAAAGATCGTAAAAAACTTCGGAAAATAGATGGATCAGTAAAAAGGTTTTTAGTAACACGTGAAAAATCTTTAAATATCGAGGGGAAAAGCGAAGAAAGTCACAAAGAAAAGCCTTTAAGTTCGGGGTAAAAAGCCTGAAAAGTCGTGGAAAAATATGACGTAGACAAGAGCGCGGAAAACTGGTAAAGTGGTGAAATGCCGCAGTAGAAGGTATGAAAAAAAGCTCTTACTACCGCGGGAAAAAGCGTTAAATACTGCGCACAGAGAAAAGCATGGAGTCACAAAGAGAGTATGAAAAGCCCCGGAAAAATATAAGACATAACGTGATATAGAGTGGAAAATACCGTAGAAAAACCTCGGAATACTAATGAAAGATCACGGAATACCGATCACTAAGTACCACCGGAAAGAGCACGTGGGAAAAATAATAAAAAATCACAGGGCAAAACGTTAAAAATGTATAGTTTAGTTTATTTATTTCTTTATATAACATGGAAAGTTGCGGAAAAAAGCGTAAGACTTTACGGAAGAATATGCAAAGTACCAAAAACTAGCACGGTAAAAAACGTGGAATACTGGAGAATGAACTTATAAGCACCACGATTTTTTCACCATCGACATGTTTCTATCTCAGGTATTCCACTTTTTTTCGTGGGTTTTCACTTATTTTCCTTGATTTTCAACACTTTTTTACACGTTCTCTTCATTGTTCCATATTTCGCACATGCACATGAAACACTGCCTTCTAAAGGATTTTGGCACGCTGAACAAGTCATAACTATCCTAGCACGTCACGTTTTCCAGATATGCTTATATGAATATGTCAATAACCTGTTTTTTTTGGTACATTTTATTTATTATAAAACTATTAATGGGATGTGAATGAAATGGATTTCATCTTTCTTAATCATTTTCAATCGTTTAAAAATTCACTTTCGGCGAAAAGATTCTTGCAAAGTAAAATTTATGATTTCTACAAAATAGCTTTTGTCATATCTAAGAAACTAATTGTTATTGAGGTTATTTAACTGTTAAAACAAACTAATTGAAATGTTAAATGTAATGAGATTATAAGTAAAAACCAAAATTCCTTTTTTTTTAACTCTTATTTTCACTGCAACAGTTAAAATTTTGTCTTCAAAAAACAATGATATTTTCATTAGGCTATACTAGAGTGTTTGACTTGATTTATACTTCCCTGATTTCGACAGTTGAAATAACTGGATTTGTCACTGACTTGAACAATATAAAGCTTAATATAGAGAGTTAAATACTGCAGTATTAATTCGATACAAAATATATTTTGAGCTTTCATAGAATTTATGATTAAAAAATTAAAAAAAAAACTTAAATTGAAACTTTGACTAACAGATTCACAATAATTGAGGAAATTCCATTTATTTTATATGTATATCTGTTTCGACATTTGCATTTAATTAAATGAATTTATAAATAAGATTAAAATTTGAATTAAAAAATAATTATTGTGAATGAAACTAAATGGTATAAAATTCAAATATCCCGCCTATCGGCCATATTTATTTTAAATTGAAAATGAGAAGAAGAAGAAGAAGAAGAAGTAAAAGAAATAAATTCTTTCTTACCGAGTAACCGCACTAATACCACGTCTTTCTTTTTAAAGTTGATTTTTTCAAAAGTTGAAATTTTACGTTTTTTTTTCTTTTAGAAAAGTAAATTTAAAGCTCAAAAGAGAGCTAATTTTGTAAAAAATCTTACAAAATTTCATGGCGCCCGAGCAGGGACAAATTTAATTTAAATTAATTTTAATAAATTTGACTCGAATACGCGAAGTTTTATACACATAACATACTTACCTAAAGTTCGTATATTATCGCGTCGCTAAATTAAACAATCGGTAGAATCATAAAATCGTGCGTGAGTGCTATACAAAAAAAATACACAAAAAGACAATACAATCACAAGTGAAACCACCCCCAACGGAAAAAACCAACCCAGAAGCAATCGAATCGCCGGGACACACCACCACCAAAGCGCTAGGACTCCAATTCAACCCAATGCACGAAAATTGCATATGTGAGGAGTGCAAAAGGGAAGTGACGTCCAAAGAAGACGATACGTTAAATCAAGAGGTATTATACAAAAATTGAAAGTGCATAATAAAGCATAAAAATAATTTAATTGTAAAATTGATTTTCCTTCAAATCAATCTGCTTTTTCGAATCAATTTACAACTGCATTCACTTTCAATCTTTGTCACTTTTCAATTTAAAATTTGATACATATATATATATATACTGTGGTGAAAAAACAAACAAAAACACTAAGTGAACTTATTGCATAATTGCATTTTTATTAAAATCTTTATAAATGTGTATAAATATTAAAATTAAAATGAATTTAAACTAATAACTCACAAACAAAAGTATACATTTACTCTCGTTGTGTCGCTGAGTCTGCTGCGCCGCCGCCGCTGTCACTACTCATCACTTCGCTTCATAAAAAATATCCACTGGCTTATAAAACTGTGTAGTGTTTTTTCTTTTCTTTCGAACGAAAATCGCGATTGTTTATTTAAATCAATAACAAGTGCAATTTCTTAATTACAATTATTTTGATTAATAAATTAATTAAGTTCGACCGATTTCGCGAAAGTAAAAATTTGTTTACATTTTTTATAAACTGAGTTGACAATTGAATGACAGTTTTCTCTCATTTCTCTCTTTCGTTAAGTTTTATATGTCAAATTTGTGGTCGTAGCCAGCGAAGCAAAATCATTTTTGGATAAAGAGTGTGTTCAGCAAATAAAATTTAGTTTAATTTTTTTTATTTGGTATTTAATCCAATCAATATATTGTGATTATTAAACAATTTATTCAAGTTAATTAACTTTATTTGCACATAATACGGTGATTATAAATCCAATTTTCATCGGAATTTTCGTATGAAAATAAACTAAATTTTCGAATAATTCCGATAATTTAAAATTGTTACCAGTGCAAATTGAATAAGTTTGGATAAACTAATTCCAAAAATAAAATAACATCAATATGGCTGGCAAGAAAAGGCAAACTTCTCCATCTACGGATGCAAACCTTGAACAATTAAGACATCAGCGGTTAGTAATTAAAAACAACATTATTCGTATTAAAACGGGATTAGAACAAAAAACTATGTCGTTTAATCCAATTGAACTAGAATGTCGGTTGGATATATTAAATTCATACATTGATGAAATTATGAAATGTCAATCGGACATCGAATCAGTTGATCATAGTGATTCGGTCCGCGGGGAAATAGAAGACGTTTGTGTGGGTGCAAAGTCCCTACTTATGTCGCATATGAATAAAAGGCGACAATCTAATGCTGTTGATTATTCCTTTAGTAATAATCATCATTCTCGACTTCCGAAAATGTCTCTTCCGAAATTTAGCGGTAAATATTCGGAATACAAAAATTTTATCAGTCTTTTCGAAAACTTAGTTGATAATGATCCGATGCTTCCGGATATCGAAAAATTCAATCACCTTATTTCGTGTTTGTCAGGTGAAGCCTTAGGAACAGTTAAGGCCTTCCAAATTACGGAACAGAATTATCCTAAGGCACTTGCGAGTTTAAAGAAAGTTTACGATAACAATTGCTTAATATTTTTTGACAATGTTTCAACACTTTTCGAATTGAAAGAAATCTCAAAAGCATCCGCATCTTCATTGCGAAGCATGATCGATACAGTTTCTGCAATTTATGATTCACTTTTATCATTGGGTGATGAAAAGAACATCACAAACGCGATTATAATACATTTAGTTATGTCGAAGGTGGATGCAATCACGAGGTCTAAATGGGAAGAACAATTAGACTACAATACTCTTCCTTTATGGAAAGATTGTGAAGAAGCGCTTAATAAAAGATATCAGCATCTTTCTGCTGAAGAAGCTTCAAGTGCAAAATACAAATCCTCTGATAAGCAATCCAAACCGAAACAAGACTCAAGTCGTCATCGAAATCAAAAGTCTTCATTTGCTTGCGTAAACTCGCAACAAAATAAATCGAAGTGCCTATATTGCAAATCGAACGACCATTACATAACGACATGTCAAACATTCGCTGCACTGCCTGTATTACAAAGATTCGAATACGCTAAAGGTGTTCCAATTTGCATTAACTGCCTTCGAAAAGGACATACAGTTTCAAAATGCAAATTAAGTCGGTGCAGTGTTTGTAATCGTTCGCATCATACGTTGTTACATCAATATGAAACAACTTTTAATGGTACGTCGTCAACCCAACCTCCTACAAGCTTCCAAGCCATGCATGCCTCGGTCCTGACTGACGAAGTTATTCTCGCTACTGCTGTAGTACAAATAAAAGGCATTACTGGTGAATACTTGCCAGCTCGAGCGTTACTCGATTCGGGTTCGCAAATTAACTTCATAACTGAAGAGCTTGCGCAAAGGTTAAAGCTTCGCAAAGAAGACAAATCTCTAAATTTACTTGGTATTGGTAAAGCAAGTACCACAGTCAATAAAAAGTTAACTGCAGAGGTAAAGTCACGATTCAATGACTATTCGTTCTCAGCAGATTATTGGATCATGAATTCAATTTCGAAATATCAACCCGATCATGCTATAAATACAGCGAATTGGAATATTCCACCCAATATTCAACTGGCCGATCCTTATTTCAATAAACCGCAAAAAATTGATTTGCTAATAGGAGCAGAAACATTCTTTGAGTTGTTATCTGTCGGTCAACTGAAACAAGGCCCTGAATTCCCAACCATTCAAAAAACCCTGCTTGGTTGGATTGTATCAGGAAAATATCCAAAGTGTACAAATTCAAATACCAAACAATGCAATTTGGTATGCCAGTCTGAAGAATTACCAGACTTAGATAAAATTGTACAAAAATTCTGGTTAATGGAAGAAATTCCGGGAGAAACAAAAAAGTTTCTAACGCCAGAACAAAAAATGTGCGAAGAGCACTTTGTGGCAAATACAAAACTTTTGCCTATGGGTCGATTTGAGGTAAAATTGCCATTTAAATCTTCACCGAATTCGCTTGGATCATCGTTTGAAGCTGCCAAACGTCGATTCCTTGCACTTGAGCGAAAAATTTCAAGAAATAATGATTTGAGAGCTATGTATACGGATTTCATGAAAGAATATCTATCGTTGGGACATATGTCACCAACGAATAATGAGATTCCCAAAATCTCACACTATTTCATTCCACATCAATGTGTCTTGCGACCGCAAAGCACAAGTACTAAGCTACGAGTAGTTTTTGATGCTTCATGTAAAACGCCTACTCAAGTTTCTCTGAATGACATCTTGATGGTTGGACCAACCATTCAAGAGGAGCTGTTTTCGACATTGCTCCGTTTTCGCACCCATAAATATGCCATTACGGCTGATATTGCGAAAATGTACCGGCAAGTTCTCATTGCTGAAGAGCATTCGATTTACCAGCTCATAGTGTGGAGGCAGGAACCCTCTCAACCATTACAATATTTTCGCCTCAATACTGTTACGTATGGCACTTCACCAGCGCCATTTTTAGCAATACGGTGTTTGAAGATGTTGGGCGATATCTTCAAAGATTCATACCCTACGGGGTCAAAAATAGTTGAAAAAGATTTTTACGTGGATGATCTTTTAACTGGTGCCGATAAGATTGGAACCTTAAAAACTATCCAATATGAAATACAAGAAGTATTAAAAAAGGGTGGGTTTCAGTTGGCAAAATGGTATTCAAATCATCCAGAACTATACAATGCGGAAAGTACAGAAAAATCTATAAAATTCAATGATTCGGATTCTACAAAAACTTTGGGAATTTGTTGGCAGCCCAAAGAAGATACATTTTCTTTCAATTTGGAAGATACTTTCCATGATCTACGAGCCACCAAACGAAATATTCTTTCAGTTTCTGCTCGTCTGTTCGACCCTCTTGGTCTATTATGCCCCATTGTTACCAAAGCAAAAATCTTATTGCAAGAGCTTTGGATTGCAAAACTAGATTGGGATGAGTCGATTCCATTGCGCCTTGATACATGTTGGCAAAACTTCAAAGCAAACCTTTCTCAGCTCCCTGAGATAAAAATACCAAGGTTTGTCGAAACCCATTCGAATGCAAAAATTCAAATTCATGGGTTCGCAGATGCATCGATGAGAGCTTACGGATGTTGCATTTATATCCGAAGTCAAAGCACGGCAGGTATCAAGTCGACGCTATTAACAGCAAAGTCCAAAGTGGCCCCTTTGAAAACTAAATCGCTTCCGCGATTAGAACTTTGCGCAGCGCATACTCTTTCCAAATTATGGTTAAGAGTATCGGCAATGTTGAATCTTGACGTTGAACAAATTGTTTTTTGGACCGATTCAGAAATAACTCTGCATTGGATACAAACCCATCCAACTTCACTTGCAACTTTTGTTGCGAACAGAGTTTCGGAAATCCAAGAGTGGACAAATAATATATCATGGAAACATGTCCCAACAAATCAAAATCCAGCAGACATTGTGTCAAGAGGATGTAATGTGGATGAACTTAATAGTTCAATATGGTTTAATGGTCCGCCATTTCTATTAGAAGACCAAAATTTATGGCCAGTCAATTCGCATTTCGAGTTGTCTCCAGAGAATGAAGCTTTAGAAAAGCGTAAAACAAAAGTTGCTCTTGTAGCAGTTGAAAATCGCCGTACGAAACTCATGGAGCTTATTGAAGAGGAGACATCGTACACAGAATTAGTAACAACATTTGTACATGTAATGCGTTTCTTTGCTATTTTGAAAGATAAGACAAAGGTATTTGAAGAATCGCCCACGGCAGAGGAGTTGCATTTAGCATTCCTTAAAATAGTTGAAATTGTTCAAAATAATGAATTTTCCGAGGAGATTCAAAAACTTAAGAGAAAAATAACATTGTCAAATCATATCCAAAAACTTAATCCATTCTTACATGAATTCAATGATAGCAATTGTTCATTTTCGCTAATTCGAGTAGGTGGGCGTCTTTTGCACGCACCAATTGAATACGATGCCAAGTTTCCATTATTATTGACAAAAAATTCCCAGTTCATAAAAGTATACTTAACGTATTTGCATAGAAAAAATTGTCATGCTGGAGCTCAAGCAATGGTGGCATTGCTTCGCCAAAAAATTTGGCTAATAAACGCCAAAGAAGCATGTCAAAAAGTTGTGCGAAAATGCGTACAGTGCTTTAGGTACAAACCAAAGTTGCTCCAACAAATCATGGGAAATCTGCCAGCAGATCGACTGCGAGCACAAAGACCTTTTTTAATATGTGGCGTAGATTTTTGTGGCCCTGTATATACCTCTTTAAAAATTCGTGGTCGGCCACCGTACAAAACGTACATAGTTGTTTTTGTTTGTTTCACCTCCAAAGCTGTACATTTTGAATTAGCTACTAATCTTTCTTCTGAATGTTTTATTCTTGCTCTCAAAAGGTTTATTGGTCGCCGAGGAATTCCGAAGACGATTCACTGCGACAACGGGACGAACTTCGTGGGAGCACAGAGGATCTTGAAAGAGATTGGAGAAGAGTTCGAGAGAGGGAAGGAAGCCATTCACCAGTACGCCGCAGAAGAAGGGTTCAGTTTCGCCTTCATACCACCAAGAGCCCCCCACTTCGGAGGTCTGTGGGAGGCGGCAGTGAAAGCGGCGAAAACACTGTTGCACCGTACCGTGGGGAATGCGCTTCTAACAGCAGAAGAGCTGCTTACCGTGCTGGTCGAGGTCGAGGCAATCCTCAATTCAAGGCCAATCGCTCCATTAAGCGCGGACCCCAACGACGGAGAAGCACTAACTCCAGCGCACCTACTAATAGGCAGTCCATTGCGGTCATTGCCCCCAGAGAATGTCCCGGAACGGCAGATGGCCTGCTTGAAAAGATGGCAGCTTCTATGCTGGCTCAAGCAGCAGTTTTGGCAGAAGTGGTCAAGGGAGTATCTGCTTGGCCTTCAGGCTCGGTCCAAATGGATCAACGAGCAACCCAATCTCATCGTGGGAAAGCTCGTTCTCATGCACGAGGACCACACCCCTCCACAACAATGGGTAATGGGCAGAGTCGTGGCCGTCGTCGAAGGGCAGGACGGAAAGGTCAGGGTCGCCGACATCAAAACGAGAAACGGAGTTCTCAGACGACCAATCGTTAAACTGGCTTTACTTCCAGATGAGGAATTTTGAAGACTTGCAGGCTTTCAACGCGGCCGGTGTTTCGACATTTGCATTTAATTAAATGAATTTATAAATAAGATTAAAATTTGAATTAAAAAATAATTATTGTGAATGAAACTAAATGGTATAAAATTCAAATATCCCGCCTATCGGCCATATTTATTTTAAATTGAAAATGAGAAGAAGAAGAAGAAGAAGAAGTAAAAGAAATAAATTCTTTCTTACCGAGTAACCGCACTAATACCACGTCTTTCTTTTTAAAGTTGATTTTTTCAAAAGTTGAAATTTTACGTTTTTTTTTCTTTTAGAAAAGTAAATTTAAAGCTCAAAAGAGAGCTAATTTTGTAAAAAATCTTACAAAATTTCAATATCCTTATGGTGTATAGTCTAATATAGAATCGAGTATTTTTTAATCAATTTAATAGTTTATTGACAAGAAACTTCCTTTAATTTAGTTGAAATGATATTTCGAAACTAAATCATCTAACAGGAAGCAAACATCCACAAAAACACTGATAAACTTTTTTTTTACCGACTAATATTTTAAAATGACTAAAAACAACGAATAGCGGATTATTGACATAAGTCTAGTTAAATATTTTGTAAATCATTTTTATCAGATTAAGTCTAATCATAAAAAAATAATTAGTTTAATCCTTACAATTATGTGTGCACATATTGAAAATACGGAAATTTAAAATAGTTAATTAATAATTAACTTCTCTATATCAGGCTAACCACCCCTGCAAATGATTAAACCAATAATCTACTTTCCAACCAATAACTGTTAAAAGTCTTCTATTACCGTTATCAAAGATGCATCTTCGAGCACATCCGAATTGAGAAATCTTCCGGTTCCTGTTAAAGTTGGATTGCTCGACAGCAGCACACTGTTTAGTAGGTTTTTCAATGAATACGAAGAAGGAACCTTTAATGTGAACGAGGAAACACTTGCTGCCATAAATAACCATAAAACAAATTGTATAAAAATTCTATCACTCTTCATTTTTTTTTGAGATTATTTACTTCCTTTTGAATCAAAAACACATAAAATACAAACTATTGGTTATTAAACACTCAACTGAATTCACATAGCTATATAAAAGTAATATAAAACAAATTTATTTACTATTTCACTTTCGCCTTAATTATTGTAGACTGTAAAGTGAGTGATTCACTTCAAAAAATGTATTGTAACTTGTTGGTTTAATTAATTTTGGGTTTTAGTTTTTGTTTCCACCGAATGTCATGACCAACGACCAAGTCACTAACTTATATGATCACGGTAATTAGGTGCGATACTTTGATGTCTGATGTGAAGTAATTTATTTCCTCCGTACCGGCAACGACCATTAAGGTGAAGTACATAATATAAACGTTATTAAGTCTGTCCGCCTAAGTGTTCATTACTGTGTGAGACAAAACAAACAAGCAAACAAAAAATTAAAAACACGTAATTTCTTCGAAAAAAGACGTTTTTTTTGTTTTTGTTTTACAATGCAGCACCCATATGTTTTGGTTATGCGGTTTACAATTTATGCAACATACGAACTGAACGATGTACGGCAGGTAACTGTTACTATTAGGTTTGTGTTAAACGCGGTCTAGTGGAGTCTCTCGGATGGATGGTGGATTTATGCAAGTAGTGGGGTGTAGCAGACAGGTGATCTTTGGACGAGTAAAAGACGCATGAAGAAAGATTGAGTCTCTTTTGGTGGCATAAGCCTTTCTTGATGTGGAAACAATCCTCAACTATTGTGCATAAACGTGTGGCACTGGTTTTGTGTTTTGCTTGCTGTTTTTTTTCTTTTATTTTGCATTTCTTGCTGGAACGATATTGCGAATTCCTTGAGAAATCGAGGTATTGAGAGTAGATCTGTTCGATTTTGTTGCGATAAAATCAGAAGTTGGTTTGTTTTATGTTGTGTAAAATAAAACTACCTTACCTACACTGCGGGAGCACTCAATAAATCACTATGGCATAGATATGAGCTTAAGTGCAGTATTGTGTGCAGCATTGAGTACATTTTTGGATTAGTTGATTTGAATGAAAACTAAAACACTCGTATTTCTAAGGATGTTGGAAATAATACATTCATAATAATTCTGGATCATAAGTATTAAATATGTCGATATCGTTTATTGTATATAATTTATTAGACAACTAATAATGCAATTGAAAACTATTTATGTGATACAAAGCTTATAGATTTAATTGTCTTCTTATAAAACATGTCATAATCTAATTGGTAAAAAGCCTAAGATAACAGATTTTCTATTGCTTTTTGTGAGTGGAATAATTGCCAACAATATGCCCATTGTGATACCACATAACAATATGAGGAAGTTTTCTTACTAAACTAGTTGGAGCTTTCAATAAAACGATGGAGACTTTGAGTGTCAGTTTTTATTAAGTCCTTGTATTATTAGAGAATAAATTTCCTGAGTGAATTTCACATCTTTGGGAAAGAACAGGACATGAGTTGAGAAGGTGTGGGATGGTTTCTTCTTCCTACTAGTCCGTGCAGCTTCTGCAGAAATCATTAAAGAAGACTCCTTGTGTTCTATAGCGTATACCTACATATAAGGCAGTGTCCAGTGATAACACCTGCAACAGAACTGAGTGATTTAATCTTTGCTTGGCTATCTGCGAAAATACTGATATTTTTAGTGGCTATCATGTTTTCTCTGAGCCACCTCTTTGATCGTTAGGATTTCCACTTGGAACACGCTATAATGGTCAGATTAGTGTTTCTGAGAATACTCCACCTCGACTTGTTTTTGGTTTCTGAACCATTCGTATAGAAATGAATTGCTTCATCTCACAAAAATTCATCGTTGTACCATGTTGACCTTAATGGAATGGTTTCTTGAAAGTTTTCACCAAAAACCATCTGGAGGGTGGTGTAGTCGGAGGATCTAGGTATTGATTCGATTACTTTGAATTCCACTTCCAGGTTAACTAGTAGTAATTTAACCACGATGTTCCATAGAAGTGGGGATAGGACTCCTCCCTGTGGTGTGCCTTTGCAGAAAATTCTCCTAGTGTTGAGTTGATAATTCTGCTTCGCAACATCAGATTTCAGGGGACTTGCCCAAATGAGCTATCAACTTTCAAGTTCTTTATCGCGTTTGTGGTGGCAAGATTGCTGACGTTATTAAAAGAGCCTCCGATATCAAGGAATTATATTTCGAAAATATCGTTTCTTACTTGCTCTATAGGGGAAGTTTTGGTTTCTTGTCAAAAAAAAAAAATTGAGGTTAAAATTAAAACCAACATTACGATGTAATAGATCAAGTAAAAAAGGGGTTTTCGTCATGCCGTCCGATGGTCCGTGAGTCTGTGCGTTCGTGTGTTCTTTTTACACATTTCCACTGCCCAAACGCGTGAAAGGATTGTTTTTAAATTTGGTACAGATAATTTTTATGTAATTTTTTGAGTTATTGGAGTTTTCTCCAAAACGGCTCTAACAATTTTGATTAAACTTTTAATTTTTAGAATTTCTTTGTGAAAAATCGTTCGAGCCATTTAAAAAAAAAAACACTTTTTTTAATAAAAAAATTCAAACAAGGTTTCAAATTTAAAAAAAATCAAAAAGTGTAAACGTTTAAAAAAAAATAATAATGTTTTTGCATATTTGTGTATCTCCCAACACATCAAACAACCAAAAGCTAAGATTTTCAAGCTAAGTTATTACAGAATGGCTTTGGACAACATGAGCAAGTTCATGCGATCTAGTCGTGCTTTTTATTTATTTATAACTACTAAGCTGCAAGTGTAATTAAAATTGAAAGACAATTTAGATTTCTTTAATAAATTATTTATTTTTATTAATAATATTTCTCAAATATTAAATCTCTATTTACATAATCATACATAACTTCCTGTATTTTATGAATTCACTTAACATAATTTTAAAATGACTGTTTATGACGTATTCTTTATTATAGCAGATTAATGGCGTGTTTAAATGTTATAATTGTTTTTCTTAAGTTTAAAAATTCATTCCCTTATAACATTGCTTGATTAAAATTTAAATAATATACCTACATATATATTAAAATTTATGAATCTTATTTAAAAAATAAAAATGAAAAATCAAATCCGTTTCTTTTTCATTTTCATTCACATTGATTAAGCGAAAAATGAATGTCAAAATGCAGTGTGCATACAATTTCTTAAGTTATTGTGTATTTTGTGTTCTTAATATTAAATGGAAATTATTTTGTACAATACTTAATGCTAACACAACTTTAAAAATATTATTATAATATTTTCGTTTGCATTATAATTTTTTTATGAATTAAATTTAATTTTATAATAATAAATGCTACATAATACAATTCCCAAAATTATTCATTTAGGAAATAATTATTTTGCTATTTTGCAATAAGTATATTTTTTTATTAATGCAAATATTCTCCTAAAATGATTTTTTTCGTAGGTAATGAATTTTTCGATTCCAACCAAATAAATCTGCAGTTTTTTGAATAAGAAATAAATAACAAAAAATGAAAACGAAAACAAAAAACAAACGAGATCATTATGTAGGGATATGTTGTGAGGATACCAGTTTCTATGTTTTTAATTTAATTTTAATTTTAAAACTATTTTATGCATTCTATGAACTTCTAATGGAATATTTTTTTTGTTCTTTTTTTTTTGGTTTAAGCATAATTTTGACAGTTATCTTATTTCTAGAGAAAGCTAATGATAATCCATTTGTGGTGCATCTAATGCTGTATGCAGTGTAAGCGTTACTCCACGATTAACACTGACAGCTGGATAGAAAACTCCATATAAATCTCGGAAAGCAACAGATCCTTGTGGCATTTCATTGACAAGAAAACTTAATGTATGCCGTTCTAGATCTAAAAGAACACCTACAGTACTGCCAGTTGTAATGCCACCTTCAACACGACGCTCGTGTATAGAATTGTGTTGAAACCAAGAGCGTTGACGATCGATGTACATGGCGAATGCTTTATCATCTTTGCCTGAAAATAAGAAGTATAGCTTATTAGATATATAAATTGCATAATAAGTTGTGTTTTTTTTTTCAGAAATTAAATTAAAAATAGAAATTTGCACGGAAGCTTCGTAGTATTATTCATCAAACAAATTCCAGAAAATAAACAAAAGAGATGATGTTCGAACTTGAAAATATTTTGAATCGCAATTTTAAGGGTTTATTTTTTGGTGCTGTAAAATATAGAAGATGGCAATAGTTTCAAATGGACATTTTAATTTTAAATCATATTAAGATGGCCCAAGTTGCTATTCAGAGATCCTGCCACGCAAGGCAGAACAAGCAGGTTTCTGCGCTTGTTCTTCATACATCGATCAAATTAATACCATACTGGATATTATTGAGTAGTGAGTTAAAAAATATAATCTCTTGAAACGAACTTCAGTCAAAGATAATTAATATGGCTAGCGTTTTGCAGGGCATTCCAGATGGATGCATTTTGCATATTCACATTCACACAGAACAAAGTCAAAGGTAGTTTCAGACAAGACTGTATGTTGTTACCCTTGTCACTACTTACCCAGTAAAATTTGTTCATTTTGTATTGTAATTTGAAAAAAAGACAATACTCACCAAGCATTTTATTTCGATTGACATCAATTCGTGCTACACCAAATGCTGGATCAGTATCTGCAGTATAATTGTTGACTGTAAATTCCCAATAATGAACTCCACGTGAAAATCCAACTGACCCAAGGGCCACACGATGTTCCCATCCTTCAACTGAAACTGTTGAATTATTATTGGAGAATACTAAACCAGAACCAGATCCACCGCTAAGTTGTGGATTGAAAGTGAACCAAGCAACTGTGAATTAAAAATAAAAAAAAAAAATTATATGATTTCATCAAATAAATTCAGAGTTTAGAAACTCCTAAAATGAAACAGGAATTTTAAAGGAAGTTTCATAACTTGCAGTACATGATTTACTGCAAGTATTTTGTGTACAAAAAGTACTCAAAATAGCACATACATTTGAAGCACTACATAGTTTAAGAGTATGTAATAGAAATGAAGCAAATTTTAAAGTCAGTTACATTCCTTTTGTATTCAGCAGGTAAGTCTACAAGACTTTTAGTTATCATCATTAATGAATAATATTTATAAGTCGCTGTGACCGTTGAACAAAATTGTTAACCAAGGTATACTTAAAGTATGCAGTAGAATAAAATTTAAAATGGTAAAATACTAAGCATTGCATACATCTAAGCATAATTTTAATTTGCTATAATTTTTGAGTTTATCCAACTCAGTGCTATAATTCAATTGGAATTTTGAAAAAAAAATAACTAACCTTCTGCTGTCTGGAGTCCAATCAAAGCTGAGTATTCTCCTTCGCCACTGCTATTAAAGGCCTTTACTCTAGCATTATACATTGAATTAAAATGCAACCCATCTACTGTGCAAATTGTTTCTTTTCCGCAATAAACTTCCTGAAAGATTATCGATATTTAATATGCATTAGAGAACTAAATGATTTTCTTTAAATTCAGACTATGTATAAGTTTTATTAAATTTGCTTGTAGAATATAGGTACCTTACCCTAAATTCACCACCACTTCCATCATCCAATTCAAGGACATATCCTTCTACTGAACAATGATTTGGTGCCTGCCACGCTACTGTTACAGAATTATTTTCAGCCGAGCAGTTTTCTGGGATGACACTTGGGGTTAGAGGTGCTATAGAAAGGACGACATTAATTACTATTAATTTTTAGATTCTGATTGCTAAAAAGTTTTTTAATTAATTTGCTTAAGGAAATAAAACCAAGCTTTAAAAGAAATATAAAAATTAAATACACACAAAAAGCTGCCTTTGGAGCCGATATATGGAAGGAAGTTGCTGAATGGAGGAGGATGACAAAATTATTTTTTTTTTTGTGATTTCAACACAATATAAAACAAATGTTTGAATGAATGAAAAAAAGATAAAAAAATATGTTTAAATTAAGCATGACATTAAAATGTGCAGTGTTTTATAAACATTTAATAAAATATTATATTTGATGCATTAAAGATGATATAAAAAATGTTTCTAAAAATAATTATTACATCTCTCACCTGCTGGCAATCTTCCATCTCCATCCTTAGAAGCTATTCACATTAATATAATAAGAAAGCAAAGCAGAATGTAAATACCAAAAAAATATGAAAACTAACAGATGAATTTATGTACATAACGGATAAAGTTGAAGTACTTCAAAAGATTTCTTAGATACAATATTTTGAGTAGATAACCATAAGATAATTTATAAAGTAAAATATATTCACAGATTTTGAACAAGTTTATTTTTGTGTAGGTATGAAACGCAATAAGATTTATAGGCCCTAGCTAAAATTCGTCTTTATTTAATTTATTTTTCTTTTTTTGTTGTTTTGATTGCTTTTATATGGAAAAATAAAAAATATTTGATGGGAACATACCTTTGGTATGAAATGTTCAAAAAGTCAAGCTAAATATTTATTTTCCACAAACTTTTTCTCCTTGACCAATAGGATTTGAAAAATTAAAGGGGAAATGGGGGGAACCCTGGAGAGGGGAATACGCCATTTTTGTTTTTTATGTTCAAGGCTTCAAGAAACAATAAAATATAAAGAAAAACCCTGTTAATAACTTTTGTCATGTCAAATGCTAATTTGAATATACTATAACAGAGTTAAATTTATTTTCTAAAAAATATTTTACCCTCATAGGTACTCAATAAATCCCACGAGACCTCATTATTAGTTTAATTTTGACAAAAAATGGACATGAACCCTTCATATGTATAACTTATCGGTTGTTTTTGTAAGAAATCTCAATTAAAAATGTATATATGTACGTAGTTTAATAATATCCATCTAGTGGAGTAAATAAAAAAGTAACTATTTAAAAATTAATTAAATTATTAAAAAAAAATTTTTTAACTTAACAATAAGATTTTTGTAAATAAACATTTCTTTCATGAAAAAATTTTAAAAATTTTCCAGGTCCGTTTTAAGGTAAAAATCTAGTGAAATAGGGATTTATTCTCACCCATTTAGATGGAAGGTAGAATTTTCACAAAATTACAAAAGTTTACTCAAAAAAAAACGAAAAAAAATAAAATACACGACTGGGTCGCACGTACTTGCTCTTATAAATAAAGTTACTATATATGCTGAGCTTTTTTAAAAATTTGTAAATGCAGTTTAAAAAAATGAAAAAAAAACCGTAAAATTCGATTTTTTAAATGACTAAAACAGCTTCTTTAATGAATGTTAGCTCAAAACGAAGTATGCAATCTGATTTCTTCTACAATAATACATTTTTAGAAAAAAAAAAAATTGAAAATCGTTAGAGCCGTTTTTTAAAAACCTATTTTTCTATATAAAATTTTGCAAGGACTTTTATAAAAAAAAATTGATACGCCATTTTTAAGATATTATTTATGAACATCTAAAAACTAAATTTTGGAAAAAAATATTGAGTTGTTTTCGAAAAAATGATTTTTCAAAAAAAAAATTCAATTTTAATCAAAATCGTAGGCACCGTTTTTGAGAAAAATGAGTTTTTCTAAAACCGGTATATGACAGGTACCGTTATTTGGGGTCGAAAAAAAAATTCAAAAAAACGTCTGGGGATATTCTCCAAAAAACGCCACATAACAAGTTTGAAGTAAATCGATCCATCCGTTTAGGCTGTGGTCAGAATTGTCGGACCCATTTTTTTCTCATTCTCTATCATCGTAATGTCATGTTTGATTGTTATCTCAACTTTTTTTTTGTACGAATGCATAACTTGATATACTTGATATATGGGTACCATAGCAAGTAAACATGAGGTTTTAGTCAAAACTAACATTACGATGATGGAGAAGTCCAAAAGAGTGGTTTTCGTCATGCTGCCCGTCGCTGTCGGTCTGTACGTGCGTCTGTGTGTCCGTCTGTACACATTCTCACTGCCCAAAAGCATGAACGGAATTTATTTGTTTTTGAATACTTATATCTTCTAGAACGAATACCTCCCATATAGCGATTTTGATTTATTGAGTTTTTGTCGAAAACGGCTCCATCGTGCATTATATTTTCCTAAATTTCTAGTTTGAATAAAAGTTTTCTAACTAAAAAGCATAGACCATTTATTTTTCTTGAGTCAGTTGACCTCAAATGAGACCATTGAATTTTGGAAATAAAATTAAATCTTATAACTTACAATTTTGAAAAATAATCAGTCAAAAATTTTGACTTAAATTTTTTATTCAAAATTCTAAGCTTAACTGCATTTTTATTATTTTTTTCTGCTTTGAGTCAATTTTTGATAAAATTCCCTCTCCTATCTGAATAATGACACCTTCTTTTACTATAGATGTTTTCCTTAAACAGACCTGCAAAATTTTTGGCATAGTTTACTTAAATGTTAAGTTTATTTTTATAAAATTCAAACAAAATTTTTTGATAAGAAAAAGTTTTTTTTTTCTCAAAAATCTTAATGTTAAGTTTAAAATCAAAATCCGACGAGAGCGGCAATTTTTAACCGGTAACTGTTAAAGTGTTTTTGAATACCAACATCTGGAAAAAAAAATTGCCCGGTTCCGAGGTAATACTTCATTTTGGGCTTTAGTTACTCCATTAATCCCTTTGGTTTATTTTCATCGTCCCGAAAAGCAAAATTCATAAAGTCTCGAATTAATTTAATAAGCGCATTATGTTTGTATGTACTATTTTTTAAGTTATTAAGAGCTACTCAAAATTTGTTTTTGCCAGCCAATATAGCTTATATACTGTTGCCTTAATGAAGGTAACGTCATGTTGATACATACAACATATTTCAGTTTTGGTGTATAGCAACCTTTTTGGAGAATGAATCGAGTTACCTTCCGATGATCAAATTATTTATTTGTCCCAACCCCTATTCCTTCTTACTCCGTGGCGGCAAGTAAGGAGTTTAAGTATGTATGTTGTTGCATATTTTATAAAATTTTCATCGCCCTTGGATAGATCCCATGTATAAATTAAACATACCATATTTTTCTATAGGTAATCAAAAATCAATGAAAAGAAATGAAAAGTTTTCTATTCATACAAAATTTGATTTCATTGTATAGCAGCACAAAAGAGGAGTCTAAATATTTAACAGCTCCAACAGAACAAATTATTTTTTTTTGTTTTTTTTGTTTTTTTTGTTCAAAATAATGTGTCATATTTTTTTAGCTTTTAATATTGTCATTTAAAATGATTCATTTTGAGGTAAAAACTGAGATGCTGAGTTTATAGTCGTTTTTGGGGCGGATGCTGGTGTTGTTTGTTCGATTGTTATATTCGCTCCGGAAATATGACGCACGTTCAATTTCATTTCACACTTTCGATTCATATCCCAATTCATCCCAACACATTTATTTGGAATTTAGAAAAAAGGTAAGAAGTGTTAATTAATGATCATATTCATGTTAAATGATAAATTTTATTTTTTGTTTTGAAGTAGCATACCAACAACTCTAAAATAAGCATTATCTACGACCTACTAGTGCAAGTTTGGGCCATTAACAAGAAAACTGAATAATTGTATGGGAGGAACCGAGAATATTATTTTTTTTTTAAATAATGTCTTTGAATGTAAAAAAAGCCAATAATTTCTTTAATGAAAAGTTTGATACTAATTTTCTTCCTAAGTATTAAGTTAGCTGCTGATACTTTTTTTTACAAAATTACTTTTTATTTTTCACTACATTATGAATTTAAAAAAAAACAGCTACAGGGACTAGTATTTATGAGATACCTTCTAAATTTCAAACCCCTACTTAATTGTTCAAATATCGGTTTTCTTAAAATAATTATATTTCTTTGTGAGTGCATTATGAAAGATTTAATGATAACATTATTAGCATATACAATTAATTTGTACTTAATTAAGTTGTTTTTAATACTTTAACTTACGTTTCATCTGTATAAAGCTTAAATTGTCAATTGCTCGTAAAAGTGGTGCATCGTCTAATGTCAAATCAACAACTGGCGATACACGTGGCGCTGCATTTGTGACCTCTTGATGCCAAGTCATATCAGTATTTGCTACTCTATTTATTAGCATTGATCCGACCTTAAATTAACAATATATACATTGATTCATAAAAAAGTTTCCATTTTTAGGGAAAAAAGAAGTTAATTACTTGCAAAAAAGCAGCGCCATCAGTCTCTTTAAGTGCTTCAATACAAAATTGTATCAGTCCTGTTGTTTGTTGCAATTTTCCAGTGCAATTCGATTGTTGATCCTTGAATAAAAATTAAAAATAAAATAATTAATATAAACTAGAAAATATCATTGCAATTAAAACCTTAAGTATCCGTATTTTCGTGTCCTTATCCATTCGAATAGCCTCAAGCAGATATTCCCTTCTGTCGTGTATGGCTTGTATTAAAGTCTCACATTGTGCTGTAACTAGCTTTTCAAACTCTAAACATGATTCCTGTGAACATAATATAAAATTAAAAAGATAATATATTAATGCACAATTCAATATACCCATAGTTAAGTTATATACATGAGTAAAACCTATATATAGTCAAACAAAATAGGTAAGTACACAGAAGAATAAAGTTATTTTAACATAATGTCCTCATTTTTTTTATTGGTCTATGGTATGGTCCTATCTATACCCAGTAGCAAGTAGCCAAACAAAAGGACACGAAAGGTATATGTATGTTTGACATGCAACTTTTATGCTTTTAAGTTAAACCAATTATAATAATTAAAATAAGGAGTTCGAGGATTGGTAAGGTCTGTACTCTATGTTGTACTTACTGTAACTTTGTCGCTCATTCCTTTTAATCGTTGAATAAACTCGGTTGTTGAACGTGCCTTCTCCGATAACTGTTGCAGATTATGTGAAAGTTCGGTCTGAAAATAAAATAAGGCAAATGAAAATGCTTTTAGTTATGCAATATACAAAGGTAAGGTATAGTTTTTTAAATATTTTTTATTTTAAGGATTTCAGATGATACTTTTAGCTTTGACAGTTAAACATGAGTTAAATTTAGCCTTTAGTTAGGATTTGTAAAATAATCTGCCATCTACGCTCTCTCCAACACTGGTGTCAGAAGTCGAATACTCAATTGGTTTTAGATAAGAACTTTAAATTTGAGCGACTTTAAATTTGAGACTTTTGATATTTTCTAATGAATGTCATTGTCAAAAATAGAACCAATTAAAATGGGACACAATGGAGACCACTAGCTTTCAAATACGAATCATCAAAATCGATTCAACCAGTCAAAAGTTCTGAGCTAACTTACATAAAAAAAAAAATAAATAAACATTCGAACTTATCACCCCCTCCATCTTGGAAGTCGGTTAAAAATAACCACAAGACTTAATTTCTTATGCATCAATGAGGCTTGGCAGCAGAATACTATAAGTTAAGCGATAGCACTTTTCTGAATCTAAGTTTGGGGCTTATTTCACCAACCACATTTCCATTTGCATCCTTGCAAAAAATTTCCTACAAAGTGAAAGTGCAATTTTGCAACGTTAAAATTGTTTTGAATTTGTATTTTGCAAAGTAGCAAAGTAAAACTCACAAGAGGAGGATAATATCTTCGGATTAAGCATTTGATTAATTTTTGGTACAGTTGTAAGTTATGTCGAGGGTATAACAGGTGCAAATATTAAGGCACAGATCCCAAGTCAAATTGGATAATTGCTATAAATTTAAATGCATTAATTTATATTCTACGCAACTACAAGAAATCGGAAGTGTTAAAAACAAAAAAATAAGAAAATTCTCATCAAGATTTGAACCAACAGCACCTCGCGTATGAAACGGAGTTTTTTCCTCCCCACCATTGACTCATTTAATTTTTGTGTTGCGTAGAATGTAAATGAAAACGTTACAATGCAGAATTATTCAATTTCGGGTCTGGCAATTCTGTCTGTCCGTCTCTCTGTCTGTCTATATGTCTGCCTGTCTGTCTGTTTGTCTGTCTGTCTGTGTAAACCTCGTGCTACAGCCTAAGCCGCTGATTCAATTTTCTTCAAATTTGGTGGTTAAGGGTCTTTGGTGATTCCCTTGAGGGGAACCAAAACCAACGGTACCTGCCATATAACAATTAAGAAAAAGATAACTTTTTTCAAAAACGGCTCTAACGATTTTGATTAAAATTTCTGTGTCTACTTTTGATAGTAAGGTCATACTTTTGACATGAAAGAAATTTTTGTAAGAATTCTACTTACGGTATAAAAATGAATAAAATGGTTCTATGGGAGCCACTTTTTATACAAATTCAAAAAAAAAAAATTTGATTTTAAAAATTTTGCTATGCAATAATATCAAAATTAATAACAGCCTTTTGCATAGTAAAATTCTTCAAGATTCGTTAAATAACTTACATAAAAAAAATAAGAATTACATTAGTAATCCCAAACTTTTCCGCACCGTTGCAAGAATTTTTTTTTACAAAAAAGTATAAAACATTGTTTTTTGCCAAAGCTTTTGAGAAAAAAAATAATTATTATTTTAATATTATCTATTTTATATTTGTTTAGTTCGCATACGAAAATTTTAATAGAAATGATAAGCAATTTTTGAAGTAAATACGTTTTTCCAATATGTTTATGAGGCAGTTATTTAGTTATGGTCCTTAAAACAAAATGTAATTTCGTCTCTAGGGAATCACCTCAAAACCCATAACTACTAAGTTTGAAGAAAATCCTTTCAGCGGCAGACAGAATTGCCTTACCCATTTATTTTCATTCTCTATCATCTTAATATCATGTCTGATTGTTATCTCGAGTTCTACTTTTTTTACGAAACCTAAATTTGCACAGTAGTACCTATGTATATTACAAGTAAAGTGCCAGACGCTAAGAATTGTATAAAAAAAAGTCGGTATTTTCAGATAATTTTAAATAGCAATAATAGTTAATGGTTTCCAAAAAAATATGCAAATATATGCAACTTTTTTTTAATTGATATGAAAGACGACACATTCAAAAAGAACGGGTCACCAAAGCCCCAGCTTACAACGTTATGAACTCTTACCCAACAAATTTGTATGGTGAGCACAAAATACAAATGGGCTTAAAGACTCCAAATTGGTAAGATTATTTCAAACAAAATATACGCCCAAAATATCAAAATCGAACACTTGAAACATCTATGCGCTCTAGAAAAAGATCAAAAACGAATGATTGCGTCAATGGCTTTAGTTTGTAGTATAGTTGCTCCCCAGACTCCAAAT
The DNA here is from genome assembly GCA_948107695.1 of Meliscaeva auricollis. Taxonomy (NCBI): domain Eukaryota; kingdom Metazoa; phylum Arthropoda; class Insecta; order Diptera; family Syrphidae; genus Meliscaeva; species Meliscaeva auricollis. The sequence goes on from OX403618.1 coordinate 28,804,652, forward strand.
ATAGTAATGGACCAGACTCCAAAGCACAAACAATAAAAAAACACTTCGTAAAGTCATCGTTGTAAAACTAATTTTGAAAATGCAAAGTTGTAGACCCATAAATCATATAAAACGAAAATAAGAAAAGAATATTTCATTAATATTTAACTTGGCAGTTTTTATCAAAATAAATGTACAGATTTCTCCATATTCTTCCAATCCATCTTTGACAACAATCAAATATGAAACAATAGTTATTTTTCCATGCATTTCGAAAGTGATATGATATAGGTAGGTATACCATTGCAGACTAAACGACTGTGGATTCAATTTCAGTTCGAACTGAATCCAACAATTTCTCAATGTCCCCCAACCTAAAGTGGTTTCGTAACTTAAGCCCCTATCTTTCAAATTGATTTGATAACATTTATCCACATTTATAAATCCCACAATAATCAGTTTACACAGAATTGTTTGTGTGCTTAAGAATCTGGAGAAGAGAATGTGATGACAATAGTAATTAAAAGGTGCAACAACATCACACTCTGATGGGCTGTGCTGCACTTGGGCTTGGGGTTGCAATACAAAACACAATATCACATAAAAATAAATCGAACAATAACAGGAAGTATTGAATAGTACCTAGGTACCTAGAGTATCTGATATTCCTTGTTGTTCCCATTAACAGATGTCTGTCTCTGGATGTGTATGGTATATTATAGTGCAACAATGCAAACAGCTGTCTACAGCAGGAGTCATCATTTTCGGATGTGGCACGGGCGGGCAATGCACCGAACACTGAACCGCATGCTGCTGGTTATCATATCATTGATTTGTATGTCTGTCTGTTCTGTACTGTACTGTCCTGGGTCCCCTATCTTTGTTGATTTTTTGGTGAACACGCCTTTTCATTCGTTTGGTTTGGCTTCTCATTTGCAATGCTTTTATTTATTAGCACGTTTCAGTTATTTTATCTTTAAACTCTTTTATATGATTGATGATTTATGAATTTAATTAATAAAGTGAGTTCTGAGGATTTATAGTTGGGGAATATAGCGTCTATAAGATAAACGGCAAAACATAATGTTGAGGTTCGACAACAAAAAGAGAAAGTCAAAGGAGCTATAATGCTAAAGCGGTGGATTGATTTGAATCTAACTTCGAAGAGAGTAGTTTTTTGGGTACTTTTCAGATAATGTTTTTGTTTTTACAAGAGTTTCATCAAGAAATTCTGGATAGTTAATTCTGCATAAGCTGAGCAGGCGAAATGTTTTATTCTGTGAAATTTACAATGGGCGCATTTTCAAGCAGAATCCTCAACTAAAAATCTAAATCTTTGTTAGGGTAAAATGGAGCAAAGGACAAAAAAAACTTTTTGTACATCTCGAAAAGTATAAGGGTTAGAATTATGAAATAAATTTGAATAGGTAAATTGAAATGATGATGAGCTCTCATCAAAACAAAAATTACAAAAATTCAACTTTTCAAGTTAAAAATTATTTTTCAATATCCCATATTTATGTAGACATCTGAAAATGATGTTTTTGTGGATAAAGTTGACAATTTTTTGAAAAACTAACTATGGATATTGAAAGATAATAAGAACAAAAAATAGGCGTTTACTACGAATTATATTCAAATTGTTCCATAACGTTTTTTTAGCTTTAAATAAAATATACGATTTTGAAAGTTTATGTGGGTGGCTTAATTGATTTTGAAAATCAGGGAATAACAGGAAAAAGATTTTTTCAAAATTACATTCAGGTTTATGTATTGTCTATGCATGTGTGAAGAAATTATATTTTTAAACATTTTTTTCAATGAATAACAGTAAAAACAAAATATTTCAGTCCATGTTTTTTGATCGTTTCCAACCATATTTTATTTCTATCTTTTTTGTTTTTACATTTTTAAACTCGAAATTTAAACAGCCATTAGATATTAGATAAATAAATTTTTGTACAAAATTTTACAATTTTCTGTAGTCTGTGAGACGAGATAACGGTAAAAAGATTTTTTTTCACACATAACTGAACATGTTATAAAATCACAAACTTGAAAAGAGTTTCATCAAAATTCACCAAAATTGTCTCCTTTGGTCATCTGAATCGGTCAGGCTACAACATAGTGATATATTTAGTTATACAAATAAGGAGAAAAACGTAACGTGCTTTTTATTTTTACAAAATGGTATAAAATATTTTACAACTTCATAAAACAATGTACTACAATATTGTTGGTACAAGTGTCCTTGATAGGAAATAAAGATTTTTAAATATATAAAGGCACATTTATAGATTTAAGAGAGAAAAATAAAAAAAAAAAACACAATCAAAATTGATTTTAATGGATATTAAAATCTGTAACTTTAGTTTTAGTTGCAGGAATTAAATAAATTGAACAGATTCTATTAGATAAAATGACTGCGTTAAAATTACAAAATTTAAAGAAAAATTCCATAATTTTGAATATATTTTCAGCTCAATTTTAAGATGTCTGTTCTCTTAAACAATGCCATACAATGTTTATCGATTAATTTAAAAACGGACTGTAAATGATATATTACAGAAAAAACATCGAACAAAATGCACTTTTTATGCTTCTTTGACCATTTGCACCATCCGGCTATGGCTACTTAAACAATTTTAAATTTCTATAAAACTACACCCTGAATGTAAACAATAATATTGATATAGAGATTGATATACAAAAACGGCTCTAAGGATTTTGATTAACATTTTTGTGTGTACTACAACAGGCATGGTCATCGGTTCATCGGTTAAAAACGGTACCTCCCATAAGACTGTTTTTATTTTTTCTGATTTTCTCTTAAGCTTCTGAAGGGATTTCAATGACAATAATTTTTATACAAAAGGTTTCTAGAAGTTTTTATATTTATTTCAAAATTTTCAAAAAATAGTATTTTCCAAAACAGGTAATTTTTTTCCAAATGGCAAACCAACTTCTTTTTTCAAGGTTTGAAAATTTGTATGTACAAAACATCGATTTTTAAAACAGTTCTATCTGTTATTATATAATAAATTTATCTAGTCTCTAAATTATGTGGCATACCTAGTTTGGAGTTCAAAACAAGTTCAGAAGTTGCCTAAGTCATGCTAGTAATATTTTTTTTTTTTTTTTCATTTTTATTTGCAATCCTTTTTTTATTGCACCATTTTATTACTCTCGTTTTTGTTATAAATTTGTAAATTTATTTATAGATTAATTTATCTTAAACCTATCCCTAATTGTATTGCAAAATTTGTCGATATAATTGAATAAGAAAAAAATGATTATTTCTAAATTGTGCTGTATGTGTTGTTTTCGTCTTGTAAATAATTTAAATAAATGAATGGAAAAGGTTTTCCAGAATTCTACTTTGAGTAAGTATAACTTTTCTTAGAAAATGGCGACATATTTCAATTTTATTCGGATTTACTGATGCTGAAATTCCACGAATTTCCAAGCAAAATTTCTTTTGCGATTAATGGATTTGTTTTGGATTCATAAATTATGTAATTCTTATAATGAACTTTTCAAAATAATTTTCTCACACCTACATACATATGTATTTACTCTTTTTCCAACACCTACAAAAAAATTAAGTATTAAGGAAACGTTTTGCATAAATGATTAAATTCGTCACATAGCGATTCGTGCTTTACTTGGGGATGAAGACTGGAAACACCCACCTAAAAAAATTAAGTGAAGTAAGAAAACAATCAAGAAATTTCCTTCGAAAGTCAATTTATATTCCCTTCGCTTTCATCTCCGCTTTTAACAAGTAATTGCCAATCCAATAACCTTGTTCTTAGCACACATTCAAGAGCAAACCGTTTATACTATATTGCAGATGAAATGTCAATATATCGGATGTGTATAAGGGATTTATATCATCTTCTAACGAATTTTAAATCGATTTAAATTTATAAAATTCAATCGGCAATTAATTACGCTCTTCAACGTTTGTTTACATTCTGAATACACATACATCATACAGTTTTACCTCCATACTAACCTACTACAGCTACAAAATTGATATATGATACATTTACATTAATACCTCTCACCCTGACGCATTGTTCATGATATAAGTTTCTTGATTACGGTCTAATTAATTGCTTTTCTTTGATCGCAAAGTGCAAATACTTTTTACATTTTTTTTTTGCTTTGCTTTTATATTGTATCACTCGAAGACTAAATGCGGCTACTTAGTAGGCTTTATACCAGAATTGAAACCTTATATTTTAACCGGCATAACTGGAGTGCGCAGAGCATCATCATCAAAACAACATTGATGATATAAAAACGTGATGGGTTGGGTTGGGATGAGTGTCTTTAGTATACAGTCATTCATTGCCACAAATATTAAAAATAAAATGCAACTTTTAAACAAAAGAAAAAGAAGTGTATCTAGTTCTAGACATTCGCAAACACATTTACTTAAATGTGAATAATATCTTTACAATAAATACAAGGTTTCTTGAAGTTCTTCAACTATAATTTCAATGTTGTTTACAAAAAAATAGTTTAACTGAGTTTTTCATTAACATTAGTGCTTCAAAGTAAGTTTCACTGATGAATGTCAAACACATTTTATCACTTAAAAACTTTAAAAAGCCTTCATTATTATAATGAAAAAAGAACCATCATTCACCTTTATATTTGGGTTAGTGCATGTAGTTTTCAGAATGTTTTAAAGTTTTTCAAGTAACGCAATGTAACATTCAATAATGCAAAATTCAATTTTAACTGGGTGTATTAACGCTAAATGATCATTTAAAAAATGAAAAAAGCTTTGATTCAACGAATCCAATTTGGATTTGGATATCACTTTCTGAACACCAAAATAATAACGTCTCTTATTTTGGCCGACACTTTTTACCGGAATAACAAAAATGTAGCTAATCAAATGCTTATTTGTTCCGCAAACCAACAATTTGTAGCTCGCATTGAAGGGTAATTGAATTTTTCGCTAAGATAAGTCCGAAGATAGCGGACAAAATCTTAAATAATTTAAATTTAAAATTCCTTTAAGTTGCAGAAAACTTCGTTTTTATAGCAACAATGGTTTTTTAGTTATTCAAAATCCCGCTTAAATAATACGGACGAAATTTAAATGCTAGTTTTTTGCTCAAAAATTATTTTTACTTGCGATACATGTAGGTACGATAGAGCAAGTTTAGGATTCGGAAAAAAAATCAAACTCGAGATAACAATCAGACATGTCATTACGATGATAGAGAATACGAAAAAAATGGGTCTCGCAATTCTGTCTGTCCGTCTGTCTCTGTATACCTCGAGCCTGAACCGCTGAACAGATTTTTTTGAAACTTGGTGGTTAAGGGTCTTTGGTGATTCCCAAGAGGGTAAATTGATATTTTTTTTCAGGACCATCACTAACGGTAGGTACCTCCTATAGACCCGTTTTTTTTTTATTTTTGACTTTCACGACTAAACTAATTTTGATGATTTTTTTTTAAAAGGAGGCTCTTTGACAATAAAAAATTGTTTGATATAAAAATTTTCAAAAGAATAATTTTTGGTTTCTTAAAAAAATTTCAATCGTTTTTTTTTGAAAAATCAATTTTTCGAAAACGGGTAACTGTATTTTTTTGAAATTTTGGTTTTAGCTGTGCAATAATTTTATCTTAAAAATGAAATACCAACTTTATTTATTCTCAAAGAATTTTTATAAAAATTATTTTTTTTTTTTTTGAAAACGGCGATAAAGATTTTCAAAATTTTTTTTCTAAAAATTCATCTTCACTGTTTTGCATGGGCTTTCGTCTTATTTTAGCGGAATCTTTAATAACAAAAAACTAGTTGAGCTCTAAAATCCTCGATTTGCATCTAGTTCATGGTGGTTTCAATTTTCTCCACACAAATTTTTTTGAAATAATCATTTTTACATGCGATATACATATGTATGTAGGTGCTATATATTATGTTATGCATTCGTACAAAAAAAAAGTTTAGATAACAATCAAACATGACATCACGATGTTAGAGCATGACAAAAAAGTGGGTCCCACAATTATGTCTGTCTGTCTGTCCGTCTGTCTGTCTGTATGTATCAGAAGCCACAGACTAAACGGATGGGTCGATTTACTTCAAACTTGGTATGCAAAGTTTTTTGGAGACTATCCCCAGATGTTTATTGAATAAGTTTTGTTTTTTTTTACAAAAATAACGTTACCTGTCATATACCGGTTTTAGAAAAACTCATTTTTCTCAAAAACGGTTCCTTGAATTTGATTAAAAAAATCATGGTAATTTTGTTAGATAAGGTCTATCCATTTAATCAAAATCGGTATTAAAAGTGCCAGCCATAAAACCATTTTTCTCAAATTCTGATTTTCTCCTTCATGACTCAATCAATTTCAACTTTTTTTTTTACAAGAAAGCTTTTTTGTTGCCGTAATAATGTCTAGTAAAAAAAAAATCTTGGATTTAAAAAAATATTTTTTTTCGAAAAACTACTTCATATTTTTTTCCAAAATTTAGTTTTTAGATGTTGATAAATAATATCTTAAATATTACGTACCAATTTTTTTTAGAAAGTCCTTGCAAAATTTTATATAGAAAAAATTGTTTTTTTTTTAAACAACGGCTCTAACGATTTTCAATTTTTTTTTTTCTAAAAATGTATTATTATAGAAGAAATCATATTGCAAACTTCGTTTTGAGGTTTAATTCTTAAAGAAGCTGTTTTAGTCACTTGAAAATTGAATTTTATGCTTTTTTAATATTTTTTTTTCTAAAACTGCATTTACAAATTTTTAATTGAAAAGGCTTAGCATGTTTAGTAACTTTATCTATGAGAGCAAGTACGTGCGATCCAGTCGTGCAATTTATTTTTTTAGACTTCAGGTGGTCACTTTTGAGCTAACTTTTTCCAACAAAAAACATGAATATATAAAAAAATGCTTGAGCTACAAAATTGCAGTTTGCGCAACAAATTTTGTTTTAAAAATACTGGCAAACCAAAATTTAAAAAAAGTTTTTTTTTAAATTTTCTCCATTAAATTGAGAGCTAGAAAATTATATAGAAAAATATTGCAAAAATGATTTTAGAGAGAACAGAATAAGAATAACCTTTTTGATAAATAAAATATAACGAAGCACCAGATCTTTGCCGAATTTCCCAAAAGGGAAAACGAGTATTTTTGAAGCAAATCACAATCCAGGAGATCAATATTTTGCTTCTCTCAGCATAGTATGTACTCGAAAGGATGATATAAAAAATTGGACAGAAAAGGAATCTGAATCTGTCAAAGGTAAAAATTACAGCCACCACTTTGACGAAAACGACATTTGCAAAGTTGGAAGCAAAATAAAATCTAGTTATTAATAATTTTTGTATAAAATCATGATTCCACAATATTCAACTGTTAAAAAAATAATTTAAAAAATTAATTTGTTTCATAATAAAACACTTAGCCGTATACAAATACATATATGGATTTATTTTCAAAACATGTTGTAATCAAAAGAAGAAGTTAGAAGATGCAGATTTTCCACAATTTATCCATCGTTTTAAATATCAAAATATGCTTAAAAGCCCTATTAAAATAGATCTCAAAAGGCGGGTTGACAGTGACTACTAACTTATCGGACGACCAAATCAGTTGAAATCCATTCGGTCGCTACAATAAATAGTAGCGACATAGTTTCTTATCTATTGAATAACTATTCATCTTTTTAGCGGATTCTAATGAATAAGGCTGAAGGTTGTAAAAATATATTTTGGTTTCTTGTAGTTCTTAAAATCCTCAAAACTTACCATATTGACATCATTTCCATCAAACTGACCTACCGTCTAAAAGTTTCTGGATATTATTCAGTAGAAACGTATAACGAATGAGTGGAGTTAATTGTATATAAACAAACTTTACCACCCTATAGTTTATAGTTTTTTTTGTTTTTTTCTCAAGAAACAACTTTTAAAAACTATATTTATAGGTACATACATAAGTAGGTAATCTTTTTTTAGTTAAATTGAGCATTCATGTTTTATGACTTTTCCACATTTGTTAAGAAATCCCCTTTAATCTAAACAAACAGTTGTTTTTTATCAATAAAAACTAAATTTATGACATAAAATTCAAGGCATGTAAACTGCTGAATGGTATGCACAACATGGAATGGATTACATCATCTCTTTGGATATTATGATGCAAAACTTTTGAATTTCAGGAAACCTTATCCTTTATCCAACAACTGATATAGGGGAAGGTAAAGTGTCATAAGACATCATTATTGGTGGTCTCTGTAAGAAATGTTTCTACTGAAATTGTTGCGAACTAGTGAATGAATGACACCCGCTTTTTTTTGGGTATCCTGTTTTTTTTTGTTTTTTATGAAGTTGGAAATATTTTTTTTTTGTGACATGACTCGTGTTGCGTGAAACTGACAAAAAAATGGGTTGGAAAAAAGTAGGGTCTGCATAATGTGTATGAAATGTAATTGGCCAACATTAAAACAAAATGATTGATGCTATCTCTCATCTACTGAAAAAGTTTCTTAGAAAGAATAAATAATAGAAAGTTAAATGACAATGAACATGGTATAACATTAATGTACGTACATAATGTATGTGTACATAGGTATATGCTTTGAGGCAAAGTAAAAACAATAATTGTTTTATTTTTCTTTTGCCACGACATTGTATTAACTATCGATTTCTTCATGTATTTATACCTACTAAAGTGCTTTTTAATGAAACGAATGAAAATACATTTCTTGTCTTTTATTACTTATGCTTTGAAATGGCATAAATGTTGTCAGTACAACAATGGCTAGTCCTTGCAATATATTCTCGTCTGGAGGCAGTCTTTTTCACAAACGAAAACCGATTTTATTCTATACTACTTCCTTTCAAAAAGTTTGGTTTATTCGAAATGTTCAAAGATTAAAAAATAAAACAAAATCGCTTAAAACAGATGCATTCTGGAATGAATTCATAACAAAATAAGTCGTAACAAGGCGGACATACTTTTGAATATATATTGAAACCAAATAAGCTATAGTTACTTTTTAAAAGTATTTGTTTGTATTTGTTTAAACCTTACGAAAGTTTGTAGTGTAGGAAATCTGTGGTAGCATCAAGTTTAAAAATAAATACTTACATAAAACTATAAGGCAACAAAAAATACTTTTCAGAACTAACTTGAGAAACATTATTCTTCTGATTCTGATAATATTTTAAAATTGAAATTATCTTAAAACTGACTTTTCGGTTGAAGTTTTCATTACGTAAATGCAAGTCCTTACGAATATCTTTAGTACGATATTGATATTGAAAACAGCATATTCTAGCCCATAGTGCGACGCCTTGGATGTCAAAAAAGGTTTAAGATATGGTAATGGATATTATGAAACGTCTTTAATATCGTACTTGAAGTAATTGTGTCTAACACACCGTTAAAAAGATATACATATTTATAAGAAAAAACAATATTTTGTGACATTTAACCTAATATAATTTTCACTTTTCAATTTTTCAAGCCAGCAAAGTAGCAAAGAAAAAAATCGAGCTGCCATTAAAAATCCTAGACACTTGAGGTTCGGTGTTCAAATCTTATCAACACTAATATTGTTTTTTTTTTTTTATTAAAATACAGACAACTGAAATAAAAACCTTCTTCTACGGCAACTACCCTCATTAGCAATGCGACTGCTTTAGGTAACTAATTTGTTTTATATTTATTCATATTATGGAGACAATATTCACGGAGAAATCTAAATGCGAATCGGAATTTTGGACGTAGCACCACACCTAACGTAGGCCATACCAATTAACCATACAATTTTGAAAAAATAAACCCTCGTGAAAATAATAGGTACCTTTTATAGTCCATAGGTTTTAGGATAACTGGGATTTATAAAAACCCCTAATTTTTATTTCACTATATGCACCTATTTCAATTTAATTTTATTTCCTAGACAACCATTCGTAACCTCAGTATTGGAGTGATCTAAACGACAAAAACCTAGTTTCGAGAAAAACACGTTTGAAGTTTAATTGATTCTTCAGTCGAACAACTTTCAATTTTACTGTGTGACACAAACAGGTTATTCAAATATACGCGGGTTGAGACCTATCACGTTTTGTAGAACTTGTTGTACTGATTACAAAACGGTGTGTAAAAGTTCCGTAACATCTTTTACAAAAATATGGAGTTAGGTTCAAAAAATGTTTTTTTTACTTTAAATCATTACAAAAAGTGTTTACCCATTTAAGATTTTTTTAGTGCTTTAGAATGAAGACATTTGCAGCCATATTATTGACTATTTTCAAAACATGTTTTGAAGGAGTTAAAAGATGCAGATTTTCCATCATTTAGCCATCGTGTTGAAGGGTTTGTATATTCAAGACTCCGAATTTTCAATAATTTTTCGTTAATATTACCAATTCTTCGACACATTAAAACTTTTAACCTTCAACATTTTAACATTCCAACTTTAACGCCAAATTTTGTATGGACTAAAGGCCGTTAAAAAAGCTATATTAAATCAATAATTTAACAAGTCCAATTAAGTCTTCTTCTTGGCTGATTTATTAATTTATTTCAGTAGTATATACAATTTGTATTATAAAACCTTCATTTAAAATAAAACCTGGCCCTGAGCAAACCTATCCAATTTTAATGATTAAGAATTTTAATCTTGTTGGATATAGTTCACATTAGACTTTTGCCAAAAAGTTTATGTAAGCTGAACTAATAATGTCAACTGATGAGTCCTAGTGAGACCCACCTGGACGAAATACCAAATTTTGTTGTATGGACTAGGGGCCGTTAAAAAAGCTATATTAAAAAAACTCCACAAAGCATGTTTTGTTGCAATACATGTTTTGAAATTTTTTTATAATATGGACATTAGACCTTTTCAACAATGTAAAAAACATGTGTTGTGTTTAAAGCACCTATAGGCTGTATAAGTGTATAAGCTGAACAACTTCAAAAATCGCATATCTTTCGTCATTTACCCAACTTCGACATCAATATAATGCAAATGTTTATAAAACAACATGCTGCTTTAAAAATATATATTAAAAAATGTTTATTTTTACACTAAACGAGATATTTATTATAAAAATCGGTTGAAAATTGGCAATGCAAGTATGGCTGTCACAGGAGCACATAAATATATATATAAAAACAAAAATGTTCAGTGTCGGCTATATTGGACAATTGCGGCTATTAAAGTTTTTATGGCTTTTCATATGAACTCTATTCGAAACCATTAAAAACATAAATCAGTTTTGTGATTTTTCCGGTACAAAATCCCCAAATTCGAAACTTTTAATTCCTGTACGTACGTGTACAAACAAATTCACATAATTTATTCCAAACCAATTCACTAATGTTCCACTATACACTGTATAAAAAAAGGATTTCGATAGTAGAAGGCTGAACTTCATATCTTCAATAGATTTTCCAGACAAATATGTCAACAAATTTCCTTTATTTAATCCCTACAATTTTCTGCTGGTTACGAACCACTAGCTGAGATGCATTTTTCTTGAAAACTCTTGGTGTTCTTTTCAATTCCTTGCAAGAGTCAGTAACCCTGAAGAAATTCAAGGCGCTTGTGTCGCCTTGAATTCACACTAATCACACAGACCTCTCAAGTGAAAGTCCATCGCACTACGCTAAAAGCACTTATCGCACTTTACGCCAAAAGGTACTGAAGTTAATACGGGATGGTAAACCCTGGATAACACATTTTCTCTTCTTATTTCAAAAGCTATTTCAACAAAGAATTTTGACTTCATTAAGTTAACATTAAGTTCCCAATCTTCTTTGATACTTGCATTTTTTATCAGCCGTAAAAATCTTGTAGCATTGAACCTTGTGTATTGCAACAGTTTGTACATAACTATTTTTTATTTGAATATATTTGAAGTGAAGATAAGTTTTCAGATTATGTAAGCTAAATTAAGTTTTCACTCTATTCTTTAAAATATAGAATAGCGAAAATAATAATTAAAACTCTGCAAGGTGCTCTCTGAGAGATCTACCCAAGAACAGCTCGAGAGCTGCTCGTCAAATGGTCAGACACACCCGCAATTATAAGTGAACTTACTATTTTTTTAAGTTATATTATTATTTTAATCAATGAAACCAAAGAAGACCTTCATAACCTGTTTCTTCCACTTAAAGTTCATTGTTCCTATAACACTATCCCCAAAAACTATAACAACTCATTCAATAAATAACCTGTTGTGATCAGTTCAAAGGGAGTGTCAAGTTTCAATACAACCTGACTAAAAAAAGGGTTCATTTATGTCGATCATAAAAATAAACAAAACAAAAATAAAATACAGAACAAAAACCAAAAAAAAATCAACCCTTAAATCCACAAAAAAAAAAAAAATGCTACTATAGTTACCCCGTTTAAAATTCAAATTGAACCTTATTCATTGTCATGCGTCGTTAAACATTGAAAGTCGAATTGAGTCAACTTAAATTTATAATTTGATACCTGCTTCAAAAACACTTGATTGTAAAAACAAGTTATCATCACGCACTTATCAGTTATCAGTCAGCCACATGCTGATGGTGAATGTACTTAGCTTATAGTAAGTATGCACTCAAAGTAGATTATTTCTCGATACATGACGCGCATCTGAGGCAATTTCTAAATATAAAGTACACTGAAATCTGCCTTTTTCACAAGATAGTTGATATTAGATATTAGATCAGGTGTTCAAATTCAAAATATTGATGTTTTCTTTTTTTTCCAAAATATTTGTTTCCTAAATGAAGAGAACCTTTTTATTCTGATTCATAATACACCAATAAACAAAGTAAAGTAAGATTGTTAAAAAAAATCAACTCATTTTTACCCGATATCAGAATTATTATCGAACACTATAAAATGTTCATGATAAAGTCAATTCGAAGAAAAACAAACAAAACCATCTCGTATCATGACTTTTTTTTTTAATCAAGAAACACCGGCAATACAAACACAAATATAAAATGTTTATATTTACTTACTCTCATTTTTATCAATAAAAACAACAAACTCCAAGAAACTCACCTTCTGTGCCTTACAAGTCTGTAATATCGGTTGAACGTCATGCGATTGATGAGCGTTTTCGTTCACACATTGCACACAAGCCGGTCCTTTGCAATTCAAACAGAACAAAGTAAACGGTTCCGAGTGTTCAGCGCACAATGATTCCCGTTGCTGAGCTGCTCCTGTGGGCTTCACAAGATTATGCTTGGCCAGAGGACCCCTGGCTGGATGACATAATTCCCTGCATCCATCGCAGTAACGTATTTCGCATTGTTCGCATATGAGGGAAGCAACTTTGGGATCAGTTTCGCACATTTGACAGCGTAGTGCTTCACGTGCGCAAAATCTATCAACTATGGATTCCATTGTTTTGTATGGCGGCAAGTTCCGCACTCCACTTTCGTCGAAGAAAGCCACCTTGCGGCAATGTGGACAGATCAAGTAATAGACAGCACCACCAGAGGGCGGAAAGAGCAGTGCCTGAAGATTGGGAGTGCCAACGTACGAACCGGGCCTGGATGTACAGCACACAACTCCGGAATCGGCCTCACTGAAAATGCTGACCTTATCGGCTTGATCCTGGTCCGAGCTGCTCTCTGTGGTTCCCGAACTGGAAGTACTTGCGGCTGAGGAAGTCGACGAGTGATGTGTGGAATTGGGGTGATGGTGACTGTGATGATGGTTTGCTGCACAACCTGTTACCGCTGGGGGCAAGCTTCCATTAGCTGTGGCTGCAACCACAGCTGGTGTGTAGGCAGCTTGAATGTCTATTGCACAAGCCAGGCAGAGGGCATGATAACAGGGCAAGAGAACGGGATTCGCGAATAATTGCTTACATATCGGGCAACGTAGTTCGTCCTCCATTATAAAATTTGGACCTAGGGTCGTAGAAAAAATTGTGTTTTATCGATAACTTTTTTTATGCGGAAGTCCTTATTTTCTTGCGGGGGGAGCGAACAATCTGTCTCAGTTAATTATTATTTTTCAATAAATTTCTCACTTTTTATTTCTTTTTCGGTGGTTGGGAAACCATTTTTATATACATTTATGCTTTAATATTAAAACTTTTTCCAATTTTTTCACAAGTATACGCTGAAAATGTGAACCGTTAAAACTTTTTTCCACTTCTTGCTCAAAATCAAATCAATTCAATTGGATTTCGTATAAAATTTCCAACTTGTAATCTAATTTCCTAATGGCAAAAAATTTAGAAGGAAAAAAAACTGCAAACTAAGCACAATCACACCCCACTCCCTTTTTCGCTCGAAAAGGAAGAAGAAGAAGCAGCAACAAAAAAAAAATTACACTGTGTAGCCTTCTTCCAGAAATTATAACCTCAAAATCGATTTATTCTACAAAACTGGAGGAAAAAACGAGACTTGCGCTAACCCCTATGCTGAAGAATCACCATTCTTCATCTTCCTGATGTATTTTTTTTTTTTTTTTTTTTTGAATTTTCGGGTTCAGTAACACTCGCGGACTGGGATGAATATTATTTACAAAATTTATACTACAACAACACAAAATAACCGATATGTTTATTGTTTTAGCGAAAAAAGGAAAGAATAACAAATTGCATCGTCGAATAAGAATAACCAGGATCTACCCTTAAAAAACGATTCCCTTTTCTCTTCACAATTTTTTAATATCTGATAAATCTTTTCCCATTAAAATGCTCTTCACCAGGCAACAACAACAAAAAAAAAGAATTTAGGCAATGACACAAACCATCCGCACTTTCGATTCCGTTCCGAGTCCCGTAAGAGTTATATTTGAACTGAAATGTATCTATCGTGCTGCGTTCGTAAAATGTATGGGTGTGATGTATGATAGAGAGCGAATGATGATGATGATGGATATTTTTGCCTGGTGCTACAGTGGTGGTTGTGATTAGGAATGTTGTGCGCCGGTCGATAATTTTCCACCCCGACTGTGTGTTTGCAATGTTTTCGATTCTAGTTGATTCCGATAAATTTATGCGGAACACGGAAGTAAACGATGGAACGTTCTTGTAATGGAACAGTAACACTTTACAGTTACAATGATTAATTGATTAGGGGATGTTTGGTGTCTGAACATGCAAGTGTGGTTGTTTTTTACTTCTATTATATATATTTACAATACTCTCCTCAGTTTTAACAATATCAGCTTTGATAGAAATTTCAATTGATTTTTCGTAGTTTAATATTACATATGTATTTCTAATATTTGTTTGAAAATATTAAAGCACTACGCAAAATTTAAATATACTACGAAATGAATTTACAACGTACCTACTAAAATGTAAGGCTTACAACATACTTTCAGGCGCTTATGGAAAATACGTTTTGTTTAAATTCTTTTTTCGCAGAAGTATAGTATGCTTTTTAATAAAGTGATGTAGGGGGATCGTTACGTCTGTAGCTCAGTTGCCCGAGTAACGTTTGTCCGCAAAATTTTGAGATACGTTTCTTATTTAATCCCGTGTTATGATATCCCGTAGATACTTTCACGGGATTGACCGCGGCATTGGCAATACTAAATAGTACTTTTAATAAAATACTTTTGTACTTTTGCAAAAAGATTTTTTTTTGTTCATGATTTATTTTTTGTGGATTGAAGAGTATTTAAAGAGCTGATGATTCAGAAATAAAATCAGTTCTTGTTAAAACTCTGAGGTAAGACCTGGTTTTTCTATATAACTTTTTACCAGTTATTTTTGAGCATTTAGCTGAAATATTTTTCGACAATTGTCAAAAATATTTTGGACTTTTTTTTTAATTTTTTATTATTTTTGTACATTTGGCCGAAATATTTTTGGACAAATTATCAAGAATAGTTTGGAATATTTTTTTTGACATTTTTAGCAGCATTTTGACAGTTATTTTAGAACATTTGGCTAAATTTTTCTCCAATTGTCAAAAATATTTTGGAACTTTTTGACAACTTTTTTAAAACATTTTTGACAATTTTTTTTAACAATCGAAAAAAGCCTTTCTAAAGAAAAAAAAAATCTTTACCTTTAAACTCGATATAATTGATACTTATCAAACGTGATTTTTGGATAAACTAGACATCTTAGAGAATTTAAAATCGCATATTCGTGATCTAGGCTCTAGGGAGTGGAACGATTTACAATTTTTATCTTTCGTCCCCATTTGGAGGTAAACACAGCGTAATAGACCAGTGCCGTATTGAGGAGGGAGCTCAGGGGCTCAAGCCCCCCCACCAAGCTTCCAAAATCATGATATTATTAAGGTAATTTCATCATAATTTACATGATTTACTGAATTTTTTCGTGAATCTTCGAAATTTAGAGGGGGCTCAGGTACTAGATCCTGATATTATATTCTTCTCACACTTTTTTTGGCCTCCTTAGCACTCGGGTAAAATGGCATAGGGGCAATTTTGTACTGACCCTTACATTTCGAGTTTCTTTAAAGGGAAACTTACAAACTACAAACAAAAGTTGAAATAACAATCAAACATGACATTACGATGATAGAGAATGATGAATGTCTGTCTGTATGTATCAGAACCTACAGCCTACGGATGGGTCGATTTACTTCAAACTTGTTATATGGTGTTTTTTGGAGACTATCCTCAAACGTTTTTTGAATTATTTTTTTTGGACCAAAAATAACCTGTCATATACCGGTTATAGAAAATCTCATTTTCCTCAAAAATAGTTCCCTACGATTTTGATTAAAAAGTCATGGTAATTTTTTTGGATAAGGTATATCTTTAAATGAAAAACATTTTTTTCAAAAACCGGTATTAACGGTATGCCTGCTTTAGAATCATTTTTCTTAATTCTGATTTTCTCCTTCATGACTCAATCAATTTCAACCATTTTTGCCGTAATAATGTTTAGTCAAAAAAATAATATAATAATAATAATATTTTTTTTGGATCTAAAAAAAAAAAAAATTCAAAATTTAGTTCTTAGATTTTGATAAATAATATCTTAAAAATGGCGTACAAATTTTCTATAAATTTGTAGTCCACATTTAGTTTGTGCTGAAATATAACATAAATAAAGGCACATTTTCTGGTACTTAAAAACATATTTCTTCTTTTATTATATTATTATTTCAAAAATAAATTTCACAAATTCTTTACTTTCATTTTAGTTCGCAGGTGTACCACTACCAGTTTCTAGAAAATTATTTTTAATTCGGGTATAATTTTGCATGTATGGAAAATTTTTTTTAAAGACTCTTTTTCTAAATTGGGAAAAACAATCATTAAAAAACAAACAAAAATCATACAAACATAAGAATAGTTTCCCAAAATTAATGACTCGTTTCATTAAAAGAAGCTAAATATTCCTAGAATTAATGTTAGAAATTCTAAAATAAATTTAATAGAATCATAAAACTATAGACCGATGTCATAAAACTAATTGAAAAACATCAAGGATTCTAAAAATTTTTGCCTAAATTTTAAGAAATGACTCATGCATTCAATGAAAAAATACATGAAATAAAAAAAAATTAAATTTGAATTTCAATGATTAATTCGAATGAAAGAATTCTTATGTTCAGTGAATTATAACACGAAGTTTTCAAAGACTGCCGTTCATAGATTTAATGTAGGAGATATTTTAAGACCATTTTATAATTTCATAAGCGTATAGACAAATTCATAGAACGTATGTTAAGATTTTCTTTCTTTTAATGAACTTGATACTTGGACCATTTTTAATGATTTTTTTTTTTCATTACAGATATGAAGTTTTTCCTTCATATCAGTGAATTTCCAAGGTTGTTTTATTTTTTGTTTTCGAATATCTCAATTAGAACGAATACCTCCCATATAATGGTTTCGAGTTATTTGAGTTTCCTCGACAACGGCTCTAATTGTTTCGATTTAACTTTGAGTATATTATGTAATGAGTGATTGTGAAAATTCTGTTCATGCGATCCAGTCCTGCATTTTATTTATAATAATTTAATTATCATACAAACAAAAATTCCTAATAATGAATATTTGGATCCATCTGCCCGCAAAATGCGATCAAGGTATGTTTTTTTTGTGGGAAGAAGTGATCAAACAAACTGATTTTAATCACTTTCTGGTGTTGTGGAGAGTATCCATCTTTTATAAGGAAACATTTTTTTGCTTTCACAATAAGATCCTGCATTGTTATTGCACTATACCTGATGGAAGTATTCGAATTAATGTCTCCAATAAATAAACATTAAATGGAAATGGGTTGCAACTCTTCGAACTTAGACTCTAAGTAATTTTGTTCAGATCCACTCACATTATTTATAATTTTTTTGTGTAAAACAAAAGAGCTGAGCAGCAAACTTCGAAACACTATTTACCTGCATAAAAATGGAACGTGGGGTGTGTTCTCGTTGACTTAAATATCTTTTTTTCCATTACATTAGATTATTATTTTAACTGTGACAACTCTCAACCCTGTATGAGTGTATAAGGAACAGACAGACAGAATCAGATACATATTTACAACAGAAATTTAGGATCAGAGCAATGTCTGTCAGCTAAGCTAATTTTTCATAAATCTAAATTAAAATTGTGTATCAAATCAAACAAATAATCGAATCATTTTATTTACCGTATCTTTGTAAGTTTCTACATTTATCTAAGATTAATAGCTAAGTAGTTTAAAATATTCAATAAATAATGTATGCATACGAGAACATAAAATGCTAAATAAATTATTATTATTGCTTATTTAAATAAATAAATAAAATACTTTTAAGGGCTGATTTACTCCAATTCCAAAGTTTTCAATTTTCTCAAATTCCTTAAAACTTCATCATAGAGCAAAGTTCTTACATTCGAAGCCCATAAAAAGTCCATGTGATTAAATTCCTTAAACGGTACCAAGTATTTCGAAATGGGCTTTCCTAGATCCTTGAACAATTCTTCCACATTAGACGGTTGAACCAGCAAGTCATTCAGCGAATAATATAAATAAACTGGCACTGTTACTTTGGACAAATCATACTTGGGTGGCAAGTGTTCCTTGTAAAGTGCTAAATTCTTTGAAACACTATAGCTGTACGGAGCGAATCGACTTGTTTTAATAATTTGAACAAAATGTTTTATTTGCTTGGCTGAAGCCCCAGCTGGATAGTGACCAAGAACCACAGGGAACATTTTCTATAAATGAAAGAATATGTTGAGGGAGTTTGTGCAAAATATAAAAATGAAATGAAATACCTCATTAAATTCATCTTCGTCACGACCAGCTATTGTAAATATTGCTTCAATACAAGTTCTTCTAGTTTCTTTAGTAACACTGCAGATAAATCTGAATTCACCGGTAAATAGTTCTCTGATGGAACTTCCAACCACACTCTGCAAACAAAAATCTTAAAGTTTATTTACTATTTTAAGTTAAAAGCGAAGTTAACTTACCTTAAAATATAAGTCAATGGCTTTAATGTAAGGATGATCTTCAGTATCTGAGAGATATGCAGCAGGTGCTAGGGCATGCATTGAAATGATTTTTCTATTGTATTCAGGTCGCATGGAACACATGACAAAAAACGATGTACAACCCTTGAGAACAGCAACAAATATTATTTTATTGTTTAAATCAAATTTTATATTTAACACGATTTACTTGTGAATGTCCAATATATTGTATTCGTTTAGCTCCAGTTGTTGCTAGAACATGATCAATCATAGCTGGTAAATCATACATTCCGATTTCGTGCCAACTGAAATCCCAAAATTTTGATTCATCTGGATCTAGAGTTGTGTGATTTCGAGAGTATCGATTACCACGTGCGTTACCCAGCCAAACATCATATTTGAGATCGGCTAACAGGTAAGCTAAATAAAATAACAATTAATTAATAAAACAAAATCGTTGAAAGGATTTAACATTTTTGTCTTGTATCAAAAAAAAAAGTTTTTTTTTTCTCGATACCATGTTTAGACTTCCTATAAAGCTTAAGAAATTGTAGGGTTGTCTTCTAAGTCTCTAGGTGTGTCATATTACAAACAACATTCGCAAAATGACATATTTTTTATGTGCAGGGAAAATTGGAAAAGAAACAGTCACCTGGATCCATTTAGTTATTATGAAGCACTTTAATCGTATTTTGTTAACAAATATTGATTTTTGGCACCTAGATCACTACGAATTACAAACCTTAAATTGAAGATTTGAATGCAGACCAGAAAAAAGGATATTCTATACAAATAATGTGCATGTGACAAAAATGATGAGCGTTTCGCGTTTAGGTTTGCTATAATAATAAGGAAAAAGAAATATGTGGTTTTAGGGCAATTAAAAAAAACAACTTAAAATACAAAAAATATATAAACTACGGCAACTCTAACAACTTCATGGTAAACCTTTTTTTAAGCCAGAAATCTAAAAAAAAATTAGTCAGCAAATAATTCTCAACAAAACTATTTTTTAAACTGATTGTTTTTAAAGTTTAATACTTTAAAAACAATCACTTTTAAAAATAGCCTGAAAATAATTTTGTTGAGAACTATTATACTATAGCAAACTTTATTTTTTCCAATTTTTTTTTAGATTTCTAAATACTATATATTTTTTGTATTTTAAGTTATTTTTTTAACTGCCCTAGATCTAAACCCCATATTATTTTCTCCTTATTTTAGCAAACCTAAACGTTAAACGCTAATAAGTTTTGTCTTAAAAAGCACCAAGTAATATAAAACTTAGAAAAAGTATTTTGCATTTCAATATTGAGTTTGAAAACTATGCAAGTTTTATTTTATGATTTTCGTTTTGCAGTACATAGGAAGTCGTAGTACAACAATCGAAATAAATTATTAATAGTTTTTATTGAAGTCTCCAGTCTCCACAAATATTCTACACACAATGTACATTATATCAAATTCAATTGCCTTTAATGTTAAGTACCAAAATAAAATGATTTTTTTTGTCAATGTTATTAAAGTTTGTTTTTTACTCCACAAAAACCTGACAGTTTAAGTTTAACTTAAAATATCTTTTAATTTGAATTGTAAATAAGAATAATTAAAAATTATTTTTTTTATACTTATTCGTTCCACTTAAAAAAATAAAATAATTTGTATTACTTTTTCTTTATTATTATATTTACCACTATTTTTTTACTACTATTTTCTAGGTGGTTGAAAAAAGTTTAATATTTTCTGAATTTTTACTCAATATTTTTCTTTTCCACAACGAGGCAGATACAGAATAAGCAAAGAGACATAGAAATATTGCGCAGTAATATTGAGTCGTGTTAGGACGACCCTTTTTCATAAGTCCAGTGAGTAATAAAACTCATAATTTCAGAAGAGTTTATTTTGTGCTTTTTGCACACTGTTGTGTGTGACATTGGCCGGGTTCAAGAACAGTCAGTTCAGTTCAGTTGAGAGGCTCTGATTGGTCTAATGCTGAAGTGAACTCATTGGAAATTTCAATATAACTTCGTAACAATCAGTAGATTCATTTTTGAAAAATAAATTTTCTATTTCAAACACAGTAGAAATATAAATGCAAAAAAATAGATGCTTTATAATATTTCAAATAAAATGTCAAATTATTTTAAGTTCAACGACCAACTGAACTGAACTTAAGTTCAGTTCGTTTGTCTTAAACCCGGCCATTTACTAGAAGAAATTGTTGGTGCCGATGAAGGTACAAACATGTTGAATTTTTGCTACATACATAACTTAAGTCAAAACATTTTTGTTAAACATAAAATAATGGATTCTTGAAAAGTATCGCTGCATTATACTTGAAGCAAAACAAAAAAAATCGACTTACTTCACCAAATCAAATTTTATAGCTCTACCAGCTTATTTTGGGACTGTGTGAACAAATTTACAGGCAGATTCACTTAAGTAACGACAAAAGTCTGAGCGTATTTTTAATTTCAAGATTTTGAAAAAAAGTTCAAATTCGTTTTTGAAATTTTTTTTTCCAGAACTTTGTGTTTGTACCTAAGTACAAACATTTATAATCAGATTCTCAAATGAATTAGTTTTTGAAAAAAAAAAAAACTGAAAAAATAAATAATATTTACCTACATATTATTTTTGAAGGAAATTTGTTTTTGTTTTTTTTTTCTCAGACAAAAATACCTCTCACATATTAACGGACACTTTAGTCATTTGTCACATAAGCTTTTGTTTTCCTTAAGCCATGAATTTGAGAATTTTTTTCAAAACTAAGCTTAAGAAAGGCAAAGTGGTGTTTGAAAAAATATAGAATTATTATAGTCCCGTATCGTAGGTACAAAATACAAACTACAGTTTCATGAAACAATAAACCTATGAAGAAATTAACTCTTTCACGTAAATCAAAGAATATCTTAACCACCTAAATACCTAGAAGACTCGATACTTATTCAACGAAAAGGCATAGTTTTGAAATCTAACATCTTTAGAACTCTAAAAAGTTTAGTAAAGACTATTTAAGCCAATACCACCACCCACATATGAATATAAAATTCACTTTCGACTAATTTGTTTCAGAGTCAAACATTTATAACAATTTCTTATCAAATGCACTTTCTTTTGCTTCAATTGACACTACTTACCTAAACTGACATTAGGTCCCATGACAACATAACCAGCTGAACTATCCACTAATCCGTGCTGCAGAAATATAGGTTGTCTGCCTGAATTACGTATCCTGTGCATTTTCAGAATGTAACCATCTTCCGTAATCACTTCATGCACTTCCGAATCGTATCCATATTTTGCAATTAATTTATCCTTTGTATGAAAAATATTTAAAATTTTTTTAAATTCACTTCAACTCCAACAAAAAAAAAAAAAAAACAAAAATTGAATGTAATTTAATTTAAAAAAACATACAACTTTCAACGATGAATCCTCCCTTATACTCTTCCTTGTAACAATCTCCCCCGAATCGTCCTCCTCCTCTTCCAAACTGCCATCATAATCTTCTTCTTCCGCACTCAACACACATGATAAACTTTTGATAATCAAAATTATTGCACACAGTGCATTCCGTCGACGTAATGACATTACTTTCATTATGATGTCCAAGGCACAACTAATATTAAAATACCGACAAATGACTTCTTTTTTTTTGTAACTTAACGCTCTACCACCGAAGCCAACAATGCGACGAACAACCGCGGCGACGTTTAAGCGGACGACGATGGATTAAATTTGAATAAATTTAAAAAAGAATAAACAAAAAATAAATAAAAAAAAAATAGAGTGAAAACAAAGCAACAAAATAAAAGTGAAAATTCGGATGAGGCAGATGAACTCCAAAAGTTTTGTAATTGTCACCCATTAGCCCATCATATATAGCTCAGCACGAATGTCAGACGGTAGTTTTATACCTACTGTTTGGCTTACGCTTGAGGCCTGCCACCGACCACCACCGTGTTGACAGAGAGATAACAAGGCGGGGAAGCTGAAGTGTGACATCGATAAATAAAACGAATAAACCATAACCTAGTGATGGCAATATGTGTTTTTCTGTTTAGAGATGTGTAATTTTATACCGCAAACATAGGTTAGTTGGGTCAATATAGTTTTTAATCCAATATTACTTCTTACAACTTTAGAATTATAGGGAATAGACTTAAGCTTGCAGCAATTTTTGGGTGCAATAAAATCACTGAAATTTTTAGGTAGATAACTTAACTTTGTGTTTTCAAATATGGATAGTTCTTGCATGTTGTGGTGGGGGTGTTTTTTCGGCAACCAAGATAATTAGTATAGTCAAACGAAAATGTTATTTTTAAATGCCAAGCACTTGAACATTTTAAAAGAAACAAAGTTTGTATTTTTTTTTTGGTTGTTTTCTTCCAAAATACGTGAGCCATTTTGAAGAAAAAGTATTATTCAAAAAAGCTTCATTTGAAAATAAAAAATTGCTTTGCGGTTTGGCTATATATCGTTTTTACTTGCTATATAGGGCAAGTATGTATTGGTTTCGTGTAAAAAAAAAAAAAAAAATCGAGGTTTTAATCAAAACCAACATTACGATGATGGAGAAGACTAAAAAAGTGATTTTCGTCATGCCGTTCGTCGCGTCAGCCTGTGCGTCCGTGCGTCCATGTGTACACATTTCCACTGCCCAAACGAGTGAACGGATTGTCTTCGAATTTAGTAGAGATGATTTTTATGTTGTAATTTCGAAACTTAGTTTTTTTTTTTTTTTTTAATATCCAACGATTTTGATTAAACTTCTTGATATGATTTCTTCAATAACGATAAATTTTTAGAATTTTTTTTCAAAAAAATATATTTAAGTATATATATTAAATATATTTTCTTATTAAAAATTTTCCAACCGATTTGTCAAAAAAAAAAATTGGTATGCCATTTTTAAGATACCTATTATTTATCAACATCTAACAATTAAATTTTGAAAAAAAGAAACAAAAATCATTGACCCAATATCGAAAAAAAAAAATTTTAAAAAAAATCCAAAAAGTGTTCTTGTTTTAAAAAAGACAGACGCACAGACCGACGAAAACAACTTTTTTAGTCTTCTCCATCATCGTAATGTTGGTTTTGATTAAAATCTTGAATTTTTTTTAACACGAAACCAACACTTGCCCTATAGAGCAAGTACAAATAAAGTTGAATTGATAACCTTCTACCTTTTTGAAGTGGGTTAAAAATGGCAAAAGCTGGCGAAACATTGGTGCGCACATTAGGTTGTACCTACCAGATTTTGAACTACACGGGGTTTTACATACTTTTGATAAATTTTTCATTTTCAGCTCTTATAAAATTAAAATGAAGAAACTTGTTTAAAATAAAGTTGATTGTTTTACAAAGAAATTTTATTAAGAAAAAATTAATTAAGTTAATTTTTTTATAGAAAAAACCTACGATTAAACAAAAAGCCCAGAAAAAAATCAACTTGGAAATTATTAACTTTGAACTTAGAATAAAAGTAACTAGTCGAATGGTGTGGTTTTTATGGGTGTCACATTACGCGTACATTATGAAGTGCCTAATTGTGTTTGACACAACGGTAACATTTTTAATTTAAATGTTAAAGTGACCTCAAATCCAAAATGCGCATCGCCCAGGTACAACCACTCATCAGTTCGATGTTGTTTTACCTACCCTTTCTAATACGCAAAAGATTTGGTCGATGTTAATCGACTTTAATAATTTAAATTACAGCATTTATCAACTGTGAATTTAAATATTCTAGGGGAATTTATATAAATTCAGGTGCGCTGGTGAATTGAATAAATAAAGTAAAAAAAAAAAAAAAAAAATAATAATGAAATGATTTTTATTTTTAATTTTAAGCGGAGCTATTATTTTGTTCGTTACGTTTTTCAAGTTCGACAGGCTTAAATCCATACAAAAATTGGTGTTGTAATATAGATCATTTACTTGAAGACTGTCGTTATTAAAAAAACAGAATTTTTGAGTTAATGATGCAGAATTATTCGTTTTCCATCCTTGATATTGTAAGAAAGATTCCTATAGAAATAAACTTGTCTACCTTCCCCGCTAGAAGCGAGAATATACGCCGCCGTTATTTCATTGATAATGTAACAATTTGAAAACTATAAACATGCCTTTTTTTTCAAAGTCGAGTTTTTTTAAATTAAGAAAGTTTTCAACTAAAAAAGTGATATGATGTTTGCATAAATCTTATGTTGTTTATGAGAGGGAATAATGACTTGAATTCCATAGTATACGGATTAACCGATTGTAATCAGTTTTTGTTTGTTGAACTTTATGTTAATCTTAAAAATACTATCTAGCAAAATTTCACCAACATAAATTGTTTTTCAAATGAGTCTTCTTTTTAGCAAAACTCTAAAGATATGCGCTAAGGTTGAAACCCCTTTGCCACTATTGAATTAAAAGTTATAAAAATCTTTTTTTCATTTTTGTTTTTTTGTGCTACATTATACATTTTTGCCCAATTACAAAATCTTGTTATTATTATGTAAATTAGAATAAAAAAATGAGGGTAAATTGTTAATAATTGTTAAATACACTCAATAATGTCATAAATATCATCTCTAATCATTTTTAATTGTTGCTTGAAATGTGGGCCATTTGTCCCATTTTCTTGTTTAAACAAAAGTTAATGTTGTCAATACATTTTTGATATTGAAATAAAGTCTTGATAAAGTACGTACTATTATGCATAATAGAAGATGTTTTTTTCATTCTTTTTTGTGTATTGTTTCTGTTTTAAGGTTAAAAAGTTCATTTTGTTTTTTCATAATCACTAGTGATAACTCAAATGACTATCAAAATTATGATAAATTTATTATTTTTTGATCCAAAACTTTGTATTGAGTTCATGAACTGGCGTGTAAAGCAATTTCCGGGCATCGTATGCATACAAGAAGTCTATGTGATTCCATTCTGGCACCTCCATTTTGTGAAATTCAACAACATTAGGCAAAAGTTTCTTCAATCTGAGCACATCAACCGGTTCACTTAGGTAATCATTTGAACTGTAATGCATTGCAATTGGTGCTGTAATTTTCTTCAAATCATAATCTGGAGGCGTATTTTGTCCATAAATCTTCTCGTTCTCCTCCTTATAATCAAATTGTTGAAATTTATCGGATTTAATTAATTGCATATAATGTGTTATTTGTTTCATTGCAACTCCTGCAGGCAAATGTCCCAATAGCATTATGAATTTTGTCTAACGAAAAAAGTTTGCTATTGAAAATGAAATGCAGTTTATAATAGATATTTACCCTGTTAAATTGTTTGTCATCTTTGCCAACAAGCATTTCCAAATAATTTATACAGACATCTTCGGCATTTTTTCCACTCATGCAGATCCCTTTGAATGCATTTGCATTAGGTAAGAATTCCATCATTGATTTAATAGCTGGAATCTGAAATGGATTTTATTTTATGACAATTTAGTGAAAAACTAATAGTGTACTTACTTGAAGAACCCTTTCTCCAAGTGGCAATAATGGCGTCCGTATATGTTTCATGAATGCAACTGGTGCCAATGCATGTGCTAGAATAATTCTATCATTGTACTCAGGACGCATAGAACACATGACGAATAGAACTGTTGTTCCCTATAAGTACAAAATGCAAAATTGTGTTGTTACGACTAAGGAACAAATTGAAAAAAAATTGAAATGTTTACTTTTATAGAAAATTAAATGCACGACTGGGTGGCACCTTCTTGTTCTTATAGTCAAAGTGAATCCAACGGTTACCTTTTTGAGCAAGCGACTAGTGACTTGCTCTTAGGGTTCTCTGTTGGACGAACTCATTTTTAGGCTCTGAGTTGTTGAATGGCAGTCGAAACCCAAGATAGCAGCCATATGCGTGACCGATCGTTAGGCGATGGCTGATGGGAGAGATAGACAAACCATCCTATTACCAATCCCACGGAAGTATCTTTGTACCAGGGAATGTTTAGACAAAAGCCCATTTCACACGTAGCCGGAAACCATCAAAACGGCCCGGTTAGCCGGTAGCTGGGAGCACTTTCTTATGGATGCTTTTACTGACAAAACTAGTAAACCGGACTGGTTAGCAGGTTTCCAGCTATGTGTGAAATGGGTCAAACAGTCGTATACATCCCCACAGATTAGTGTTCACAAAGTTTCAATCTACCGTTGTCAGAATCACAATTAACAGTTCCACAAACAATTTTGTCCACAATAGTTATTGTATCAAAATGGCCGCAACTAGCGTTGGTAATATTAAGCCTTTCTAAGCAGGTGTTCTAGAAGCCGCCATTTATACAAACCAAATAAGGTCAAAGTTGCTGTGAATGTTAAGGTCTTCTTACAATTTTTAAAAAATGTATAATATATGAAAAAATGTAAAAACATAAAATTCCTTCCTGAAATGACTTAGACAACACTTTTCAAAAGAATTGATTTATGGATTTAAATTAGTCAAAACAGAATATTGTAAGTAATGCCGTTGTTTTTTAATATATTTTTTTTTCGAAAATATCCCTTCCCCTTTAATTCCTGTCCGGTTTTTGGCCCAACTTACATAATTTATGTTAATTTTAAAAGTTATATAATTCCCAACAAAATATATTTTGAAACTTTTTTTGTCCATAAGAGCGATCAGTTACAAAATATTTCCACTTCAAAAATGGTTACCGTCGAAAATATAAGTTTTTCACATAGAACTACACTTCTCGTCAACAAACACAAAATTTTTTGAAGAAAGTTTGTCAATTTTTTTCGAAACTGTTGATGATTACTATTAAGAAATTAATTCCAAAAGAATTTATCAAAAATTTACCGCGAGTGAAGTGCTTGACAGTTTCATTCAACAATTTTAGTGTTTTAAATAAAATTCAATTCTTGATTTAAAATTTGATTTTAAAATTTGAAGAAATAAGGATGGATCTGCATGCTTTGACAGTGTTGAAAAAGCTAAATTTATTTGCTAAGAGACCAAGACCTAACCGGACCTGCAAAAGGTGATAAAATTGACCAAAATTTTAATGTAGTTTATTCTTACTTGAAAAATAAAGATTCGTACGAAAAAAACATCAACTGCAGTTGAGAGGCGAGGAACTTTAAGATGTCCATTAAATTCTTTTGATTCTTTGGCAAAAATTAAACAAAATTTCGTCGTAAACGCAAGTCACTCAACAGTTTTAAGAGTAATTAAACGAATGAAACTTAAAAAAAAAAAACGAAAAACAAAAATTTATGCAATTACAGTTTTCAAAAATGAATAGAGTTGTAAAAAAGTGGTTTTTTCAGATGAAAAAAAGTTTAATTTCGATGGTCCTGACGGGTTCAACTTTTATTTTCACGATTTAAGAAACAAAAGAAAATATTTTTAAAGCGCCATTATAGTCGTGAAGGATGTGTTAGGATATGGAGAGCAGTTAGTTGTTTCTAAAAATCGGTCACAAGCTACCAAGTCAAAAAAAGAACTGGCCTTTGGCGAAGTTTCAGCAAATATAATTTTTGGTCGTTTTATAGTTAACAATTATATGTAGATATCTTAAAAAAGATATCATCATAATACATTTTTTTGTGCGATCAGTCAATTACAAGATAAAAGGGCCTTACATATTGTAAAATTCCGTAAAAAAAATTAACGGTCTACTACCCCATTATAGGTTTTTTAAAGAACGTAAAACAAAAAATTTTTGAAAACCAAACCTTTATTTTATATGAATGTACACTAAATTTACCTGTGAGTGTCCAACGTAAAATAGTTTGTCTGAGTTCGTTTCTTTTAAAATATGATCGATCATTGCTGGAATATCAAAAACTGCTATTTCGTGCCAACTAAAATTCCAAAATGCTTTATCAATGCTCGGTTTAAGCGATGTATGGTTCCGAGAATAACGATTTCCTCTAGCATTTCCCATCCATACGTCATATCCCAAATCGTGGAGATAATATCCTGAATTAGAAATTTACATTACCAAAATATAAATTGCGAGCATAACAAAATACTTGATTTAGTATAACTTTTGCATTAAGGTGTGTACAAAAAAAAATTTACAAATCTTTGTCAATAGCTTGGGAAGTAGTTTTTTTTCAAATTTTGTTTTCAACTTTTTCACTAAAATAATGTGGATTCATTATTTTATCACACTAAAAACAATAAGTGTTCAAATTAAACGTCCGTTTTACTCGTAGAATAATATCTTACCTAAAGAAACATTTGGCCCCATTAAAATATACGTTGCTGAACTATCCAGCAAACCGTGTTGAAGTAAAATTGGCCTGCCTCCAGGATTCGGTATCCGATGCATTCTTAGGATATATTTATCGCTTGTTATAACAAAATGAGTCTCAGCAGGATATTTGTATTTGCGCAAAAGTTCATCCTAAGCAAAAGACACCTCAAGTTTATTTTTTTTTTTTTATTT
Organism: Meliscaeva auricollis; assembly: GCA_948107695.1. NCBI lineage: Eukaryota > Metazoa > Arthropoda > Insecta > Diptera > Syrphidae > Meliscaeva > Meliscaeva auricollis. The sequence goes on from OX403618.1 coordinate 28,834,452, forward strand.
TTCTAGTGTCAAGATACCGTTAGAAGTCTTCCATCTTCCACAACATCTGGTGGATAAGTATTTTCGCCTGAAACTGTTGCACTTGCATATAACGTAGCAAAAAATATACAAACAATATCCACAAATTTCATAGTTTTCGTTAGTTTAATTGGTTTTGAGCGAAAGCACACTACTGTCAACTTAATTCTAAAAAAAATTAATATTTGAATGAGAAAATTGAAATTTATATGAAAAAGAGAAGTGGGAAATTTAATGAGAATTATTTAGTTACGCCTTCGTGCACTGATTTAATTTTGATAAAAATTTCATTGTCCGAGTAATTAAAAAAAATAATCGTCATTCGTTTCGGTGTAATTGACAAAGAGAAACGAGTTCAATCATATAAAACGGACAGGTGTAATAGGTTTTTGATGGTTTTACAATTTTATGGAATCATTTAATTTGTAAACTATCATTGTATTTAGTTGATTGATTTCTTTTTTTTCTAATTTTGCTGCTCATTTGCAACACTAATTACCTCTTATACGTTAGCATTTTTATATTTTAATAATTCGTAATCTTATCAAAACATCGATTTAGTTTTAACCAAAACTCATTACTGCTTTACTTACAAACATATTGTGAACAGTGCCTGCCGTAAGGTAACGCTACAATCCTTTTTGAATTTGAGTAACATTGTGAATTTAAGTCACAACCAACCAACAAGCTTCTTCAGCCAGCTCTAACACACAGTAAAACATGTCAAGTCGTTAGAAATCCCCAACCGAATACTACCTGAGTCAAGGTCTTCCACTATTGCAACCTCTGCGGTGGAGTCAAAAACTTCCCGGCCATTCGTTCCAGCTATCTCTTCACGTCGAGCTTCTATAGATTCTATCAATGTTTTCATCATTTTTTCTTGGTCGTCATGGAAAACACGTGAATTCAAGAGGACAGTACTGTTCATAGGCTTTTTTTCTTAACCAACCTCCCGTGGGACGTGGTAGTAATTTACCAGTCAGTAAAATCAATTAGTTTTTGAACAACTACAAGTCTTGGAAACGGACGGAAAGACTGAAGACGAACCCTGCAAAAGAAATAAAAACATTGATCTTTAGATCTGCAGGTAAAATGTTAAGTTCCTTAAAAAAGAACTTGGAAATGAACAATTGACGGGAATTTGAGACTCCCGACAAAAATAAAAAAAAACAAACATAATGGCCATCCAAGAGAACGATGGGATTTTAATGCTAAGCTGGAAAGAAAACTTATTATTGGCAATAGCCTACACAACACGTCTTCTGACTTCCTTCGCTAACGGAGTCATGCAATATGATTTTCTTACGTGGCGAAACATTGGGCCGTTTTATTCCCTTTTCAGAGTATTGAAGAGATCAATCTCAAGAAAACTCATTTTTTAGGAAACTATATGGGCCATAGTTATAGTATACGCAATTTTTATATGGAGATCTTTAGATCTTTTTCCCATTGAGTTTCGAGTACACTTTTCAGTCAAGAGCAGCATATTGGTGATATTTCCCAGAAGCCAACTCAAACGGAACAAGTTTCAAGATATATAAACTTAAAACCAACGTCATCCAGGTCTTCCATAATCAAAGACAAGATCGAAGCTGAGAAAGTCGATGATACTGACCGACTTCCCACTCTGCCTCTCCCGTTTGACTCGAACGTCGAAAGGTGCAAGGATATATTTTGCGGCAATCGACAGCACTATGGCTATAGTTAAGAAAAAATACCTCTGGCCGAAGTCGAAAGTGGGGCGGAAAGAGTGGGTGGTGGCAATAAAACCTCATCAAGGTAAGGCTGAAAATTTGGAATATCATAGCTTTGATAATTCTATGGGCGGAAACAAATTGGCAAGTCCAAGTGGGAACAAAGCGTTTTGCTAGATGTCAGCAAACCTAAAATTTAGAAAAAAAAAAAGATAAAAAAAAACCTCATAAGATACAAAGCTGAAAATTGACACCAAATTAGATTTTATAAATATTAATAAAGAAACGAATCGGTACAAGCGTAGATAACCGTTAAAGGGTTACTAGAGGTCATATATTAAAAATGAAAAAAAAATTGAAATAATTATTTAAAAAAAATATCTGATAAGATACAAGGCTGAAAATTTGTATAACTAGAGTTGCTATAATTATGTTTTATAAAAAAAATTGGCAGAAGTGTAGGTGGAGCCAAAGACTTGCCAGAGGTCATTAAAATAGAAACCTTTAAAAATATATATAAGCACAATCTGAAAAGGTACAAATCTTAAAATTATTACTATTATAAAAAATACAAAAATTGGCAGAGCAAAATCCGATGCATTAAGGTCATTAAATTTCGAAAACTTAATTTTAATAAGATAAGAACTCCAATCATCATAATTATAGCTTTTATAGACGTTTCAAAGAATCCAAATCGGCAGAAGTGTAAGTTTATCCATTGGTTTGCCAAAGCCATTAAACCTGAAATCTTAAAAAAGAGAAAATTGGCACAATAGTAGCATTTATGCATTGTTTGAAGAAAACTAAATAACAGAAGCGTAGAGTTAACAGTAGGGTTGTCAGCAGACCATACAACTTTAAATTTTAAAACAATATATTTAGAAATCCTGATAACAATTCCTGGTTGGATTTGAGTACAAATATTGGTTTTATTGATATATTTAAAAAAAATTGGCAAAAGTGTGAGTTGAGCAATAGGGTTGCCATATATGCATCAAACACCTTTAAAAGAATATATAAAATAAATCTGAAGAGGTGCTAAGCTGAAAATTGATTCATAAGTAGCATATATACATAGTAATAGCAGAACAAAATAACAACAGCATAGAATTAGCCATAGGGTTGCCAGAAGCCATTTTACTTGAAATCTTCAAAACAATGTTTTTAAAAAAACCTGACAATATATAAGATAAAAGCTAGTGCAATAAAAGATTTTATTGATATATTGAAGGCAGCAATTCGGCAGAAGTGTTGTTTCAACATTTGTTATCTGGCAACACTTTGTCCCTCCTTGGACTTTTGCCAATTTGTTTCAGCCCATAGAATTATAAATTATTAAATTATAAATTATTATTATGGCATGTGATATATATGTCTGGCAGGTGATAGGTAGGTACAGCATGATAGGTACATTTTACAATCTTTTGTAATTATTTAGTCTAGTAGATATTTTTAAAATCTAACTATGCTAAAAGTTTTGAGAAGGTTCTAAGTACACTAACATTTGTTATATATTTCCAACTTTAATGTTTTATTGAAAAGGAATTTAAAGCACCCAAACTCTGGAGCAGTGGTAGTAAACGTGTCGGGCACGTTATTCGCAGAAAAACAGCAAATTGCGTTGGTCGTTGAAGTAATATTAAAAGAAATAATGTTGTCATTACTTAAATATATTGTTGAACTAAAATAAAACTTAAAAATATATTTAAATATTGTGAATATTTTTCAAAGTTGAGTGTAAATTCTCTTTGATTCTTCGTAGAAATGTCGGACACGTTACAATAGAATGCCCCTGATGTATTCTGTTGCAGCTTAATAAAAATGTTGTTTTTTTTAATAAAGATGATGTATATTAAAGCAATGTAAGCGTATTAAACATTATACATTCAACAATAATACTATAGTGCACTTAATTCGCTAAATATCCAAAATGGCTTTTAGATGAGGGGGCCTCCCTTCTTAAATGTTAGTTTCTTACTGAGTTTCATATTAGTTTTCCTTTTAGTAAACCTATAAGATCTAATCATGAATTTCCTACACAGCTTAAATTGTCTGCACTATGTCATAAAACAACGGAAATGCCTATAATACGGTTAAGGTTATAAGCCCTTCGCTTTACTATTGGGTTAAACTTTTTGGAAACCTTTTTGTTATTATTTCTTGTTTCTACATCCCCAATTGAAAAATCGTTGTTATTATGTAAATTAGAAAAGAAAATGAGGGCAAATAGTAACGATCATTATCATTAATAGGGTTTGATAAATACACTCAGTAATGACAGTAATGTCATCGGTAATAAATGTTTGATTGTTGTTTGTAATGTGGGCCATTTGCCCCATTTTCTTCTCTAAACAAAAGTTGATGTTGTTAATAGATTTATATGTTTCAAACGAACTGTGAATATTGTTGTTTTATTTTATTTTTCGAAGTAAGTAATTTGTACTACGAGTTACTCGTTTTTTTTTTTATCAAATGAATTTAAATTAAATCAAAAGTTGTAGTTAGTATTTAATATTTTTTTTTATTAAAAACTTTATTTTATCATTTTCATCACAAATAAGCCAGATGACTATCAAAATATAACAAATCATTATTTTATTTTTCAATCCAATACTTTTTATTCAAATAGTGGATTGGAATATAAAGCAATTTGCGTGCATCATATGCGTACAAAAAGTCCATGTGATTCCACAGTGGTAATTCCATTTTATGCCTTAGAACTACATTTGGCAGTAAATCCGTCAATCTTATAACATCAATTGGTTCACTAAGGTAATCGTTGCAACTATAATGCATTGCAATTGGTACTGTAATTTTTTTCACATCATAATCTGGAGGCGTATTTTGTCCATAAATCTTCTTATTATCCTGCTCATAATCGTACTGCCGAAATTTGCCGGATTTGATTATTTGCATAAAATGTGATACTTGTTTTATTGCAATTCCTGCAGGCAAATGTCCCAATACCATCATAAATCTTGTCTATAATAATACATATTATAAAGAATAAAGTTTGCTATATTGAAAATTTAACGTTATTATAGATTTTTACTCTGTTAAACTGCTTAACATTTTTCCCAATAAGTAAATAATAGAAATTTATGCAAACGTCCTCGGCATTTTTTCCACTCATGCAGATTCCTTTGAAAAAATCTGCATTAGGTAGTATTTCTACTAATGTTGATTTAACAGCTGGAATCTAAAAAAAGGGTTTATTTTATCAGAATTTAGTGACAAATACATACTTGAAGACCTTGGTCTCCGAGTGGCAATAGCGGAGTCCGAATATGTTTCATGAATGCAACTGGTGCCAATGCATGTGCTAGAATTATTTTATCATTGTACTCGGGGAGCATAGAACACATTACGAATAGAACTGTTGTTCCCTAAAAATACAAAATTCACAATCGTGTTACGACTAAGAATACAACAGAATAATGATTAAAAGATTATCCATAGTTTTCTGCACTTAAGACCAATTCAAAAAAAAAAAACTTACTAGATAAAAAATTTTTCTATCGGGTCAGCAGCAGAATGAGAAGATTTGAGGTCTTCTCCAGTACCGTATAGAAAATTAAATGCACGACTGGGTCACACGTAACTTCTTGCTCTCATGGTTAAACTTGTAAATGTTAAGCCCTTCTATATACGATTTAAAAAAAAAAATGATTTAAAAAGCGTGAAATTGATTATGAAATGGTTTTGAGCTTCAAACGAAGTTTAAAGAAAATAGCTTCAGCTGCCTATAGTAGATACAATTGAGGGAAAGATTACAGCTAAATTTTTGCCACTTTTCAGATAAAAGTAGGTGGCTGTTGTGCACACTTTTCAACAATTTTGAGCGTGTTGTCCTATTGCACTGAACAAAATTGAGTTTAAAAGTATAAGGGCTGTAATCGTTTTTTCCCTGACCATTACTGTGGCATTTTTCGGACTTAGAAAAAAATTTTGCAGCTACAAAAATTGCGTTCTATCTGTAGACCTTTTTCATGCAACCTTTTTAACATTGTGCATTTATGTATTAAAGGCCTCTCTCAAAGAACCTAGGAGGCCCTATTGAAGACCTGAATCATCCGGGTCCTACTGCATGAGGCAGTGGCATTGACAATGTCAGTTTTGGATGAAAATCAGCTGGGTTTCTTTGAAAGAAAGATTCTTCGAGTGATATTTTGGTGGACAACCTCAACCAACTTGTTGTGCGAAACTGGTGGCAACTAGCTAGGGAGCGGGCTAGTTGGAAAGTTTTGTTGGTTGAGGCCGAGATCCATCCTGAATTGATGCGCCATCTTAAGTAAGTAAGTAAGTCTTACTTTTTTGTAATTTCCAAGGTTGTGTTTTTTTGTTTTTGAATTATCTTGATAAGAACGAATATCTCCATATATGTATAACGGTTTTTAGTTATTAGATTTTGCTCGAAAATAGCTCTAACGATTTCAATTCAACTTGGTGTATGTTATTTCATGAGTGATTGTAACAATACTGCGTTTTTTTGTTTTTCTCAAAAATTTCGAATAACGGAAACATTCACGCTTTTTGCAAAATTTTCCATAACTTTTAGTTAACTCCTTATATTATATTCTTACTAGCTCAACCGATTTCTTTCAAAACTTGTAAACAGATTCTTCTTATGATTTTGAAAAGTATTGTGCATTTAATTTTTCAAACAAAAAAATATTTAAAAAAATTACATTTTTATAATTTTTTTTTGTTATAAGTATACAAAATCTGAGTTTTTCAATGTTCGTGCGATCCAGTCGTGCTTTTATTTTTATTTCCTACGTAAAAAATCCCCCTCACTTACTTATTTTATTCTTGGATTCAATAATAATTCATATCTTCGTACTATATCTTATCAGTGTACCATTTTGTTTAATGTAGTTTGTAGTAGATACTGAATATATAACGGATTATAACTTGTAGGCAGAAGTTCATGCACCACTTTTGACGTACACCCTGAACTAACCGGCTAATCATAAAAATTCAAGAATTAATTTTTCAAACCCGAGGCCCGATCCTCCCTGGACTAGTTATTAAATGTAAATATAATTTACCTGTGAATGTCCAACGTAAAACAATTTATCTGAATTTGTTCCTCTTAAGATATAATCGATCATTGCTGGAATATCGAATATTGCTATTTCATGCCAGCTAAAATTCCAAAATACTTTATCAACATCCGGGTTAAGCGTTGTATGGTTCCGAGAATATCGATTTCCTCGAGCATTTCCCATCCAAACGTCATATCCCAAGTCGTGCAGATAATAACCTGAATAAGAATTTTACAAAAGCTCAGTTCCAATATGATGTCAAACTATCAGCAAATTTGCAAGTCATGAACAATTTTTGTTCAGAAGTTCAGAACAATTTTTGTCAGGGAAAATCGTTTTGCGCATGTTATTTCAATGAAAAAATTTAATCTGTTTAATTGTTTAATTTTTTTTGTTTGCTATAAACGTTGTGGTCAAATTAGCCTAGCTTAATTCTCTATGACATAATAATAACTTTAATGACATAACTTGAACCAAAACCAGACACAGTATGCACTACTATTAAATTACTTTAAATTGGTAAATTAAACGCTTACCAAATGCCATTTTTGGCCCCATTAGAATATACGTTGCTGAACTATCCAACAAACCGTGTTGAAGTAAAATTGGCCTGCCTCCAGGATTTGGAATGCGATGCATTCTTAAGATGTATTTGTCACTTGTTGTAACAAAATGAGTTTCAGCAGGATATTTATATTTCCGTAGAAGTTCATCCTAAAGAAAAAATGGTACCTATCGGAAGTTTTCTTAAATCTTTTATTTTTTAAAATTAGTATACCGTTAGAAGTCTTCCATCTTCAAGTACATCTGGTGGATAATAATTTCCTCCGGAAACTGTTGCAGTTGAAAAAATACATATCGTGGTAAAAGAGATATAAATTATTTTTGTGAATTTCATATTTTTTTGTTTTTAGTTTTTAATTGGAAAATGGAAAACGTATAATCAGTTGGAGATGAAATTATAAAGCAAACTGAAATGGCAAACTGGAGAGTGATTTGCAAAAAAATTTAATATTTAAATGAGTGAATAGAACTTATACAACGAGGAGACGTGAGAAATTATATGAGAATTGTTTAGTTACGTGGTCGTCCATTGATTAAATTTTAGATAAAAATTTAATAGTCCAATTTGGGATCGAGTACCCAGGCAATTAAAAAAAAACTAAGTTAGTCATTCGTTTCCAAGTGTAATTGACAAGAAATGAGGCATGTTAATAATTTAACCATAATTTATCAAATAGTGAAAAGTTTAATTGATATTCCGTAGATACGAGTAAAATATTAGGTATGAAAGTATCTAATTTGTAAAATGTCTTAATTATTGATTTTTGCTATTTTTTTGAAACATTATAGCCATTTTGGTAATAATTCAATTTTCCACAATCTCTTTTCCCAATCCAATCAGATCATCGACTTTGCTTTAAGCGAACTAATTTATTATTATTAGTACTTGTATATTACCTATTTATTCAACCATTATAAAAGGTCAGTCAAATTTTCTCAAAAAATATATCAACATGTTGAATTTTACGACTTTCTAATAGTAATAAAATTAGTTCTTGAAAGAAATAAAATACTTTAATAATTTTTTTAAGTAAAGGGAATGTCCATTTTACAATGGAGCATTGGACCAAGGTGAACACGAACGTGTTTGGTATCAAATGAAAGATGGAGTTGAGATGGTTATATTTCGGAAATATTTTTCAAATCGTTAATGGGAGAATCAAGATATTTGAGCTTTAAGTTGCTCATTTCAAAACAAAGTAGCCCTGTTGAACGGAAATGGAAGAATTCAATGGACTCTGAGATCCCAACTAAAATATTTGAAATACACATAAGACGGTATGCTTACTCTCTCATAGAATCATGGATATCCATCAAATGACAGTAAGAGTAGAGGGAGAAGCGGAAATCATGGGGCTAAAAGTTAACACGCAAACACCAAAATGATCAGCATTGGGAGTAACTCTTCCGTTCAAATCATTATTTCTGACGTAAGTGGCAGTGGATTGCACATACGCTTTGAAAAGGACAAGCGATGATGTGGAACATCTCACACATGCTGGTAGAGTTTTGGGTCGGCCGAGAAGGGGAAGAGCTAGGGAAGATGTGGGGAAAATTGCAGTATAATTTCAGAAATAGTGCACAATGGAGCGTAGTTAGTGGGCGCCCTATGCAACGCTCCTTAAAGGGATCAGCAAAGCCGAGGACCTTGATAAATAAGTTACCGTTATCATAATTTGAGAAGTTATACTTCTTTGCAGGCGTTTAAATCAAAAATTCAACCAAATGAGTACCGCGGAAAAAAGCATAGGAAGTTATAAAAAAAACCCTTTGATACCAAGGTAAAAAGCGTAAAATACCATTTAAAAAGGCAAACATGGCGTGGAAAGTCACGAAATAAATCGTAAAGCCATGAATACTTTTCATGGCGCGGAATACCGTGGAAAAAAGCGTAGAATACTGGCAAAATATCGTGGAACTCGCGGAAAACAGCATGGAAATTTTATGAAAAAAGGGTTTAGTAGGTACCATTGGAAAAGCATATTATATGCCAGATACCACGGAAAAAAGCGGTAAAATACGCATAAAAATTGAAAAAACAAAATAGCGAAAGAAGAACTATAAAATAGAATGGACAAAAGGGAAGAAAAACGTGGAAAATTCCAGAATAAAGCGTAGAAGGTCACTGAAATTATGCGCGGAATTTCGTGAAGCTCGGAATACTGGTGAAATATTGTGGAATATCGCGGAAAATAGCATGGAATTTTATGAAACAAGAACAAAGTAAGAAAGAAAGCTTAAAATACCGTGGTCAAAGCAAAAATGTACTTAAAAAAAATGCTTTGAAAACCGAAGAGAAAATAGAAAAAAAATCATAGAGAAAAGCTTGGAAAGCTGCGGAAAACATACAAAATTTTGCGGACTACCGCGGTAAATACGAGAAATGGCGTAAAAAAAATGCGGAATACTGGACGAATAAAGAACTTTGAAAAGTTGGGCTTTTTCCACGACTTTAGTGCTGTTCCATTATTCTCACATGATTTAACTGTATGTGGATGATCACGCGTCAGAAAAACTTCAAACTTATTTGCTAAATGTAGGGGGTTTTCTGAAAAAACAACCCTGTTGCACTTTAAATAGACTGGAGAATGGATTATTATAGCCACTAAGACTAAACGAATTGCCTTGGTTTGAATCTCAAAAGATTCAGAGTACAAATCAGTTTAATAGATACAGCTTAACCAAAAAAGTTGGTGATTCGGAGAAGCAAAGCATGTGGATGACGTGTAGTAGTGCGTAGTGTACTGGCCTCTGAAGCTAAGCTTGCGTGGGTTCGAATCCTAACTGAATATAGGAAACAGTTTTTCGATTAAAGTGAATAACTTTACCGGCTTAGCACCACAAACAAAATGGAATTGACACAAAAAGGAGTCTGATGAAAGGATTGGCACCCTTGAAATAGCTATAACTCTAGCCATGTTGGTGGTAGTACCTTCAAGTTGTTGTTGTAAGAATAATACAACAATTCCATTATTGATGCAGTTTTTTCAAGATGGTGGCCAAACCTCAAATTATATTCGTTGGGACTTTTGGAATATGAGTAAGCACATTACTCCCAACAACGTATACATCCTTAAAAATGCTGTAAAGTATTTTGTCTGGGTCAAAATCTAAATACGCTTGTCTACAAATCAACTAAGAAGTTATTTGAGTAATTTATTATTAGATTTCATATTTTTCTAATTTTTTTTCAGATTAATTTATAATTAATTTTTAAATTTGCCTTTTTCCATAGGTACACAATTTGTTAATATTGTGTTAATAGGTACTTATAAATAAAAAATAATAAAAAATAGTAAATAATTCGGATTAACAAATATTTATTTTATTTAATTCTTTAATTTTTGTTTACGCTGATTTAATTACAATGCAATATGAACAAAATTGCACTGGTACCACCGTAAAAACATTTTGCTACTATGTCCTTGAAATGAAAACAGTAGCCATACGTTGCCAAGTTTGTTCGATGAAAAGTGTTTGTATGTAAACACAAAATGAAACAATTTGTTTCACAAAATAAATGTGGCTATATTTTAAAATACATAGTCTTAATTTAACTTTATTTCACATTGCTCTAGAACTCAAATTGGACTCACGAAATTATATAATAATTGTTGTTAAAATATAAAATTAAATTAACTTAAAATAATTGTTTTGGCATATAATATATAACTAATATTCGTAGATATTCTAAAAATTTGGCTATAAAAACAAAACCTAATTACTATTTAATTTGGGCACTTGAAATACACTCTTATCAATAAAACCCATTGTCAGGTTCCTCCTGTACGATGGCCAAACTTCACTTTCATCTTGTGATGGTTTATTTTCCTTGTGATGATTTTTCGTACGCACATTTTGTCTAATATTTTTATTGGTCATTGTTCTTGCTGTTGAACTATCCGTAATTGGGTCCTTTAATTCTTGGGTAATTTCTTTGGTTCCTGATCGTCCAAAATATGGCCATGTCTCCCCATTGGGGTCTTGAGAATAGGGAGTTGGAAAATTGACAATATTATTAAAGTTCCCTTCTAACTTGCCCCATTCATCCACTTCTTTGAGCAAAGGACTATGCCGGGTAACTGGCTTTTGGGATATTGTGTAACCATTTTTTGATACTTCGGGCAAGTCTGTCCATTTTCCCAAAGCAAAAGGAGTTGAATTTGATGTTGTTATGAGGAAAAATCCATTAAACATTGGATTGGCATTCTCGCCAGCTTCTACTAAATAATTTGTTGGTGGGCACATTCCAAGTAGGTAGGAGATGTACGAGCTGCATGCCCAACCCCAGAATCCTTTTGTAGATCGAATTGATTCTAAGAAGTATGCTGGTGCTCGCTGATGGCTGCATGCAAAAATGTCTGGAAAAAGAAAAGTTTCTTTAAAATTATCCCCATGTGTGATGTTTTTCATATCTTACTTCCAGAGCAACCAGGTTGATAGATGCCACCATTCATATAAAAGTCTAAATGCCCACATCTTTCCAGCTTTCCTTGGACAAAAGCATTTGTGTGAATAACATCAACGAATTCAGCATCAGAAGCATCAAGTTTATCATCTGTAGATGAAGTTATAAATAATGGCAAAGCAGGATCAAGACCTAAAAACACATTAAGGAGAAAGTAAAAAAAACTCTGTTGAACTATTTTATGGAAATAAATTTAAGGAAACAATTCTTGAATTAACTCACCAGTTATCCTTGGAAGCAAAAAGAATCCCAAATTTCTGGCTACATAATTCGCCAATTGAGCACCAAGTGAAAACCCTATTACATGAACATCTGATGATCCCATGTCCAAAATGCGTTCGACTAATTGTGCTGTACATGCTCCACAATGTTTTGTATTTTGAGCAGCGCTGAAGTAACATGGTCCAGGACCAAGGACACTCCAATCAACATATATGACGTTATATTCACCTTTTTGTAAATATTCTGAAAATAATCGAATTTATGTACAAAAAATTACTCAACTGACTCAAAATGACTCACCATCTTTCATCTCAATTAACATATCAAGAAACATATTCGAATTGTAGCCATGAATTATTATTTTAGTTGGATGTTCTGGGTTAAAATATGATTCGCTAATATTTGATTTTTTTAAAGTTGTGTCAATATAAATTCGTTGTCGATCCATCATATTTTGTCTTGTGTATAAATAAAATTGAACATCGTCATCGGGACATTGTCTGCTGATAATCCATTTGCATGGACCAATGCTCATTGTTTGCTCTGGCTTCGCTACTTCTTTCCCCTTTTGCACAGGAGTACAATTTACTGGCAATAAAGACTCTGTTAAAAATAAATTTATATATAAGGTATGTAGTGTTTCATTGTTTTGTTTTAAAGGAATCGTAGCGTTTCTTCAAATTTGGTATTTTTTAAGACCAAAACTAACGTATATCCGACATAAAGGAAAAGTAAACTTTTATCAAAAGTGGCCCTAACGGGTTTGATATATTTTTTGATGTCTACTTTCCTTCGTTAAATTGTACTTTTAAAATGAAAGAAATATTTTTGAAAATGTTTATAACGGTACCTTTCATAGAACCGTTTTTTCTGTTTTGAATCGCTGATTTTTTTGGATGTTGTTAGGAAATATGGCAGGAGCTTACGACTAAGTTTGCAGCTTCGAAAAACTTGTGCTAACTGCTTGGTGCAACTTGTTGTATATGGTGGAGGTTTTTCAAAAAAATAACGTTTTCAACAACGATTTAATAACAGGTACCGACCATTAGTTGTGAACCTTTAAAAAAATTCAATCACCCCAACTTTGACCACCAAGTGTGGCTTAGAATTGATTTTTTTCAAAATAACTCAAAAATGCACAAAAAACTATTCGCGACATTCCATTTTTATTATAGTATAAAAAAGTCAACCAAGTAATTAACTCTAAATGCAAATGAACTAATCATGCCTAATAGTGAGTTCGCAGGATTTTACTCCCGGGGACTTGACTGGATTCGCGGTAAATTCGCATCCGCGATATTTGTTATTAGTGAATTCGACGAATGAACTATATTATCGACTTCTAAACTACCTTATTTTTTAGTGAAATCTACTATCATTGCTGTCATTTTTTGTTGACATGAAACTTCAAAACTCATTTTGTTGTCGGGAAAAAAATTAGAATAAATTACTTTAAATAAGTACATTAAGTGAAGTGTTTATTTTAAAAGACACCTTCATTAAGAGTGATTTAATTTTAAAATGAATTCTATTACTTATTATCTGGACATGAGGGAACACTCTTCAAGACAAAGTAGAATGGAGATACGCTTCAAAACCAAAAGTATTTTTGATGTTTCTGATGCGCTGTAAGTACAACTTTTCATATTTCATCTCTTCCAGCCAAATCAAAAATTCTACATGATATATAATTGACCTTAGCCGCATTTTCAGTCCTCTAAAACCCTACATTCATAGACTTTTCATTTGAAATGAAATAGAAAAAAAAACAATCTTTTTAGTAACACAGACATTCATTAAAAATGACTTGAGACTCAAGGTGTCACTCCCCTAGTTAAATCGCGAGTCCTACAAACATGATTTTAATGTATATAAGTTGCATTTTCAATCCTCTAAAACCTTACATTCAAAGATTTTTCATTTAAATTGAAATACAAAAAAAACAACCTTTTTAGCAGCACAGGCATTTTTCTTTTGTTTTGTGTTTAAACTCTGCTAATCCGTAGCAAAACTGGCGCGAATGTGAAACAAATTGTATGGATTGCGAATGATGTGCAAATTCAGTAATACCAAATAAGTTGAACCGAATGTAGATCGTGCAGAGTCTGTTACCGACATTCGTTCAACTTTCATTCGTCGAATTCACAAATAGCTAAATTTTCGTAAATGATTGAAACTGTCACTTTTTACCATTCGTCGAATTCTATAATAGTGGTGAATATTTTCCACATAAACTCCAATATAAGTCTATAAGTCTTTCTACATTTGTTATAAATTAGCTTGTAAATATTTAGTTACAAGTCGGTCTTTTGCGCAAATACTTTTATGAAACAAAAACATTCGCCGCATTTGTAAATTGACTTCTAACTTGAAGTCTTGGATACTTATAGTTATTAATCTATTTCAATTCTTTATGAATTCTAAATTCACGAATAATTATTATTAGTCTTGTAGTTTTATGAAATAGGGCCCAGCTCTTCCTCTATAAATAAAAGCCAAGGTCAAAAGTATTCCCTTCGGAGTTATTCAAATTCACACTAACACATTTTCGTTGTCCGCTTAGGACCAGGTCTTTAGCATTTTTCTCTACCAATAAACGGTTTTTTATTATTTTATAAACAAAGTTTTTAAAAATTTTAAGAGTTAGGTATTTGTCTTTCTCACAAGTCATGAACTAATTCTGTACTATATTATTTTATAAGAATGGAATTCTTCAGTACTTTTTCACCGACAAGACTTAAAGGCAAAAGTTCATACCTTTAATTTACTGACTTATAACAATGCAACTAGGCCGGCTCTAATAAATGATTGTGTAGTTTGTTTACATAACTTACCAAAAATAATAAACACCACCAGCAATAGCACAAATTCCATTTTCGTCCAATAGTCCATGGCACAAGTTAAATTCTCTGCATTCTTTTCTACACCAATGTAAAGGCACTTCTTAACTAACTAACACAACTTTTCCCTTGAATTCGGTTTCTCCACTTCATAATTCAATAAGTCTAACTTCCACTTAAAGTTTGTTTGTTGTAATATTTGAATACAAGCTCATAAGCATCGTATCGCTGAAACGTCTATTGACTGCTCAAAATATCCAAAAGAATGCCAATCCGCAGCATTGGTTTCCGATTAATAAAACGTGTGTAACAAAGACGCGACGAACGTAGGAGTTCTTTATACTAAAGCCATCGGACATCGAAGAAGCCGGTAAGTCTGTAAAGAAATACAATTTCAATGAAATTCGATTGAAAAGTTAAAGACAACAAAAACAAAGCGAAACGAAACAAAAAGAAATCGAGTTTGTGTTCATTTAATGCTCTTTAGATGCCATAACAATTAAAAATAAAATTTCTTTCAGCGAATTTTAATTGGAACAGTAATTTTAAGATGCTGGGATTGATGGTTATCAGAAAAATAACCCGAAATGGTTGTAAAAATACAAGTTTTACTGATATGACTGATATGCGGAACAGAGTCGTGCCAAATTAATTAAATATTGCAAGCTTAATACACAATCAGATATGTCTTTTTCGATAAATCGGTCAAGTTTTATTCAATACAACAGGGCCGGTATAGTGATATATTGGGCCCTGCTTAAAGAATTTCTTTGAATGAAAAGTTGTAAAAAAGAAAAAGAACGTTGCATATAAAAAGGTTTTTTGTTTTTTTTAGATCTATCTTTTATAGGGTTTGTAGCCTGATTTGTGAAGAATATTCTGTGGTGGCAATATCCCCACCAAACCAAATTTAAAAGTGTAGTAGGTACTGGTATCGGTAAATAATTGTATTATCGGTCTTAAATATAGTTAAATCGCGACAAGCTTTTATATCGTTAGAACAAAAAAACAAAAACATACAAACATACAAGCATACAAACATACAAACATACAAAAATACAAACATACAAACATACAAACATACAAAACATACAAACATACAAACATAGAAACATACAAACATACAAACATAGAAACATGCAAACATACAAACATACAAACATGCAAACTTACAAACATACAAACATACAAACATGCAAACATACAAACATACTAACATACTAACTTACTAACATACAAACATACTAACATACTAACCTACTAAACATATGAACATACAAATATATAAATATTGCAAGTAAACTTTTAAAAATAAAACACGTAATCGAAATAAAAGTCTTTGTTTTTTATTGAATAACATAATTTTACATAGTTTTTGGTTTGGATTACGAATTTTCGAACTAAACAGACTTTCATCAAAGAATCAGCTTTATATTCTTAATTTTAGCTCGTTTTTTTTCTGAGTGTAGATTTTTACTTGCTCTATAGGGCATGTTTTGGTTAGTGTCAAAAAAAAAATCTAAGTTTTACTCAAAACAAACATTACGAGGATTAAGAAGTACAAAGAAGTGGTTTTCGTTTGGTCTGTGTGTCTGGTAATTTATTATTTAAATGAACAAGTAACAATATTTTAAATTTGTAAATTTTTATCTCAAAGTATCTAGAAAGAATATTTTTATTTTTATTATGTTTAGTATGAATAAATAAATAAGCTTAGTAAAAGTTTAAAAAAAAAACCAAAAGGTTACAAATTACGAACTAGGTACAAAAGTATAATTTATCTATCTCTGAGGCAGCAAAACACCTTTTCCAATAGCAAATGGCGACTTTGAACTTGTATAAACAAAAATAACCCCACGTGATCTGAAAAAATAAAAATAAAAAACGCTACAATAAACTTTATAAATATTTTGAGACAAAGTCAATTCAATTTAGAAAGACAAAAACTCATTATATTTTAGATTAATTTTTGGTCGCTGAACAAGAAAATGACATTTATTTATTTTTCCAAGGAAGCGCTGTCAAGATATCAGCTCTAATTTTATATAAATAATAGCATAAATATCATCAATGGCAATTCTAACTTTTTAATGATGAAAAGATATTTTAATCATTCCAACTATGTATATATTGTTTGTGTTAATCGAACCAAAAACCATCAAGTAACAGCCGTTCAAAGAATACAATAACATGAATTTCCGACTTTTTTGGAAAATCATTTGATTTCAATCGTTCCGTTAGGAGAGAAACAAAAACAGAAAAGAAAATGATTTTACATAATTATAAAGCTTTATTGCATTAAAATCGAACGATAAATGTAAAAGATATAACATATTAAGTGAAGGAAACGTACCGTTCTCCACTTTTTTGTTGAATTTTGATGCTCTTTTCAAGTTTGTGAAGTTTTTATAGCATGTCATGTACAGTTATGTGTGATATATCAAGTTAAAGATTATTTGATCGTGATGCACAATTAAGTTGAACCATAGTTTTATGAGGCTTGGGTAAATAGAACTTAAGCACCACGTAACAAAAACTCTGTTTACCGTTATCACGGTTCACAGATTACAGCAAATTGTGGAATTTTGTACAAATATGTATTTACTCAATATCTAATGGCTGTGTAAATTTCAAGTTTAAAAATTTTAAAATGACAAAGATAAAAATAAAATGCCATTGGAAACTGTAAACAAAATTGGACTGGAATATCTTGTTTTTACTGTTTTTAATTGAAAAAAATGTATAAAAATGTAATTCTTTCACACGTGCATAGACAACACTTAAATCTAAAATCTGTTTTAACAAAATATTTTTCCCGCTGTTCCCTGATTTTTAAAATCAGTTTAATTACCCACATAAACTTTCAAAAACGTATGTGTTTTTTAAACCTCAAAAAATCCATTATGAAGCATTTTGAATATAATCCGTATTAGAAGCCTAATTTTTTTTTTCATTACTTATCTATCAATAAGCATAATTAGTTTTTCAATAAAACATCAACACTTCCCACAACAACATCATATTTCATTATTCTTACCCTTATACTTTTCGAGATGTACAAAAAGTTTTTTTTTCTTTTACCCCATTTTACCCTAACTTGCCGGTAATATATAACAATGGCTGACTTCTGTAATTTAATAAATTTATTGTGGTGTACACAAAATGCAAAATAAAAAAAACAAACCTAGTATAAAATGTAAGTGTGTTGTTACTCCGTATAGTGTCTGTGTAAAAAAGAAATATTAATGGGCTGAAAAAGTCTATGTGTTATTACTGGTTGAATATTGTTTTAAACGCCTGTGAGGAAGATTAACTTCAAAAAAATTTATTTATTTTTAACTTTACTTTTATTTTATATTTTCTGATGAATCGACTGAGATATTAAATATTAAAATTTGTTAAAAACTGAATACAATACCCAAATAATTCTTATTAAGACAAAAAAGTATTAAATTTTATAAAATTAAAAGCTAAAATATAAATTATATTAGAACGAACTCTTTTCTATCTAACAAATGTCGGTGTCACTTCCAAATTTGGGGTGTGTACACGGTAGCCCAAAATTCCATTGCAGAAAATAACACTTATTTATATATCTGACAGAGTAAAAAGCCCAATTGTATAAAGAAAATCTGACAATTTTTGGATAGAAGAAAGCCCTCTCTACAATTTTTTGTGTTTTTTAGTTCTCAATTCTGTCAAATATGGTGCATTTTGATTTTTTATGTAAAAAACCATAAACCCATAAACTATCGTTTTTTACACAAAAGTTATTTTTTTCATTCAAATAGGGCTGTCCCATTTAAGAGAAACAATAAGTTTTAAGTAAACAATAGGTTTACGTATTAACATAAATTTAAGGCATATTATTTTTCTCACCGATAGATGGACCTAAGAACTGATACCACTCTATTAAAATAATGATTTGTAAACTGCTACTCACATAAATTGCAGTTACGTCTATTCGTGAGAAACTTTTTAATTAAAATTGCAGTTATGCCAACTACATAACGCATTTAGCCATATTCTAGACATTTTACTGTGAATCTATTGATGTAGAAATATGCAATAAAGTTAATCTAGCACACAAATGACCAAATTTTAAAAACGACAATTTGCTAGTTACGTCAGCTGGTGGGAAGAGGGACGACATGATCGTTTTTGATGCGTGATTTTGACGTTGATGTTCTTAACATTTTGTGAAAACAAAATTAAACTTTCAAAAGAAACATATTAAAAAATTACTGTAGAAATTCCAACAGAAATTGTTTTATGATTGATAAATTGCACACATAAATATAATTATAATATTTTTAAAAAGCATACATTTGTTCATTTCATATCGCACCTATTAACATGCAGCAAAAACCTCAAAACTCACATAAAGTAAAAAAAACAAAAAAAAAAAACAAAACGTGCACATTTAAATCTCACCAACAACGTATGGAGCAATATTGATTTTTCTAGAACGCCAATTTACTTTAGATTTTTATTAATCTTATCGCCGAACACAACTTTTTATCGTTAAACTTTTTATAGCTTTTATCAGTTTAAAGTTGAATTGATTTTTCTTGTACGAGTACATAAATACTACATAATGTCAATAAAAATAAAAAAAAAATTATTATAACTTACTCATTTGAACAGTGTTCGCCCATCAGAGCTATATCTGAATTAATAATACTCGAATTGTTGCCACACCAACCGAATATGTACTGAAAGTAGCTGGAGCATCGCACTCCCCAAAACCCATCTGAGCTCTTTATCGATTCCTTAAAATAAACTGGTGCCATTGTATGGCTACAAAGTGGGATATCTGTATGATGAAATTAAATACAAACAAACAGTTGATAAATTATGTCATCGAATAACACGAATGTTTTAAAAGAAAAGTCAACCATTAAAAATGTATCAATACTTTTGCTTCCATTGCAGGCCGGTTGCATCTGACCGCCATTCATGTAGAAATCCACGTGTCCGCAAGATTCAATTTTGCCATAAATACCCGCATTGGTGTGAACAACATCAACGAATTCAGCATCAGTCGAATCGAGTTTCAAATCGTTTTGAGAAGTTGCAAAGAAAGGCAGTGCTGGATCGAGTCCTAGAATGACAGGTTTTCAAATTAAAATCAAATGAATCAATGTGGGATTTAGATGAACCTGTTATTCGTTTGACTTTTTTCCCAGTCAATCTTTCTAGCGCATTACTGGCAAAACGTGCAACATGTGCACCCAGACTGAATCCAATTATGTGCAACTTGTTCGGATCGAACTTTGCATTGCCGTCAGCAAGTTGCATAAGGAATGCAGCAATGCATTCACCAGCTTGTATAGTGTTAACAGCAGCAGAGGGATAGCATGGTACGGCCGCTAAAGTACCCCAATCGACAGTGATAACGTTGGTGAAGTTATATTTCAAATATTCTAAAACGAAAACTTTATGTAGATTAACATTCCAACCACACTTCTTGTCAACTTGAAAGTTTACCAAGATGTAATGCTTTAGTTTGTTGGTACTCAAATCCTCCTCCGTAGCCATGTATAATCAGTTTATACTGATTGCCTGGATTAACCCACGGTGGTAGAAGCGATCGTGAACCATTTATTAAATAGGGTTCGTATTGAGGCTGATCACTAGTCGAAATATAAAACTTAACAAACTCACTTTCGCACACCTCAAAGTATTGAACAACACACGAACCAACTGTCAAATTCAATCCAGCCAATACATTGGATGTAATCGATAGAATAACGACTATCACTGATTGAACAATTTCAAGACCCAATTTCATTATTTTTTTATTTTATTTTTTACAATTTTAAAAAAGGAAAACTCAACAACTACACTCCACACACAGAAGCAGCAAAAGTTTAATAAAACAAAAATGCAACCGCGATCACTTCACCCAACTATGAACATTTTGGAACACTTTTAGAATTTTAAATTTCTGTTAACGGAGAAAATTTGAACAAGAGTTTTTTTTTTAATTTTTTAAAGATAAAATGTTAAGTAAATTTAAATTTGTTTAGTTGATGCAGGTTATTATAATTTTGTTTAAGGTGACAATCGCCTTTGGCGTGACGAACAATACAACACAGTACTATGTTTTGCTTCAAATATAATATTTTGTTTTTCTTGATACGTGACTAGTTTACTAAAATTACGATAACCGAAGAAAGACTTTCACCCGTTTTAGATGCAAAATATTTGCTAGCCATTACAATAAAGAATGAAGCTTGCAACTTAAATTAATGTTAGTAAAAAGATAAAAAACAAATTATGAATACATTCATTACCTTATTGTTAAAAAAATTAACTTTTGTTATTTATTTATTTGAATGGTAGAAGTTGTCTGCAAGGAAAAAGTAATAGGTAAGATTTACAGAAAAGGAACTCGCGTAAGTTTGCAATTTAAACAATAAAAATAATGCACACGCATAGTATTGATGAGCACACTAAAATAGATTTTTTTGTTTTGAATTTTCAAGTTGAACGTTTGGTGCCTCCATAACTTTTCCCTACGACAAAAAGGAATCGATATAAAATATGTAAAAAGAAGGGGTACATCTGAAGACCACAGGACCTCAGGCAAAAAGTCCATTAAGGACTATTAACCCACTTGATTCTTGAGATTTGAGTGTATTAGAGGTCCATACACATATCACTTAAAGTCGGCCAAGTCTATTAAAATCCTGTGGACTTCTGAGGCCTTGATATAACAAAAAACTACAAGTACTTGTATTATAAGTGAAATTGCTCAATTGTTTATAAAATGGAAGATTTCACAATTAAATTACTTATGTATAGTTTTGTGTTATAATCCCGTGATGAGAGAAAAAGTTAACACTTTAAGCAAGGATCTATAGTAAAATGGACTTCCTTTTACAAACAAATGTAGGTAATGATATTTTAATAACATCAGCCCTTCTGAAAATGAAGCCAATGAGAAAAATTTTAGAAAATGACTTTTTTGAATTTCTTTGTGCCAGTATTTGTAGCTTTTCAAACCAAAATTTGTCCCGCAAACCACAATTTTGTAGTTCAAACACTTTCTGAAATATTCAAGTAAAAAAATTCAAAAAAGTCATCCTTTTTTTAAATTTCTCCATTGACTTCAGCGGACTGGAAGACCACTCTTAAAATTGCACTCTTCTGCACTTTGATCCCCATGAATTGTAAAAAAATGCTAAAAAGCGTTGAGGTAAAGTATGTATGTGGCCTCAAATATAAAAGGAATTGTCCCTATATGCGGTCTATTATTTTCTTTTAGGCGGCAAGAGAAACTTTGTAAAGCTTAAGATATAAATAGTATTTTGCTTCTTCTCTTCTTTACCTGATGCCTGGTAGTTTTATAACTGAAAAGAAAATTCTTTTGATAGTTTTTTCTTAAAGCAAAAAATCCCAAATCAAGTTTAAAAAACTGTTCATATTATAGAATCTTGGTGACAAACGGTCTACTTTGGTCTTAACCTGATTTAATATTAAACAGCAATTGATCAGTGATTTCCTAGTTTCCAGGGCCACTTAAAAAATGGGAAGCTATACTAGTACTGGCCGCACGCACACAAGCTCTTTTGTACATAATTTTCAATTCCAAATAGGATTCAACTTCGTTTTTAGACAAACAATTTAAAACTTTCTTTGAAGACAAATTCTTCGATTCTACATACATATGTAATTATAGGCATTGAAATTAATGGCACCCTTCTTTCAGATTTGAAAAAGCCAGCCTTCCTGTAAAAGTGCCACGGAAAATTCTATATTTCTTGTACAATTCTTGTTAGCAATTCGACAGAACTTTCGACTGGGTGGATCGATTTTGATGATTCTATTTGTATTTGAAAGCTGGTGGTCCCCATGAGTCAATTTGATAATGGAATCAAATAGAAAATATTAAAAGTCTTAAATTTGAAGTCGGTTGTTTTTCTTTTGAAATATATTATTACTAAAGTTATACAAGAAAATGCATTTATTTATTTTTTTTTTGTGTTCTTGCAAATATTTCTTTCAAACATCCTACCATAAAGCAAGATAAAAGCTTTATTTGTACTTTCTTGATATGTTATTCAAAATAAGTCAATTTGACACTCAAAAAACCCGTCTATGGCAACTTCCCAAAATTTCCTATGTTAGCTAAACCCTGAAAAAATCGAATGTATAATCAGTATAATTGAAAAACTGTCTGCAATTCCAAAAAAATTGAACAAGTAGTGTGTGACGGTGTAGCATTTCATACCAAGAACTTGATATGTACGCAATACCATGGGCTTATGCAAAGAAGATCAACGGTTACAGATTTTTTTGTCCTTGTTGCTCAAATTCATAAGAAAATAAAAAAGATGTTGACTGCATTTACACAGATTTCTCAAAAGTATTCGATCAATTTAGCCACAAAATTAATATATTCAAATCTTTTGGTTTTCCTCCATTGTTTATAGCATGGATTGAGTCATATCTCGAAAATCGTTCATACAAGGTAAAATTCAGAAACTGTCTTTCAGACCCATTCATTGCACACTCTGGTGTGACGCAGGGAAGCCATCTGGGCCCTTTTCTGTTCATTCTTCCTATAAACGACGTTATTTCATGTACGTTTTCATTCAAGTAAAATCCTAATATTTGCGGTTACGACAAAAAATTGCTGAGATACCCATGAAGAAAACAAGCACTTCGGTACGAAAATCCAAGTAAAATTTTGTTTTTTTTTTTCGAATATCTCGGCTCCAACATTTCGCATCGTCAAAAATAAATTTTTGGTACAACATTTTCTTTGTCTTAAAATATATTAAACTAGATACTATTACCTAGTTAAAGTCAGTTTTTAGCTTCACTGTATGTCAATAAAAATAATAATTCTTCTTCCATAATAATGTAAAATAAAACTAGCCTAAATTCGATGTAATTTTCGTTCTCAAAAAATTATCCACTATACCTACTTCTAAAACACTATTAAATCGTTCAAAAAAATGAGATTCTATTACTTCACTAGAACTCAACACTGTGTAGTGTAGTTACTTAAATTTTCTACAACGTCAAATTAAAAATCATATAAATTTATTAAATTCGATTCAATTGGTAGCCTACCTATAAATCAAATGTATTTATTATATTTGGCCAAATAACCTATTTTCAGTTTATATTCTAAGCGTCCATTTATTGGTGCTGGCTGGTCAGAATATAAAAATCAATCCATCCAACATCAGATTGCGATGAACATCACGTTCGATAAGACATGGATTGCATATCAAATGATATTTAATTTTTTGGTTTAATTTTAAATTCAAAAATAAATGGGAACCTACTGTTGCTTTCAATATTTAGGTCAGACAAAGAAAAACCCAAATAAAAAACAGAATAATAATTGAAATATGAATGTACATATCTCAGTTATAAAGACTTTATTAAATGATTTTAGTTCATGTATATGTATGTTGAGTTTTACCCTTAGGTTGCATTTTCTTAAAGGAGATGATGCTGATGGTTTTCGCGAAGTTCCTGTCATTTTTTTTTTCTTTTGGAAAGAAAATCTTGTAAGTAAAGTACAAAGTTCATTCTCTTTCTTTATTTTGTTTAGATTTTCATCGTGAAATATTTTTGAAATTTATTCCTTATATCTTTTTTCGATCAGCTATTCTTTTTACATTTTTTTTTTTTTTATTACCTGGTATACAATTTTTAAAGAGTCATTAAAAACGTATCATTTGAATACCTCTAACACCAGCAGGCTAACTAAAAATAATTTATTTTTCATTTAAAAATTGCCGAAACATTTTAAATGTTTTACTCTTTTCTTATTGAATTCGCACTTAATATTATCAAGTCTTATATTGAAATTTAAATCTCTAACCAAAATTCTTAAACTAATCGTCTAAACAGGCGCAAATTATTATCAGTAACTTCTTCGGCAGCTTCAGCTAGACAGCATCTTTGATCACCAACATCGCCTTCTGTTGCTGGACAAAATGGCGTTGTATTATCCTTCAAACAGTACGATCCAAAAGCACTTAAATACAAAAATACATGTTTTAACGTAAATAAAATGACAAAATGGTTAAAGATTACAAATACCTCATGGGTGTATGCATTCCCATTGGAATTGCATTGCGTACATTGTATTGAGCTTGACTCCGTGAGATCCTCCTCAAGCCAGATGGACAACGCCTAGAACATGGTTCTGCGTGTGGTTCTTGGCTGGTGAAAATGCTTTGAGCTAGATAGCATATCGACCAAATGTGACTACAAAGATTTGCATCTGAAATAATAGTTTTTGAATATAATTTATTGTTTGGTTGTTAGATTGCAGCTTAATCCTTAACCTTTGGCAATGATTAAAAAAAAATAAAAATTAATTAGCAAAAACTAAGGTCCTAAACTGAATGTTAAATCGAAGAAAGAAGATAAAGAATAAAGAAGACAATTAATATAAGTAGTTGATGATTAACCGGATACAAGGAGACGAAAGGAACGCTGGCGTTTAAAGAATGTTACTATTTAATATGAATTTCAGAATTAAAAAAAATAAAGAAAAAAGTGTAACGCTGAGAATGTGGTCACCCTGTTTAAATGAAAAACACACTCAAATCTTAAACAAATTATTTATGTGACTTTCGTTTGGCATAACTTCATTTTTTAACAAACTAAAGAGTTTTAATGCATACAAATCGTAGACATTTGTTCGTTCAAACAGGGTTGCCACGGAGTATTAACTTATCTTTTATTTGACACCAATTTAAATCTCTAACCTTATGAGCTAAGTAGTTCGACGATAAGCCACTTGGAATGGCCAAACTTGTGGACGAATTTTCTTCAAGTGATGATTTTAACGTTATTTCGAAAGTTAAATTTTTTTCCCATACAACATTTTGTAATTATTAGTGTTTTCTTCTATAAAGACAGAGGAACCACGGAGAATCACGAAATACCAAAACAAAAAAACACGAAATACTACAAAAAAACACGAAATAGCACAAACAAAACGCGGAAAAAAACGCAGAACCGCGAATTTTTGCGTGGTTTACAGCGGTTTTTATCGCGGATGACCGTGTTTTTTTTCAGATTTCCGCGATTTTTTCGCGGATTTTCGCGGTTTTCCAATGATTTTATACTTGGTTTCCGTGTTTTTTCGTGGTTAGCGTGCTTTTCGTGGTTTCTTTAATGGTGCTCTGTATTTCCTTAAGTACTATTTCACTTTTTTTTTTGATTTACTCCACACTTCCTTCCGTGGTATTTCATGGTATTCCAAGCCTCTTGATATATTATACCGCAGTTTTGTTAAAATAACTTGTACCTCCAACGCTAATCGTTGAGACTAATCGAGAAACCGTTCTAAAGAAATAAGTTTTTAATGAAATACTCAAATTTAAAAAAAATATATATTTAAATCTGCGATTTGCAAGCTTCAAATATGCAGATTTTGAGGAAAATGGGATCGCATTTATCTAAATACCATTAATTAATTTTGACTCACAACATTACAACCAAATAATCTAATTTCCGGACATTTCTACATCTGTAACTTTCTAACATACTCATTACAGATATTTTAAACTATAAAATTTCATTTCCCTAAGCATATGATACTTAGGAAGCGTGTAAATGTAAATCGGATGACGAAAACTGATTGACTGAAAAATACACCCAAGACACAATGCAAAAATATGGATTGTGTATTGGGTGTATACAAACATTTTGAGATGTATTATTTTTGGATTGTGCCTTGGGTGTATTTTTCAAATATTGACAGAAATAAGTCAGGCAGTAGTCAAACTTGACAAAACACAAACAGATTGGCAATGAGGTTGGAATATTGTCAAATACACTGGCCAATATCAAAAGAATTCAAATATTTGTGCTAAAAAATTGGAACATAATATTAATAATCAAGGGTCAAAATTTCTCTACACGTTTCTATACTCTACAAGTTTTTTTCCGACTTTTAACAAGTTTACTTAAATAATTTTATCCTTTGTATCAACTTTTAAGTAATTTTTGTGAGTTTACAATTTTAAAAATAAGTTTTTTTATAAAATTACTTAAACAATTTCTTAAATGGTTTTGGTTTCCAAATTGCTATTATATTATTTTATGGTATTTTGAAGTTAATATTTTCAAATTACGGTAACCAATACGAAACTTTAATTGGTGGTGTGCCATATTCCACGAAATATTAATAAACCTTTAAACAAAAATTACCATATGTCAGATTTTTTTTCCGAGTTCGATTTTTTTTTTGTGAATCCCAAACTTGCCCTGTATATGTATATAAGAGACAACTTGATTATTTTAGCATTGAATAAATAAAAACAATAGATTTTTATTTCAACGAATAATAAAAAAAATATTTTAAACATAATTTAAGGATTTTGGAAATGTTTATACATATGACCAAAGCTCAGCTTCTACTTGGGTACAATCAGTAATATAAAATTTAACAAAACAAATTTTCCCAATGAAATGAAATGAATAAGAAAATTTTATTTGTTTTCCTTAATTATAAAAGCATGGAAAATATGAAAGCATTTTTATTAATATTAAAAAGGAAATACAAAAAAAATATATGAAAGCAAACTAAAAGCCCCCTGAACCTATGCAACTGAATTTTATTCAGTTGATGATATAGTTAAGGATACCTTTAAATTTTTGACGTTTTTCAATTATTTTAGAAGACAAAATAAATCGGAACTTGGAATTGGACGACTTTGATGGTTTTAGAATCAAAACTGAAAACGAGTAAGAAATTAAGCGAAAAAGAAAAGTATTTTTAAGGTAAAAAAAAAATTGAAAACAAAACAAAAATATTATTTCTATTGTAGGATTTAATTTTCGTAGGCGTGCAGCAAGTGACTTATATGATATCACAAACTCAAGCTTTATGTATCTTAAAATTATCTAATTTTGTATTTAAATCAAACTTACTTGATGTACCACCGCAATATGGTTGGCGTTTTCCACCATTAACACAAAAATCCACATGGCCAACCTTACCCGTTTCACCATAGAAACCAGCATTTGTATGAATTACATGGACAGCCTTAGCATCCCCACTATCCAGACGATTTGAGTTTCCTGGTTTGATAAGAGGACGAGCTGGATCGAGTCCTTTACAAAAAAAAAAAAAATATAATAAAAATTTAACATTCACTTTTATTAAATTTTATTTGCTATACCAATAATACGTTCTACTCTAAAGTTCAAATAATTGGCCATCAAACCACAAATGTGCGCTCCCAGTGAATGTCCAACGCAAGTGGTCCTATCCACTTTCATTCCAGAATTTCGCAAGAAAGTGAAACTCTCAGCCAAACACCTAGCGACAGTCTTTAAATTGTGCACCGCAGCCACATAGCATGGTGGCAGTGCTAATGCACCCCAATCCGCAACAAATAGATTGTAACTTCCATGCCGGAGGTAAGCTTAAAAAAAAATTGCAAACACTTTGTATCTTCATTCAGATATAATAATAAATCAACTATAAGCTCTAAGTTAATTTACCATCACGCAAAACTGACATGGGAAGAGTGTTATCCCCTCCAGCATAGCCATGAATTAATATGATGTTGTCCTTCTGAGGATCCCATTCATTATTTCGTAACCAATCGCCTTGTTCAATGTCTAGCTGCAAATGTAAAGATGCTTTTTTTTATTTAATCGTTTTTGATGTTACATTGAAAATATTAATTATGTTCATTCTTTGATTTCAAAACAAAATAATATAAATATTTTTATGAGCTTTAATTTATATCAAATAATGGAAAATGATGGAGTTATGTACTGATTTATGTATACAGCGTCTAACGTAAGCAATTCAAACCGTGGTCAGGGCCGGACTTGTCACGGAATGAAATTTGAAATTCTACCTCGATCTATTATTACCTCGAAAAATTATTGGTGTGAAGTGTAAAACCGAAAATCCATAGCTTTGAGAAAAAAATAACACAATCCAAACTAATAAAAAACATTTGCTTAAAATTTCAAAAAATAATAAGCTTGTAGTTTTTCTTTTGTTAGAAGCATAAATTTTCATTAAAAACTTTTAATTAACTTGCAAAGTTTGTATATTTGTTAAGTTTGTTTAAGTCAAAACTTGCTAATCAATTTTGAACCACTGCGAATGGCCCAAATGAACTGAAATTTGATTTATGTGCTATAAGATGGATTATTAGACTATTAGAAAAATAACTTAATTAGTGAAAAGGAAAATTAACACTGAATAAAACAAACATAGTTTAAGAGCGGTGAAACCCACATTATGGTAGTTTTTCTGCTTTTTTCCTAAAACATGAAACAAAACAGCCATATTTTTGATTCATTTGATTAGACGCACCAGTTAAATTGGTTAACTGTCAGCAGTTTTTATAAAGAGAAGAATGAAAAGTTAGTTTCGAATCGAAACAAGAATTTTACTTACTTATTCTTTTTAAAATTGACAAAAAAGAGGGTTGGTTTTCGAAAAGAGGCCTGAGTTGGAGATAACCCTTTGAAAAGTATTTTTACCCATTAAAATACCTGTAAAATTAGTAGGAAGAGACAGAAAAATTGTGTAAAATTTGTGGCAAAAAGTCCACCGAAAATAATCCAAAATGTTTTGATACCACAATACAAGCTGTGAATTCAAGTTTTATCAACGAACAAAAAAAAATAAATTATTTTGATTTTTTGTAGTAAAACAACTGTAAATCATGTGTTGCGTGCTGACATGTTGCAATGATGCATCAAATAATATAGATTTAAGTCCTTAAATACCCTGTAAACTTGAAACGGAATAGCACCTACTTAATTACTGCTTTAAAACCGGAAATAAAAAGAGCTATCTTAAAGGGTACACAATTAAAATACAGCCTTTTTTTCTCAATTACTTTACGTTTTTTTGAATGAATTCCATCAATTTTCTTTTGTAGCAATTTTCTTTATTGGTGCCAAAACATATTTGGTAAATGAAATAAAATTAGTTATCTAATTCAAAATTTGAGAACAAAATAAAATATTGAAAAAGTTATAAATTGAAAAAGGTATAAAAAAAATAGTATGGAAACCCAAATGCAATTTTTTTTAAAGAGGTGCAAAATATGTTGATTTGAAAATGTTAAATTTTTTTACTGTATATCTAGAGTGAATAGGTTATGATTAGTGTTAATATGCAAAAAAGAGTGAGTTTAAAAAAAATAATTTATTTCGTTGCATAGTTTTTTGATTTTGAATATTACGACAAAAAAGTATATAATTTTTTTTTTTGTTGCTAAAATTACACTTCATAAATTGACACATTCCATAAGAAGTAAGAAACATTTATTTTAAATTACTATAAATTAAAAATAAGACACCAACATCAGACAACTGTTAGTATTTTGTATTTATTTAAAGCAAATGTTCAAATTGCTTTCCACCCACTCCCCTGTTCCTTTACGAAAAATCATGCTCATAAAATCATGTCATAATATTTTTGCTTTACAAACGTTATTAAGAAGTATTAACTCACATAGAAATATAATTTTTTTAATAGATAACCAGGTTATGCATCCAAAATTTGCTCCGAAACAGAATATATCGGATATGTTGACGAATTTATGCTAAACTTCGAGAGTGTATAATGCAAATTTCACATTTGGTCAATATATTTACATTTTTTTTCGTTATTAATTTTTATTTTTCTGAATGTTGTTATGTAACATATGAGACAATATTTTAAAGGAAATGTCCATTAAACTATGGAGCATTGGTCCGTGTATGGTATATGATGAAAGGTGGAGTTGAGCTTGTTATTTTTCTGAAATTATTTTTCAAATCGTTCATGGAAAAGTCTAGATATTTATACTCGAAACAAAGATGTCAGGATATTTTCCAAAATTGGCCATAATTTCTGATATAAATGATGTGGAAAATATTGGTATCAAATAAAAGGTATCTATTTCTTTTGTCTTTAAAATGGTGGCAAAAGTATTTCGTTATAATTTACCACCATCGGATGGTTTGTACACCGATTTTTCAAAAAATTGAGTGATGACATTTACATTTTTTTTAATACTGCTAGAAAGCTCATTTGGTAACCTGTGATTTAATAAAATCTTTTTCATATGCAAAACATTCTTAAAGTCACCAAATTATTTCTTTAGACTAAAGAAGATAGTTTTTGCCTGAGAAAAGATTTAATTTTCGTTCATTAAAAACATATGAAACATGATTTTAAAGTATTTTTAAATTCTGGATTCAATGAGACTAAAACCAAAATGATACAATTAACGAAGCAAAATTTACAGTCGTTTGTACGTAATTATGATTTTATTTTAATCTTCTCCATCTGGTAAAATGGGAAAGTTTACCGCGCATGTTTCATGAACACCCCTAAAATCAACTTGGGTACATGTTTGTAAATTATGTATTGATTTTTGAATTATTTGGATAAAATTATGGTCCATTCCTTGTCAACTAGCTACATTTAAGTAGCTGGTTTTATCTAAAATTACCAAAATGAAACGTTAAAAGTTTTCCACAATTACCATTTCCAGATGGTCATCTTTTACTAAACAAATTTTTGTGGAAAAGTCTACCATATTCTGGTACAGATTTCCTATAGAAAATTTGACAATTCATTTTACCACGTTTCGCAGGTTTACCAGGTTACATAAATACCCCTAATATATTTTTTAATTACATATAAGGTGTCCAAAAAATAATAATGGCCCAAACTGAAAATGGCGATAGGCCTCGTCATGACCTCGCAGAATCTAGTATTTTGTTTGCCTCGAATCACAACGGTTTTCAAAAACAGCGTTTTTTTTAATTTCAAAAAAAAAAACTAATTGCAACCATGTGTTTGCTTCCTCATCCAAAAGTGATTTTTGTTTTCTTACAGTTTTAGCATTTTTACATTGGTTAATAGCTGGAAAATGTTATTTGTTGAAATATTTTGTATTTTACTTTTGCTATTTGTCTTAAAATTAATGGCTATATTGAAGTTTTCGTATAGTTTAACTTTTAACATCAATTTAAGATCCACTTTTTAAAAGAAAATTGTGTGAGTTGATAGTGGTTTATCTTTTCAAAGAGTGTCTTAATTTCTGTAGTTTTCAAAAATCCATAACACTTTCGGTGAGCTGAACTCATATCGAAGGATATTAGATTTTGAACTTGACCATATAAGGTTTTTGTAGTAAAACAAAAACACATAGTATCATGCGGGTATCTATAAATGATACTTTGTGAAGTACTGAAAACAAAGCATTTTGTGAGAATAAACCTCAAAGGGGTCATAACTCGCAAAACTAAAAACATCGGTGTTTTTTAGTTATGTTTTAGATACAAACAATTATTAAAAACCTACTGATATTATTAAAGCATAGGTAACACTATTTGTGTATACACAAAAATTTGTGTATTTTGCAATAAAAATACACAATATTATGTTAACCATAATTCGGATGACACCAATTAATATACAAATCGTGTTTATAATGTCATTTTCTGTCATCCAATCTGTATATTTGTGCATATTTATGTCAAAAATACACAAATTCTTGTGTTTACACAAATCGTGTGATACTAGCTTAAAACTATTTATTGAAAGCAAGCCTATTTCTTGAGTTGAAACTCTTTTAACCCCCGAGGCCACCGAATACTCTTAATTAAGAAATCTGTGGACATAGGTTCCGGTATCATGTTATTTATTCATTGCATCGAACTTATATTACGAAAACGGTCAAACATCTTAATCTGATAAAAACAATTTTTTTGTAATTTTCAATTTTAAACTACCATAAGCTTTAACCCAAAAGGCCAAAAGACATTTGAATGATAGTCTTTTTATGTGAATTTTTCCATTATGTAAAGAAAATGTTGATTTTTACCAACAATATTGAAATTTATTTTCTTATCAAATCAATGTTTAAGTCTTCATTTGGAAAGTAACATGGTTTTTTACATTTTTATTAAGAACTTAAGGCACTTAGAAACAATTTACAAAGTAAAAAAGTCCGCCCCTGGCTGGTTTTCTTTTTTTTTTGTTTCTAACCAAGTCAATTCTTATAGTAATTTGTTTTTAGAGACAAGGCCGTAAACTCAAAGTCCAAGCTTATATGGTTTGCTATGGTCTATACCACATTACAAAAACCAATCATTTAGACCTTAAATAAAATCATTATTTCGTATAACCTACCATCCGTGTTAAAACATTCTAATCATTTGATTTCTGTGCCAATGATGTTAATCGCTTCTAACTAATGGTCGTGATTGTGTGAAAAAAAGTTACACTGTGACCTTAATTTATTTTATGATTTTAGATGACACACTTAATATCGACGAATGGCGAAAAATATTTTACTTAACTCTAAAAATACAAAATGAAATACACATACAGACACAAAACAAGATAAAGTATTTTTTAATACAAACAATATCAATAAACTAAAAAGAAGTTGCGCATACGCCCCAGTGAACCAAATCATTTAAAATAAAATTTTGAATAAAATCAACTCACTTGTTGCCTGGTCCCATTCAATTTTGAATACAAATAAAGATTTATATCTGGATCAGGACACTTGTCATACAAATCATTACCACGTTTCCACACGCAATCCTCCCTCGATGTATTAAAATTCGATGCATCTCCAAGATACAATGACTGCAATAGAACTCGCTGCGCACATGCAACTACAATTTAAAACAAATTTCAAGAAAAAAAAAATTCTTCAAATGTATGGATTTGCACAAATTGGATTATTTTGAATCAAAATCTTACATTTTATCCAAAAAAAAACTATCACCAAACCGAACAAGTACATTGCACCACCATTAGTTGTTCGCATTTCTTGCAATGAAAATAAAAATCAAAAAATTATATTTTTTCTGCTCCAAATTTAAAAAAAAATAAGTTTATTCGAAAAAGTTTAACACAGAGATCACGCACTATTCGACTATTAAATTTATATATTTTGTTTTGGTTGATGTAACTTCGAGTGGTGGTCACAGAGTTATGATCCACCAATGCTCACTTCAGCGGCAGTAAACCTCCCGTACGTGGGGCACCACCGTTGAGCCGTTGGACTCATGCTAACCAACAATTTAGCTTTGAAAAGTTTTGCAGTGTGAGATACTTTATTTTTTGTTGTTTTTGTTTTATAAATATTCCTTCATTTTATTCAGCAAACAATTCTTCGGGTTTTTAGCTTGCCAAACGCAAGTCATGACGTAATACCTGCAGTGAGTCTGGTTCATCTGCGGGTACGGGTGTATGATAGTACGAGTAGGATAGTCAAACAACATGTTGCATTTTTTTCATGTCTACAGACTTAACATTCCATTTCCAAAAAAACATGCGGGGAATAGTAATAACTGAAGCTAAAGACCAACTTGCATGAATGTTAAGCTGAGTTTGGGCTCCAACTTTGCGATTTATAATTGTCTTCAGTCTTCGGCTCATCTGCATGATGAATTTTTATTGGCCTCAACGATCAAATTGTATATTGGAAGAATATAGTACGATTGAAACTCCTAATAATAATAGTTTTTTTTTGTTTTTTGATTCATAGTCTTTTGGTGTATTGACCGACCGACAAAGTGCTGTTATATTTGATTGACAATAGATAGTTTTTTTGTTTTGTTTCATTAATAGAAGTGCCAAATGCGAATAGATATGTTTTTGGTTGTCTGAAAAGTGGCTTTAGGGCACAAAAGACACTGATGGCTGGCTATGATGGCTAAGAAGGAAGTCGAGTTCAGTGGCATGTCGCATGTGGCACTGATTTCCGTGTATGGATCGTTCGAGACTGTGTTTTTGTCATCTTGGACTTAGTGAAGACATTTGTGTGCACTTGAAGTCTTTAAGTGAGATTTGATGCGGAAAAAAGTGATCATTAAGATATCAACAAAACTTGTTGCAGATATGGTTTTGTTTATTTTATTTCAAGGTATCAAATTTCAAAACATCAACTTTGTGTACATTATGTGAGTGAGTGTGAAACATACAACTTTTCTTCATATACAGTGCTGTTTGAAAAATTTTCGTCAAACATTTTCTTACTCTTTTCGGACGCAGTTCTTGGGTTTTTGGAAATTGGTAGCAAAATGTTGTAATAATCGTTCTTAAAAATCAATATTTTATTATTAACAAGAGGTGCATTTAGATCGCGATAGCAGTCAGTAAAGAACCAAAGTAATTTTTGGAAAAAAAATGGAATAAAACTAGTTCGGAGTGCAAAGCTAATTTGTATCTGTCACGTCTCAATTTGATAAAACATAAATATTTTTAAATATTAAATCTTGTTCAACAATGATATTAAGACCTGAACTACCAGAAGAAACAAAAGTTCTGGTAGGTCAAAAAAGACGACCACATGGGAAGATTGTTTATTAATGCTGTTCAACCGTCATCGGAATCGGTTCAAGTCTTCTACAGAAAAAATAATAAGCTCGGTGAGGGATATGTTCGTGAAAGCAGGACTTAGAGCATTCTAGCCAGTACTGAAGCCAAATTTTCCAAAAAAAAAAAAAAAAAACGATTGCTCTGGGATCAGGCGTACCTTATTTGGCTTCAAGGCATGTGGAACAATGAAATCTAATCCAAAGAATTAAAGTTTAAAATGCATGTTGGAAATGGGAGGATTCTTGCGCGAAGAAAACCAAAGGATATACTAAGGTCTAAATGCATCTTACGGATGTTCTCCAAAACTAAAGGTGTCATGGTCTGGGGATGTTCTCTGGATATGCAAAAGGTGGAATGGTCTTCTAAACTTATTAGTTTTTTTTTTTTTTAATATGAAAGACTAATATTACGCTTTCAAATAAGTTTAAACTTTTATGACTAAAAACAATATTTGTATTTTTTTTTTATTTTCTAGGTTAAAAAGTGCTTCAAAAAAAAAAAAATTCGATGTTTAAAGTTGGACCCCCTACATTTCAGATCTCAATCTAATTGAAAATATTTTGTCAATAATAAAACTTAAGGTTCGATAAGCATTCAGAGCTAATTGAAAACCTAAAAAATTAAATTATCCGGACCTAGAACACCATACCTGCATCCACATCGAAAAACCTATCAATGTCTCGCCGATGCGCAGCTGTAATTAAAGCAAGAAGAGATCCAAAAAAGTATTAATTAATTAGAGAATAATTCTTGAAAGTAATAAAAAAAAACCAAAGCACTGCACTAGTAAAAAATTTTTCTTTAGTCCTTAAAAATGACGCAGGTACCTACCTAAAAACTAATTTTTCTCTCAAACAACTTTCTGATCCCGTGATCTCGTGTAAACAATTTTAACCCTTTAAATGTGTCATGAAATGATTGAAACCGAATAAAAAATAAATTCTCAATAAAAAAAATATGTGAAATTGCAACTTATTTGACAAAATTCGAAAAAAAATAGTTTGACCAACATTTTTTGAACAGCACTGAACATAAATACAAACACACATTATGTAAGTCTGTAAAGTACAAAACTAGAGAAACAACAACAACACATGGTTATGGATTTTATAAATTTAAGTAAATTTAATTTTAAAAGCTTGCTTAACTAATGTGAAACAAAGGGCTTTAATAAAATTTATGAATTCAAATTAATTTATGTGGATTGACCCACAAAATATCAATATTTTATTTTCTAAAGTTTTTTAGTCCGTAAAATGAGCTTCCTTTGGTCAGCATTTACATTCAACGATTTTTCCAATTGTCGGCCGAAATGTACATACGTAAAAAATCGAAAAGTGTAAAGTGTAGTCAGACCCCTTAACTTAGGTGAACCAAAACAGAAAGCGAGACATTCCAAAAGAATTGTTGTTCCATTTCAACATTTCAAGACAGTTCATATTGTTCATGAACAGGGCTTCGTTCATGCCCGGTGGAGGCAGCCTATAACTTACCCGTCGACGAGCTCTCAAAATGGCCGGATTGACATCGTCGGATGGTTTTCTAATGATTTTGATATTGGCAAATGTAGAAAGCTGTCATTTGTTCGTCCGGTGAGTAAGTTAGTTAGTTAGTTAGTTAAGCCCGGCAACACCGGTTATTTTTCGGCTAATTATATAATTAAAGGTGAAAAATTAATCTTTGAAATAAATAATGCAATAAAATATATGTCATCGCTGATTTTTTTAAGAAAAAACTTGATTTTCAAAAAGTAAATACTAAATGTTTGAAAATATAGTGTAGGTTAAAAAAGACAAAGAAAAACCTTTAATTTTTCTACGCACCTTATATCACAAAAAATAACTTGTCAAAAGAAGAAGTGAAATTTCTTTTCCCAGTAAACCAACTTCAAAGTCAAATATCTCCAAAACCCTAATAACGATTTTAAAAACATTTTACCCACATAATGTGGTTAACATCAGCTTTCATTTGATAGCAATTTTATTACTGAATGCACTGGGCCTGAAAGTGGGCCATCTCCTTTATATATACAAAATTTATAAATGCACGGTTTGATAAGTTAGTTTTTAAAACGACAAAAAACAACTTAAATATGTTTTTAAGCTTCAGCTGATTAGTTCAGGATAATAACAACTAACCCGGACTATTATTCAAATTTTCAAAGTTCCCACAATTCCCTTTTGGGATTTGGCCACCATTTTAAAAGTAGTTTTAGTTTTTTTTTACTATAAGTAAACCAAATTTCATTTTTCTTTAGGTCCTTTTTTTTTTGTTTATTTTTTTTTTTAAGGAGAAAGAACGTTAAGCCCCGAAAATTCTCCGGGATAAGCTCTTTGAAGGGTTTAAAAACTGTACTACCAACTCATTTTTCTATTAAATTATCCATAATTTGTATGAAAACACAAAAATTATCGATTATGAGAATTAGGAACAAAGATGGCGATTGGTTTAGAAAAAAAATTAAGAATTTTATTAAAATTAAAAAGAATTTTGTTTTATTTCAGCTTATCGCACCGCTTCAATGCACAAAGTCATAAATTAAGTCTGTAATTTATAGAAGCTCATAGGGTGCGTTCATATAATAATCATAAGCTATCCAGATAAATTTCTGTTGTTTTAATCCTGCGTTTAATCACAGCTGACGAAAACACATGTTGCAGATCTAATGAAATCCCTAAATCCAAGATGGCTTCCAATTTTAATAAAAGTTGATGAATATAAGTTGAGGATTGGTAGTTTAAAAATTTAGAATATAATTTCAAATTCCTTGCATTGAACGCAAGGAATGTCATTTCATTCGCAATGCTGCCGTGTGTTTTCGTTAAGCCCCGAGGTGTTTTTTTCGTTCAACATAGCCGGGGCGTACAAAAAAACACACCTTATATGAAGTCAAAAAGAACATTTTCAACATTTTGGTATATTTTTGAGATGATCTTATGTCGCAGTCAAAAGTTAAAGCTATGAATACTCAGCAAAGTAAACAATTAGTAAAATTTTAACATGAGACCTCCACTGCATAATTTTCATCGATATATGGGTGTTTTTGCAAATGTTGCAATGAATCTATAATTTTGGATTATATTGCATCTGATCAATCGTGTCAAAAGTTAATGACCATTTTCAAAAATATTCTAAACTGTGATATATATAAATGCATCGATATGGGTATTTTTATAATGCTGACGATGCCTATATCATTTATAGCCTTTATGGTACTCAAATTACGCAAACAAGTCAAAATTAGCTATCCGTTTCAAAGAAATAAAAAATAAATTGTTTCTTTACTACTACTTCTACTACTATGTACTACCACATTTCTTAGTGGTGCATTAATGGTGGCTCCATAGCATAATTAATATTAATATATGGTCAAGAATTATATGAGTGCCATTAGCATTCCAAAAAACCCATTTAATATAATAATTTAGAATATTTTTAAAAATTGTCAGTTACTTTGTATATGATTGACCAGATGCAAAATATTTACAATCCAAAATTTCAGATTCATTGCAATATTTTCAAAAACACCCATATCGATGAAAATTATGCAGCGGATAACTCATATTCAAATTTTACTTGTTTACTTTGTCGAGTATTCATAGCTATAACTTTTGACTATTTGCATGCGTTGATTGAGTCATGAAGGAGAAAATCAGAATTAAAAAAAAAAACGGTTCTATGGCAGGTACCGTAAATACCGGAACCATTTTTGAGAAAAATGAGTTTTTCTAAAAACGGTATATGACAGGTACCGTCATTTTTTTTCGAAACAAAATAATTCAAAAAACGTCTAGGGGTAGTCTCCAAAAAATACCAAGTTTGAAATGAATCGACCTATCCGTTTAGGCTGTGGCTTCTGATACATACAGACGGGCAGACAGACAGACAGACAGAATTGTCGGACCAACTTTTTTCTCATTCTCTATCATCGTAATGTCATGTTTGATTGTTATCTCAACTTTTCGCAAGTAAAAAAGTTAATGCAAGAAAAAACATAGATTTCAGAACCTAAAATTACTTGATTAAAAACTTGATATAAATTTCCTAAATTTTGGGAAAAAACAGAACAGTTATATATCTGAGAAAAAATAAATGAAACAAATCCGTATTCCAAATTTAATTTTTAGTATTTATTTCCACAAAAGCAGCACTATGAGACGCACAGGCGTACAGACCGACTAAAACCACTTTGTTATTCTTCTCCATCACCGTAATGTTGGTTTTGATTAAAAACTCATTTTTTTTTGACACGAAACTACTTGCCCTATGGGGCAAGTAAAAAGTTATTATCATTTTTATACAATTATGAATTTATATTTTCCAGGACCAGAAGAGTTGATTCATATATTTTGAGTAAAAGTGTGTTTTTTGTTTAGTGGTAAAGAACTTTGTGCTACTTTCCCAGTAGTGGAAGTTTATTTTTTTTTCTATTACGCTGATCTTTGATTTGTTCTCTTTTTGGTAAAATGGCAAAAACAGTTCTTTTTCAGTGTTATTGACGGATTTTAAAATAATTATTTACTTTTTTGATATGTTTAATAAATGTTTTGCATAAAATTCCTTTGGTGATTCCAAAATTTACCTAGAAATAGCTAAGACCCGAGAAAAACGAATATTAGGTCAGTGTAATGGCAAAAAACACCCTTTCACTCATAGTACCCTTTCACTCATAGCCTTTTGTAGTCCTGGGCTATAATGAACATCGAATTGGTTTTAGGAGTTTTCCTCAATCTAACATTATTTTTACACTGTGTTTTGGCACAAAGTTTTTTTCCACTAAAAACACACCCTTTTATCTAAAATCTTCTGACCCACGATTCTCATGACCATGAAAGCATTATACCAAATTTTATAAATTTACGATTATTTCTAAAAGTTTACTTGTTGCACTGAAAATATGTATATGTTCGGAAAACAGCCTTCACCAACCAAACCAAGGAAACATATGACTTAATATATGTACAGAAATTATCATTATTGAAATAGAATATTAAGGCCCAGAGTGTTGTCTATTTTATGTATTATATTTGCTTTAATTCATTTATGGTACAACTTAGTTATTTTCTAACATTTTTAAATGTAATTGTTAATCTTAATGTTTAAACTTAAACTTAAAAAAAAAATTACCACTTGCAATATGTAAACTTAATATTCTATCTAGAAAATCACATTAATTTAATTTTTTTTTAAACAAAATAAATAACAATACAACTAAAATGTTTAACAAGTATTTTTAAGCTAATTTTGATAAATAAATAACTAAAATCTGAATTAATCTTAAATCTTATTTAAGATGAACACTTTAAGAGAATGGTTGTTATTTTTTTTTTTTTAATTTATTCAGCTTGTGTAAATGGACAATGTTTGGCAAAAGGCACATCGAGACAAAAACATCCACGGGCACTAAAAAAAAATGTTATTCAAATTATAAATTTAAATCATTTAAAATACTAACTTATCCGGTGCGTCATTTCCCAGTTTATACTCCTGCAAGAGTGATTCAATTTTGAAAGGATTTCTTGTTGACACTGGTAGTCTTCCTGGTCCAGAAACTTTAACGCATCCATTTGGACAAGGAATACCTATGTATTTTTTATGTTTGAACATGGCATTTGCCAAGAAACAAATACTCATAAAATGGCTGCATCTTGATCTTCCTTTAAATAGGGCAACATTTGAGTAAGTTTATTAATTTCAATAATTGTAAGTCTTACTTATGGGATGTCCTTTGCAGTAAGGTTGATACATTCCACCATTAATGCAATAATTTAAATGTCCTGTGTTTTCACTCTGCCCTAAGAAGCCAGCATTTGTGTGAATTACTTGTATAACACTTGCATCGTCTATAGTTAAACGAAAACTATCAGTTTTCTTTCGTTCAATTAATGGTCGAGCTGGATCTAAACCTAAATAATAAACAACAAAAAAACTATTTAATGGATTCATGGTCACAATAATTATAGAATTCGTAATAAATTTACCAATAATTCTGTACTGCTTTTTCGTAAGATGATTGCTTATCATTCCACAAATATGGGCACCGAGAGAATGTCCTACACACGTTATCTTTTCACGAGGCGTGCCATGGTGTGTGATGAAGGAATAAATCTAAAAAAAAAAATATTAGTAACAGAGTATTTTCATATAACATTATTTATATTTTCATATTTGCTTAAAGCTTGAACATACAATCTAACTTTTTTCTTTGACCTCATCGAGCGAAAAACGCATCATTGGTATAAATGCAAAAAAACGCGAAATGTTTGCGCTTTTGTAATAGTTGGGATGTTTGAAGGATTTTTTCTTGACTACAAAATATGTATGTATTCCAACAGATTCACTTTTACACATTTTTTGTGAATTTGAGCTCAAAAAATTTGATTGGACATCGGTTAAAAATCATTAACAACTCAGGACCTAAGGTAAAAAAAATATTTATGAATTTATTTTTGATTGGTATCGACGCTGAGTTTTTTACTTGCGATATAGGTACTATTATATCAAGTAATGCATTCGTACACAAAAAAAAATTTGAGATAACAATCAAACATGACATTACGATGATAGAGCATGACAAAAAAGTGGGTCCGACAATTATGTCTGCCTGTCTGTCTGCCTGTTTGTCTGTATGTATCAAAAGCCACAGCCTGAACGACTTTACTGCAAACTTGGTATGTGGCGTTTTTTTGAAGATTATCCCAGACTTTTTTTGAATTATTTTTTTTACCAAAAATAACGTTACCTGACGTATACCATATAGTATTAGAAAAACCCATTTTTCTCAAAAATGGTTCCTACGATTTTGATTAAGAAAATAGTGGTAATTTTTTTTGGATAAGGTCTATCTTTAAACGAAAACCATTTTTTTAAACCGGTAATAACGGTACCTACCATAGAACCGTTTCTTTTTTAATTCTGATTTTCTCCTTCATGTCTCAATTAATTTCAATCATTTTTTTATATGAAAGCTTTTAATTTTTAAGTTGCCGAAATAATGTTTGGTAAAAAAAATTTTGAAAATTATTTTTTTTTTTACTTTAAAAAAAAATTGATTTTTTTTTTTGAAAAATCTTTTTTTTTTAACTACTCAATATTTTTTTTTCAAAATTATGTTTTAAGATGTTGACATCTTAAAGATGGCGAACCAGATTTTTTTTATAAAAGACCTTGCAAAATTTTATTTAGAAAAAATAGTTTTTTTTTTTTTAAATGACTCTAACGATTTTCAACATTTTTACTTGCGATTTGGGTACCATATATCAATTTATGCATTCGTACAAAAAACAAAGTTGAGATAACAATCAAACATGACATTACGATGATAGAGAATGATAAAAAAGTGGGTCCGACAATTCTGTCTGTCTGTCTGACCACAGCCTAAACGGATGGGTCGATTTACTTCAAACTTGGTATGTGGCGTTTTTTGGAGATTATCCCCAGACGTTTTTTGATTTTTGTTTTTTGGACCAAAAACAACGGTTCCTGTCGTATATGGTTTTAGAAAAACTCATTTTTCTCAAAAACGGTGCCTACGATTTTGATTAAAAAATCATGGTCATTTCTTTGGGTAAGGTCTATCTTTGAATGAGAACCATTCTTTTCAAAAACCGTTATTAACGGTACCTGCCATAGAACCGTTTTTTTTTTTAATTCTGATTTTCTCCTTCATGACTCGGTCAATTTCAACCATTTTTTATATGGATGCTTTCAATTTGCTGTAATAATATTGAGTTAAAGAAATTTTTTTTTGAAAAATCATTTTTTCGAAAACTGTTCAATATTTTTTTTTAATTTTAGTTTTTAGATGTTGATGAATAATACCTTAAAAATTGCGTACCAATTTATTTTTATAAAAGTAATTGCAAAATTTTATATGGAAAAAATATTTTTTTGTTTAAAAACGGCTCTAACGATTTTCAATTTTTTTTTTTAAATGTATCATTATAGAAGAAATCAAATTGCATACTTTGTTTTGAGGTTAAATTCATTCAAGAAGCTGTTTTAGTCATTTGAAAATCGAATTTTATGCTTTTTTAATTGTTTTTTTTTTTAACTGCATTTACAAATTTTTAATTAAAAAGGCTTAGCATAAATAGTAACTTTATCTATAAGAGCAAGTACGTGCGACCCAGTCGTGCATTTTATTTTTTCTAAATAATCAAATTGCATACTTCGTTTTGAGGTTAAATTCATTTAAGAAGCTTTTTTAGTCATTTGAAAATCCAATTTTATGCTATTTCAAATTTTTTATAAAACTGCACATACAAATTTTTAATTAAAAATACTTAGCATATATAGTAACTTTATCTATAAGCAGGCACGTAGCCAGGGGGGGGGGCTTGAGGGGCTGAAGCCCCCCCCGAAATGATTTTCATATATAAAATTTAATAAGGAACTGATAGGGTCCTTTAAGAATATTATAGAAAATGCTTTATTTTTTTTCAGAGATGCTTTTGAATCTTGTGTCGCCTTGGCGAGAACATATTTCAAACTGAAATAAAAGGTGTGTTTTTTTGTACACCCGGGCTAAATTGAACAAAAAAAAAAACGCTCTCGGGGCTAAGCCCTTAACATGTTAAATACAACAACATACTTAGCCCCTTGAGCTAAGGAACTAAGCCCGGAGAATTCTCGGGGCTATACTCTTCGAAGGGGTTAAAATCTGTCGTACCAACTCACTTTCTGTTAAATCATCTATAAATTGTATGAAAACACCAAAACTATCGATTAATTGTATGAACATAAAAACACAAAGATGGCGTTTGGTGTACAAAAAAAAATTTAATTGTTTATTTTTCTTAACTCTTACAAATTATTTCATTTAAATTTTAAAGTGTGTGCATTTACCGATCTGAAATTTTTTTATAAATATGTTATTGAAAAAGATTTTTGTTATTAATTTTTTGTTTATTTAATTTTGTATATTGGAAACATTTTTTTAATTTTTTTTTTCATTTCATTCGCAGTGCTGCCAAATGTTTTCGTTAAGTCCCGAGGCATTTTTTTCGTCCAACTTAGCCCGGGCGTACAAAAAAACACACCTAAAATCTAGAAACATCATCTGCTTAAGCCTATTTTAGTGTGTTTTCGAGTATACCTACTTATTCTTTAGCTCTAGCGCCGAACGCAAAATTTTTAAAAATCCAAAAAAAGAAATTTGTGCGCTTTTTTAGTAACTAACATTTTTAGCAATGAAGGACTAGTTTTTCACTTTGTATTATTGTATGGTTTCGCACTTTGTTAATTTGACTTCAGTTTCATTTTTTAAGGGCCAACAGTTTCCAAGATACATCATTTCAAAATTTAGCAATAAGAAAAATGTATATAACAGTAAGTAGTAGAAATAAACTTTAAAT
Organism: Meliscaeva auricollis; assembly: GCA_948107695.1. Taxonomy (NCBI): domain Eukaryota; kingdom Metazoa; phylum Arthropoda; class Insecta; order Diptera; family Syrphidae; genus Meliscaeva; species Meliscaeva auricollis. Next base: position 28,879,018 of record OX403618.1, read on the forward strand.
TAAGAAATTTAGAATGCTTCTCATTAGATGATTCAAACTAGTAGAACGTGTTATTGTGCCAAAAAATGAATAAACCTGTCATAAACATTCAGGCAGGGGGAGAATTAAAAAATGATTTCACACAAAAAATAACAATTCAAAGACAACGGTAACACATAGAAATATATACTATAAATTACACTGGTCTGCAACGAAAATTGCCTTCAAACTAAAGTATACTTTTCTAAAGGATTTTGTACCGCTGAACACGAATCTGAAAATAATATGAAGGTGTTAAAAACTCGTACATTTTCCGTCGATGAAAATGAAATCATTCAAAAATTCGCTCTCGATGCAGATATTGCAAATTAAAATTTAGGATTTGTCCAAAATACTCTCTGTAGTCCAATTCAAGCGTTTTTAAAGGTGGAAAGTTCTGAAGTAATACTTTTTATAGCTAACTTTATGTTGTTTTGGGTGCATATCGATTTTTTTATTGTTTTTGGTGCATATGCCAACATATAAACGCTAAGACCGATAATGTAGAACAAATTAAGACAAAATTACCAAATTTATGTCTTGGCCAATTTTTTGTATGACTTCTGGATTACTCAAAAAAAAATTTGAAAAATCCATAGAAATCAGTCCTTCTGAAAAGCACAAAACATCCTTTTTTATTGGATTTTCTCTGATTACTGCCTTCTTTATACCATTATTAACTTGGCCAGTATCAAGAGTTTAGAAATAGGATGCAGTGTACATCACAAAAACTACAGAATTTTGAAATTTATGGTGTTTTTTTTATATTACGGTTTAAAATGTGACTATACATTGAAGAATCAAAAATTAAAATCAATCAAAAAAAAACTTACGAGATAGATTTTTTCTGAAACCATATTTAATTAATTTTTGCAGACAGAAACGAAGTGTTGAATTTTCTTTAAGAAAAATAGTGAAACAAATTCATTTTAGCTTTAAAATTAATTTTTGAATCGAATTATTTCGTGGACTGGAAAATTAAAGGGCAAATGCTTAAACAACTTAAAAAAAATATTTGAATCCAATGAAATTAGCAATTTTGAAAAGTAATACTTTTTTTAAACTACTCGCTTCACGAAGACATTTCCTGGCTCAATATGTAAAAAAATTATTTGACTTAAACATCCTTTTTTTAAACTATAGGGTTTTAGTTCAAAATTACTAAAAGCCTGAAAATTTCTGAAAATGTCGCGTTCAAAACTTTAAAACTGCCAAAAAAGCTTCATTTGACTAGAATTTTGCATGGTCTTCATCTATAGAATCGATAATGGGTATAAACATTAATTTTTATAGGTATGGTTTTGTATTTTTTGTTAAATGAATTACTCGAAAAAATTTGAGGAAAGCCCCCCCCGAAATGAGATCCTGGCTACTGGCCTGTCTATAAGAGCAAGTACGTCTAATCCAGTAGTGCAGTTATAGTAGTTTTGAACAACCATGTTTTTTTTTTGAATTTTCTGGAATAACCACCTGCGATGTTGCCTTAACACCGCCTTACAAGAGCTTCTCTATCTCTATTTTAGCCGAAGCGAGTGGTGCCCAATTGAAAAATCGATATAGTCACTTTCAATATTTTCAGGTATCTCACGGTTTGCGTTACCTTTAGTTACTCAATTCACTTGATTCACAGTCTCAGATTCTATTTGCCACCAGAGATCATTTTTGATTTTGATCCAAGATCAATATTTTCAAATCTTGATTATTAGCAAGAACTATTTACATCTATTTTCACACGGAAACACCAATGTGTTTTACATTTTAAGTAAGAATTTCTTTTTTTTTTTAATTTGACAAGTTTTTTTACAGAAATTTGGTTCCCATACAATTGCAAACAAATATCAATCGGTTTTTATTATCAATGCACCAAGAAAAATAAGTAAATCTCAGGACAATATTTCAAAAAAAAAAATTTCAAATGTAAATCGACGTATACTTTAGAAATTTTGTGTGTTGTTGTAGGTACTACTTAATTAATACCTATACATAAAAAAAATGCAGATCCGATGTGTGAAAAAAAAATTAAAATGTAATAGATTTACTGTTTTTTTTGCATCTTTGAGAAAAGCAGAAGAATAATATAAAAAGGCAAAAATACATGAAAAGGCAAAACGTCCATTCCAGAGTAACGGAGAGGACAATAACTGCTTTCAATGCCGTTTATCTCATTCAGGAAGTAATATATTATCTAGAAACTTTGTGGGTTTGAGAACATTTCAGTTTAATCAAAAAGTAATGCCTGTTAGTAAAGTTATTGAGATAGAAAGACGGTAAAGGAGAAGACGCTTACTCTGTTTCCTCCGTTACCGTCTTTTTACTCAATAAATTTACTGACAGTTATTAGTTTTTGATGATGTCTTTCTAAACTGCTCTTAGCATCCAGAAAGTTCCAAGAAAAAATATTACTTCTTAAATGAGATAAATGGCATTGAAAGCGTTTCTGTCCTCTCTATTACTTTAAGTTTTATCGCTGTACCACTATTGAAAGGGGGTTTACATATAAAGGACTATTATATCTACTTATTATAGTAGTCGTATTGCCTTGGTTTTGATCTCAATACATTCAGCATACACATAAACGTATTTTGACATTTAACTGATCTTCCAAGAACAATCAGTTTCAACCTAAAATTGCATTTTTCATACAGTTTTTTTCAAGATGGTGGCCAAACCCTAAATGGGACTGGTTGGGATTTTTGGGATAAGACTGGGTTGATCGATTTTGATAATTTTTTGTTGTATTTGAAAGCTGGTAGTCTCCATTGGGTGCCATTTAATTTGATTTATTTTTGACAATGGCATCCATTAGAAAATATCAAAAGTCTGAAATTTGAAGTCGGTTGTTTTTTCCTTTTGAAAGGTATTATCATGCAATGATGAATATATTTTTGGTGCAATAAGTAAAATATTAACGTAATCCTTTTAGAAATATTGGTACATTACATTATACATAAATAAAATTTAGTATAAAGCTTTTAATTGACGCAAGAATCTATGACCAGAAGAATCTATTCTATTTTTTTGTCTGTGGTAAAGAACTTTCTGCAAAGAGTGCCAAAACACCCTGTACAAATAATGGAAGATTATTAAAACCTCCTTAACAGAATCTGAAGTGCAATAGAATTCAAGATTACAAGAAACCACATGCGTTTAATGAGTAAAAGGGTGAAATTTTCCACTACACTGACCTTATATTCGATCTTTTAGGTCTTACACAGAGAAAAATAGTACCACCTAAAAACAAGAAGATTGCCTTATTGAGTTGTTTTACACAGAAATCTTATTAAATCTATATAAAAAGTGATAATGTCTCCACCGGCGTACATATTTTGAGGATAGTAATCGTTTAGGCAAAGTACCTTTACCTTGCCTACTCATTCTTAAATAAAATGCGTTCGCTGAATTGATAGCCCTCCCATGCACGGATCACCCTCTGGATTAATAGTAAATAAATTCAAACAAAACTTACAAATTAGATGATACCAAATTGTATTTATCTGACGCTAAGTCAAAACGTATATGAAAATTAATTGTTTATTAAAACAAACTAACCTGCGCCGCACACTGTGCAGCTAATCTTGTGTTTATAAGAGCTGTCAAATAGCATGGATATTGCGTCAATGGTTTCCAATCAACTGTAATGACATTATAGTCCCGTGATAAATAAGCTATAAAAAAAATTCAATTGATTAGAAAGCAATTTCTTCGAGAAACAAAAATATGTATCTATACAAAATAAGTACCATCTCTCAGATAAATTAAGTGGTTGTCTTGAGCGGTTCCATTAAATCCATGTATAAGAAACACCGATTCTCTACTTTTACTATATCCGGCTTTATACAGACTCCACGGTGTCTTAATGCTTAGCTCAACTCCGAAACGTGGTCCCTTTCTGAAAGAAATTGAAACAACAAAACATAAATAACAGAAATTATTTAAAATAAACATGCAGTGAATTCAATTGCAATGTTAACCCTACGCCTAACAAATTATACAATAAATAAACGTGTTCGTTAGAGCAGAAATAATTTAAAGATATAAAAATAAAAACAAAAAACGATTTGTCGGAAACGTTTACGCGGAGATGTAGAATAGCTTTCTGAATGGATAGAAAAAACAAAGTAAAAACCAGGCACGAGCTTCCTCTTTCTCGCCATGCCTGACTGATAGTACAAATACAAAAGTGAAAGGCAATCTTTTTCGCATGCAGCACGTGAAGAAGGCATAAAATCATTTTTCAGACTCGTCGAGCTGAATCAATCATAAAAATGTAAGCGATAGTGATTAAACGCTTGTCTACACGCATATTTTGCATTTCTGTCTAATTGATTCTTTGCTGTGTTTTGCTTGAATATTTGCATCAATTTGCAACTTAACATCTTAAGAGCTTAAATATATCTTTAAATAGGTAATAATAAACTTAATTAATATGTTTAAAACAAAGTCCTTTAGCCTCTCTTAAGGCAATAACACCATTAGACACATATTACAGCTTCATTATAGTCTGGGAGTTGAAGTTGTATTAAGATTTAATAATTAAAACTGAGACATTGGAATGCCGGCCTTACACGACACAATATTATTGCGCACTCAGTATTGTGCTATAAAATTGATCGTGTAAGGGCACAATATTCTCAGTTTGCGCAATATATTGAGTGATATTAAAAAAATTTATAATTTTCTCAAATGTTATGCCTACCTTACACGACACAATATTATTGCGCAGTAAAATTGTCCAAAAATATTGTGCGAAAAATGGTCGTCCATACATGACTCAATATTACTGCACAATATTTGTATGTCTCTTCGCTTATTCTCCATTTGCCTCGTTGGAGAAAAAAAATATTGAGTAAAAATTGAGAAAATATTAAACTTTTTCAATATAACTCAATATATTGTGCAAACCGGAAATATTGTGCAATACTGCCCTTACACGGTCAATATTATTGCACAATACTGAGTATTGTGCAAAAATATTGTGTGTCGTGTAAGGCCGGCATTACTCAATATTTTGCGTTTTCACAACGAGGCAGATAGACAATAAGCAAAGAGACCCTTTTTTGCACAATATTCTTGGACAATATTATTGCGCAATAATATTGTGTAATGTAAGGCCGTCTTAAAAGAAGTGCAGCTTGAACTTAAAAGTCAAAATAAACAATGGCAATGAATTCAGGCACGTCATAAGCTAACAAATGTGCTGGAAGTTTTATCGAGGAAACTATTAAAGATCGACATTATTTTCATCGCCAAATTTATTGAGCTTTCCCACACAATCTCATGATGCCTAAAAGAGCAAACACTGGCATTGTACAAAACTGGGCCTTGAAAAAGTTTAAATCAGCAATTCACTAAAAAGGGTGAATTTTGAAATAAGACATTGCAAAATATACCAGGAATATAGGAAAATTATCCAATGCGCATTAGAACAAATTACCAAAGACCATTTGAGTATCATGAGTAAAAGGGTGTTTTTTTCATTACACTGACTCGATTTTTCGGGTCTTAACTATATTTTGGGAAATTTCGGTAATTGCTTGATTATATGTAGATACTTTCATGATTTGTTATTCTTTATATCTCAATTTGACACTTAAATAAAATGTCTTTGACAATTTCCCAAAATTTCCCAAGATACAGCGAAGAACCAAAAAAATCGAATATAAGGTGTAGTGTAGTGGAAAAATCACCCTTTTACCTCTTGTTATGTTACACAAAGTTCCTTACTACTAAAAAAACATCCTTTTACCCAAAATATTTGAATGGATTCCCCTGATTCTGGATTCTCCAAGTCAATTGAAAACTTAATTCCATTCGCACATTTAACTATGGTTTTGACCTTCACTTAAAAAATCGTAGGGCACTGTCCCATTTCAGCAGACCCTGCAGCAATTTTAGATTTTCGTCGTTAACGTTCCCACCAAGTGATAACTATGTAAGTCACTCAATCGATTAAGCTCCTGGGGACTAATTTTACTGAACCGTACTCCAACATGAGTGTAGCTTGAATAGTATATACCTATTGTCCTACTAACTTTGCATTGCTATTAAACTTCGTTTTTTATCGAAATTTGTTCTTTCTTGTCATGTAGATTTAGTATTGTGGACTCAGTTACACCTCAGGATCTCACACCTAAATATTTTAACAGTATTGCCAGTGGGATGCAACTGCCAATCGATTTTTTCGGTCAAACCAACTCATTGTAAAATATCGAAAAATATATTTTGGGTGCTCATCTTCACTTGCAAACTTCTGAAAGTTTAACAGTTCTTCGCCATACAACAACCCAGTGGGAGATGTATATTTTTTTTATTCCGGAATCTAAAGAAGCAATGTACAAAATTGCCTTAAATGTGTAGAGTTTTTCTTTTAAAATAACTCTTCTTTACTAAAATCGTTTGTAAATTATATTTCCTACAGTATGTACATTGATTTTTATTTAGTTTTTATCAAAGAAAAAAGTTTTCAAACAATTTCGATAAAATTCACAGTTATTTTAGTTTTTCGTGAAAAACCGACATTTTTGTGATAGCGATAACTTTTTTGGAATAGCTATAACTTCTGATTGATCAGACAGAGGAAAAGAGTGTTATTTGTAGAAAATCGTATGATCTACAAGTTTTGTCTGAAATACTTTTCGATAGCTTCTATCCTTAAAATGTTATATGCGAGAAACAAGTATTCTTGCCATTTGACTCCGAAATAACTTTTGACGCTAACACGATCTGTCAAATAAGGTTATTGAATTAAAAAATCTGACCTTTGAATTTTTCGGCAGATTTTATTTTTCCTGGGTTATTAAATATTATGGAAAATAGTTTTCTATTTTTAGTTTTTTAGTTTTTAGCGAATTTTTTAGTTGTTAACAAAGATTCTCACGTCATATATGTAGGCTTTTTTGAGTTTGCGTCTTATTGTTAGTTTAAAAGAAAACAGCGTATTTTTGTTTACTTGTCAAAATTAAAAACAGTTTGTCTTACAGAACTCAAAAATTGGGTGTCACCCTTAACCGATGTATTTCTTAGTTGGTGCGGTATTATTCTCATCTAGTACGATTATTGAAAAAATCTGAGTGCACTTGACCAAACAAAATATACAAGAAAAATAACTGGGTTAACAAAACAGCCATAGTATCGTTGATTTCCCTAAGAAGGTGCAAATCTAATGACATTGTTACTTGTTAATAACATAATATAATTTAACTATAATAATTATGAGTTTGATTTGATGCAATTTTTCTATGTTAAATAAAGAAAACCTTGAAATCCGACTTGGTGTAAAATTAACTTGTCATGCGCATCTTTATCCCTCAGACTATTAAGTAAGTGCTACTCTGCTGCTCCAGCTATACGCAATCGAAAAGAAGCGTCGGAATTGCAGAAAGGTCAAGTTGATGAGTTGATATTATTAACGTGGTCGTGGTCATGGTTTGTTTGGTTTTGAATCAGTTGCCTTTGCCTTGGCATATAGTCTTGCAAAGAAAAAGAAGAAGTTTATTGATTGTGCTTTCAAGACTGTTGCAGCAATTGATGGCTCATTGGTACGTGTTAAGTTAAAGTTACTTGTTAGTAAGGTAAGCAACTAACGAGCATAGTAGAAGGTGGAAAAGTATAATAAAAAGGGTAGACTTATGAATTCATCTGGAACGAGTTACACAATAGGAAAAGATATTGAAACAAACATAGTATATTCGTATTGAAGATATAATTTCGACGGAAGTAAAGCGCACACGTCAACGACTTGGCAGGAAAATATCTGGAGCATAAATGATAATCATTTTGTTTTTGGTTTTATTTTTGATATAAATGAAAATGAAAGGAAATTGATAAAATAAATTAGACTTCGATAAAACCGATCAAAAATTAGGTATTCTAAAAGAGTTGTGCCTTGATACTTTCCACTCGTGTTAAAAACGGACACCACAAAATTCTACTACAATGAAACTGTGAATCTCGTTTCCGCAAATATCTTAGTATACTCTACTACTACGAACTACTCTAGCGAATGGAAAGATCAGTCCTTTTAGTAACGGTTAAACCGTTCTTTTTGACTAAGTTAAGAGCAAAGGATTTAAAAAAAAATTTGTTTCATTTTAATGCTACAATTTAGAGTGGTTAAATTTTGACCAGTATTTATAGGTTTGAAACAACTACAAGCTCAGGAATTGAAAAATAGGTAATTGTCTGCACGTGGATTATGTGGAGAGAACATAAGCCCAATTCACACTATGTTGATCAACACACCGTTTAACATTCGTTGCACAGCACATTATATAACGTGTATGCTTTGACATGACACATACACATCAGTTAAGATACTGTAGAATAGTTTTACTGGTCAATTTCTTAGCTTGGAACGTTTATTCAAACTGCTAATCAAAATAGTGTGGATGGGGATTGAGAGAATCAAGATTTAGGTACAAGGCTGACGCACTACATCCTTCCAGGAAGTACGACGTGAGGAAGAGATCACACAAATCAAAAAAGAGACATAAGAACCGCATGTCTAGAGACCTGCGCTCTCAAATATTCCTGTCTGTGCATAGTTCGGAAGTAATGGGAAGGACCTAGTAGTTTCTAAGTACCAAATTTGAACGGTTCAATTGAGAAGTAATTCTCATGGAAAGAAATACTCTTCAAAGCTATTTCAATTCCTCATAAGTACCTGAAATAAAGCAAAATAGTACCAATAGACTGGGTTTAAGCCAAAATCTTCATCGGACTAGCCATATGAGCTTTCAGAATATTAGCAAACCCATCATTATAATCGGCATCAGTGCCACAGTATAGATGACTTAACAATAGAAGCATGCTACTACATTTTCAAACAGCGGTCTCAGTAAAATCATTTGGTAGTTTAACCTGGAAAGTTTAACAAGAGTTTTAATGTGCTCTTTCCGAACTTCAACTTTGCCACCTTGTATCTTCTCCGCTCGCACTGACATATTTGAAATATATGTTTTTGACAGTATCTCCTTTCCGACTTTTATCTTACTATAGCCATTGTTGTTGGGTAGGCAACGCAATAATTTGTATATGAAAAATAAAAAAAACCAATGCTGGCAAAAAATAAGCCAGTAAATAGCAAGATGGCGATACTGGCTATAGAGTTTTAGAATTTTAAACTGAAGAGGGCGCACGTGCGAAGGATGCGTTCGTTGATTTTTGCTTTTTTTAATAAAACACGTTTTGACTAAAACCGAAATAAAATAACGAATACTTATCAAAATTCGATTTAATTAAGAAGTTAATTTATATCTTCACCATCGCGCTGAATAAGAAAAAAATATTTAAAAAAAGTAAGAAGAGCAAATCGGGAGCACTCCATGATGCAGATCGAAAATGACATAAGATACAGTTTTCGAACACACCCCTAAACTGGTTTTATTTTGTTTTTAAATTTTAATTGTTTTACATGTATGTATCACTGATCTCTATAAAACACTGGATAGTGGATTCATATAAAAAAAAACTGACTCCAATTAAAGGACTGTTATAAACTATTATAATCAGTCTATTTCATCTTTTTTTTGAGAAGAGAGAGAGATAGAACTCTGCTTTGGTACCATAAAATGTCATCTTCAATTTGACTCAGTAAAACTGTCATACTCAGAAGGGAATCCACTATCTAGTGTTTTATAGAGATCAGTGGTATGTAGGTGTATTGTTGAGTAACAATTGGCCTCTTTACAGGAGTCTAGTTATTCCGGGATAAAAATCGGTTTAATTCTACTGTTTGACATCACAGGGGATGAACAATGAACTATGCTGGAAGAAAAATGTGTATAAATGAACCATATTTCTACGCACTAATCCCCAAATCGAATAGTTGTGTAGTTTTACTTGAAAATTGGACGAGATTTTGTGCGTTCCTAGTTGCACACTTCCTTTCTCCCGCTTTCAAACTACCCTTATCCCAGGAAGAATAAGTCTTGTGTGAAGAGGTCTACTAACCATATAATAAAACGGCGAACACTATTTTTTTTGATATACGCTTTACAAGCCCCCACAAACTGAAGGGCATAAATTTCATATCAAACGAAAGTATTTTTGGCATAGATGTGCATTGGCTATAAATTATTTATTTTACACCGAAATTGTTTATAACAATGAAATAAATTTGCAAAATAGTGTGAGGAAAACAAAAATAATTGCAAATGTCAAATCCACTGACACATGAAATGTCAAATCCATAAACCCTAGACCAGAACCCACAACATTAAGGTGGATTCACATTGAATATGTTGTTGAATGTGAATCCCTCTAAATGAAGAATCAACTCAAATTATTAGGCGTTTTTTTAGTTGTTGATCCATTAGATTACAATATGGCTCCTTTTTGCAAAAAGTGAAAAAGAATACCCACATACACTAGCGAAAACTGTTGCTGAAAAGAGCGAACAATTTACACCATACAAACTTCAGTTCAGACATCTGTCGGTGATTTTGTGAAAAAAATAAATAAACATCTCAGTTACAGAAAGAAAGAAAGACAAAAATGGATGCTCATTAATTAAGAAAAAGTGCCACTGAAAACCACTGCTTACCAAATTCAAAAAGTTAATTTTGACGCTTACGTCAGTTTGTCAGCCGACAACCAACGCATCCTCGATTTTATGATTTGATCTTGAAGAGAACAATAAGAAAAGCATTAAAAATTACGGGCAACATTGTTTTTAAGTGTTTTATCGATTAAAAAAACAAGCTACTGATGCAACTTTCATTTATTTTGTATTAAAAAATGAACAATGCAGCCATTCACCATTCACCTTCTTTTTTTTTTTGTAATATTTTTGTTTTCAATTTTTAATTTGATGCGATAAAAGTATGGTGCGACGTGCGACAGCGACGACGTAAACTATACTTTTGTGTACCTACTTAATAATATGGTAGTCAAGAAACAAACAAAAGTATGAGTAAGTTGACAGTTGTTGTGGCATGTGAATTAATAGCTATTGCACCTACCTACTTATATAGAGATATGCAATGCTATGTGCATTCTAGGTCTTCACCAAACCTGAGGAGTGAGGACATTCCAATTCTGCGCGGGAAAAAAATTTCACTTCTCGCACATGTTGTATTATACGTGTGGTGTCATCCTCCTAATGTTGCACTTTGAAGACGAAAAGTAACGACGTCTATCGTCGCAAGCGTCGTCGTCGACGTAGGCAGCCATTTAACATCTGGCTCAAAGATCTTACCCACTTTATGTTGTAGGAATATAGGTAAACTGGTTGCAAGCATTAGGTCAATGAAAACTGGTATCCTTTGGAGCTGTTGTTGGCGGGATGTCATACCTACAGTGAGTGCAGCCATGAAAGTTTACAACGAGTTAAATTAAAGATCAAAAGGAGATAAACGTGTTTACTTTTGGCCAATGCACAATTCAAAAGTCTTAACATACAAACAATGATGATAGAGATCAATAAACCTTTAGACGTGAAAATGTCTACCAGTCTGTTTTGATGAACTTGATAATTTTAAGATCAAAATAACAATACGTAGTGATACTGACAGTTTCCCATAATTTGATTTTTTTATCATATTTGTGTTATCAAGTTGCAAGTACAAAACAAGACACCCTTAAGTTTGATTACTGCAAATAAAAGAAAACTTTCTCATGTTACAACAATAGCATATGGATATAGAATATTGTTTTATGATACATTATTTTTTTCCCAAACGATTTTTTTCTCAACAATTCCCCAAGCATAAGAAACTTAGAAAAATTAAGTTTCAAAAAAATGTATATGCCCTAAGATAATTGACGTGAAAAAAATTTATTTAAAAACTGGTCCATTAAGATTAATGGCTAGTACAATGTACGTGCAGTACAGGTATATCATCGGTTTTCATCATTTCCTCCATTAATTAAACCTCTTTATTGGGTTAAATTACTTGTTTCACATTTGTAGTTCACTTATCAGTCTTTTTTGCTCCCATTAATATGGTTAAACCGTAACTATAATATTTATTATGTCATTGATCAAGAGCACAGCATAAAAAAGTTATGAATCAATTTTGTTGAAAAAAGCTAGAAGTTTATTATATAGATATTGTTTCCAGTGAATAAACATTTTGGGTTGACATTGTTCGATGCGCAAGAAAACTTTTTGTAAGAAAAACGAAGGAAAATTAAAAGATGATTAATGTAGTCTTTTTTGATATTAAATGATTTTAATGACTTAATTTTATAAAAAATCTTAAAAATAGAGAGAAGAAAGTCCACAAGAAGAAAATTAAGTAAGACTTCACAAATTTTCATACACCCAACAATAATAAGAAATTGATATTATTTGGGTACAAAGTTAAATTTCCCGAGGAATGTTTTTTTTTTGGGAAAAAAGGCTCCCAATCGAAATAATTCATGAATTTCGTTCCGTTTTTGCTTTTAATTTGATTCTCTGGTATTAAGAATAACGAAAAAGTGAAAAAGGAGTGACATTCCAAGCAATTTTTAGATCGAGAACCTTTATTCCAAAAAATAAAATTCCCCGGAAAATTTCATATTCGCGATAGGGGTGAATTTCTTCTGTTTTTAATTTAATAAAACCCTAATGGAAATATTCCCAAACAAAGACCTTCAAAGTTAAATTTGAATTAATTTTATAATGCCCCAAGAAAATTAATTAAGCCCGCGAAATAATATTTCATAAAATTTATTGTGCAAAATGTGTGTCAATTGTGTGTCGTAAAATAAGGCCAAGTGAAATAAGGTTAAATTTCAAAAATTTTGGTTCACATGCCTAAATTTGTTTCTCAGACAAAAGGGTTAGAGTATACGATATTGCTCTAACGAACTAGATTCTTAGAACATTCCAAAAAACAAAACAAATTGCGATGATGATCACACATGAATTAGCCTCGGAAAAATGTACTGTTTTTTTAAAGTACATATTCTGTACCTACTTTTTTTTTTTTTTGTCGGCAATTTTTGTTGCAAAAAATCTATAATTAGAGTATCACAAAGTTGTATTTTGTATTTTGTATTTTTGACCTATTTAGTTGTTATATTTTTTATTTCGGAGATTTATTGCCAAAAAGTTTTATATGGTGGAGCCAAACAAAATTTATTACAATTTATTCAAACAATAAAATGGTTTGAAAACTCAAATTGTAATTCTAAATTACTTACTGCCAATTTCTTGACAAAGTTCTAAAATCAGTTTAAAACTATTTTTTTAGCTCTCAGTTCTTCTTATGGAAAACAAATTAAAATGAAACAATTTGAGTTCTAATTTTTCCTTAAACCGAGTTTTAAGAGCTAGAACTTTGTCAAGAAATTAGCCGTTAAAGTTCTTACTGTCTACAATTTTTAAGATAACAGACGTTTTTCAGCGAAGTGTGAGATGCCTGCATTGGCATCTCATATATTTAATTTCAAAAGCAAATGAGCATTGGCAGAATTTTGCATGTAATCATTTCTTATAGATTTAATTTAAACGGTCACTGTGGCGTATGAGTAACATTTTCTTCATACAAAGAATGTATGGCCGGATAAGCAAATTTATATCACTGAAAAAATATTAAAACCAATTGACATTATTTGTTGATCATTCACTGACCTTTACAAGCATACAAATAATAAGTTATAATTTGTTTTTACTTCAAGTATGTAAAATAAATTAAACGCAAGTCGTCATTTCTTTATATGGTAGATTGGTTCATAGAGGTTAAACTCAATTAAGCAAACCGTTGAATTTGTTTACGTTTCTAAACTTAAAAATCTAACAAAAAAGTAAAGCAGATAAAATATTTTGGTGTATTAAAAACCCAAAGGTTATTTGACATCTAAAAGGCCTTAAAATTAAAAATAATTTCAATGAATTATAACTTTGAACCCAAAGCACGATGAGCGTTGTATTTGATCTCAAACGTTGATACAACAAAAATTATAAGTGCTTTTAGAGGAATAAAATTGTCAAGGAAACCCCAGCTTTTTTTTAAAGCCCTTTTAGTTTTGCTGTAGATAATTTACTTTTATTTATAGCCGAGTAAAATAGCAAATATCGGGAAGTCCTCAGTAACAGCTTCTATTTTCATAATTTTTTCTTTTTATTTACGTTCTTTAAAATAAGCGAACATAGTTATTTTATAATATCTACATATGTTGTACCGCCCAGCGGTGTTATAAAAATTTAATTTTTGCCTTTTTGTATATTCTTAAAAATCACAAACATTTTATTTGTCACACAGTTGTCAAAATTTGGCGATAAAATCAAAAATCGCTAAAAATTGTAATAAACTGCTTGTACCTTTTAAATAAAAATCATGAAAATCCGTTTTAGTTTTGTCAGTTAAAAAGGGGAAAACAAAAGCTATTTGCTTTATTTATTTTGATAACAATATTAAAGAATGGATTTCTGGCTTTTAAAAAGGGGACAAAGGCTGTGAAAATATTAGAGAGAATAGTTCTTTAGACATCCTGTGGTCTTAAGTAAAGACAATCCTTGTATCTGAAAAAAAACTAGTCTAATTTTGCGTTCTACTCCAATAGCTAATCCATTAAATTTGGTTAGATAAAAACTTGATTTTCATCATTTAAGATGCGTTTAAAAGTTTTTAACCTGCTATAACTCCATTATAACGGCATTTTCTCTTCTGCATATGGTAATACAACATTTTGAAACTATTATGAACTCAGTGAATCGGTTCAATTTCTCCACGATGAAAAATAATCCACACAAACACTAAGAGAAGTGCAAAATCCTTCGGGTTTGGATGCCTTTAAACGACCCGTGTGGATCTAACTTGGACTCATAGGTCATGGGCTTTCGTTTTGAAACACTTCATTAATACTCGAATTTTATTCATTAACAACTAAAAATTTTATTTAGAAAAAAAACTCATTGCCAAACGGGAAATAAAAATTATTTTTCAAAAAACAATTTTTATTTCAAAATCAAAAAAAAAAACAATTTTTTGAAAATTTTGTCACTAAACTTTATTTCGGCAAATCAAAAGCTTGAATGTTAATTTTTTAACCGTTTTAATATTGTGAGTCATTAGCGAGCAAAACAAAATTGAAAAGAACCGTTGGGAGCTATGCGTGACGTCATATTATTGGATTATCGGATTTAACTTGAACAACTTTTCGAAAACATTAGGAAAAGTTAAGTATGGTCACGAGTCGAATGTTAATAAAATTCCTAACACAGTGTTATTATTATTACTGAATTAAAAATAAAATCCTTTTTTTCCTTTATTTTTGTGTGTTATTATTTACAACCAAATACAAATTCAGCTGAAATTAAAGGTTTTCCTATTGATGAGATGCAAATATTATTCTTTCCTATAGCAGCGAAGCAAACATTTCTCTTTAAATAACAACAAAAACCTGAAACCAACAGTATATGGCGAATCTGCCTGTAGGGACAGTTTATCGTTTACCTCTCTCCTTTAGCCACTATATCTGAATCTGAGGGAATTTCAGTGGGATCACGATTTTCCTTTTGAATACAAATACCACAGATGAAGCAGAAAAAGTAAAAGGCCATTTAATGAATTGTTCAATCAATGTACCACATCATGGAAGTTCAAACGAACTATTTCAAAGGAACTACAAAAAAATACTTGTACTTTCGAAATAACCGATGAAAAGGAGTAGCTTCATACATACATTGTTTGTTATTATGTAGGTAGTTGGTATAATTATTTTAATTAATCGATCAATCAATATAGTTATTACATATTTTCTTTAGCAAACATGAAATTGAGTGAAATTAAAACTTACGGCGTGTATATTCGAAAATTAACATCCGGATGTGGGCAAACATTTGTAGTCTGGACGATGCATCGCAGTATATTTAAATCCAGAACTCCACTTGTGAAGAGATTTTTCAATGAACTTTTGTCGAATATTATTCCATCGAATCCTGAAACACAACACACAAAACATTTTCTTTTTTTTATTTTCACAAAAATTTTCAAAATTTATAACACTTTACCTCCAATCAATAAAAATAATGATATTACAAATAAAACACATTTCATTGTAATCCGTTAAGTGGTTCTAAAACAAACCCAATCTTATAAATCAATATCAAAGTCGTACTAAAAAATTTCAATTTGTACTAAAAAGTTGTGATTTAACTTTTTTGATTTAGATTTCCACTTTTCAAACATAATATCATCACTTTTTGTTTTATTTTAAAAAAAAATCGGATACAAATTAAACCGTTTACGAAAGAAATCGTTGCTTTTTTTTTAATTTTGTATTTGGCGCGCAATGAAAATTTAAATGTTCATATTACAAGTGCACGATCGCGAATGAAATTGTAAAATGAGGTTTCGCATTCGGTTGGCGTTGTTGCTTGTTGGATTTTGTGCCTTCGTGGTCTTCTTGGTGCACAGCACACGATGATGAGGATGATGTTGGGGATGTTATATCAAAGAATCATTGGAGCGTGGTTCTTAAGATTCAAGTGCAGAAGCACACAAGACCAAGTCAAACTGCTCAACAACAAAAAAAAAAGTTGCTCAAGGAAAAGGAAACTAAAAGTATTTTCTGCATTTGATACACTATGCGTATCAGAATGTCTGTCGAGTATTTCCTTCTTTTTTGTATTGTGTTTTTTTTTTTTTTTATTTCTTTTTTCTTTTGAATTAATGAATGAACTTCAAAGTAGTTTGTGTACAGTACCTACCTACATTCTGTGTCGTTTGATGAATATCGAGGACTTTTTTGAGGTCTTTTAAAGTTGGAAGTTTCTTATCTTCGTGATGGATAAAATCTTAAGAGCAAAAGAAATAAGAAACCCTAAGAAGTCATTTTTTTTAAATATTATGTCAAACCTTGAGTATCGAACTACAAACGCATTTCCTTTTTTAGCATTTATAAATCCAAAAAAAATGTTAATACTGGGAGATTTTGGGCACTTCAACTCCATCGGTTGACTTAGAGTGTATAAAAGGAAAGATAACTTCTCTTGTAAATGGTAACTGGAAAAAGGCACAGGTGATGGCTTATTTTTAGTTCAGTTATACTTGAGATACAAAAAAGTATATATACTTAATTGATTACGTCACACATTGAAACCGACAAATGAATTTTACCAAGAGAAAATAAGATTTCTTGCCATAGAATGAACTTCAAGAAGTAGAACTCTATATAGACTTTCATTTAATTTGTTCTGGATAACTGTGATCCTGTTAGTTGCGATAGATGTGTGATAGTTACTGGTTAAACTGCGGTTAATCAACATTTCAATAAATTTATTGAGAAAAGATTCTAATGGGATGCACGTTAAAAGTTATACGTCTTTGACATGATTGAGAAAAACGGAAAATTTAGAAGCGACACAAATTCATGTTGTATGCATTTATCATAACATTTTTTTTTTTTAAATTGAAGAATATTGATGCTCGTGGAAAGCACAATTTTAGCCAGTGGAACATCAAAATTAAGCTTAGTTTTTATAGCTATTTTTGATAACAACTTGGATTTATTTCGTTTTTCAAATTGAAATAAACGAAAATTCTCAGTTTTGCTTTATTATATCGCTTTAGAAAAACGAAATAAAGCAAATTTGGCATTGTTCCGATTAAAAACTTTTGCAGGTGACGAAAAAAAAAACCTTAGCGAAACACGAAGTAAATTCATCATTGAATCCTTCAAGTGCGCTACTGGTTCGTATGAGCTTTTTAATGACAAAAATCATTTTTTGTGGTTTTCTATATTTCATAATTTGTTGGTTATTATAAATTACGATTAATATGAATAATTTTGTAGGTGAGAGTTTTATAAAGTATGAAATTGTTTCAAATTGAAAGAAGTTAGGGTCAGGCACTAAACAAAACATTTTCTTAATGGATCAAATTGAGAAAAAAACGAAATATATGTACGTAAGGAACTTCATAAAAGCATTTGTTGCATTTTGTGAACCTTGGATATCAATTTTAGATTTGATCAAATTAAATGCCATACAGATGAGCAGGTTCAGGAAACGTAGGGACTAAATATTAACTCAATTTTTAGGTCTGTGATCCGTCAGCTGTAAAAAAAATTCTCCTAATTTAGCAGCTGACCAATCATAGACGATAAAATTGACTGATTTACTCTATCTCTTCTGCTTTCAATTTGGGTAAACTACACTATAAATTATACATTTGACATTTACTTAAACTGGAGACCTGCTAAAGACTTTCGAAATCTTAAAAACAAACTATTTTGATATGCGGATTTGATTTGCATGCAGCGAGTTCATTCACATGAATAATGGAATACCGAACAATATTACCGATTGTTGATTGGTAGGAAGATATTAATTGTTGAAGAGAAAAAGAATATTTCTTGCGATGCATAGGAGAATGGAGCTGTGAACTAGAAATAGTTTTGTATGGGTTTTCTTAGAGTTCGAACGTCAGCTCTTTTGTTTGCTTAATTAAGAGCTTGATTATTATGATTTTGTTAGACTTAGATAAGAAAAAATTGGTGTTCTCATATAGTGGTTCACGCTACTCAACGTTATCTAAAAATCTGAATGTTATCTAAAAATCAGATTAGTATTATTTTGCAGGATAAACTAAGATTTTTTTTTTTTTATTTTACAACTTTCCTTGTACAAAAATACAATGCAATACTACATGAACATATTATTTCCTTTATTAGCTACATAAAACAAACAAAAAATTTTATTCAATAAGCAATACAAACAAAAAATTATACATACCGGAATTATGCATGCAATTTCCATTTCTATCCCACACATCACACAGAAGGTACTTAACCTAAATAAAAAATCTTTTGTATTCTATAGCATGACATCTAAAGTATATTGTGTCGTGCAGCCACGATCAGATCATGAATCTTCAATGACTATGCCTGGCTACAACTCAGCTCAGGTGCGTGTTTGTTGGTGATTTACTCAATCACAATTGCGAAACATTTGATACCATAAGATAAGAACATGTTCGCCATCTGTCAGATTACAAACTAGTTCTCCATAATAATAAAAATAAAGAGCCTACTTGTTATGACACCTTTTCTTCATCGTCTACCACACCATTTCAGGGCAACCTGCAATTATCATTCGCGAGTTGTCATGAATACAAACAAAAAAAAATTGCATTTTATGGATACCTTTGAATTGTGCGTTATTAAACTTCACAGCATGTATAGGAACTCGTAAGAGTAATTAACATTGTACCACTTGCTGTTCAATTGTTTATAAAATCAAGATGATATGATTGTCAGTGATAAAGTGAAAAGAACTCCCATTCAAAGCACACACACAAACAATAAAAGACAATAATCCGTCTGGAACGAATTGCATGGCGAAATAAGAAACAAGATACTTTAATTATTTTTTATTTTATTTATAACCTTGAGTTTTTATCATAAACAATATGAAATTTATTATTTAAAATGGGTTTGTTTACAAAACATTAATTATCCTTGTGGGTTTTTTTTTTCATTAATTCATCTTAACAGAGATTCCAATCTTGTAAACATTTACATTGATGAGTTATTGTTTTTTTTTTTGGTTTGTATTTTCTCGGACAATAGTATTTTTGTTTAACAATTTATAGGTAGTTCACTTCATTAAAATGTAATAAGCCAAAACAGATATAAACCACGGAATTTGTATTTACCTCATTTGCCGTATTAATTTAATTAAGGTTATAGTAGGTATTTAAAGTCATATTTACCCTTCCTTTTTATAGTATTATATATTAAATTAAATTATATCTAAAATGTCTATAACTGTTTAAGGTGCAATGTTCTCAAAATTTATTGACATAACGCAGAAAAAACGTTGCGTTATAAGATCATAAATTAAACATTTTTTTCAAATAAAAGCTAAATTCATTAATTTTATTTAAATTCTGAAAAAATTCCTGGAAAATAATTCCCAGGAAAACAAAATTCCCCTGTATATTCCCGATAAGGCTAATTAAGAGTTTCCCCCGAATGAAATTAACATTTTCAAGCCTGCAAGCTTACAACTTCAAAGAATGACATTTTGTCGGGAATTTACAATATAGGCGCAAAGCCGATTCAAGAAAAATGAGCGCCCAGTGAAAATCTTAGATTTAGCACCCCCAATTTTTGTTGTTGAAAATTAAGCCTTTCCCACATATCTCAATTCGTTTTGGTTTATTTTCTTTAGGTATCTCCGCTAGGGCCTAATCCGTGCTAGCACAATATAATAAAAGGTAGTTATGGTACCATAATATACTAAGATATATATTGTTGTGTTTCAAATATGCAAACAGTTGCTGTCATGTTTTTTGTTGCACCTCGACTCTTTTTAATATTTTCCCCCCGAAACCTTTTTGTCCACTTTGTTGTTTATATAAAAACTCAAACCTTTAGACGAAATAAGACGCTTCGTTTCCAAGACAGACATTTCCACAGTTATATCTTTCACAACCGGAGCGCGGCTTCAAAAACTTAAATTGTTATATATTCATCCCTATTATGGAAATCGCAATAGTCTACTCCCGGGGAATCGGCTTGATTTCCAGAATTCGCATTCGCATCTAAAGCAATTATGGAACTTTACAGAAGAGGTAGTGGTAAAGTATTTCCTCGTACCGATATGCGATAGATTTCAATGCCAATGCGATTCCTTCAAATCAAGCTGACTCCCTGGGAGTAGAATTATCAAAAATCACGAATAAACAGTTTAAATGCATGTATGTCAAGCGAACTAATAATGAATTTTAGATCTCGTTATATACTTGACATTTATTGCTGATTGCTGCTCTTCAAATTTCTTATCCTAACGATTGTTTTGAAAGCTTTACACGCTCACTATACTTTTAAAAGACGATGTTTTTAATACTAACTTTTTCAATTTATGTTTTGTTAAATCCATTTGTTGCTGATTTTATTGAATGCTTGTTTTTGAGCATTTTTCATATTTGAACAGGCGAATATTTAAATATTTTAAAATTCGTATGAAAAGTAAAAAGAAATAAAACAAATTAGATATAAAATAACGTTTAAGTTTTAATACAAACATATTTCAATAAATCAATACATCTACATTATATAATGTAAATTAAAATGTCATACAGAACACACACATGATAGTTAATTTTAAAATACAATTTCTAACGATTCTAATTCTATTTCTATTTTGCTTTTAAATAAATTGTAAAAAATGGATGAAGGTTTCTTATTTTTTTAAAATGCTTTTCCTAATTGGTGGTTTAACTTCTTCGACTTTTTTCTTCTTTTGAACACGTTTCTTTGGTTCTTGAACTTCCTGAACTTCTTGAACTTCATCCTCGCTTTCTTCTATAGGCGTGACTTTTTGAACTTTTTCGACAACTTTTTTATCTGCACAAGGGTTTTCTACATCTTCTATTTCCATTTGTTCTGGTGCTTCTTCTTTCACTACAATGTTATCAATAACTAAATGATATAACTTCTTTTCTTCATCGGAAATTGGAACAGGTGCTTTCGATAGGGGATCTCTTCCGTTGAGAGATTTGGGAAAAGCAATCACATCGCGAATTGATCTTGTTTGACAAATAATTGACATAAGTCTATCGATTCCCAATGCAATACCTCCATGTGGTGGACATCCACTTTCTAGAGCACTAAGCAAATGCTTGAGATGCTCATGTGGAATTTTTAAAATTTCTTCCAACACAAATAATTGCAAGTCTTTGTTGTGGATACGAATTGAACCTCCGCCTACTTCACTGCCATTAAGTACTAGATCGTAAGCTTGAGATTTAATATTTTCCAAATTCTCTCTTTTCTTTAGTTGTTCAAGACAATCGTCACGGGGAGCTGTGAATGGATGATGGGCACTTTCGTAACCGCCGTCTTCGGTTTTGAAAAACATTGGAAAATCAACTACCCAAAGGAATTTATTTATTTTTTTACGTCGCGGTAAAAGCTCATTTTCTTCTAACAAGTCGGCATAATCTAGACGAAGTCGGCCCAATAAAGTTTGCTGAAAGTAAAAAAAAAAAACAATAAGCAATCATTTGATATTAAGCGAGTAAAGCAAAACACTCGACTGCCGAACAGTATTTCAGTAATCGACAACTATCGATTGCAATAGTGGATTAAGGAACAAATTATTTATTCATTATTTATAACAGAAAAAAAATACAAAAAACATCTTAGTAACGGAGGAGGCCGGAAGATCATCCATCTCATCGCTGCGCTGGTCATAAAGACAAATCACTATGGCAATTTGACCAACACGAGAAAATGTTGAAAGGATTTCATCGAAATTTGAGTTCTCTTGTGGCAATGATACTTGCGTTGTCTTACGGCTTACAAGGCCGTCCCTTCAAGTCGACTATACAATGTTTGGGGACCAAATTCGACCTGATGAGCGAACAATAAGCCAACAACTGATTGTTAAGGAAATGTAGGAGTCACTAAAAATATCAGCACTCTTGTTGTTGGTCTTACCAGTCTAAGGCTGGATCTGTCTGTCTAAGGCTGGATATGTTTGTTGGCTGAGGCCTTAATCCACCTACATCTGCATGATATTTAAGAGGAAAAAAATCATCTTTAGCGACGAGGATTTTTTGATGACGGGTACATGAATTACTGGATTTTGGACGATGTCAATGCACAAAGAGTGCAGAAATGGTATTGTCATCACGGCAATGGTATTGTCATCTCCATCAACCTAAGCGCACTATTGTGGCTACCGAGATCTCTGCACCAGAGTTGTTCGAACTTAGATCTATCGGATTCGATGATACAACAATATCTCGGCATGTACAAGAGATGGCTTTCAAGCATCTTCAAGGTCTTCAGGTAGACAAATAAATTTGGCGGCATCAGCAAAAGAAAGAATAAATGTTGCCAACAACAGATTGCGACTGAAAAACTTTATAATCTGGTTAAAGTAAATTCAAGAAGAAAACAAAAAGAGCCAAGTCAAGTTGAAAAAGCCAATTTTCAGAAGAATACTTGCTAGGGAACCAATTATTCTGAGATTTCTTAAAAAACCCAATAGAATTGTGTAGCAAAGCACTGAACACTCCTGGTAAACATTTCTCACACACTAGTTGCTAAATTTTAATGGGTCATGACCAGAGCCTTAACCATTTTCAGTTTGAACCAAAACTGTTGGGAGATCATGCAGTACCGAAATTCGAGGAAAAAGGATAAACAGTTTTTTTTTGCTATTACCAAAGGACCTCAGTTTTAAGAAAAATTCGGGTCATGAATACATATTTCGGTAATATAAATCTACAATGTTGAGTGATCCACATTAAAAAAAAATCTCCATATTAACCTAAAAGACCTTTTAAAAATGTTCAAATGACTTGAGAACCCTTTAAAACTTTTTTGATCGTTCTGAAACTTTTTTTCCAGTATTCAGGATCTAAATGGCACCCATTCTGTCTTTGTATATCAAAAATAAGAAAAGTTTTGAAAAAACAGTTTTTCACTCCACCCTAATGTGCATGTTTAAAAAAACAGATAGAAGATCTAAGTTCATGCCCATAGGGACTCCTTTTTCCGCACATTAACAGAACTCGTCAACGCTTTAATGGACTTGAATGAGGATAGGATTTATCATAAGTTTAATTATATGGGAGTAATCATCCCCGAGTATCACAATGTATCGGCATTGTTTTAAGTGTGACGGTAACAAAAACAACTTTCAGTCCAATAACCTAACATAAAATCGATTTCCCAAAAATAACCAAATCACACAAAAGAAATGGTCAGATAGAAACCGTGACCAGCAGTTTCTTTTAATGAAGATAACACTAAGTCGCCAGCATTGCCGTCTTCACGGTTTAAGCACAACCCGACTTAAAATGTTTCATAAATTTGGTGACATGCGATTTGACGGTGGTATCATTGGCAGGGTTCATTTCTAGCCAACTCATTATTGCAAGTGAGATCAGCCAGAATGAAAATGCAAATTTGTCTATGTACTAAAGGACATTAAAAACTATTTTTTTGTATTTACTTACTGTATCAACTTTCTCGCCAATTGCTAGGAAGACCAAGTCATCTGTATTTATTTTAAACTGATCGACTATATTCTTTGCTCCATCTGCTCCTAAATATTTGGTCAGTCTATCTGAGGCATCTTTGCTACTCTGCATTAATTAAATTTAAAATACACACCAATTAGGAAATAGAAAAAAATTGAAATAAAACGAATTTAATATTCTCACACTAAATTTCCGGAAATAGAATGTACCATCAAAATCATTGCCAATTTGTTCTAAATGTTTTCTGGTTGGGGCATCAAGTAATGAGATGGAATTGTTAACATAAATTAAACATACGCCGAGATCTTTAAATTTGTTTGCGAAAGTTTCATTTACTTCAACACTTTGGGTAATGTCATTCAACTGAAAGAGGAGGAAATTTTATAAAATTGTTCTTTTAGTAAGTTTTTGATTGTTATGTACCAAAAGTTCGAAACGAGTATCGGGCTTATCACAACCGTACTTGGACATAGCTTCATCATAAGACATAATTTGAAATGGCGTTTCGATATTTTCACGTTCTTTTGGCCAGCAAAACTTTAAAGTTTCTTCAATCATTGACATTATGTCTTTTTGTGTGGTAAATGACATCTCTATGTCCAGCTGTGTGAATTCTGGTTGGCGATCAGGTCGTGTGGCTTCATCACGATAGCAACGTGCTACTTGGAAGTATCGATCTATGGCTCCAGCCATAAGCATCTGTTTGAACTGCTGTGGGCTTTGTACCAATGAATAGAAATGCCCTGGCTTTCGAGTGGGAACAACGAATTCCTGGGCTCCACCAGGAGTCCGGCGGAACAACGTTGGTGTTTCGACTTCAACGAAACCTAAATAGTTGATAAGAAATTCTCGCATCTTCATGAGAACTGATGATCGAAGACGCAAGTTCTTTTGCATATCAGAAAATCTAAAACAAATAAAAAGAATTAACTCTACCTTAATAAAAAAAAAAATCCAACCTTAAATCAAGATATCGATGGGTCATGCGAAGTCCTTCATTAGCTCTCTGATGACCTCGCACTTCAAATGGCAAGTTCTTCTTAGATGGATTAAGTACTTCAATATTAGTTGCTTCGATCTCAATTTCACCCGTATGCATTGCCGGATTGAGCATATTCGAAGGTCGTGGAATGACAGTTCCTTCTACACGAACAATTGATTCGAGTGCAATGCCATCGGGATATTTTTCTGATATATTGCATTTATTCGATAGTAAAATCTGTGTTTGACCATAACCATCGCGTAACACAAGAAATTTGTCCATACGCTGAAATTCCAACCACCCAGCAATATTGACCTTTTCTGCAACATTTGCACCACTCAATTCACCACAAGTGTGAGTTCGTGTTGTGAATTTGCTAGTGTCGGCAATTGCTAATACTTTTGCAAGTTTCTCAGTTGAGTTGTTGGCATCTTCATTCTCACCAATTGGTATTTTCTGTACTTTCTCTATAACTGGTCCATCGTATGGTTCATCGGGACTGAGAATTTTAACCGATTCAACTTTTATTTCAATGTCACCGGTATCAAATTTCTGTTAGAATATATCAAACATGTTTTAGAAATAAAGAAAAGTATGACGGAAATTAAGAATTATGTATTTCAATGATAAACAAAAGATGAGAATTTCAAAACGATAATATCCCAAATGAGGAGGAAAATGACTTAAATGACCGTCCCTAAAAGACGTATCATAGGTGCCCGAAATACGATGTCGAGATAATCGTTCGTGACTTAAACGCCGATATAGTAAAGAAGGGCATCTGCTACATTACTTGGATGATGATTGTCAAAATATTCGTCCATTTGAGTTACAAAGCACTGATATGAAAACTTAAATCGCTTAAGCCTTCTGGTTCGGATGGCTTTCCAGCCGTACTGTTTGAAGCAGCAGGAGATGAATGTCCCCATTCAACAAAAACCAGCTCATCTGTACTCTTTCTGCAGGGGAAAATATGCTCGATGAATGGAAAGTTGGCATAGTGCTCCCTACAAAAATGGAACGCTCGGAATTGTGCCAACTAAGCGAATTTTATTCGCATATGATAAAACAACCGTTATTAGAATTAACCATATTACGATCGACGTAATTCATATCATGACCAACACAAGGAAATACTGTGATGAAGTATGATGTCGGACTACGAAGAGATCGCCAATTTCTTTTACCGATCGAGTTTCTAGTATAGCCTCTTATGAAGTCCCATGCCACTAGCAGAAAGTATGTGGCAACATTGCCAAGGTCACCACAATGACATCTCTGGTTTGATAACGAATGCCAATAACCACATGTAACTAAATAGAAAGCATACAAAGTGCCGCATACCGGAACACTAAAACTTGAAGAGAACGATGCGCACCGGCTTTTTAGAAGTAAAAAGATACAACTGAAGAACGAAAGAGGGATTATCCTATTGGAGGATTTAAGTTTCGTGGATTTACCAGAAGGTAAAAATAGCATCTCAAGGTACAGGAAACGAATTAAAGCCTGCAGCGGAGACACCACAATGCTGGGGATTTAACTTAATTAACTTAGAAAAAAAAATAACTAAGAATTCCGCCCCATCGACCTAATCGAATAAATACGCCCTAGAAGAAAGAAATGACATGGTTATGTGTATGCAGCGACTCTAAAACGCACTAAAACTATCAGCCAACTTGCGCAAACCGAGTTGGATGTTCCAACACACAAAAATAAAACTCAAACTATCAGACATCTGTTCCTACACGCATTTTAGCAATGCCCAAACTGGTTTCTAATCGTCAGAACAGTAAGAGATTTTTTCTCAAATTAAAAATCAGAGCGTGAAGTTTGGGATGAAAATGGTTGATGTGCATGTACGTATGGAAGACGATGCCAAATTCGGTCTGTTTCTATCATTCGAAGTTAAAATTCTGTTGTAACACCCGGAGAACGCAAAAAGCGTTCCTACACAAAGTTAAATTGATGATCAGTCAGATTTCCAAACATCCAAAACCATAACTGCTTTATTTAAAATGACAAACTTGTTTGCGGACGGTTTGAAACTGCGTGTTGGAACAAACCATAGTCATCCGTTTTCGAAAAACTGATTGGGCGGAGCAATAATTTTTGGAAAATTTGCCATCAATTTCTTCGCACAATTAAAATAGGTGATCGAACTTAGGAGCCATTGTTTAAAATCGGGATGACTTCATTCATCACATTCGTGTTTCAAAGGCCACAGCAATATATTGCAAGAATTAATTTAAGATGCACTTTCTCATGACAAGAGATGTGCTCAATTTAAATTACTTGTGTCACCAAAATCTTAGATTTGTTAGAAGGTGCAAGAAATTTGTCTATTCTTCTGATCTAGCTATAATCCTAATGTGTCCTAGGCTCTATAACTATAACATATTTGATGGGAAACCATATTGGGCTTAAAAGTGAAAAGGTGATAGATCCATAACAGACACCTATTGGACATTTACCTGACGATGTGTTTTACATAAATGAAGGATACGCTTGATAAAGTCCAGCAAATATTTGCTCAATATAATCCTGTCAAGTTTATCAAATTGCAGGTTTGACTCAAGTTCAGCAATAGTGAATTTTATTCACTAACGCTTAGTTTCAGGATTAAAAGCTTAGTTCTCTTTTACTTAATGGAATTTTCCTTTCGTCGTCCTAATTACTGTAGTCCAGTCTTGGCTCAAAGAAAACGTGATATCGAATAAAGATATTCGTATTTTATCGAAAGCTGCATGAAAGAAGAAGAGGAGATATCGTTTTCCCATTTTCTCTCCACATGACCTGCATTATCACAAAAACGAAGACTCAATTTGGGAGTCTTCCCCTATTACCGATGTCGTTTGTACTAAAACGACAAGAAAACGACTGGATCTAGAGGCCACAATTGACGGTTTAGTTAAACATTTCACAGCAAGATGGGAAGACAAGTGAAAAGCAAAGAGAATGCAGAAGTTAAATTTGTACTAAAACACCAATTGTCGCTTCTAGAGCATTTAGTGAATGATCCAATCGATCTAGCAAATATAGATATAGGAAATCTATTAGGAAGAAAGTTTTACATAAAATCAATGTGATATCAAATTGGACCAAACTATGGTCTAAGTGTATTAGCTCTTCTGCTGATAGCCACGTAAACCTTACCTAACCTACTTAATGGTTATATGGCTGGTAGCGCTGGATGTTGTCCTAAAAAAATTTCAGTTCCCCTTATAGGGAATTACAAACAATTTTAAGAAAATCGTTTAAGCCGTTAAGATTGTAGTTTGAGGTATACAGACAGACAGACATACACAGACATCGCAAGTAAAAATCGAATACGTACCGAATCGTATGAAATCGAATACTTGTGACACAAAAGGGAACAACTTTTTCGTGTTCAATGAGGTTTTTCTGTTCTAGTTTACTGTTCAATGACGTTACCAAAAACATTTTAGAACAGGATTTTCTGTACTTGCTTTTAAGTCAGAACAGGTCAGAACAGATTTGTGAGAACTGTCAAATGTGTTTGTTTTTGTTTTCTGTTCTGATATGTCCTGTTCCGATCTAACTATTTCCTCGTTGAGCAAAGCTAAAAAATCAGGACACAAATTTAAAAAATGGTAATGAAAAAAAAACCACTGTCTTTGATAAGTATAAGCTCACCATGTTTACGTTAGTTGTAGGTCTAGCCAAAACCTTTCCCTTAATTTGCACAATGCATGTTGGTGTAGCCGAAGTAAAAGTATCAAGTAGCTGAAAACAAAAATTATATATTGGATTAATCCGTTTTTTTGAAAAAAAAACCACAAAATATAACTTACATTTTTTTCTTCAATAATAATTTGAGTTTGTCCATAACCATCTTTTAAATGTTGAAACTTAGTCTTGGTGGTATGTGTTACCCAACCGACCAAAGTAACATCTTTTCCAATATGTTTTCTTCGCAAATCATTACAAGTGAACTCACGGTTTTCGAAATGTTTTAAAGTATTTTCACTTTCTGCAAAAGAAATAACAAACAAAATTATCAAGGTTCACAAAGTGTTAAATAATAATAAATAATGTTGACAGTTTTTGAATCTTATTTTACTTCCTGCTATTTTGTATTCCGTGCTTGTGATAGACTTTTTATTATTTGTCATTGTACTGTATGATCGTTTTTCTGCTCCACGACGGCCAGGAACTCGTGCTAGATTCAAAATATCTTCAACTTCCACTTCAATTTCGCCAGTAGGCATTGTTACATTTCGAGAATTAAATGGTCTGTTTAGCACTGTTCCAACAATCGTTAGAATACAATCAGTTGGCATGTTTAGAAATCGGCGAGAGATACGAGGATTCTAAAGTAAGAAACATACTTTAAGAAAATTGTTATTTAAAATAAATAATAAAAAATTGTCGAAAACGGTTCAAGTTTATGTTTATTAAAATTTTCTAATTAGTATCTGGGATAACGACAACACATATATATGTTACTGGAGAACCTGGATTTGCTAAGGGCTGTCGTAACAGCTATCCAGGAGATGCGATGGGATGGATAGAGTATGCGACGTGTGAAATCATGTGACATATCTAATGGGAAGTGCTTCAAAAAGCAGGGTCAGCGGCTGTTTGGGTGTGATTTTGTGATAAGAGGAAAACTAAGGCCAGAAGTCTTGGGTTTAAATGCGGTAAGCGAGCGCCTGGTGACAATCCGCATCAAGGCAAAATTTCAAAACGTGACGCTGATGAGAAGGATGACCCAATTATTGACGAGTTTAACGAACTCCTCGAGCGCACGTACGAAAAGTTCCCCAAGTACGAAGTCAATATAATTCTTGGCGACTTCAAGACCAGATTTGGTAAGGAAGAGGTATATAGGTCGATAATTGGAAAGCACAGTCTATATGCTCAAACGTCCAATTACGGACTCAGGATAATTGACTTTGCGTATATTGAGGTGTGAGAATTAGGTGCTCGCAATGGTGACACATTGCGAACACCCAATTCTCACACCTCAATATACACAAGGGGACTTGGCGGTCATGTGATCAAAAAACTGTCGACAAAATAGATCACGTCGCGATTGACGCCAGACATGTTTCCAGTATCTTAGATGTCCGAACTTTCCGGGGAGCAAACGTTTACTCACACCACTACTTGGTAGTGTCGACGCCACAACGCCGAGCAGATGCTGTGAAAAAGTTCGATGTCGCGAAACTCAAATCGCAAGAAACCGCTTAAACTTTTGCTGACTGCGTTTCTCTTTATCTCTTGGCCAGCCAGCCACCAGCAGCAAGCATAGACGACCAGTGGAGACATTGTCAAAAAGTGTCAGTAGTGCCGCCACTGATGTGCTGGGGTTCACAAGGCGAATGCCGGCCGGCGCATGCAGCTGAATGGGCCAGCCCATAGAATTTGTTGCGTGCGTTGACTTCATCGACAACAAATTCGTTGACGGAACGGACGCGACGGATTCTATGGGTTGGCCCCTTAAGAACAAGGCCTATCAGGCAATGCTGCAAACAAAAACCAGAGGCGCTGAGAGAACAGCCTTAGATCTCGCCGAGTAAAAATCAATACGAACAATGAGGGCCTAAGCATAGGCTTTGAAAGATTCAGACAAATTCGGATTGCAAACTTTGAGGATTCTGGAAGTGATTTTTGGTCCTGGAGTGGGGAGAAGTCTCAACGCAGAGCTGGCTGGAGGAGCATGTTAATTTAGGCCGTAGTTACTCCTGAATTGTAAATTGTTTGTATCGCTTCGTTTTCATTAGTGAGGGACCCAAATCTGCGAGCGTTAGTCATTCTTGACAGACATGAATGTTTTTTTGAAGTTTCCGGGCCAATACAAAATAACGATAATATAGAAATTCTTGATTCCAAGGGATATACCAAGCGGTACTCAATATGGAACATTGGAATTCAGAATTTAATAAACCTTAAAGCCTACGTTCGCATTTCCCAAAAAGTCTCCAGATTTTTTAAGCAAAATGAGATTTATCCAACAACTCTGGATCTATGATTATGTTTAAGATGAAATACTTATCAAATTCGTGAAAGCAATTTCATAACAATACTTACTCTATCATCTGATATGACCAATTGTGTAACTCCATTTCGATCTCTAAGTTCAGCGAAACGACCGATTCGTTTTTTAGTAAACTTTCCAGTCATTTCGACATATTTGCCCTCATGAACAGAACGAAGTTCTCCACAACTTACCACTAATGGTGGTGGAGGTGGAGGATTTGTATTCAAGTTATTCGAAAAGAATGGAAAATTTCCAATCGAAAAATTATTATCATCTAAAATAATTTATGTTTTATAGTTTTGTAAAAATAATAATTGATGGAAATTCAAAAACTTACACATGCTATTGTTATTGTTATTATTGTTATTGCCATTATTACTCCATGGAGAAGGACCTCCTCTGTTGTAGTTGTTCTGATTGTTGTTCCAAATCATATTTTCTTCGTTTTTACTCTAAAAATGGGAATTAATAATTACATATTAGATACTGATTTTAAAATATAATTAATTAAATTAAATTAATATGATGATAAAATATTTGTACTTAAACTTGTTGCACTTGAAATGAATTTTAAAAATAAGGATTTCAATTCTCCGGTATATCGAAAGTAATAATGTTTTTAGAAAATTTATATACATGGGTAGTTTTTTTTTACTTACTTGATATTCTAAAGGTAATGGCGTCTTGTAGATTTTCTGTATTGAAGCACTTACTCCGAATATTGCTCGTTTATTTAAAGACCTAGAAATTAAATACATATTTTTCTTTAAAATAAAGAATTATTACAATCACGGCAACAATTTAAAAGAAATTATAAAATTGGTCTTAAAAAACTGATAAGATAATTAATGAAATTTTGTAATAACCTCACCGGCTTCTTTTTCTTAAAAAAAAAAAACATCAACGTCTAGAAAAAAAATAATAAACGAAAGGGGAAAGAAAATGTAGAAAATGAACGCACTCAGCCGTGCGAAATGTTATGGATTTTTACACAATACATACCCCGTTTACATGCAGATTTGAAGCCAGGTTGAACTATGCTTCAATCCCTTTTTAAACCTATATCGAGTTCAAATGGGTTTGATTCGACTCGATCGGTGGCGTCGAGTTCAAATCTTGCTATCTCTTTCTTCAAAATCCAACTCGACCATTCAATTTTGCATAAAAACGGGGTAAGTGGAGGAGTCGAGTCGAAATCTTTCTTCAAAATCCAACTCGACCACTCAATTTTGCATGAAAACGGGGTATCTATGACACCGGATCCATATATTGGATTAAATTCCAATGGAATTTCGATCCAATCGAAAGATTGGATTTAAGGTTTGCCCAAACCAAAGTGCGACAGTGCGTCACGACTTGTGCGACACGATTTTTATATGAAAAACGTTTTGAGCTTAGTCGCATTTGGTGTGGGTACTCTCATATGATGTATGATATATGTAAATAAATTTGGAAATAGTCGTGTCGCACTGTCGTGTCGCACCGTCGCACTTTGGTTTGGGCGAGCCTTTAAGGCTTGCCCAAACCAAAGTGCGACAGTGCGTCACGACATGTGCGACGCGATTTTTATATGAAAAAGTTTTCCGATTACTCTCATTTGGTGTGGGTACTCTCTTATGCAGCTGTGGAAATAAATTTTGGCCTAATCGTGTCTCACTGTCGTGTTGCACTGTCGCACTTTGGTTTGGGCAAGCCTTTAAAGCTTGCCACACCAAATTGCATTTGGTGTGGGTACTCTCATATGACGCTGTGTAAATAAATTTTGGCGTTGTCGTGTCAGGCATCATACGAAAGTACCCACACAAATGCGATTAAGCGCAAAACGAAAAATCATGTCGCACATGTCGTGACGCACTGTCGCACAGTGAAAAACACTTTGCGCTTTGTCGCATTTTGACACTATCGTGTCGCACTGTCGCACTTTGGTTTGGTCAAGCCTTAAAACTGGTGGATTATATTATATACATCAAAGAAGTACTTCTAAAGTACAAATTCCACTACTCTAGAAGTACTTCCCGTAGAGTACTTTTGAAGTACAAATGTTAGTTCTTTGTATGAAGAGAAAGGCAGTACATTTTCAGAAGATAGATAGAGATAGCTGCTACACGTAATCTTATGTGCGAGAGGTATATAAGATTTTTTTTCCGAGCGCATATCTTTTTTCAGTGGAAAAGAAGTACTTCTTTAACGTACATATTTCACCAGTTATTTTTGTAGTTCTAAACGTTTGCTGGGAAGCTAAACAACCGTAATGCAAAAATTAAAAAAAAATCCAAATCTTAATTCTTTATTTTAAGTGTGTTTACATAAATGCAAAAAGTCACTAATTTTTTTGTTCTATATAGTTACTTATTTCAATACTAACTATCATTATATTCCTCACTTGTGAGGGCATCTTTGAAATGTGTTACTATATAATCATGGTAGTACATCATAATACAAAGTGGTTGACCCAATATAATGGATGCCCAGACCACTATATTACCCATTCGAGGACCAAATGTTCTTTGCATAGTTTTCGAGAAAGATGATAAGGGAATTTGACCCATCATTCCCATAAATGCCCATATTTTGTAGGTTTGAAGAGGTACACTTACCTAAAACAAAAGAAAAAAATTAATAACATTCATCATGATGGTTTAGTTTGGATGAAGAACTTACCAGGTACTCATGGAAGAAAGCACTAATAAAGAAAACAATAACAGATGCTTTGCGTGAAGAGTAGCCCATTTGGACAACAGGGATGTATAAATGTCGTACACACCATCTGTTGGAAAATTAATGTTAAATATCACATTTATTAGATTAAAAAAAAAATATATACCTGTGGACAGGCATATTCCATGTCCTCCAAAAGGTGTCAATGTTATTGGCATTCCACCAATCACAGTAAAAGTTTCTATCGGCAAAGTGTAAAAGCTCACCACATAAATTCAGAAAAGAGTGGAAAGTTAAATAAAAGAAACACAACCACACCAAATGGTTAGGAACCTGAAAACAGTCATCACAAAATGTATAAGATATTTACATCATATTTAAAAATAAGAACTCACAGCAAGTTTGAGCAGTCTTTCAGTTGCCAAAACTACATCCATATTTGAAAATGGTATAAGTGAATTTCTAACAGACGGAATGATCCATTGCTGAAAGAGTGCCATTAAGACATTTACTCCAAAGACAACTTCTAAGAGACGTTTCAAAAGGAAGCGCTTTCGAATTCTAAAAGAAGTTATTTGTTTTCAATTCTTTTTAAAATTCCATTAAAAAATAAAACCTCTTTGTTCTTGGGAAGTTAAGCTCGTAGCACAGAGTTGGAGCTCCAAGAAAGTAGAAGAGATCCTTGTAGTTAAGATTGTTTGGATATAGCACCAACTCAGGGACGTCTTTATCAGTCTCTTTAGAATCATCATTCTGTCCAGCATGATTTTCTGGAAATAAATTATTTGATTTTCAAAGTAAAGTTATATTAAACGTTTTAAGATAGGGGTTTTATAAAACTTTATATTTCATTCATTAACAGTACTTACGTAACTCAGCAATTGAGATACTTGGACGACGTTTACGTGGTTTTTGTTGTTCACGGAAACTTTTTCTGCACCACATGTTAACTTGAACATAACTCCAAGTTTTCAAAAATAATATTGAGTATAGGAAACATACTGTCGTAGCTCCAACTGAAAATGATTTTAATAGTAAATTTAATATAAATAGAAAAATGTATTAAATAAAAACTTACTTATGCTAAAAGCATGTCCCTTGACATGCAAAATAACCATTGGCAACAAGATAAGAACTAAAATGTTTACAATCTGTGAGAACATCCCAGCTGTTTCTGGAATTATATCCTGTGAAGAAATTAAAAAAAATATTAGTGGTATTCATGCAAACCTGGTAAACCTGGCAATCGTGGTAAATTTGAAAAACATATCAAAATTTGTTTGGAAATGACAGTTCGTTAACCTACCATTTTACAACTTTACCCAAGGGTTGCATGAATACCCTTTTATTTATTCTTTTCGTCCATTTTTATTTAAAAAGAGGTATTCATGCAACATTACAAAAATCTCTTCGTAAATCTTCGAAATTCAATATAATCATTTGATTTCCGAGGTTATTCACCGTGTATTTATATATATAAATATACTATTCATTTATAAATTTAGGTACAATCACCAAATTTTAAGTACCTATGTAGTTTTATTGTTTTTGTTGTTGTAATAAAACCAAAATTAAAACAAATAGAAAGAATAACTGTAAGTAAACCTCATCTCTTGACCTGAACCTATAGGTTAAAGTTTCTTATGGGAAATACATAGGATTTTTCGAAAGCTCAGTATATCCTTAAATAAATTTAAAAAGGTTGGAAATAAATCTTGGGTTTTGCGAGTGAAAAGTAGCGGTTTTTTGTTTTTTTTTTTAGTATTTAGAGGTCATAAGCTTTATATTTTATCAAAACAATGACATTGTTCAGATATTAATTATTAAAAAATTCTAAACATCTTGTTTTGCTATTCAGTGACAAAATACATATTTGCGAGCAAGACATAAGAAAAACTGTTTCAAAACGATGTTTTAGTGCAACTCTGCCATAATATCTATTTACTTCACGAAACGCACCCATCGTGAGTCACACCATTTTCAAAAACCATCCCTGTTATTTAAATTGACAGTTGCCAACCCAACCACAGCTATCTTCGCTCAAATTTCAAATTGCGAACGACAAGCAAGGCGGCAAGCTGCATTCCATTCCTGTGCAAAAAAAAAAGAAAACCAAAATTGCTTCATTTGTGTAATAAAGAAGGAAAAAAAAGTGTGATCATTGTTCTAATTTAAGTCCACACATTTATCAATATATTCTTTTGTTTGAATTTAATTAAATAATTTCAAAAGAAATGGAGGTCAATGAAGCAAATTTACAACAATTGGGAGGATATTTGCAGCAAACATTAAGCCCAGATCCAGCTGTCAGAAGACCGGGTAAGCCATAAAGAAAACCTTTTTTTTAGCAAATCCTTTATTCCAAAATCCCGCTAGCCAACCAAAAAATTAATATTAATTGTATGGAATTCTTTTTTTAGCGGAAAAAATGCTCGAATCGATTGAAGTCAATCAGAATTATGCTGTTTTACTGTTGAATTTGATTGACAAACAAGAAGTCGATATAACTATTCGAGTTGCCGGGGCAATTGCATTTAAAAATTACATCAAAAGAAATTGGGTTGCACATGAGGTGAGTTGAATTAACTTGGATATTATACTAGAAGCTAGATTTTTATAAAATTAAGTGTGAACCACGCTAAGATTCAATAACCTACATAAAAGGTTATCATAGGTTGATTGTTAGTTTTCTAGAACAATTACCAATTCCCTGGGACAAGTTGAAGGTCAATAAAGAAGTGCATCGTTTGTTTTGCATGTTCATTCCTGTTAGTGTTATTAGCCAAAATCAAAGTTGTTTGGGTGAAGTAAAATCACTATTGATGTTTTATTTTTAAAGTTTTTTAAGCCCTTCCGCATGCATTCTCTACGGAAAAATGAGAGACGCATTACATAGCCTTAGATAGAAAATGAATTAACATTTTAAGCTCTGGGAAAATGTACCGATATTAGTCTTTGCGGTTCAAGATTTCAAATCTGTCTAGAAAACCCTACAATTGGTTTTAATAAAAATTTCCTTCACCTTGGTTACGGCTTTTTGATTCAAAATGTTTAAATGGATCGTTTCATTTCATAAAAACGCACCGAAACCTAGTCCACCCGAAATAAGTGGTAAAACTTGGATTTCGAGTGATGCTAGCTTCAAAAGAAATGATTTTTAACGAAATTGCAAGCCTCTTAATACAATAAAAAAGTAGTTTGATAATCAAACTAATATTGAATTTCCCCTTGAATTAATTGCCAATGGCGAAGAAATTATTCACAATAATGAAAGATGATAAGAGTGAAGTATAGCATTCTTTTCAGCGCCATCGACGCAATCTAAAGTTCGTGCTAATAAATAATCAATACAGTTTCTCAAGAAGCATAACAACATCATAATTGTCGCAGACAACAAGGGTAACGTTATTGTGGCGAGCAATACTTACAGGTGGGTGAGCAACAAATATGAAGCAATGCTCCAATCTCCTAACAATAAGTTGGTTAAGTGCCTAAACATCACTAATTTGATAAATGATGCACTAAAAACAAAGATCACTACAAACATACACCCTAAAGGCCACAACTTCGATCGATCTAGGGCTTGCCAAAAATTCATAAGCCCAATTTCCCTTTATGTCAAATTTATTCGTGTTTGAAATTGACTTGTTATGAACTTTCTAAATATGTAGGGAATATATTACAGTATGCGACAGTTAAAACCACACCGTTAAAAACTCTTTAGAATTTGTTGAAACATTAAAAGATGAGGTTTTGGTAAAAATATGAAAAATACGCCACTACAACAACAAACACTGTAAATTCAAAGCCGCTTTGAATTTACACGGTTCTTATTCGTTGTTCTTATATGGCATTTGCACTCTCGTTATTCGGTGTTAACTAAAGAACGAACATCGTACACCGGTCATAAAACCGAGACTGTAAATGCAGCTTATTATATTGTTTGTTTATGCTATGAGTCCATTGTAACGCTTGGTCAATATTTTACCAAACTCAAGGTTAAACGAATGTGATTTTCAAAATTATTTGTAAGAGTCTGATGACCCTTGTAATGTGAGTTATGCCGGCACACAAAACAGTGCTTCGTTAACACTATGTATCCATAATCGTAAGTCAAAAATCGAATTCAATGTTCCTGGTAAAATCGCAGTAGCCAGTAATGTTATTGAAAGCGGCCGCTATCCAGATTTCGATGATGTCAGAGTCCTCCAGACAGCGACACGCTTGAAAAACAACAGAACAACGCGAAAAACATAACCCGCGACACATTTGTAGTATATCTATCTATCTTGTCTCAGTGCTTCAAAAAAATGACGCAAAAATTAATAAAACGGGTTGCCAGGCATATTCCAAAGTCAATCTCCTTATGCGAGCATGTGAAATAAAGGGCATGTTTTTCGTTGAAGCTGGTATTGAAAAAGTTCGTAGACGTTTATGACAATATGATAAAATAGCCCACAGTCCGCAAAAGGTACCCTTGCTCCAAATAATCCAAGTTTCCCAACAAAGAGATTTTAACATGGAGGATCGAGTATAATGGCATGAACATGTTTCTCATTTTATGGTGTCGGTCTCATACTCCTTATTGAAGACATCATGGATGAGCTTGTCTTTATGAAGATTATGAAGGATGTAATGTTGTCATATGCTTGATATGAAATGCCATTGAAATGGATCATTCAATAGTTCAATAACCCAAAAGATACAAGTAAACTTCCGATGCAGTAATGATTAAAATTTTCCATTAATTTTATCTTCTATCTTCTATTATCTTCGTAGTTAAAAATGGATTTACGTTACACTACTATTTTTTTGGTGAAATGAAAGAAATCAAACAAAAAATTCCAAGAATTTCGTTTCTTTTCGTATGGATATTATTCACCTTCAGTTTCAACTTTAAGTTTCACTTCTACGAACCTTAAAAACAAATTGAGGAATTTTCTAATATTCTGTGTTTGGTTTTGTTCCTATTTTATTTAATTTTTTTTTTAACAATAAATGTCTTTGGAATAGTAAAGTTCTAATTTTATTTGTTCTCCTTTTTTTTTCAAACAAGGATACTGGTGGACCAGATAAAATTCACGAAGTGGATCGCAATGCTATCAAATCACTCATTGTCACTCTGATGTTACGTTCACCAACTGCACTGCAAAAACAATTGAGTGACGCCGTCAGTATCATCGGGAAATATGATTTCCCCAAGAAATGGCCTCAGTTAATTGACGAAATGGTTGATAAATTCTCCACCGGTGATTTTAATGTCATCAATGGAGTCTTACAAACAGCTCACTCTCTATTCAAACGCTATCGCTTTGAATTCAAATCTCAGTCGCTTTGGGAGGAAATCAAATTGGTATTGGATCGCATGGCTAAGCCATTGACAGATCTTCTACTTGCAACAATGAATTTAACCAAAGTCCATGAGAATAATGTTGAGGCTTTGAAGGTTATTTACGGCAGTTTGGTGTTGGTTTGCAAAGTTTTCTATTCTCTGAATTCACAAGATTTACCTGAATTCTTTGAGGATAATATGCAAACTTGGATGAATGCTTTCCATGAGTTGTTAATAACTGATGTGGCTTGCTTGCATACTGGAGATGATGAGGAAGCTGGAGTCTTGGAACATTTGAGATCACAAGTTTGTGAGAATTTGGGACTATACGCACAGAAGTATGATGAGGAATTTGGGACTTATATGCAACAGTTTGTTACTGATGTTTGGGAATTGCTGGTTAAAACTGGAATTCAAACTAAATATGATGCTGTGAGTTTTTTATTCTCTTGTTTATTTAAAAACAAAAAAAATCAAATTGATTTTATTTCTCTTTTAGTTGGTTTCAAATGCACTTCAATTCCTATCAGTTGTTGCCGAGCGAAATCATTACAGAACTCTCTTCGAGGATCCCAAAATCCTAGCTAGCATTTGTGAAAAAGTTGTTATTCCCAATTTGGACTTTCGTACCTCAGACGAGGAATTATTCGAAGACAATCCAGATGAATACATTCGTCGTGATATCGAAGGTTCAGATATTGAAACTCGTCGTCGTGCAGCATGTGATCTTGTAAAAACACTCAGCCAGAATTTTGAGTTGAAGATCTTTGGAATTTTCGGGCAATATTTGGAAATTTTGCTGGCAAAATATGCTGAAAATCCCACAGCGAATTGGCGTGCTAAAGATACAGCGATATATTTGGTTACATCGCTTGCCTCGAGAGGAGGCACCCAGAAGCACGGGATAACCCAAGCTTCAGAGTTGGTGCCGTTGCCTCAATTCTGTCAACAGCATATAATTCCTGAACTCGAAAGGCAAAATAGTAAGATATTAAGATTTCAAAACACGCCATGATTGGGGAAGTTTTATATAAACTTTTAAATTTTAGTAAATGAATTGCCTGTTCTCAAATCGGATGCATTGAAATTTGTAATGATATTCCGCAGTCTGTTGGGACCACAGACAATTGTCGCGTGCATTCCTCATTTGATACGTCATTTGCAAGCTGAAAGTGTTGTTGTGCATAGCTATGCAGCTTGTGCCATTGAGAAGATATTAATTATGAGAGATGAAAGCAATGGTCTTTTGTAAGTTGAATTTTCTATTTGGTGAAATATTTTTATAACTATTGCTTTGTTTTGTTTAGGGTCTCATCTGCTGTGTTGGCACCGTATACAAATGATTTACTTGGAGCATTGTTTGGTACATTGGGATTACCGGGTTCACAAGAGAACGAATATGTAATGAAAGGTAAGTGAATTATTGTCTTTTTAATCTTCCATTTGGCAACTCCTTTTACTTACTTTTACTCGCATCGACATAAAGAATCTTTAATTCCATAAAAAAATCTAAATGCAAGAAACTTTGATTTTACTGGTCCCAGTTTTAACACAAGTGTTGTGTGTATGGGCCGCTTTAGTCAAACTTCTCTCTAACTCGAATTTCTGTCTCAATTCCAAAGAAATGTATAAAAAAGTAAATAAAACTAACAAAACTAGCTAAAAAATCATTGAAGATTCGTTAAATGATCCTTTTTCACAGAACAAATAATGCTTTACAATAAAAAAAAAAAAACAATTATCAAAAAGTAACAGTCAATTGCAGAGTTTTCAAACAGCCTTTGTTTTTCCTTTCGAATTTTTCACAAAGGTAGTATAGTCTCATATTTTTTTTTTTTTCAGTTAACTCACAAGTTTTTAATTGATTTTAACAAAGTAAAGTACTCAAAAAATACTAAGATGGTCATCATTAGTTTTAAATAAAAGAAAAGAAATGGTGCATTCCTTTGAGTGAAATTTCAGGCTCCTAGCTGTTGTGGATGCGTTGATGTCATTTTTTTAAAACCGTTCTGCTTGTTACGTCTGCTCTAAAAGCACTACAGTCCTATACAATCGGCATCAAGCTAGCATTCGAGTTTGTAGAACAACTTTCCTACCAATTTTCGATTGGGAGCCCTTCTTCCAAAAACATTACCCCGGGAGTTTGCATTCAGAATAGGCCAGGGTAGTCACAGGGACTTGGTCTTGCCAATCAATTCGGAATAGTGGTGTGGCCAATAGAATTATTGAATGGTTAAAGGTTTATGCTCGCAGCCACTCTTTTGTGGCAGTATCGAGGATAATAAGAACTGTTTGACATATGTATCTGCTAAAGTATATAAAAACTGATAACTCGACTGTGTTCAGCTTATCACAATTTATTTATTTGTCCAAAGCAAAAAACTGCTCAACTTGCTAGTAGATACTCCTTTCCAATTAGATCATAAAATATTTTTAATATTATTGACTAGGAGTTCTTCCAAGAAGATCTTTTATTTAATAATATCTTTTTATATCTTTTAATGATTCTTTTTAAGAAATAATATGTTCAGAGGAAGAAGGTGCTAAGTGACATTTTTTTTAATTTTTGACTTCTTTCGAAAAAGATGATTTTAACTTAAATTTCTGTCTCAAAAGTATAATTTCTTTGTCACTAATAGAATCTTTTTCATATAACATAAGATCAAGGTTTTTTTTGTGAGAATAAAAAAAACATTAAACCTTGATTACTCAAATGTTTGAAAATGTCACATGCAATCTGATATTACTCTCGTGCTTTTAAGACGATTAAAAATGTCCCTGCAATGTTTCTTTTGAATCCGACCTACAATGTTGTTGCTGATCACCTTTTTCTTACTTCAAGATAAATGATCACAGTTATTAAGTCTTTTCCTTAATTCTTTGTTCATTTCCGTGGCCTAAATGTGTCTATCCCTGTTTTTCGTGTTTTTTCGTGGTTTTAGAATTAAAGTAAGTTGCGAAAGTCATGTGTCTGTGTGTGTGTGTGTGTTTTATTTTGTATTGGTAAAATGTTTGTTTTCTACAAAACAGCCCATAATATATTATCGTTTTTATTTCAGCAATAATGAGAAGTTTTAATACTCTACAAGGAGCAACCATGCCCTACATGGCTGTCGCACTTCCTCGACTCACAGAAATACTTACGCAAGTGGCAAAGAATCCATCCAAGCCACATTTCAATCATTATTTGTTTGAAACCCTATCATTGGCTATCATGTAAGTTGTCATTTGATTTTTTTTTATCCAAAGCAGACCTTTTTTAAATAAAATATTTGTTTTTTTTAGAATTGTTTGCAAAACTGAAGCGGCTGCAGTGAGTTCATTCGAAGAAGCTCTCTTCCCAGTTTTCCAAGGCATACTTCAACAGGATATTCTTGAATTTATGCCGTACGTCTTTCAAATGCTCTCTCTTCTGCTGGAAATTCGCGAAGGAATTGGTTCCATTCCAGAGCCATATTGGGCTCTATTCCCATGTTTGCTTGCTCCGGCACTTTGGGACAGACCTGGCAATGTTACACCTCTAATTCGGCTTATTTGTGCATTTATTAGACAAGGATCTCAACAAATAAATGCCTTGGGCAAATTGGTAAGCAGTAATTACTTTGATTGCACCACTAACTGATGATATGATTTTTTTTTGCAGAATGCAGTTTTGGGAGTTTTTCAAAAAATGATTGCATCCAAGTCCAACGATCACGAGGGATTCTATTTGATGCAAAATCTTTTAACATACTACCCGCTTCCAGAACTTCAAGAAAGAATGCGTCAAATCTTCGCTCTGCTCTTCCAGCGATTGTCACTCTCGAAGACCACAAAATATGTTCGTGGTCTGATTGTGTTCTTTTGCTATTACACATCCAAATTGGGGGCACCATCACTAGTGGAGCTGGTAGATCAAATTCAAAATTCCATGTTCGGCATGGTAGTCGATCGTGTCTTCATTCCAGATATGGCAAAAGTATGCTCTGAAATGGATCGTAAAATCGTTGCCGTTGGCATATCCAAAATACTGACTGAATGTCCAGCGATGCTGGCACCGCCCTACGTTCAAAACTGGTCACGACTATTGCAAGCTTTAGTGGAAATGTTCGAATTACCTCCAGATCAATCGACCTACGATGGTGATCATTTTGTTGAAGTAGATGATACACCTGGATATCAAGCGGCTTTCTCACAGTTGAACTTTGCCCAGCCAAAGAGTCAGGATTTCTTGGCCGATATTCCAGATGGAAGAAAGTTCCTCGCCCAATCTTTGGCTAAGTTGGTGCAGTCTCGACCACAAGATATACCCGGACTGATTGCAACTTTGGGAGATAACCATAAACAAGTTTTACAGAAATATTGCGAGAGTGCTGGCGTTCGAATTGGTTAAAATGCAATTTATGTTTAAATCACAGATTTTTTTTCCACTTTCATCAATGTGTTTCAAGTTAAAAATAATTTTGATCTTGTTAATTTAGTCCATAGTCAGACTATGTGATTGTTTATTTTTGTATTTGCTAAAGTTTAACCAGTAAATTATATTTAAAACATAAAATCTACTTGTTGTTCTTTGAGAAAGTTAAATCTTTTTAGTGTAAATCTCTGACTTTCAGCAAGTATGGGAGAAGCTATACCAATCCATTTTAGACGAATTTGTAGAGAGCTATTTTGATAACCGTTGCAACAATTGATCAATGTCAATAAAATACATTTACTGACATTGAATCCGCTTTTCTCAA
This sequence comes from Meliscaeva auricollis, assembly GCA_948107695.1. Lineage (NCBI taxonomy): Eukaryota > Metazoa > Arthropoda > Insecta > Diptera > Syrphidae > Meliscaeva > Meliscaeva auricollis. Next base: position 28,922,666 of record OX403618.1, read on the forward strand.
TCTCTGTCTCTTCGGACTGAGAAAGGGATTTACGTTGGTTTATAAAATGCTTCGTATAGAGACATGGACTGAACATTATCAAATCGATGTGCTTAAAAAAATAAATCGATTTGTTTTCGGTGTTCAACAACGCTCCAACTTGCAGGGTACTTCGAAAGCACCTAATAGGGGAAACGAAAACTACGAATAAGGCCGCACTGATCGAGTTTTTCAGTTTTGTGTAGGAGGTTGTCTTCTGTTGAAACAAATTTCGAACTACAAAATAATTTGAACAAAGAAGTCCTCAGCATAAAATTGTAGCAATATGACGAGTAGGTAATACTTTGAGGCAAAAAGCAATGATTTTAAACCTTATGAGACACAACAAACTAAAACTGCAGTACCCCATAAGATTACCTGGGGCCCCATTACGTCACTTATGTATGCGTAAACTTTAAAACAGAAGAGAATCAAAAATATTCTTTATGCGTGTTGCCACTGCGTTGTGCATCAGCATCCAAAAAAAAAAGTGATACTTTATTTCCCAGCTCAGTTAGACTGGGGTTTAAAATATAACTATGAATATGGCCAAATGTATATTTAGAAGTAAAAATTTGTAAGGTGGTTTCAAGGTGACCTACCAACCTATTGCGTCCACAATGCTCTAGAGCAGGAAACATTTTGAAGTTATATTTTAACGCAATTGGCTTTTTCGGTTGAAAGATGGCTCTCTCTAGATTTCGAATATACAAAAAGTGCAACCCCCTTGCTTGGCCTTACTATAGGATTTGGTATTGGTACAGGGTGGTCGGGTTTTTGTCGCTTTTAAAATATCATTTTGGGGTTTGGTCGTTTTTATCGGCCAATGGGTGATTTTGGGGTTTGCTCCTAGTATAAACATATGTGTATTAATAACCCTAAACAAATGTCTAATATAACACTTTCAATGCCTTTCACGACTCCTGCTACTACTCTTATCTATGCGAAGCATATTGACTTATTCCAGTTCTAAAAAAACAGCTATCAACATTGTCGTTCGAACTATGTGTGGATTTCGTCGGCCTGACCATCCGAAGTGTCTTGTTACTTCGCTCTTATCATTTATTTTTACCTTAATCATAATAAATCTCCACGTTACTTTTCCAATTAACGTTCTTATTGTACCCTATTTCTAGTACTATAGTATTTTTTTTTTTTTAATTTTGATCCTACAACCTGATCAAACTGTAGATAAGTACATTTAAAACTCTACTGCCACTACTAAGATGCTTACATTATTGTAATACAATAGACTTAAACGAACTCTTTTAGATGTTTTAACTATCCCTCAATGTCCATACGAATGTTTAATAAACAAAAATCATAGGAGAAAATAAAAACTTACCGCAGCTAGTCCTTTTTCAAGCAACAGACACATACTCATAGGCACAATGGAATCTAGAAACATTTTTACTTTTGAATACTACATCTGATTTTAATATTTGTGGTTTCCAATAAACTTACATACAACAAGCATTAGAGAAGGATGTCCTTCGCCTTCATTTTTGCCACTCAGAACAATATACCATTGCACTGGATTAATTCTAATTCCATACCTTAGAAAGGGTAGACAAGCGAATGAGTTATAATATTTACTTTCATGTTTCATAATCTTATAAAGAGTTTCTACTTACTTCAGTAAATTCTCCAAACACAGACGAAATCCTCCAATAGTCAGCAAGAGGAAACCCCAATTAACAAGTCCAGTGAAATTATCGAACCCAGAACTCCATGAGAAAAGTGAGTCTCTCGGTCTGTGGCATCTAGAGAATAATTTCAAAACATTTTATGCATTTATTTATTATTTTGAACAATAAATTAAAAGAAATAACAAATTACGGTTTATCAGGTTGAATTCTTCTTTGTTTTTCTTCTTTGGTTGTTATTTCTTCAGCGCGTGTTACACTTTGGGTTCGCCGGTAACGTAATTTGTTTTCCTCGCTTTCAGACTGAGGCATTTTAGACCTTCTGTGTTTGAACTACTAGAATTGAATGACAAATATAATTTTGAGTTTTTATCGATAAGAGTTAGATATTTGTAAAGAATTCAGACAAAATTGATTATGATTATCAAATACTAAATGTTATCTCTTCTTGATTTCACTTATCTTATCCGTAGTTTTAAGGAATGGTGTGAGAAAATATGCCTGCCCAGTAGTCATTTAGTAGAAATTAGATTTTCTTGGTACAATAAACTTAACGTAAATTAAATGAAACTTTGAAGTTTGTACGAAAGCAACAAACATTTTAAGGGTTACTTGCCCGAAAGGGGAAAAATGCCACCAGCTACGAGTATTTGCTGTGATACACCAGATAACATCGCAGGAGGAACATTTTTTGTTTATACATCGTTATTTATTTAAAAATTATCCACTTTTTGATGACTGGGGAAATGTTTACTTTCAAACAAGCAAGTTATAGAAACATAATATTCTTCATTGTTTTTTTTTTCAATCTGGCTGTTTGTTTTATATTTTTTTTTTTTAATTCGGATATGGGGTGAATTTTCACAAAAGTAATGGTCCAAAGTCATAATGGTAGAAACAGTGATCAAGATCTCTCTTCGTTTTACTTTTGCTGCCTGCGCCCATGATTGATTTTTGTTTTTTCACATTTTTTGTACTTTAACATTTCTTATGAATAAAAAAAAGCTTTAACTGAAACTAAGGATTTTAAACCAAACCTTGGTTTTTCGTGGATAAAAAATCATGTTATTTTTGAGGTAATTGCATCATAATGCAAATGATTAACATAGAGATTCATATACTCGAGACCCCCCCCCCTCCAAAAAAAAAAAAAATCTGGATACGCCACTGGCTAGCAGTTGCCAAATATTGTTATTTCAAAAGGGTGATATGTCCAAAAAATATAACTCATTAACAGTAAATTTAATATTTTTTTTTTCACAAAATTTATAGCTTATATATTTCTTCATAAGTTACCATTAACAAATTGTTTTTAAAAATATAAAATTTTTTTTACAATTCCCTAGTACCCGTTAATTACAGTATCTATCTTAGTGCGTGTAACAAAGTGTATACCGCACTTTGCATTATATTGAAAGTTAAAAAACAACAAGATCATTATTAAAATCGAACCAATCGAACATCAAATCTCTTTATTTTTTTTTTGTCGGTACAGCATTAATTGAATCTTGAATTATTTTACATATTATATTCATGCACTTTGGTTTTCTTTATTGAGGTTGTTGGATGTCATTGAACTTGAACTCAATTCTATGACCTATACCGGCTAAAAATATTTATAAAAACAAACAAACAAACAAACAATATAGCCTTGGTGAATGGAAACAGCTATTCAGTATTCACTCGTAAAAATCTCTTTAAGAGAACTTCGAAATTAAATCATTATAAACAAATATAATGTTTATTATAAATTACTTAAAAAAAAATTATAGGTATGGGCATTGAGTACAAGTTTAAACTACCTAAGGTATATAATTATTTTAAAGAGAAGTTCGATTTCAATAAATATTTAGTTGTCTGTTATGCAACATCACTTGCTCTTAAATATAGTACCTACTTTGAGTATTAAACGAACACCAGTTGATCATTTAATTGAAAACAATCAAAAAATTATTTGTATGCAAAAACCCAAAACAAAAGTGAAAGTTCAAACACTGACTATTTAACAAATAATGTATTTTAATTGTGTTTCCATCAATGAAACTTCACACAGCTACCCTATATCAAACCACGGGAGATAAAATGTATTTTTAGACAAAAAAAAATTTACCAAAATTTATGATTAAACAATTTTGGTAGAATTATTAGCCGGCATTCCGGTTCATGAAAACGATAAGTGAAATCATTTTTTGTTATTGTTGTCATGCATTTATGCTCAGCAGTCAGCTCTGCTCTGTTCACTACACTTCACACACATAAATGTTCATATAAGCAAAATTCAATTGAAGAAGAGAGGGGGTGAAAAGTCGATTTTTAGGTTCACAAATCACAATATCAAATATTGATAAGAACGGATGACTGATTTTTTTTGTTCAACTACGCTGACTGTAATATTATTGTTGCTTACCTTTCCTCAAAAAGTTTTTGATTGCTTTATTAAGATTAAGACCACAATCTAAACTTTCAATTATGCACTATTTTTATTTGTTTGTAGGTAAACCCCACAACAATTTTTTCACTCTTTAGAAGATCACACTCACTTTGATCTGTTGAATATTTTTTTGATATGTACGTTTACGACACACGCGACACGCGCTTCTAACTCTGGAATTTCGGATCTTAGACTTTTACGAGCTGTATACCACTGAACAGGTTGACATGAGAGAGTCAACTGCAGGCACTCAGAGAACAGGCAGTGCAAAAACAGCAGGCGCAAGCAGATCTGGTCTATAGATGAAGACTCTGGAGATTTTTTGTCCCTATTTTATTTGAATCATGTTTATGATTGCCACCCAAAGACAATATTTTTCGTTTAAAGAAATTTCAAAAAATAAACATCTATTAAAGCAATTATTGCTTAAAGACCACGTAAACTTCTAGTTAAAGATAATAACAAGAACAAAAACAAACGCTTATATAAAAATATGTTAAATTTAAAATTTTAGTAGACATGAAAAAAAAAAAAAAATAAATAGGCAAATAGGAAGAAAAAATTTTACAGGTTCTTCAGATTCGATTATTTTACTACCATGTCCCCAGCTCGGCAATTTTGCAAAGTACGATTTTTGTAAAGTTTTGTACAAACCAAAGTCGGGCTTTTGTAAAAGTTAGATCTTATTTTTATTTTGCGAAATTGCTGAACTCGGGACATGGATGTGATTATTTCTATGAAAACAGTTTAAATTAGTTCTATTTGTGTGAATTGAAAAGAATTTTAAAAAACTTGAGAGCATTTTTTTTGTTATAAAATTTTTAATTCATTTTTTTTTTATTTACAATGAACGGGTACCGATATTTATGTCTTGTTTGTATCAAATAACTCCTAATTAGTTTCTAAAACTCATTTTTAGTCTGTTCCATATTATAAGTCCTTGTAGAGTGACTGACTTTTTTATGATTCGATCACAGGTACAAAATATTTAAAAAACAAACATGCTTCCTAGCACTCCGCCACAAGCTAAACATACTTTGAAAGAAATTACTTAAATCTTAACCTAAACTACCTCATACAAATTCTTATAAATCAATTGTGTTAACATGTAATAAAATCAAAATAACGCAAGTAAATATTTGTTATATTGTACATTTTTAAGCAGCTTTAACTGAGCAAATAAGCAAAGTGGTAACCAAGTTTATTATCAATGTCATTTTGTGTCCGTCTCCGACGTTCGTCATCATTCATCAACCCAATTCTTGTTTACTTGAATGTTTAAAGAGAATACTTAAAGTTGAATCTCTTAGTAAACTTAATCTTTTTGCTTAAGAGATCGTTTGGAAGAGAGTACTTTAACTATGGACATTTAGAGCAGTGCTGTCGATCTTTAAAAGGTAAGCCTAGCGATCATAAAGCCATGAAGGTATGTAAAATGATAGAAGGCGTTTTGAAGCACTGTCATTTTTGTACCCGATGCGTTATTTTGGGAAGAAATTAAATTAAACAAAAAAATACGATTTGCTTAGATCGTCCCCATACCAGAGGCAATTGAAGCAATAAATTGGGGCCAGTTGAAAATCGACTAAAAATATATTATCCTTATTTTTATTAAATTTAAATTATTTTTTTTTTTTTAATCTATAAATTCGGATAAGAAAATCTTTTTTATATCATCAACATAAGATACAAATTTCCTGTAACAATTAAGCTATTTAAGGCATACGATAAAAATGTTTCATTAAATCGCAATTAATAAACTTCGGCCTACTCTTAAAAGGAATGAGATAGGAAAATGCTGATAATACATATGTATGTAAATCCTTAAAGGAACAACAATGTTAAGTAAATATAGAAAACTTTTTAGCCGAGAAAAAGTTTTTTTAAAAATTCATAAGCATAAATTCTTTAGCTCATTATTATTGGAAATTTTGAAATACAGTTATACCAAACGACAAAAAATAAGCCTCAAATTATTCTTATTACCAATATATTATAAGCCAACGGTTAAAGTAAATATATATTATAAGCCAACGGTAAATTTCGTAAAAAAAAACTAGTGAACCCCAATTCATTATGCCTTTTCCAAATTATTGTAAAATAAAAGAATAGATTGTATTATTGATTGTTCACTCAATTAAGTTTTAAAATCTGTCCATACATTTTTTGTACGGGGAATGTCTGCTGAATATATTGATGGAAAAGTGGTCAATTTTGTATTTGAAAGCTGATACCTACATATTTCGCCAGAAAAAAAACATGAAAACAAAGTAAAGCCCAGTAAAATCTGAATCTATTAATTTTAGTGTCAGTAACTAAAGGTCAATCTTGGAACCGGGCCATAGATTTCTGTTTTGGATGATTTTTTGGTATTCAAAAATACTTTAAACACTTTTGTGAACAAACATTTTTATGAAAAATAAAATTAAGGAAAACAACTAGTAAGGAGGGGGAATTTTCTGAAAAGTTAACTTAACGTAAAACAGAAAAAAATATTGAAGACATCAAAGTTAAATTCAAGATCAAGTGCTTTCTTTTATTTTAATTTAAAATCAAGTTACTCCAATGAATAGTTGAAAAGAAAAAGATTTTTAAACTCAGATTAAACAAAAAAAAATCTATTAGTTTTACGCTATAAAAAAATATTATTTTCTGTAAAAATTCAACTGCCTTATTTTTTAGCAACAAAATGCAGAAAAGTAAAAGGTCTTATGCATTATAGTTTCTTGAAAAATATTAAAAATTTACCTTATTAAATTTTCAATAAAAAGAGCATTCGTTAGAAAACATATTCACATTTAACTTTTTGTATTCAACTAAAATGAATTAAAACTATTAAGAAAATTGAAAATGGTAGAAAAATGAACCTAAGAAAAGTAATTTTTGTTATAAATCAATTTGATTTTGTTTTTAATAACATTTTTTCCTGAGTTTCAAGTTTTTCAGTTTTTCAGATTAAAAGTAAAACATAATAAAAACGTCTTAAAACGCTTTTTAATTGACTTCAAAAAAGGATGAGGTTATCATTCGTCTGTGTTTTTACTTGCGATATAGGTACTCTAATTATATAAAGTTATTCATTCGTACAAAAAAAAAAAAAAAAAGTTGAGATAACAATCAAACATGAAATTACGATGATAGAGAATGAGAAAAAGTGGGTCCGACAATTATGTCCGTCTGTCTGTCTGTCCGTCTATCTGTCTGTATGTATCAGATGCCACAGCCTAAGCGGGTGGGTCGATTTACTTCAAACTTGGTATGTGGTGTTTTTTGGAGACTATCCAGAGAAGTTTTTTGAATTATTTTTTTACCAAAAATAACGGTACCTGCCATATACCGGTTTTAGAAAAACTCAATTTTCTCAAAAATGTTTCCTACGATTTTGATTGAAAAAATTAAGGCAATTTTTTTTAAAATAAAAACCATTTTTTTCAAAAACAGTTATTAAATTATCATAAATTATCGTAAAACTAATCTTTTTTTCACTGAGCTATCAAAAATCACTAAAAAATTAAAAAAAAAATGTATTCTTTTAATTCTTTGGTCTAATGTGTAATCGTTGAGAAAAGCCTTTTGACAAAATTTGTCCAATTTTACATCACTACAGGAAAGATAGTCAAAAATAGCCATTTTGTGTACTGAAATTCAGGAAGGCTGATGTTTTCAAATTTAAAAGAAGGGTATTAGAAAAGCTTAAGTTGTGGTCTTCGGGATGCCTTGACGAAATCCGCCATTTTGAAAAACGCGAATCGATCTATGTCTCCAAAACTATTACTTTTAGTAAAGAGGTTGTCATACCAAAGCTGTAGAAAATATATTTGTCTCCTATTTTTTTACCTACAGTTGTTAATGTCCGGGCTCTAGTTTGGAGGTTATGACCATTTAACTTTATTTTTTTTTTAAATTTTGTTTAAGTTTGTGCATTTTTCTTTTATTAATACACTTCTTCCTGTATTTCGTTCCACATAAAAATTCTATCTTTCTTGTACTATATTGTTTGTTTTTGTATTCTAAGAAAATGCTACGGATCTTCGTTGATGTTCCAAACACAATAGTTGATATCTGATATTAGTTGTAAAAGTTCGAAATATTTCGTTTAGTTCCGCGTGCAAAGCCAGAAAAACCAGAAAAGATTGCACCTTTTTCTGAACGATTTGTTTTGCTATAAATAATTTCTTCGACCATTGTATACTTATACTTACGAGTACCCTTTTGTTTTTCTTCAATTAAATGAAAATAAAACTATTTAAAAAGATTAAATACACAAATAATGTATATCAGTTTAATAAGTTGACTTAATTTTAAAAATAAATAAATTAATCAATAAATAAATAAATCTTAGAAAAACTAATTTAATTCTATTTACAAATAAAATGTCACATGCAAACAAACTAAATTTAACTGCAATATTTTTTCCAGAATTGACAAATAATTTCCAACAAAATTAAAAGATTTTTGTTTGTTATATAAAAAGTTGTTTATATGATAGCAGTTTGAGACATAAATCATTTCCGATAATAATTTTTGAGAAACTTTTGTTGGGCATTTATACTTTCGAGAAGTTATCAATACCCAGATTGAACGGAATAATAAAATGTTTAAGCACCAATTCATTAATACAAAAGTTCTAAACTTAAAAGATAAAGTAAATATTATTTAAGTTCGTATGACTCTTAATTTTTTCTCTCATTTTTTGTACTCATTTAACACACTCGTGGTTTTTAGAAATTTCACTATTAAAACTACAGTATTTTTCCAGTTTCGCATTTAATGAGAAATCATTGAAAAATAAAATTAAGCGTCACACGGGCTTTAAAGTTATGAAAATAGATTTGGTTTAGAGCATAAAATTATAAAAGAAGTCTTTTTGTTGTTTAAATATTTTGTTGTAATTCTGCTCTCTAATCTGTCTCTAATTTTTGTTCACCCTCTTCAGCCTTAACATCGGTAGCCGATGACCTGAGCCAATTTTTCGGCACAACATCACTTTCATCATCCAATTCTTCTCCATTTAAGTCTTTTAGCCGAGATTCTGGCAATTGATCATAGTCAAAAATTTGTCGGGAGCTTCGTGGCGAACCTAGTTCAATAGCAGTCGGTGGATAAGAAGTTGTTGTGGTGACAAAAATTGTCGGCTCAGTGTCATCTAGGGCAGGTCCCGAAAACAGGGTTCCCATTTCGTCTCCAGTGGGTTCATCGATGAAAAAGTTTCCCAGCGACGAATCGAGGAGGCTAAGCAAACCTTGCATGGGAGCTTTTTGTTGAGCTGGTGCTGATGGAGGCTTTGTGGATGGTTTCATTTCATCTTTATACATGTTGATTGCTTGAGGCCTGGGAGTCGTGGTGGTAGTTGTAGAAGTGGTTGTTGTTGTTGTTGTTGTGGTGGTACTTTTCTTCGTGTGAAGATGTTTCACTTGATGGGTGAAACGCAAATCATCTGAAGAAGTGACATGACGCACAACAGACTCTTGTCGAGGAGTGATGGGAACGATTTTAGGTTGATGTGTCGATGAATCATTGTCAGTTTGACCATATGTCTTGACCTTAGAATGACCTTCAATTATTTGATACATAGAAACTTCAAAATGTCCATTCATGGGTTGCTTGACAGGAGGAGGTGCCTCGGTTGTGATGTCAATCGGTGGAGCAGTTGGATAGAATGTGTCGTAAGCAGTTGGTGCCATGTAAGACGGATAAACCGGCTTCTGGCTGGTTGTTGTTGTGGGAACAAATGGCATAGTTGTTGGTGGGTTATAAATAGGAGTTGAGGTTGTTGTGATGAATACTGGCGGGGTATGTGTTTCAAAAACGCTTCTCACCGAAGTTGTCTGCATTGGCTTGGCTGGGCTTGGCTTTGGTTTGATGAGTTCCTTTTGAAGAAGTTCATGAACCCAAGGCTTTCGAGGGGATTGTATTCCGATAAAGTCATTCGGACCTATACGTATATTTGAATACTTTGAATCAGGCCGTGTAAAACTTACATAGTTATTAGATTCGGCATACTTCGTGTCATAGGGGGATTTTGTGCGATAGCCGCCAGAGCCAGAGCCCGACCCAGAACCAGAGGAAGAAAAGTAACTTTTTGTAGATGGATATTGAGTTTGGTAGTGATGCATTTCAGTTGTAAGAGTTTTCATTCGTTGTGGTTGAAGAGTTTGCATTGGTGGTGGCATTAGTCGAGTTGGAAGATTTCCCCCACCACCATAGTAGCTTCTTCGGATTGATGTGTACTTTTGTTCCTTTTTCATATTTTCTCGTTTTGACGGTACTCCGAGAAGAAGTATATCGGATTTGTTTTTCTTACCGCCAGAATCGTCTTTTGTTTTATTGTTTTCAGCCCAATAACGAACTCTTTCCAGGGCTGGTGGACTGTAATCGAATGTTGGATCGTTTTTCAAAGGATCACCTTGGCCTAACGGTTTCCATCCATGCCGATCGAGCTTTGGATTCATAAGTCTTCCTTCGAAACCTTGAAATAAATGATACTTTTTTGTTATAAACTGTCTGTTGGATAAATAACTATAATACCTTCAGGTGGGAAATTATCGCCATCATCTCCTTTAACTCCGCTGATTACGATTATCAAAAATCGTAACCACAGCAAGAGTATTTTGTACTGACTAGGTATCATTTCAAAGGAACAGTCTGAAATTGAAAAGCAAAGCAAAAATGAAACAAAAAGTTGGTAAAAGGCAAGGCTAACATTTTGTTTTGTTTTGAAAATTTTAGCAATTCGTTCAAATGTAGGTATCTGGTTTTCAGATAATTAATCCGGCCGTTAAGGTAGATCATATTCAACAGATACTTAAATTGTTGACATCTTAACGTGACGTAATCAAAATACAGTTACTGAAACGATTATTGTTGACAAAATTAGACCCTTTTAAAAACAAATGAAATTAGTTTTCACTAACCAAGACTTCGATTTTTTTGTTTCACCTGTCAATGTCGTAATTACTCATTAAAGTGAATAATTAAATATGTGTTCAAGTTAAGCTTTGGGCTGAGAGCGCAGATAATTTTCTTTGACAAGAAGTATTTTTCCTTTCAATCCAAATGTGAATAAATTCCTGTTTTGAGGTGTGACGTTGATCAATGTTAAAGCGTTCATTATTAATTGTTGTATTGATTGACATTGATATTCAATTAGCATAAGTGAAATTAATAACGCTAATATTTTGTTTATGGGCAACTTAAAGGTGTAGGCAGCCAATATAAGGGGACAATACAATTTAAAGATCATTTTTTTGTCACTTATTTGGGCTTGACAATGTCAAATAATCACTTTCTTTAGACGCCTACACAAGTTTCATTAAGATTAACACACACATTTTTTGAACTTACATATCCGTATAGTATTTCTGCTCTTGATTTTTGTATGTTTAATAACAAAACTTTAGTATAGGCATACAAATTGTAGAAATCGTCTTTTATTTTAACCAATCCTTTTTTTTTATTTCTATTTAACGACCAAGTCATTATGTGTACTAGGTAATTATATTTTAAAACAAACATACGAAATTCTACAAAAAGCTTAAAGTTAATTCATAAAATTAACGAATATTTATATTTTTATTGATCCTAACCAGTCTTAGTAGGTAGGTAAAAATGACGGCTTCTAGAGCACCTGATTATAGAGCTCAATTAGCGCTAATTGTATCTTACGTAAATCATAAAAATTCAGCACTTCTTTTGTGCAATGACTATAACGATAATGACTACTTTTCCCGAACAAATTTAATAGAGGTAACTTTTTTAACTTTTTTACTTGATTAATAATGTAGGTTTTAATTTTAATGACTGTAGCTACTTTAATAGCAAGGAATTATCTTGAAATGTTGACCAATTTACTGTATGATTAAGAAGTTTGATTAATAAACAACAAATATCAGTTGATTCTATTACTTGATGAGCGTTGGATTTGTGACTCAAAAATTGATAAAAGATTGTTTAACTCTGATCAAATAGTCAATCAACATAGTCAATTGACTAAGTTATTTTTAGATTAGTTTTTTTTTTTTTTGAAAAGTAATTAGGTAAAATTTAAATTGGATTAAAAAAAAAAAAACAAAGTTGCTTTCAGATGTTTTAACAATTTGTTTATACAAATTTTAGCATTTAGAGATATCAAAATATCTCGAAAACTAGAACTGATATAGCAGTTTTGAGACCGGACTCGAAATCACTATAATCCATAAAACAAATTTGGCACTAAAATTTCGTTTGAAAATTTGTCGGCCTGTGTTTACACCGTAATACAATATCTACATAAGAATCTACACTGAGGGAAAAAACATCGAGGAATAACATAAACAAAAAAAACACTTTAAATCAATGTCAAACGTTAAAAAAAACCGTAAAAAATACCTATTTATTGTATCTTTTACTAATTAAAATAAAATGTAAAAGTAAATTTTTTTTATCAAAGTTTACCACAATTTTTTTTTATAGAAAATTAACTGAAGTTGTCAAATCTGGACCGACAAAAAAAACGTAGAGAAAACGAAAAAACAATAATTAAGCTTAATAAATTTGCTAACTGAGCTTTGTATTCATTTAACTGAAAAAAAAAATTTTGTACACTTTTTTTGGCACAAAAAATGAAAACGGTTACAACAAAAAATTGGCATTTCGTTTTGTTACGTTATAATGGAAGCTCAAAATAATTAATTTCTTACAAAATTCAAAAAAATATTAATATAAAAAATAAGGCTTTTAAATGCTTCTTAATTTAACCCGATGCGCCCATTTTTCGCTGAGATACAGTCCATCGACTGTACAAAATTGAGAAAAAAATCTTGTTCCTTTAATTTTTCGGGCTAGTGTATTTATATATTTTACAATGTAAAATTTTGAAAAAATCCAGTTCCAGTGAATTTTTTTTTTTCAAAATGCTGAGTTTGAAAATCATTTTTTCTTAAACTATTTATAGAATTAATTCTGTTTAAAATGTTAATAAAAGAAGGGTTTTCTGGCTATCAAACAACATATAATTTGATCTTGTACCCAACTCCGTTGTATTTCAATAATCTTTTTTTCTAGTGTAAGTACACTTTTGAGAAAATTCCCTCTTCCATCTGAACGGGTGAGAATATTTTTAGCAGTTGTTTTCTTTAAACAGATCTGGAAAATGTTGGCATAGTTTATTTTATAAAATTTTAATAAAAAAATTTGATAAAAAAATTGTTTGTTCACAAAAATCATACTGTATGAATTTTAATCGGTTACTCTTAAAGAATTTTTGAATAGCAACATTTGAAAAAAAAATCATCTAAATCAGAGTGGTTTTGCTTAGTAGTTACTCCACTACTAAGCTTGCAAGTAAATATGTATGAATAATTACACTAAGACATGATTACATTTTCTTTACAACTTAAATCCTTGAAAATGTTCAACTGAATGCAATTCTTCCAATGATTATGTACAATGTACATTGAAAAAAAAAACAGTAATCCTGCTCATTCTCTTGAAAACATGTAAGATCAACACAAAAAGCTTAGAAAAATCATTTAAGAATCGTTCCTTTTAACTAATGCCTGCATATGTGTCTCATTGGAGTGAAAGTAATACATTTTTTTGTTTAAAGGAAGCTGCAAATGTTCGTTTAAAATTTATTTTTTTAACAGATGGCAGATCCAATTGTTGCAAATAAGATAATTGACTTAAACCTTAGGGGGGCTATTTTCTGAGAAAATCATTTTGTTTTATTTCAATTAAAATCCTGTTCTGGTAGTCTTATTTTTGTGGTACCAATTATGTAATTCGTTAAGATTATTTTGGATGATGAAAACCTAGTAAGAAATTTCATTTGATTGCATTGGTTTTTTATATAAAAATTAAAAGTTATTAACTATTCAAAACTTCTTTTGTTTTTAATGGAAATGTTCAAAACACTTTTCATAATTGAAAGTGTTTCTTTATCCTTTTCATCATATCAATCATCAAATGAAACAATTAAATTTCTCACGAAATACAATAAAAAAAAACCTGGCTACATGCCGGCAATCTGCTGTTTTAAATTACATATAAGTAAAAGCAAAACTCTACGTTTATGAACTTAAAGGATCTGTCAAGAACTAGCCCTTAGGCTTTTACACTTAACTTTATCTGTTAACTAAATCACAGGTTTAAGTATTTCTCAGCAAAAACAAACAAATCACATTAGAAATTTACCATACACTTCCGGTTAGATGGAAATCCACAAAATTGACAACTAGTTCCTTGTTATTTTTTTTTTTTTTAATAACTTTTGTTTTACAAAATAACACTAAATGTATATTTTGTGAATCACTTAGTTTCTGTTTCTTTGATGTGTTTGCTTTATAAATTTTTTATTTGGAAAAAAAATTTCACAAGACGTAGCACCGCCACATTTATACACAACAGACAGCAGCAACAACAACAACAACAACAAGAACTGAACTTGCACTCATATCCTTTTGGGAATAATTTCACTTTTGTTTTTCGCCCGTCAAACGTCCGTACAATACAACGCTATAAGAAAAACTGAATCCAAGCCACTTAAATCGTGCTCCGATACCAGTTAGCCGACACAACGACAAGACAACCTAAGAAGACCAAAGACCGAACCGAGCCAACTAAGAAGAAGAAGAAGAAGAAACGTTTTTGCGATGGTGGATCGGTGGATGGATAGATGGATTGAGTGGTAACAACAAATCCGAGGGGTTATGAGCCTAAACGGTGGCTTCTGCTGATGGCTCAATGGCTGTGATGGCTTATTGAAAAGAAAAGCAATCGAATTCCAGCATGCGGGTCTGTTATGGCAGTGCCAACTTTCTTGATTGTTTTGTTGGCCATCGTTATAGGAGGCTAGTGTGTTGACGCTGGGCTACTTGGCATAGCCATAGCTTTTGGTTTAGCCACCTCCATCGTTTCATCCGTCTATATTTTTCTACTGCCCGAATATATGGTTAAACTCTACCATTACCTGCTGCAGACATATAGTATTTGCCAATAAATAAACTCGTATACGTAAAATCGGCCTGTAATCACGGTTTGGCGAATATAGGTAGGTATGGTTACTTTTTTTTCCGCCAAGCATCCATTTAAATTTTAATTTCATTGATAAATTTAAGTTGCGCGGCAGGTTTTAATTTCGTGCGCGCGCTCACACACAACGATCATAATGTAATTATCTTACGAGTGTTTTATTTGCGATGTGTCTGCTCTGCTTGGTATTAAAGTTGTTTTACTCCTACTTTCGGGATATGATTTTCATTGATAAAAATACCGATTATGGCTTTGGCTTTGATCTTTTTCATCAGTAGCCAAGCCAGTGCTAATAAGAGATTTTGAAAACAAGTTCAAACATTAAGTTTACATCTGTTTTGGTTAGTTGCTCACAAGCAAGTGTTATTGATGCTTTAATGATTCTCTGATTAAGATGAATAAAGGATCATAAAGTTGTGACATTATTTTGACGGTAATATAAAAAAGAATAAAAATAATGTTAAAGTTTTGATCTTTTTTTTTTTGAAAAGCAACATTCTGTAGAAATGCTTCTATTTCGTCCCAGATCTTTACACATTTGAATTTATAAAACAAGATTTATTTGTTATTCTTTGTGATTTTTTATCGACTGTACGAAAAATGTTCGTTATTGATACAAATTAAAAAAACATTTGAAGCCCAGTCTCAAAAAATTGCATTAGGTTGCAAAATATTGCACAGAAATGATTTCTTGGATGTTGTAAGGATAAATACTGAAGAGTAAGGCCAATTTTGCTGCTTCACAAGACTTGTGCACCTGAATCCTCGAAATTTTTGAATTTTTTTTTTGAATTTTTATATTATCCCTTCTTAAAAATGCAAATACAATGAAAAAAAATAGTAGAAACCCGGTAAAGAAGTAGAACTTTGCTATAATTTAAGTGCAACTGCAGCTCTTAAGGTCTAATAGACCTTAAATGATAGAGCCCAATGAAAATTGGCCATTTTTCCCAAACCAAAAAACGTTTTTGAGGAAAATTAACATATGACAGATGAACACCATAGCGAAAAAATGTCAATTTTTGATGTAGCGTCTTAAATTAAATTTGAATGCAATAAAAAAAAATTCTTAACAAAATTAGCCAGTTAACGTTTCCGAGGTCTCTGAGCGCTCAGTAATCTCAGCAAAGTGAACAGCATTCTTCAGTAAATTGCCTTTCAAAAATTGAGCAAACAAAATGTTAGATTTGTTTTTCAGCTGCTGTCAACAAAAAAAAATTACTTCTTAATTTTTCTTAACCGACTTCAAAAACGAACTGTTTTTGTATGTTTGTTACCTCAGAACTTTTGGGTAAGTGAACCGATTTTGATGGTTCGTTTTTATTTTAATTTGGTCCAGAAAATGGCATCCCTGAGACAACCATATAAATATATGTAATGTGTGTCTGAAATTTGATTTGATTTTTCTTTTTAAATGCATTATTCGAAAACCACTACAAATTTCAAAAAGCATTCTTGTCAATGGGCTAGTTTTGTTCCAATATTGTTATGTGTTGCTTGGATATTGAGCTTTAGGCAAACTAATCTTGTAAAGCATATTACAGAAAAAATATATTTTAACTAAGATGCAATTGAAATGCAGGATTTTTGATTTCAGATTTTAATGGCCATTTACTGATAGTACTGTTTTTTTCTCTGTCTCATAGAAAATTTTTTGTTGACCCTTATTGAATGCAATGCTTAAGTTTAGTTTTAGCTAATAGGTCTAAGATGATTAAGCCTGCACTTTTCAATCATATCAAAAAAAAATAAAATAGTCAATAAAAATGTATTCCTAGAAAAAGCCTTTAACAGAGCTTCAACTGTTTATTATTATTAATGAAAAATTGGATAAAAAGCAAAGTTTTAAGTTCAGCTTGGAAAAAAACAAACATTAAGTGCTAGCAAATGTTTTGGAACACGGTTTTTCCAAAATAAAATGAGTACGATTTAATATTTTTCAAAATTATTTGTTTATTATATACGAAATAACAAGAAATTACAACATAAAATTAAAGAAAACCACTTTGGTTTACCTATTTTTCGGAATGATTTAGCTTCAAAATGAAAATTTAAAAATCAAAGATGAACGAAGTAAATTAAAAGTGTTTTTCCTTATAAAAAGCTTGATTGAATCTTCAATAAATAAATAAAAAAAAAACAAATGACACCCCATTCAGTAATTCGATTATCGCTAAACGATATCGTCTCGACGATGGTTTTCATTTCCGTAACTCTTAAAACCACTATTGTCTTGACGAATTTGCTCTCCGGAACTCGATTATCACCGGAGCGCCATCGTCAAAATGGTTGTATTTGCACGATAGCTAAAAAAGTATCGTTTGGGATGTGTTTTGAAGAAAAATGTCCTCAAAAAGATTAAACTAAATTTTTAAAAGTAACTCACTTCTATTTAATACTTGTTTCTGCACATTGATTTTATTATTTCACGAAGTTAAAATGTTAATTTGATTAAAAATTACAAACAATTTGAATGCGTACCTATATAATCACAAAAATATTTATGTTTAATTATTTGCAAAATGCAAGTAATATTTTTAATTTAAAAAAAAAACAATGCAAATTGTCAATTTTGATAGCCCGATGACATTTCAACCACAGTTTGAGAGAGTGTGCCGCTCACAAAAAACGAGACGATAGTGAGAGTTACGAAGAGCAAATCTCCAACGATCACGTTCACGACTATCGTTTTAAAAATTACGGGATGACCCCCCAGAATACGAACTTGTGTCCCTTGAGTTACCGATCAAATGCCTTTCCCACTATTCTAAATTTTTGTTGTAAATAACTTCTATATTTTAGAACTTAGACCTTGAAATGGGCAAACATTTTAATCAATATTTGCATGTCCAATAGAACAAGCAATTGTCACTAAATCGGACCATAACTTAAAGTATATTCATACCATTTAGTCCATTCATCTATTTTTTTGAAAAAAAAAGAGATTTTAATCAAAACCGATATAGCGATGGTGGAAAAATTGTGGCTACCAAGGTTTCCTGGATATAAGTACATTAGAGTTTCCATCTAGTGTTGAATATGTAGCGCCATCTTTTATTTAATCAATCTTTATTTTAATAGAAAAAATATTTAGTTCTCTGTCCAAAACTATAAGCTCGTATTGAAAATTAAAACATTGGGTTGCCACTTTTAAATGCTATAGATGCACCTTAACTTCTGCAATATACTATACTCCTCAATATACTATACCTCATATTCCTGGGAAGGTTTTCATGTTTATAATTTTTTTAAATAAAATTTAAATAAAAAGATACAAAAAAGTACGTATACGCCACAGTGACTACTTTTTTTTCTTATTAAATTCGTATGCATTATATTTAATTCGTTGTCGCGCTTAGGTATTTATCAACGAAATAAAGCATAATTTCTTTGATACAAAATTTACAGAATGGTAAAATTTACTCCAATTAACATATTTGTTAATATTATTTAAATTTTGAACTCATGTTCACAAAATAAGCCTTTGGGAAAACACAGTTAAAAGTGTGTTTCGCTGTCATTTCTATAAATTATGGTTTAGAATGCAAACTAAAAGAAAATAGTGATTAAATAATTTTTATTTCTATCTTTGCACCAACAATATAAGATTAATGATTAACTAAAAAGATTTCATGATTCAACACTTTCCTCTAGTTCAACAAGAGTGACCACTATAATCACTTTCATTGAACCGCATGCAACCGTGTAACCAATGTCTCATTACAAGGCAAACAAAAAAAAATTTCAATCACAACTTTTTCTTCACCCGCGCCACTAAGTTAATATTACTTAAAAAAAAAATATATAATTTTTAATTTAATATTCAAAGCAGACCGCAATATTTTCACTTGTCTCTCACGCAAATATTTTCGCCATTCCAAATTGTCCAAGTAAAGTGCGAAGAAAGATATTAATTCTTGTGGTAGAGTATACTCTGCCTATATGGTATGTTGAAATGTGTTTAAAGTAATAAAGACTGCCTAGGTTCAAAGTTAGACGAACAGCAAGCCTTACCTTGTGGGTTGCTTTGAAATAAATTAGATGTAACATCGAAATTTGATTACATACACTGAAAGAAATGCATCTACATCGTCTGTTGAAAAAATAAATTAATTATTAAAATCAATGGAAATACAATTGATATATAGCATATCCATTTCTATATAGCTTCTCTTCACCGTATTCATTATTTCATAATCGAATTAAGTACCCATTTTATTGTACCTTACTTATTAACTAGCAGGTACTTAAGTATAATTGCGGGTACGGAATGATATCTCTGTAAATACAAACACGAATTATTTCATAAGACTTCTTTAGAGATCCCCCGAATTATCATTCCCGTGTCGAATGTATGCCATCGGAATGTTAATTTTGTTTGCAAAAGAAATTGTATACGCAATTTCCATTTGCTATCTGCTCGCCGCATCGTTTTTTGCTGAAGAAGAACCATGGCTCAGTAAAAGTTACCAAAATATGTAAGGTTCAATTTTTGTTTTCTTAAAATTATTGAAAAAATCCGAAATCAATGAAATATTGAGGTTTGCAAAAAAAAAAAAAAACGTTTCAAGGAAATAAAAAAAAAAAACAAAAGTTAAATTAGAAATGGAAGAGTATTAGCCAACACAACACACAAAAAAAAATATCTACTACTAACCTACCTACCTAAGAAGGCACACCACATCTTTTGTGCATTGATCAAAAATATGTCGTATGGAAAGTCTGCGACTTCGATACGTGACTCACAATATTCAATGGTGCTTTCCTATAGATACGTGAGATGCATGTGATAGTTGAAAATCAAAGAAAAAATTAAAGAATATTATTTTTGTTTTGGTGAAGAACGTGTACTCGTTAATTGTGGGAGAAATACCACCGCATCGATAGACTCTATTTTGTTTTATTTTTATTATGAAACACTCTTGCATGAAATGTATAGTATGAAACTAGATCAATTTGATTGGTGTTAAAGAAGAAACAAAAATATCTGAGTATTTCCAATTTATTTGAATTTATCTATGTATGTTCCTGACTTGGCTCAGTCTCAATGGGTACTTATTTGTTGATTTTTTTAAATAAAAATATAGTTTCATTTTGTCTTTAAACTGTAACATCTAAGTTCTCAATATGAGGCATGTTAAGTAAAACTAATTTCGTTATATTTTCAAACTCACGTTTTGTAGTTAAGTGAAATTAAATGTAACTTTCTCACTAAGTATTGTATAGTCAAATAAGAAGAAGAATCAGATGGGAAAAGTAATGTGCAAACAGGCCCATAATAAGTTACATCTCTTTGGCTTAAGAGTATCTTATCAACAACAATTAATAATTAGATTGTTGCCTTTGTTAAGTTCAATCTTACAAAAATCTTATTTGAACGAACAAAACAGTTTTCTTACCGATTCAAAAAGACCATAATATGTTGGTTTCCACGATTTCTTCTCAAAATTTAAACTCTGAAGCATTCTTATATTAGGATAATAATAAGTCCTTGAACTACATTCTTATATTAGGATAATAATAAGTCCTTGAACTACAAGTATGTATGTACAAAATGTACAAAATGTACAAAACGCCACCACAATCGTTTTGAGAACGTATCCATTATTTTCTAATGCCTTCATCATTTCCGGCAACGCTATTTAATGCATAAAGCGACAAAAATTTAATTTTATGAAGTAATTCAACATTATATGTACCAATGTGGCACTAATACTATAAGCGCTACCTTTATGAAATAAATAATTTAAAAATTGAAATAATATTACTTAATCAAAATTTTATATGAAATCCACATATTTTTTGTAAATACGCATCATAAAACTCAGAAAAAATTACATGTACATAAATGCCCAAACGATATTTAAGTTTATTTATAAACTTTATTTAATTGATTAAATACTGATTTTGGCTTAATTATTGAAATTATTGAAATTTATTCACTTTTTATATGAAGCTACATTCAAATTTCAATATTAAAATTAAATTATTTTGAGCTCTGCCCGTTTAGGAACTACTATATTTACATAATATGAGCTTAAAAACTTAATTATTATAAAATTTTAACAACAATATTCCTAATACATAACTTTTTGGGTGGAAAGTTGGTTGTTCATATGTACCGCAAAATCAACTATTGTGCACAATTTAAAGAATCTACGATGATTTGATACCAATTAAGTGAATATGGTTGAATGCCACGCCCCCTGAATGGAAAATCAGAATTCCAATGCAGTGGCGTTCCAACGACAAAAAAGGCGTTTATCTCATAAAATCTCTGTGCTGCGTTGCATATTTTTATAAATTACGTTTTCCGTTAATTGAACATGTACCTACTCATTTATTATTCTGGCAGACCTAACGGTTGTTTTGAACACAATAAATACCTACTTAAGATTTGAAAGAGGCATTCATTCTAGGTCGATTTTCTTGATTTAAAAAAAATCGATTTTTTCAAAAAAAGTTAATTCTTGGGTGGCTTCCTGATTTTTTTTTTCATCAAAGCTGACTCAAAATAAATGATCTAGATTGTTTTGGAGACAAAATAGCATAAACAATGAGTTGTACGTAGTTATTTGTAAGAAAACTCTAAAAATGATCCACCCTAACTGTGTAGAGTCCAGTTTTGTTGAAACTTTTCACCTGTAGCAATTTTGTATTTTCAGGGTATAAAAACATATTCTGCCCTTTAGTGAGTTCCACGTGAATAAGATTCCACCTGAAAAACTAGCATTTCACTTTTCCCCTACTTTTAATTCCGTTCGAAAAGTTGACCATGTTCCGAAAATACTCGTACACTTATCTTGAACTAGATAGATCGTCCTTCCCTGATACCAAAAAGTTTGATTTTTAAAAGCTTACACGGAACCATCTTCGTACAAAATGCACACGAAATATGACTTTTCGAGTATATATTTTGGGTAGAATGGAGCAAGCAAACTTTTTTTATATCAGGAAAGAAGTTATATTGTAGTGGCGTTAAAATAACATAATTATAAAAAAAAAACTTTAATCTTGTCCGTTTAAATGATGAATGAGGAAAACTATTTTGGGGAAGAATAATTAAGACTTAAGTTTGTCTTTAAATTATTTTCTTTTGATAAAAGGTCCTTATCTTGATAGGAAAAATCAAAAACGATTTGAACAAAATATTTTCGTTTAGTAATAATTTGTATGTACATGCTTAAGAATATTTTTTTCAATTATAGTCATCTTCATCAGACTCATCCTCATCAAATTCATCTCTATCCTGCTCTCTGTCCTTCCTTCTTAATTCTCTTTTGTAAAGATCTTCAAATGCTTCATATTCTGCCAGAGTTACATGAGCAACTTTCGTGGCAAATGTTTTATCAGATGTATCAGTGATTTTATACAAACGAGCATTCTTTGTTGGCTCAAATGGATCAGCTTTAGGTGGTCGTGGCTTAAAAAGTCCCAATCGGTCAAGGAACGTATGTCTACATTGAATATCGAATAGTGATCTAGATAGAGCTTCAGATTTTACAATTTCTGGAATCTCAATTCTCATTGTTAGATTTATGTAATCAATTTTACTTTTAATAGTCGTTTCCGATTGTTTTATTAAATCTGGAGAATTCATCAAAAGCTTCCATACGTTTTTATTAGTTCCGAGATATCCTTTGAGGTATGTTACATGCTTTACTAGTTTTCTCCCATCGGATAAATCTAATAGCTCAGGATATTTTGTTATGAGTAAATGTGAAAGAGTTTCCCCAAATTGGCAACTACGCCAGTTTTCTAGGCTATCTATAATTTTCTTTGGTTGTCTGGAGAGAACCGACGGATTGCCAGTTACAATTCGAAGGAAGTTTGTCGTCTTTAGTCCATGGTTTATAAAAATATTGTGAGATTGTTTCCATAGATCAAGGCTCGCCGCTTGAAGAATTGGTGCTAGTTTCACAGCTTCATCGATATGTACTTGTTCCAAAGAAGTATCGGCAGTATATTCAATTGGCTTTGTCGCCTACAAAAAACTATGTTTTATAAAAGTAAATTTTATTGGCTATACTTACAAATTGTTTTGGTAAGCTATTTAAAGTCTTTAAAGTTCGAAATTTCAATATCTTCGCAAACATTTTAACGTTTCCCAATAATTTTCTCGATTAATTTAGCAAGTCCAGAAAAAAAACAAATTCTCCTGTCATCTGTCAAAACACATTTTCCAGTGTCGAAATATAAAGACTGGAATAATGCCCAAATTAATGAGCACGTTCAGCGAAGAAAACAATATTTGTAAGGCAGTGTTCACACTCAGTTTTGGGATAAAAAATAGAATAAGGACTCTATCGTTTTCAATTCCATACATTCTTTTCGACGCTACATTTGGCTCTATCGCATCGCATCTTAAAGGGTCTCTTTAAGTATACCTTATTGTCTACTTCGAATTCAGGTAGCAGCACTGTTACTAGTTTGATGCGACCAAAAAAATCGTATTTGGTATCGTAATTATGGTGTGTATGTGGTAGCATCTGTAAAATCAATTACATTCAACTGTTGATATCAGATAGTGGCTGCCAGGTGTAGCGACCATATGAGATCATCTACTCTAACAAACCTTGTAAAGCGTCTTCGAGTCACGTTGGTTTGGCAAATCTGAAGTGACGAATCGAAATAAACATAAGAAAGTAGGTATAGGCCCTAAAAACTTCAAACTCTTTTATGAGTTATTGGAAGACTGCCTAGAAAGCTCACTGTCAAGCTAAATATCAGGTGCCCTGTCAAACATGTGCGCGTTGTCGGTGCGGTGATTCTAGATTTTGTTGGTGAACAAATTCTGAAAACTATTGTGCAATCACAATTATGTTAAAAAAATAATTTTAAAATTTAATTCATATAATCATTTACCAAAGCCCCATCAAAATGTTTTCAATTCTGATTCGTGACACTGCCAGATCTCTGCGCAATTCGATATTCAAGTGTAACCTACCGAACGCCCTCATAGCCTTCGACTACTCCAGTTTTGCAACTAAGGACTTTCTGTATTCTAACTACGATGACACAGGTACACTATTGTTGCGTTTCATGAAGTATCTGGCCATGGAAAAATCCCAATTTCAACCACTCATTCCGACAACCATCCGATATCCTGACTTTTTTCCCGTCACCGATGCTCGTAGCTTCCAATCGGAGCTGAGGAAGACCGATATACAACAGATTCCCCACCTGATTATTTTTGCTTTCACCTACAAATGCAATGGTGATCCGCAGAAATTCGTCGGAGTAATCAATGAAATCGATTGGTATTGTGAAAAGAATTTGGGTAAAATGGATCTGGATACTATCCTTCGAACTTTGTATGCTTTCATGTTCCTGCTACCCGGACAGGTGACACATACCAATTTCTACAGTAAATGTCTTGATCAAATGGTTGCCACATTCGATAAAGAATGTCCAGCAGAAAAATTCGTCAAAGTTTGTTTCTATCTGGGATTGGGCAAGAAAAACAACCAGACATGCACAGCTTTGTTGAAAAAATTCATTCACTCCTATCTACCCCAGTACCTGCCTGAACTTACACCACTAGATCTATCCATTGTGGGTAATGCAGCCTACAAAGCTAGCATACCAATAAGTCGCCCAGAGTTTATGGATAAAATCACAACGGAAATCTTGAAGTTGGAACCTTCTGCTATCGATGATTCCCTTTTGGTGAATTTGTTAAAGATCCTCCGATTCAACAAAGTCAAGTCCAAGGATGTATGTGAAAAGCTAGATGCTGTTTGCAGTCCGGAACAACTAAAGAACTTTGAGTTTATGGGTCTGACGCATATATTCGCATATTTCACAGAGTTTCAATGGAACCAACAAAAGACTTGTTCGGTGTTCATCAATGAGGCTTTGTCTAGAATTCGTTCATCAAAAGCCTACATAAGACCCAAAGACATGGCAACATTCCTTTGGTGCTGTGCCCAGCTCCAGCAAGGAGATCTTCTTCAACCAGACGATCTGAGACGCATTGAACACACAATTGTCCGGATGGCCGAACGTAAAGAGTTCAAATTCCACCCAGATCAGCTCATTAATAGTGCCCTGTCGCTTTGGATGTTGGGCCATCGGTCTCGAGGATTAGTTGCTGAAGTCACCAGCCTAAGAATGAATCCAAATGCGAATAATCCCGATCGTGCCAAGCTTGACAGTCGTCACAAAGTTTTAATGAGTTCAGTTTCGATTGAAGAACCAGAATGGCTGATGAGAGGCAAAAAAGAAGTCTTCGTGGAATCAATGGCAGCGCCAGATTATTTGGTAAACAACAGAATTGGTTTGAAGAATGCCTTTGATAAATTGAAAGCAGAAGGAGTAGATGCTGAGTTGGTGGCACCCATTGATGGTATCAATGTGGCTGGAATCTTGGTTAAACTGGGGAAAGATCAAAAATGCTATTTGGAAGTTCTGGAAGATGAGCAGGTTCTTAAATTCAATGATGTGCCGGTTGCTATTGTCCAGTTGAAAATAAGGCTTCTAAAGCACTTGGGATGTAATGTTGTTACGGTAAGAGGGAATACTTTTAGTGGGATTCTTTAATTCACTACATTCTTTATTTTGTTTGCTTTTTCTAGGTGCGCGCTTGTGATGTGGATAAGTTGGACAGTATAAAATCCTTAATCAATGGTGCTGAAGTATCTGAAGTCAAACAGAATGCAGCGGCATAGTAACAGTTTCCAAAGATTATAATTATTATTAATTATAGAGAGATACCTGTTAAATATTCTTAGAATATATTTAATAAAATTGCAGTTTTTATTATAATTTTTGTTTATTATATTAATTCATAAGAATCTACTGCCCAATCAATCAAAGGTGTCAAAACTAAAACCTGGATTTTTTAGTGATTCACCTTGGGAATGAAATTTTCCTGGTATTTTTTTTTTTGGAAAAGGGTTCCCAATCGAATTATTCCAGGAATTTTGTTCTGTTTTCGCTTTTAACTTGTTCATCTGGTATTAAGAATAACTAACAAAGGAAGTGGAAGTGTGCTTGCTATTATTTTAGCATTTTTTTTTTCAGAATTGTTTATGTGAATGTCGAGATATTTAAGATTTGAGTTGCCCATTTCAAAATTTAGATTCCAGTTTGTTTTCTAAATGATTGTACATAACTTGCGAATAAAATGAAACAATTAGAATGAAGCAAAGTTGAATAGTTAGCAAAACTATACAGGGTGTCCGGTTAACATTGAATAATCCTGAAACATCGTAAAGCCCACATTATGGCTATCTGAAATGGTTCTCGAAATAAGTGCATTTATTCGTTCAGTAAATTTTTATTTTACCTATTTTGCATTTTTGAATAGCACGACTACAAATGGATGAATTTCAGAAATTCACTTTTGCTGCAATTTTCTAAACTATTGGTTGGTAAAAACATAAATAACTCTTGAACTATTTTTGTTAACAAAATAATTAAAATTGTTTTTTTAACTCAAACAAAAAAATCTTAAATATATAAAACAAAAGCGGGTTAGTTACACCTTTTATAACTCAAGAACTGCTGGACCGATTTTAATGATCTCTATCATGGTCTTGAGGAGTTTCTCCATGCATTGAAAGAACGATAGAAACAGAACACGGAATGCTGGGTTGGAAAATGCCAGCAGGTGGCGTTGTGTGCATTACACTTTGGGATTTAATTCAGTTGCAAAGTCCTTTCATTGCATACCATTAACTTATCAGCATTTTTTTCGAGTTTTCGATAGTTTTTTTATTTCATTTGAATTCGATTTGAATACGGGTTAAAAATAGCGAAATACTGCACAGAAGGTCATGAAAAAAGAAATAACTACCGAGAGTAAAGCGTAAAATACAGCGCAAAATCAAAGAAAGTCATAGAAAAAAGCGAGAAAAGTCGTGGAAAAAAATGTGAAATACCATGGCTACACCGTCAAAAAGTGCGGAATACCATGAAAAAAATCGCAGAATACTGGTGGAAGATCCTTTAAAATTTTGGAGAATATCAAGATAGGTCACGAAAAAGGCGTTCAATATCACGAGAAAAAGCGTAAAATATCGCAGAGAAGGTCACAAAGAAGCCTGAAAAGTCACAGAAAAAAGCCTGAAAAGTCGTGGATAAAAGCGCTGGTGAAGCGGTGAAAGAATTTTTGAAAACACTAACTACCGCAAGAAAAATCGTAAAATACTGCAGAAAAAACAGCGGAAGGGAATCAGCCCTATTCTAAATAAAAATTCCTCTGGAAATGTTTTCGGGAGAAGTGCTCCAAATTGAAATATTCCCAGAATTTCATTCCGTTTTCGCTTATAATTTGTTCCTCTTGTGTTCAGAATAACGTAAAAGTGAAAAAAGAACGAAATTGGTTGCAACTTTTCGCTCTTCTCCCAAAAACAGTTACCCGGGAGTTTTCATTCAGAAAAGGGCTGAATATGTAAATTTACCGCGGTAAGAATCGCGGAATACCGTGGATAAAAGCGAGGAATACTGGTGAATGAACTTTTAAATACCAAGCTTTTCTCACGATCTGTCTTTCTCACATGTTTCTTCCTCAGGTATTCAACACCTTTTTCTCGAATTATAACGTATTTTCCTTGATTTCGTATGGAAACTATAGTGCAAATTTTTGAAAAAAATGGCACAACAAATGTATATTAAAAAATAAAAGTATGAATTGGTTTGGGTGCGAGGATGGGTGCATGCAAAGTTTGTTTCACATTTAAAGAATCTGGAGTTAAATTAACTTTGATTCTTCAAATGAGATATTGAGAAAAACAACAATAGAAATAGTGATTTAATTTTTTCTTTCATTGTTTTTGTTTCCAGAGGAATAATAACATCCCCAAATAGCAAATAAAAACACTTTTAAACTCATTTACGTATGTATTTAACTAAAAATTCATAAAACAGTAAAATCCAATATAGTAAGGCGGCTTAGCATTGAAAAAAGAGTCAATTGTGCGCTTTGCGAAGAAAGCATGAAACAGTGATTTTAAGATATTGAGCCAATTTGGATTCCATCTGGAAGGGACGATACAAGAGTTTTTCTGTATTTCACATGTTATTTTGAATTTCAACGTTTCAGAAATAAAACTTCCGTACTCATATGAATTTTTTTACTCCTAATCGAATAAATCTAAAACCAATGTGATCCGACCGACGTAAAAAGTTATTGGCTTTTATGTGAACAGTCTTTTAGTTTAAGTACAATAGTCAAAACATTAGGGATTACTCTTTAAAAATAAGTGCTAGACCAAGGAAATTTGGTATAAACGCTTCATACACCATGCAAAGAAATAATTAAATAAGTGCATTAAACATTTGTTGGCTAAAGAGTGTTTTTTCCTGAGGTGAAAGAACACTTTGAAAATGGTACCACAACACCATGTCAAAAATAAAAAATGTTATAAAAATTAAGTGCAGAAGTTCGTTATTTCACTTTCGTAAAGTGCAATAAGGTCGAATTGCACGGCAACCAAAATCCTTTAAAAAAAATCGCTACCACCAATATTCCAAAAAAATGTCTATGCTATAAGACTTGTTCCCTAAGAATAAGAAATACAGGAACGGGTGTTTGGCGAACAAAGTGAGGCACTTCACAAAGTAGTGTGAGTTGTACAAACACAAATGCATTTACACAGGGCAGCAGTGCAGTTGTATGGCAACTCGCAAGGCTCCAAGATTCATTTTATTTTGTTTTAACTTAACATGTTTATTACACGTTCGATCCCTCTCAGTTCTCTTTTTGATAAGTTCGCGTATTTTCACAAAATGCGCCCACTCCGTGTCAAAACGATTTTTATGGTTTTTGTCAGAAACACTCACCTGATTTGAATCTTGAAATTTAATTAAAGTTTGCAAATGCAACCCTTAAAAGTATTTTGTAGATGCACAAGAATAACATTCCCAAAATATTTAAAATTAAATCAAAAATCTGTTAAAAATTACATAGCTCGGCGCCAACAAGTTGCAGCGCCTTACCAAAACCAAACAAAAATTAGTGCGCCCCTGAACCTGAAATTCGTAATTTGACATGTTAATATCTAAAATGTGATTGGTTGATTCGATGAAATAGTATACTTTTATTTTGGGGAAAAATATTATTTTTGTTGTTAATACTTAAAAGAAAATAATTTTAAATGGTTCTAAGATATTTACTTTATGTTTTACCATCACTTTACATAACTTAATATTGCAAATAAAACAGTACGGAACTGTGGAAAATATAGTTAATTGTGCACTCGGCAAAAAGGCATCTTAATATCTAATTTTGACAGCCAACCCAAACAAATTGATGCCTCACTGCTATACACTGTAGATGTGATATACACCCATTCCTTATCTTCTTATTCTTTGCTTGTTCCTTATTCATTTCCTTCCAATAATTCACATAATATTTCACTCTGAATTCCATAAGGGATGGAAAAATCTTCACAAGTACTGTATTATTCGTATTATTAATTATATTTTATTTGTAACAAATATGATATTTAACAATGTCAAATAAATTTAAAAAACATGAAGCATTAACATAAACTTGGCATATTAAATTTAAATAAATACATTTAATGACAAAATCTCTAACAATGAATTTTTTAATTAATGTTTTCAGTATAAATTAGTACAAAATTTATCACAGAAATTTAAAATAAAAATAAAAATTCGAATAAATTCATTTTCACTTTTTAAAATAACTACAAATTAATACCATACTCAAAATAATAGACACATTTGTTGTAATCTCTATTGTCTTTGCTGCACCGTTTGCTAGAGTTGTAAATATTGAAACTTTCGTCCAATCACTGAGACCAGCCAAGTTTCTACAAGCGGCTCTCAGGTAATATGTGGTATTTTTGTCTAATCCGGTGACTGCAAATCGAACTCCTGTAATGATAAATATTATCAATTTGTATTTTGGAAACTATAAGAAGAAAAACAAAAATTACTAGACTGTGCTCTTAACCAATACTATTAAAAATCCTACAAAACTCAATTCTTTATCTTAACCTTGACAGATTGCTTATACAAAAAGTAGAAACCCACTCACCTCTAACAAAATTAAAATCTGTCCTTGCAGCAAAACTCCAATTACCGGCTGCGTATTTAAAGTCATTCTCCGACATATATTCGACCCTGTATCCCATAGTGTTCATATTTTCTGGAATATCAGTGTACTTCACAGAACGTATATCCAATTCAAATGCATCCGAGAACACTCGACGTAATTGAAATTTTGATGGTGCAACTGGCTTGTGTCCTCTTTTAAGTCGAATTGTTCGTTCCAAATGGCCCAATGGATTTGCAACTTTGCATTTATATTCTCCGAATTGGTTTTCGTTTCTAACGTTGATTTCCAACACCGAGCTATGCAATTCATAAAAAATTCTATAATCCGATTTGATGTTGCTGCTGATTGCCTTGTTGTCATAAATCCAAGTGAATGAAGCAGGAGGTTCTGCGATAGCTTCGCATGATAAATTAACAAAGCCACCCAAATATGCGTAATAGTTATTTATTGTTTCGTTGCTGGACCAATAGGGTTTTTCTATAACAAAAAATAATTGGAAAAAACACAGAAAAGAATTAAATCAAATGCAGTCTATAGCACGATTATTATGTAAGTATACTTAATAGTTTCATATAAATATTGCAAAGGTTCTTGAAAGATATTTGGCAGAAATTGAGGGTGACACTATAGCAGTCGAGGAGGCGACCGTAGGATTACTTAGCTCATAAGGTTAAATATTTTAATTTTTATCTAATAATTGATAAGTTGAAACATTATAAATTGGTATATCAAGGTGACAGCCCTGTTTGAACGAAAAAGAAGCTCCATCACTTTAATGAGCTTATTAAAAAAATAAAATATCAATACTGCAAAACAGAAGTTTAAAAATATGTTAAAAATTAAGAGGGTAGAGCTAAGAATGTAGTTTAAACATACATAATACCTTTTAAAAGAAAAACAACCGACTTCAAATTTAAGACTTTTGATATTTTCAAATGAATTCCACTGTCAAAACTGAACCAAATTGAAACGGGACCCAATAGAGACCACCCAAATAAAATAAATAAAATAAATAAAATCATTAAAATCGATCACCCAGTCAAGAGTTTTGAGCTAACAAACATAAACAAAAAATACAGTCGAATTGATAACCTCCTCCTTTTTTGAAGTCGGTTTAAAGTAGTTTGGGTATTCATTCAACGATTTAAGTTTATAGTTTGTGTAAAAATATAGATAAGTTTATGCAAAAGTTTGCATGAACGAGCTTTTAATTCATTTGGATAAATGTTAGTATAATAATCGTCAAATTTGTGTAAAAGATTAGACGTGTTCAGATTTCGAAGTTATTTTTAAATGGAGAACCTCTCCCGAACCAACGCAATATCGGAGCCAACTGACGCGGAACAATAAAAAATGTTGCACTTTAAGCGTAGGTAAGTCACGTTTTAAGGTAGAACTATACATATAACGAATACAAAAAATCATATGTCGAGCACATAATTGCTGTTTCTTTGAGTTGATTCCCAACTAATCGCGATGCGATTGTAACAGAATACCGCCACAAATTTATTTTAGTTCTCTGAACTCTGAGATGTTTTATTTAATCATATTTCTGAACACGCCTAGTTCTCAAAGCCACAATGACGTTTGGATAAGAACACAAAATTTGACGCCTCATTTACAAAAGTATACGGAAATCCTACACTAAAAAAATAGTTTTTTTTATTCAAAATGACAGAATTAAAAGCTAAAATTGGCAACCATATTTGAATACAAAAAACCACTAATTTTTCAGTGAAAACGTACCATATATTTGACAGAGCTAAAAGCTAAAAATATATCAAATTAGACCGGATACCCATTTTTTAGAAAGAAGATAGCCCGGTCTAAAATTTGGTATTATTATAACTTTTAACTCTGGTACATTTTGACTGAAAATTAGTGTTTTTACTGTTTTTCTGCATTTAAATAGGGTTGCCGTTTACTAATACCCATATTAGAGTTGGCACCCCACATTTTTTTACATAGTAGGGAACCTGTTATAGGTATACAGTCTGGGTAAAAGCGTTTATACTCTTAAAACTGTTAAACTCGATATTTTTCAGTGCAAATAAGACAAAATATTTAACAAGCTGAACATTGTTGGAAATTGTGCCCGAAAACCCCCTTAATTATATCTGAAAAGTATCAACATCTCAACATTCCCAACTTGGTGTTTCGCTGTCATCATGGAAAAAAACGCAACCATTTTAGATATTAGTGATTTGGCTACATTTTTGGACAATGTTAACACAATTCAGATATGATTTAGGAGGTAGTTGTGCAGAATTTTCAACTATTTTGTCGTATTTGTACTGAACAAAATCAAGCTTAACAGTTTTTAGGGTATAATCGTAGTTTCTAGACTGTATCTCGGTTCCCGCTAAACTGAGACAAAAAAATATTTGCAAAAAAGTTTTGTAATTTTGTGATCTCTAATTCAAAATGGCGAATCGATCGCGCGAGTGGGTCACCCTCGAGGTCGAAAAATTGCAGTTTTTTTAAGGGCCAGTACCCAAACAACACACACAAAATATTACATCTGTATCTATATGACCTCTTGCAGGGCAAAATCTTCCATTGCCTGTACGATTATACAACAAAAGAAGGCGAGTCGAAAAGAAGTCAAAGCAATCGCCTTCGTATTCCATCATCAGCTTACAGTCAGTTTTTTTTTCTGTTGAGTCAGTAGATTTGAAAAACAAAAAAAAAAATTTGTGACTCCAAGAAAAAAGATATTCTGAGAAAAATAAAAATATCTTAAGGCTAAACTGTTGAGGCAACAGATTATTTTTTTTTTCATGTAAGGTCAAGTTTTTTAATACTTTTCAACAATTGATTTTTCTGTTTTGCTTTTGAAAACTTTTCTTCTATTTTTTTTTTCATAGCTGCTTAACTTGATAAGAACTTCTTAGTAATCTGCATTCCCAAAGGAAATATTTTATGACATGAATAGCTTGATGCTAAATTAAACAAAAATGCCTTTGTCCAACGTTTTCATCAAATTTAATATAACAAGAAGAGGGTTCAACAAAGACCATTCCCATAAACTTGAATTTACCCAAATGCCAAACACTTTTATTCTTTTTTTTTTTATAAAATATGTAATTACTTTGAATTCGAAGTAAAATAGTTTTATCCTGAACATCTGTTACGGTCTCTGATATTTGAAAAGCCCGGCAGGTGTATTCCCCATCGTCCGTCTCAGTAACTGATTTAATAAAAAGTCCATCAGACAATTGCTTGAATTTCTTACTTGGAACTGCAAGGAAAAATATTGAAATCGCTATTATTTTCCAGTTTGTCATTTGTTTATTCCAGATAAATTCAAAAATTCCTTCACCATCAAAACAAAAACAAAAACAAAAACAAAAACAAAAAAAAACATGCAAATAAAATAATGCTGAAAAGTAAAACAAACGCAAGACAAATATCTTCTGTCAACTTCAGTTCTGTTTTTCATGTTAAAATTAAATACTCTCGTATCTGAAAAACTTACACAACACAAATAACTCACATTTTATCGGATCACCATTCCTGTACCAAGATATTGTGGGTTTTGGGTCGCCCCTCACTGTACAAGAAACTGTGGCATCTCTGTTCTCCATTACAGACTGCACTTGTTCTGTTTCCTCAAAGGATATTTTCTCTGATGGGAAAAGAAACTCTCAGAAAGATAAATGAAGTTTATTGGTAAAATGTAAATATGTAAAGATTCAAGGAAAAAAGGACTACCCATAAATTCTTATTTAAAATAAGGTTTTACTATAGTTTCTAAGAAATAACATACGATTTACAAGGAGTTGGAAGGACTTTTGATAATAATCATTGTCGCTCTCTGTAGTCCGGCATGCCCAGGTACCTCTGTCGATTACATCGATATGTTCGAAAACGAGTGCCAATTGGCCTGTGTATAAGGAAAAAAAGTAGAGATATTTTTTAATAAAAGAAATTCCCAGGATGAAAAACTTCTATGAAAATATCTGTACAAAAGCTGGATATTGGGGTTTTATTATTTTTATTTTTAGAAAGGGTGTTATGAAAATAAATAAGAATTCTTTAGAAGGAATTATTTAACCGGTGCTGTGGTGGAAGAACCACAGTGCTTCAGGTTGTATGAAGAAGTAGTCTCCATTTCATAAATTTGAATAAATTTTTAGATATACTAATTTTTCGCCCACTGGCATACTATATAAGAAAAAGAAGCAATAAATTGTAATTTACAATTGATAAATGAAGACCTTTTGATAAAATGTATTTATTTCGAAAATACGGCGTTCACGCTCAACGCTTGAGAGGCGGATGCAAGAAGGGGGCGAATGAAGGTTATATCAGGTTGAAGTATTCCCTGCAAAATATTTTTTTTTTTTTACAAAGCCAAGAACTGACTTGGCCTTGAGAAATACTATTTCGTATATTGCCAAGGTAGCAAATCGAATCCAGGCTGTTTATAGATGGCAATGGAAAATATATCTCCATGTAGATTTTAAAATATCAGACTGTAAAAATTGTCGAGACATTACTGATAAATGGTAGAGTCAAGTGCCGTCGAAATATTTTCTTCCGCGTGAAGTGAATTTTTGACGACGGATAAAAAAAAAAAACATGGAGATTTTGTCTTACACTAACTGGAATCAGTAGACATAACGTTGAAAACACAAATTCAACCTATCTTTCCAAAAGCTGTGTTGTCTAGGTGAAATTAAAGAGACTTAAAGCGAAAGCTTTGAAGTTCGTACAGAATTCCTTCAAAGATTTTATAAATTTTACTAAGGTCCTAAAATTTTCATTTCATATCCTTGGGGCGTTCCTGCAAAGGGGAACACGGCTTTATCTTCACATACGCGTTATCGTGCACGGGTTCTAGACATGTATTTAGCCAATCTTACTCTTTCACAGGTCAGTAAAATACTCTTTGGCAGATTTACAAAATGACCTACTGGGTCAACCCGCTCCTTTACCTATCTGTGTGAGCGTGTTCCACTCCATCGGTTGGCTTGCAATGAAATCATTGTCTTTGCAAAGACTCCAAGAAATTAGTCCCCAAGAAATAAGGGCAACAGAAAATGAAATAAGGTTAAAAAAAAAAATTCAAACAAAACTACAATAATGAAATTGGGCTCCGCAAAATTAAGAAGAAAAGAAATAAGCCCCCACCGAAATGAAAAAAATGCCCCAAAAATAAATAAAATAAGGCCCCAACTTGTTGTCATTATTTTCATTTGTTTATCATTTTCATATTGAATTTTATTTAAGAAAATAAAACTTCACCCAAAACTGTTAAACAAATACTTGAATTTTATCCTGCACAATTGTACTTTTGAAATTGTTCCTCAAGGGTGCTTACATTGCAAAGCCATAATAATGATCGTTCTGCAAACCATCAGGGAGTAACCGAATAGCTCCAAAAATTGCGCAATTTTTTGCAGCTATTCTGTGACTCCCTGAGGGTTTGCAGCACAATCAGGGAGTAACAGAATAGCTACAAAAAATCGCCCGATTTTAGCATTTGCATGTAAATTATAAAAAAAAATGTAAAGAGGC
Organism: Meliscaeva auricollis; assembly: GCA_948107695.1. NCBI lineage: Eukaryota > Metazoa > Arthropoda > Insecta > Diptera > Syrphidae > Meliscaeva > Meliscaeva auricollis. Next base: position 28,958,325 of record OX403618.1, read on the forward strand.
CCCAAATCTAATTATGAAATCAGATCCCAATGAAATATAATCCCAACATAAGTTAATTTTCTAGAGCTCTGGGAGTTTTTCTTTAATTTTTTAACCAGTTATCTTTACTTAAACAAAAAATGTTCAATTTATGTCGCATGAACTTACTCCTTTTTCCAAATAAAGTATTGTAGTGTTCCTACTAGTCTATGAGCCGACAGCAAATTTTGGGAGTGGAGGTATAAACTACATCTGAGTATGCAGTTTTATAGGTATACGCGCCCTGATTTTAAATTCGAAAGTCTGGCAGGTTTATTTTTCAGCCTTCTGTGGTTTTCAGAGGGTTGAAAAACGCGATAATTCCAAGTCATCTGAGAGAGACAAATCCAATTGAATTGACAAAGTTCAATTGAAGTGTATTTATCTACCTAAGATGAATTGGAATAATTGCGTTTTTTAACCCCCCTAAAACCACAGAAGTCTGAAAAATAATCATGCCAGACTTTCGAATATGAAATCAGGACGCGTATACCTATGAAACTGCATACTCAGATTTTGGTTATACCTTCACTCCAAAAATTTACTGTCAGCTCTTGGTCTATACATTCAACACGTGCACTTATAAGTTCAGCAAGTCAAATTTGATTGGACAAGACCAATTTCTCTCGGTTACCTTAAAGAAGTAAAATAAGCATAATTTATTGATGTGTAGAATAGAATAATAACTGTGGTCAATGGTCTTCACCAAGTTAATCAAGTCTACTCGAGTTCTGCAACAATCCAGTCACTAGGTCATCGAAAACTGATTACTAAATTTTTCAAAGCCAATACTTTTTGAATTTAATATTAAAGGGTTTGAGGTGTTTAATAGTGAGTGTATAAAGACACTACAGTTTTTTTCAGAAAAGCAGTTTGAAGTTTCTGAGTTTGAAGTTTTTATATACATTTTTTATAACCGATTTCACTTACTTACGTAGTTATACATCTGGTGGAATTGAAAAGTAAGAAATAATTTGTTTTCCTGTTCGTTGGTTTTCTATAATAACGACATACCAAATTGCGTGTCGCGTGAAGGTTCATTAATGAATGTGCAAATTTTCTTTTCTTCTTTATAAATAAGTTTATTTAATAAGCCTTAATGTATTGAATAATATGCGAAATCTCCGGAAACGGATATAATTATTTATGGTGTCAATTATTTTAATAATTTCAGTATTAAATTAATATTCTTGAATTAGGGGACAACATTTTTATGCATATTTATTACTTGTGCTATTCTGATATTATCTTAATTTTTTGTTTAATAAAAACAAACAAATAAGTATAAACTACTACAAATCTAAGCTTATTGGGTCATTTACTTACTTATATTTACTGATAAAGATCTTTTTTTCGTTATAAGAAAGTAGAATGAAAACTGTTTTCCTATTTTATATTTCTGTGACATCAAAAACTTTCCTAGGTTAAATGAAGAGAGAATGGGTATAAAAATGAAAACAATTATTTAGGCAAGCACGCCATGATTGGAAATGGAGAATGTTAAAAGTGCCATTCCCTTTGGGAATTTCTAGAAACAATTTTCAGTCACACATAACATATACATATTGTATTTTAGCTATAGCTTTAGAAAATTCGTAAAATGATCATTTTTATTCATTCATTTAAGTGCCAAGATAAAATTAGGTAGGTACATAATAATAATGTCAAAATTAGTTTTAAATTAGCTTTTTAGTAAAACTTTATTATTTTCATAACACCCAGTAGTATACTGCAATAAAAATCTTACCAGGATTCTCTTCAATGTGTACTCTTCCTTTGTAGTTATCAATTTCTATACCCAATGGACCTTTCCATTGAGGCTTCAAGTCTGTGTTATTAGATCTACAAAATATAATGAAAGAAGAATTTACAAAATGGCTGATTTCATCAGAGGATGGAGCAAGAGTCAGTATGCTGCTTTGGTCAGTTCCAGATGTCGAGACTAAAAAATAAAAATTAATTAAATTAATAAAATAAAAAGAAAAGTACGAAAAATAATTATTTAGTTATATTTTATGCATTTATATTTTTTTGGTAACTATTGTTTATATATTTGAGTCAATTTTCTCTTCTCTAAAAAAGCACTAAATCGCATAGAACTACTTTCACATAAAAGGTCAGGAAACATAGGCTATCTTCGTTTTCCATTTCTTTTTAAATTAAGATAAAGTACTCAGTTCGGGGAAAAATTAAACTTTCATACAAAATCGTCAATGCGTGAAATTTTTTCTCTAAAAAAAAGCAACTAGAGATAATATTGTTTGATTGATAAATGTAAAGTTGTGACATTCCACTTTAGTTTTTTCCTTGCGGTCACATTTTCAAAATGTGGTAAAATGACGCATAACATAATGTGCAACGCGTTCAATTTTCATTTCTCGCTTACTCGCTCTCGTGAAATGAAAATTAAACGCGTTTCACAACATTTTATGAGCCTAGTAAACTCATAGCTGGTATCAAAGATCATAAGCATGATCTTTGTTAATACTCATTAAAGCTTGCCCAAACCAAAGTCCGACACGACAGTGCGACAAGGACTTTTATATGAAAAAAGCTTTGCACTTTCTCATATGACGCTGTGAAAATAAATTTTGCCGTTGTCTTGTCTCACTGTCCTACTTTGGTTTGGGCAAGCCTTTACCAGTTTTTAATTGTTTTCAAGAGGTTTTCTAAAACATTAGCAGTCGAAACAAAGAAACATAGTTTTGTACCATTTAAACTTAAAATTTGCTATAAAAACAAATGACTTGACATTTAAAATTAAATATAAGAAAACAAAAACCAAGCCATACTTTTTTGAACAGATTCTACGTTCTATTTACAGTCAGTTTTGTTTCGTGGGATAATCAACATTTGGATAAGATAATTAATTTTGAACATTTCAGTTTTATAAAAAAACTCCCCCAAAACACACAGAAGGCTGAAAAATAAACCTGTCAGCCTTTCGAATATGAAATCAGGACGTGTCTAATAAACTGCATAATCAGATTTTGGTTATACTTCCACTCCCAAAATTGGCTGTCGGCTCTTGGTCTATATGCTTTTGGCATGAGGGGAACGATAAGTTCTAACATTTTAACAAAAGCGATAATTGAAAAAAGATATTCAAAATATTTATAGGAAATTAAATTTTCTAGATTTGTTATTTGAGTTATGTAGGTACGTGAAAGAATAAAAGAAAATTAAAATTACATTAACAACAAAATTTTCAAGATCCAAATGGGATTCGTTGGTACTTTTGGGATTTGAGTGAGGGTTTTGCTGACAAAAAATTTCACCAGTAAAAATGCTATAAAGTATTTTGTCCTGCTCTATTTAGGTAAAATTTTTATTAGGATATACTCTAAAAGTTCATTTAATAAGCTTAGCCTATATCTGCCGTCTACCATAGAAAACTTTATATTAACACAATTAAATCTTTGGTCTAGTTTTAATAATGCATGATATTTCATGTGTTCACAGAGAAAAATAGCACCAGCTGAAAATAAAAAGATAACCGTATTGAGCTGTTATAATAAGCTGAATAATAAGATGATTCCATAGAGAATCGAAGAAAATCTTTTTATAGTTTCAATAAGATTTTTACATATTTTTGCATTTGACACTACAATTGGATTTGTTATTTTGTAAGTATAGTAGGCTGGCCTTGTTGGTAAGGTGCGCATTAGAGTGACCAGAAAGAAAATCTCTTCTTTTTTAGAGGCACATGACTCAAACTGTTTTCAAACATGTAAAATGATCCTCCAAAAATAAGCCGAAAATAATGATTTTTAGAGGTCGCTAGAACTTTTTTCAATTTTTCGCTAGGTTTCGAATTATTTTGCTATATACCATGTAAACGATGATTTCTCTGTCAATAATAATTATTATGGTAGATGGTTGTCTCAAATCCAACCCATTCGTATCTGCAGCTTAAAAGTTTATTTACTGCAAGACTTTGTAAGAATAATTAGGTTCTTATGAACAACATAATCAGCTGCAGAGACGTGCGGATGCCGAAGTTATCAGAAAAACAATGGAAAAAGTAAGAAAATTAAAAACCATTAGGTATTTGAGTTCAAAACTAAAACATTACCAAAATTAAAACCCAAATCTACATTATCAGCCACTGGCATATTTCTGGATGAAACTAGGTATTAAAGTCGTTCGCTTTAACAAATTGACAATACATATTGCTTTATACTCTGCAAAAGTACAAATTATATAACCTTTCGACAAAAAATTAATTTTGGAATAATAAAAAAATTTTAAAATTCCAGAGATTAGGAAAATTTATGAAAATGTAGACCAAAATCTATTGAGGTAAAAATAACAAAAACTTCAAACTTGACATAAATGTTAACTGAAAGGGACACCCCACATGTACCTGTACTGTACCTACTCTATAAATAGTTACGGTATTATACTAAGGGAGAGTATCCTCATCAAATTCCGGCAAATTTTTGTTATTTTGCTTTTGATATATGAATCGGAGTATGAAAAACATCCTCATTTGTAGCTGTTAAAAAGCATTGCCTTGCAAAATAAAGGCCAACATTCTTGGATAATATTTACTGAAGACGGCATAATAGTATATCCATAATTAATCAGCTCATAATTAATCCAGCTCAAGCCCCTAATCAAATTTTCATCTATTCCAGTAATTTCAAAAGAGCAGCTTGCATTGTTAAACAAATATTCTAGAATGTATTACCATCATTGTTTTGGTTTATTGATGATCAATTCTAGATGCTTACGAAACCGTTTTTTTAACCAACCCCTTGGTCCAAAAAACGGTTTATTTTGTTTCAGTAGTTTTTTGTCACTTGTGGTAATGGCTGACCAAGTTTGGAAAGAAAAAGAGTTGAAAGAAGTCATTTCTATCACATCCAAAAAAATATTTATGTTGTCTACTTAATTCTTTAGTTTAATAAAATTTCAAGGCCGTTACCGTTAATCACGAAAAAGTTATCGATTTTTAGTCCGCAATAGACCTATATTTTCCACTGTGCAACGTGATAAATACCTACTTGCGGGACACAATTTTGCAAAAAAAGTAACAATGCTGAGTATGCGTAACCCAGTCGTTGATTTTATTTCCCTACTCGTTTTCTATTTTTTCTCAATTTTAACTACCAACAGTCAACTACCGAATTCGTCGATTCCACCCTAAATTTGATCAGGATTTTACGCTTCTTATTTGTACAAGCTCATGTATAGGGCCACCACAAATTTGCATTTTTTTAAATTTATTTCCAATTCCTCGTACTGATTTCTTGAAAAAAAACGATAGTTTTCCAAAAAAACAAAAAACTAATTGCCAATCATTATAAAATTTTAAAATTTCTTCTATACAAGAACCAGCATATAAAATTCTGTGTAAAACATTTCTAGCAACGGAACGGAAAAGTTTGGGATTATTAAACTTATCTTCAATTTTTCACATTAAACATACTATTTGAAAAAAAAAAACAACTTATATCCAAAGAATTGTTAAAAACGTGACAAATTTCTTAATTGTTCCCAACAAAGAATAACATTTGATATGCTGTGATTTGAATAAAAAACTATTAGGGGGATGTGATTGAAGTGCATTTAATTTTTCTTTTAAATCATTTAAAAATCCGCTTTCGACGCAAAGTATTGCAAAGTGAAATTTATGATTTTTCCAAAATACTGTCTTTAAAGAAAACATTTTTAGGAATGGAATCAAATGTAGGCAAATTTACAAAATGCATGTCTTGGCCAATTTGTTGTACGACATCTGGATTCTTCACAAATTTTTTTTGAAAAATATATAAAAATCAATCCTTTTGAAAAGTACACAATATACTTTTTTATTGGGTTTCCTTTGCCTTTTTTACAACATAATTAATTTGTCCAGTATCAAAAGTATAGAAATTACATACTATCCTCTTAATAAGAGTTTTTTTTGCATTGTACATCCCAAAAACTACGGAATTTTGATTTTTTTTTGGTAATTTTTGTTTAAATAACAGTTTAAATTGTGACTATACATTAATAAATAATATATAGCTGGTTTCAGTCCAAATTTCAGCCAAATCGGCTCATTAGTTTTGAGTATCAGGTCAACCAAATCTAAGAGAGCTCTTTTCTTGAAAATAATCAATTTTTTTTTAAATCAATAAAAAAAAAAATGCGTGATAGATTTTTTCTGAAACCAGATTTAGATTTAAAATATTCCAATCTTACATAATTTTACAAAATTATATGAATAACAGTGTAATATTTACATTTTAACAATAAAAGTTTCAATTTTCAAGTAACAGTAACCCAGATAAAACCTATAGATATTTAAAGTTGCAGCATTTCAATTAAATTTATCTCAGAAACTATTAGTCTAACAGCAAAAGTTTATACTCCTTTTTTTATAGAAAAAATTGTTTTCTACAAAATTTGTGATATTAATTATTGCTTGCTGTACGCTTATTGCTATTCGAGAAAAATGAAAAAAAAAAAAAAAAACTATAAACAATTCCTTAAAAAAAATTACAATTGATTTAATTATTTTCTTAAGTTAAAATCTTTAAGTTTTAATACATTTTTTGAATACAGGTTTAACTATCAAGACAATCCCTCAAGTTTCATTTCTTACTCATTAATATTGGTTGAAACGAATCTGAGAATTAGACAAAAAAAAAAACCTTGAACTTCCCATACAAAATATAAGAAACAAATTTTAAATCTTTTCTACATAAATGTCGAAATAAAAAGCTCGAATCGGGTTAGAAATTTTTATTTAATGTGTAGAACGATATTCCGTCTTTAAGAATCCAAAAAACTGTTTCCAAAAAATGCTGTCTAATACATATAGTACCTATATCGTAAAACTATGACGATAATAATATATATATTATAATAACTGATTATAATAACATTTTTGCTAGCACAAGTAATTCGACAACAACCTCCAGGCAACACCCTTTATTTTGAACAAACTGAAAAACCAAATGGACCGATGACCTTTTATTGTGTAATCAAGAGTCAAATTGCTCAAAGCTATCAATTGAAACACCGACACACGTTTCAGGATAAAAGCATTTCAATTTTTGTAACTTATCTTCAACTTTTCTTTACAATATTTTAATATATAAATTCATCCAGAAAAAACAAAAGAATAAACTCAATGAATAATTAACATAAAATTAATTTTAAATTAATATGGAATACTTTAATAACATTGGATATGATTCTCCCAAAATAGCTTGAACATAGCCGTACGAAACTACGATTTTTATATAGTTTCATTTAACTAAGATACAACAAAATATACCTCAAAATTTGCTAACAACATTTTGATAAAAAAATATCTTACCAATCAATATTAGAAAAACTAATACTACAAGTTTCGGCAAATTATCCATTTTCGTATCCATTATTCCATTCTAAAAGTAATCCTCGTGTTCTATTAAATTTTAAAAATTAATATCCACTTTCGTGTAATTATTTTTAATTTTATCAGCTGAACATTAACTTTTATTCACAAATTTGATCTCACTAAGTTGACACAATTCAAACTAACTTAGGCCCCAATTGTAATCTCCTAAATAAAAAGAAAATTTCAAAATCACTGACCGGCTTTTATTTTTTTTCTTCACAGAAGTAAATTTTTTGCGTGAAAAATATGTAAAGCAGATCTCATGAAAAATGACATCATATCTTACACATTAGAACTTAAGGATGAATAAAACTATGGCATAATACTTAGCTTGCCAAAAAAAAAAGAAAGAAAATAAAAAGAAAAAAAGCTTTAGAACTCGCAAGTCGCAAGGACTAAGGAAATGAGAAAACTCTTCTTGGAACTCGCACACGATAGAAGAAATTTAATTTATTATCACGTGAACTAGTTTACGAGTACATATTGCTCATATGCGGATGTTTCGTGGGAAGTATTTAATCGGGACGTTTAAAGTATCTCGAATCTGAATCACACTGAAAGGACATCGTAATGAAGTATTCTTAGCATCCTGTAGGTTGATGTATTTTTAAAGTTAGCAAATTGTACTGTTTCGAGAATCGAAGAGAGAGTGATGGCAGTGGAGTGGATAATGTTGATAAACATAAGTTAATAGTAGCAACATGTTGAAACTTCAAAGGATGTTCGAAAAAATCTTGAAATTAAAGCTTTGAGCTTTTGAGGTGTAAGCTTCTCTTCAGAAAATTAGAGCTTACTAAAATAACTGTTATATAAGGCAAGGAAATTTTTATAGCTATATAAGAAGACTTTTGAGTGGTTTCTGAGTTACTAGTACAGTAAGAAGGAAAATTTCATTCACTTATTTTTAATTGGATGATTTCAAGCTTAAAAGCTCCAAAAGCTCTTAAGCATATGAAAATATTGGCTTTTTAAGAAAAAAGGTTTTAAAATTGACCTGGATGCTACTAGTTCCTTTTATTATCTTGTTGAAAAATATTCTGGTTGTTTTTGGTCCCTTTAATGGAAAGAAAAAAAAAATTAAAAAGCTTCTAGATTATAAAAAATTAACGAGTATCGAAATTCTGGAAATAAAAATATATTTTACTTGAATATTTTTTATGAAAATTATAGATACCTAACGTTTATTTCTAAAATAAAATGCACGAGTTTGTCGCGTGTACTTGCTTTTAAGGTCAAAATTGCAGTGGACGTTGAAGCTTCTTATACAAGATTTTTAAAAATAAATAATTTTATAAGAAACGTTTTAAAAATGAAAAATTCTCAACCTTTTCGTATGTCACCTTCAAAAAAATATTAATGTTCATCTAAAACAAAAATTTCAAAAAAAATACAGTGACCCATATTCGAAAAATTGAGTTTTCAAAAAAAAAATTTTAAAGACTTTTTAAAAATCCAAAAATTTTTATATCAAATAAATTTAAAGTTGTTAAGAGGCTTCCGTATGAAAAAGATCATCTTTTTTGGTTCAGTCGTTTACAAAAAAAAATAAAAAAAAAATTTCAAAAAAATAATTTTTAGATATTTAAAAAATCTTGCAATTTTTGTTTTTGAAAAATCAATTTTTCGAAATACATCGACCGTATTTTTTTGAAATTTTGGTTTTATATGTGCTATAATATTATCTTAAAAATGGCATACAAACTTTATTTTCAAACAAGCTTTGAGTATGTCTATATATAAAAAATTAATTATTTTAAAAACGGCTCTAACGTTTTTCCATTTTTTTTTATTTCTAATAATTTTTTTTATTTTTAAAAACTTTATATAAGAAGCTTTAACGTTGGTAGCTGCTTTGACCCTAAGAGAAAGTACATACGTACTACCCAGTCGAGCATTTTATTATTTTTAACTATAGGTAACTTATCGTACATAAAGTACCTACACAATCAACAAAAAAAGTATAATTAAATCCGTTTCTCAAATTCTTTGAGCCTCCTTCATTTCTCAATTACATACCAGTCTGTGATAATGATGTGTGCTTCATTACTGGAATGATACATTTTTTTAAATTGTTTTCGAACCCATCTATGTTTTTTAAGTTCAACAAAAGCATTTAAATAAATATCAATGGTGGCCACTCGGGCGTATACGTACTTTTTTTTATCGAAGAAGAGAAGAAAAAATTGTTATTCAGGTAAACAAAATTTTTTTACTTAAATTATTCATATTATATTGTAATTGAATCGAAGAGTGTAAGAACAGTATAAGTGTAAAGTTTATTTTAGTGAAAAATACAAATATAACAGAGCTTTACAGGAAAAACTGACATTTTTTTTTTGAAGAATTAAGGTTAATTTGGAGGTGGGTTAAATCAAATGCCCCATACCTTATTTTTCAAAGAAGTTTATAGTTTTTCTATTAAACTGTTTTATATTTGTTTGTTTTTAAAATAAACAAATTGAACTTGTACTGTTCTTACACTCATCGATTCAATTAAAAAAAAAAAAAAAAAACAAACAATGATCGAATGTACGATCCTCATCAATGGAAAAAAATACCCCTTCATTCAAAATATTTGTATGGATTTCTTAGACTGTTGGTTTTTGTGTCAAATATATTTTTTTATTATTTTAATATTATTTTAATACATGAAACGCCCACCCAGCTCCACTGCTTTCTCCTCCTGGATAATAATTTTATGTTGTTTAAGTTTCAATTTTTATAGAAAATATAACTTTAGCAAAAAGATGTCAGAGTAAAAATTTAAATCTAAAAATCATTTAATTCGTTTGTCCTATAAAATATTTAACATTATTCGTGTTCAGGTATGAAACCTCGTTTAATCGTTCGAGAAAATCACAAACCTTACTACGAGCACTACATCATCATTTAAGTACATTATATTTGTTCATACAACGAACAAAAAAAAAAAACAGTACAATCGTAAGTAAAATCACCGACATTTGATACAGCATACAATTTCAACTGCACTGGCTTTCCAGGCAAATTCTCTCAATTAAAGTTCTCGTTCATGGAATGGCAAATGCGCAAATCAGTCTGTGTTTTCTGCTTTCAGCGAGTCGTCACTAACCTCTCCCACAGTTGTGTCAAATTAGAAATGTTATATGTGTATAAGCAATAATAAAATTAAATAAACAATTCACTTTGTTTTTATAACAACTAAACTGAAGACAATCCCAAATCTTTGTTATTATGTGAAAATACAAATTTTGAAATTTAATGAACCGCCTAAAGAGATTTTCGCGCCGAAAAAGAAAACCGTAAATCGAGTAGGAATTTTGTATATTATGCTCTTGCGGTTAATGAAAGTCATCGTCGCTGTTGTTTTAAGTTTAATGTTTACAGTTTCTTTGGTTAAGATAGTTTTATTAATATGGAATGAATATCATGTGTCATTCGATGACGGTAATGTGGACATGTGGTTGGATGAAAATAATTTAACCATTTACAAGAGTTTATTTCGCGAAAAAGGTAAGTCTGTGTTTTTCATTTTATTCATCAGCTGTAAATTGCCATGAATTTTTTTTTTCGCACACCCGCATACAAAAAATAGATGAGGGTGCTTCAATCAACAGGGATGTCATATTTCTATGGCTATGAACTGCATTGAGTACTGCATGGCATTTTAATGGAAAACTAAGTACATATTAAGTGCGTGCATTTATTGCAAGGAAAAGAGCTAAAAGCTATTTTAAATCATTATGAACCGGGATTAAAAATTTCAAACTTATTGATTTGAAATAAAAAAAAATTATGCGATTAGACAGTACAGTTTTTTTGATCACATCACATTCTAATTCGGAAGCAACGTTAACTTTTAAAGAAATAAAAGAAAGTTTAGATTTTTTCTAATACATTTAACATTTAACCGTCAAAATTTGAAATGAAAACAGGACTTTTAACATAACTATATCGTCACTGTTTAAAAAAACTATTATAACTCAAAAAATTGATTCTTCGAAAAAGTGTTTTAAAGATTCAGAGTTTAATAATATTCCATACTTTTTTGTGTGTCAATTATATATTTTCATTGTTCTTTTGGCAGAATATGATACAAATACAATAGGTTTGTTCTAGATTTTGTATGCACTTTCTTAGGCTAGTTGTGAAATTTCAAGTATTAAGTATTTTGTGGTATTTCGTAGGCTTCTCTTGGATTTAAGGTTTTTTGGGCTCAAGAATATAACCAGAATTTGTTCAGATTTTTAAAATTATATTTATGGGCCCATTTTCGAGTTTTTAATTATTTAAAAATATAAATAACGGGTTTGAACAAATGTAGTTTATATCAAAATAATCTATAGAGAAACCAAAATAGCTTTTTTTGTTTATCAATAAAAATTTAAGTCCATAGTTTTTTAAATTTTTGAAAGTTGGCTTATTGTTACAATTGATAAATTTACGCTCAAAACTACCCTTTAATATTTTTTTTTACAGTTGAAAATATTTTGGAATAATTGCCTGATAAGCTAAGAAGAGAACTGTTAACTTTGATTTTATGTTTCCTCCATCTAGAATTTATATTAAAAAAAATAATAAAAAAACAAAGTGATTTTCTTGAAAATTGTTAAATAACTTCACTGTACTGGCTAAAAAAAAACGACAATCGGCCCTCATATTTACTAAAGATAATTCGAGTATGCTAAATACGATGGGAAACTTAGTATTTCTAGGTTAGATCAAATAAGAAAGATTTTCGCATTTAAAGTTTTTTTGTTAAAATTCAGAAATTAATAATAATCCCATATTAAATTTGTTTTCAATTTTAGAAAGAAAAAAACATTTACTTTTTTAAAAATATGTATACTGTCGTAAGCTTACACTGCACAACTATTTGTAGATTTTGCGATTAAATCTAAAAAAATACATATTTTTTTCATATTGTGTAAGTAATTTGATTGATTCTGATTTATTCTCAAAACGGAGTATGCAATTTTATTTCTTTTATAATGATACATTTTTAGAAAACAAAATTTTAAATCGTTAGAGCCGTTTAAAAAAAAAAAATATTTTTTCTATATAAAATTTTGCAAGTAAAAAGTTGGTACGACATTTTTTAAGATATTATGTATCAACACCTGAAAACTAAATTTGAAGAAAAATATTGAGTAGTTTTTCACAAAAAAAAAAAAATATAAAACTTTATTACGGCAACTTAAAAGCTTTCATATAAAAAAAATGGTTTAAATTGATTGAGTCATGAAGGAGAAAATCAGAATTAAAAAAAAGGTTCTATGGCAGGTACCGTTAATAACGGTTTTTGAAAAAAAAAGGTTTTCATTTACAGATAGACCTTATCCAAAAACATGACCATGATTTTTTTAATCAAAATCGTAGGAAGAATTTTTCAGAAAAATGAGTTTTTCTAAAACCCGTATTCAAAAAAGTTCTGTTGGTAGTCTCCAAAAAACGCCACATACCAAGTTTGAAGTAAATCGACACATACGTTTAGGCTGTGGCTTCTGATACACACATACAGACAGATAGACAGAGGGACAGACAGACAAAATTGTCGGACCCACTTTTTTCTCATTCTCTATCATCGTAGTGTCATGTTTGGCAATTATCTTAACCTTTTTTTTTTGTACGAATGCAAAACATGATATTTAGTGCCTATATCGCAAGTAAAAATTTAAATTTTAAAGAACCTTATTTATAAAAATTTTCATCTAAATCCGTGCAGTTTATAAGAAAATCAGAATAAACAAAAACAGCTCTGTGGGAGGTACCGTTATTAACCGATGAAAAAATATTTCAAAAGTGCGACCTTTCCGTTTAATTACACGTACAAATTTTAATCAATATCGGTATTTTGTCATATGGCAGGTACCTACCGTTAGTTTTAGCCCTGGGAAAAAATACAATTTCCCCCGTTTGAAATCACCAAGAACCCTAAAATCACTTCAGTGACATAGGCTCTAGCTTCAGATAGAGACAGACAGACCGACAGAATATCCGGAGGGAGACATACTATAACTCCAAAAATAAAAATCTCATTCTTATAAAATCTCCACAAAATTTTAGTAAAAAAAAAAAAACATATATCCATGGGGAAATGAAACCAATTGTTGAAATACCCAAGAAGAATTTTTTTCTCCCACTATCTCCAAAATCTCGACATACCCAAGAATTTATCTTATTAATCGAACAAAAATAATACTACCTAAACATAATTAAATTACCTCATTGAACTATTTTACTTAGAAATCTTAAATTAAAATTAATGAATAATGTAATAAATGCATAGAGAAATATTATTGTTATAAAAAATCATAATATATTTTTTTTTAATTAACATACTTATGTGCCGGTCTTATACGAGTGACAAAAATTTCATTATTTTTGTCATACGTCACATTAATGACAAAATCTACACTATTTGGTCAATGTAGAGTTAATGACAAAAATTATCACATTTTTATTTTACTAGTTTTGTCCTGACATTTTCTTCGTAAAGCGAACACCAATTGATATATATATCAGATGAAATGCACTTTTTGTAACAGAAGCAATTGAAAAAAAAGTTTTCCATTGCATAAGTCTCTGACACATTGGTACCTTTTGAACATTTCGTGTCACAATTTTAGTAAGAGCAAAACTTAATTTTGTATCCAATTTAATAAAATATGACTCCAAAATGAGATGTTAACACATTTATGTAAGGTTTCGAATGACACACTTTGTAATGATACAAAATATTTTGAATACTCGTCAAAGTAATTCAATAGAAAAATTGTTACTCATACGCCACAGTGACTGGTTTAGTTTAAACTCAAAAAATTGATAAAAGATTTTCTATCACTGACTTAATAATAAAACCAATTGAATTTTACTGACCATTCTCTGACGTGACGGACGTCGGTTGTATGTACTACAGTCCTGCGTTAATAACCTTTTCAACGCTAGCCGTATATCTATAGTTTTTCGTTTTATTATCATTCGTCCACTGCTTTCGCCTCTTTACCTAAAATCACCTTTTCGCGCGAGCCAAACATCATGCTTTTTTCGAAGGACTTTTTCTATTAATTTGTACCTATTTGGTTAATGAAATGAATGGACTTTGTCATTTCCTCATCACACAACCCTACTACTGTGCTTGCTTTATTCTTCACCACGACATCGAAGAAAGCAGTAAATCAAAGGTATTTTGTGGGTTTTTAGAACACCAACGTTACGAATTAATTGACCTTGAATTTGTGCGATGCTCCCTAAAAAAATAACAAATATACAAATATAAGAAATAAAAACAAAATATAATAAAAGTAAAGGGTTTTCAAATGGGGACTTGACAACTTTGGATTTAATTTGTGAACGCACTTTTTCACAAATCATCGAACTGTTTTTGTCAATTTATTCAGTAAGCTCAACATTTTCATCATGACAAAGTACACGGTTGAGCAACGTCTGCAAATTATAAAATTTTTCGGAGTCGGTGGCCGCAACTTTAAGAGCCAATTTTCGGTCGTAATTCTAACCCTAGTAGACAGGCAATAACAAGTTAAGTGCAAAAATTTGAGTCTGCATATTCGTTTTTCTTACTTTAAAGTCCTATGGAAAAAACGAGTGTTTTTCAAAGCCATCCAAAGCCATACCACAATCGTAGTGAGTACCCTTTTTTGTTTAATTTCAACAAATTCAAACAAAACTGATGCAGTTGGAAAAAGTTTTTGAAATTAAATAAATTTTTTATTCCGCCTTTCCAATATATTCAATTATAAAGAAATCGAGAAATGTATCTATAATTCCTCCATTTTTTATTCTTATCTTAAGACCTTTATTTTAAAAATTTGTTTCTTTAATTTTTGCTACAATACGAAACAATCAGCCTTAGAAAATGGTTAGTGCAATTGAATTGAACTGACTCCCAAAATTGATTGTACCTACAAAATTGTCACATAAACCCAAATTGGAAATATATAATCTAGGTTCGTTCTGATTAATCCTTTCATCAATATGAGTGAATATTAGCATTTGTCCCATTTAAAAAAAAAAAAAACTTTCTCCAAAAAAGCCCAACGACCTGTTCGAAATGTTTTTGTTTATAATTTGTTTTTCTCTCAAAAGCTTTTAAAATGTTCTCTTTCTCTCTCTTTCCCGCTCTTGCTTCAAGCTTTTAGTCCTTACAAAGTTTAACAAAACCAAATTGCATATTGGAAGGAACCTCTGAGCTCAGTTGCTTAGTATCCTTTGTCCTGTAAAATTTAAAACGGTATATCGTCCTTAAATTTCAACTAAAAAATAACCTTATTTCTTTTTTCATAACTCACAGATACACAATATTATATTTTTTTATGTTCCCCGTATTCACCTAACGTGTTCTGAATTTTCATTGAAATGTGAATGGTTTTTTATTTGTTAAGAAAAAAAATGAATGGAAAACCTTTGAAATATGGCGATTTTCATATAAAGTTTAACCTGTGACATATGAATCATTTTTCGTGTTTGATATGTTATGCGATAGTGTTGAGTTTGAAGTAATTAAAACACTCATAAGAGAAAAGTAAAAAGGAAAAAAAATACAAAATAACCATACCAACAATTAAATATGGATTTTCAAAATCCAAATGTGTACCCAACGAGACCTACACATTTGCCTTATTCACAAATTAATCGCGGGTCACGCTATGTACACGGGCATTGTGCGTTTTTTTAACCTTTTAACTGTTTATTTATTATTACAATCGGAGAAGGAGAAAAATTACAATTGAAAACTAACCAGTGCTCGAAAAACAAGGCTAAACGGAAATTATCCTTTTCGTACTTCCTTTTTTACTTTCCATTTTATTTGTTATTTTTTTTCTTTTCTTCCTGCAGTGGTACCTCAATTGCTGAGCGCGTGAATTTGTTCTTTATTTTTTCTTATTCTTTTATTTTTTTTTTGGTTGTGTATATTTTTTTGGCCTTTGTGCTTTTTGCCTGTTTCCCTGTTACCTTTCATAAAAAGGATTTCATTTCATGGCTTTGGCAATAAAAGCAAATTATATAATAAATTAAAAAAGAAGAAAAAAAAGCTCTTAGAGAAAGGTGGCAGGATATACTTTACATACCTTGCAACGATAACGTTACTGAGTATACGTGCATCATGGGTTTGATTTATAGCTAGACAAACTTGTAGCCCCATCAGTTTTCTGCTGGACATTCTCTCAATCGCGCTAAAACTTAAAACCTACCCGCCACCCATTTTATTTTGCCAAAATATATAACAATAATACCTACAGTAGTTGTAGAGTACGTCGTCCATCGTTCTTAAGGCACCAAGAGTGCCTCTTTTTCATATATATATTTAGAGCTGAGGTAATGATTTCATTGTAGACACCTGGTTTGTTAGGAGGAGAGTTTAAAAAGTATACCTTCCCTTAGTGAACATTTTTGTTAAGGGGTGTATTCGGTAGCGAATTATTGATGATGGCAAAACAATTTAATAATTCGGGCCCTTATGGTTGGTGTAGGAAACACAATAATAGCTTTGTTCCAACAAGCAGTTTCAAACCGTCCGCGACCAAGTTTGTGATTTAAAATAAAATCATGGTTTTGGATGGTTGGGAATCTGACTGATTACTCAACTGTCTGTAGGAACTCTTTTTACGTTCTCAGTCTGTTTCAACATAAGTTTAACTTCGAACGATGAAAACAGACTGAATTTAGGTATCGTCGTCCATACACACATTCGCATGTACGGGTTTTCATCCCTCAGATGAAAGCTTCACGCTCTGATTTTTAATTCCAGTAAAAAATTCTGACTGTTGTGACGATCAGAAACCAGTTTGGGGATTGGCAAAATGCGTGTAGAAATAGATGTCTGATAGTTTGATTTTGATTTTTGTCTGTTAGAAAAGCTGAATCGGTTTGCGCCAGATTGCTGATAGTTTGAGTGCATGTTGGAAAAAATCTAATGCAAAGTTTTCCGCGGACTTTATATACGATTGAGTTTTAACTTTCTTTGCGGTTACTTACTTAATTAATAAGGTCCGCAGACCTTGATATGAGTCCCTTGTGATCCCCTTAAGGGGCAAAGACCACCACTACTCCTACGCGCCATCGGGTACGGTTTCTTGAAATATACCGGAGTTCTCTCCAACTTTTCCCCAGTTGTGCAGATTCCCTTTCGACTGCCCTTTGCACCATGTGCTTTTCGGCCAACCCGACCCTCTACCTGCCTATGTGAGTGGGTTCCATTGCATCGCTTGGCCAGCAATGCAATCGTGGCCTTTTCGAAGCCAGAATATCCCTAAGATGTTTCGTAGACCCTTATTCACGAAGGACTGCAGCTTACTTGTGACAGTAGTTAAGATTTTCCACGTGCTGCAGCCATGCGAAGAAGTACGGAATCAACATTGGGGCGGAACAGTCTTAGCTTGGTCTTTAAGCTGAATTATTTCTCCATATTTTGGACAGCATTTCGAAAGCAGCATTTGCCATTTTAATACGGCTGTCGACGTCTTGTTCGGTTTCACCTTTGGTAGAAACAAAACTCCCAAGATATTGAAAGATTTATACTTTCTCTACAGGTTGTCCAGAAATATTGACTTGAACGGATGAGTTACTTCCGAGGCTGATCATTTTTGTTTTTGCCGTGTTAATTTTCAGCCCCACGATTTCTGCTTCTCGTGAAGTGGTCATCGATATTCGACGCACTGGTCAGTAATGATCCGCAAGGTGTAAATGTGGTCAACACAGGATGAAACAATCAAGTTAAGTTGAGCTTGAAGATCATTGCCTTTTTCCACTCCTTTGCGAAGCACTCGGAGCTTCAAGCTCTCTCTATGAGTGAATCCAATAGCTAACTCGATGTCGTTGGTGCTGCTTGTAAGAGCTCTGCAGAAATACTGTCTAGTTTTACTGCCTTCTTGCTCTTCAGTGTTTTAATCGCGGCAATGATCTCTTCTTTGCTAAAAATTGCGTCGTGAATTTGGCCTCAACCTACAAGCTTTTACATTCAGCTGGGCCCCTTTATACTGCTTCTAGGCTCTTGATGATTTTGTTGCGCCTTTGAATAAATTGTTTCGAGCTTATTCTCATTCGTTGTTCGTTTTTGTTACTAAATGCAATTTGCACTTAAGTTTTTCGTAAGTTTGTGTGTATCCACATTATACGTATGTATAGCATATACACATATCTATGTGAATTCTAGAAACTTTGTTAACATCTACAGGCTATCTCAACATTTGAAATTTGGTCCTTTTGTCGTGAAATAGTTTAGAAAATGTCGTAAAGGTTATTTTTTTTTTCAAATACGATCGAAATTTCAAACTTAGGTTACCTTCGTGTAACCAATGAGGATAATGGGGGGGGATTATGGTGATGTCCTTTATGGTTGAATAGAAATCGTTACTTATATGTAATAAGTGTACCTATGTGCATTTATATCGATATGCAAAAATATTTCGTTCATGTTCATGTACGACAAAATAATAAACGACCAATGAATTGAATTTCTCAGACATTTATCAGATAAAATGACCGTAAAAATTCGGTCTCTATAAAAAGGAATATTTTAAATGGTGTACTTGATTTTGCTTAAATTTTATTTTAAAGGAAGTAAATTAAGCGCGTAAGTCCTTGCAACATTTAGTTTATACATATTCTTGGAAGGTTAAAATTTAATGAGAAGGAATTTTGTAAAGCTATAAAAAAAGAGTTTTCAAACAGCAAATTGGCTGTTATGTTGTTAAGGTTATATTTTTCTTAATGAAGAAGTGTTTTTTTAAGTGTTAAAATACAATAAAATACATAATATACTCATACAATCAGTTTTAATCATTTAAGAATATGATATTGATACAAAAATTGCAAATGAGGAAATTGAAAGAAAACATTAGCTTCGGTGCGGTTGACATCCATTAAATGTTTTTCGTTACTATCTTTTGTACTACTTATTCAATAAGGTATTTAAACATTTAAACACCTAATATAACAAGTTTTTCAATTGTTTTCATTATTAAATATATTACAAATCTTACGGCCACATTATTGACTAATTTCAAAACTAGTTTTATCTTGAAACTAGATTTTTTAAGTTTTAAAGATTTGCATTTACTACAAATTGGTATTTTTATCCTGAGATTTAATATTTAAGATTAAAAATCTGATATTAGTTTTTTTTTAAATATTACCAATTCGTCGAAATTTTGCAACATTAAGGCTCCATAAAACTCTTTTGCTATAAAACTGGTTTTGCTACAACCTGGAAATATGCTCAAATAAGATGTAACGGGTGTGACACTGAAAAGTCACACCCTTTACATCTTTTATAAAGATATTCTGCAACACACTAGTTGCATTACATTTAATATTGAAAACATTTAAAACTTTTATTTTATTGGGTCTTAAAGTGTTTAAATACTTTATGAAAGGAATAGTACAAAAAATATGATCAAAAAACATGAAAAATGTATGACACCCGTTACAATGGAAATACCCTTATGTAAAATTATTTTCTGTTTTTTCTTATTTCAATATGCCACTGAATTATTATATGTTTTTTTTTTGTTTGTTTTCAAAGTCTGTGAAAATCGTGATGTAAGAATTTCGCATCTCATAGAACAATAATCAAAATAAATTCAAATAAACATGCCTTGATACGCAATAAAAAAATATTAAACATTTAAATCCCGTTGAAATAATTAAAAAAAAATTATCATCATAAACAACGAATAAGATGTGGTCACCGGAATCAGAAATCAATTCGATTGCAATGGCAACGATGCGCCATTCGCAATCGGCATCATCAGGTTTGTTGTGTTCTTATTATTTCAATTTTCTCCATACATTATTTTTTTAAACTACATGCATTAATAAAGTAAATATTAGTTACTAAATATGTTTTGAGTAGATATATTTACAGAGGTATGCCTGTTGAACAAACAAATTCTGCGTCACAAGTATACTCACTTGACTCGTCATTTCTTCAGAGGATTTGTTTAGTAGTGTTGCACGTGTTAAACAAATTTAGGTTTTAATCAAAACTAACAACGATGAGTGAGGCGAATCCCAATAAGTGCTTCCAAGCTAAATCATAAACAGGTTATCGGATTTTGTTTAAATTTATTACATACGACTTTCAAACTTTTCAAAAACAGCTATAACGATTTTGATAAATCTTTGTACCTTATAATATTGTTTTTTATGAAAACATGTAAACATGTATGAGCGTACCCACACCAAATGGAATTAATCGCAAAACGTTTTTCATATAAAAATCGTTTCGCACATGTCGTGATGCACTGTCGCACTTTGGTTTAGGCAAGCCTTAAATCTTTAAAATAAAACCAATGGTATTAATTGTATCAGTATTTTGTACTGCGCCCTTAAGCTCTAAATACATGTTGCAAGCGATTTTTGTACATTCTTGTGTTCAAGATATGGATTTCGAGATACAATCCTTCTTTCGCGGTCATCCCACAAAATGCTTGATCAGACTTATACTTGTACTTTGTAGTTTGGTGCAATAGTCCACAAAAATCTCATAAAAAACTTAGCGAAAAAGTGTAATCATCTAGTTTTTGTTGAGTAAGAATGAAAAACAAATTTTTACAAAAAAAAAAAACAGTTGGCAAATTTTTCCAAAAACTATTTGTTTTAAACAACTTTTTCGTGCAAAAATTGCATTCCTTGATACTTTGTACATAACAGACATAGGTCACTTAAATTTAACAGCAATACGACGCGAAACAAACAAGAGAGCTGAAGCTTACAATAGGTGTGTTTTTTGCACGCGATAAACAAAATATTACAAAAAAACGCAAATCACAAATAATCGAAATAATTGAATTTACTTGGAAGCACTGACACTTCAGATTATGACAATTTCAAAGTTGTCATTTATTTAAATCAAAAATTAGTTCTTCAATTTAGAAAAAAAAACATGAATCAAACTATTAATTTTGAATATCTAAGCAGTATATGTTCTCTCAGCTGGACTGGAATCTAATTAGAAGTCCTACACTCATTTTAATCTAGCGTGGCGGACCGTAAACCATACAATTTATATTTTTCTGGTTCGTATTTTTTTATTAAAAATTTTTATTTCAAATTTGATATATAATGAATGAACTCTGAATGAATTTATGACATTTATGGAGAATTCATCGCAAACAATTTCTAAGTGTGTATGGGAAGCACTTTTTACTTGCGATATGGGTACCATATATGTATCAAGTTATGCATTCGTACAAAAAAAAAAGTTGAGATAACAATCAAACATGATATTACGATGATAGAGAATGAGAAAAAAGTGGGCCGCCAATTCTGTCTGTCTGTCTGTATGTATCAGAGACCACAGCCTAAACGGAAGGGTCAATTTACTTCAAACTTGGTATGTGGCGTGTTTTGAAGAATATACCCAGACGTTTTTTGAATTTTTTTTGACCAAAAATAACGGTACCTGTCATATACCAGTTTTAGAAAAACTCATTTTTCTCAAAAACGGTGCCTACGATTTTGATTAAAAAAATCATAGTCATTTCTTTGAGTAAGGTCTATCTTTAAATGAGAACCATTTTTTTTTTAAACGTTATTGACGGTACCTGCCATAGGACCGTTTTTTAAATTCTGATTTTTTCCTCCATAATCAATTTCAACCATTTTTTGTACATGAATGCTTTTAAGTTGCCGTTAAAAAAAAAAATCGAAAATTATTTTTTTGGATCTTAAAAAAGTTTTAATTTTTTTTTTTTTTTGAAAAATCATTTTTTCGAAACCTTTTCAAAATTTGGTTTTCAGATGTTCATAAATAATATCTTAACAATGGCGTTCCAATTTTTTTTTATAAAAGTCCTTGCAAAATTTTATATAGAAAAAATAGTTTTTTTTTAAAAACGGCTCTAACGACTTTCAATTTTTTTTTTTCTAAAAATGTATCATTGTAGAAAAAATCAGATTGCATACTTCGTTTTGAGTTAACATTAATTAAAGAATCTGTTTTAGTCATTTGAAAATCGAATTTTATGGTTTTTTTCATTTTTTTTTAAATTGCATTTACAAATTTTTAATTAAAAAAGCTTAGCATATACCCAACGTCAAGTTACAAAGCTGGACTTTTCATTTCTTTTTTGTTGTGACAGTGTTCACGTACTTGTGCTCTACTGCTCACAACTATAAAATATAATTTTTACTTCTAACATTCAATGACTTTATTTGAAGTGAGCTGACTCAAGAAAAGTAAATATTGTTATTTTTTTGGTTTTTAAAAAGACTGTGATTCAGGAAAAAATAATATTTAAAAAATATGAAACTGATTTTATAGCATTAATTACTTTTATGAGGCTAATTTTTCTACCAAAACTTAATGGTTTTATACAAAGAGATTATAATACATATGTAAGACATTTTAATGTTCTACATTAAGGTGCAAAAAATATGGCGACGTAACGTAAAATTTTGATAAAAAATCAACTTAAAATTTTTATGGATTTTTTTCATAATTCGGAGTTTTAAAACTATTTTTTCTTAAAACTATTTAATCCAATATCAAATATTAATTTAAAATGTTAATAATAGAAGTTATTTTTTGCTGTCAAAAAACATCTTTTCTTTTATTCTTTTAATTAACTCCGTTGTATTTCAATATTTTTTTTTTGGCTTTAAGTCAACTTTTTTTAGGGAACTCTCCTCGGACGGGGTAAAATGGACCCCTATTTTTACTAGTTGTTTTCCTTAAACAGATTTGCCAAATTTTTGGCATAGTTAATTTTATATAATTTTGACAAAATTTTGTTTATAAAAAAAATGTTTATTTACAAAGATCCTTTTGTTTAGTTTAAAAAGAAATTCGATAAGAGTGGCAATTTTTAACCGGCAACTGTTAAAGATTTTTTGAACAAAAACATTTAAAAAAAAATCATCCAACTCGGAGCAATATCGCCCGGTTCCGATGTAACTTCCATTAGTTACTCCATACTACTCTTATCCTTTCATAAAATGCTTAAAAATTTTCAGTAGCAAGATATAATTTAAAAGACAACATATCTTTTCTACTCACAATATGAATTTGAAAAATGTATCTTTGCAATTATGTACTGTCTTCCTAATGTATCTAACCGTTTTTTTTCTTTCAGGAATTTCATCATTATCCAGTTGTGGAGATCCTGAACGTCTGCCAGAACTTCCCCCCGGAGATGAACAACGTTTGCAACGAGCAGCTTTACATTTGCAACAAAAATTAATTCTACGCGAATGGTTACGCGACCATCGTTTACAACATCATTATTCGCGTTTGCTTGCTGTTGAAGTATCCTCTCTAGAGGATGTCTATTGGCTTGAAGATTCCCGGGCCAGTAAACTCTTGGGCAAGGACTGGCAAGTTTGGTCGCAGGCGAGACAAAATCTCCCCACATCCAAGTCACAATTGGAATCCTTGAAAGCGCAATTGTGGTCGACTGTGGTTAAGTCGAGTCAACATCAAGACGCTTGGACATGGGGTGGAATGCTTGTTGTGTCGGTATCGGTAGCTGGTTTAGTAACCCTAGCCGCAATGACACAACCATCTTTGGCGCCTGAAGCGCGTCATTCACTGTTGCAATATGTGACCGGAAAATATTTGTTGCCGGCCAATTGCAAAGTTCAGTGGGATTGGAAGGATCCACATGTTGTTGGTGGTACCATGTGCTTTATTGTTCGGTTCTTTCAACGAAATGGACAGCCTTATCCTATCTGTGATACTGATCAGTTTTTTGTTGAAGTCACTGAAGGAACTCGAAAAGTAAGAAATTTAATTTAAAGCAGTTTTTTTGTTTGTTATTCTATAACTTGTATCTACATTAGGTTGTGACCATCAGTGAGCTTGGATCACCAACAGATCCAAACAATGCTAATATAGCTAAAGTTAAATTCACGGTTAGAACTGCGGGCCAATATAAAATATCCGTTTTAATTGGTTCCAGCCATATTGCTGGAAGTCCATTTGCTAAATCATTTATTCCTGGGCCAATTGACGCGAAACGATCGCGCTTCATACGACCAGCAACAACCGTTGTTTGTTGTGCCGGTTCCCCAACCTTACTGCATATTGAACCCAGAGATGAATTTGGAAATGCTTGTGTGTTTGATCATAATGAAGATCCTGTTAAAGTAAGTAAACAAAACTTAAATTTCTTATTATAAAATCTAAAAGATTGAAAATTTTCGTTCATTTGCTTTTTAAAAGATAACTCTCAAAATCTAATGCTATTAACAACATTATCAGAATAAAAGTTATATAAAGCAAAATTAGAACTGGAATACCTACATTAATTAAATCCATGGATTAAATTAAAATTTCAAAATTGTTCACTTTTCTTGACACTATTTTGCTATTAGTTGATATAGTAGGCTAGCCTAGTGGTAAGGTGTCTGACAGGTAATCTCGAAACTCCTGTTTCAATCCCCTCGGCGTGATCCAATTTTTTTCTTTTTAAAATTTTTGTGTATAAGGTTTTCCTACTAAAAATAAGACGATTTCTTTTTGAATACAAACCATAGAGAATATTATTGTTTTTAGGTGGTGCCATTTTTATTTTTTATGTGGTCGATTCTTCTCTGTGTAGCGTGTAGGTATTTCCTATATTACCGCCAAAAAAGTATTTAAAACAAAAAAAAAAAATATTCTTCTCTTAATGCGATTAGTTTTCACTATAATAAATAATAAAATCATTTTAAAAATTTAAAAAAGTTTTTTGGATTGGACCCAAGATACTTTGCTTCAATTATACTCCTTTATTAGTGACCTAGAAGAGAGGGGTCAATGAAGTTCCCAAAAATACTTTGTTTTTTGTTGTGGTACCAAAAATTTAATCTAAATGAAATCTTGTCGGTATCTAAGAATTATTACCTTTAAGAAACTTTATGCAAGATGGTCCCCTTAGTTTGTACACATGTACACATTATTTTGATTTAATCGAAATGAGTTGTTTCGCTAATCTCACAAATTCAACGGAAATAAAATGAATGTAGAGTTATTTCAACTCGACAAAGTATATTCGGATAAGAATATTTTGGCTAAATAACAAATATTTTGCCAATCATTATTATTAGATATTTTTGCAAATACTTGCAAATTTTCTTAGTATTCAGGTGTTAATAACTTAAAATTTAAGAATTGACCTGAATACTAAAGATGCTTTAAAAAAAAATGACACAAATTTTTAAAAAAATCATATCTCGATAACATATCCAAACATTTTTTGGCGATGCCATTTTAGAGTTCTGTAGGCTAAATTGGTCGCGTTCACATAAAAATCTAAAGCTATCCAGATACTTTTCTGTTGTTGTAATCCTATGTTAACTAACAGCTGACTGAAATAGACTCGCAAATATACTGGTAGCGAGGGTATCTTGTATGGGCTATCCTATGCGAAAGTTAACGCGGCCATTCTATCGAAATATAAGAGCACTTAGAGTGTATTATGGCTGTAAGCAAGTGTCATCAGTTCATAAAAATAAAATAAAAAAATGTATATCTTCTGCCTAGCAAGCACATTGTTGCTTTAAGCTACAAGAACATGCGTACCAGTCGAGCATTTTATTTGTATACATTGCACCCATTGCACCTATCATACCCTTAAAATTATAAAACACACTTTGAGCATTTAGTAAAATTAGATTAGCCTAGGAAAATACATGCAATTAGCCGCCCGACAATTTAATCGCCCACAAACGAATCACTTCCGAAATCATGGATTCATGTGATCTATTGTTTTCTTGATCCACACTTTTTTTATATGTCCAATGGCGATTTCCTTATAAATAAAAAATTGATTGAGCAGCGATTTCATGGGAATTTTTTTTTTTCAAGTTATATTTTTTTAATAGATTTGAAATTGAAGATTTTCATAAACTTGCACACACACTTAGCAGGTTTGAAATTTCTCAAACATCAAGATGAAATTTTCTCACTTCCAATTATTAAAAGTAATAAAGAGTGAATATTTTTAAAATATCACATAATTTAATATTTAATATTTAATTTTAATTTTGTATTAATAATTTTCTATGAAAACTAGTAAAATGCACTCAAAACAACGATACATTTTCCACGAAATGATTTAGTTTGAATATTTCACGTTTGTATCAAAACTGTTCGCACATACAATCGCAAAAAAAAAATCAAAAAAATTAATTTTTTTGCAGCGATTTTAATCTTGAAAGGAATTCGACATTAGATCATTTTCAATCTATGATTAAACAAATCGTCGAATATCACTTAAACTATTTTTCTTTTCTCTGAGAATCCATAGTTTGAGTTGTTAATCATGGATAAAGATAAATTAATAGATTTTGGTTAATTATCGCCGAATGACTAGAACCTCCGAAAATTATGCTAGAAAATTCACCCGCTGTGAACAAACTAGTCCTTATTGGGAGTGGTAAATAGAACCTAGTATATAGCAAAATACATTCATTTCATACGTAAAAAATCTCTGTACTTAACAGTATCCGTCAAAGTTTGGGTTAACTGATGATGATGACAACTGAAAAATAGTTTGAGGAGAGAAATGGTATATTTAAGAAAAAGTTCCAGTTAATCATGAACATTACAATGAAATCACCTAAATAATAACATGATCTTGGAGGCTTGGGACGGGTTTGAACCCCCTGTGCCCCCCCCCACCCTCCCCACCTCAATACGCGACACACAGGGTTTTCGTTTTGTTTTTCAAAACGAAATTTATTTCAAACGGTATTGGAGCTAATTTTTGTATTTTTTTGTATTCCTTCATGAAAAACTTTTTCTTTATGCCGGCCGTATAAAATAATAAAAAAATGCAGGTGCAAGATTGCTCTGGCAAAAACCAAAGTTTTGAACATCCAGGCCATCTTTTGGACTGGTATTGTATCACCCATTTTCCATAGTGCACAATCGGAGGTCATTTGTAGAATTGCCTATTTTCATTTCATCATTTAACTGATACATGTTCTGAAAATTAATTTAAGTTATACTATAACCTTAACAATAAAAAATAAATTATTATTAATTACCAAAAATTACCAAAATAAAAAAAAAAAAAAATAATGCAAAAATTGGTTTAAAAAATCTTCTTCTAGGGATATCGAGTCGACATTTATGATTTGCATGGAAATCCTATTGAAAAACTACATCACGCAGTATCGTTTGCATACGATAGGGTAAATTCAAGAGTTTCGGTGACTGCACTCTTTCCAGAACCGATTTGCCTTCGTGCTGTTATTAGTTTTGTAGAACAAAAACTACCAAATGGTGACTTCGATATCATAGTTCTTAGTAGTGAGTATAATCTATTATTATGAATTATATATTTTTATTTTTATTAAAACTCTTTAATTATCTTTTCAGGTAGCGATACAACTTTAGTTCATAAGAATATTGCATCACGCAAACACAATATTTGTTATGAAGCAAAATTATTGAGTATCTTCGGTCAAAATAAATCAAAACCTCGTAAAGTCTTGTGTTATGTTGGTCCAAAACAAGTGAGTTTGCTTATAGTGCCAATTTTTTCAACAAGAAGAAATCACAGAACACATGATCGCATTAATTTTAGAATTCTTTTATTTTCCAGGTTACTATAAAAGAAATGATTTTAAAATTTATTCCGAAACGCATTGCAACTTTTCGCTTGTGTCCTTCGACCAAATTTCATTTTCTACCGCAATTGCTCACACAGTCACATGGTCCAGTTTTTATTATTGACGATGGTTCTCAGCCGAAAATTGAACTGGCCTCCAAGGATCGTAATATAATTGCAGCAACTTTTACACATTTCTTGTTGAAAAATATTGGTGGATCGGAAACTTTTAAGGATAAACAGGATTTCTTCTATCACGAAGTTCGAAAGTTTCATTCGAATTATTATCATGAGAAACTTGCGTTGAAGGTGTCTAGAGATAAAATTTTAGAAAGTAGCATGAAGGCCACTAAAGGGTTTTCGGTTTCCGATTGGTGCGGTAACTTTGAAGTTACATATCAAGGGGAACAAGGTATTCCTAACTGGTTATTTGACTTTGATTATTAATTATGACTTTTGTACATTTTCAGGTATTGACTGGGGAGGTTTACGCCGGGAATGGTTTGAATTAATCTGCAGTTCTCTCTTTGACCCTCGGGGAGGATTATTTTGTACATTTCATGATAAACATCAAGCTTTAGTTCATCCAAATCCACATCGACCATCACACTTGAAACTTAAGCACTTTGAGTTTGCTGGAAAAATTGTCGGAAAGTGTCTGTATGAGAGTGCTCTTGGAGGTTCCTATCGACAATTAGTCCGTGCCAGATTCACACGTTCCTTTTTGGCACAGCTTATTGGTTTAAGGGTTCATTATAAGGTAAATGATAAAACTGAGTTTTTTGTATGCCCCATTCAGCAACTAAAAATGTTAATTTTCAGTATTTTGAACAAGATGATCCTGATTTATATTTATCCAAGGTTAAATATATCCTAGAAACAGATTTAGATGCTAGCGAATCATTAGAATTAAATTTTGTTGAAGAAATTTACGATATCAGCGGTCAACTATCAAAAACAGTCGAACTCATTCCGAATGGATCAAAAGTTCGCGTAACAAATGCGTCAAAAAATCAATATTTAGATGCTTTGGCACAGCAACGTTTGTGTAATAATGTCAAAGATGAAGTTGATAGCTTCCTTAAAGGGCTAAATGGTATAATTCCTGATAATTTGTTAAGCATTTTCGATGAAAATGAATTGGAGGTAAATACAGCTTAAGAATCACAAATTCATTTAGTTTATAATTATTTTATTTACAATGTTTACAGCTCCTAATGTGTGGAACTGGAGAATATTCTATTGCAGATTTTAAGGCACATCATATTGCAAATGGAAATTCAGCTGAATTCCGTCGAGTTTTGGGTTGGTTTTGGGCTGGCGTTAGTAATTTTAGTCAAACTGAAATGGCTCGACTTCTTCAATTTACCACTGGTTGTTCACAATTACCACCAGGGGGATTTCAAGAGCTAAATCCGCAATTTCAAATCACTGCAGCTCCTACATTTGGCAATCTTCCTACCGCACATACATGGTAAGTTCGTTTTCTTAAAAGACATTGCAAATAAGTAGCTCAAACTTTAAAAGAGAGTCGACGGTGTAACACATAGTGACAGTTGGAAAGGGGTTTACCAGTGCATTAATTTTTTGTTTAGGCATATATATATATAGGTTCGTATATAAAGGGAGCTTCTTTTTCAAAATAAAAGAGCATTTTATTAATTTGTTAATTATTAAAAACTTGAAACGTTGAATTGCATTCGATGTCTAAACGGATAAGGGTAACACATTTATGATATAAAAATTAAATTATAGGAGGAAGGCTCAGCGATACCACTTTGCTACAATTGTAGTATATCTACTACATTTTTTCAAACAAGTAAAAATCAACCTACTACGCAACAACATCAAATATAGAAATCTACTTCATTTTGAATAGAAAAATGGTGGCTACATCCGTTCGGGCAGGAGGTGCAATTTAAAAAAAAAACACTTTACATGTTAAAAAATAACTTTTAAAAGACAACGGTACCCCTAGAAAAAAAATATTTTATCTTATCTAAGAGCCAAAAATCTATTCTTGAATTTTCTCGTACTTTGTAAGTTGTAAGTTTTAATTTTTTCTATCAATAGTCCAATACTGAAAACCAGATCCGAAAAAGTCTTTTAGTTTTCGAGAAAACTGAAAATAATGAGATCTACATCACTATTTACAGACCAACAACTTTGTTGTTTGAAAGTTGGGTGCCTTGCCGAAGAAAACAAAGAAATTCACAAAGAAAAAGTAAGTCGTGGAAAAAAGTGTGAAAAGTCTCTGAAAAATATGCGTGAAATACCGGAAAAAAGCGCGAAATGCTGGTAAAGATCGCGGAATACCTAGGAGAAGAGAGGTCATGAAAAAGTTAAGAAAAAGGCGTTAAATACCGCGGAGAAAAGCAAAGAAGGTGAAATAGAATAGCGTGGAAAACTGTGGAAAAAAGGGTGAAAAGCAACGGAAAAATATGCGATACACAAAGGACTAAAATAAAAATCAATCTGCAGGGCAGGCCATCATTAATCTACTACAATTTTTTCTTCAAATCCTATATGGGATTTTTCCAGTATCTTGATAAAAAATGCATCAATATTGCAATTTTAAAACGAGTTATAATTTGAAAAGGGGACGAAGCGCTGGGGAGCCATATTTTTGTCTATGTTTTGGACTTCCAGGAACAATAAAATGCTTAGAAAATCCTGTTAATAATTATTGTGATGTCAAATGCTAGTTTTATGAACTAGGAGTTATACTTTCCGATATAGAAAAGATTATCTCCTTATCATTTCAGATATTTTTATGGTAAAACAAATTTTAAAGGAAAATTTAAATAAAAAAAAAATCAAATAACTTTTAAATATGTGGTAAAAAAATATGCCTAGCATAATATAACTTAAAATGTAATGATAATTTGTTAATAATGAAATAAACGAAATTTCTTTTCTTAAAATTTAAAGTCTTAGTCAATTTTTTTTTAAATATATGCTTTTAAATATAATTAACTTTCTTATTCTTCTCTTTTTTTCTTGCAGTTTTAATCAGCTTTGCCTGCCCGACTATGAGAGCTATGAACAATTTGAAAAGGCTTTACTAATAGCAATTAGTGAAGGCAGCGAAGGTTTTGGAATGGTTTAAGCTTGTTTGTTTGTTTTGATTTTATACGGATATGTTTTGAAATTGTATAAGTTCCGCGTTGCCATTGTGACAAAAATATGTTTTACACAAAAAGAAAAGGCTTTTTTTATATATAATTTTACTCAACAAAATATTATATTATATAAATCAAATATTATAAATTAAGCATCATTATAATCCTTTTTGTCAAAAAATGCACAGTAAAACATAAAAATTTAATCAATGCAATTTATTTAATTTTAGTATTGGATTATGTAGTCTCCAACTAGTTTTATATTATATTAATCAGGCCATATTTTTTTTTGTTTAACCTAAATTTATTTAAGACTAAAGTTAAAAAGTAAACTTTTCCCTTTGAAGTGTTATCGCTATATCAGTGGTGTAATATAGAAACAATATTGGTCACAACAATCAATCGATTTAATTGCTTAAATAAAATGATATAAGATAAGTAAAGAAGAAAGAAAAAGGCTTTGGGCTACATAATGAAAAGCTGCAACTATACAGCAGTATTTTTTGACACTGCTTCTAATGATTTAATTTTTCTGATGACAACTTATGGATTGACCAAAAAGGAAGAAACGGTGAATTTCTACAACTTTTTAAACGTAATGAAATACCATTTTGGAAAAGATTGTTACATCAGTGAGCAACTGTCATTATTCAGATGAAGTCATTTTACACTTTGTGTAAAAGTATTAATTTAAAAGTCAACTTTAGTGTAAACTACGTTTTGTTGAAGATGGTCTATAAAACAAACGAAAATGGAGCCGAGACAATGTTTGATTTGAAATTTGATATTGTATTTTTAAGTTTGATATTAGCTGTAGAGGAAAGAAATTCGAAAATAGTCAATAAAATAGATGAAAATAAAATTTTAAAAATATCAAAAGAAACATATATAACTACATATACAATACATACAAAAAATGAATTTGAGTTGTGACAAATCTGTAGATTTAAGAGATTGATTTTACTTAGATTTTAGTTTCTTTGATGCCCTTACTAGAGATATCCTCTGCCAGTACTCCCAGTTGAATTTTTAATTGGCTAATATACCATCACTTCAAGTTGACATTGGCAACAATTATGGCTGTGAAGCATCTGTTGGCTGATAAACAAAAGAACCTATTGATTGATACAAAATACCAATTTTTCTTGACAGCAGCCGTATTAAAGCCTAATGATCAACAAATTGTAATTTTGTCTGGTCAAAATAAAAAGGATACCTACTACATCCTCTTTTCTTTCTTTGAGAACTACCTTTCTCTATTAGAAAAATACCTACTGGCTTCGTTCTCAAGGCATGCCTAGGTAACTTAAAAAAAAAAATAAGTTCAATGAAATCTATATGGACAGCTTTTTCGATATAAATTAAAAAAATTCTGCTACTCCAAATTTTCATAGCAATTTTACCTAAAATTTAATTAAAGGACTTCTGAATTTTATTCATGGTATCTAAAATTTGACATCTAGTCAGCAGAGTGATATTTAAACTAAACTAACATATTAAATTTATTATTTATGTATTACTTTGTTATATTTATTTTTTTAGTTAAGTTTTAATACGTATATAAATAAATAAATAACTTAGACAATGAAAAATGAGTTCAAGTTTTATAAACATAGCGTGTGAAATAAACTATTCATTTTAAAGCAAATAAAAAAGCAATATTATGTTGATGTATACATACATTTGGATCTCACGTTTATAATATAAAATGAAAATAAAGTGTTTTATTCTGACCTAATTTTTTTTTCTTTTTGTAATAAGACGTCTTTTATTTCATTTAAGATATTGAAAAGCATAGCAGTTATTGCAACATTTACCAATTATGTTAAAATGGAACCCTGAATTCAAACCTGCGTTTCTTTTCTTTACTAAGAAAAAATATTATCTCAATTATAAAATTCACTTCGTCCAACTTAAATAGCAATTTGACAATATGTTTCCCTAAAGAACTGGAAAATGTGCCCTAACAAAGCATGTGAAATCAATTAAGTGAAATCAATTAAGTTCTAAATTTGTAGTTCATAGCTGATGTAATTAAAAAAAAGTTACGCATACGCCACAGTGACCCGGTATTCTTAAAAATTTAGAAACGTGCTGAATTTTTGGCAATTTTCTTTTGATATCAATAAATAATTTATGTGTTCAATAGTTATGGTAACCTTGTTCAATTTTATATATACACTAGCTGATGCCCCGGCAGACCCGGCTTGCCAAACATTTCGTTCTTTTATTTTCAGTAATTTGCTCGATAAAATTTTAATATGTTAAATCTTTTGTTTAAGTGCTTTTGAATATGCTATATTATTGGTTTTTCCATCTGAAGCATAGAAAATATGTTTGAGTTTTTTTGGTGGAAAGTCGAGGAAAAAACGTGAAAAATTACTGAAAAAGTGTGAAAAACCTCTGAAATAAATGTGTGAGGTCAACAATAAAAGCGCGCAATACCCCGAAAAAAGTGTTAAAAGTCGTTAAAAAAAAAAATAATGAGCTACATATTTCAAAGTTATTCAACGGAATTTCGCTTTTTTGCGACGGTACTTCGCGCTTTTTAACGCAGTTGTCCCCGGATTTTAGCATATTTTCTAATGATTTTTCACGCTAATTACCGCGACTTTCCATGATTTTCTACTCACTTTATTTGATCCTTTCTCCGCGGTATTTTGCGTTCTTTCCATCCTATTTTGCTAAACTTTTCACTTTTTAACAGCAACATTTTATAATTTAGTTGTTTATTTTATGATTTACGCGTTTTTCCTTAGTATTTTACTGTTTTCCATTGATACTGAATGCTTTCTTATATGATTTCCTATGCTATTCTCCACAGTATTTCACGATCTTGCAGCAGTATTCCGCGCTGTTTTCCGCGGTATTCTGCGCTGCTTTCCGAGGTGAAACTCTTCACATTGTTGTTTTTCGCTACTTTTTTACGGTTTTCTACCCGAATTTATAATGTTTCTTTTATCCTTTACACCCATTTCTGTGTGACGTTCTTTGCTTTTTCTTCGTGGTATTTTACCGTTTTTTTTTCTTTTCCCCGACTTTCCGCGGCCTTACTTTCTTTTTACCGTTGTAGTTTATTGCATTTCACATTTTTTTTCCGAGGCCTTTAACTCTTTTTACCTTTCTCTAAAGGGGAAGTATTGGTTTTGTGTAAAAAAAAATTTGAGGTTTTAATCAAAACCAACATTACGATGATCTAGAAGTTCAGAAAATTTGGTTTTCGTCATGCAGTCCCTCAGTCTGTGCGGTCCTTCTGTACCAAATGCGTGGACGGACCTTCATCAAAATTTTCATTACAAGTTAATACATAATAGATTTGGACTATCCGTGACTTTCCGCGGTAATATAATCTTTTTCCTGCTATATACTAGACCCTTTTTTTTACTCCACGCATTCTTTTCATTGAGTACAAATAAACAAACATTTAATATA
The DNA here is from genome assembly GCA_948107695.1 of Meliscaeva auricollis. Classification (NCBI taxonomy): domain Eukaryota; kingdom Metazoa; phylum Arthropoda; class Insecta; order Diptera; family Syrphidae; genus Meliscaeva; species Meliscaeva auricollis. The sequence continues at coordinate 28,992,815 of OX403618.1, forward strand.
CACGCTATATCGTCCCGTTTCTGCGTGAACCACGAATCTACAAAGCAAATTTTGTTTAGTTTTTTTAAGAAATCTTAGTTTTTTTCAACTTAAATCTTCGATTATTCTACTACGTTGTATGAAAAGATTTCGTAAAATACACGAATATAACGAAAAAAAAACAATTATATTTAGGTTTATATTAAGTGTGTAACAATCGCAAGTAACAATACCGAAATGTGGGTCTTTTGTCCTTTATTCAAAAAATATATAGTGTTAAGTGATTGAATAAAACCAAAAAAGAGCAAAATGGAAAAAATTACATCAAAACTCATGTTTATTAGGTTTAGATCACATGACTTGTGTATCAAACTTATTTGTGTATTCTTGTAATATGTATATAAATAAACAAATACACTATTATCTGAACTATAATTCGGATGACACCAAATGATATAAAAATTGTGTTTATAATGTCATTTTCTGTCATCATATTTGTGTTTCAGATGGTTTTGTGCATTTTATGTCAAAAATACACAAATTCTTACACAAATGTTGGTATTTCGTGTGATACTAGTTTTAGCCGTTGTACAAATGTTCATTTGTTTAAATAAAAACTATGTTTATTATTAACAATAAGTTTTTCATTTTAAATGATTTAACCACTGTTGATCCTCTGCTATGGAATACAATTATACCTGAACCTAAATACTTAGTAGCAGAGGTTCGAATGTCTTCGCCATGACTAATACGATTCAAAGACAGATCAAACTAAAGCCTTTATAGTATTTTCTATTAATGCTCAAATATAATTGTTGCTTTTTCCAAGTTGATAAAAATAATTATAGTGAATGTAGAAATTTATGTAAAATACTGGATGAAAGTATCCATATGAAAATTTCTCTTTAAACTAAATCCAATATTGATCTAGTTAATGTTTCATAAATAATTTGACACTAAACAGTTAATTTGCGTGTCGCTCCAATTTATCAAAGAACAAATAACAAGTTTTTAATTTAGATGAAAGATGAAAAAGTGCATATGACAATATATTTTTTTTTTTTTTCTTCACATTTTTAATAATTAGTGTTAATCAGAGAATGCAAATAAATATTTATTCTCGGGGAAAACGAACTAGAAAGTGAAACACTAACCTTAATAATTTTAATTAATATCATTCAACGGTTATGAATTGTGCTGTGGTTTAAATGAGTATATAAAATGCTCAGGGAAAGAAGAACAATAACGTTTAAGTGTAGAAAGGTAAAACATGTTATGGTTCTAAAAATTGACCTTTGCTTTTTTTTTGTTTTACAGAAAACTTTTAAAGAAAACTTAAGTTGGCCAAAGTGGACGTACTTATGTCTCTGAAAGTGAATAATGACAAGCATTACGATTTGAATGTTCTGATCATGTCAATGCGGTCAATTTTAATGTTTTAAATGGAAAAACATTTAGTCATAGTTTAAGTTCAAACAATTTCATATAGTTCCTCATCTTAAGGTTGCTCTCGTACATAGTTAAAGATTCCTAAGATTTTTTTTATAAGAAACAGGAAATTAAGCATGAAATTCGTTCTTAAGATTACTAAAATAATTTCTTTAATAGTTTCGAACTACACATAGGGATATTTAATTTGCAAAAAAAAAAAGATAAAAATAAAAATGAAATGCGAATGTGAATAATAAACTACTTGCTATGTGTGGAAGATATTCTTTTTCCTTCAGCTTTTTGGTCGCTAAAGTTTTAAGCCTAGTACCTACGCAGCTGAAGCGAAAAAAAAATTTTTCGTTGGTCTCCACGAAGACAACATAATGATTGCGAAAACCTTAATGGAGTTTCACAAATTGCAAAATAAAAAACAGAATAAAATGTCATTTTTCCGCACACAAATTAATTGTGTGCGAAAAGAAAATGAAGACTTCTTCAAATAAACCAGTATAAACTAATTTCGCTGGTCGAAAACTGCGTACTGCAGAACGAAAAGCAGAACGAAATTTTTCGTTAACGATATCACTGTGTAATTTTTGTTTCGCTTCAGCAGCGTACTAAGCTTTAAGAACTATCTACAAATAGGTTACATGAACTTTTACCGAAATTTTGACAGGGGTTCTTGCTTGCTTAAGAATAACTTTACTGAAGCAACAAGAAATGCATTTTTGGTATATTTTAATGTTTTAATAACACAAGTCTGCAGCAATAAGCGGTAGTTTATATTTACTTTTCAAAAAAAATTTGGCTTGTTGAATCCAAACCAGAAGTAAAAACTGCTCAAGGAAATCACGATCTTAAGATATTTAAAAAAACATATAAACATGTTTTTCATGATGCATTTAACGTCGAATTTCTTCATTAACAAGAGGTAGGAGAGTCTTTTTAAAATTCATCTTCCTTGCGAAGATATTTTAAATTGAAATTTATGATTTTTCCAACATATTCTCTGCAGTCTTATTAAGGGCTAAAAGTCCCCTTTGAAAAAATAAAATTAAAGAATTTTTGTTAATCATTTATTTCTCCTTTAGTAGGTAGCAAAGGTAGGTTTGTCTATAAAAATATAAATGGAAAAACAAATATTAAAAAAACAACAACAATATTTAAAATGCAAATAATAACGGTTTTTAAAGCCAGAAGTCTGTTCTTTAAGCCTACATTTAAATTAAATTACTTGTGTTAATAATTTGCAAAAAAAAAAGCATTTGAACTTAAAATTTTGATTAAAAAAAACGCAAACAAAAATGATTTGATCGATTTTTCTCAAAATTTTTAAACGTAAAACTAATTTTTTTTTGACAGAAGTAGATTTATTTAGAAGCAGGATTAAAGCATAAATTTCAGTTTTTTTCATTTAAGTCGTTTTATCGAAAACCTACCCTACCTCCTAAACGGGGTGAGATAGACCCCACTCGCATAGTAGCAAAATTTTTTTATTTAACCCCTCTACAAAAACCAGCTATCAATTTTCGGCACTTCAGTTATCGTACTCGTGCCATAAGATCAGATTTTGAGTACTTTTTTCAAACGTATAACGTAACTAAAGCAAATTATTTATTTTTTCAATTGCTAGTATTCAAAAATACTTTAACTGTTAAAGTATTTTTAAAAATTTCCGCTCTTATCGGATTTTTTTTTTACTTAACAATAAGATTTATTTGAACAAACATTTTTTTTATCAAAACAAAAAATTGTTAAAATTTTATAGATTAAACTATGCCAAAAAGGAAAATAACTGATAAGAACAGAGTTCTATTTTCACCGGTTGAAATGGGATGGGGAATTTTCTCAAAAGTTGAATTAAAGCAGAAAAAAAATGAATGAAATACAACGGAATTGAATACAAGATCAAATTATTTATTTTTTTAAAACCAAAAAAAACTTCTTTCTTCTTAATTTTTTTTCCTAAATTCAATGGGTTATTTATACAGTGGGTACACTTATCAGATATTTTTTCAGAAAAATCGCAACAATTAAATATTTAATTTTACAATCTAATTGTTCATAAATTTCGCTAAATTTATCGTACTGGTGGCCTGTCTAGATTCCAAGCGGTAAATGAAGGATTCATTTAAATCTTACGACAACGATTAATCTTGGAAAGCTACCTTTCCAAAGTTTTAGTGAGTCTTAGAAAGTGCTCAATACCATCATTTGAAGGTTTCCAATGACAAAAAAAACGAAAATATTTTATTTGATTTTTATTTATTTTATAAATTCATGGTGGTTTAAAAATATAAATAAATATAAAAATAAAAAAAAACATATGTATTTCTTAATATCTAAGAATAATTTACCTAACATCTAAATTATAAATTTATCAATAAGTTAATGGGTTAAAAATAAATAAAAAAAATATAATCACTTCTCAACAAACTGTTGGCTAGCCGATAGCCTATAATAAAAGTGTCAACTTATGAACACTTTCTTGGCAGTGTACACATCGATGTCATCGGACAAAATAATAAACCTTCAGAGCACTTCATTTTATGACCTTTCATCACACCCTGTGAGTTCTTATAACAGACAAAATAATTATAAATAGACGTTTGATCGGCTACCTTGTCGCCCTCCTTGCAATAGTATTTTCTTTTGCGAGTTCCACCCGATGATGACGAGCTCATGTAAGCATCCGGTCGTTCTGAAACAGAATTCGAATATGACGAGTCTTTATCTGAGTTGCCATTTCCCATCAATGAATTTGAATCGATGGCGTTTTGCAGGAAATTGGACAAAACTTCCGAAGAATATTGTTGATGTTGCGGTGCTATTGTCGTAGAAGGTGGGCGGTGTTTATCACGCTCTCCTAAACGCAAACGTAATGCGATATTTTGAGCCCGTAAGGCTTGGTCACGAATACGTTTAGCATCGTTGATAGCTTTAATGGCTTCTAACTGAACTCGTTGATTTTCCGAAACAGTATATCGGCTTATCACTGCTTTGGGGTGACAGATAGCGTAGTATTGTGCATCACAGATGCGCGTCTGCGGATTAAATGCAGTAAAAGAAGGACATGCATACTGCATCACTCGACCATCTTCTCTGCTGCAAACATAATATCGAGTACATTCGGTGACATTGGGCTGTCTTACGCCAAGTGGACAGCTACTTGGATCTGGTTTGGCATTATCATACGATACCGCTGGGTGTAAATTCTCGTTGAATAATAAGTCATACGCCAAAAGATTACCGGGGTAGTTTCCTAATTGACTTTCATCTTCATTTTGCTGAAACGCACTCAAATCGCTGTTGCCGTAGTTTTGTGGTGATGGAGCTTTGCTACCAGTCAAATGCCCCACATATTGTGCTAATTGACTGGCCGTGATCTGTTTGTTTGCATTATATTGATTGTAGGTCTCTGACTGATTATCATCGTCACTTGAGCCATAAGCACTTTGACGGTCATCTCCATCTGCTTCGTCGTTGGTATCGTTCTCATCGGCATTGTCTTGTTCCATGCTTTCTAGCTTCTGACTGTTTGGTCGAATATTTACCTTCGATGGATCAATGTGTGTTGGGAAAAGTTGAAGTATTGATTGTTGATTTGGTTGATGGTAATTATTACTGTGATAGGAATTTTGATAGAATTGCGACTTATGTTGAGAGTCCGGACGTTTGTGGCTTTTTGTTGGCGGTCGTCCGGACATCGAACCAATATTAAGTGTTGGGTATTTTTCCATTTGGAAGACAGAATTTACATTGGTCTCGTCGAGATGGGGACTCGGAGTGTAGTAATTGAATAAAGTGGACCCTGTATCGCTGATGAAGGGCCGGGATGTTGTTGTTGTTTGTTGATAGTGAAAATAATGTTTATTTGGTCGTACTGTAACGAGTTGATTGTTTTCGTAGCGATTTCCTAAATTATGGTCTTGAACTTCGGATGATCCTTCACTGGAATATTGATAAGTCGGAAAAGGGGGATATGAATTCAATTTTTGTCCATAGCTATCGACTTGGTCATTTCTATCATCGGAAGGTGAAAGATGTACGTTATTGTGAATAATTGTTGTACCTGATTTTTCTGGCTTCGTCGGCGAACCGAAATATTGCGGTTTCTCGAATTTTTCGTAAAAATTATGTTGATTGAAGGCACTATTGGCATATTGAGGAACAGGTGGTTGAAGATAAATTGGTTGAACCACTTGGGGATAGTAAGCCGAACTGGGAATAACTCTTCGAACCTCCTGACTATCAAGCATCTGCTTGGACAATTGAAGAACTGTCTTCAATGTGTCTTCCGATATTTTCGGATCATAGCGATGATCGACTGTAGAATCCTTTGGTTGATTTCCCAGGGTAAAGAGCACTGATCCTTCTGGTTTATTCACAACTATCTGTGAATTTGAATAACCTTCCTGTGGATGTGGATTGTAGGTGTTTGGAATTTGATTAGTTAGGATAACTTTTGTTTCAGGATCAAGTTGGGAGTTTGCTGAAGCTGCTGTAGTAGATTCTACTTCCAGAGATTGCTTTTGTTTAGCTTGATCGTCAATGTTTTGTGTGGCATCTTCGTTAGCAGGATCTATTGAATTAAGCTGAGCTTTGATGTTGTAATGGGCTAAAAATGCATTTAATTGATCTGGTCTTAGATCGGCTGAAGCAGAATCCTTGTTTTGGTAAGTTTGCTTAAGTCCATCGATTAGCTGAGTTAGCCGTTGCAAGTGAGCTGTTAAATTCGGATCAATCTTCGTTGGGTTTGGTTTTTCAACAAGATTAGCACTTTCTTCATTGGTTTTTTTCTCAGGGGTTAAAGTATCCAGCAAAATATAATCAGTTCCTTCACCATCACCACTTGATTCAAAATCACGTTCACTCACTAAACCACTACTTTCACTATCGTCAACTGTAATATAATCTGACTCTTTGACATTATCATCGAGTTCTTCACTTTCACTGTAATTTTCATCAGTTGCAGCAGGAACAAAGTCTTTCTCAAGGTCTAAAGATCTTTTCGATAACTTGACTCTCTCACTACCGAGAAGAATGTTTTCATCATCACTGATTCCATTTGTTTCCTCCACATTGCACTCCCAATCGTCACCAGGAAGGACACACATTCTCAAATTAGGCTCAAATATAAGACCCTGCTCGCATTTCTCTGGTATCCAAACATGAGTCATTGAAGGAAGAGTAACACATTTAAAGTAAACATCGCAGCGACTTTTGTGTGGCTGAGTTTTCTCAGGACATGGTTTACCTTAAGAAATTTAAAAATTTTATCAATTTAGGGAAGTTTTTTTTCAGGAAAAAAAGTTGGTTTTACCCTCGGAAAAGTAAAATAATCCAGAGATCACAATCAACACCAACAACTGCTCTGATTTCATCCTTTTCGAAATATCTTTTTTTTATAAAAGTGGTCGCGCCGTGTCGTCACCCCTCTTTCGAAGGCTTTATTTCTCGTTCGGAAGCCAACTTATGAATAAACTCAATTGTCCAGAACGAATGATGGATATCTTATAAACTAGCATTGAGTGATGGCTATCTATGATTCAAGTCGTGCACTTCTTCCGTTTATCTACTTATTACCTCTCGTCTCTCGCGAAGCTCACACTAATGTATGGACACATGTTTGGGTAAAGTGCTAAATTGTTCTTCTTGGATTTCATAGCACCATTATCGTCATGGTTAATGTTCAAGTCGCATTTTAAATAAACTTGTTGAATATGTGTAACATAATTTAACAACTTTTTTTTTGAAAAAATTAATTAGGTAAACAACAATTGGCCAAAAGAAAAAAAAGAAGTATAGCCTCAATGTGGCAGATAAAGCTTTTGGTGTTAAAAAAAAACAACGTTTACTCTGAGACATGAGAAAGAAGTTAGCAACCTTTTAAATGGTATAGGGCGTTTCACTTTTTATAACTTTTATTGCCCTGTTTGCAGTTCAAATTACTTCCTTAAGTAGCTTAACAAGATGTCATCACGAAGAACGACGACGCCATTGCCGAGCGACGTCTCTATTTATGGTCATCATAAAGATTCAGATGATGATGACGGTTAAAAGATAAAATAAATGAAAGTGGAATCGACATTCATCATAAAGATTGAGATTTATTTTCGGCACGTGTTTGAGCAGATCGAAATTAAGATTTTCTCACGGTTTTTGTTAATTACAATTGAAGCGTTGAGCCGAAGAAGGGGTTAAAGTAACATTTTTTTAAATTTGTCTGTTTTTTCAGAGATGAAGCTTTTATATAATAAAGCGTTAGGTCAGGGGTTTTATACACTTTGTATGAAGAAGATACACTTAAAAGGTTGATTACTTAAATGGTTGAAAATCTCATTTAACCCTTTCATCCTCTCAACGCACAGTGGTTTTGCGCATACGACAAATATGAAAAAGTAACAGTGCTTGTTTTTTTGGTTTCTTATAATAGATTATGATTAAACATTTATTATTACAAACATAGACACCATAGATCACTATAGATAGATCACGAGTTATCAGTTTTGTTTGTGAATTAACTTTTTGGACTGAACATGTACCTGAATTTCAGTGTAAAATTAAGTTATTTTAGTGTTTATTTGATATCTATATTAAAATGATGTTTTGTATATTTTGTTTGTTATAGGCTAACAAAAACAAAGGTATGCACAATATTATAAGTTCTTTGGTTATATTTTCGTAAGACCTAGTAGAGTTTTAAATTGTTTTTATTTTTTTTTTCACCGAAGTTTAAGTAAAGTTTTAAAAACGACATCGTTTTACTTCAACCGTTAAATTTTATCTGAGCTATCCAGAAAAGCTCCAGCTTTTTGAAAAACATAAATTTAGCACTCACATTTCACCTACTAACAGCAAAAATTAAGTTTTAGTGATGCATTCAAGATTTAAGATTCAGGCATATAAATAAGGTTTGTTCACTGGGATACAAGTTATTTCTCGTGTTTTATTAGTCACGGTAAGCTTTTTGAAATGAACAAGCAACTAGAAAAAAGCTAGGGTAGGTACTCGTATACTCAAATATTTGTTTCCTCTTTTCATGGAGCTTCGATTTTTGTATTACTTTCCGAGTAATCAGATATTATAGGCTATAGAGAAGGCTCAGGCCTACAGACAAGCTGTCTGAAGAGGCGGCTAAGAGTAGAATATTGACACAACTACATTTACATAAATTGAATTAGACTGGAAAACCTTCACGAATATATACAAAAAAAATGATAAATTAATTACTCTAAAATTCTTGTAAATAAAGATGTGCTGATAAGTTATGACTTTTAAATATTAAACAAATAAAACTGTTCTTCCCTCGAAAAGTGACAAATTATAGGATAATTTCCAACCATCAATATTTTTTTGGAATATACTGAGCATTATGACAAATAAAACTCTGAAACATATTAAAAGTCGTATGCATTTTCCATAATGACCTTTCAGCTTGATCGTAAAAAAAATTCGAATAACAAACAGTCTGATATGTATGTGTTGTACTTTTCTTATTTGTATGTTTTTTCTCAAAAACGGCTACAACGATTTTAATTAAACTTTTTGATATGATGATTACTTCTATAAAGATACATTTTTAGAATTTTTGTTTGAAAAATCGTTGGTGCCCTATTTTTTAAACAATTTTCTTACTAAACAAATTTCAAATGATTTTGATACATCTAAAAAATAAATTTTGAAAAAAAATTGAAGGACCCATAGTCGAAAAAAATATTATTTTTCAAAAAGACCAAGAGCTAAAATTTGCAATCTAATTAGTACTTGTTAGCGGTGACGTGAAATAATACCAAATGAAATAACACCAAATCTGAAATTTGGTCTTATTTCGTTTTTCGTCACCCTTGTTAGCCTTGGACTCTATAAGCAAGCGATCCAGTTGTGCATTTTATTTAAATATACACTCACATTATATTTTTTTTATTTTGAAATATTCTTCTTTTATTGATTTTTTAACTTCTTATCCACCGATTTTAACTTCATTTAAATAAAGTATGTGCTAATAGGTAATGCTTTTACGTAAAAATACTCTTTCTGTTACTTTTCTTAAAATATACAGTCTTGGCCAAATGGATTATACACCCTCATAAAGTTGTTATATTTTTATAACGATGAAAATTAAAAAAAAAAACAAAGTATGCAGAAATGTTGGAAATCTTTTTTTATTAAAAAAAAAATTAATATTTATTGTTGCCACCCATCATTTTTATGACAGCTGCTATCCTTTTAGGCATAGACCTTACCAGCTTACGGCACTCATCTGAACTTATTTTGTCCCATTCGTGTTGTAAAACCTTTTTGAGCATCTCTTTTGATGCTGTTGGTTACTTTCGAATGTTCCGTTTTAAAATTTAAAATTTAATTTAGTTAAGTGCTTAAGAGAATAGAGCCAAAAATAAAGGGTGCCTAATACTTTTGGCCAAGGCTGTAGTTATGTATGTCACTATCAAAACAGTGCAAGTTATTGAATTATTATTATTTTCCAAAGTTAGAGTTACCATTATTTTTTACTTTTCGTATTTCTATAATTTTTATGTAAAGTGGGCGTGTCAGTGGGTGGAAACTTTGTCTGAGAAGTTCTTATGCATTCTTTTATTATACCTGAAAATTTTGATTTTAATATAATGTATACGGATATGTACCCAGATCAGTTTTACATGTAAAACAAAAACAATACGTGATGCTAGTTTCTATCGGGAACCTATTTTAATGATCTAAAAAATCATCAAAATCGATCCACCCAGTCAAAAGCTCAGAGCCAACAAACATTAAAACAAAAACAAAAATGATATCCTCCTCCTTTTGTGAAGTGGGTTAATAATAATAGCTTGACGAAACCAAAATGTCGCACTGTCATCCGACAAGGCAACAAGGACTTTTAAATGAAAAACGCTTCACATTTTGGGTTGTGTCGTTGTCGTGTCGCACTGTCGCACTTTGGTTTGGACAAGCTTGGTTTCATTTTGATCCACATCGTTTTATTTGCTAACTATGATCTATAAATGTACCATTTGGAATAATAAAACGCAACTAAACCATTCCAATCTCCACCATGTTACAAATATTTTGCATGTACCGCACTGACAAGTAAGAAATTGACCAGGCTTCATACTACATTCGATGATTTTTCCACTTTTTTCCATTGACGATTTTTTATTATTGTTGTAATCATTAAGAAGTGGAAATAGGACAAAATCCCATTTCTTTACGACCAATAAAAATCGTCGCTAGAAAATAGTCAAAAATGTAAATCCCAACTTATCTGGAGAATGTTACTTTTGCAATCTGAATGCTGCCATTCAATAATTTGTTTTCTCTTTTGTGATGCCAGCGCTTCCTGTGATCAGCCTCGTCACCAAATTACTGTCAACAATTTTATTTTGACTTGGCAAAAGAAAGAGGATTTTCTGAAAGCAAAACTTTTCTATTCTAACATATTCTACTGAAATAAACTTTAAAAACCTATTAATTTAATGTAAAAATTATTTAAGCAACAAAATTAGCAATGACTTCAAACGACCCTTGTATATCAGATCAGCTAGATAATGATGAAGTTCGTGAAATTCTCAAAACTGGCACCGACTTGCGGCAGTACTCACGACAAATTGAAAGAGATTTCAAAGAAGTCGAAAACAAATCCATCGAGGACTACATTGCCGAGAGCCAAAACATTGCCAGTCTGCACAATCAAATTGGCGAATGTGATGACATCCTCGAGCGTATGGAATCGATGTTGATGAATTTTCAAAATGTCCTCAGTAACATCAGTTCGGAGATTACAACTTTGCAAAAGAAGTCAGTTTCCATGTCGGTACAGCTGACCAATAGACAATCGGTCAAAGCTCAACTATCACAATTTATAGAGGATATGGCTATCCCCGAAGAAATGATAACCATCATAATGGAGACTCCAGTTACCGAAAAGGAATTTATAAGTAAACTTAACACATTGAATCACAAACTGAATCTGGTCAAGGAATTAAGTTTCAAAGAGAGCAAATCAGCAGCTGATGTGTGCGATGTTTTGCACAAGTTGAAAGTGAAGGCTATGGCTAAGATTCGTACCTACTTGCTTGAACAGATTTACAAGTTCCGCAGGCCAATGACAAACTATCAAATTCCCCAGAATGCCATGTTGAAACACAAGTTCTTCTTTGAGTTTATTCTATCGAATGAAAGGCAAGTGGCGCAAGAGATCTGTAATGAGTACATAGACACGATGGGCAAGATTTACTACAGTTATTTTAAGGTAAGATTAATTGAGGGAAACTGTGTCATCATTTATAAAATTCTACTTTTCTTTTAGAGTTATTCATCTCGCTTGTTAGCTTTGAAATTTGAAGAATCTGTTACCAAAGATGATTTGATGGGAATAGAAGACACAGCCTCGAAAAGCTTATTCTCGAAAGCAACTAATCTCAAGCATAAGAGTACCATTTTTACGATTGGAAAACGAGGAGATATTCTGAATCAGCAATTGGAAGCGCCAATTATAGTTCCACATGCCCAGCTTAAAAATAGGGTAACATTATGCTTTCATTATTTTTTCAACAATTTATTTACTTTATTATCCTGCTTTAGTATACCTTTGAAGCTCTCTTTCGTTCGGAGCAATATGCCCTCGTGGACAATGCATGCAGAGAATATTTGTTTGTTATTGAATTTTTCATGGTTCGTGGAATACAAGCTCAGGATTTATTCAATCAGATTATGGGCAAAACACTTACTTTTATGATTGTAAGTTTATTATGTTCTAAACTCATCGGACATTTATTAAATATTTGTTGTCGTTTTTTTTTAAAGAAAAATCTGGAAAGTAGTATACAGGAATGCTACGATACGATTGCGATGTTCTTGTGCATTCAGTTGATATTTCGATATCAATTGATGTGTCATAAAAGATGTGTCCCAGGATTGGATAAGTAAGTTAATTTTGCGTAGTTCTAAAAGAATTGTTTTAAAACTAGCCAAAAAATTTGTAAGACCTTGGGTCTCAACATTTTGAATGTTAAACTGCTCGATTTTAAAATAATACTAGATGTCCCTAGAATTCCTATACTTGACGGTAATTCCGAAGTTTTGCTCAAGGGTGTAACGATGAGCACTCCTGACAGAGCGGGTATTACGGGAAAATTGTTTCAGGGGAGGAATGGGTCTCTAGAGCACTGAACAAAAAATAGAACAATGGGAGGCAGGAGATATTTCTACGGTGTTCCAACGAAACGAAAGTTTCCGAGATTGACGATGGGGGGGGGGGGGGGAGTTTTTACATCGCATGAGAAAAACCCTAACATTTCGCTGCATTTTTGGCAAGAATCGAAAGTTTTTCTTTCTCCTCGATCATTCATGTTTAATGGTTAGGGATAAATAAAAAAGTAAACAGCTTTACGAGTTGATCATATTCTTTCGTTGCAATTCAATGCTCGAAAAATAAGTGTGTGAGTCAGTATACAAGTATAAAAAGCTAAGGGTACTGTCGTCAGCTGATAGGTCTACTCGGATTTAGGGCAATGTACTTAAATCCTTCCGCTCTCATTGATCGCGTGAGTCTCAAACCGTCCGCTGATTCTACAAGATCAAAAGTGGTGGTTATTTTGCCATCCTCTCAGGGTCACCCTCAAAACCCCTAAAGACAACAGACTTAAAATTAAGGGCCGAAAATTCAGATTTGTTGAAATGCAGGTGATGACAGAAAGACCTCGCATGTATGAAGTGCAAAGAGAAAGGCAATAGAACTGTATGAATAGTTTATTGCCTTTCTCTTTTGCACTTCATACAACTGCGGTCAAAATAATAGTAGTGCATCTGATGACAGGAGTAAATCTTCAATAAAATAATTAATTAATTTTTAACAGAAAAAATCGTCATAATAATAATAATAATGAATATTTAAGTTGATTTCTTCCATTTTACTGAAATGTTTTCCAAAAACACCGGTCAAAAAAATTGGAGTGTAATGTTAATTCATCTTTAATTACTACAAGGAAGTAAAATTATTGGAAAATTTTTATCATACAAACTATTTTCTTGTCTCTACCTAAAAGTAATATTAAGTTTCGTGTCCGTTTTTGGTAAATAACAGTACATAAATCGAAGTTTCATTGATTTTTTTATTTTTTTAATCTTTTCTGTCAATCGGCCATGCCAAAGTAACGTAGAGAACAAAAAACGCTTTCAATGCCGTTTATCTCATTGACGAAGTAATATTTTTTCTTGAAACTTAGCTTCTTCTAAATAAGCTTTTCCTTCCAAAATATGTCTTTTATTAGATCTCCTTGTTCTAGGGAACAGAACTTGCCTTATACCGTTGCTCTAAACTTTTACTTTATGAATTTGTAACTAAGGTTGGTTTTTAAGGCTATCACGAAATGCAGAAAAACTAGCTTTACAAATATTTTACTTCCACAATTATTATTTTTACCGCAACTGTACGTGCCCATAATTACGACCGCTTCTACGAAAGAAATTTGACATCTGGTTGCTGCTTTTGAGAAAAAGGCTTCTTTTAGAAAAATTTCAAGAATTTTCATTCCCTTTTTGCTGCTCTAAACAAAAGGGAAACAAAATGCGAACGAAAAGAGAACGAATTCGTGGATTTTTTTTGATTTTGAGCTCTTCTCCCGAAAAGAATTCCCTGGCAGTTTTCACTCAAGCTGCAAGACTCGTATCTGCTGCGGTTGCTTTAATGCAGAACATTTTAAATCTCTGTTTTTACCGAAATTGTATCTTAGCCACATGGTTTTTTTTTTTTTTTTAAATCCTAAATTTCGCCTAAGCTTAGATTACAGACTTTACTGCATGACATTGTACACAAAAGCTAGATCTCGGCAATTTATTATATTTTTCGCCCCCAAAATTACTAAAACTATTTCTTAGATATTGGGACTCCATGCAAGCTGTTATTTGGCCACGTTTCGATCATGTTTTCCGATTGAACATCAAAAGTATTCGAGAATGTGATCCCACAAAGTTCAATAAAGAAATGGGTCCCCATTACGTAAGCTTAATTATATAATTTAAATTTCTCAAACAGTAAATTATTTCGAATTCATTCAGATAACACGACGTTATGCTGAGTTTTCAGCGGCAATTGTTGGTATATCAGAACATTTTCCCAACGAAGTTGTCAGTTTACTCCTCCTCGAACTACAAAATGAAGTCGAATGTTTCATCCTTCGAATGGCAGCAATATTTCCATCACGAAAAGAACAGCTCATCTACCTCATAAATAACTATGATCTTGTGCTGGGTGTTCTTATGGAACACACTCGAGATAATTCCAAAGAAGCTGAAGCTTTTCGTGAACAACTTAATGCCAGAAGCTCAGAGTATGTTGAAGAAATTCTTGCACCTCATTTTGGTGGAATCATTCAATTCGTCAAAGAATGTGAGCATTTCTTTGAAAAAGAACAAATGGATGAATTACGAAAACAAGAACGACGAAGTCTTGCACTGGTAGCAAGCTTTTCAGCCAATTGGAAAAAATCACTCGAAGAATTGAATCGTGAAGTTTTGCTGTCCTTTCCATCTCTACTCACTGGATCTCAACTACTGCAGCTTGCTTTGGCCAGTTTAGTGCAATATTATCATCGATTCCATAAATTACTCACACCAAATGCAAGAGCACAACTAACAAACATACACGTGGTTATGGTAGAAATTAAAAAATATAAAAGTAACTATTAGTTAATTGTGTAAGACTTCTTAGAAAGAAGAAACAAAAAATAAACAAATTATATTTATTTTATAGTATTTAAGTAATTTTTACAATTTTTTTTGTTGTTGTTGTGAATACAAATATAAACTTTATCTTAACATTCCACACATAATATCCTTTTATTAATCTTCATCGGTAAGTAACATTTCAACGAGGTCACTGTTGGAGCAACGCTCACCATCCAAACGCTGAGGCGATTTCCAACGCAACAATGTTGGTAGGAATACCAAATGAGTGCGGGGATCCTTGCGGAAGGGGCAGTTTGGATCCTTCCAGCTGAAAAAAAAAACAATTAAACACCAAAATATAAGTTAATTTGTATTGCAATTTAAATCTACTAAAGAAAACTAAGAAATGGTTGTACGAATGTGAATGTTGAAAGCTGTTGTGGGCAAAAAAAATGTACACCACATCCAATCACTTTAGTACCATATACTTTTCTAATATTTTTTTTCAAATTTCAAATGTCGGATTGATGGGGCCTCTTACACTTTATTTTTCATGGTAATTCTAAGTTATGTTCAATTGCTCAGATCTTTTCGAGTTATGTCTAAGTTTGTACATTTGTTTGTCTATTTTAATTCGACTATTAGAAGAAATTAGTGGTCTTAATGAATCAACAAACAAAAAATTAAATTGAATTCATTTCTTTGTACGCATTCTTGTAGCGATAAGAATTTTTAAGTGAATTTATTATTTATTATTTTTTTACGGTTCCTTAAGACCGATAGCAACAAAATTCTGAAATGTTAAAATTAAATGCATAAAATGCGATAAATCAGAACAAGAAACTAAAAAAATATTCGATTAATAAGTATGACGTGTCCTGAAATTCTGAAAACCCAACAAATGATTCATTTTAATATAGAAAAAATCCATGAAAAATGACGTCGTCGGCATTGCATTACATTTAAGTTTAAGTTTCCCAATCTTGTACAATTGCTTTCAGAGATAACGCATGCGAATGGTATCCATTTCCACACAAATTCACGATTACTGCAACAACCGCAATTAACCCAAAGGATCGAACTTTAATCAGTTGCTTTTACAGAGGGCGTACTGTATTTGTAAGCTTCCTGTTTTAAACAGAAACAATAGGATATATGAATTTAATTTTAAGACATAATATGTAGCCTTGGTTATTTCCATTCAGATGTTGGTTTTTTTTATTTAAGAACGAATTTAATGTTTTTTGTTAAATGACAAGTAGTTACTAATTAAACCTTAATCAAAAAATGGAGCTAAAAGGAAAAAAACACACAATTTCTTCTAATTTTGCCTCAGTGTATTAACAAGAAAGATAAAACAAACCAATTATCGAGTAGGTAATGGTTTTGCTTTTTAAATGTAATAAATTTTTTTAATTGCATCACCATTCATATTCACCGCACAATTTTTTTAGTTTCCTGTTTTGCTTTATCACATTTTGGGAATTCCATTTTAACAAGTGGGAATTTCTTTTTTTATCGTGTTAATTCTGGATCAGGTTCTTTAGGAAAATAAAATGGGTTTTAAATGGAATTTTATATCTTCCTATACTTAAATTAACAAAAAAACATTTTGAAGATCCAAGCTTCAAGAATATCGAAGAGCTCGTTCTTTTTGTTGATTTTTTTAATGAATTAAATGAAAAATCTAGTGTAATTAAACAAAAAAATAAAATGAACGACTAGATTGCACGTACTTGCTCTTATAAATAAAATTGCAAAGGTTGCTAAGACTTAGTCATTAAATTGTAAATTCAGTTTTAGAAAAAATTAAAAAGCATACATACATATAAAATATATAACAATGAAAAAAACGGGTTTTAACCACTAATGAAGAATATATGTAGTATTTTTGGTTTGTGATAAAAGTTGCAAATGAAGCGTTGAGAGCAAGAAGTGTCATTGTTTTGAGTTTTGACATTTTTTATCAGAAAAGAAGGTCCTTATTTTAACTTAAATTTCTGTGTCGTCAGTATAATTTGTCAGTCACTTTTAGAACCTTTTTGAGACCACCAAGGTCAGAGGTTTCATACACTTTAATAAGAAAGAAAATCTTTAAACCTTGATTAATTAAATAATTGAAAAACATGACTTAACCCCTTCTTGTTCTCAACGCTTCAAATATATTGCACAGCACTGTATGTATAGTAACTATATTGCAAGCAAAAACTATAGTAGGGTAGAGTCACCAATGGCGTTAAGTGATTTTTCTTGACCATATTACATAAAATATGCAATTATCAACATTTTTATGTAATTGGTTCTTGTAAAACTGCATTTAGACAGTGGATTCAATCACCGCAGGTGAACGATGTTTGTTCTTGCCCAGTAAGATGTTGATTTTTCATTTCAAAAGCATATTTAGGGTAAAAACGAACATCGTACACCACCGATAGGACCGAGAGTGTAAATGCAGCACAAAGCAGTTTAATTGATTATTCTTTAATTTTAAGAGAAGAATAAACAAAATTCGCACTGTAACCAAAGAGCTGGCGCGAATGCTCCTGGCATCGGCACCTTAATCTAACAAAGAATTTTACATCAAATATACCTATTATGGCAAGTATGGCAGCATTTATATAAAATTGATTTTTTGGTTTACAAAATAAATATTCTTTATAATCATTACGATTGTCGTTTTCAATAAAACGCTCTAACAGCGACAATTGATGTTTCAGAAAAACAATTACCAATGTAAGGGGAAGAAATGTGAAGAGCGGAGGGAATGCCGAAGGTTTTTTTTTTTAATTGTCAAATGTCGCTATTAAACGCTGTCGTTTTATTGGCATTTTAGTTAAAATGACTATCGTAATAAGGGTGAATAATGGTGTTTTGTACAAAATACCTCCCTAGTTCCCTTGAGAACTTTAAAAACGAACAAACCATTTCCACTCCATAAGTTAGATTTTAAATGAAATCAAATAAATCGAAAGATTCAATCGAATCGGATAGCAGAAATATCTATTAACTGCCGTATGAGGTATTTGAGATATCAAGGAACTGGGTCTTCGCTTTGATCACGTAGATAATAATAAAATATTGACGAGTCATCATGTTTTTTGTGCGACTTAAAATAGATAAACTGGTTAAGGTCATTTCACTGCTTTACATTCAAATTGCATTGGATTGGGAAAACCCCACCAACCCTTTCTCTTAGTCATGTTCGGGAATAAAAAGCCAAATCGCCACGCCCCACCCTTCGCATGTCCAGTTAAAGCCCAAGGCTTCTCTTAACCCAATCATAATAAAAATCTAAAAATATACACTGATTCATGTGTACACCCGTTTATGATGTTAAATGCACGGATTTATAATGTATGTACGTAGGTCATAAAAGAGAACACTTCACTGATTATACTTACAATGGTCTATCGATTTCTACATGAACAAAGTGACTCTTTTCAGCGGATTTGTCCAAAGCTTCAGTAATAACTGGTTCAGCTGTAATAAATAAATAATTATGATAAGATAAATTTAAAAAAAATATGGAGTTGTTTCACCTTTAACACAATAGGGGCACCAACTTATGCCATTTTCAGCTTTGTTGCCACTGAAGAGGACATGAATTGGTTCACCAGAGGATTCTAGACCTTCAACCAATTTGGTGAATTCTTCATAATTTTCAACGTGATGTTTAATAACCATTTTGTTAATTAAATTACTTGATATCTTCCTGATATCACAAAACAATCTAATAAACTTCGTCTTTGCAGATTTTAATTGAACCTAGCCGGGTGGAATTATTTTTATGATATCTATCAATTTGGTTTGATAAGAATTTTGACATTTGCGCCAGAAAAAATTGCTGTGTGTATGCCTTAAAAAAAATACAGCGGTTGTCTGACATATTGAGTGCATTCAGAGCCCGCGTCTCCACAAGTAAGAGTAAAATCCAATCCAACTTTTCTTCCGCAATCTCATCCACAATCCAGTGTTTTTTTACTGGGCAAAATATGCCTTGAAATTTATTCCATTGTCTATGGAATAAATTGAATCCCTATAACTAAATTCAACATATAAAAAAGCGGCTCCACAAGAGTTATATCCAATCCAACTTCTCTTCCGCAATCTCATCCACGGATTATGGATGAGATTTTTTTTTCTACTGGGTTAAATTATGTCTTGACTATTGGACAATAGTCTATGAAATAAATAGACCACTGACCACTACACTCAAGATATACGACACCTGATGACAGGATTTTGATCCACGCTAAAAATCCAGACTACGATGGCCGGATTTTAAATTTTAAATTAAATTTTAATTTTTTAAGTTTTTCTGACTTTTGCGTATCATTTCTTACATGTTGTATGTCTTTTTTGGGTATGCTTTTTAAATTGATACCACAGCTCTAAGGGTTTCCAAGATAGCTGTGTATGTACACAACAATGTGGCTTTTTCCATTCTTGCGGGCTATAAAAGGGTGGGTTTATCAAATTCCTATGAAGCTCGAATTTGGCCCATTTTCTAGTAGCCATTAAATTTCTTTTAACCTAATAACTTCGGATTTAGTGAGGTTATAATCTAGTAGGTACTTACAGCCTCCATACTCCAAACTGTTATTCGATTAAAATCATGTTAAGGGTAGATTAAGCTAGTGTTCGAAATCAAGTGAAATCAAATATTCGGCTCTAGCGAGGTGTTCGGAAGAACACCTGAAAGCGAAAATCAAAAATAAAAAACCCGTATAAATTAAATAAATTATTTGTAAAAAACAATTTTACAACTTTTGACCAATCAACTTAAATACTTTAATTTTTATACAGGGTACAACCATGTGTTCCTGAAGTCATTCTAAGTCGAAAACTTAAGAATGATATGATATTGGCTCTATTTTCCTTTAACCAGGCTTATCTTTGCCAAACGACTTCAAATTTGTAAAATTTCATTTTGTGCGAATAACAGTTTAACCGCAATTTTTTATCAAACATAATTTTAATGGTTTTTTTGTCGTTTTGTTCACATATCAAGTTACACAGATCGAAGTTAATGGATAGCCAACAAAGGGTGTGAAATCCACCACTTAAAAATAGTAACAAAGTAGATTTCAAACAAGGCACCGTAGTGTGCACACTCTATCTAGCTTAGGGCCCGTAAAACCTATCATAAAATTCACATATCTGTTAGTCTTGTTTGATACTTATTCATTTTCATTCTGAATTTTCCATTTTTTTTCAAACCGATTCGTAGGGCATCCTTTACCATATGGAGTCTTACACCCTGATAAATCATTGGGTGCGGTGTTATTCTTGAACGAAATCCTATCCAAGATACCTTTATAGGATTACGACAACAGAAGGTATCTGGATAGCATAAGATTTTTATGTGAATGCGGCAGTTAACACTAAATTTGGCGGCAACAACCGGATATGGACCCAACCGAATGGAAACCAATAAGTGGGGAATAAATCAAATATCAAGGTACATAATGTTGGTACTTTGTATAAGCAAGGAAATCACCAAATATAAGTCCATGTTAAAAGAGGAGCCAAACTCTCATTTAAACATTTTCTACTCTCAAATAAATGTAATCCAATCAAATATTTATGTTGCTGGCAAAATAATCAATAATAAACTTGTTAAAGATTACGCGAACGAAAACAAATTGATATTAGTTTATTCGGCATCCGTTGGTAAAACATTCGTTATCACAGTTGTAAAAAAAAAGAAACAGAAATTATACTATTTTAAGATCTCTTATAAATATTTTGCATCTAGTCATTTATTTAGTTTTTCTTTTTCTTCTTATCAACGTTTATGCCTTGCGACTCCTGATACTGCCTTATGAGCTGTTCTTGAACATCGGGCAGACAGGGCGAGTATCTACTGTATTCCATTGTGAATTCACCTTTGCCTTGTGTACTTGATCTGCACAGAACCAACAAAATATAAGTTATAATAAATTTTTGCTAAAGAAAAACAATCTTAACTCACCTCAGCTCGCCAGCATAGCCAAACATATCGTTCAATGGAACCTCAGCATAGACGGTAAACCAACCCTCAGCACCATCAGTACCAGTGATAATACCATGCCTCTTGCTCAATTGTCCCATAACTGAGCCCTGGAATTCTTCTGGTGCAGCAACTTCAACTGACATAATTGGTTCAAGAATTTGCCAAGCACCAGATGCAAACACTTCCTTCACGGCTCCGTGGGCAGCCAACATAAAGGCCAATTCACTTGAATCCACAATATGATGTCCACCATCCAATAGTCTAAATTTAATACCAGCCAATTTGTGGCCACTCAACATGCCCTTTTCAGACATCTCACGGAAACCCTTTTCCACACCAGGAATAAACTGCTTGGGTACATTGGTACCAACTGTTTCGTCGGCAAATTCTAAATGGGTATTTTTGGCTGGCGGAAGTGGTTCCATTATTCCAATAACGCGGGCATATTGTCCAGATCCTCCAGATTGTTTTTTATGCAGGAAATCAAATTCACATGGGCCAACCAGTGTTTCGCGGAATGCTACTTTGGGTTTACCTAGAGTTACTGGACAACCATATTCTCGTTCCATTCGTTGGGCATAGATCTCCAAGTGAAGTTCACCTTAACAAAAAAAAAAAAAACAAATTTGAAATTTACTTAACATCATTAGCGGGAGACCCAAGCTTTCTAAAAAACATTGCTAAGTCTATCAATATCTGGAAATGAAATAAGTCAACCAATGAAACGGACACTATTCGCCGGATAAGAAGTAATCCAATATTAAAGGGTTTTGGATAAAGATTAGTTTTTGGAATGTGAGGACGTTTCTGGACTGAGGAAATGAAAGACTCTAAACTTCCGGGAGATCCCAAGTAAACTCCCGAATGTCCAGGTATAATACCGACAGGCTAGAGGATTTCTCAGTGCGCCAACAACTAGGGTATTGCCATCCCAAGGTTTGAGAACAATCAGCAGCACTAAATCTACCTCCATCAGCCACCAAAGGTGTGCTATGCTAAATGTTCTCATAACCAGTGGTGATAGAAGAGTCGGCCGCGCACAAGGAAGAAACAATGCTTGGCTGTCTGCAGAAACCTGGACAATGATCGTCGAAAGAAAACTACTTAAAGCTCGCATGGTAGCTACTCGAGCAGCAGAGAGAAACAAGCTAGAGTCTACGTATCGCATAAAGAAGAGTGAAGTTTACCATTATGTGCGGCGGGATAAGCGTAACTACATCAAAACATAATAGCTGAAGAAGCAGAAGAGGCCTCAAATCCGGCAAACCCGGTGAAAAATGACTCGTTCAAAGAATAGATAATTTCAGCAATTAAAACACCGAAAAGCAACAAGGCGGTAGGCTTCGACGGTATTCCCGCAGAGCTCTTACAAGCTGCGCCAACGAATTAACATGACGAAAACAAATATGATCAGCCTCGGAAGTAAGTCATCCATCCAAGTCAATATTTCTGGACAACCTGTAGAGAAAGTGGAAAACTTTAAATTTCTTGAGAGTTTTGTCTCTACCAAAGGCGGAATAGAACAAGACATAAACACTCATATTAGGAAGGCAAAGGATGGTCCAAAATATGGTGGAATAATTCTATCAGCTTGAAGGTGAGACTGTTCCGCTTTAGTGTTGAATCCGTGTTTCTTAATTGACGTAAAAAGTCACGTCAACTGTCACAAGGAAGCTGCAAACGTTCGTGAATAGGTGTCTACGAGAACGTGTCAAGAATCTATAGACAGCAGTACTATACGAAGACGAAAGTGGCATTGGATTGGTTACACTTTTCGAAAAAGCAACGATTGCATTGGAAGCCACAGAGGCATGCAGAAAAGCGGGTTGACCGAGTAGCTCATGGGGCAGTACAATTGAATGCGAATTTGCACAGCTGAGGAAGAGTTGGAGAGAATCGAGATAAATTTCCAGAAGCCGTAGACGATGGCGCGTAGGAATATTGTAGGCCTAATGCCCATTAAGAGTCACAAAGGTCTCATCAAGATCTGAGGCCCTAAGTAAGTTTATCCGATCGTTCGTGGCTCTGGGGTCGGGACTTGGACACAATAAGGTCTGAGAACCTAAGTTTACTTAGTTCAACAAACAAAAAGTCTCAAAAAGATTTGTTAAAAGAGCCTACATCTTGAATTCTATTAATTGGATCATCAAAAAGTAAAATTAAATGGAATCATTAATTTAGTAAAAGTTACTCACCCATTCCCGAAACAAGAGTTTCCTTAACATCTGGATCATAGGCAAAAGTAAAAGTAGGATCTTCTTTGGTGAATCTGGCCACTGCTTTTGCAAAGTTATCTCTATCTTTAGGATTATTTGGTTTGATAGCCATCGACACCACTGGCTCTGGCACGAACATAGACTCCATCGATATATTCAATTTGTTGTCCGTAACAAAGGTATCACCACTGGCACAGTCAACACCAAACAAAGCAAAGATATCTCCAGCAAAGACTTCGTTAACATCTTCCATTTGATTCGAGTGCAATCGAACAAGTCGAGCAATACGGACCTTACGCTTGGTACGGGTGTTGAATATGCTGTCGCCTTTGCGGAGTACTCCTTGATAGCATCGTAAGTACGTCAATTGTCCAAAGCGACCTGCTTCCAATTTGAATGCCAATCCCACAAAAGGACTCTTTCCATCTCTTGCTGGATTGAGGAAAATCTTGTCAGGCTCTTCGCCTTCTTTCTCAACTAGGGCAATATTCTCGACCTCTCCCGGGTTTGGGAGGAAGTCAAGAACTGCATCTAGAAGCGGTTGGACGCCTTTGTTCTTTAATGCTGTTCCCACTAAAACTGGGGTGAATGTTCTTTTGATGCAAGAGCGACGCAGGGCACCTTTTATATCATCTTCTGTTGGAGTTTTCTCCTCGAGGAATAACTCGCCGAGTTTGTCATCGACATTTGACAAATGTTCAATCAACTCTTGGCGGCGTTCGTTGGCTTCTGTGGCCATATCTTTAGGAATTTCATCATAACGCAACTCCGTACCATTGGGACCTTCAAAATAGATTGCCTTCTCACCCACCAAATCAATGATTCCTTGACAATTTGACTCCAGACCAATCGGAAGCTGAATAAAAGCGGCATTATGATTCATTTTGGAGCGCATCTGTGACAGAACTCTGTAGGGATTCGATCCCAGTCTATCGAGTTTGTTGATGAAAGCCAAACATGGAACGTTGTATCGTTTCATTTGGCGATTGACAGTCAGTGTCTGACTTTGAACTCCACCGACAGCACACAGAACTAGCACTGCTCCGTCCAAGATACGCAGAGCTCTTTCGACTTCTACAGTGAAATCCACATGTCCAGGTGTATCGATGATATTGATATTGTTATCCTTCCACGTGGTGTAAGTTGCTGCCGATTGAATTGTTATGCCTCTTTGTCTCTCCAATTCCATGGAATCCATTGTAGCTCCAACATTGTCTTTGCCTCTTACCTCGTGCATGTGATCTATGCGACCAGTGTAGTAGAGGATTCTTTCTGTTAGTGTGGTCTTGCCGCTGTCGATGTGAGCTGATATTCCAATGTTACGAATCTTTTCGATCGCCTTGTGCTCAGCGTACTTTGCATGTGAACAGAATGTCTAGAAAGATAACATTGCATAACATGAGCAAATTCTGGAGTCGCTACGGTGTTTTTCTGAATGAGAAATGACTTACTTTTTGCAGTCCACTGATGGCACTGATGCGAATTGAATTGTATTTGAGGAACACATTGCTATTTATAATTCTTGTTAACATTTTAATAACAAAAATTAAAAAATAGTTATTAAATCGAAAGAACTGACCACACCACTGAAAGAAGGGTTGGTTGGAAAAAGATAGATTGACAGTTGACGTTTTAAAACGTCAAAGAAATGTCATTTGGGGTTGTTTTTTTTTTGGAGAGCGTTCACAGGTTAAACAAATATAAAGAC
Organism: Meliscaeva auricollis; assembly: GCA_948107695.1. NCBI lineage: Eukaryota > Metazoa > Arthropoda > Insecta > Diptera > Syrphidae > Meliscaeva > Meliscaeva auricollis. Next base: position 29,017,812 of record OX403618.1, read on the forward strand.
CTATGCTTGGAATTCCATACCAAATTTCCAATGTTGAATTCCTTTCAGAAAAAAATAATTTAGCAGCGATTTCACGGCATTTTCAAAAAAATTGCTGCAAATAGCTTTTCAATCGCTTGTTTTTAATAAATAGACCCATCTCACCAAATCATTTACAATTTTTACAATCTTTCGGTCTATCGTTTCTATGTTTTCTCTCTTTCAAATCAATAAAAAAATATAGACAGCAACCATCAAAACGATTGTGATTTGGCCCTGATTTTGTTTCCAACTGGCCTTTCTTGAGCTTAAAGGCTTGCGGCTTGCCCAAACCAAAGTGCGACAAGGACTTTTGTATGAAAAACGCTTTGCGCTCTTTCACATTTGGTGTGGGTACTCTCATATGGCGCTGTGTAAATAAAAATTTTGCCGTTTCTAGGTGACAACAAAATTTCATAGTAACATTGGAAATAACAATGGGCTAAGGAAAAATAAAAAAAAAAGGCTGGGTGCAAACTCCACTGGTAACTTTCCATTAGTGCCCCTAGAAACTAGATACCCATGTTATTTTGGTCTTTGAAGTATCACAAATTCTATATCTTCAAAAACCTTAGTATGTGTACGAGTTTTACTTATATTAAAAAAAAAAACGAACAGTCAGTAATTTCTTTATACTTTATTTTATGTAAAAGTTGGTATTTGTTTTAAATATCATTGCCCGTCCTCAAGATATTTGATAAAAATCTCATTAAAAAAATAATAGCTTTTTACAAAAAAACTGGCAGTAGATTTTTGTTGAAATTCTTATAGCTATGCTTTTTACTTACCAATATCGTTTATGAATGTTTTTTCCTTCTCAAATAATAAAAAAACTGAATTAAATATGCATACTTTCAACCAAATTTCATTTATTTTTCTAACATTAGTTACATACTTTCCACAAAATTTATCTTCAGTTACGCATTATTTGTAACAAACATCTACTATATTTAAATAAAACTATTTGTACGTTTGGCTGGTACAGGCTGGTATTGAGGGCTTTCTCCATTTAAATGTAGGAACCTGGCTCGGCATAACTGATAATAATTGCAAGGATTTCTAAAAATAGCTGCAAGAAAAAAATTCAGAAGAAATACAAAAAAATAAACAATATTTTTACCTATGAATTGTATTATGTAGTGTGCCTACATGTTATCGCAGTATTTAAATGGTTGGTAAACTCAAACAAAAATCCTGTGCAAAATTATTGGAAATCTTAATCACCAAAGAGGGCAACGTTTTGTTGCTTACAATTTAAAAAAGTTATGAAATAAAAGTAAAAAAAAAATGGATTCATTTTGAATTTTGCACAGGAAATTTTTCTAGTATGAAGTGGTTGACTATAGAAACAAAAAAACTAAAGATTAAGGATCACTCTGGTGACAAAAATATTTTTTTTTTAAATATTCAGTTGTTTTCGTTTGAGTAGGTGCTTTACCTTTGAAAGAATCGATTTTTAAAATTTTTTTTTAAACAACATATATTTTGAAGTTATAACTATTTACAGAACCATGTATATAATGTATATTAAAAAACAATCATTATTATTCTATAACATACATACATTTCTCCACTTAAAATAAAGTTGCAATTAATGCTTTAATACTCTTTTTTTCTTAAATGTGGCACAATCATTTGAATTTTTTATAATTTATATTTTTTAGAATATAATAATAAATACTTAATAATTACTATCTTTAAATACAAAGACATATACAAATACGACAAATGTAATTGTTTTTATATGAATTGAAATATTCAATTTAAAACTTGTTGTATCAATTTAATTTGTTAATTTTATTGTATTTTTAGATATAATTTTGCTGATGATAAATTTTATAAATATAAACTTTCATTAATTAAAAAAAAAAAAATTATTTATATATATACGTACAATTAGATTTAGATATAATATCGATATGTTTGTTAAAGGTAGGTTAATGGTATTTTTTCATTTGTATATTTTGAACTTTAATAAGGGACATTTTTATTAATATTCTTTTTATTAATATTATTAGGTACGATATCCTGGTGGGTTGAAGATTTGAATTAAAACGTCAATATTGCTTTGTAGCTAAATATCAATACATTTGATATTTTAAGTGAAATTTTGATTTGATTTTCTGCTAGAGTCTTGTGGGTATATTCAAAAAAACTTATACGGCTGTAATACTGTAACACTCCAGAGCTTGTATCAAAATTGGTTGTTTTGATTTTCTGTGAGCTGTTTAGTCAATAAATAATCCAAGTTCTTAACCTCGAGTGTCGAATTCAAGATTTTCAAAATCCAGATTTTTTTTTGTAACATATTGTTAGATGTGACAAAATGCTAGAGCATGTATGTAATTTAAGTCAAAAGACAAAAAATCGTAAAGGAGGGGTTATATTTATTCCTGTTAATGTGGGAGGGGAAATTTTCTAATAAAAACGACTTGAAATACATAGAATCAAAATATACCTAATAAAAACTATGGCAACACTTACAATATTATGCTAAGGGCAGAAAAACGCAAAACAAAAAGCAGGTGCATAAAGCAAACCAACAATGAAAATAGAAAGCCCAAGTTCTAAGACTCCTTAAAAGGAAAAAGCTGCAAGGCCTTGTATCGGCACAGAAACGCATGCCCACGGAATCTTCATCAAAGCATTGCTGGGGTACCACAAGGAAGTGTATTAGGTCCAATTTTGTACCTTTTTTACACGCGATATACCATAGAAGACACCATTGCATCGTAGCTACGATTACTGACAAACAATTGACAAAACAATAACAGCAGTAGGCAAAACGAGCCTTTGAAGGTTTCAACAAAAGTATTTTTTGTTTAAACAAATACCCCTGTGTGTTTGCTATAAAAATTGCTTGCAAATCGCTTGCTAAACTGATGTTGGTTTAATAAATCTAATCGACGATGCAACTAATTTGCAACATTTTTAGTTCCCCATCTAGGTAACTGGCTTTATTTATGTTGATTATTTTTATTTGATTATAATTAATAACCAAAAATCATTAAAAAGATCTAAATAAAATACTTTTTTTTATCTAGATGCTATTAATTAAGGACTAAATTATGTATATCTATAGAAAACGACGAAGGTAATATTATTTCAGTGCTAAAAGGTTTTTGCTAACTTATGAGTTAAATGGTAAATAGACACAGATAGATATAAGGTTGTTAAACTAAGTGTAAAGTATTTGCTTAAACAATAACAATACTTAACGATTCTAAATGGCTTTTTATATAAGTGATTCAAACGGTCGTTTCTGGCAGCACAAAGAACTTTCTGCTGTTTTCATATCCACTCCAAAGCTTTGCTTTTGTTTGATTACATGTCGAATTCTGAAAACAATGGGGTTAATTTTTTTCTTGAAATAATTTGTTTTCCAATATTCAAAAGTGTTTTTTTTTTTGTTCAATTTGCTAAAGGAATTGTGTGTGTTTTGTGTAAATTATAAATAATGATAAATAATAATAAAAACATTTTTTCAGAAAATATTACAGAGTTTGCTCAAAATAAATTGAATGATAGTTTTTTTATGGTATTCTATGTAGTTAGCTAAACCTTTGTGCTGGTTGGTATCTTGGTATATTTAACAGAATTAACTTTTCCCTATATCTTGAGCTTATTATTGCATTACTTGAATAATGACAAATAAAAGGGACACCAATACCAAACATCTCCCAAAACATAATATTGTCGATTTTCCATATAAATTAAAGATTCAATCATTCGTCAGTAGGGTTTCCTTTCTATATCTTCATTTAATGTTGCTGCAGTTTATTCACAATGGCCACATGAAACAAAAAAAGTTCATTAATTTCAAAGCGCTCAAAAATCATTATGCCAAAAAAGGTGATTTTCAGGATTTTTTCCTTATTCATAAATAATAAAAGTGGTTTAAAAGTGATTTTTTTTTTTCAAATCGATGTTCATATTCAAAATTTTACAGTGACACATTCAATTTTTGTTTTTAAATGTATTCCCCGCTGACTGACCATTTTGTCAGATATTTTGGTCAGTCTGGTCTAGGTGGTTAATATAACGCAGCCCCCACAGCCATGTACGTATTAAAAGTTATTGAAGGTTAAATGTCGAAAGTGTTGGATTTTCGTATTTAATTTTAAACGGGAGAAGCTATCAAAATTGCTCGTAGAAAACTTGTTTTTAGGGCATCATCAGGCTTTACAATTAGCCAAAATTCACTTTTGAGAGATCTCAAAACACTCCAGTAAGCTCAGAAAGCTAAACAAGATTCCTCATTGAATTGCCTGCCATAAACTACTGAGAAGAAATAAGCTTCTGGCAGCAAAATTCTTGAGAACTGAACAAACCTGAACTGCTTTAATATATCACAGTGACTGTGAGCAAAATTTTATGTTACGTTTGAGAGAATGAAATTTCGAAAGTCCTGCTCAGAGCCTTCAAAATCTGCAGTAGTGCTGCAAGTTTCAGTGTTCGGTCATTTAAATGGGAAAATTAATTGTGCTAGGTGCAATTAAGCGGGGAATACGTATAAATTTTTATCATATGCTAATAATTTTAACCATATAACTGTAAGACATTAGGTTTTTGAAATGTAACTTACTTGAATATAATACGCTTTATAAATAGTAGGTAGTTTCAGAAGGGGAGAGAAATTTCTTGCATCTCCGAAGGAAACATTAGCATTTCTCAGCATTTTTAACAACATCGAATGTGTGTTCATTCCACAAGTAGAATATGTTTGCAAGTTGTAACTTATTATAACGCACATACCGAGCAGGGAAAGCTGTTCGGTTTACTCGATGCAAGTGCCACTCATTGATAGCTGCATGGGCTATGAGGTGTGGGTTCCGCTTTAACGATAGTATTAGTAGCGATTGTATTAGAAGCTTTAAATTTTACACTGAACAACACTCTGATATCGACAGAGCATTTTCGATAAGAGAGCTTGATGCCAAATTCTATGAAACGCTTTTGAAATATCAACTGCAATAATCTTACTTTCTTCAAAACGATGTAAATATTTGTTCCAATTCTCCACTAAGATATATCACCAGTAGACTCATTGCTATGGAAAATGGAAGCCGTGTTACCGGTTATTAAGAATATCTCGTTCCTCGATATAATTTTTTTACTTCTTATCAATTAGCATTTCTATGGTCTTCTAGAAAACGGAAGTGCAATTGGTCGATAGTTTCGGGATGAAGACGATTTGTTTTTCTTAAGCATTGGCTGCACAAATGCTGTTTCCATCCATTCGGTAAGAGCCCAGAAGTAATAAAGCTCACGCAATGGTTTTGCTTGCGTAGAAGAACACTTTTTGCTCTATTTGTGGGTGGTTTTGCGATAAAAAACATTCCTTATATAGCAACATTTTCACAGTGGGCATCTAAAAAACACTAAAACTTTTAACAGGACAAACCGACTAAAAAGTTTTCATTAAAATTAACTTGAAAAAAAAATTCATCAATATTTTCTGAAAAACAAAAATATACAAAAAATTCGCATGATGTGGATATTTGAATGTGTGTATGTATGTATGTTTAAAAACTGTTTTTTTTTTCTATGATGTTTGTAGTATGTAGGTATTCTAAACAAGGTATTCAACTAAGAAATAAATTAAAGACCAACAACAAATATTTTAATATCTTGACTATTTATTTTTTGTAGCTATGTTTATTCACTGTTTCAACATAATAATGTTTCTACCACATACGAACTAAATTAAAACTATTAATACTGATAAATGATAATTACAAAAAAAAAACATAACTTTCTCAAAAACAAAATGTCAATACATATATGAAGTTTATGTTTATGTATATGTACAAAGTACATAAATATAAATAATTTTTGTTTTATGTTTTATGAGGTGTAACCAAAATCTATTTATATCTGTATAATTATATTTTTTAATACTTAAAATATGGATTTATGAATTAAAATTTAATTAAAATTATGACAAGAAATTCAATCCAATTGCAAACATAAAGCACAGCCTATTATTCTTTTTTTTATATATATATTTTTACAAAACTTTGATTTTTAATTTTTTAACATATCCAACATAAAAGATATTTTACGTTGGGCTGGTTATTGCTTATCATTATAATTAAGTTTTCTTTAAACATATTAGGAAATGATGTTTTTTTTTTTACTTTTCATATTAAGGCTACTTATAGAGTAATGCTGTAAGAAGTTATGCGATAAAAAGTAAATATTAAATTATTTTTAAGAAAAAAAAAAGATTTAATATTTATTTAATAAGAGTATTCCTTGAAAAAGATTTGTTTGTTTGCGGGTTTGGATTTAAATCTCAAAAATGAGATATGTTTTAAATGCTTTTGATCTCAGAATTGTTTACTGTTTGATTTTATTTTAATAATTTTAACATGTGACACAAATAATTGACCTCAATTCTATTTTCCTTACTTTTTTACCGGACACTGTTTGGAAATGATATTGCACTGAGGACATAATTTTCTGCTATCCATTTTTCTTAAAAATTACATCAAATATTATGTTTTGAGAAACTTCGTCACTTGTTTTAACTTTACATTGAAAAAACAACGTCATAACTCAAAAATCATCAAATTTGAGTTATTTTTACTACCAAAAAAGTTGTATCAAATTTTCATGGGTGTAACTTCAAAATTTTACTCATAAAACGTTTTTTAAAACTAATTCTTTTATAGACCTTATATGGGAATACAAATTTATAAACTCATTTTGTTAAAAATGTACATTTTTGAAATATGATGTTGTTCTTTTTAATGAGCGATATATCAATCGGATTAAAATCAATTTATCTCTTTTGAGTTATGGGCTTAGTAAATTATCCAAGATCAAGAACTTTTACAAGGTGATAAGCACTATTTTAGAAAATAAAATGTTAATACTAGTTATCGCACCCATTTCACTCTACCATACATAGCGTATGGTAGAGTTTTTTTCGGTCTTAGGACATTAATTTTTGTGAAGGGGCAGGAGACTCGGAGAAATAATTATGTTGTATTTAGCAAAAAATTAAAATGTGTACACAAAAAGTACGTATACGCCGTAGTGCACACATTTTATTAATGCTGATGATAACACTCCGCATTCAGGTTTTGTTGTTGTTTTTCTTTCTTTTTCTTTTTGATCTAGATTTCTAAAACGAAATCTCATCGAAATCTATACTAGATTTCCAATATACTTTAACTTTTATAACATCGATTTCACACCTAACCATCATCTAGTACGAAATCTCAACGAAATCTATACATTTCCAGTTTTCAAAATTTTTTTGCGGGTAGAATGCCGCATGTAAATTTTTTACATAAAGAAAAGGTCTTGGACTCATGTTCTTGAAATGAGAAGAGACTTGTCTATTATTGGTAAGAAGAATTTAAATAGAAAGTCTTGCATATTCATATCTAGGGCGCTTACCTCTTTTATTTAAAACGATAATGATTTGGCCCTGAGTTTTAGTAATTTTTCTCCAGTCGCCTCAGAGGAAGAGTACTGTTGTTTGCCAGCTTTTCAAATATGACATCTCTTTAGATTCAAAAAAATTGTCTGGTCATGAATTTTTGGAAAATGACAATCTTCACAGAGCAGAGTTCGTGCTGGGCATCTGGGCATATTCATCGAGTTTATTTATTTGAGAGAGATTAACAACAGTCTTTCTTAGTAATTACTTGAAGAGCGTCTACAAATGTGACCCCTTATGTTTAACTTTATTTTATAAATTTCATTTCTACCATGATTTGGATTTCCTTAAAAAAGAACAGACATTTCATGTAATCAGTGCAATTCATTTGGAAAAATTCTTTTCCATAAACTTCCAAAAAGAACGAAATTATAAAAAAGAATTAGTTGTTAAAAACAAATAGGTTATAAAACTTTTGAAATAATTCTACTAGAATTGACATGGTTTACAGTGTGGAATCAGTTTACAGGCAAAAATGTAAAAAATTGGACATTTTGAATTTTTCATATAAAATTTTAAGTATAATTTTTTTCTTCTTTTCACAAATTCATTCCTTTTCGTTTTTCTTGCAATGCATTTTTTTCAATAACCAATCAATTTTTTGTTTATACATTTTACAATTGAGTATTTTCACTGCAATTGGATTTTTTTTGATTTTTTGCATCCTGTTCTTGAATCGAAACCGAACCCTTATCTTCAACTTTCATGCATTTAACATTAAGATCATTGACACTTGACTTGATTTCTTCTTCTTCGTTCATGGTTGATAAACGCTGATGATGATGGGAATTGGGTGGACTGGAACAGGAGCTATTTCTACCTTTCAACTTGTTATCATTGGAGGAGCTGGAATAAGGATTATGCAATAATGTCTAATTTTACACAAAAAAAAAAAAAAAACAATTAACATTTATGAGAAGCTTAATACAAAGCTACAAGAATAAGTTAAAATTTGTACATAGAATGAATTTAGAAGAGTTTATTTTTTTTACAAATTACAAAATTAGATGGTTAAAAATGAAAGTACAGTAACAAATTCTTAAAATAACTTCATAAACAGTAAATAAATTGTGAAAATGGAAATTTTAGTAAATAGAATTAAACAATTAGGACTAATTTTGATTTTTTTTGCTGTAATTTCTTATAAATAAAAAAAAAATGAAACTTACTGATAATTATTTCCATTTATTTTGCGAACTTTTAATGTCACTGGTATAATTAATTGATTGTCGCCACTGTCACCATAATTACATTTGTTTGTGTCTTTATTAACTTGATTCCATATAGTTGTTCTATTGACATCATCCGTTATATTAATTGGAACCTGCATTAAACATCCATTTGCTAGAGGTATGTGGACGTTACTTGTTCGTGAGGAGTAGCCATCATTTGTATGATGGTGGCCAATATCCTTAAAAAACAGTTTAATTTTACATACAAACAATATACATTTTATGTATAACTTGTTTTTTTTTTATTATTTTCATTTTAGTCACAGCTTAGAAAGCGACATTGAGATTAAACTATTTAATTTATTATTTAGTTCTCATTTGTATGCAAAATATAGATAGTTTTTGAATTTGTTTGTTTGTTTTTTTTTTTTTTTAATTAAATAATGCTTTATGGTGTTGTTTTAGGTTTGAAAATACATTAAAGTTTAATTTCAGGTGATGGAAGATTAAAATGTGTTAATACAAAACATCAATGAAGACAGAAATTTGTTTGAGTAAGAAACCAATCAAGGGATTCTAGTTTTAGAACATTTTTGAGCATTACGTTCACTAATAAAAAAATTGATTTACCTAATGAATTTAATAAAACTGACAGTTTCCTACCAGTATCAGTGATTGTTTTTAACTTCTTGTTTTACATAATAATGGAAACAAGCGAGAAAGTTTAAAAGAATTCCTCGTTCAATTAGAAATAAAGTAGAAATAGCTTCACATGGTTTTGTGAAATGCTCAAATAATATCAAAATTAATTACTTTTTAATTTGGTGTTTATACTTATAGGCGTGAATAGTTTTTTTTTAGTTTTGTGTTTATTCTTCAAATAGCTTAACTGAGCTTTATCTAACTATTGGAATATTGGGCTTTAGTACAAAAACATAGAATACTTACTTATACAACAAATAAACAAGAAAACCTGCCAGTTTCTTAAATTAACAAACTTCGCAGATTCTCAAGATTTGTCTAAAGTGTCTCACTTCGAATTCTGGAAATGCATTTTAGTTACAAAGGACTTCGGACATGTTGTTCACGTGTTAAACGGTGATTTAATCTTTGACGAATTGGAAAGTTCCATGGGTGTGAAAGAGGGGTACGCACTCTGTTCTGCGTATGATATATCAATGGAATAAGGCTTTGCAATGTACAATGGTTTATTTGAAACGATTGTATCTCAAAAACCCCATCATAGATATTCAAGTGGTCTTTAATAATTGCATTCAAATACATATTACCCCTTGGTTAGTGTAATGGACTGTAACGCTGTAGGTCTGGGTTCCCAGCTGGGATTTCCAGCATGTGGCAAATTGTTTTTTTTTTTCAGAAATAGGTACTGCTTCTTGCGAGGTATTGAAAAAAAACGTCCAATACATCCAATAGGTTCTAGTAGGTAATGGCAGTGACATAAATGAAAACATTCTGTCCAATTTTACGACACCGAAAAACCTTGTAACACGATTTCACAACATTCTTATTATTGCACATTCACGCTACTGACATGAGGAGGACGCTATAATTAAAATCGGTTCAATGATTTCTTACAATTTCGATACTTCTGTCTCATCACTGATGTTTAAGTATTTTCTACAATAGATGAGTAGGTACTCGAAAATTAAAACTAACATCAACAAGAAGGAATAATAGCTGCATTCTATGACGAAAATTAAACGAAAAAAAAAATATATGAAAATAAATAAAAAAACAAAACATGTGTAGAAATAAATTTATTAATTTTACTTTTATTAATTTATTTTTTTTCGTTTTCAAATACATACGAATTAATAGTTTAAAATATTATAAATGTTTTAAGCAATATTTTCTTTTGTTATGAGTTAAATGTGTGTGTATGCTTTATTTTTTTTTTAATTTCACATCTGGAATGTTTATATTTTGTATATTAGGTATTAAAACTAGCTTAAATTAAAGATTTCTTTACAAATAAAATATTATTTGTTTAGTTTTCAATACACTGGTTCATAATTGACAGTTTATTTACTGTGTTTTACCTTTTTTAATAAAGCTTGCCACGAAAAATGTAAAAATTCAGTATTTTGCATTTTATCTAAATATTTTTGTCTTGCTATATAAATAACACATCTATGTATGTAAATCAAACAACGCTCTAAATCCTTTGTTTGTATTTCTACACTTTATTATAAAATATTATAAATATCTAAATTTTATTAAAAACTGCACCCATATTTTTGATTTAATTGGTTAATTTTTAATATAAATTGATTATCCTACAACTAAATTAGTAGATACCTAATTCTAAAAATAGTCATAACTAAAATCACTCAAAATTTGTATGTATGATTTTATTTACAAAGCAGTTTTCGAAGTTATATTGCAACTCTGGCCTATATTCTTAACTAAAGAAATTTAAACCTCAATTTTATTATTTTACACCTATGAAGCTAAATCAATTGACCTAAAAAAATTTAACATAATTTTAAAGTTCCTATAACAAAAATAAATGAATTGAAATTCTATTGTCTTTTAAAATAAAAAAAAAAACAAAATAATTAATTTTCTTTCTGTGAAGACATTAAGGTTACAAGAAATCAGGCACAAACACTGATTTCTTACTGGCAGTAGGTACATATTACTAAAAATATGAGCACCAAAAGTTGGTATTTAATAACACAATAATTATTCTTATGCCCTTAAATCTCCGTTAAAGAATTTTGTAGTATGGTACATTTTTTAACCACTTGAAAAAAAAACTATTTCAATGGGAAGGTCTTACCTTTTTTTAACAAGAAAATAAACGTAAATATATTTTTCAAGTATACCAGAAATTGTTATTTTTCTCAAAAAAAAAAATATTATACCTGACCCTGAACAAAAAAGCATACTCGGTTGTAGAGAACTTCCATCAGGAACAGGGATGGACTTTTCATAACCCTGTCCTCACATTGTATTCAATAAGATACATTTACATTACTAAAAGATATTACAATTTTATTGATTCATTAATGAACGGAACAAAGAAGTCTTCGGTTATAAAAGTTGTATTCAAAGAAATTCTTTTTGTAATGTTTCTCGAAAAGTATGGTCTATTTTTAAGGAAATTTGGTGTCAATTCTACAGAAGTCAGTTGGTGTTTTCCTGAGAGTGTGAATGATTTTAAAGACCGCATATTTATTCGCATTTGTTAAGTGGAAAGAGTTATTTAAGATCTTAAAATGAATGTAAATTTATCTTGAAAATGACGGAAAGTCAAAATAAAGTTCCAAAAAGTGGAACATTGGCATTTGGAGTCTAACAAATTTTTCTTCTTTAAATTTGAGATTACCTTTCAAACGGATCAAGGAGCATAGGCTGGGAATCGAACCCAAACCTCCGGCGTGGTAGTCCATCGCACAAACCATTGCGAAAAGTGTTACTACAAGTCGACCAGAAAAGGAGGAAAATTCTGATGCAAAATAAAATAGCCTCCGAAAAACTAGCAAATATTGTTGATGATCTTCTTCGCAAACAAAAAACGGATAAAAATTTACACAGGAATTATTAGCAAAAAGTGCTAACTGCGCAACGGTTGCCGAGGCCCTTTCTAAGATCAAAGTAGTTGCAAAACTCCTCAATTTAGTGCGATGAGATAGAGGAGACGTATGTATGTAAATAAGGTGCAAGATTATGGCATTTATTATGCTAAGTAACAGCTCTACGGAAAGAAACGGATTAATGGATGAAGTTCCGCTGTTAAAAGTCTTGAGTTCTCAGGATGTCACCCAGAGAATTACAACAATCTGCATTGTTGAGGCGTGCGTATATCCAATGAAATTTTTAGGAATACGAGATACGAGGATAAGTTAGGCTTGACAAACGGAAATAGCGCAGCTTGTTTCAGTGTTTTAGGCGAGTATTAAACACGTAAGTTTTACTTAAATATTACGTAAAACTACCAAAAGTAACTTGTAGAATTGTTTTCACTATAAGCAAACTAACGGCTGAAATCACTGTTAAAAACTACAAAACTGACTGCCAAAAGTACTAAAGAATTTACAAAACATTATAAACTAACTAAGTTGAAAACTTACAGATGCTGAATCCATAAAATTTAAGAATTCCGTAAGTTTTCAAAAACATATTTTTCAATTGTTCTCTAAATTGCATTTTATATGAGTTAAGAAATGTTTTATTCAAGTACATTTTCCAAAATAAGTAACATACATAAGTAAAATTAACGAGTGTAATTCTCACCTTAGAGATATTTTTTCGAAGTAGGATCATTATTTTTACTTTTTTTGCAAGGTTATTTTTGAGCTTAGAAAGCAACTGAGGAATGGATGCAGTAACATGGCAGATGAATATCCAACAAAACAACATAGGGAACAAGATACAATGAGCTGTATTAAAAGTTTAGAATGGCTGGGGACAGGAGAATAATCATTGGCGCCCCAGCACATTACATTTTTACCAACCAATTTTCAACGAATTGGGATACAAAATCGGAAAGGTTAGCTAAATTTAAGCTGCGGACTTGAAGCACATAGCGGTGAATTGCCATAACTATGATGCTAAAAAATAAATTGGGTCCGATTTTCCAGCATTTTAATATTCAAAACTTTAAAACCTTGTATTAGTTTAAGACTAAAACGGAATAGGTAAAAGCGTGAACTAAATGCTGTTGATGCAATTTAAGACTTCAATTATCAACAAATAGTGTTTAATTCTGCCGTTCTAATTAACTATGTTCATTGTTGATCTGCCATGATTTTATTAAATTTTAGTTTTAAGTTATAGTACCTACATTAATCTGCATCAGAAAGCTCTATAATGCGTAGTTATTGTTAAAATTTAAATTAAAAAAAAATATAATTTAACTATTGAAAATGCCTGAACTACAGGCTATTAAATTACTCGGAATATCTTCATCTTCAAGATAAAAATAAAAAAAAAATAAAAAAATATTTTTTTTAAATGGGCAGACATCTGTTTTTTCCAAACCTAAGTCCTTTATATGCAAAAAGGAGATTTTAAAATCAATGTTACTTATATCATTGGCCTTAAAATTGTTCCTATTGATTCTCATTGTTTTGATGGAGTAAAGAATCCTACTTTATAGATTTCATAACTTTTACAAAAGTTTTAAAGCATTTTAAAAATAGTTCGAAGAAACATTAATGAATTATGTATAACAAACAAAACTCGCTTGTATTCTTAGTCTTAAAGCGTTTTGATTTGAAAATTTAAGAAAATAAAGAAAATAAAACAATTAAGCATAAAATATTGCTACCTAATGGTTTTTAGTTATTTATTTTAAATTGCTTAAAATTATGAAATTATAAATTAAATATCAATCAAAGAGAGATTTGAAAAGTAGTGTGTGCAAGTGATACGAAATTAAAAGATATTGTGGGTGTGTTGGCTTTGCTCCACACCATGCGAAAATTTTGCTTCAGGTTTTTAGATTATTTTTATAAAATTTGCAACAAAAAAGTAAACAAACAAAGAAAGTAAATAGTTGAATATGTTTTTGAAACGGTGACAAGGTATAATTTAAACAAAATTAAATATATACTTTTGGTTTATCAAATAATCCAGTTAAATACAAAAAATAAGCCAAAATACTTTGATACTTAAAAAACTTTTCAAGAACAACATTCTTATGACAAAATGTTTTGGCTTAATTTTAGGTTATCCCACTTGACTATAGGCACTGGACTAATATTATATTATTTTACTAAAAGGAATATAGCATTTGAAATATAACTCAAAGTGATGGTGTAAATCTTTAAGTTTAACAAAAAGGGAAGAAATTAATTTAATAATGTGAGATAGCGATAAATATAGGTAAGTAGTAGGTATAATAGGTATTAAATTGTGAGCATTATTTTTTGTTTCCTAATGTTTTATGACTATTTTCGCCTAAACAACAAGCTAGCAATCTACCAAACATTCCCACCTCGGCTGTTCCATCCTCCAATTGATGCAGATCATCATCGACAGCAGCACGTTTTGTCATTTCTGGCATTATATCATCAAGTATTTTGAGTTCACGTCGTGTAAATAAGAAATCCAATGATTTTCTTATGCCAATCATAACGACCAGCATCAATGGGAATAATATTGATGTCTGATGGAATGATTTTATAAGCCACAATACAATAAGGCATGCCAATTGGATGAGTGTGAATATGTGGACTCTTTTGATTGGAACCTGAAAGTAAAAATAATAGTTTTTAAAATATTTACATAATTTAGAAAAAGCAAGATAATTTGGAAAAATTTTATTTAGGGCTGTTATAACGATTAGGAAAACGAATCAGTAAAAATTTTCAAATGGAATTTTTATATTGTTGTCATTGGTTTTAAAACACAAACACAACATAAATCGATGACAATTTACTCATAGAAACTTTTGTTAGAAAAAAATTACAATTTAATATATGTAGTTAGTTTTTGTTAAAATGCATTTATTTATTTTCCTGATACAAAAAATGTATTCGTATCAGGAAAATAAATAAGTGAATTTTAAACAAAAAATAACTGTTGAATTGTAAAATTTCTTTTCACAAAAGCTTGTAGGAGTTAATCGTCATCGATTTATGTTGTTTTTGTGTGTTTAAAACAGACAACTACAAGTACTTGTATTACAAGTGAAGTCTTACAATTTCCCATACAAAAATGAGCAATTTCACTTGTAACAAAGGTACTTTAGTTTTGTGTTAAAGGCCTTTGATCGCTATAACCGGCCCCTAAATAAAGAAGTTTTTTTTTTTTTTAATTTACAGGAAACAATTGACAAATTAAAATTAGGTACTCCAATCTTTTACCGGTTTCGGTGCAACTTTCTTCAAAGTAAATATTGTAGGTCAAGTTGTCGCGCGAAAAAAAATTCTATATTGCGCAACTAGTTTACGCAGACAAATTATACGTAATTGAAGTATCTATGTGGAGTATAAAGCGGTCCAAAAGTTCTAATTATCCAGATCCAGTCCTGTCAAACTCCTTATCAGTATTAATCTTCATTTTTAAACAACTTGCTTATATAGACTCTTTTACAAACTTCAAAGTTAGGTCTATATAATAAGAAGCGATACAGAACAAGTGCATGTTTATTTATTATAGGGGAAATTAAAAAGTCTTGGGGTTCCAGAGTTTTACCAAATCGTTTGCACATTATTCACCTTGTGTTGGAGAAATTTACTTGTCCAACAAATAAGAACTTGTAATATTGTTGGTTCCTGGTCAGTATCCTCATTACGCCTACATTACAAAAATATAAAATATAATATAAATATAGAAAAATAGCCTAATTAATGAAGCATTTTGCTACCTTTTAGAGAAGACGTCAAGGAAATAGGTTCCCAGAGTAAGATTTTCCTTGACATTTAGAGCAAAAATTGGAAAGGAGAGGATATTTTTGTTCGGCAGTAGTCGTAAGACAAAGATTAGAAGACAAAACCTCTGGGAACCGATTCAAAATGATTGATATTATTGTGAAGTTAAATACATAAAGGGGAAGGGGTCTCGAAACCAAACAAACTGTTAAAATAAATTGATAATGAAACGCTTGAGACCCAACATATTTTTAGTATCTTCAGTTTCCGAGCTGTTCGAGAGAAATTAAAGATTGATATCTCTACATGATAGTAATTACGGAGGACTATCCATGGCGTCTTTACAAAACCTCTGGGAACCGACTCAGAATGATTGATATTAATGTGAAGTTAAATACATAAAGGGGAATTGATGTTCTTGAAACCAAACAAACTGTTAAAATACATCGATAACGAAACACTTGAGACCCAACATATTTTTAGTATCTTCAGTTTCCGAGCGGTTCGAGAGAAATTAAAGATTGATATCTCTACATGATAGTAATTACGAAGGACTATCCATGGCGTCTTTACAAAACCTCTGGGAACCGACTCAGAATGATTGATATTAATGTGAAGTTAAATACATAAAGGGGAATTGATGGTCTTGAAACCAAGCAAACTGTTAAAATACATCGATAATGAAACACTTGAGACCCAACATATTTTTAGTATCTTCAGTTTCCGAGCGATTCGAGAGAAATTACAGGTTGGTATCTCTACATGATAGTAATTACGAAGGACTATCCATGGAGTCTTTATAAACATAGAATATTGTGAAGAAACTCGACGTCGACAAGCTCCTATAACAAGAGACAACAAGAACTTTTAGAGTTGGCATTTCCATTATTCTTCGTATCAGAAAACCCACCACCAGCAGCAATTGTAGAGCCAGTTAAAAATTAGAAGCGCTGCCACTAATGTGCTGTGTTGACTGCTGAACAAGGCGATGAATTTTATATCCTTGATAGTTAAATGACAAATGTCGACCAGGACCAACAAATCTTTCCAAATACATAGTTGGAAAACGGCATTTGCAAAGCCTATGCCTAAAAGTGGCAAATTATCGTTCAAAATTGCAAACGTGTCTTCTTTTTAAGGTCTTCATGAAAACATTGATAAACTTTCAACTCATATATTATCATCCTGAATGGCGAGAGATTCTAAATGACCGACAGTACGATTTTCGTATAAAATTATCACTAATGATCTCAAGTTATCCCACCGAAAAGTAGAAAATATTTTCTAATTATGTATTTTGGATAAAGTAAGATTATTCCACTTGATATTCTAAAGCATTTAATAGTGTTTGGCGTCAGGTGCACCTATCGAAAATGACTGATTTTGACATATTTTTATTAGAAATTACCTTTCTGACCTTTCAATAAAATTGTTTTGGAAGATATCATAAACTCTAGTAAGTCCAGGGCTTAAATTAGGCCGTGAGAACCATAGTAGCCCAACTGGTTTTTGAACTTTTTTTGCGAAAACTTGTAATTTTTTTAACTTAAATTGGTTCCTTTTGAAACAGTAATTTATATGACATCAATTAGTTCAACTTTAAAAAAAATTAAACTTCTCATATAAGTTTCCAATTTTACTAAGTCCTTGTTTTTCTGACAATTTAAACGATTGACAACATTGGAAGTAGAAGTATTTTTGCGAGAAATTTCACTAGAATCCAAAAGCAGCTCTTGTCATAATGTAATCTAATCTTACAATTAACCGATCTGATTCAGCCTAAAGTTTTACTTCTCCCGCTGGCGAGTGAAACAAACGACAAATATTGATAGTTTGAGTCATACAACCTTGGTTGCTGGGTTCTCCACGAAATATTGCATCACTGTTGCATTGTTAATTGCGTGTATTATTTTTAAAACTTAAAAGATTCTCAAAACAGTATCTTATTCTTGTTCACTTACCTGACGCAAAAACATGTAATCCGGTTGGTATTTCACTGGCATCAGCATAATTAATATCCGATCGAAAAACTGAAGTCCCTTTAAAGAAGCCACACCCATATACAGAAAAACTCCAAACAAAACTGGCATAGGAATGTGAGACAGTAATGGCGTCAAGAGAACAGAACCACCAATCATTAAAAATATCAAAATATGAGTAACACGTTGTTCCCGAACACCCAAAAACTGTGGTTTCTCCCCTGGTGCAGCACATTCCGATTCTTTTTTCAATGAATTGACATGATTTATACTCAAAACGGTTGCAGCAACAAACCTGTAATAAAATCAATTTAAATAATTATTAGAGTGTTCAGAATTTTTCAGTCAAAATTTACCAAGGTAATCCCATGAGACTACAAATTTGTATCAGTATAGCTAAGATAAAAAGATCCAAGTGATAGCCACAACCTTTTTTTAGTTTATTTTCTTTCCGATTTATAATAACAGCTGTTATTTGTTGATCCATAAATATCAAAATAGTTCCCAGCATTGCTGGAAATACAGCAATTATTGGTGTCCAAAGTGGATTTTTGGCCACGAATATTGGAATCACCCATCCTCGTTCGTGCAAAGTTGGTTTAAACTCATGGGGGACTTCTAGTTTTGGTGTTGCTATATTCATAATAGCATCCAGGAAGGACATCGAGAAGATAGCAATAATAACGGAAAAATCACTAATAAATTGACGAACATTGGATGGGAAGAATAGGGCATTCTTGAAGTCCTTAAGAATCACTGATACCACAAACGTTCCACAAAACAGAATAACTGACATCAGAAATACGTTTGCTGTTTCGGGTTGATCACAATCTACTCCTAGAAGAGTTCCGCTACGAAACTTTATAAAATAAAAAAAATCTTTTATCCTGATTTAGTAGCTAAAAAGATATTGCGGGTCTTACCAGACACTGGCTTTTGTCATATCTGGCCCATTCCAAAATTGTTCCATTACTGCCCGTTGGTGCAGTGCAAACACAATCGTACGGCACCGTTGGATGAATTGGGAACTTTTTTCCAATCGCCAAAACGTTTTCTACAGCCTTTAAAGAAACAAAGATAACATTAAGAATTAAGACCCCAAATCAATCTACTACCATGCAACTTACCTTATAGATAAAAATAAATGCTATTAGAGTAGCAAAATTTTCTTCCGTAAACCTTGTGATGTAGCAAACCAGGGCACTTGCATCAATGGCAACTAATATCAGTAATATGAGTGTAATCCATGTACCAATCCAAAACCGGAAGGTCATATAGTCCCATCCTTGATTCTGACAAAAATCATAAACTATCGTTTCGAATACCAATACCGGTCCAGTTGAACCCAATATCGTTAAAGGTTGCCCCGAGAAAAAACCATAACCCATTCCACATACAAAACCCGATACCAATGACTCCATAGCAGCCATATTTTTACCAGTAGCTTCACCCAATAGACCTCCGAAGGTAATAATCGGCGAAAGACAGGCAAAGTATAAGAATATCCATGATGCCACGCATTGCAGTGATAAAGCATCCGTAAAGTCTGACCAATACCAAGGAGTTTTTCTTTTGAAATCATTGACTAGGCCACCAAATAATCGTCCCGTACGCGATAAACCCGATTCTTCACGCAAACGTTGTTCTTCCTCTTCTTCGTCCACTTCTTCTTTGTGAGCTTCAGGTGGACGTTTTCGGACATCTTGTGATGGTATGGCTGCAGGTGGTTCAATACGAATAGTTGGATCCCATTCGCCAGGTGGTAATACTGTAACAGCATCTAGAAATTCATCTATTCCAGCTAGAAGATGATCACGTTTGCGAGCTCTGTAGGCGACTTCGTGAAATATTTCATCAGACATGAGTGTTGCCATTGCACGACCAATTTCATGGAAATTACTATTGCTTCCCGGTGGTCCGAGTAATATGAAGAGAAATCTGTTAATGAAAAAATCCAATCGTTAAGTCTTTACTAATAAATATATAGTAACATTTATCAATGTATTCTTCAACCCTAAAATTAAATTCCTGGGTATGAAACTCGGCTATACATTTTCCTTGTATAAACGCCAAAAACCCCAGAATGCGACCTCATTTAGGAATTCAGGAAGAAGCCGAAATATTAACAGGCTAACATCCACCCCAGAAAAAAAAAATGTGCTATGAGTATGATGCATTTAACAGATTGAACCCGGATAAAGAAGGAAAATAAAATCTGAGGAGCTGTGTTAATGTGTTAATGTGATTTGCTGCCATCAGGAGGAGTGGAGTTAGTGGCGCTTTGTTGCATTAGATAGGAAAAAAGATAAGTTGAAAATCGGTAAAGGAAGTGGATATGGAAAATCGGAGTGTAAGATTCCTGACGAAGATACCTGCTTGCTTTGCAGCAAAAACACATATAAAAGCAAAAAGTAGAAGAAATTATTTCTGATAAGTGACAGTAACAGTCGTCGGACTATAACATATCAATAGTAGGTACTGCTGCTGATAGAAATGCAGATAGAAATGCAGTGGTAGGCCTTAACCAACCCAACCATGAAATTCTGCGGCCCTGCTTGGACTCCTCCAATGATGGGCTTATGGTCGGTTACATTATGATTATTTCAGAGCCTTGGGTTAATCACGATTTCTCCTCGAAATTGCTTTCTCTTCGAGTCCAGTTGATTCAGTAAGAAAATGGGTATAAAGTGGAATAATTTCCTGATTCTCTTATTTAGGTTCGGTTTAAGGTCTCTTACCATGTCTTCCTCTGAGATTAGGAATCTCAAGTTGTTGATGACTATCAGCAAATATTTAATACTAATATACCAAGAATTCTAACGTAGATCCATTAGCGCAGGTAAAATTAATTTCTAATTTGTTGATGAAATTTGGTACACCTGCAGATTTCACCATGTCAACTTCTTTATTTCCAAAATGGTGGCAAATAGTCTCAAATTCTTGTTAAATTGATGATTTATAAAATTAAGTGCACTCTTTGACACATCATACACTTTAACGAGTGCCTTTTTCGAGGTATTTTAGATGGAAATAATCTGAAGTCAAAAGAAATCTAGGACGTCACGTTTTTGAGATGAGTTGTTATTTTCATCTTCTAAATTAGCTCTAAGATGGTATGCTTAAGTGTATTTACATTGCGGGCTTATATGGACATTTAAGTGCCTTATTCAAATCAATTTAGCCAGCAACTTAATTGCTTATTCCGGCCACCATTTTGTAAGAACTAAAGTTGACTTTTTGTATTCTCAATAATGAAATCTTTTGGTGTACTAAATTATATCAATGTTTGTCAAGAAATGAAAATGAATTTTGAAATTTTCACAAGAATGTTTGAAAATAAGCATTTTCTCAAATTTTTGCCTTCAAACTTTTCTGCCCTTGTTCATATGGAAATTAAATTAAAGCATTTATCAACTTTTAAGATAGTTTCCCTAAGTAAATTCGTTATTCTTTCAAAAAAAAATTCAAATAGACAGGCGGTCGGACAAAATTGAGAGATCTACTTTTGCTTCTTCATAGTAATTTCACATTTTATCAAAATTCTCCTGGAACCAAGCTCAAAAGTTTAATTAAAATTAAAAACTAAGCCTTAATCAGCTCTTAAAATTTATGTTTAGTACGAGTGCAATAGACTTTTCTTTTTTTATACAATTTTTCTAGGAGTTTATTCTTTTGTTCTAAATACGGCGCGTTGTACAGTAAAGTCTTTGATATTGGTTTTTAGGATTTAGGATTTTTTTGGAGGTTAACTATTTAAAAAATTATTCAATGTCAATGAATTTATATTCCTATTATTGAGGAAATACAATGTTCTTAAAAAATATGTCCAAAATTGGACGAAGGGATAAATTGGTTTATGATAAATTTTTTTCTAATGATAAATTCGCTGTAATCCAGTCAAAAGCGATAGAGCTTTTAAAATCTTAAAAAAAACTGTATAAAGCAAAAACTTCACTGTGCGACTCAATGAACGTGAGTTACAGCATTTAAAGTAAAACAAAAAATTTTCAAGTGCATTTTGTACGAAAAAGAAAAGTGCATTGCACTCGCACTAAACATTAATTTTGATTTCTTGCAAGGTTCATTTTTAGCCATAAAAACGTTGTTTTTCAGCTGGGAGCTTGGTGAAATGTTTTTTGAATCAACAAAGAGTCCATCCATGCATTTTTGTAAAAAAAACTTACCTTGTTGGAACTGGAACTTCTGTCAAATCGCCCATTACTGCTGCCGAATGCAACCTTATAAAACCCGATAGGATTTTTTCCAAAAAATCAACTTCGCCCACGAGGATATTACTAGCCTCAGCTCCTGGTGGTATTTTCCTCATAAAATGTGTGTTACCACGATGGTCGCTAAGTTCATTGGAGCTAATATTTCTGGTCATTGATTGACTGCTTGGACTCTTGATCATGTCATCTAAATTTGGAAAATAAAATTGCATTAGACATGCGATGTATTTTCTAAATATATCTATTTCTTTTTTTTTAATTTAGGATAAACATTTCTAGCTAACATTTTCAGAATGTTGTGCAAAAAGCATGCTTTTAAAAGGTTAAAATGTGACTAACATGAGAATTGTGGGATTAGTTTAAATATACAATAAAATAGAATGAGGTTCTTTAGAATTTTTATGATGAAAGCAATGTGGGAATGTTGTACGTAAGCAAGCACATGCAGCATTGTTCTTGTTATTTTTTTTAATTCAATATGAATTTAAGTTTTTTTTTTTTAAATTCTATTTTTTTTTTCGATTCCCATAGTAATAATTTTATTTATTTTTTAATATCTATTTCAAACGGATTTGTAAATATTATAATGCATCTAAGAGTATGCAGTAAATTGTATATTAACAACTCATTTCTATAGATATTTTGCATAATTAGTTATTTTTACCATGTCCAGGTATTGATAAAAATCTTCCATTTCCATTGTCATTTATTCCAGTTGATTTATATGAACTATTAGCAGATAAATGCATTGTTGATGGACTTAAATGTTCATCCACTGGAATTGTGATAATATTTTTTGTTTTATTTTAATAAGATTTGAAGATTTTTTTTTTTTGCTTATATCACGTTGTAAAGATAAATTCTTTAGTAAATGCATTCAGTTGAATAATATTTATTTAATTAAGATTTTAAAAAATGTGAACGAGTATCTAATATTTATTTTAAGCGACGGAAAAAACTAATAAAGATACCTTAGATAAATCTGAGTAACTTATATGGATTATATATAAATAAATTAAACATCTTTTATCAAGATTAAGAGAGACACTTTAATTATATGAGAGGTCACATATATTTCTGCTTTAAAATTGCATATTGTGAAATAAAAAAAATAAATAAAAAAGACGTTTTTCGTCTGATTTATTATTTCCTACAAAATAAAAAAAAAAAAAAAAAATTATTATGTTTATCTAGTCATCGTAAGTGCACAAAGATTTCTCAGTTCCGGGTAAATTTGAAATTTTGATGCAATTCTCTTGTATTTGGGGTTACAAATTAGTGTTAAAAAAACAGGTTTCACACGTGCAAAGAAAATAAGGCCAATGAATTTTGGGACAAATATGTGTTTTATTACGTACAGTTTTTATAAAAATCAGCTTAAACTGTTTACATAGAAAAAATAACAAAATTCTCACAAAAAAAAATAGTTCGAAAAAATCCGATAATAGCGGAAAACATTTGAATAAAAAAATCCATCGAAATCAGAGCAGTTCGGATTATTTTTTTTAGTTTTTCCACTAATCTTGAAAACAAACAAAACGTATTTGATATTTGAAAATAAAACGAGCAGTGGGTAAAACCCAAAGTAGGTATTATTTGAACATTTTGGGGTGATAATAAAATATTTGTCGACGAACCTTAAATAAAATAGACTGAACTTACTTCACTTTACTTTACTTTAGACTGAACGATTCACGTTAAAAAAGAAAACTTTATTTTTCTCTAAGGTATGTGTAAATGAAATGAATAAATTTTAATTACAAAATTTTATATGGAAATTACCGAACCAATCTAGGTAGGATATTGAAAAACAGATTACGAAAAAATCATCTATAAAAAAATTTAAGGAAAGCCTCGAAATCAATAATTTTTTGAAATAATGTTAGATTGCACTTTTCTGAATCTAAACCTGGTTTCCGAAAAAAATCTATCAAGCACTTTTTTTTAATTGAATTAAAAAAAATCTGATTGTTTTGTTAAACACAGCTCTCTTAGATTCGGTTGACCTGGTATTTAAAAAAAAAAAATCATACAAAATTTTAAAATTACGTAGTTTTTGGACAAAAAAAAAAACTAATTTAGAGGATAGTATGGAAGCCAAGTTAATTATGGTGTAGAGAAGGCAGTATTCAGTGAAAAAAGGACTGATTTTTATGGCATTTTCAACATTTTTTTGTGAAGAATCCAGAAGTCGTACAAAAAAATTGGCAAAAAATAATTTGAAAATTTTGACTACTTTTGTGCTACAGAACCGGTCTTAGCGCAAAATGTTCATACTTTGGATTATGCACCAAAACGATTTTTTTGTAATTTTGTTTAGTGATTTCTCATGTATGCAGCGATAAAAAATTTGTTGAATAACTTCAATTGAATTTAGCAATTGAAAATTATTAATTCAGAACTTTTCACCTCTAAAAATGCTTTAATTGGACTAAAGAGAGTATTTTGGACAAATCACTTTGCAATTTCGTTGCGCCGAAAGCGAATTTTTAAATGATTTATACAGGTAAAACTGCACTTCATGCACATCCCATTAATAGTTTTGTAATAAAGTATTTACCAGTAAAGAAATTAGCGTTAAGTGTACAAATAAAAACGACATGTTCATATTAGCATGTCTCGAAAACGTGCTAGGGTAGTATATACTTAAAAAAAGTATAGTTTGGTTTGAAGGCGATTTTTGTTGCAGATCAGTGTAAATTATATATTTAACGCAATACAAAAATGTCAAAAAGTGGAGTTTAATATAAGAAATGTTCAATAGCACTTGGATTTTCTTTTACATTAACTGAATTGATGTTCTAGAAGTCCAATAACATACATAATTAGCTCAGTTTTTCAAAAAATGTTACTTGGATCACTTCTTTTCTTACTTAGCCATATTATTGTAGTAACGCGGGTAAATATTTACCGATAGTCTCTCTATAACAAATAGGAAATTCAATGTTAGGAAACCAAAGTCTATGTCATAGACCAATTTTGCAAAAAAAATCTGGAGTGTCACCAGAAATTTTAGGTTCCCACAACTACATCTTAATAAGGAAAACCATCATCCTGTAGAAAATTAAGATGTGTCGTCAGTATATAGACAAAGAGGAGGAAATTAATTTTTTTAGAATGAAGAAAAAAGAACAAAATAATCGAAAAAATTTAAAGACGGCATAGACAGAAATCAAGGTGACATTTCAACCGAAGAAAGAAAAATAAAATATCTTTAAAGACCATTTTTAAATAAACGAGACACATGAGTAAGTCAACTTGGTTTGTAAATACCTAACTATCCCAGCAAAATTACATAGCAGCCAATTGCCAGGTTATCATTGCAGGAAAATAATTCCCCAGGAACTTAGTCCTTCAAGGGACTTAATTACTGTTTAAAGAGAACTAAATCCACTTTAGTTAAATAAATTTTGTTTCCTTGCAAGTTAGAAACGAGCTCAATTTTCTTGTTGGAACTTAGTACATACTCGAGAATATAAAGATGGAACTAATTTGGAGGGAACTGCACCGGTAGAGTTTCACGAACAGAAATTGATGTGGGGTTTATTTCTTCTTAAAAAGCGACTGCTACCGGGCGTTATTTTCTTTTGTATTGGGAGACAACCCTAGCTGGGTTTTATTGCCACGTACGCTATTGCACTGGACTTTTAATTCAATGTTAGCATTTCTTTATTTTTTTCTTATTAATTTTTATTAATATTTCCACGCTTAAACGAAGCATTATTATTTATAAAAATCCACTTGAAATCAAACCCATTGGGAGTTGTTTCAATTTTCATTTCACATAACCTTACTTGTAAAAAGAAAAATCACCATTCAAACGACTTTTTTTTACAATACAAACCTAACATTTTAATTTATTTAATTAATTAAATTATTTCGCTTTAATAGAAGAAAAGCCAGTAAAATGGTTTGGTCACAGAGTTAAGTATAGAATAGAGCATAATTTGGAAATATGAATATGTAAATGCATTGTTTTTGGATGATGTGAGGAAGATTTGAAAACTGTCACACAAAAATATAGAAGACAAAACTTTTTTAAATCATTCACATAAAATGTATGTATGTATATTTACAATATCTATATTTAAAAAAAAATATATAAATTTATATTTTTAGAAGAAAAAAAAATTTAGAAAATCAACTTAAATGTCAAAGAAGATAAAGGTTTTCGTCAAGTTGGAAGAGTTATTAAATATTTAAAAATATGTATATTCATACAAAAAAATTGGAAAATAGGAAACAATTAAAAATGTTGTTGAATCATGTGAACCTAGTGGCTGTTGACCACTTGAAGCTGAACGGCTGTGATTGGAAGATGTTGCCCCAGATGTTGATGCACCAGCATGAAACCATGTTGTAACACCTACACCGCCAAATTGATTAGTGAAAGGATGTCCAAAATCACCTAGATATAAATTTAATATGTACACAAGTGTATGTATAATGTGAAACAAAGACATTTTTTTTATGTTTATACATGTTTTTTTTTTTTATATAGAGTTATATGCTATATTAAACCTCTTTTTATTTATAAATATATTCATTTAATAGAAAAATTTCATATTAAGCGCGTTTCAGCAAGTTTTGGAGATATATTTCTACAAATTTTGTACAACAAAGGCCTGAAAGAAACAATAAACTCAAATGACATTCAATCCATTATTTTATTGCATACTCAACTATTATTGAGGCATGAAGTGGCATTTTCAAGACCCAGTAATGTATTAATTTAAATTTTATTTATTTGTTAACAAAATTTAATCGAAATCAAATGTTATAATTTTAATAGCTTCCTTTTGTTTCCGCGACACTAATGTTTTTTTTGTTAAAGTCTTTCCATTAATTAAATTAAAAACAAATATTATCATTTATCAACAAGAAGAGTAATGGATCCGCATCGTCTAGCCGAAGTAAGTTTTTTCTGACACAAACAAGAAAGACTGATAAGGCTAGGCTGAAGCATTGTAGTTCAAGTTGTAGCATTTGTTAATGGAATTAAGGCACAATTATTGGTTCTTAAAATTTAAAAGCAAAATAAAATAGCTTTGTTTTCCATGCTTCAGTTAAGTGGACGTAGAAATTGAACTATAGTTTGACGAAGATTAAGGTAGTCGTTTTAAAAAAAATGTCAGTTGATACAAGGTTTTTATGACAATACTAACTTTCTGACTTTGATTTGCACAAAATTCAGCTGGATATATCCAACCATAACTGGATTGTCAAAAATAACCTCACTCTCATTACCAGATAATGTATTAAAACAAAAATAAAACAAAAAAACAAAAGCCATTAGTAAGTTTATATTAAAAAAAACAAGTGCAGAATATTATAAAATATGTTTTAATCCAGTAAAATTAGGAAATCAAATTGCATTATTCGCGGGACAGAGAAATTTTATGAAAAAATCTTGTCCCGTGAAAAATGCAATTTCATGACTATATTTTGACTAATTCGACTGGGCTATTTTTAATGGCAACAAACAGTTGAGTCTTATCAACATTTCTAAAAAGTCGAACAGTATAAAATCCTAATTGCATTTTAAACATTTTAAAAATGTAGATTGTGGGTATACAGATACTCGTATAGTTGTTCGTATAGTAGTTAAAAATTTTAAATTGATACAAAAAAAAACATTTCTTATGTTTTCCCTTTTTGGTAAATTTTGAAATAAAATATTGTCTGAGTTCTATGATAATCCGAAAAAAAATACATTCACTTCAAAAATAACTCTGACAAGAACTGAAATTAAATGAAGACTAGAAACCTTTATTTTTGTGTTCAAACTTTTAAGGGTATTCGAGAAAGAATCCTTAATTTCAAAAAGGTTAAAAGTTTTTCAGAAATTTAGAAGAAAAGGGGTCATGTTTTGTGTTTTTTTTTACTTCCTCGAAATGTAGGAATGTTACCTAAAATATATAAAACACAAAAACAGTTTTCAACAAAAAAAAATCTTAACATTTTTTTTCGTTAAAACAATTGTTTCAATGTTCAAAGTTCGAAGATTTTCTTCAAAGTTGAATCCCAAATGAACACATGAAGGGTCCAGAGGAAAAATGGCATAAGTTCATTCAAACCCATTCTGAGAAAAACGCATTTAGCTTTTTGATAAAACTTACCATACCAAAGTCACACGTTTTTTTGTCTAAAACTTTATGGATAAAACTGCTTTTTGAAAAATAGCTTATCATCAGACAGTACTCAATAAATGCTAAGGGACCTCATCATTAGTTAAATATTTACAAAAAGTGGACATGTGCCTCGACACTTCACATATTTTGGTCACTATAAAGAAAATTCTAATACATTGCCCTGGCGGTCGCAAACAGTTTGGGCGCTCTTGAACTATCAAAAATGATTTGAGTGGGCATTCATATCTAGAGATAGATATATTACTTAAAGATGATTCTAAATGGCGGTAAAGGTCACAATTTCATTATTTAGAAATTTCGTTTAATTTATATTTTGCCTCTTGCATTGCTGTATTTAACTATTTTATTAAATTTTACTTATTTTATTTTCGTTTTGCGTAAAAAGTTTTACTTAAGTTTTAATTCGAGGATGGTATCTGTCCTAGAAATAAAGTGGTAGGGTCCTAAAATTAACGGAAAAATTAATTAAAATGATGAAATAGAATGTTTGATAAGCTTTTTAAAGTAAAACAAAAACGATATATATGTACATATATTATTTCAATTTGTAATTCGTGTGAAAGTTCTTGAAGTTTAATTTTATTTCTATGCAGACTTGGATAGAAAGTGCTTATAAAAAAAGTTTTACTTCGAATCAGTTTTTTTTTTTTTTTAAATTTCGGAAAAAGGCTGTACAGTGTACACTCACTTTACTCTAAACAAAACATAACTCCTATATAAAGACCGTACGCAAAGGGGGCAGGGGGAATGGCACTTGCCCCTTTTATTTTAATGCTTGTTATCCCCTGATCAAAATCCATGCGTACGCCCTTGCCTATAGGTACTAAGAAATGTTATTAAGTTTTATAGATGAATAAAACTGCCAGCCTAACATCATCATCGTGAGGTTGAACGTACATGTACAAAATGGTTGAATGAGAATTGGTCTTTTTAATGTTTGTCCAAAAAGTCAAAAAATATTTCTGAAAATATTGTGTCTGTTTTTTTAAACACAAATTAATTCTAGGTATTTATTTTTTCTAAAAACAGGGAACTTTCACAACACATTTTTTTACTAATATTATCTGTAAGGAAAATAAATTCATGAAAATATTATCAAAATAAATTGTATTTTCAAGAATTGGGGTAAATTGATGCAAATTTTTGATGATTGACGATTTTTTTTTCAGATTTTATTCAGAGTAAAACCAGAGAGTTTTATTTAACTTTAATATAAAATTGATATTCATGAAATAAACTTCATCAGGAAACTCATACTCATTTATTTCCTTTATGATTTTTTTTTTATGGAAAAAGCGATATTGGAAGAATTATTATTGCAATAAATGTTTGTCATAAAATAAAAATAAAAACAAAAAATATAGAGCGTCTACTGATAGCACATTAGACATCATTTTCTATTACAAGGTTTAATTTTAGTTGCGGATTAATTTTTTATTGCGATGAAGAATATTGCGTGACACTGTGGTGCTTTATTGGTGCTGACAAAATATTATGCGTTTGTTTAATGCTTACTCACTTTCCCAAGAAAGTTGTGAATTTAATTTACCTACTTCCTTATACCACGACTGTGCTGAGATTCCAACTGATTTCTAACAACATTGTTATTCTTTTGTTTTTTAAATATAGAATTGCTTTCATTTTATATCTTTTTCAAGGGATCAGACTTTTGTTTTATCAATATATTAAAAATTTGATGTCCTTATTTAACAGAATAACGTAGACATAAATTTTCATTGAGCATAAACTTAACACAATTACTAAAATGAAAAGAAATGTTTTTTTTTTGTTTTTAGTGAATATTCACTAGTAGATAAATACTAGACTTAATAGTTAAATATCCATTTAGCTGTTAAGGGAGACGTTAAAGCATTTTTTATGATGTCAAAGTGATGGGAAACATAAAACAACACTGAAAATGAGTACTTTAATTGGCTTTTTCGATAAACTATCTGTGTTATAAGTTTCTTTTTATGTTGACAATATTTAATCCAAAAACATATAACGCTACTCAGATGTCAGAACATTTTTAGTGCTAAATGAACTAGCCCATGTACATTTAGATATACTATTTGCTGCACAAATTTCATATCACTAGTTTACTTTATTGATTAAAAGATTTCTGAACGAACAATTAAATAATAATAGAAAAAAAAATACCACAGAAACACAGAAGATTTTGAAACAATTTTGAATGTTTTCAAGTGGTTGCAAAGGGGTAAAATATTGAGGAGATATTTAGACCCCTCGAAAATTTAAGTGATTTATCTGTCTGATTTGTATTTCTTAATCCATGTTCTTCCTTGTTTTATTTGTCTTTTGCACTGGGTCATTCAAAAATTGGTGGGACATGGGCAACGAGTCTAAGTAAAAAAAAAAGTCCAAGTGAAATCACGTCACATGTAAATCCTGAAGTTAATGCGGGTACTTTTTCTGAATGTTCAAATGTACTGCTAGCAATTCATATCTAGTCACAGATAGGCAAGTCAGGTCATAGCTAAGGCCACTTATTAAACTAAGACATTCTCCAATAACTACTGTCGTTCAAAAAGTACAAGGTAAGCACAATATGGACCTTAAAGGCATTCTTGGAATTCTAGTACAAAGTATTGCTTCGAGGGAAATCTAAAAATCAGCTATTTTAGCTCAGTCATTAGTAAATTTGCTGAACATTTTTGGGGTGAGTCAAATTTTGCAATTCCATTGCTTAGAGGGTTCTAAAAAAAGCTAAACTTAAAAAATAAACCCTGCGGCCGCCATCTTGAAAAGAAGGATGACTTTTTGTTTTGCGTATATCTCGTAAACGGTTGGAAAAAAGTGTTAGGGAAAAAATATACAATACATTTTGTGTGTTATTATTTTTTCTCGAAAAGTTATTATTTCCGCGCTTATTGACGATAATAGCCAAAAATTACTGAAAACAAAATACTTTTGGTGGGGGGGAAGAGTGAAGAAGGTTCATCTTTCGATAAAATGTATTTATACATTTTTGTTGAGGAAAACTTGACCTACAAAAAACATTTTGTAAGATTTTCCGTACATAGAATATTTATCGCAGAACAGCGCTTCAAAAAGACCTTCAAAATGGCATGAGTAATATATCTAAATAAAAATAAAATAATGCTTGATTATTATAAATAGAAGGTATAAACTCAAGTATTTTGCACTATACGGGTGGGGGCATATCTCTCCCGTTTCAGGTGGGAGGGGTAATTTTTTTAAATTATGTGGCTCAAAATAAAAAAAAAGTTATTTAAAAACAACTGTGAGGCTTCTAGTAAAAATATATACCAAACCGGGATAAAAAATCTGTGCTTCATTTATGTTTTCAAATTGAGTTAATTTAATCAATAGTTTTTGAAAAAACAATGTCAAACTCAAAATTTAAGATATCATTTTTATTTTACCCATTGTATACTAATTTTTGTAGGTTTTTCACGAATAGCTTAGAAACTGGGAATGTTATCGAAATTGTAAACAAAACTTCTAGATCATACATCATTTTCTACAAACAAGCTTTTGACACTTTTCTCTTCTGACTGATTGCTCAAAAGATATCGCTTTCCAAAAAAACGAAAAATGCGAAAATGTAGGTTTTTCACGAATAGCTTAGAAACTGGGAATGTTATCGAAATTGTTGTATGCAAAGTTTATGTACAGTTCCTGACAAAAAATATTATATTTATTTTGCTAGGTGAGATAGTCTTCAAGATATCATAGTTTTAAAAATTTCTTATGCTTACTTTGCGAATAATAGTATTTCATAAGAAAACCCAATATTCTGTCATTTCTTTCAATTTTTTTAACTAGTGTCGAAAAATTTTAAGTATTTAATAGAATGTATTTTAAAGAATGTTTTCATAATGTGAAGTTTCCGCTGCTTAAAACCTGTAAAAGTTGGAAATGCCCTCCAAAATTGAAAACAGATTATAAATTGAATGTAATAATCCACAACAGTTTTTTGAGAGCAAACCTCGTGATGTATTCGACGATTTTTTTTAAAATTGATTGTTATACAGAAAAAACAACAACAAAATGATGATCAGCAAAAAAATGTGATTTTAATTCATTAATTGTAATATAATACACATAAATATATATTTAATCCAAAATAACATTTAATTCTTTAGTCACATAAATCCTTAACCTTTTACACAAATGTAATGAAATATAAGTGAGAGATCAGTGAATTAATAAGCGGTGTACAAATCAGTTGGAACCTCAACCAGAATACACATAAATTAGCAAAAGTAATTTCTCAACTACATACGAGCCTTAACGCCATATAGTTTTTTTTTTTTTTTTTGCAATGAATACCTGATGGAACCGCCAAATAACAACCTCGCTGATCTCTATTTGACCCGTAAGTTTGTGGACTTGGCGAAAGTCGTCCTGAACCAAGTCCCGAAGATGAGGCTGTTGGATGCAATGTGTGTGGCGATGCAGGTTTGGCTTGTTGGAGGTCTAATTTTGTATTTGTTTTTCATATATTTTATCTTAATTATTTTAAAATTTTGTTTCTTATAAATATTTTAGTATTCTATCTTATATCTAAAAAAAATGTTATCTCAAAGTTAAAATAGTATAAAGTCTCTATTTTTCAATTTTTGAAAGAATACTCAAAACAACCAAACCAGTTAAATAAATTTATTTATTTATTTATTCTAAATAAAAATTAATTATACTTAAATTAAAATTAAAACAATAAAAAAAATGTTAAACTTACTTTTTGAGGATGAATGATTCTTTCCAATTTCAGCCAATGATCGAATGATAGGCATTTTTGATTTATTTTTAGTTTCATGTTGATGCCGATGACGCCTCAGAAGGGCATCTTTGACTTTCTCTCTAGATTGAGGTGGAAGTGTACCAGCATTTACCATATTCTCACATACTAATTCAGCAATTGTTTCTAAATTGCTAGCTTCCATATCTAGAATTATGGTTCCATTCATAATGAGACTTCGCAACTCGAATAGGGAATGCAATGATAGAGTGGCTACATGAGGCTTTGACCATCTATTGCCACCCTCTTCGACATCTTCTTCAAATTTTATCCAACGTGCCGTTTCTTTCCATTCGATCTCGTCACCCTCCTTAACGAGTTCCTCCATTTCGGAGAATAGAGGATGTGACTCGTGTGTGCCGTCATCGACATCTTCTCCAAGTATAAATTGGACACGTTGTGCTGGTGGTGTGACTGGAAAAGTATAATTTTAAATTTTTTTATTGTAATTTTATTTTTGTATGATAAAATAATAACAAATCATTATTTTATTAAAAATATTTGCAGGGGTGCTGACTATAGTGGTGCTTACATTAACTATTTCAAATTTACACAACTAGATGACTATTAGAGAGTACAAAAAGTAGACACTGATGATTCTAAGGGCTAGTTTGTTCACAGTTGGTTAAGTGCTTAGCATAACTTTCAGAGGTTCTCGATAAATGGCGCTAATCAATCGAAAACGATTAGTTAGCTATATCCATGATTAGTAGATAAATCAATCTATGGATTCTCGGGAAAAAATTGTTTAGAAGAACATTCGAGGATTTTTAGTTTGTAATAATCATGGATTAAAGATTAATAAACCGGCCCTAAGACAGAGTGAAAATAAACTATGGATATGCACAGTGCCGTTCCTAGCTCTAAATGCACCTGGGGCAGCTAAAAAAACTGGCCTTTGCCTATACTAACTGAGGGCGGAATTCATCGTCGTCCCTCAATTTGAAGTTTTTCTTAAGTGTACACTTGGGTATACTTTTAATTCTTTTTCTACTATTAGAAGACTCCGTAAGGAACCAGACACTTAAAAATACATTTTGGGATTGCGTGTTTTGCTCAAGCGAACAAAGAGAAGAAACAAAAACCTCTCCGCTAATGCCATATCAATCTCCGTTTTTTTTCGCCGTTTTATATTTTAATGTTTTTTGACTGTGAATTCTAGTAATTTCTTATTTTTTTGTTCATTTGTTTTTAATTTCATTTCAGATAATTTTTTGTTTTTATTTTGCAAGTAATAGAAAAAAAAAACAAATAGGGTTGCCATACCTCCTGACTTTACCCTAAGCCGTTTTGAATACACACAAAAAACTCAAAAAATGTCAATTTTGTGTGGAGAGTACCAGAAATTTGCGTTTTTTTAAATGTTCCAATGAACAATGAACCGGAATACAATATTTTACACTTTTTTTTTAAACAGAATTCCTACAACGATACGGAAACGTTTGGGATTACCAATGTAATTCATATTTTTTCACTATAATTTTACAATAAGAACTTTTTTTCAAAAGTATCTATTAACGGATAATTCCATAGAACCGGTTTTTAATTTTTGGCTTTCTCTTAAGAAATTGTCTTAATTTCAACGACTTGAAAACAAAGCTTTTAGAGAGACTTAATATTTTCTGGCTAAAATAATGCCAAAAAAACTGATGCCATTGAATAACACCGAATTTCAAAATCACACGATTTTTTATATTTTTATTTCAAATCGAATTTTCAAATAACTTGGATCTTCAAACTTTTATTGTCAAATTCTCCAAAGCTTTGGATTTTATAATATTTTCTTATCATTTGGCCTTGGACAGCGTGTGAACGCAATGCATCGCTTGTTCTTAATTGTTTTACCATACTTTTGTCGTTCTATAAAATGCACGTCTTAAAAATTTGTACCACTTTATTTGTGAAAAAAGCAATGTTGATGAATGATACAACGATAAATGAACATTATTGCACTTTTCTAGTTGATTTTCTAGCACAAACACTTAATTAGTTTTAGGGGACTGCTATTTGGAGCTATTTCTCTGTGGAAGTTCGGCTTCATTTTACTTTCTTTAAGCGCAATACAGTCAAATTTGAAAATTGGCGTGTTTTCATGGCACCGAAAATTTTATTTTGGCGTTCGTCCAGGCAGAGGTCACTTGGTATCATTAGTTGAGATATCTTGGCAATACGCAAATTTTATTTCACACAAATCTAATGTGAACTTTTTCGAACAAGATTAAAATTTTTAATCATTAAAGCAGGAAAAAGTTTCCACAAATGAATATACACTCTTTGGACCTTTTGCCTTGAATAAATTTTGACA
The DNA here is from genome assembly GCA_948107695.1 of Meliscaeva auricollis. Lineage (NCBI taxonomy): Eukaryota > Metazoa > Arthropoda > Insecta > Diptera > Syrphidae > Meliscaeva > Meliscaeva auricollis. The sequence continues at coordinate 29,053,249 of OX403618.1, forward strand.
TTCCTCAGAAAAATTTTAGCAATCCACCAAACTCAAACTATCGTTCTCTTTATGAGGATTTTCTCCTCTAAATAAAATGTTAAAATTATTTAACCTCTTAAAGCTAGTATCACACAAATTGTGTAAGCAGCTAAATTTTGTGTATTTTGGTCAAACAAATGCAAAAAAAAAGCAATCTGAACGATAAATTGGACGACAACAAATGACAAACAAAAACAATTTGGGGATCATTTGGTGTCTTCCGCATTGTAGCTTAGATGGTATTGTACATTTTAATAAAAAAAAATACACAAATATTTGTGTATACACAAGTCGTTTAGTTTTTTAAGACTTTTTTCTTTAAATTTAAAGAGAATATGATGTTCAATAGTAAAACTTACTTGGCCTATCTGCTTCTGTGTCTGGAAGTTTTTCCCCATTTTCTTTGTGATGTCTCTTTGTTCTGCGATGTGAATGTCTCCGTCCTCCTCCTGGCACATGTACACCAACGAACACAGAATGTGCTCTATGTCCTAGAATTAAATAATAAATTTTGTAAAGAATATAAATTATAAAATGCATACATTTATTATATTATGCAAGAAAGTAGTGATGTGCGTTTATGAACTGAGACTGATTACCAGAAAGCAAATGCATTCCTCAGAATGGTACGCTACCATTACCATTAGATTGATTGCAATAATTCAATTTAATTTTTAGAAAATTTAGGTGTAAGTCTTTAAGAGTTAAAGTATAGTTTCAATTGTTCAAGTCACGTTTTTTGAAACAAGACACGTACCTATATGTATAAGTATTTGATATTATTTTATTTTAATAACTACTAACAAATTAGAAATAAACTTTTAGATTTTTTATTCCAATTGAAAAAATGGCAAATAAGAAATCGATGCATATAATAAACAGGACAGAAATAACAATTTTTGGCTTGGAATTAAGGATTTTTGAGATTTACACTTTAATAGACTTTCGTCAACAAATTGACTTGATTTGATACCGATATTATTGATAAAAGCTCGTTGGTTTCTGAGTGTATGTAATAAATTCTTTGTTTTATCAATTTATACAAGGCGTACCTTGGAAGTCTTTTTCTGAGAACTCCAGTTGGAAATCTGGCTGGCATATTCGCGGGTCTTTAGGAGCTTCATCGTCATTATTTGTCGGTTGCATGGTCCACGGTCTGGAATGAAAAATAAAATTATTAGCAAGATTTTCTTCTTTTTTTCAATTAATACTTATTTAAAAATTTGAATTTCTCAAATAAATTAAGCTAATAACAACTAAGCTTTATAGCTCAGGGAAATTAGGTTTTAACCCAGACAAAATACGTAACACTATTTGACTGGCGGAAATTGTTGGGAGAAATGCCATTACTTATATCCCAAAAGTCTAAACGATTCCCTTTTAGGATTTGGCCACCAAATGCCAAAACAAGCTTGGTTGTATGCTGAATCTATTGAGATAAATATAAATTCTTGTAAATTCCTATTTTCAGTGCAATAGGGGTTATTTTTCACAAAACTTTCTTCAAATAATGGTGCAGCGATATATGTATTTGTCATGAACGTTTAGTTTGCCATGACAACCGAGAAACGAAAGAGTGCATCGAAATACTTTGATTTAACTGTTGTATTTTTAAAGGGAGAAAGAACGACTCCCAAAGCACCCTTTGAAACTAATGGCAGATTCGACAAAATTCGTAACAATATTTTTATGTTCATTCACTGAATAACCAAATCGATTGCAGCAAACGAAAAAATTGGCCAAACAACTTTTTCGTTTGCTGGACAATTTTTCGGCAAATAATTAAATTCGTAACACTTTCTACAAACGATTAAAAAAAGGAGCTTAGCGTAATATTGTGATTTAAACCGGCCAACTCTCACTTACAAAGCGAGTATCTTGTCATTCCGCTACGGACTGTATAATTTATGATTGGCGTAGAATGCATATAAACAAAATGAGAGAATGAATCGTTTGCGCCAAACGACTTTTCGTTTGTTAAATGGAAATTTTTCGACTTCAACTTTGTTTGCAGCAAACTCTTAATTTGTTTCTGTGAAACAATTTATGCGAATGATTAAATAAAAAAAAGTTCAGCGTAGCACCAGTGATTGAACCTGTGACCTCTCGATTTCAAACAAAGACTTTTGCCAGTGCGCCAAGCACTAGATAAATTTTGTGTAGCTTAGAAAACATAAGACTACAAACATAGAACATTTTTTTTGCAGGCATTTGCTGTAAATGAATTGTATATTTACTCCAAAAGTGTAGTTCTTTGCAACAAACTACTTTCTGGAGAAGCTCTTCGCAAACTATTCATTCATTTGCTACAAACCATAGAGTCTTCAAAGAGTGATTTTATCAGTTGTACTTATTTTGCATTCGATGTTGTCAGGTCATAGCTTTCAAGAAATTTGAAGGAAGTGCCAAATTTTTATATCAACGTAATACAAAGTCAGTTAAAATGAAGCAATATGACACTCCAAAACTAAGTTAGAAATTAAGCAACAGAACAAATGATGATACTATGTCTACAAATGTAGCAGCGACTTTATCTGGAACATTTTTAATCCAGTTATCTGATTTTTGAAATATTAGAAATATGACATAAATTTAATCGATTCCAAAAAAGTAATATGACTACCTACTATTAAGCAGGTAAAATCAGATCAAAGCTTAAAGTTATTATCGGTGGTCGATCTACGACAAACAGCTGTTTGCTTTAAGCATTATTGTTTCACATACACCATAGTGAATGTCTAATCTATAAAATTTGAGAACACAAAATGTCTAGGAATCGATAACCAATTACCTAATGTTGTGTTCAGCACCAAGGTCATTAACTTTATTTATTCGTTTGACAAATATCATAAACAACCTAGCAGTAAATCATATTATACTGAACTGTCGCAAGGTTTCTCTTTTTACTTGCTCTATAGGGTAAGTATTGGTTTCGTGTCAAAAAAAAATGTTAGGTTTAAATCAAAACTAACTTTACGATGATGGAGAAGTCCAAAAAAAGGTTGTCATGATGACGTCGCGTCCGTGCGTCGCGTTGCTATGTGCAGCTGTTCGTCCTTCTGCACACATTACACATTTTCTTCAAATTTGGTACAAATTATTTTTACGTAATTTCGAGAATTGTTTTTATTTTTGTTTGTTTTTGAATATAACGTGGTGTTTTTTTACACCTTTATAAGCTTAAAAACAAAATTGGAATATTAAAACAATAACAACGATATCGCCGATAAATTTGCTTGTTTATGAATAAAGCGAATATATAAAAAGTGCTTCCTATACACACTTAGAATTTGTTTGCGATGAATTCTCTTTAAATGTCATAAATTTATTCCGAGTTTTCAAGTTTTCATGTACATATCAAATTTGAAATAAAAAAAACAACAATTTTGACTTACATACCAAATTTTAAATAAACATTTGAAAGCAAAAAAAATATCAATTGAATGGTTTTCGGCCCTCTACGTAAGGTTAAAATGAGTGCAGGAATCTTCTTATTAGAGTCATGTCTAGCTGAGAAAACATATTGCTTAAATGTTCAAATTTAAAAAAAAATTGATTCATATTTTTTTCAAGAATTGAGGAATTAATTTTTAATTTTTAAATGACACCTTTGAAACTGTTAAAATCTGAAATATCAGTGCTGCCAAGTGATGTCCGTTTTTTGTAACATATCGCGTGCAAAAAAACACCTATTATCGTCAAAAAACGAATACCTTCCGTATATAAACGTTTTGAGCTATTGGAATTCTCTCAAAAACGAATAAAACCTTTTTTTGAAAAAAATTCTGTGTATGTTATACCTACCTACTCAAAGTAATCGCAACAAAACTGCGTTTTTTGTTTTTCTCAAAAAAAAAAAGCTTAATTGAGTAACAGGGTTGCCGTTTTTTGTAAAAATGTATTTTTTTTCCTTATTAATAATCAACATATGTTTATTAAAACTTATGAACAGATAGCTATTGCATTTTATCAATTACTCTTATTAAATTTTCAAAAAAAAAAAAAAAAATAAACAAAATTAAAAAAAAAAAACAATTACAAAGAATTTTTCTTGCACTATTTATCCTCGAGTTACATTAGCAAGTTAGGGCAATCCAATCGTGCATTTTATTTCAAGAAGTAATCTTAATTTTTCTAATCAAAATTTTATTGCTTTTGAAAGCAATGTGCTAGAGGAAAATGTGAATGGATTTTAATAATATTAGGATATTTGCTTGCTTGCTTCTAAAATACAATAATTTTAGCCGTGGGATTCTGAAAAAGAATAGTTTAAACATTTTAAAAACTAATGAAAAATTAAAACAATTTCTTGCCCTCCCGATTCTGCAGTTCAATAAAGGAAATAGAATTCAAAGGAAGTACCTACCCTTTTGAAATTGAAAATTATAATAGAAGGGATGTAAAAAATCTCTGGCCCTATTGGATGGGGCAGCCCAGACTCTTTCTAAGTGCATGGAGTTTTAAAGAACAATCACAATGCCATACTCATTCCATTACCAATGAAATCCCATGTAGGTAACTAATCAGAATAGGAGTATCAGTTTTGACCAGATGGCTTTAACGATCCCATTGATCCGTTGTCAAACTAATATGTTGGCCAGAACTTCATTATTAATAAAAACAAAATACCAACTAATTTTTTGTGTAAAAATAACCATTACTGAAGGCTCATTCTTAAGTAAAAAAATGTAACTTTCAATGAATAAATACACCTGCAGAAATTAATAGAATTAAAAGTATAGTCACGCACATTGTTTAAATCTGAAACGATGCAGTTTAAACGGGATTTAAGTGCCGCATTATGAAGTTAACCACCTGTCATACAGGTATTTCACCACTTCAAAGTTTTTTTTTTTGTAGCTCGAAAGATATTTTCACAAAAGCTTACAAACACAAACTTTTAAACAGGGAAGTCATGCATTCACTATAATAGTGGATGTTGTGTGGGTGGCCCAGTGCCTATGCATTTATTAAAATATATTAATTTGTTCTGAAATCCAGTTCACCTACACCAAACACCACTTCAAAATAAAGTTGACATGTTAATTGAGCAAAAAAGGGGCATGCCTAAAACCAGTTGTGATATTTTTTTGTTTATTGACGCTAAGCGCCATTAATTATATTCATTGCCTGTTGAACGTAGGTATAACTAGCTCTAAAGTTTAAGTGGAATTTTTTTGTATTTTAAGGAAAATAATTAATAATTGTATCTTTAGTTCGTTGGCATGTTTCTGATCTGTTTGAAATTTAAACTGTCAACTTAGTGCACAGATTAAGTTCGCAATTCATTAATTAAGAGATTACATTTTATAAATACCTATACATACATCTACATTGTCGCAAGTAAGAGATTTATGTCATTGATAAAAAAAATCTGGATGCATTATTATTTACAAAAACTCGCATGGTACAGTATCCCCTTCTTAATTGCATCACTGAACAGTTTGTCTGATTTTTTCCGACCAGTTTCAACTAATTAACGAAAAAGCCTTTCGTGCAAATAAACAATGTTCGTTTGATTTAGCCGATCATGAGTCAATTAAAAGAGAACAGTGTTTAGCCTTCGCTTTTGAAGTCCAAGCGCTAACTCTTGGCAATGGACCTCTTAACACGAGACTAATTCTTCCTGGGGTAAGAGTAATTTTTACATTGGTGGGAGATAGTTGGCATACGGAATGTGCGAGCGGGACCGCACAAAAACTTCTTCCAAGTTTCAATTGGAAGAACGGAAGAACAAAACTACAACTTTTCGTTTAGAGTTCTGCTAATAATATATTTCTGAACAAATACATTTTCTCGAAATCGAACAGAAGAATCATCATCACGGAATAACTAGTCCCAAGTGAAGAGGCCTAATAAGAGTAGTTTTTCACGGTGGTGTGAGAGAGGCGGCATACAAATCTTCTTTCAAGTTTGATGTGGAAGAACGAGTAGAAATACTCGGTAGAATTAGTCTCGTGTGAAGACACCCATTACTTTTAGAAGACTCGATTTTAAAGCTTTCAGTATCTAAAGCAATTAGTTATTCTTTTAACTCTTTGTTGTTTTTGAAATTGACCGCATAACTCGTGAAAAAAAACAGGGAACCTATATCTGTCAGTTTCATTTAGGTAAATACAAAAAAAAAACAGTGCTGCCAAACAAGTAGAGCTTGTTTTTTATTTGTAATAATATTTGGTTCGCCGCAAATCAAATAATAAGCGACAAATCCATCAGATGAATAAAGTTTGATTCAATCAACTAAACAGTAATTACTGTATGCAGATATTATGTATTGACAACCTTTCTTCCATAATGATGCTCTATAGGCAGTTATCAATGATTAAGTAGGGGAGACATTTTTAATGTTTTTGTTGTTGTTATTGTTTGCAATAAATTTAATCAGTCTTCCTAAATGTGATTGCTCCGGCATGTAAACAAAAGGGTGGAATGCAAATTTAATTGGATTTATTCACTTTAAGCCGGTTGTTCTAGAATCGAAATATTTGCATTTATAGGTAGGAATATGCAATCGCAGTAAACAGGTCATTAATATTTCACAAAAAATAGACACTTCACTTGAATGAAAAAGAATTTTTTAATATATAAAAATGTGACGGCAATGGAATAAAAAAACAATAACATAAATAATAATCGAAGAATAAATCGTGTAGGTTTATGTTTGTAATATTGAGACATGTCACACGTTTTAAGCATTACAAGCATTTTTCATGACTAGAGATTTTTTCTATTAGTTGTAAGTTTTGATTGAAGTCAGTGTCAGAGGTATCACTTCAAATGCCAAGAGATATTATGTAAAATACTTAAAAAAGTGATATACATTTTGGAGTTGTAAAAAGAATACAAATATAAAGTGTGCACAAAAAAGTGACTATCTGAATGTTTTTTCTGTGACTGGACCTAGAGCGTTCCTAACTGAAGTGATGCCCCCGAAGGAGTTCTGGATTCGATTCCTAGCCATGCCAACTTGATTTTGTTAAGGGATAAGTATTGCATCTTGCAAGGAATTGACAAAAGCTCTAAAAGTACTGTTTGTTACGAAACGTGCATCTTAAGTCTCAAGTAGTCATTCGGAAACGGCATAAAATTGTAGGTGGCCCCTATTCCTAAAATACACGCACAGGCACACAGAAAATAGTTGAGAGATTCAGTCACTAGGTTCTGGGTGTCGTGAGATAGTCGTTGATTCGGCTCTTCTCCCCTATGCGATCTAAAAAATTATCTTTTCATAAGAAAAAATCTCATAGAAATGCATTTTCTAGTTACTAATACCCGAAGTTTTTGGAAAATTTAATGTTTTTTGGCTCAAAAACTAGTTTTATAATTCAAATAATTATTTGATAAGTTTTTTTACCTCTCTGTCTGTCTGTCGGTATGACGGTATAATGATGATTTGTGAAGGATTTTTTGGAATTATTTTTTTTTACCAAAAATTACGATGCTTGCCATATAACGGTTTTATAAAAACTCATTTTTCTCAAAAATAAATTTATCATTGTCAGTTTGTTAGATAAGGTCTATCTTTTAATACAATTTTTTTTAACTGCTATTAAGGGAACCTGTATAACTGTTTTTTTTTTTAAATTTTGGTTTCCTGCTTAACGACTCAATTGATTTCAACGTTTTTTTAACAAAATTTTCAAAAATACTTTTTTTTGGATTTTTTCAAAAAAAAAAAATTCGAAAACGGGTCAGTGAAATTTTTCTAAAATTTAGTTTAAAGGTGTTGAAAAAAAAATATCTGGAAACTTAATATTTTTAACCAAAGTTTTTTTGAAAATTGTCTATATCTATAAAAATATTTTTTTCTTAACGATTTTTAAAAAGAAATTTATAAAAAATTATTCCATTATTCTTTTTAATCGTTCGAGCCGTTTTCGAGTAACTTCTTATAACCCAAAACCTTCTTATCTGATCCCAAAAATATTGATACTCCTATTAGTTTTGAAGTCATAAAGTTGCCATTAAGATTATGGCAACTTTATGACTTCAAAACTAATTTCTAATTAGAAAGTCTTAACAATCTAAGCAACTTTAGCTATAAGTCGTGCATTTTATTTTTTTGATGAAAAACTGTAAAAAAAAACAAAAAATACTTGATTTTTAGTGTGCATAAGGAAAATATTTGTCGTATTTTGAAATGCAATATTAGCTCCTCAACCTGAAACTAGAAAGAAGTACATACAGGAATATATCAAAAATAAATTCAATGGATTGATTACACAAATTTCTCATTGGATTCTTATCGAGTAGTGTAAGATAATTCATAAATTAGAAAAACTAACATTATTTCCTGGACTATTTAAGCTTTAACACCCGCTCGGCTTAAAAATCAATATTCCTTGATTCATATGTACCTATATTCGAATACATTTATTTATTGTTCTTAAAACATTTGTATCTACATTTATTTGTTGTTGTTTTTTTGTCGAATTAATATTCATTTATGTGATGTTCAGATAAAAAACTTGCATGCGTTATTTAAATTAGATTGAAACACCTTCTATCCCACACATGCACAAATATTAATATACAATAAAGTATTCAAGACTTGTTTTCAGATTTGGGTTTAAAATAAAAGCAATAAATAAAAAAACAAAAAGATTCCACTGCAACACGACTTTGAGTTGAGCTCAGCGTTGGCGCAGGTCCAGTAAAAAAAATAAATACCAAATATTACATAATATTCGTATTCAGTATATATGTAAGAAAAACAATAATACAATATGAAACTTCAATTAGGTAGATAATAAAAGTTGTTTATTTTGGTGGTGTGAATTTTATATATGTACCAGTTTAAGGTAAATTAAAAATCAAAGTATCATTGCCCGTAGTTCTACACAAAATACTACAAAACATGTGTCCCCAAAAAATATATTTTCATTATTTAAAAGATATTATCAATTATAAACCAAATAAAAGGAATACCTGTAAAAAACAACGTTTGATAAATTTTAGCAAAGAGTTCTGGTCTTTTGAACAGATAACACTTCATTTGACTAATTCTGCCCCTGTAGTTTGTAGTATAACTTATTTTTAGTTCAACAGAATTAGGGTTTGACTCGGAAAAAATATTTAAATTTTTACTGGTGGAAATAATTTACACTACTGATCTTAATCTTAAAACATATTTAAATTACAAACAAATAACATTTGGGTTTTTGCTACTTTTTTCCAAAAACTAAAGTAATATTCGAACTCACATATGTATTTGTAATAAGTTTTAAATAATTTGTATTTCTTTTTTATGAAAATGCTTTTTTTTTCGCGACCCCCAACTGAATTAAGAAAGTACTTCGCGTCATTGATTCGTACAACAGGCCCAAAGAGTTCGCTTTCCCAGTGCCAATTGACGCCAGCAAAAAAGGGAGTGTAAATAAGATATATTAGCTAATTCATCAGTGCAACTTTGGCCACTGTTCATTAAAAATCATTTTCGACCTAAGTCCTTCAAATCTCATTCTGAGTTTGGTTTTCCCTTTTCGTTATTTTACCTAGACAACCTGTGATTTATCTGAAGACTATCTGATATTTACACGATTAACCCCGTGAATTTCTTCAAAACCATATAACCCAATTCAACCTTGATACTGCTTTTTATATTTACAGACATGCATAGTCTCATATCTTCTTCTTCTTCTTCTTAATGTTTCTTTAAAGACATACGACAGCTTACATTTATGCAAAATGATATGATACCTTCAGTCGAACCTGCATAAAATTGTCTGCATTTGAAGAACAAATATACCTATGTTCTATTGTTATATGCATTTGTTTACCTATAGATACGAGAGTGTTTCTACAAAAGAAATATTTTGTAAGATATCTCACTAAAACGGTATGTTTAAATTGTATTTAAAATGAACTTTCTAAACTATACTCGTAGCATGTTGTTTCTTTTGTCTTAATAAAGATTTGTTGAGCCTTAACCTTATAAGCCACAACCCTTATCTATTTTTATTTTATTTTTCCATTCAAAAACAATCTCCAGACAAATCGATTGCACCCGCATACAACCACTTTTGCTTCCATTTACAATTGAAAATCAAATGCATTTGAATTCGTTCTACCTACAAAGAACAAAAAAAAAACAAAAATATTTCAATTTGAAATCATCTTCCGGTTTTTAGATTTCAAAAGATTTTTAGTTTTCGCATGATGTATTTTTTTTTTGTTGGTCTACTTTGTTCATACACAAAAAAGAGAACAAATTGAAGAGAACTTTTGCTATATTAGATTCTCTTAAATTTATTATTTTTCTTTTGATAGTTTTTATTGGCTGTTAAAAAACATTACAATTCACTACTCGGGACAAAAAGAGGAGCTTAGTTCTCCTAAAACAAACGTTTCGAAGATTCGACCAAGTGTTTACGTAATGTATTAATGCACAAATTTCATCGATTTCTTAATATCTCGATAACCTTCCAAAAACACTTTTATCGATGAAATTATTATATTTTAACGCAACAATTTTAAGTTAGGTTTCCATTGTTTTTACATTTGTTATTCATTCATCGACGAAAGAAAACAACTTCGAGTTCGCATTGCAGCTACTCAAACAGCAGAGAGAAACGAGCTAGAGTCCAGTTATCGCATGAAGATGAGAGATGTTAACCGTAGCGTGAGACGTGACAAGCGTAATTACATCAACGCATCCAACGACATCAAGTGAGCTTCTGCATCCACTCATAACGAGAGCCTTCAACCCTAAGTGCTTCCCTGAGGAGTGGAAAAAGGGAATGGTGGTCAAGCTCCCGAAGAAAAGAGATTTGATGGAGTGCGAAAACTGGAAAGGGATTTGCGTTCTGCCTGCGGTTGCGAAGATAGCAGCAAAAATTGTATTAGAGCGACTAAAGGAACATCTAGAAGGTTTCCGCACTGGTTCATCCTGTGTTGACCACATTAACACCTTGCGGATCATTTTTGAACAGTGCGTCGAATATCGATCACCACTTCACCTGCTGTTCATTGATTTTGAAAAAGCGTTTGATAAAGTTAACAGAGAATTTATTTGGATTGCCTTACGCAGGAGAGGCATTCCAGATAAGTTAATTGCTATTATTAAAGCAACCTACGATGGATGCAAATGTCACGTTTTACTTAGAGGAAGGTTTTTGGATGAATTCGAAGTCCAATGTGGAGTCAGACAGGGTTGCACACTGTCGCCAGTACTTTTCCTGTTAGTGATAAGCGTGCAGCCCTGTTAAACGGAAATGGTGGAATTCAATGGAGTCTGACATCCCAACTAAAACATTGGGACTACGCGGACGACGTATGCTTACAATCTCATAGGATCATGGATCTCCATCAAATGACAAGAAGGGTGGAGGGAGAAGCAGAAAGCGTGGGGCTGAAAATTAACACGGCAAAAACAAAAATGATCAGCCTCGGAAGTAACTCATCCGTTCAAGTCAATAGAAGACTTTCAAGTAGAAGACTTTCAACATCTTGGGAGTATTGTCTCTACCAAAGGCGGAACCAAACAAGACGTCGACAGCCGTATTAAAAAGGCAAAGGCTGCTTTCGGAATGCTGTCCAAAATATGGAGAAACAACGCTACAAACTTAAATACCAAGCTGAGACTGTTCCGCACCAATGTTGAATCCGTGCTTCTGTATGGGTGCAGCACTTGGAAAATCTTAACAACTGTCACAAGTAAGCTGCAATTGTTCGTGAATAAGTGTCTACATAACATCTTAGGGATTTTTTGGCCCAACCGTATTTCTAATGAAGAACTTCATAGAAGAACGGGTCAAGAATCCATAGACAGTACGTTTGGCAGACTTTAGTGGCAGTGCATTGGTCATACGCTTCGAAAAGGCAACGATTGCATTGCTGAAAAAGCGATGCAATGGAACCCACTCATACAGGCAGGCAGAGGGTCGGGTCGGCCCAGAAGCACATGGCGCAGGACATTCGAAAGTGAATCTGCACAGCTGGAAAAGAGTTGGAGAGAACTACGTTATATTTCCAGAAACCGTACACGATGGCGCGTAGGAGTAGTGGAGGCCCAATGCCCCTTAAGGGGACCACAACGGACTCTTCAAGGTGTGAGGAGCCAAGTTAAAAAAGTAATTCATTTTTCTTCACATTTATTTACTCACATATCTTTTTTGATTCCAATTTTGGATTTAAAATTATCTTCCTTTATTCCCCGAATAGCACAATATAAAACCTACAAATTAAATACCGGACAATCATAACATGGAACCCTAATCGTTCCTTCCTGCGGCCCTTCATATCTATTGTTTTTTTAACTGCCACCCTTCTTAGTAGTTATCAATTGTTTACTTAATTTATTAAATACTACACCAATTCACAAAATCAGATAGCTCTTATTAAAAGTAAGTTATCAGGTGTTTTTATTTATGGTTACCAGCATAATTAGACAAATAAAAGAGAAACGAGAGAAGAACGATTGAATATTTTTTTTGTAAATATTGTTCAAGCATTCATACATATCTCTTATACTTCCGTTGTATTGTTTGGGAAGAATAAATTTTAGTATTGGAAATGAAAGTACTTAAGATTCAATTTGCTTCACCTAATATTTAATTATATCGTAGTTTTGTATTGTAAATAATTACCAAAAGAATAAATACTCTTTTGGTAGTTCTTCACAATGAAAAAAATACTTTCATACATTTATTTATGTGTATTGTCAAATTTCAGTTTAAATTTGTAATTTTAATTTATTTTACTAAACAATCTGATGTCACTGAGGCGCTGCAAAGTAAACAATAGACAAAAAAAAAGAGTTTCTTTTATTGTACCTTTGGTTTTGATTGAACCCCAAAATGTTTTTTCTTCGAAACCAAAAGTAGATATTCTTCTCATAAAGTGAAAAAGGTAAAATAACACAATTTTTTTTCGTTATGGTGGATAAATATTTATTTTCATTTCTTCGGCGTATTTACCTTTAACATACGTGACTGTTGACACAACAATGCATCTTTTTTTTTTCATCATCATATTTTTTTAACTTCACTTATTTTCAGAAATATAGTATTGTAGAAATGTGTGTTCGATGTTGTTGATATATGCATGGAAGTGTATAACCAAAAACATAAATTTAAATGCAAAACTGAATCACACGAACTTTAGGATTTAAGAGTGAGATGGTGATTTCGTCAAAAAATATAAAGAATTGATTATGTTGACTGGAGACTTCATGACGTATTATACCAAAAAAAACTTACATAGAACACTTAAAGCACGACATGAAGATCTGTATACCTACACACAAATTTGTGTGCTTTTATTATAAAAATACACAATACCACAATACCATTTAAACCACAATTTGGATGACACCAAATGATACAAAAATCGTGTTTGTATGTCATTTGCTGTCATCCAATTTGTCATTCAGATAGTTTTGTGCGATTTTATGACCAAAATATACAAAATCTGTTCCAGGTTCAGTTTTGTGTTAAGATAGTACAAATGGTACTTAATCATAAAAAGGGTATTGTTTTTTTTTTTAGCAAGGTTATCCGCAGCTATCAGTAGGATCTAACACGTATTACAAAAACTTCAACAAGCTGTCGACAAAAAGAAAATTTTAAATCCAGCTGTAGAAAGATTGTTCAAAATTGTCGAATTAATGTCAAAAATATATTGATAGCTGGATTTAACATGCCCCCTAAATATGCTCATACAATTTTTTTAATTTTTGTTCTATAAAATTCAATATTAAAAATTACTTTAATTTGTATTCGTTTGTGAATGAGTTAGACTTTCCCCTGACTTTCCTGGTCTACAAAAACGGCAAATTATACGCTTTTGTGTACACAAAATAGTTCTGTGAAAAGTTCTGTAATAAAGATTTTTGATAAAGATTCAATTCTTTCATTTTTCAACATTTTATTGAATTGTAGATTGTTGGTGAATTTTTGACATCCTCGGATGAAGTTATAAAAATTATGCTAATTACATTTAAATAGTTAAAAAATAAGAGGAAGTTTATTTAAATCTTACACTTAAAAGTATGACTGGCAAGTAAGATCCAATGTTTACCGGACACCCTGTATATTGGTAGTAAATAAAATGCACGACTGAGTCAAACGTACTTGCTTTTAGGGTCAAAATTGAAGCTTATTATATAAAGTTTTAAAAATAAATAATTTTATAAGAAATGTTAAGAAAACTTAAAATTCATTACTAAAATTACTAAAGAAACTTCTTTAATTGTTTTGCGATCCACACAAGCTATGCCATTTTATTTCGTTAAGAAAGATACGTTTTGAGAAAAATAATTTTTAAAACCGTTAGAACCGTTAAAAACAATAATAATAAAAATTCTCAAACCCTGTTTAAAAAAAAGGTAGTATGTCGTTTTCAAGAAAATATAAATACAAATTTCAAAAAATCACAAACACGTTTTCCAAAAATCGTTTTTTTTTTTTTAATTTTGAAACTTTTTAAAAATAAAAAAAATTTAAAATTTTGATATATGTATATGTAATTTTAAAATTTAATAATAAATAAATGAATTCTTCATTTTTTCAAAAGAAACTTTTCATTCCAAACTAAAGTTTAGTTCCCAAGTCCCAACAACTAATAGTAAGATCAATACCGTTCCTTAAACATTAAGTTTTAAAGGTATACAATTTTCGATGCATTTTTTGACATAATACAATTGAAGCGTTCAGAGGAGAAAGGGGCTAAATGAAATTTTTGAAAGTTTAATTTTTTTTTCAGAGATAGAGGCACTTTTTACTAAATTCTATTCTAGTTTTTTTTTTAAATAACGTTATGGAAGGGGTTTAATACACTTTGTATAAAGAAGAAAAACTTTAAACCGTGATCTCTCAAATGTTTGAAAATGTTACTTCGGTCTTCCTTTTCTCAACGCTTCAATTGTTTACGTACATATTTACCTCCTCTTTTAGGCAAAAAAATAGAAGATTGTGAGTTATAATCTTATATCTATCAAAAACAAGAGCATTTTCAATAAATTTACTATTTTTTATCAATTTAAAATTAAAGAAAAATAATTTTTTTTTCTGTTTTAAACTCCGTACGTTCCTAATACAATAGATCTGAAGGTAGTTATCTCACCTTATTTCAGAAACAATATAGAAATATTTCTTGTTGTCCTAACTCATCCTTATCACATCTTAACAAAGAGTTGAAAGGTGGTTCTTGCAAAAAACACCCCAACCCCAACCCTTATTCATATCTGTATCTTTTGTTCAAAAACTATACATCTCCAGACGAAAATCAATTACACCCGTACGTACACAATCTGTATTTTATTTGGAGTACTTATAGTATCTTTCTCAAAAGAATACTCATTTCAATTGAAAATCAAAGAACGCTTCTCAAAAACTAGAAAACAAAAAAAAAAATCAATCTCAACCTCATTGTTGCTCGGTATCATCGAACTCATTATTGTAAAGAACCAAAGAGAACTTTCAACTTCTCTTAACTGAAGTTTGTTTACCTTAAAAAATACCCGTTTACCCCTAACTCGTTCTTTATTTTGAAAAATTCTTCCACATACCCATTCCTTCTATTTGTAAACAAAAACTAGAATACCGAATAATATATTCCTGAAACACTCGTAAAAAGCGGCACTTAAAAGAAGAGGAATGTCTTAAAAGCTGTTGACTCAACTGAATAATAACGTTTCCGTTTTAATTTCGATTTAAAATTTTTCAAACATTAACCTTTTTGTGTACTATTAAGACGTTGGCAGACATCTTATCAACTAAGGTCAAAATCTTAGATTCTTTCTTGATAACACAAAGGAACAAAGGTCTTTGTTTAATCTTTTACCACACAGACAAACTACACACTCAATGATTTATTTGAAACAATTTAAGTTTTTCAATTTGCTGTTAAATCGATTTGAACTATATTCTGTTATAATAATTTCCACTAAATAACAATAATTGTATGCTTACTCCATTTTATTTGCTTAATCCGGTGTTTTTGCTCGATAGATGTTGTTGAATTTTTTTGTTCGTTTTCGTGTATAAAGCTGATTAAATAATACCGCCTACGTAGCTGCTATAAGTAACACTTGTTCTATTCACTTATTTATACTAATAATTCATTATCTTGTTAAATAGGAAAAATTAGGAACACTCTCATTATCAGTGAATTATTATATTTCAATTATTACACTTGCATTCTAAACAAACAAAAGCAACCCAAACGGAAACACAAAAAGAACCGAAAATACGGCGAACTAAACAGCATTTCCTTTGATCTTTTCAACCGAAATTTAAAATGTTTGTTTGCCAACGGACTCTAAGACATGATTTGGGGGGAGACAGATAAATTAATAACAAAAAATTAAGGTATAGGAAGTAAGGAATCTATATTAATAGAGTTTAAAATATCACTTCATGTTCACAAATTAACAAAAATAGAATCCATTCATCATCAGTGTCTTATCCAGGGGATGTCGCGTGTTAGACTAAATTTATAATTCTTTATTCCTCCACAACACTCATTGTTCTCATAGAAGTCAAAACCAAAATATAGAGACATATGACATGAGAGGCAGAAAGCAGTAAGGCCATTTAAAAAAAAGTACTATTTAGTAGTGACACAAAAAAAAAGTATCTTTAAAGAAGTTCTGCAACGAGAACGACAGCATATTATAGTGTAGTTGTTGTTTCTAAACTCTCAGAGCTCTCAAGTAGTATCTTTTGGATTCTTCTATGAACTTCTGCTCTGGAGCACGTATAAATATAAAACGAACTTTGTGGTGTAGAGTAGATTGCTTGCTGAGCTGAGCGTGCGCTAGTAAGCGTGTTGTTGTTGATAATGTTGACCATATAGAATGGATGGTTTGGTTATTTGAGATGCAGTATAGTAGGGCAAATAGGAAATCATCAAGAGTGGGTATTTTTAATGTTTTTTTGTTCTCTGTGGATGTGGTGACAGGCTTGCCATGATGACATGATAAATATTTGTCTGCGACGGATGTTTGAGTTTTGAATAACAAGGTGTATGCTATTGTGTTAAAGTACACAATATATCGTTGAAAAAGTATTAAGTACATTACGAGGTCACAAGTGTTTGTTTGTGAAATTTGATAATGTCTTAATGGAATTAAAGTTCAAGGTTATAAAGTGTTGAAGAATTTAATTTTTAATTCAAATATTTAGTGTAAGGGATAGTAAGAGACCAGAGGAAATATAAAACACAAAAATGCATAGAAAAAATAATCGGCAGAAGCTTCCATTTAAAACTACTGAACCTATAGTATTGAAAGTTTTACACAAATCAAACTAAAGTTTCAAATGATATATACATAAAATAAAAATGTACATATATAATGAATTAGAACAACTCAACTACTCAATTGTACTTAATATTTATATTTTCGTTTATACTCTTGTTTTTGGGGAAGAAAATAAAGCATTATATTCCATGAAAGTGCTCATAAGAATTAATTATGCCTTTAATGGGCACATACGTACATTAAGGTGGTTGTTATTAAAAAAAAAATCGAATTTGTATGCTCCCAGCGGCTTATATTGATGAAAATAAATACAGAAAATATATCCCAAATTTCAAGTCTCTAGCTAAATCTAACCCTTGCCTCCTTTCAGCTAAAGATTCTTATGGAAATAGCATACGGTTTTGCTCTTTGAACAATCAATATTTAATTTAAGCCGAAATATTTGTTCTAAAATTTTGAAACTTAATAAATTTGTACCGCTGTTTTTGGGATTATTTTTTACAAATTTTCAGCTTTTATAGTTTTTGAGTTATAGCTTATTGAAAACTAATTTTTTTTAGCTGTTTCTCATTTTTTCCAAACATTGTTTCATTTTTAATTCCACACGAATTTTTTTCAAAAATTATAAGACTTGGCACATATTATTTCAATACTTAAAGCTATCACTTGGATTTCTTACATGTATTTAGCTGTTATAGTTTTTGAGTTAAAACTAAGTTAAAACAATGAGTTTTTTTCACATTTTGTATAGAACTATGATGGTATTCATAAATGGTCAATATCTTTTATACGAAGCGAGATATACATTTTTTCTATGTTTATGTTTATTTGTGCCAAGTTCTAAAAATTCCTGTTTACAAAATCAACTTGCATTCTAAACAAACAAAAGCAACCCAAACGGAAACACAAAAAGAACCGAAAATACGGCGAACTAAACAGCATTTCCTTTGATCTTTTCAACCGAAATTTAAAATGTTTGTTTGCCAACGGACTCTAAGACATGATTTGGGGGGAGACAGATAAATTAATAACAAAAAATTAAGGTATAGGAAGTAAGGAATCTATATTAATAGAGTTTAAAATATCACTTCATGTTCACAAATTAACAAAAATAGAATCCATTCATCATCAGTGTCTTATCCAGGGGATGTCGCGTGTTAGACTAAATTTATAATTCTTTATTCCTCCACAACACTCATTGTTCTCATAGAAGTCAAAACCAAAATATAGAGACATATGACATGAGAGGCAGAAAGCAGTAAGGCCATTTAAAAAAAAGTACTATTTAGTAGTGACACAAAAAAAAAGTATCTTTAAAGAAGTTCTGCAACGAGAACGACAGCATATTATAGTGTAGTTGTTGTTTCTAAACTCTCAGAGCTCTCAAGTAGTATCTTTTGGATTCTTCTATGAACTTCTGCTCTGGAGCACGTATAAATATAAAACGAACTTTGTGGTGTAGAGTAGATTGCTTGCTGAGCTGAGCGTGCGCTAGTAAGCGTGTTGTTGTTGATAATGTTGACCATATAGAATGGATGGTTTGGTTATTTGAGATGCAGTATAGTAGGGCAAATAGGAAATCATCAAGAGTGGGTATTTTTAATGTTTTTTTGTTCTCTGTGGATGTGGTGACAGGCTTGCCATGATGACATGATAAATATTTGTCTGCGACGGATGTTTGAGTTTTGAATAACAAGGTGTATGCTATTGTGTTAAAGTACACAATATATCGTTGAAAAAGTATTAAGTACATTACGAGGTCACAAGTGTTTGTTTGTGAAATTTGATAATGTCTTAATGGAATTAAAGTTCAAGGTTATAAAGTGTTGAAGAATTTAATTTTTAATTCAAATATTTAGTGTAAGGGATAGTAAGAGACCAGAGGAAATATAAAACACAAAAATGCATAGAAAAAATAATCGGCAGAAGCTTCCATTTAAAACTACTGAACCTATAGTATTGAAAGTTTTACACAAATCAAACTAAAGTTTCAAATGATATATACATAAAATAAAAATGTACATATATAATGAATTAGAACAACTCAACTACTCAATTGTACTTAATATTTATATTTTCGTTTATACTCTTGTTTTTGGGGAAGAAAATAAAGCATTATATTCCATGAAAGTGCTCATAAGAATTAATTATGCCTTTAATGGGCACATACGTACATTAAGGTGGTTGTTATTAAAAAAAAAATCGAATTTGTATGCTCCCAGCGGCTTATATTGATGAAAATAAATACAGAAAATATATCCCAAATTTCAAGTCTCTAGCTAAATCTAACCCTTGCCTCCTTTCAGCTAAAGATTCTTATGGAAATAGCATACGGTTTTGCTCTTTGAACAATCAATATTTAATTTAAGCCGAAATATTTGTTCTAAAATTTTGAAACTTAATAAATTTGTACCGCTGTTTTTGGGATTATTTTTTACAAATTTTCAGCTTTTATAGTTTTTGAGTTATAGCTTATTGAAAACTAATTTTTTTTAGCTGTTTCTCATTTTTTCCAAACATTGTTTCATTTTTAATTCCACACGAATTTTTTTCAAAAATTATAAGACTTGGCACATATTATTTCAATACTTAAAGCTATCACTTGGATTTCTTACATGTATTTAGCTGTTATAGTTTTTGAGTTAAAACTAAGTTAAAACAATGAGTTTTTTTCACATTTTGTATAGAACTATGATGGTATTCATAAATGGTCAATATCTTTTATACGAAGCGAGATATACATTTTTTCTATGTTTATGTTTATTTGTGCCAAGTTCTAAAAATTCCTGTTTACAAAATCAGTACCTTACTTTTTTTCATAACTTTACGAGCCTAGTGTCTCTCGAAGACCTACTGTGAAGACTGTCAGAATTATATAACAGAACATTGCATCATGAATAAAAATTTGCCTGTCATTGTGACATTTCTAAAACGTTCAGCAGTTCCTTGACTATAAACGAAGAAACAATAAATTTATTATTAATTGTTCAACAATTTTTTTATAACATGCAAAAAATCGTTATTTTTAACGAACTGTAACTAAAAAAAATCAAAGTAGCTTAAAAACTGTAAGAAATCGAAGTGATAGCTATCAATATTAAGTTAACGTGTGCCAAGTTTCATAATTTTGAACAAAATTTTGTGTGGAATTAAAAATGAAACAATGTTTGGATAAAATGAAAAACTGCTGAATAAAATTGTGGTTTAAACCTAACTATAACTCAAAAAAACTATAAGAGCTAAAAATATAAAAAAAATAGCTATAACCATACGGTTAAGGTTTGGCATGTTTCAAAACTGTAAAAGAAATATTTCAGCTCAAATGAAATAATAATTGTTTATAGAGCAAAAACCCCATGATATTACCATTAGAAACTTCAGTTGAAACGAGGCACGGGTTCAAATGAAGCTATAAAGACTTTAAACTTTTCTTTTAATTTTAATTCCAACCCTATAAACCTCTGGAAGCATTCAAATTACATTTTTTTTGTAAATAACGACCACCCTAATATAAAATAGCTCGCAGTCAGTGACAGGGAACTAACGCTTCGAATTACATTAAATAAAACAAAAAAAAAGTTACACATACGCCACAGTGACCTCAGAAATAATACAAATTTTCTATCGGCCAGCAAATAATGATAGCACTTGATATTTTGGACAATTATTTGACATTCAAAGTTATGTATGCATGTATTTGTGTCTATAACTAAGCTGACTCAACAGACGTTGTCTTGTCCTACACAATGATTTATGTTTTGTATTTACATTTAGTGTCTTATTTCACGATCATTTATTAAACATACTAGTTACCATAACTACAGTAGCTGTCTTACCCACCAAATTTTCCATTTTTTTTTTCATTTTCGGTAATTGGCTTATGGCCTAGTCAAACAAGACAAATAATCCGTGCACCAAAACCATAAAAGATTTTATTTTATATTTTAGCTTTTTACATTCAAAAATTGCATCCTATATAAAAAGTTACAAGGAAGCAAATGAAGAAAACACAATTTGTTATGGTTTCAGGGTAATCGCAGGTCCAATAAATAAATTGAAACTAGCTGACCCAGCACTAGAAATTCGAGTGCCAATTTATATTTTATTTTATTTTTTTCAGAAAATCACCGATTTATGTCTGAACTGAAATCTGTGTGGTGGAATTATACGCTCTTTTTAGCAACAGATGTCGCTAGTGTATGTGTTTATTTTTTTCACTTTTTGCGCTAAGTGCCGATTGTAGTTAACGCTTAATGTCTAAAATATTACTGTAAGAGCTCAACTACTAAAAACACGCCTCATATTAGGTTGATCACATTCAACGACATGTACAGCAACTTCTGACGTGTTAGAGGATATGTCAAATGTAAACAAACGTTAATGTGAATCCACCTTAATGTTTTGGGTTCTGGTCTTGGGTTTATGGATTTGACATTTAATGTGTCAGTGCATTTGACATTTACAATTGTTTTTGTTTTCCTCGCTTTTTTTGCAATTTTAATTCATTTTTTTAAACAATTTCGGTGTAAAATATTTAATAATTTATAGCCACTGCACATCTATGCAAAAAATGTTTTCGTTTTATATGCCCCGTCAGTTTGGGTGGGCCACGTAAAGTGTACCAAAGAAATAGTGTTTTATTATATTATGATTTTAGTGTTTTATTATATGATTATAGTTCTTGGCATCTTTCGAGTTAGTAAAAATATGCCACATGATTTGAAAGTACATATTTCTATATGCACAATTATATGAGACTAATATCAGGAAAATCCGACTATGGCGGGAGTTATGTCAATTTGTATGTGGCTTCTTATACGTTTTACCAGTATGAACTGTTAATTTGTTATCAAAAAGTTTTTACAAATAGTATGATACAATGGAAAAATTTAAGAATTGTTGGTACGTAGGGTCCTAAAGTTATTGTGTTTTTATTAATTTGAGATGCACAGTACGTGTGCACAGACGCAGAGATACATGGAGAGAAAAATCATCCTTTTTGACTTCATTATCGTTAATGTTGGTTTTGTTAGTTTTGATTATAACCTTCAGGAAAATTGGGGCATTGCACCAATACTTACCCCCGCAAGTAAATAGAATTTATTTAAAGTACTTTCTAGACTAGTGTTACTAGTGTTACGTGATCTGGTCCAAACTTCAAACTCTGCAGTAGTAGTTAACGGTGAGTTGTCAGTAACGGACAAATTTTTTTACATTTATATACTAAATTTAAGGCACAATGCCTTAAATTTAGTATTGTGCCTTAAAATGATGTAAAATTTGAGTTCAAAACCCACACTTGCACTCCCCCAACCCTCTTCTACAAATAAAAACTAAAAAACCTTCAACCTAATGGATTTGCCTTTGTATGAATGTTTTCATCTTTGCCGATGAAGAACATTGCAAAATTTTAGTAATGAATCCAAGAAGATTATTGAAAGATCATAATTTATTAATGTACTTGATTATGTTAAAATTTTAAAACATGGATACCGAAGATTGTGGGATAACCAATGATGTTCATTTTAATTTTCAAAGTTATTCGTTTATTTATTTATGTATGTAATCGTATAATTCAAATTTTCGTGTCTAATAATTCATTTTGACTTTCACATAAGTCGCAGGATTAATTAAAAAAAATAAAATTAAAAAAAAGTGCAAATTCTTAGGTTAAGGACGATTTTTTCTTGTAAAACTGGGGGTCGAAATAAATGGTTATGAATATTCATATTATCACATAAATTATACTAAGAAGAAAATTAAATACTTTATAAAGTATTTACCGACATTATTCATAATAATAACAAAACAAAATTGAACAAAGTGCTCTCTGCTGGGTACAAAGATACTTTAAAAACAATCTAATAACTTATGACTCATGCTCGTGTTGCTTCATTATCATCTATTAACTTTTGCAAATTGACCAAATCGGACCAAAAAATAAGGTGCTTTATAAGGTGCTCGCTCATCTAATATCTTTAATTTATGTAAGAAAAACAAATTTCAAATTGATTTTAAATTCATTTGATTTCAATCTAGTTTTCTAGTTTTTTTTTGACAACTAGTTCTATACTTTAACCAATCGGACATCCGAAAATCTAAATAAACAATGAAGTCAATTTTAGATTCAAAATTAATTAATTCTATCTGTTCGTTAAACTTTTAAATAAAGTAAACACAATTTGAAAGAATATGTTTTTATAAAATCATAGTAGAATCCTCATCAAAAATTAATAGAGATGATTGCATTGCAGATTCGCTGGGGCGAAAAAGATGAATAAGAACCTAATTGTGTATATTTAGCATATATAATTTTATTTAAAAAAATCTTTATTCATAGATCTTGATAATTTTATTCAATATTTAATCACAGGAAATTTCAATCTACAGAAAGTACAGATTCTATTTGTTATATTTTTTTTTTCATTTAATTTTATAAATACTTCAGTTTAGCTCATTAAATTGATTAAATAGTAGAATTTATGCATACAATTAAACTTAAATTATAAAGCATTCATAATTAAAAAAAAAATCACTGCCCCCAAGTCCGGTAAATTAAAAAGAGAATATTCTTAGTTTGACCTTGACATTTATATTGTATATAGCTAAACTAGTACCTAGATGCATTATTTCAATTATAATTATTTCGTTTAAACACAACAAAATACATCGACATCATCATCATCATCATCACCCACTCGATGAATTGACCAATCAGATTTTGATATAATTTAAAGTGGATTGCTGCTGCTTATGGAAACGTCTAGTCTATAGTCCGTCAAAGCTGATTATAATGTTTGAAAACCGCATTCAATCAAAAGCAATTTTATGTCTTTTGAATGAGTTTTATTTTGTGTTTCGTTCGTCATCTGTGGAACACTTGAGTGATCACATAAATAGCTAAGCATAATATAAAATTAGAGTACCATAGGCGCCGCACCACAACGACAAAAATGTTTTGAGTATAGCTGGAGGCTTAAATAGGAGCAGTGTGAGAATTTTGTTTTATTCTTTTGACATACGTACGTACTCGTACACTATGGCATTATTATACCTAATAGGACAAAATGAAAATCTTTTCGAACATTTATTTTCTTATGGAAGATTTTTTCCAAAAGAAGTCAGTTTTAATATTTCAGTAATAGTTGACAAGCAATCCATTAGGGTGGAGAGTTTTTCGATATTTTTTTTAAATCAATGCGTACGGGTAGTTGTTCTCTGAACTAAATCTCATAATTTTTTAGCCTGTGGAACAAAAATTGGGAAGCGACAGAAGAAAGCAGGTTGTTTTTTACGAGAGTGACATTTTCGAGTAAAATACATATAAACTGAATAAATCCTTTTAAAATTACTCCTTGCAACTTAAAGTTAATGCTTAATGATTTTCTGAACAAATTCTGATCATTGATTTTCAGTTTTTTTATTAGTTTTTTTCTTGAAAATGGCTCATTTGATAATTTTACTTTTCCGTATACATAGGGTCCTGCAAATAAAAACAAATGTTAAAACTGTTTTTGGTTTTTTTTTGAAAAAAGTCTTCTAGAAATCCTAACCGTTTCCTTTAAAGTTCAAGCTTAAACTGAAAAAATATGGTAATGGTATAAAATATTAGTGACTAGAAAACTTGGGACCGTATGCTGTATAATAGGTTCAAGCGGTTTGCTCACTATCAGAGTATATTGATGAGATCAATCTCATCAAAATACTCTGAAAAGTAAAATCAAATTCAACTCTGAGATTAATCTGAACTCATCTTTTTGCCTAAGGCCGTCCCTTTATTTGGTAGTAAGCATAGGCTTAATTCTATTTACATAAAACCCAGCTTTGGTTTAAAAATCCAAGTTTTATCTCTGGCTATAATAATAATAACCCTTCTCTCATATCTATACCTACCATTTGAGAGCTTTTATTTCGTTTAGATTAGATAGTGTCAAAGGAAAAAGTGTGCGCATGTGTTGCCTAGTGATACCCTGTCAAAAAACTGAGTTGCCACACTGAGAGAACAAATCGATTGCCGCAAACGAAAAAATTGCCCAAACAACGTTTTAGTTTCCTGGACAATTTTTAGCCTTTGTTTGCAGCAAATTTTTAAATTCTTTTGGGTTAAACACTTCCTTCGTTTGCAGCAAACTCTTTAATTCGTTTCGGTGAAACAATTTATTCGAACGAATAAACAAAAATATAAAGTTTAACACAGGTGATTGAACCTATGACCTCTGGATTTCGAGCAAAGGATGTTGCTAGTGCACCACGAACTGCATAACTTTTGTGTAGTAGGTATAGAATGCATATGAACACCAAAAACGTAGAGTCTATTATTAAGGTAATTTTTTTTCTTGTAGTCATTTGCTGCAAGTGAATTGTATATTCCCACCAAAAGTGAAGTTCTTTGCAACAAACTACTTTCTGGAGAGGTTCTTCGCAAACTATTCATTCGTTTGCTGCAAGCAATAGAATTTTCTACTAAACGAAAAGGGGTTTAGATGTTGGAAGCATTTTCGTTTGCTGCAGTCAAATCATATAAATTAGCTTCAAATGAATGGGTTGTTTTGCCTTATGTTTGCTGTAATAGAATAACAATTTGGATTAAATGTAATACAGTTGCTACGAATGAAAAACTTTTGGGGGGATTGTGTTAAATTTCTAGCAAATGATTTTCATTTAATTCAAAGGATATTCATTAGCCGCAAACGAAAACAAAAATATTATTTATCTGAGCAAATGCTTTAAAGTTTAATATTTGTTTTTTTTTTAACCCCAAAACCCAGCTGATATGACCGGTCTTAATTTTTGAAGGACTAAGAAAATATGGTATGAGACAAGATTTAATTTATAATAATTTATAAATTTGTAGATATTAGTTTAGAAACCTTTTGGTTTCGTAGGAAGAGGACCTTGTTCGTTCACTCTTACTGTCCGATTTGTGTTTTTGTAAGCAAAGCAACTTCAGGAATAAAAGATATAACGATAAAATAAAAATTTTCAAGTTCAACAACGCTGAAGTAAACTGAGAGATTACATCGCATGAAAATTGATGCTCCATCCTGTAAAGTTTTCAACGCGTTGAAATAATAATAATATCGCCATCATTAGTAGAAGTATTTGCATGCGAACCCATTAATTCAGAAAGCATATACATATGTATATTAATGTGTTCTAGTTTTTACGATTTAACAATGCTGTTCCTAGCCTAAGCAAAACATCGCCCTTAAATAACTTCTAAGAAGCCTAGTTGAATTACTTCTATACTGTTAGATGGTTCCGATGTTTCTTGATAAAAAAACTATAAGATTTAGCAGCACAAAAATAAAAATTGTCCAATAATACACCCCGAATAAAAAAAGCTTCAAAAAACAATGCAAACCAAACAAAAATGTATCCTTTCTATTTTTCAAATACTTCTCCTACGCATAAAACACGCTTCAAACAAAATTAGCAACGTTGTATAGTGTCTAAAATGTTGGCACGTGCTCCTAACATTGCTTATACTGGGTGTACGAATGACGTTATTAGAATAAAAAATAAAAGGAAGCAACTGCAAAACAAAAACCAATCCGCGATGGAGGACAAACTTTCAATGTCAAATGAAATAGATTCCACGCGTTCATTGTCAATGCATTTATTTTGTTTGTTTTGTGTGTCGGAAAACAAACCACAAAATCCATGACCGTGCAAAAAAAAAACTAAACCCAGCGTTTTAAGCGGTTTTCTCTTCGTTTGTTCAACAAAAATGCTTAAATGTAGCAAAAAAAAAAAAACACAAAACGAAGGCACGTCTTCAACCCTTAAAAGCTGCAAAAATTGCCACCACCTAACTAGTTTCGACAAAAAAAATATAAAAGGTTATCGAAAATCAATTTCAAAAAAATATCAAAAACGCTTTCAATTGTTTAATAACTCACCCTTTTTAAAATGCAATTTTTTTGGTTATAGATAAATGCAAGTTTTAGGTGAAGTTGAGATAGGTAAAGTTACAGACGTTTTAGATTTTCTTTTTTTTGATTTGACGGTCTTGCAAAGGCGAGGTATTCCAATGTTTTTGGTTGTTGTTGTTGCTGTTGCTGGCAGTGAAAGCAAGAGACAAAATCCTGAATCTCAAAAGCTACAATTGATACAGCTGTTATGCATGTAGATACCTTTTTTCAGATGCGCGGAAAAATCTCGGTACATTTCAAATTGATGGAAAATTATATTAATATTAATTCCACTATTAGACACATTACTATATTGATTATTTCACTAAAATAGATGCCGTTAATGCCTTTCATATAAAATAAACTAAATATCGATTAATGCAAAAACATTCCTTTACATAATTTCGCATACATCTATGCTTTTTTCTTTAACTTAACACCCTTTTTTCATCAAAGAAAAATTCACTGATTTTCTTTTTTAAATAATTTAATTAGACAACAACACTTTTTGCAATCTGCAATTGGCTAATTTGATTGAATAACAAACAAATATCGGATATGGAAGAGTTAAAATTACTCATTAGTTAACACTTAATTAAACTAAATTTTATTAATTCTCTAAATAGACACAAAATCGAAGAAGACAAACAATATTTCGCTAAAAGAACACATCGATTTCCGCATTATAATTATTTAAAGTGATGTTAAATACAATAAAAATGTTTTATTTCTATAAGAATTATATTTTTCAACAACTTCTACATATATCTGATAAATATATTATAGATTTTTTTTAAATTTCCGACAAAATATATAGACCACTTCCGAACAGGCCAGGAGAAACCAGAATTCTGAGGAAGTTAAAGTATTGGCAGAACAAATAAGTAGGCAATGTTTTTTGTTGTATCATAGCTTTTACAGAAATGTTGTGTTCTTCTAACCGCCTAGATGAAATTTTTGAATGCGCCGACTCATAGAAAAAGCATGGAGAAATTTATGTAGAATTTACTCTTTTTCTGTAGTTAGTGTATTTTGATTTGCATGCAAAATTAATAGCCGATAGTGCGCGGAACAGATATGTTCTGCCTATAAATCCATGCGGCAAAGTCCTCGCGTGTCAAAGTCATAAGTTGCGAGCATTGCACTTAAGAGAGCGGCATTTTGATTGATTGTTGATATTTTTTGATTGATTTTGGCAGTCTTTCGGGGTTTATTTAACACACTCATGCCAAGTGGTTGAGCATGATTAATTTATTTGAAAAGCTTACACGAAAAATGGTTTGGAATTTAAATTCGACTGCTAAATTTTGAATACAGAAATGATAGGCAATTTTTGAGATTTGTGTTGAAATGAAGGTTTTGTTAGAATTTTCTGTAAGTATTTTCAATTAAAATGATTGATTTTGAAATTGGTGTTGTTATAGCATTAATACTATCATTAGTAAGCCGAAGTGTTCTAGAAGTCATTTTTTGTGTAGCTAGGGCAAGCCAACCGTAAGAAACAAAAATTTTATATTTTTTGTTAATAAAAAAATATAAAATAAAAACTAAATAGGTGGCGCGTATTTTATACCACAGGCTTGGAAAGAGTAAATATGACTAAAAAATATTCTAACGGCAAGGACTGAGGGTAGGTACTGGAACATTTTGATTAACCTATTTCACATCAAATTTTTTTCCCGAAAGTGCAATCCAGAAAAATTATATAAAATATAAAAATTGCAAAAATACATTTCATCTTTTACAATTTCTTGTAATGTTAGGTTTTTGGTATTTTGAGTATTTGGAATTTTGAGTTCTTAGGATATTGGGTCTTTTAGGATTCTGTATTTCCATAATTTTGAGTTTTCGGAATTTTAAATTTTTAGGGATTTTGGGTCTTTAAGTTTCCGGGATTTTGGATTTTGGGATTTCATTTCTGTGGATTTTAGATAAAACCTTACCAAATATGTGTGAAAATTGTTTTTAACTGCAAAAATAATAATCATTTCATCATTTTACTTTTATAAAACAATTGTGTCTAGTTTTTTTCATGCAAATATTCCTATGAGGTGCCGGGCATGGTTATCGTTGTTGGAAATTTGTAAGCACGATAACTTTTGTTAGAATCAAGATAATTTGAATCTGTAAACGCCAAATGTTGAAGATTAGCTTAACGTAGATCACGATAACTTTTGTTAGAATCAAGATAATTTACATCTGTAAACACCAAATGTTGAAGATTAGCTTAACGTAGATCTCTCTGCCTGGCTGTATGTGTATACCTGGAGCTACAGCCTAACCCACTTTAGGGATTATCTTTAAATTTGGTGTTTAAGGGTCTTTGCTAATTCCCTTAAATGGAAATTGGATTTTTTTAGCACCAAAACTAACCAACAAAGTAAAAAGTCAAACTTTTGAAATAAAAGAAACGTTTGTAAAAACTATAAAAACAGTTTCGCCTATAAAACCGTATTTGTTCATTTTTGACTTACTCTTGAACGACTTAACCAGTTTTGATGAATTTATATACGGAAGCTCCTTAGCAAATTTAAAATTATTTGATATCAAAATTTTCAAAAAAAATGATTTTTGGATTTAAAAAAAAAAAAATCAAATATATATTTTTTGAAAAATCTGTTTTTCGAAAACGGGTCACTGTACCTTTTTTTTGAAATTTTAGTTTTAAGTGTGCATTAATATTTTCTTGATAATGGTATACCAACTTTTCTCAAACAAGGTTTGAGCATTTTTATAATAAAAAAATATTTTTTTTTTTAAACGGCCCTACCCATTTTCAAGTTTTTTTTTTTTTTAATGTATCTTTCTTTATCAAATGAAATGAAATGGCATACTTTTAAATTTTTTTAACATGTCCTATAAAATTATTTATTTTTAAAAACTTTATGCAAGAAGCTTAATAGCCCACAGCAAATTTGACCCTCAGAGCAAGTACGTGCAATCGAGTTGTGCATTTCATTTTTATAGGGATAAGGGTGTATCTCGTGAATGTCCAGGTGACTTAATACAAAATTTTAATTATTTAGTTAAGTTTGAAGGTATTTTTTATTAAAATATATTGTTTTTATTAAAAATAAATTCATTCATATATAGTTTTAAAGTTTTTAGCCATGAACCTTTTTTTTCTATTTAAAAATGTTTATTAATGTTTATTACTCAATTACAGTTACACAGCAGTATTAAAGCTCAGTATGAACCATTACAAATGCTTGCAAACTTTTTAAACAAATTTATAGGAAGGCGTTACGAATTTATCTTAATAAACTTACAACTAGATGTTAAAATTTGTTTAATTGACCGAATTATTATTTCTGCATTACATCTACCTGACTCTCCAAAAGTGTTGTTTCATCATTGTCAGCAGGATTATTAGCACCTGATGATATTGCCACAGAATCAATACTGGTTTCCTCCATTTTATCGGGTTTAATTGTTTCTTCTGTAGGTACATTTTCTATTGGCTTCAACAACGTTTCCTGTTCTTCATTGGTGTTAAGATTTGCTGGAGTTACTGAATCTTCAATTAATGTAGGGTTTTCCGAATCGATTTGAACTGGATTACTAGGAGTTGAATTTAAATTAACTTCTGAACTTTCTACCCCATTAAAATGAACATCCTCAATCATCGATGTTATGATCGGAGCTGTGACCTCTTTCGAAATTAGAAGACTCTTATTTGAGTTTTGATTTTCAGAAAGGATTAATTCGTTGGCTTCAGAATTAGAACTGATGATTTCTTCAGTAGTTTGGAGTGCTGCATCAATTTCATTTTTATTTATCAATACAGTTTCAACACCACTCTGGCTTTTTTCGATTTCTTCAAGTACATTTTCAGGAACCTTCTTAACTTCAATAGTATCTTCATGCTGTTCAGCCTTTTCCGAATTATCATCACTGTCTTCATTTGTAATGTTTGTTATTATTGGTTTTTGTAATTCTTTTTCTAGATCGGTTTCAATTGCTCTTTGTCCTTCTTCAACTATTGGGATTCTGTTAAGTTTAACAACTTCTTCCTGATTATTAGCAGGTAGTGGAGTTGCAGTAGTTGTAATCGATCTTTCTGTATTGGCAATAACTTTAATTTCTGGATGAAGCTCATTGGCATTAACACTCTTGTCAGTTTTTGATAGTAATTCCAAACTTCCTACTGTTTCATTATTTTTATTTTGCTGATAAACGTCAGATTTGTCTTGATTTGGATTAAAAGCGGAAATTGTTGATAAAGTCAAGCTTTTACCTGCTCCTGAAATCTCATTCCCAATTTTTTTCAGAGTATGTAGAGCATCCTTTGTTTCTTTTGATATATTTTGGCTAACAATGGCAACTTGTTCTTGAATTTCTGCAGCTGAAGTTGTGTTTTTCCAATGTTGTTTTATGTCAGTTTGATTATTAGGAGGTAGTTCGAGTAAAATTTCTGTTTTGTTCTCTTGCTGCTTAGCACCCAAGAAATGATTTCTTTTAATGAGCAACACCATATATTCATCATCGTTGTCAGATAATACTTTTTCTAGAAACTCCTTCTGGACAGGATTTGAAGAACAACTGATAATGTTTATATTTTGTGTTTTCTCTTCTTCAGCTGCATTTCCATTTTGAACTGATTGTTCAATTGGCTTCTCCGTTGTGGTTGTAGAAGCGCTTTCTCTATTGAAATATCTTTCTTCCGGTATCAAATAGTAATTATTGAATATACTTTCATCAATACCATTTGAAGGTCCGTTCCAAATAAAATCATTAACCACATTTCTCAAATCATAGTCACAATTATTTTCTGGAATGTAAGTGAATGTGTCATCTTTTGCAATACTAGTCAAAACATGAACATCTTTTGGAACGGTCTCAAAAAAACTTATTTGTTTCAAGTCTTCCTCTGGCCAATGGTAGTTTTGTTCTTGATAGTTATGATCATTTTCGTCAACGTACTGAATGAAATTTCCTTCATAACTTGGTTCCGGTGGTTGTGGCAGTGGTTGTCCGTACGAATTCCATGAATTATCAGGATAGTTGAAGGAGGTTTTATAAAACATTGAGTTTAAATAATTCATGAAACCAGCACTTCGTTTAACCTTTTGGGGATCATTATTGCTAAAATAGTAACGAGAAGAAGTTATTCTTAACGAACTGAATTTATTATTTGAAAATCTTACTCCAATTGGAATTTCCTGGGTGCAGATGTTCCATAATTTATCAAACAAACAATGAAAACTAATTTAATTTTAAAACTTTTTGATCTATTTTGCATCTTTTCGTGTTTATCGATTAATCGCAACTTGATTTAATCAGCTTCAAACCAAGATACTTATAAGTTCGTTTGTAAAAAAAAATGTAAAGGTTTGCTTCCGCATCAATCATCTTCTGGTTTATTGAGAACGTGATTAAAGGGTCAATTTTTATATTTCGTTTGGTAATTTAATGATGCATTTAGGTACCTCTATGTCTAATATGAAAATAGAATTTCGGATTAAACGTGATGACACGTTGCAAATAATTGTCTACTTTGCTGACATGATCTATTTTTTTATGTGAATCTAAGACGACATACATAAGAAACCGCTACATCAAACAAATTTGTCCAAGTAGGTAAATTATTGCTTTTTATTTTTTTTTTAAGTCCCCATAAATTTGTGTTTATGACAATTATTATTAATTAGGCATGTGTGTGATTGCCAAAAATATAATATAAGGTAATTCACTCTAATTAATCAAATTTTAAAAACATTCATTTGAAGTTATTAGTATATCTAATGCTGACGTGTTTGGTGAGAGTGTTTTATAGTCAATGTCAAAACCATCGCAATGGAAGCAACTCAGAGGATAATTCATTAGAATTTTATGATTATTTGCAATGAATCGTACAATTAAGTTCTATAAATTCATGTATGTATGTCTGCAAAACAATTGGTTGAAGCGCATAGGTTGTTGAACCTTTGGTATTGTAGGAAACATAAGTGTTCTCTTTTATTGGTACCTTAAACTGTTTATGGTAATATTTTTAGTGCTATGACGTTTTTATATTTTTTTTTTTAATTTTTCTTCCTCCCCAAGAATTAAAAATAAATTGTTCCTTATTCAAAAATAAGTACACATTTCCTGACGTTGTCAAATATCTCTGAAAAAAATCTTAGAACTGACTGAGTTCTATACTATATGTATAATATATGTATGTTTTCGTTCTGGAAAATGTTTTTCGACTGTCTTAAAAAACCCTGCTATTGACAAATATGCTATTGAATATTAATATGCTATTGAAAACGTGTTTTCCATACGTTTCATAGTGGTTCTTTCTTTACGATAAAATAGACTAATTCTAAAAACAAAAAAAAAAATTGTGCCAATCGCTATAACTAGAGTTTATGTGAAACAATAAAAACAAGCAATTCATAAAGCATTTTATCCAGGCACTGACCGAGAGGATATGATGCGCATATAATATAAAAGCCATCAAGCTTTGGAGACTTTGAGAGAAAAATTAATAAGATAAAAGTTTTTTTTACAATTAAATTAAATTAAAAATAAACAAAATTGAGTGATTCTTATGCAATCTTTAAATCCGAACGACCTCGAAAACTTATCCACTGGTGGCTGTTCCGACGATCAAAGACGACTCAATTCAATTTATGATGGTGAAACTATTATGTAGTATGTACCGTTATGTGTGATATTACAAATAATATATATAATTTTATGGCCTAGTTATGATGTGCCGTCTGCCGTGCATAATTAACTCGTTAAACCGGTACCTTCCTCTCGCAAACTACTCGTAATTGAATGAAAAATCTACAAAAGCCATAATAACATCACCCACCTTTCAAAGGTCTGAAAAAATGTACTTTTACAAAAAAAAAAATCATATCTCCAAAAATATAATTTCACGAAATGGCTGTATTAAAATTTCATTTAATAAATTAAATCCCTTCTAGTTTTAAAGTTGTACGTTTTTATTTTTTGTTCTACTTACCCCATTTCACCCTATTCACAAGTAGAATTATGAAAAATCCAGACTTAGTGGATATTTTGTAAAAAACGTTCAGAAATTT
The DNA here is from genome assembly GCA_948107695.1 of Meliscaeva auricollis. Lineage (NCBI taxonomy): Eukaryota > Metazoa > Arthropoda > Insecta > Diptera > Syrphidae > Meliscaeva > Meliscaeva auricollis. The sequence continues at coordinate 29,087,424 of OX403618.1, forward strand.
GTCAACCTGGCTGACGGCATAGCCATAATAAAATATTGTATAAAATTGTTAACAACTGAATGTAAATAAATGAATTACTTACTTACTTACTTACTTACTAGTGGATATTTTGATTATAATACCTATCTCTTGGAATTGTTTCTATCTATAATAGTATAAGAGTGCGATGGTTATGGATGAATCACACAGATCATGCGGTGACAGTTTCATTGTGTTATCTCCAGCCGACATCCAAAATGTGCAATAAAAACTTGAAATTTTAGGACCTTTCAAAAGATTTAGTTCTACCATCGGGCTCTTTGTAACTGTAAATACTACGAGTACTTATAGGGATGTATGAAAAGTACTTAATACAAAAAAAAAAAAAAAACTGCGCTTGGAAGAAAACGAAGTCTTTTGTTTTCTTTTTTTATACTAAAATAAAAATTTTATTTACAGACTTTTACATTTCTGTGGCAAATAGCTAGAACAGCTCTAGTCATTTTTTTTTTGCTTTGAGAAAATTGAGTTTTAATATTAAGACAGAAGTTTTAAAAAATAATTAAGTTTTCGTCTTAAGCGCATTGTATTTGATTATTGTTCTTCTTTCTATTGGCATTGAAAAAAAATTGAATTTTGAATAAAAAAATACTTTTTTGTGGACATTTGAGGACATAAGTTTTTTGCCTGAATAAATGGTGAAAAAATGAATTTATGTTGTTATGAAATGTGTTGATAACAGCTTAACTCTAATGATTTGGTTCAAGTTATTTTATCCATGAAATAGAGAACACACTCGAGATTTATAATCTGTCAATACCTAATTTTTGTGAAAAATGGACTTATGTCTTGCTCGATTTCTTCTCCCACTCGCAATGATCATAAATTAATGACCTATTGCTATTAAGCTAACTACTTAGTCAAGTGTATAAAATTTTTTTGGGAAAGTTTTTTTTAATATCCAAAGACATTGTCCCGTACTTAACTCATTATTTCCATTTTATACTGATTTTGAAATGCTCTTTTCATTCGCAGACTAACATTTGAAAATTTCAACAATTTCACGGACAGATTCTATTATCTTCATTCTCAAGTACAATTTCCTAAATGCACTCTTAGCCCTAACATACATACGTTCTATGTACGAGTATATAAAATTATTATTGATTTTTTAACATTCAAGTATGCTGCATTACATCAAAGAATTACCCTGGAAAAGACATGATTCCATTGTTTTAATTCATGTCAGGGTGATACAATGTCTTGTACTTGACCCTGCTTCTGACCTAGCAATGGAGAATTAGTATTGTTGTTCAGTGTAGTTAATGTTTGAAAGGGCAAAGGAGGTGTTTTTAATTTTCTTTTGTGTTAAGGACATTAAGTATAACAATATAGGAGAGTCTCTAAACACACAATTAGGTATTCAGTCGGTTTATTTCTTATAGAATTTTTCGATTGAAATGTACACGCATTTCACATCTACAATTAAAATGTTCGCACATCCGAAAATTAGAGAAGATACAATCGTGTAATATGTTAACAATTTTTAAAACTTGATTTTAAGAACATTTTGTCGTTCTTAACTCAATTTCGAAATATATGTAAATGCTATGAAAGTTTTTGATTGGTTTTCCGATTCTATTCGTTATTCTTAAACTAACATCATTTTGGAAATTCCAGATCTTAAAACATGTTCTCAAGCTAGCTAATATCACAAATTTATTGCAAAGTTAAACTGAAAATATCATTAATCAATACATATAATGTGTATTACTTATTTAAACAAACAATTTCAATACACAAGTTGACACCTAAGACATGGGCAAAATAATTCAATAGCTGAATGACATAGAAAGGTATAATGTTGCACAACATGTATTTAGTTGCGGAAGTAATTAACGACATCATTGTAACAAGTACACATCAATAAGTCAAAAATGTTTATATTGCACTTTTTCATTCATCATTTTTTTTTTTTGTTATGAAAAAGAAACAAGATATTCAGTGTGTGTCGTCTATTAATAATAATAATGACCTATAGAAAACGTACGTTGCTCCAATTCTATGTGGATATTATATTTCAAATAATTGAATTAATTTCTTATCAAGGAAAATTATTCCTCAAAGGAATTAATGGATCAAATTGATGACTAGATTAAGCAAAATGTTAACTATCGCTCAAAGTTTGACACTTTATTATAGAATTAAAAAAAAATGTGTATAAATACTTGCTATTAATAATAATAATGACCTATAGAAAACGTACGTTGCTCCAATTCTATGTGGATATTATATTTCAAATAATTGAATTAATTTCTTATCAAGGAAAATTATTCCTCAAAGGAATTAATGGATCAAATTGATGACTAGATTAAGCAAAATGTTAACTATCGCTCAAAGTTTGACACTTTATTATAGAATTATAGGTTTAACTATAAAAATTTCTTTTACATTGTTCTTGAATACTCTTAAGGAAATTTATCGTTTTATGCACAGTAGAAAACTTCTTGAAACTTCATTATGAACGACTATTGTATCCAAAGTAAAAAAAAACTATTATCTCGGATGAAGAAAAAGATATACAGCACACAGGTAACTTAACGTGCTGTTAATATAGAAATAATATCATCTCATAATTTTAATAACAGTTACAATTTTCAGAAGTAGCAATAAACACTCAAAAAATAATTAAAACGTTGCTGATTTATTTTTCCACAGTTTAAGTTATTTCACAAGTAACATTTAATAATATTCCTATTGATATCGATATGGTTTTCCATTTTCTTTAACTCTTCATCATGAAGATTGTTCTCTGGAATCAGATTGAATTAATAACATGTATTCATGCCAAAGCAATCGACAGAGATATAACCAAGTGAAATTGGGTTCCAAAGGATAGTCATTTAGGACCTTTTCTTATTATTTTATTCTCGCCTTTTTAACAACAGTAAAATTCCGATGATACGAATATTTACAAAAACATTAAGGGCCGTTTGTTGATACGATACTTAAAATAATTATGTTAAGCATAGGTTTCATTTCAGTGGCTAGGTCCATGGAACGATCATTATGTATTTACTTTTATAAGTCGATAAGTTGACAGATTTGCTTACTATTATAGTGGTAAGAACGGTTTCATTTTAAAACAACTAGATTTCAGGCAATGACATTCTCTCCGAAACGCACTTTCAGTTTGTGTATTTCTAAAATTTCACAATACATTTTACTTCGTGTTCAATTCAAACTAGTGAGGCGGCTTAGCTAAATAATTTTGCACTTGGTGAAGAAAATCTCAAATTTGTGTTGGAAGTACTCCACAAAGAAGTGATTCTGAGATATTGGACCACTTTGGTATTGCACATGTTATTTTGAATTTCAAAGTGAATATAAGAAATAAAACGTCCGTACTCATATGGTACATGATTTTACAGTATCTTTTAACGCTCAATCGATTTAATCCAAAATTAATGTGATCCGGCTATCATGTACACAGTTATTAGCCTTTATGTGAATAGTCTATTACTTTAAGTACAATAGTCTGAATATTATGGATTACTCTTTGAAAATAAGTGGTAGACGAAGGAAAATTAGTATGAACTTTTCATGCAACATGCGAAAAAATAATAAAATGAGTGCATCAACAAATTGTTGGCTAAAGGGTTTTTTTTCTAAGATGAAAGAACACTTTATGCATTTTCAAAATTTAATGAAAATGTTATAAATATTATATATTTACCAATATTTTTCCCAAGGAGCGAAAAAATAGTCTGTATTTTCCCTAAAATTTATATTTTAAAGCAGTCAATTGAGTCGATTTAGCAAAACCTGTACAACAACTGTGCAACTTGTGATTTTGACTTGTGACTTGTGAATTTCACAATACATTTTACTTCGTGAATGCTTTCATTTAAATATTTTCAAATTCTTTTTATAACCCTGGATTTATACAATTTTTAAGCACAGATCTTTTAAAGCTACAACACTTGGTTTAACACTTCTGGTATGTATCCTAAATAAATCAGTGGTGTGCAATTTTTCACGAACTAGGATGTCTACTACTGTTAATAGCAGCAATATGAAGTCGGAAAGTAAATATACAAAATGACACCTAAAGTGACAATCCTGTAAAGTATTATTATCCTAACTCTGCTTCAAGGAGGTAGTTCTTCTCTGGACAACCGCATAAAAGAACTTTGTTCAAATTTCTGATTGGTTTGACTTTATTATTTGATAGTTTGACCAATTCTTTGAGTTGTGTCATAGATTTTTTATGGTTTGACTTTATTTAAGTTAAGATTTTCTTTCTGATTTCAGTTTTTGAGGCTATGAACATATTTGTTTCTGATAGACAGTCTTAGCAAATGATAACTGAACTATAATAGTACTTAGTCATCGCATCCATTATGAGGAAACTTCTATTATATTTCTATCTATCTTAAAAAAAACCTAATACATTCCTACCGAATTGAAAAAAAATTTCACAACTTACAATTTACAAATATCCATTATATGAGTTAAAAAAACATTCCTTTCGTCTTTAAAATATCCATGAAAAATAAAACAACCATTCTGGGAATTTACGGTTTTTTTTTGTTGTTTGTATTATGAAAATTATTTTCTGTATAATATATAGATTCTTGTCGTTAGGAATGAAAATACAATAAAAAAAGAATTATTTACAAAAGTATCTATCCTCGTAGCGTTGACAATAGTCACATATAAGTTGGCAGCAGCGTCCGTTATTAAATCGGCATCGACACTTCTCCACCTGTTTGAAAACGCGCGTTGTATAGCCACGTCCGCAGCACAGATTCGCACAATTATCTGGATGCAAGCATTGGCGATCTTTGGTCACCGAACAGTACGTGGGTGATGTTTCCAAATAGTATAAAGTTGTATATTGTGATTGTTGTTGCTGTAAGAAATTTAAATTTAATTAGTTTTTTTTTTTTTAATTTGATTTATAATGAAAACCAAAATAAAAAAAAAAAAACAGAAAATTAACAAACTTTTTTTCGCTTTGGCTTCTTCATTCGACTACTTGGTGCCTCTCTTCGCATTGTTCTAATATTTGGAGCCTTTCGGACGGCTGTGTTATACTTTTGCCTCAATAAGCCTGCAGTTGCATTGAAATCGGAGAGCTTCTTCCAACAGGTCTTCATTGAACATGAACCGGATACTCCATGGCACTTGCATTTGTCCTTCATCAAGGACGATACAGCCTCTATACCAACCTTCAAAAAATCAAAAAAAAAATTTTAGCTTAGAAGTTCTACATGTTATTTATTTATGTGAATCATACCTCAGAATCATGACGCAATATCTCCGAAACCTCATCTCCGTCACCACCACGCAGATCCAGGAAACTACGGGTGACCCTTTTTCCATGTTTAAGATTGTCATTGCAGCCACCCCATTGGAAGTCTTGACTAGCTTTGTTTTGTTTCCTTGGACCGCAGCTACATTTTGTCATACGACCCTCTGCACAAGCCCGTGCTATCGAATGCGTCATAGCAGCTGCCGTTAGAGCATGGACGAACGCTGTTTCCTTGTAGAGCTTCTTGAATATATTTCGTTTGCCACGAATCTCAATTGAACAATTCCAACGATCATAACGAAATTGGTCTTCGCAGTGTGTTATCGCTAAACGTCGGGCTTCCCGAATTGTGTCTGGCAAGCCGAACTCTTTTCGACATTGATGATTTTGGCGACGTGTGGCAACCATATACCTGCATGGACCGGGCACTTGTCCATTCGAGCTAAACACTGCCATAACGGTGTGTTCCGATATAAAATGTTCACTGAAAATAAACCATAAAGAAAATAATATTATTATTTTTATTTTTCAAATTTAAAATTAAACTATAATTTTTAAACATAGGCTCTCAAACTTATAGCATGAAAAATATATTTTGGTTGTTGCAAAGAAAATTATCCAAAGTCGGATATGTGGTTATGGTTAGTGTCTATACTAAATAGGTGTGGTGAAATTAAAATAGGTTTGTGTTCTTGCTAAATAATATTTCAATGTGTGTTCATTCGTCAGCAGATGGCGTAGTAAATAAGTACGTTGATTTTTCTTTAACGGATTTAATTGAGGTCAATTTGTTTTGCCTACTTCATTTGTTGTTAAAATGGTCTTTTTGACGACTAACGGTTGTAAAATATTAAGTTGAAAATATGACTATCTGCCACAAACTTACTGAAAAGGTTGTGTTTGTTCAATGGCTGGCTGTATTCAAACTAAAAAATGTACGTCTTCCTTCAACTCGAAAAAGTTATGATTGCAATATGAGAAAATTTGTGTTATACATAATACTGGCCGATAGGCAAGATTATTGCTGATAACACATACAAGGTAACAAAATTTTAATTTGTAAAGGTATTTTACATCAAAAGTAAGTTTTTTTTCATAGATTTTGATATGCTGAACTCGAAAACCGCCATGAAAAAATTAAGTTTAAAAAAAACTTATTTATTAAGTTTAATAAAATACATATTAAAAACAAAAAATTAGAAATAAATGTCGTTTTTTTTTAAGTAGGTATTTGTCATAGAAATAAATTTTCACTTGCGATAGAGGTCCTACATATTAAGTCATGCTTTCGTACAAACAAAAAAGTTGAGATAACAACCAAACATGACATTACGATGATAAAGAATGAGAAAAAAGCGGGTCCGACAATTCTGTCTGTCTGTCTGTCCGACTGTCTGTCTGTATGTATCAGAAGCCGCAGCATAAATGGATGGGTGAATTTACTTCAAACTGTGGTGTTTTTTGGAGACGTTTTATGATTTTTTTTTTTACCAAAAATAACGGTACTTGTCATATACCGGTTTTAGAAAAACTCATTTTACTCATTTTTCTCAAAAATGGTTCCAACGATTTTCATTCATTTTTTTTAATAAGGTCTATCTTTTAATAAAAACCATTTTTTTTTTCAAAAACCGGTATTGTACCTGCAATAGAACCGTTTTTTTTAAATCATGATTTTCTCCTTCATTTTCAAACCATTTGTTTTGCATGAAAGCTTTTAAGTTGTTTAGCAAAAAAAAAAATCGAAAATTATTTTTTTGAATTAAAAAAAAAAAATGGCGTACCAATTTTTTTTTTTATGAAAGTCCTTGCTAAATTTTATATAGAAAAATAGTTTTTTTTAAACGGCTCTAACGATTTTCCAATTTTTTTTTTCTAAAAATGTATCATTATAGAAGAAATCAAATTGCGTACATTGTTTTGAGGTTAAATTCATTTAAGAAGGTGTTAAGTCATTTGAAAATCGAAATTGATGCTTTTTATTTTTTTTTTTTTTTTTCTAAAACTGCATTTACAAATTTTTAATAAAGAAGGCTTGGCACAGTCGTGCAATTTATTTGGATATATTTAGTAATAAAGTTATAAATTTATGTAGGAATCTGAGTAATGGATTCTTGATTTGTTTTTAAAGAATTAGTTTAAAGTTGGAATAAAAAACTGCGTATATTTGCAATGCAGCAGGATCAAGCCTTGCCAAAATAATGCTTTTTTGTTGAAAATTTTCGCAGAATTAAAGTTTTCCCATCTTATTGAATTTTTTTTTTCGAAATTTCAGTTAAGGGAACACAAAACTTTTGACTACTTGAAGTTATTTTGTTGAAAGTTTTCCATGGAAGTTTTGGATATACATAAGTCTCATAATTTGCTTTGTTGTTCTAAAGATTAAAGAACTGGTATTTTTGCATTCTGCTTTTGAATTCCACAACTAGCAGAAAAACAAATAAAAAAATGTTAAAAAAATTATGATCGGCGAGACCAATTTTTTTTAAAGTCAAAATGTCGTGACTCCTTCAAAAAAACAACAAAATTTACTAATTAGCCACCCTTTTCTCCTTTCTTTCCCCAAACCATTATAATTTAAAGTTTAAAATCAAGACCCAATAAAATGAAGTTCTTTTTGTAACGGGCGTGATAGAAATACTATTCCAGGTTGGTATACATTTTAGGTTTAAGGTGGTTTTGGTCTTTTATATACAAACACTTTGTAGCTAGACAAAAAAAAAACAGTAAAAATGGGTCTATATGAACATTGATACATTTTTCATGAAGGTTTTATAATACAAGTTCTACATAATATACTACACTGAAATAAATAAATAAATCAGCAAAGTAGAAGACTTAGTACTATTTAAATGGACTTGTTGAATTATTGATTTAATACAGCTTTTTTAATGGACTTTAGTCCATACAAAATTTGGCGTTTCGTCGGGGTGGGGCTCACTTGGACCTTGGACTCATCAATTAACTTATGAGTTGACTAACTTCAATGAATTAAACTGCATTAGTTTCATAAAGGACTGAAATTATAAATTATTTAACGATCCTATGATGGACCTTATATTCACAATTTAAACACCAAAGCAGCTTAAAAGTCCTCCTTTAATTGAAAGTTATCGATTTGTACGTCTAAACCGTTGTTAATTAATTATGTTCCTTAGTAATAAGTTCAGATTCAAAAACCTTGACCTTCAAATACTACACCTATTACCAAGCTAGATCATCAAATATGTTCCTCTAATAATTGTAAACTAACAACATACATAATCATTTTGGTTGGATTATATTTTCTTTCGGAAGGGATCCCACTAACTTAACTCCTTTGTTGAACCCAGACTTAACCATTTCGCCAAAGCAAGTGCTTTATATTGTCGCCATGTTCCTTACTAGTCGCGGTAATTGAAATGACTATCGTATTAAAAAAAAAAAAAATAAAAAAGACCAAAGCAAATGTGATAGTCTTCAACAAAGGAAACAAAATAATATGTAGGTCTTCTCTGTCCGGTAACAACCTGACTTTGAGCTCATCTTATGTGTTGTCTATTTGTGTGTTCGGTTGGGAGTGTTTTTACTATACACAGAGATAAGTGCATGTGCATATATGCATAGGAATCAAATTTCATTGAAAATCGTTTTCACCTCAAATTAGCGTCAGAAATAGTACAAAACTTACATTTAACATGGAATTACACACTGACTAACAACCAGCTTATATGGTTAATCCAATGCAAAAATTGATTTCAATTCGATTCGCTGTATTTACCAATGTTTACTTACCCTCTAGCATAGGCTATTGATTTCTGCATAGGTACAAACAAAAACAACACTATTCAGTCCTTACCTAACCTACCACTTGGCCAATACCTCCACACCGACATCATATCCATACAACCCTTTCTCGGCCACTTGGTATTGTTTTCGTTTCACCCCCTACCCTACGAAATGATAAAGCGACGGAGCGACGACAATAGACGGTCGGACGGAACAATACGGTTCAATCCGTCTATACAACATTATACCTAGGTACGACGACGTACGAATGCGAAGTAGAATTGAAACTATTAAATGCAACTCCGCCGTTCTTTAAACTACCCCCGGCAAATTGCAACAAAATCAACAAAGTTATATTCACACATAAAATGCAAAATTAATTATAACACAAACTCTAATAAAAGTCAAGATGGCTAGCCGCAGGAGTTCCATTGCACTGCACAATGCACGCGGCTTCCGGGGGCCAGCAACCAACTCCACCAACACAACAACTACCATCAGTGAGGAAACTAGCTATAGCGCCCGACATTTCCTCTTCCTTTTCGTCTCGTTTGTCCGTTATACTGGAATTCGGATTTCATCGATAAATTTGAATCGAAAATGACCAACTTAGATTTGATCTAATCACTTCGTCAGCTTTCTTCGTTCTTACACTGAGTACTGAGATACTTAATACTTTTTTGCCGTCGTTGATTACTGTTTTTGCTTATTGTGCTTTTCTCATTTGCAGCAAATTCAATCTACGAACAACGAAAAACGAATATAGTGTAGTGAGTGCAGCAGCACACAATAAATGCGGTTGGTGCAAATTAGCCATACCCAGAGTATGTTATTTGTGGCATTGTGGCACGATGATAGGTTTCCGACATTTAGTTAAGAGGGCCAGCCATCAGCCACGAGCCACTATCGCCACCACCAGGCACCAGGCGCTCTTGGTGGTCTTTTTTATTTTTATATCATTAAGATATATTTATGAATGCGATTAGCAAAACATTGAGTGCTGACGAGAATTTGTATAAAAATACTAATGCAATTCTTGAAACACCAATATGTGTATGTACTTGGTAGATTTGTAAATAATATTTGTCAATGGATTCAATAATACGTTTTTTGTAATGTTTTACATAAAAAAATTGCATATTTAGAATACAATGTTTAATGTTATTGAGGTGAGATGTCACATTAATTGATAGCAGGCCGTGGCCTGATGGGGAATCGATTTTGTGCTTTTTTTTTATAGAAATGTTTCTACTTTCTACTGCTTCTTTTTTTGCAAAAAAATACAATTTCCGAAGTGTTTTCTAGATAATTAACCTCAGTTCTTTGAAGTAAAGAATTGAGGTATGATAGATTTTTTAATTTAAAAAACTCTAATGCCAGAATTAAATTCCCAGAATCCATTAAAATCAGTTAATTTGTTTGCTAACTTTTTCTTATATGATTTTTAAACTATTTATTTTATTTGAAAATCTAACTTCGCCAGTATTAAAGACATTTTAGGTCTCAAAAAATTGCACATCACTGATTTTTTTAAAATGTTGTTGGCACAGATACAAGTAGTACAAGAACAAGTTTGCAGCTTTGAAAGACCTCTGTGCTAACTGCATGGTGTACTAAAAACCTTAAAAAAATCACATTTTTGTAAGTTTTTGTCAATAACCTATAAAATGGGTATTTTATAGAAAAACTATCAGGCATTAGGTGAAGAAGACAACATTTTCTACTATTTAAATGCAACCGCAACTCTGTAGGCCCAATAGGTCTTGAAATACAGCTCATCAAAAATTGGCAAATATTCACAAATACATATATAAAACTTTTAGTTTTGGTTGCCTTTCGATTAAAGTACTTGAATACTCAAAGTCCAGTTAAAGAACATTTTGGTGTAAAATTAAGATATGGCACATGATTAAAAAATAATTCTTAATGCACAATTATATAAAGAGACTAATATCTAATAATATAAGATATGCCTGTACCTACAGTTAGGTGCTAGTAGGTAGGTACTATGAGTAGCCACTGCACAGTCGATAAAGTGCTTGATTGCTAACTCAGAGTTTTTTCTCACTAAAAAGTTTAATGTCAATCATTCTCAGAGAGTGGCAATTTTGAATTTATAAAAGCTGATGTATCTATAAATACCAACATTAAAAGAATCATAAAAATCGTAGTTCTTCAGATCGGATCCGAAATATAATTTGCTAAGTAATTCCACTTTTTGATAGTTGGCAGTCAAAATCAAGAAAATCGGTTTGTGTTAGATGATTGTCATTTGATATCATATTTTTGTGATAATTTTCATATAATTTTCATATGAAATTGCAATATTTTTTCCAGCAGAGAAAAATCGACCACTTGAAACTAAGATTTCTTCTCAATAGATTTTATCCAAGAATAATGTCTTATTAAAATAAAATGCACGACTGTATCGCACGTACTTGTTCTTATAGACAGCGTTACTAAATATGCTAAGCATTTTTTACTTAGAAATTGTAAATGTAGTTTTAGAAAAAAAAATCAAACAGCTTCTTTAATGAATATCACCTCAAAACAAAGTACGCAATTTGATTTCTTCTATAATGATACATTTTTAGAAAAAAAAATTTTGAAAATCGTTAGAGCCGTTTTCTAATGAAACTATTTTTAAGATATAATTTATCAATATCTAAAAACTAAATTTTGAAAAAAATTCACTGACAACTTCACAACATCGAAAAACAAAAAATTTCAAAAAGTGTTTCCGTTCAAAAATAAATATTTATTTTGCTTATTTGTGTATATCTCTCAATACCTACACACATCAAATAACCAAAAGCTAAAATTTTCAAGCTAAGTTAATACGTATAATAGCTTTGGACTACATAAGCAAGTTCGTGCGATCCAGTAGTGATGCACTTAATAACTGTTGAGAAATGTAAAACAGTAACATTGGTTGTTTTTTCCCGCGGTCGATAAAATGCTTGATAGCTAGCTTAGAGTTTTTTTTTCCAAAAAAAAATGTAATGTAAAACAAAAAAATATATGATAAGAGTGTCAATTTTCAATCCATTAGAGCTAATGATGTATGTTTGAACACCAACATTACAAAAAATCATAAAAATTTAAATTCTTCAGGCCGGTTCTCAAACAATTCCACTAAAGACTAAAAGGAATCGTGTAAGATGATTTTTGATAGTTGACAATAAAAATCAAGAAAATCGGTTTATGTAAGATGATTGTCATATTTGGCTAGCTATGTATGTGATTTTTTCTGCTGAAAGCTATTTTGCTATCATTTTCATAAATGAACTTGCAATATTTGGTCCAACAAAGAAAAATCGACTATTAATCGGCTTATCCCAGAATAATAAAAGAATCTACCTCATCCAGATCTTTCGATCTTCTAATAAGACTTTCCAACTAAGATTCGTTTTTTTTCCTTAATTTCAGTTTTAATTAATAATTTAATGCAGAAACTTCGACTCAAACTTGTGCAATACAGGCGTGTGGTGCGAGTTTTTCAGCCATCAGCGGCAATATACAAAGGGATTGTTTTCATTTTATTTCACACTTTTCACTTGCGCTGTGTGCCCTTTTACTTCTAAAGAACTAAAATGCCAACATAACAATAAATAATTCTATTTAGGGAAAACCAAATCAGAGCAAATATTATGACGCTGAAAATGAACATAAACAAGAAAGGACTCAGCAAAGAGCTATTGATGCTACTACAGTGCTGGCTAAAATATTCTTTCTTTCGTGTATATATGTCTAGCAGAAACAATAATAACTTTGTTAGGCATTCACTGTAAATATTGAACAATACGTATGCGAAAAAAATTTATGTTATCAAACAGTTAGCAGTGACACTATTAAAATCTTATCAAAGCTGATAAAATCATAAAGAATGTTCATCTTAAAGAACCCTTAAAGATCACGCCAGTTTTTCGCAAAAATGAGTTTGTGACAGATTATTATGAATGTGTTCTCTATAACAGACTTAAATAACTTGAACAAAATCACTAAGCAAGCTGTTAACAACACATTTCACAACATCATAAGTTCACTTCCGCAGAATATAATTATGGATTGTAAAAAAAAACAAATGAATGTAAAAAATTTACCGATTTTAAACCGATTGACAGCTAAACTCTATATCACAGAAATTATCAGTACTTACACATTTTATAGAAAAGATTTTTTCAAGCCTTTTACATGCGATAGATGCAAACTGAGTTGCAAGCTTCCTATTTTCTCTGGTACTAGCAATCTTTTTGGGACAGAGTATAGCTAACCATTTAAAAAAAAGTGAATTGGTAATACAAAGCACTTTGGTTTTTTCAGCGTCTAGTTAGAAAATAATTTGACCTTCTATTTTTCATATTTTTATTGAGTCAATACCGAGCCGATAAAAAAATTAACAAATGCAGAATGTTTTTTTTTTTGACAGCACTGTAGTGTAGATGTATACGAGTTAGAAACTGAAAGTACTGTATAATGATAATTTGTAAATAAAATAGTCAGTACTCAGTTACTGCAAGTGCACAGAAACGCATCAAAAATAGATACAAGAACCTATTTCTGAGAAAAGATTTCAGTTTTTAAAACCAATTATTTGAATAATTTATCGGTTCATAAAAAAATTATTATCTTTTGATTGATATCTTTAAGCTTTTGAAAGGAAAAAGCATCATAAAGATATTATTGGGTGCACTTATTAAAATCGAAGTTTTTCGAAAAATTTGATGCCTCCACTAACCCGTTAATTGTGTTAATATCAGAGATATAGACTTGAAAACGCCAGGGAGACTTGGGTAAACAGAAAACTCTCCGTTTTCTAAAAAAGTAGTTTATTGTTTTATGTAAAGATGTTGAAAATTAATGGTTTTAGTTAAGATCCTTGTTCTACTCCTTGTTCTACTTGCAGTTTCATACTACAGCGCAAAAGGACCTGCATTCTTTTTCTCAATTAATTTTTCCCTTGTTTTACTTTTGAACAACTGAGTGTGAAGTGACTGTCAATGGCCAAGTAGAGCGTTAAACAAGAAGGATGGTGGAAATCGCTGTAACTTTATGTTTGACAATCTTTTATTAAAAAGCCAACACCCTAAAAAATAAAATGCATGACTGGATCGCACAAACTTGCTCATGTAGTCCAATGCTATTATGATTAACTTAGATTGGAAATTTTAACTTTTGTTTTTTTTGACAAATTATTTTTTTCGATTATGGGTCTACGAATTTTTTTTTCAAAATTTAGTTTTTAGATGTTAACAAATAATATATTGAAAATGACATATAATTTTTTAAATCGTTCAAAGCCTGTTTAATAAAAAACTAGTTTAAAAAAAAACGGCACCAACGATTTCTCAAAAAAAAAAAAAAAATAATTTATCTTTATAGAAGAAATCATATTAAAAAGTTTAATCAAAATCGTTAAAACCGTTTTCGAGAAAACTTGAATAACACAAACATTTTGTATGGAAGGCACTCGTTCTAGATGAAATATTCAAAACTAAAAAAGAACTATGTACCATCAAAATTACGTAAAAATTATATGTACAAAATTTGAAAATATACTTTTTATGTGGTGTAATCTCGACAATATTATCATATGACGGTCTTGAGTTCAAGTGCGGCCTGCTGATCATTCTACTTGGAATATAATTATGCAAACAGAAACTATTTATATTTTCTATAGGCCATCATTTGGTTGACCATCAAAAGACGAAACGATTTTTGTTTCTACAAGTTTCTAGTTTTCTTCATGTATACACCATCAAGATAGATAATCCATATTGCGATACTATATAATCGATCTGTAGATAAATTGTGTATCCGAAAAATAGAGATTCGAATGAGCTAAACGAAAGCAAAATGTAAAGATTTATAATCTGTATCGCTAAACGCCGCCGCCACCGCCGCCGGCCGATCGTATACATTTTGTGTACTTGTGTGTACAAATTGAATGCTGATTGATATGCATCGCTCAGCAAATGTGTTGGTCTCTTCTTCAAATTTACAGTATCGCCAGCGCCTATGCGCCTCTGCAGCTCATGTAACTCATCATTCTAATCTCAAGAACCCTGAATACAGTCACAACTTTGTCGGTTTGTTTTTGTTTGGATTTGGTATTTTTGTAGATTCAACATAAAAAGAAAAACCACAAAACTCCCACATGATGTGCATGAGTTCAAGAAAAAAAAAAAAAAAAAACATTCGATACGGGAATATTGAAATTGAAAATGAAAATGTCGTGAAAAGATTCTGATTGATTCATTGTTCAAGATGAATGTTTTTTTTTTCAATTTTTTTATTTTGTTAAGTGTGGAAGCTTTTTAGAAGTAAGTGATAATTAAACAAGTATATTTGAAAAAGAAATAAAAGACGTAGCCAATGAAGGACGACAACGAAGACCAAAAACTACTGATTTTTTTATGTTGTAAACAATTATGTTGTTGTTTTTTTGAAAAATCAAACACCTGATGGATATCCTTCATCAATCCTACTTTATGTTTGTTTTCTTTTCACACGATTTTGTGTTATGAATGTAAAACTGGTGTTAAAATTACAAAAAAAAAACTTTCCTTAGATACACTGAAAATTGTCTAAACATAGAACTTGGAGCAACAAAAAAACATAATGTAATAAAATATTTTTATAGTTCAAAACTTCTTACAAAATTTTTACCTTTTAAAAATTCAATAAAAGAATGAATGAATGAATAAAAAGAAATCCAATATTATCCAGATTTATAACTGCTTGCCCTTGCTATAATTGCTTAATACTTCTAATTCAACGCAATTTCTTAACCGAATATACAAATATGACAGCCCCAACGAAGAATCATTGCTTTGTTCAAGTTAGAATCTAGTACAAGGAAGATGGACTTTTATTGAAACTAAATATAGGCAGGCTAGTTTTTTTCAAATAAATCTTAAAGTAGGGAAGAATAGGCGATGCCACACAGTGAATCGATTAGTATTAGAAAATTCCAGACATTGATTGATTTTTTTTTTCTTTATGAAAATTATTTTATTATGTGCTACTAAGAAATTTATTCCTTCTTTTGTAGCTTATTAGATTTTAGTCAGTAAACAAATCCCTTTTGAAGATATCATAATCATAATGTCCTAAATGAGGATATGTTCTCAAAATTAAATAAATCGTCAACTGTTTTTCGGTTTTCTGACTCAAATATTATAATGATATCTCTTCAAAATAAATTTTTTAAGTTTAAAAACAATACTTTCAAAGGAATTTAAAGAAGAATTTTTTAAACTGGGTGCCACGTACTTGCTCTTAGGGTCAAAGTTCCTGTGGGCATTAAAGGTTCTTTTATAAGGTTTTGAAAAATAAATAACTTTATAAGAAATGTTAAAAAAAATATTTTTTTCACTAAAATGATATGAACAACTTCTTAAATTGTTTTGAGCTCAAAATTAAGTATGCCATTTGATTTGATTAAGAAAGATATATTTTGAGAAAAAAAAATTGAAATTAGTTACTACCCATAACAATTCTCAAAGAAAAGAAAAATTGGTTTATTTCATTTTCAAGAAAATATTAATGCACATCTTAGATCAAAATTTAAAAAAAAATAATTGAGAATTTTTTTTAGAAGTTTGTCTACAAATAAAAGTTACGCATACGCCACAGTGACCTACATTTACATACAAATATATAAATAATTAACAAGTCATCTTATTAATTCCATTAACTACAAAATATAAACTGAATAAACTAATATTAAACAAAATTTATATTCTATTTTGTTTTCTATTATAGATCAGGAAAGATAGGAAATTTTGCATGGAAAGGTAAAAAAATTAATTCATGTATTTTGTTGATTGGTATCGACGCAGAATGTCTTCTATAGCTGGTCAACAATCCCCGAAAATCACCCAATTGACTTTTTTTTTAATTAGATATAAATACGGGGAGTAGTGGGGGATGTGAAGTTTTATTAAGCTGAAGAATTTATGTTAAATCAATCCAGCCATATGAAACTGAATCGAATAAGACCAAAACTAATTCGATACGACCACGTTGAAAAAACTTTCTGGCATTTTTACGCAATGATGCATATATTTTTCCGTGCAACAAGTAAACTACTAGCGTAAACCGTTTAAAAATAATAGCACATTAATAAAATTTGGTATGAAGCTTTCAATTGTCATATGAAATTTAGGACTAGAAGAAGAAAGAAGTAATCCAAGTTTTTTTTATCACTAATGCTGATCTTAATTTGTCTGTTTTAGAAAAAAGAACTTTCTAAAAAATTCACTGAATATAAATTAAAGATATTTTAATTGGATGGTAAAAGGAAAGATTTTGAAATTTTCATCAGTTTTTCAATCACACAACAAAGTTTTACGGCTTTGGTTGCTGTTCAAACTTCAGCGGACAATTCTGCAATGTTCCAGGATCATGAGTTTTTTCCATTTCTTTTAAACAGTTTCTACACTTTATATAGCTTGGTCCTGAAAAAAAAAACCTAAAATAACGAACTATCTAATGTGCACCATCTTGAGGACAATATAAAAGTGTTGGAAATGTTAGATTTTTCATTTTTTATTATAAAAACAAATTACTTTCTCCTGGATTTGTTTCCATAAAATCAGTGTTTTGCACTCAGAGAAAAGTTTTCATTTGCATACATTTTTTAAGATTTTCTTTTACGAAAAAGCGTGGTAGGTACCATTATTTTTGGCTTTGAATATAAACAATAATCTTTTTACCTGAGATAGACCTTACCATTTATGCCATCGTAGCCATAAAGAGAGATCTTCTTAAGCTGTGCTTCTTTCTATAATCGTTTCTATCATTGCGAATGCGCGTTAGTTTCGGCAAGAGAACCCTCGTATTATTTTAAAAAAGTTACGTAACAGCGCATGGCCTTGTCTGAAACTTTTTCCGATACCCGAAAGAGATCAGATTGACAACGAGCAGATGCAGAAGTTAGTAAGAAAACGATCTCATCGCCGATATGTAGGACTGATCCCTGTATGGGTCTAACGAGTCCGTCTACCTAAGAATATTGAATTAAAGTTATCATCTACTGCTTTCAAAATTACTACCTTTACAGATGGACGAAATTGTTGAACGACGTTTCGTCTAGGTTGAATGGTCCAACTTGCCTGTAATAGCAAAACTCAGTAGGTATTCGTTTCCACGAGTATTTACTGTTAAATAGTTTGCAGACGCAGTTATAAGTTTTTCAAATTATTGAATAAACTGCGATAGTAGTTCTGCATATATCTTTTGGGGGCTTATTACCTTATACCTGTGGGTTCCTATTACCACCTGGTAAAAGCACCATCTTTTTCTTCTTTGTATGCTGGAAAACCTACACATTGAGCAGAATTAACTTATAGAAGTGAATAAAATGAACCACAAATACACAATGATTACAGTTTAAAAGTGGAAAATTTCTTTTATCTAAACAAACAAGCTTGTATTCCCACACTTGTCGCACAAACATCTGATTTTCTTAATTGACTTAATTAAGCTTACTACGGAAATGTTTACTATGGTTCACTTGACAAATTTCCTTTTAATTGAATTAGATCGACGAAGGGTTTTTGTTTTCTTCGTTTTTTTTGTTCAGCCACCCTTGTTCTATAAATATCATCAAAACATCAAACACAAGCCAATTTCAAATTATGCAAGTTCGCCCTCTCGAAACCTACAAAAACAAACCTAATGATATTTCTTAAATTCAATAATATTTTAATTAATAGAAACGAAATTGACTTCTCCAAATCTGAATAGTAAAGGTCTATCGTCTATTAAAAGAGGGTCCACCCAGAGTCAGAGTCAGAGCCAGGGCAGATAGCCAGCATGAGCCACCCACACATTTCATCAATTATTCCATCGGATTGGTTAACTAACGAGAATTTGAAGTGAACCGACGAAACTTTAGATACAGATATTGAATTTATCTACCATGAAGAGTACAGGAGCAGCATCACCATCACCATCAGATCATGGTTTTGATGGTTGATGATGGGCAACGACCAAATAGTAAAAGATATAGAATCATGTAATCAAAACAAATACCAACTATAGAGACTATTCGGTCTGACTGGCCGCGTCCGTTGTCGTCGTCGTCGTAGATAGTCGTCATCGTCATCGTCATCGTGTCGTCAGTCGTCTGTCCAAACGAAGATATCAAATTTCAAATTTCCACTTAGGCAAACGCAATAAGCTATGAAAAGCGCACCACCATTAGCAGTTAAGCACATTAAGAGCTTTGTATTCGAAATGGAACATTAAACATTTATAGGATTTGCAGGACGACAACTTTTATGAGTGCGGCTTTTAAGCATAAACGATGCACACATTAGTATTGGGGTATACTTACACCTTGTAATATTATTCCATCTTCATACCTTTGTGAGCGCGCATACATAGTTAATGGCCTGAACACTGAACATCATTTTTATGTCAGTTTAATCTCCTTCCATGTTGCTCCTGTATTATTATCCCATAATAGTTAAACTATAATAGCCAAAAGGACATTTTTTTTTTGGTTTAAAACACTCTTTCTCTCTCTCTCTCACTCTCTCTTTGAACACGGATAGTAATATTTTAATCCTAAATATGTTTTTAGTCTCAGGTCCCAGTTAAAAAGTTAATTTTTGTAGCTAGACGCAAAAAACGCAAAAACCTATTACTCGTATAATAATTTTATCATATAATTATTGTCCATGTCGGATTGAAGGGTCAGTTAAAGCAAAGTCAAATTTGAGTTGTTTTTGCGATGAGTTGCTACCGAAAAAAATCATAATAAGGGGCTATTGTTATTGATCTTATGACCCTTGAAGGGTGTTACAATTTGAAAATTAGTTTAATTAAAAAAAAATCTGAACTTAATTTTATTGAAAGTTATTCGATTTCAGCCGATTTGTCGATTAGAAAATTTGAAATGTATCTCTTACTTTGATAAAACATACATTTTGATGAAACATTTTTTCAAAAACAGTTTTCAGTCCAAAAAGAGATTAGCAATCTTATTTATTCAAATAAAAATAATGTAATATTCCCAAATTTCCTGACATAATTTGTGCTGCCAATGGTTTTGTAAGGGCCCATAGCCCATACCCCAAAATGCTAAATTTTTGTTCAAATTTCTAATAAGACCATACAAAAAAAATCCTCGTGCCTGATTCTGGTTGCCCTATTGACAACAATAATTGAGGTGATAGTTTCATAGTTATAGACAATATTTGACTAAAACAAACTACACTTATCCTCACACAGGGGCGTATACAAAATTGGGGCAATTGGGGCGATGCCACGGGGCCCCCAATCTAATATCTTAATGACATAAAACTACAAGTTTGAGAAACCAATAAACTTCCCAATTAGAAACCTCATAAAAGATTTTTTTAATCGAATCATCTCGAAAAATTAAATGGACTGATGTGTTCTGTGAATATCCAAAATAGGAATGGCTAGCGAAACGATGTTTTCAGGATACACAGATATTATATTCTTACGACTGGCACAGTTAAACTTCGAGTTACTACATACAATTTTAAAGTATTTTTTTCTGTGTAACTTTTGTTAGTCACCTCCAGCGTTAGTTACCTCCAGCGCAACAATTTTACCAAAGAAGTTAAGACATTGAAAGATAAAATCAGAAATTCAAGAAAAATATAGCTTATATTTTATTTAAACATTTTGTACTTTTTGTACCAAATCATCAGCGTACACCTTTAATCAACATCTCTTTAATTTATCGAAAGTTTATTCATGAGTATTGCACTGTTGAGGGGATAGAACACCCCCAGGGCTGTTTCTCTACTGACAAAATTGGTCTTGTTTGATTTACCTAACGTCATTCTGTCATTAAGCACTGATGCTATCCAATCTCTGGTGTAGCCCTCTACTTCAAAGTCAACTAGAGATTCTAGAATGGATTTAGTAAGATTAAGTCATAGAAAGAAGCAAGAGTACCTATATTCTTTAAAGTTGATTGTAAATATTTTCAATTGTTTGCATAACTTCATGAAGGGCAGTTTATGTTGATTCGCCCTTGATTTCAGCATTCTGTTACTAGCAAAAGGATTTCTCTCTAGTATACTCCTAATATAAGTATCTAGGATTCGCTCCAACGACTTGCTAAAATGCACATGATTTTTATCGTTGTTGGAGCCATTTTTGAGAAAAATCAGTTTTCTAAAATCAATATACTAGCCGTACGGTTACTTTTGGTAAAAAATTAATTCCAACACCCCCCCCCCTTTCACCCCAAAGATTCTACGTGCCAAGATTGAAGAAATTTTGGAGTAGGGCTTGTCGTTTTCCTTTCCCTGGTGATTATTTGTCTTCGGTCTTGCAGCCATTTCCTTGTAGAATTGGTTATGCAATTATACACGATGCATTTTTGATCTACAAAAACAAGAAGTAAGGTATTGACAACATAAACAGTTATGTCAACAAGTAGTAACTCAAAATATCTTTCAAAACAGAGAAAGTGACGATTTGACCTTTTTTTAATATTATCGCATGCGGGATTTCTAACTCCATGGTTGCCAATAAAATATTTGTTTAAATATTTACAAATTATCAAAAAAAATTGGAAAGTAAAAGTTCATCAAGAAAATTGAACTAAGTTTAAAATTGATTAATAAACCGACAAGAAAGTCGTAAGTTAAAATAATATTTTAAATCGAATTTTTGTGGACTACCAGTAAAGGTAATAAATTAAATTATCCCAATTTGTTGCCAATATTTATATCAACTAAAAAGTTTTAATTCAAAATAATTAACAAACTTCAACATTCAAGAAAAAAAGTTACAACTCAAAATAATTCGCTTTAAAACGAAGAAGCGATCCTTTCCTCTTCGAGCTACGATTGCAACTGAAGATGATGCAATATTGAAATTAGAATTACTACCTTCAGCCAATCAGGAACAATGACTCTTATTAACCTCTCTTAGTGGATTCTTGGACTATAGAAACGGCGATTTTATTGACTTGTGGGGAATTTGATCTCATGTTTGAATACAGTGCTATCTCAAAATCGTCATTATTTTAGTAATACTAGTGCGAAGTTTTCATGGCAACCAATTATAATTTCAGGAGCCTGAAAAAATAAGTAAAGAATTGTAGAATGTAGATGCTAAAAATACGTTACTTCAGTGACATGACTTACTACAGAGACGGCACCATATTTTCTGTGACCCCTATAATTTAGTAGCCAAAAAAATTGTACTGAGTTTTATTGATGGAAAACAAATATTTCTTTGGAATCTCACAAAATATAATTGGGATTTGTAGATACCAAACAGATATTACTTCAGTTGGTAATTAATATCTTCATTCAGGGTGCCCAAAAATTAGTTTAGTGATAAAGTTATCAAACAGATATAATTTTGGGGCCTAACTAACACTCCACTTTATTGAAATCGAACGAACGAGAGCCGCTGCCACCGCCACCGATTAGAATCAGTAGATCTCCAAAGAGTGAATTCGACCAACGTAACGTCTTATCGCCTTTTTCTACCCTTATTAGTTAATGAACTAAGGTCACAGGACCGTTGGGACATTCTCAATTTATTGAATTTTATTGGTAGATGAAACCTTTAAGACCCATCGTATTTTTCTAGCTGCAAGTTTAAATAAAATGCACGACTGATGGATCGCACGAACTTGCTTATGTAGTCCAAGGCTATTATGAAGTAACCTAGATTACAAATTTTAGCTTTTGGTTTTTTTGAAAAATTATTTTTTCGATTATGGCCCAATGAATTTTTTTCAAAATCTACTTCTTAGATGTTGATAAATAATATATTAAAAATTGCATATCAATTTTTTTTTTTTTAAAGATCCTTTGAATTTTTTTAATAAAAAAATAGTTAAGAAAAACGGCACCAACGATTTAAAAAAATAATTCTAAGAAAGTATCGTTATAGAAGACATCATATCAAAAAGTTTAATCAAAATCGTTAGATCCATTTTCGACAAGTCTTAAATAACTCAAAAATGTTGCATGGGAGGTACTCGTTCTAGATGTCATATTCATAAATAAAAAAAATTACTTTCAAAATAACGTTAAAAGCCGCACTACGGACGGCATGACGAAAACCATTTTTTTTTTACTTCTCCATCATCGTAATGTTGGCCTTGATTAAAACCTCAAGTTTTTTTTGACACGAAACCAATATTTGTCCTGTAGAGCAAATTAAAATTATAATAGGCTGTAAAAGTCTATATGTTATTACTGGTTGAATTTTTTTCTAAACGCCGGTAAAACATTATTGCTTCAAAAGGGCCCAAAGTTCAGCCTTGTCCCGGAGCACCAAAAATTTGACGTACGGCCCTTTCCCCACCACCAAATTTGCTTAGAAGTATGCTTGATTACCTATAACCATACTAGCTAAAGTGCAGTAGGAATGTAATTCCTATTTTCCAATCTATTCCATCAAAGACATTATATACATATGCAATATGTATACGTTAAAATTTGATTCGTCAGCGAAAAAACCAAGGTGAATCGCATATTTGTGTAGGTAAGTTTTTGATAATTGCATTCCAATTAAATGAATCACCACTTTATGCATTAGAATAAATAAACCTACTGCAATCCAGGATGACTCATTGTACAAGTAGTCCTAACACATTCTTTATGTCAATCTGCTTGTCAGTGTAGAGTATCAATAATTTTTGTTTTTTTTTTACATTGGTAAGGTAAAAATTATTTAACGTGAATTAAAAAAAGATACTAAAATACTTTCCGAACTGTAAAAATATTCCAATTTGAAATTTGATTGCATTTTCAAAAATGTTTAGAATCCATTCCTAATTGCTTAGAAGACAGATGGCATATTTTCAGTTGAGTGAAACAAGTGGTTATTTTAACATCTATGTGTATTACTCATATAAAATTGAAAAAAAAAAAAATCAATAACAAAAATTATTCTCAAAAATTACATCACATTAAATGTATATATTTTCAAAATTATTACTACGATTATACCCCCAAAAACAAAGATATTGTTTAAGTGCGATTTAATAAAGAGACTGACATGTTTATAAAGAATATAAAATTGTTTGTATTATAAAATCAGCTAAACCATTCTATGATAAAGTCCATTCCAGACCATTGCTATATGGCGCCAAGGTGGCCTATTTGAGCAATTTCATTGCCGGAACCACCAACTCCAAAAAAAAAAATCTACCAAAAATAAAAGAAGAACACACAACAAATAAAGGCAAATTGTTTGTATTGTATAATTTGGAATGTTAATAAAGTAGAAACAGTTTAATCTACTCGGACTTAATTTGCTATATAATATCAATGGTTGAATAATTTCCAAGAAATTTGTGTGAAAAAAAAAACAAAATCACAAACAAAGATATTATATCCTCTCACACTCGCATTTATAGATACTTTGCATGGATTTTCTCTTTGGTTTCATTTTGTTTTGTTGGCTTTTATTCTGTTGATGAAAAATTATGAATATATCTATTGTTTATGGACCAATTAATTTGTGATGAGTGTCTTGTTTATTATCATTATTTTACTTTTTATTGATACATCCAAGGATATTGTTGTTGCTTCTGTATATTGTGATCAATAAGTTTACTTCAACCAAAGTATAGGAGGAGTGTATAATAATGTGATTGGTAAATACATTCTATTCTAACATCCGTGCTATTTCCAGGAATACAATCAATCGTTTTTTTTTTTAATATTTCAGAAAAAGACAGACCAATCTGTTGTTTGAAGAATTTCCGTCTATGGTACCATTTCACTATGGATGACTGGATTCGGTATTCGGACACTCAGGTTCACCTTAGTCAGTGTCAGTTCAACCCTTACCTTTTTTCTTATTTTTAGTTTTTGTGAATTTCAATTTTCGTTTTAAGACTTCTTGTTTGATTTTTAATGAGAAAACGAAATATTATAGATGTTTTAGATAAGAACTACAACTTTTAAGTTTTTTTTTTTTTAGAACCTTTTGGTTTCGAAGATCTTCTAAGAGTCTACCAAGGTTCTTCAGCAGAAATTCCATAAATATATATTTTTTTTTAACTATTTACCAGCAATATTTTTTCCTTATTTTTTAACATAAAATTTTCAAAATAAAAACTCAAGTCATTCTTATCATAACAATTGTGAAACGGAGTGTTTTGCATTAGCAATACGTCAGGCATTTTATTATCTGATGGACAAACGTCATCAAAACAAACTCACTATACAAAAATATTGCCAACCAGTATGAGGTAAGAACAAGTGATGCGGATGGGATAATGATGCTTTATGCATAAAATCCCGTATTATCCTTCCAAAGTAAACGAAATGACTTTGTACAGCATAGCGCTGATGACTGAGTAATGAGTGTACCATCATCAGGAGTTCGCGATTCATTTTGGAGTATAATATTTAAAAGTTGACAACATAGAAAGCACAATATCCTGGGCACTAGATGGGATTTGCAAAGCTCTTGTTGAAGGGAAGCTATAGAAGATTATAAAGACAAACAACACATTTTTTTTTTTCATTCTTGTTTTGTATAAAGTACCCTTGACTGTTTATGTTGGTTGAGAGGACAATAACAACAACAGCAACAAGAACTAGGTATAGATGGCATAAATCAGCTCTTCTGGATATATCCATATCCAGAACACGAATAAGGGTGCTGTGATAGCATATAAGCAGGAATTATTATCATTATTGGCGTTGAAAATGTTATCATAGGTGAGGAAAGGTTTTAAATATAGACGTATTACACTTTCACTCTTTCTCCTTTTTCTTCTTCGCTGTTTTTTTTAAAGGAATATTAATTCATATCTGTATTACAAGCCAAATATTTTTAAATGCATAGATATTAAAGTTAATAGCGTGAATTTAATAGAAAAGCAAAAAAACAGATTACCAAGATAAACAACTGTCACTATGAGTTGCAATTGAATTTAAAATTGAGTTGCAACCCGAAAGAATCATTCACTTATTTATAGTTTTGCAGTAAAAATATAATAACAAATACTTCTAGTGGCAGTATAGCCACTAAAGTCGAAATTGACATTTAAATTTTTTTTTTATCGATCATTAAAGTGGTTTATACAAAGTTTTATGTATTCCTAAGTCAGGTGTGTTGGCCACTATATTGATGAAAATCTGTTTTTGTTGATTACCTCCCGTATTTTCAACTTTAAATTTTTTTCCTTACAGTTTTTGTTATTTCTAATTTCTATACAACGTTGCACATATTATACTCAGTTTTTTCGATACCATCGAAATCTTTTTTTTTCAGCAGCCATTCAGTTGCAAGAGTTGTGTTCTATCCCCATTCTGTGGTATTCATGCCATTTTCGAAAAAAATAATAAAAAGTAGAAATGATTAAAAAAACCAAACTACGATTTAGTTAAAATGTTTTTAATTTTTTGTTAAATAATGAATCTTGCATCAAATATCTTGAGAACGGTCAATTAAATTGACTCTCAGACAATATATCCTTTATTATGAATTGAAAGAATTTATACAAAAAATCTATTGAAAGTTTGTTTTAAAACCAACAAGTTTTAGCCCATACAAAAAAAAAGCATCGAAAAAAATATTAAAATTAGTTTATATTTTTTGCTTATAGTTTTATCTCTGCCGAAGAAAATAAAGTTTTCTTTCAAGAATAAGTAAAAATCACTAAGATTGGCTGAGGTATGCCTGCACGAATTCTACTGTTTTGAGTCCATTTTAGCAGTTTTCCTCCAAAATTATCTTTAAACCATGTTTGTTGTACATGTTATTGGATTTCTTGATTATAAACACTATTCTATAAAATGACTAATACAATCACTTAATGCCAGCAATACTAGTAAAAACCATTAAAAATTTTATTTTTTAATCTATATTTTATGAAGTCGAAAAAAATATAGATTTATTATAAGAATAAAAGGTATTGTTTGACTTTTTGTAAGATTTTAACCAATTTCGATAGGAAATTAAATTTTCTACAAAAAGTTACTGATTTTTAATTTTCAGATTCAGCTTAGTTTTCTCATTTTACAAAATATATTGAAAAGTTACTTAGAAATGCGGACTAAACTATATTCACAAAAAAGGTCGCAACTTAAAAACCTATCCATAGTTTTCTTGAAAGAATACCTTATTTTCTTCGGCAGAGATAAAACTATAAAACTAATTTTGCAGTTACTAAATAGATTTTTTCTTTGAGTAAGACTAACTTTATATCGTAAATTATGCTTTAAAAACAACTTTTTTGAAAGTATTTCAACACACTGAAAGTTGAAAGTTTTATCAGTATTCAGGTATTGTTTTTTTTTTTGTTCAGATCCGTTAATTATTACCTTAGATATGGACCAATAACTAAAGATGCTTTGAAAAAAACGACAAAAAACTTTAAAAAATCCATGAATTTTCGTTACGATTTTCGAGTTCTACGGGCTAAAATTTATACGAAATATATAATGGCACTTACTGATTTTTTTTTTTTTATAGACTCGTGTGATTGTTTTTCGGTCAAATATTAATAATAAAATCAAAAATTTCTTGTTTAAAATGTTTCAGTATTTTTATTTATGGATTCACTGAAGTACATTATGTTTTGTTGAAAAAATATACTGCTCAAAATGCATGAGCAAAACATACATAATACGACCTTCATGTTCCCAGTTTGGCACTTCCGCAAAATTAAAAAAAAAAGTATCTATGGTTTTATACTAGTTTTGTACAGTTTTGCACAACGAAAGCGGGGTTTGTTTTAACTCCAAGCTAGAGTTTAAGGAAAGTGCCGGCCGTTTTCATATATTTTGCCCTAAGGTCACTAAATTACAATTTAGATATTTTTTTTGTTGTTGTATCTGTAAAACTCGTGGATCACATTTGCATTTTCATTTTGTCGATTTGGGATACGCCGCCACATATATGTATGTCTCCAGCCCAACACTTGTTTTTGTATTTTTTACTGATCTCAGTCATAGAAAATTCCGTTTACTTTAAAAAAAAATCCAGTAAAATTTCTTTAAATTTAAGCGATAGTAGTGTTTCCCTGCCTCTCAGCAAAATTTACAATTATTTTTTCTAAAAAGGTAAAAAAATCGCCGATTTAAGAATGTACTACAAATTAAGCTATTCAAGGGATACGGACTGTATATCACTATTCAAAGAACCGATTCACCACGGGAATGACAAGTTCATGCATTGATGTGGATGTCTGTGGTGTTTGGTAGAAAAATGATAACTCCACTTTTAGATTTTTTTATATTCAAAAATCAAGATATTCAAATGATTATTAAAACATTGCAATAATGCTTTTGGAAACATTTAACCAAATGATTACATTTACTTCCAATGCGGTAAAAGTATCATTGTTAATTTTTATCAAACCATAGGGAAAAACCATCGTGGAAGCTTTCTCGAAACGATATTTCTGGAATGGATTCATTATGGTTCAACCAAACACAACCAGATATAGTATTTTATACAATGTTTTTATTTTTATATTTGCTTTTCATTGCGTAAGCTATTCATTTATGCCCAAAAAAAGGACCAAAATTAAGTATTAAATATTTTATATTGGATAATAAAAAATATTTTTTAACAGTTATTGCATTTTCCATTGCTAAAATAACGAAACATTGTGATCTCAATCAAAGCTATAACTTTCAAAACAAATTTAATTAGTTGCGTTATTGCAAAAAAAGCAAAATTAAAGCAACAAAATAACGTTGCCATCACGCACATAAAAATCATAATTATTGCTCTTTTTTCAAATTCTGTACGTGTAATATACTCTTCTTAATGGAATTCAATAAAATGAAATGAGAAAAATGAGTCCTTCGCATAATTTCCCGCAAAAATTGCCAAAACAGCAAAACTGACGAAAAAGTCATCAAACTCTACAGAACTGGCTGACGCTGCTCCTAATACCGCCTGCTCGTGCTCAGCCCATAACATTTTTAATGCGTTTACCACATAAAATTCATCGAATGGAGAACGTCTAGCGTTCACCCTAGATTAATATTATTTTTTTAACCTACAGAATAACAAATCAACTTCCAGCCGGAGCCCCATCACAGATGGTGCACTAGGATCAGGAGGACAACATAACCACGACAATGACTATGACGACGACGGCGAAAACGAAAACGACGATGGTGGTGGCGGCGACAATGTAATCCCTTATTTTATTGTGTTTTTGCAAAAGAGAGTGTTAATTTGTGTGATAACATTTTTATAATCCAATTCGATGCTTATATCGCACACACGCAAACGAAAGTCTTCCATTCCAATAGAACTGGCAGTGGCAGCCATATCCCAAGAGGGTACATTTTATGGGCCAAAATGGTTGCAAGAACACTTATCAAACGCGCGCTATACACAAATACCTTTATTTACCCCCGAGTCTGTTGCTATTTTCACCAATATTTTTCCTTGTTGTTCCTTTTTTTTTTTTTCTTTTTTCATAACACGATAAAATTCGGAACATAGATTCGGAGTTATGCAGCTTCACGAAGCGTAATTTTGAAGTTCCCTCTTTTATTTTGCTGCTCCTGGTCTTGTGCGAACTGCAGTAAAAAATGTTCAAGGATTAAGGCTTGCTTAGTTGTTTTGCTTGGTTGTCTCGGTTGTTGCTGGATATATTTTCGGGGATTTTATTACAATTCATTCCAAATGTGCTATGTTACGATTATGATCCAAATATTGGTGTTTCTGATTAATGCGAACGAAGAAGGATCATACCTACCAACATCCTGCGACAGCCTGGGTTATGACATGAAGATTATATGGCCATCCATTCATACATCCATCCATCCGAATCCATTCAATATTTTCACCCCAAAATTTATGAGCCATATAGTAAAAATGGAAGCAGCAGCAGCATCGGCAGCATTGTTGGTCTTTATGGCCTTGGTTGTCCGCTTTTGCCTAGGTACCAGCAACATTCTTTTTGGCCTGCATAAGATCGCATTTCTTTTCTGGTTCTAATGCTGTTGCTGATGCTCCTCCAGCTCTTTTCTGTTACCATCGATTTTTTTTATTTGTTTCAACGTGATTTTACTAGACTTGTGCATGTCGGCGGCGGCGGCGGCGGCGGCGGTTGTCGTTGTTGGCCGTGATAGAAGCATGGAGAATTCATCATATTACACTCTTTATGAAAGAAACAACCCCAAGTAATAAAAAATTCAACAAAATATTTACGATATCTACCTTCTCCCCAAAAACTGATGTGTACATTTTTACGCACAATACAAAAACCAAGGGGGAATATCTAGTATCTAGAATAATGTTGATGGTTGAGTTTTTGTTTTGTAGGTTGAAGCTGTTGTTCTTTGCTTTAGAATGATGCAATGATTTTTTTTTTGTATTCTTTTTTTTCATTTCTATTTTATTGAAGGCATTAGGGAAAACCTTTGGATAAACATAAGGTCATAGAAATTGCATGCGTTTATTGTTCAAAATTTTGTAGGAAACCCCATCTATGTTGCATTAAAAAATAAAAACCTCAAAACGTGTTGGCTTTTATGACCGCAGAACATAAAAAAGTATTGAGCCCACGTTAGGAGCAAGGAAATATTTGTTGATGTGATGTTTTCCACTCGGGATTTTCTGAAGAGAACAACATTTTTGTCAACAAAAACAAATATTTCTGAAATTTCTTCAACGCATTTTTTGGATTGGATGAAATATATTGGAGTCTCCTGCCTTTTTGTATATCACCCTAGAAGATGTCCTTAATATTTGAAAAACACCCAGAGAAATTGCTTTTAGCTAGCCAACACATGAAGATCATCGATATATTGTCGCAATGGAACTTTTGGAACATTTTGAAATCCACTTTTAACGCGCATAAGTTTCAATAAAAATTCATTATTCAAGTATCCATATCCATACATGACCACAAATGACTAAACTTGTTCAAAAAATAAGTTTTTCACATTTTGCATTATAAAACAAATTTAAAAGATTTAAGCATTTTTAAGTAAAATGTTGTTTGAATTTTTCGGCTGCATATGTATGTAGGGATCGGTGCAAATTTTTGAAAAAAATGTTATTGCAAAAAAAAAATGTAAAAATTATTTATTTGTGGCCGTATTATAGAAAAACGTAATAAAATACAATTAATGTAGTTAATTAATTAAAATAAACTTTTTTTTTGCGTATTAGTAAATACCTACCAATAACTTACTTTTTACTCTAGGTACAAACAAAAATTTTAGCAGCATGCAATTTGCTTTTATTGGACATATTTTTGAGGTAGTTGGTGACTTATAGTTTCATACATTTATTATATACCAGATTTGTTTTATATTTTTTTACAAAATTGCATTTCAACATTTTGCATTGAATTTAAAATTTAAAACTTTTATTAAAAGAAAGTCTGGCTGCTACTAAAATTTTAATATTTTATTAGTGCAATTATTGCAGAATATTACTGCAAGAAAATGTCAATGAAATTCATTCATTTGTGTCCGTGGTGTACAAAAACATAGAGTACGACTTTAAAAAATACACTGAACGAAATAATTGTCATTTATAAGCTATTACTTGCGATAGAGTGAGCAATAAGGACAAACTTTATATATTTATATATGTATATATTTTTGGAACTAAGTTCTTTATTGCACGTTCTTTATTGCAGCTTATACTCTTCTACAATAGCATTCTATAATAGTAGAGAGAAAAAACTAATGTTACCAAAAGAGAGGTATTATCATGAAAATTTCCACATAATCCGAATTTTTTTTTAATTCTACTTTAAAAAAGGGTAAAGTGGGGTCAGAAAAAAGAAAAAAAAAACGTACAACGTGAAAACTATAAGGGAACATACAAAATTCAAATTTATAAAATACAATATTTTTATACCGCCATGGATTTCAAAAAAATCATGAGATATGAATTTTTTTTTAAGCTTTCGAGAATGATTATATTTTTTTCATTTTAGTTATTGTAAAATATATTACACTATTGCATAGATTATGAAAAAACAAAAACGGTGTTTAGTTTTCAAAAAAAAACACGTAATACGTTTTTGAAAGTTTACCCAGGTTGAATTTTGTTTGTTTTACTTTTAAAATATGTAAGAAATGGAAAAAATCTAAAACCCTAAGTAGTTTTAGAAAGTTATGTTGTTAACACATGCGAGGAAAAATTAAATTTTGAAATTATTTATGAATCAGTTGCGGTAAAAACAATTTTTTTTTTTTTTTTCAAGTTTTTTGAGCGTTTCCGATTGTTTTATGTTTTTAACCATTATTTATTTTTACTTTGGAACGGGGTATTAGACATTAGACAAGTACTCAATTTCAATTTTTTTTGTATTCTGTGAACGGAGTTAAGGGTAAAATAAAGTTTATTTTGCACTGCACGTCATAATTTTTTATCTGAACCATTTTAACATATGATTTGTTTCAATTGCTTTGGTTGATGAAATAGAATAGGGTTGACTTTTATCCTGAGCTAACAAAGGTAAAAAGCAATATGCAAGTGAAAAAGGATCAACTGAAACCAGCAGCCGGGAACAACTTTTTCTTAGAAATATTGAAATTTCTCGATCTTGTTTTTAAGGTAATTAAAAATAAGAGGAGGTGCTAAAAGCCATTAAATTACTTGATTTACTTCAAAAAATAAATAAGTGTTTTCTTTAAAAAAAAAATAATCAAACTATTGTCATTTAAACTATTTTCAATGCGGTGAGGCTATTCTAATGTTACTAAAAAATAAATTATTATTTTAGTGACTTTAAACACAATTATCCTAAGAAATACAGCTAACTTTTAGAAATCCAGTATTTTTCCGATTTCGAAAAATAGTAGTGTTGCCTTGTCGCTCACCAAAAGTTGTATTATAATAATTTCAAAGACGTACACAAAACAATGATTTAAAAATGAACTATAAGTGATGCTATTCAAGTGTTACGGACTGTATCTTATATTTTTAAGGAAAAACAAAACCATATACTGTTTTTAATAGAAAAAAACAGTATTTAATGACGTTACTTTGTTAAATTTTTAATAAACTATAAAACATTAGACCTTAGATAATTTTAAGAGACGAAATAAAAAAAAAACAGCTAAACTATTAAACAACAGTTTAAAAATTAATAGTTTAAAAATCATTTTTAAACTTTTCATTAACTTTATTTAAAATTAAATTATCAGAAGGGATTTCTGGCTATATAAAAGCATATAAAGTGATTTCGTATTTGAATTTTTGGCATAGTTTATTTTATACAATTTTGACAATAGTAATGCCATTTATTATAACAGAGAATAAGCAAAATACACCTAAAACAAAAATATTGCACGACTGGATCGAACGAACTTGCTCTTATAAATGAGGTCACTATGAATGCAAGGCCTTTTTAAATAAAAATTTGTAAATGCCCTTTAAAAAAAAAAAAAAAAAGCATCAAATTCGAGCCTCTTAAACGAACTTCTAAAAAAATTTTAAAATCGTTAATCCGATTAAAAAAAAAATATTTTTGCTATATAAAATTTTAATTTTGCAAGGAATTTAACAAAATTGAAAATCATGAAACGATTTCTAAATATTTAAATAAAAGGCTCAAATTTGGTGAGGAATTTTTATTTAGGTAATGGCTAGAACAATATTCCGTCTATTCCATTAGACTCCAAAAAAATCGTTTTGATTTTCACAGAAAAAGAAATATAAATATCTATTTCAGTTAATTTCATGTAAGCATGAAAGTCCAATTAAATAATGGGCCACATCTGTAACAAAAGCTTTTAAAAATTGCGAAGTTTTTTAACGTGCAACTTCCGTTCTTTCACAAAGGATATTTCGAAAGCCGAACACATTTCAACTAAATTATAAAATAATTACTATTTTTAAAATAAAATGACATCCTTTTCAAAATTTAAAAAAAAAATAAAAATATAGGCTTTTTTTGATTGCTTAGTAAATTAAAAAAGCCAAATGCTTTCAATCGTTGAGGAATACTATCAAAGTAAAAACAAAAACACCTTAAACATTTAAATCGTGTTTTTTATAAGATTTTCTGCAGATCAAACTCTTACGAGGAAAAACTTTTTGCAAATAGTTAAAAAAATCCCCTAATTTTTTAAAATTTATTTTGACCCCTGATAACTGTAGGGTCTTGACCGTTAAATCAATTATAATTCCAACTGTTATTGATAAATAAAAAAACACAGTTGTACTCAGAAATATTCTGACACCAATTTTTCTAAAATAAAATATGTTTAACAATAATATTTTAACAATAACTATCTGAAAAAAACTTGCCTTTTTTTTGATAAAATCGAGATTATGACCTCTAAATATTAAGAACACAAATTAATTTGTTTTCCCTGGAAAAAAGAAATATTTTAGATTCATTTCCAACCATATCCAATTTTTTCAAATATACTGAGCAAAGGGAAAAATAAAACTCTGAGACATACAAAAAATCCTATGTATTTCGCATAAGAAACCTTAAGCCCCTACAGGGGGTATCAAGGCTCAAAATAAAAATCTGGAAAAATTAGGGGATTTTTTTTAACTGTTTGCAAATAGTTTTGCCCCGTTAGAACTTAATGCTAAAAAAAAACTCGAATAACGAACGGTCTAGTGTATATATGTATTTTTGAAGCTTCCGCAATAACCAAGAATTTAACCCTACTTAAATAGACAAATACAAAAAAAACAACAGCAATATCCTTTAAAGTGGCATAGTAGTTAAGTGTCAAGACACGAGTTTTGCTGTTATAAAATCTATGTTGTCTTAGCGGAAGCCCCCTGATAGACTTTGTAGCCTTGTAGCCTTGTTTTCCGTTGTTTTCTTTTTTGTTTCAAAATCTTTTTTTTTTTTGTTTCGTCTTCATTTCACGCTCGTGTATGTGAATAAAAATCATTTAATTATAATTACATCAGTCAAATGTTGGCGACAAAGATGCAAGTGTCGAAGGACCCTTTGTATATTGCAGGCAAGTGTATGTAAAGAGTATTTAGTCACACCTATAAGAAGCAACAGTACTGATGGCTGCATTGGTGGGGCGTATAATGCCATACCAGCGTCATAGAAATAATATGCAGCGTGTGTAGGCATCAGCATCACATCATCTGATGTTTATATGAGGCGCAGATGATGCGATGTACGAGTAGGTATATCTTTCGGAACCCCGGACCCGGTACCGATGATGGCGATGTTAAAAAAACAAAAAAAAAAAAAAAAAAAAAATCGAGCTCCACTGTCAGTCAGGTGCTACGAGCTTACCTACCAATTAATTATGCTTTACTCAACATCAAAGAAAAGGTGGCCGCCCGATGCTGCACATCACAGACTGTATGAGACTGAAAGAGCTTGACGGTAACTTAGATGAAGATGGTGCCCTAAGGTGCATTATGCTTGCTGGCTGCCACAATTGCTGCTGTTTCTGCTGCTTCTACTTCTGCTGCCTGCATCCATCTACCATGCCATCTCCTCCAATGTACAAAACTGATGTTTGTGTATAATACTCGACTCACAGTCAGAGTCTTGATGTTCGCCGCTGTTAGAGGTCATATACAATGCCTGATGAAAGTGATTATTTGAAATTATTCACACCTGACCTGAAAGGCGCTTAAAATGCGTGCGAAATGAGTGTGAATCCTTTTTGAACTTTTCCTTTTTTTTTTTTTTTTTTCTTGGTCGTTTTATTTTCTTCTTGGATTAAATTTTAATTGCAATTAAATGAAGCTTCGGTTGACACTACTACTAGGTATATGCTCGACGCTCGACTCGTTGGTTGTACGTTCGGGGAGCAGCACATCACAGCATATTCTTTTGGGATGTTCGTTCTTGATGGGAGGATTCAGCTGTGTTAATATTTTTTTCTTCTCTTGTTCACAGTGAATGGGTAGGATATATGTGCTTTAAGATGATGATGGAATGTACTTAAGCTTTAAGCAAGAAAATACGAGTACAGCAGCGAAGGTGTTACGGATTAAATGATACAAATGACTTCAAAGCAAGGTTAGGATTTGTTGTAAGAAGGACCCGGTTATTGCTGTGTTATTTGTATGTTTTAAGTGCAATGATACAAAATTATGCTGGGTGGATGTGATGCGAATGAAAACTCATAAATTTCAGTGAATGAAAAATGTGTAGGTACTTGCAGACAGAATTTAATTTTTCATTCATAAAACTACTAATTCGAATATTTGTCTACGAATATAAAATATGAATGTTGTTGGGGTTGGCATTAAGTTTTGTGCCAAAGAACTTAGTTTTTGGTTTCAATTAGATACTTATTTTGTGTTGCATATCGATTGAAAATAAAAATTTTAATACAAATTGAAGAAAAGGAAGTTTTGGTAAAATATATGGATTAATTGAAATACATACAAGGATAGGTAATTCTTTGTAAGAGGACATACTTGTGAAGAGGGTTGTGATTATTAATGGGCAAGTACCCTGTATATACCATTTTTGAATAAATATTTAAGGTAAGTATATACCCGGTATTTACCAAAATGGGTAAATATGCGAGTGTTTATAGCAATAATTATATTTTTATATTATTTTTTTATAAAGATATAATTCTGAGTCGCTAGAATCTTATAGACCAGTGACAATCCAGATTTCAGAGGGCAAAAGTTGAACAAATTACTAGCAGGATAATGGTGGTTGGAAAATTTAGGCTAAATTATATACGAAAGAGGGAAAGATGAATTGCACACCAACGGATTCAGGGAAGGTAGTGGGTGGGCGAAAATCGCGGTTCTTAAAGATTTCTATCAAAAGTAGACTTTATAGAAAAAAAGTTAACACAGTTGTAGATGGTAAAAAGATCTACAATCAGATAATTTTCAATATAACCTCAAAAATATTGATATGCTAAAAACGTTTTGTTTTGTATTTTTATATTTTACAAAAATAGATAGATTTTGATGAAACTTGGAATGACATACATTGCTATGTTTTTCACTAACAGCTTATCAGTTAGTTTTATTGTTTTTGAGGAATTTATTTTGAAAAAAATAGTCTAATTTTTAATCAAAAAAGCTGACGAAAAAAAATTGGAGTTTAAAAAAAATTTAAGATGCATTCTTTTTGGTTTAATCATCTTTTTTAAGATTGGGTAACAAAACAATCGAATTACTGTGGAATCATTGTAAAAAATTAAAAAAAAAAAATGCATTTTTAAGATCAATTTTTCCGTAAATGACAAATCGAATTTTGGACTTCCCAAAAACACTCGTTTTTCTTTGAATTGTTAATCTTTTTACTATCTACAACAATTGTATTCACTTTTTTTTGATAGTAAGATTGATTTTTTTTTTCATATTTTTACAGCGTCATAAGAAAACAAGTAGGTACAAAAAATGTAATAAGAAATACTGAAATAATTCTATTTAACAAAAACTAATGATAGTTTATAGAGGAATTAAAAAAATAATAATAAAGTGCTATTTGGATAACTTTAGTAGAAGCTATAGAACTTAGACTAAGCTAAGACTAAAAAAAAAGACCAATTTGTTTCTCTTATAATTCCATTGAATAAGTAACAAGAACAAACAATATTTTCCTGCACAAATCAAATTGTCTTCTGTCCCTCAGTAGATCTTAGATCAGCTGCGAAATAGGTGTCATAACTGGACACTATTTTAAAGGTAGACATGCCGCATGGCTCGATGTACTATCAAACGATTTCTTCGGGAGATGTTTAGAATAAGAAGAAGAAGTAATAATTTCACATCTTCTTTGTACACTCCCTACACTCCCCCCCCCCCCTATTCCCCTAACTGTTTTACGATTTCAACCCAGATACAGAAATTGGAACGATTAGGTACCGAAAAATTTTGGTTTGAACCAAACCACATGTTTTTTACATTTTTTAATAGGTCTAAATGTCTTCTTTCCAAAATAGTAAAAAAATCCAAATTTGGTGAAAATTTGACGAAGCAAGATTTTTTTCAATGGATTAAGGTCAAAAAAAACTTTTTTTAGGCTCTAGGTCAAGATTTTTGTTCGGTACCAAACGTTCAAATTTCTGTATCCTGGGTTGAAATCGTAAACATCTTTTTTCTTATCCAATTTCCAACGGATTTTTATAAAAAGTATTTCGGTTGATGTGGAAATAAACATTTTTTACAGAATATTTTTAAAGCAGCACGATATTTTAAAAACATATGCTTTAAATTGATATCGAATTTGGGTAAATGACGAAAAAATTGGAGTTTTTTAAATTGTTCAGCTTATACAGCCTAGATGGTTTAACCACACCACATGTTTTTTACATTGTTGAAAAGATCTAAGTGTCTACTTTCCAACACAATAAAGAAATCTAAATTGGGTCATTTGACGAAGCTAGATTTTTTTACAATGAATGAAAGTCGAATAAAACGGTTTTTTTCCCTAACTCCAGATTTTGGGAGTGTTACGGAGTTTTTACTTACCATTTTGTAATCAGTGCAACAAGCTCAACAAAACGTAAAAGGGTTCCGCCCGCGTATATTTTGAGTGTCAAACAGTGTTATTAGTTCTAATGCAAAGGAAAAGATTGCAGATTAAGTGCCTTTTCTGATTTGTATACAGAAGAAATTGTTTCTGATATTGACATTACCCTATATCACGCCAAAAAGGTGGCTTTAGAAAGCCAAAACATTCTCCATCTTCTCTACATCTTGAATCTGAGTTAGAAGTTAAAATTATCACTTTACTTTGTGCATTAGAAATTTAGAATTCAGCTGTTTCTATTGATTAGTTTTCAATACTCACAGGTGATATTTATTAAAGACTAATTCCGGTTAAGAAAAAAAAAGAAGACAAACATCAACACCTTAAAACCTTTTCCCACACATTAACTTACCAAAAAAAAAAAAAAAACACCTAAGTAAAGTGCATCGGATGAGTTAACGTGTATTTTGATCATGGGTTTGGGTTCTGTGTCGGAATCTTTTTTCTTTAAAAAGGTTCCGCATTTTCTCAGAATCTCTGCATATCACTATCTGGCTGAGAGAAAAAAGACATTAATAAATATACTTACGCCTCTATAAAGACACGTCAATATATAAACAACAGCTGATAAAAATGTTTATGTTTGCGTACAATAATAAAATGAAAATAGTACACGGTTAAGTGAATGAACTACACTTGCCCTGTAGAGCAAAAAATATTTTTGTAGTTTTTCTAGGTATATACCCACAATAGTTATACAGATATAACTCAACTCTCTTAATAAGAAGAAAATGCAAAAAACTCTTCTCTACACATACATGAATAGTTTGTTAGTTTATTTTTTTAAATAGAAATAAAATAATAATTATTAATAAGTATGCAACGACCATAATAATGCGTGAACATAATATAATATTCTAAACAAATAATTTTGCTGCACAAAAGATGCTATAGAATTTCATTTTTAAAATGCAGAAAATAAATGAATAAAATGAGAAAATTTTAACGAACATTTTTAATACATAATGTACTACGTATCTACCTGTACCTTAATACACACTCCGAGTCAGTTGTAAGGCTATTCAATATATCGGAAAATGAAAGGAAGAATCAACAATTTCATTACCCAATGTTTCTTTGAAAGCTAAGTATACTATTTAAACTACAAAGTAAATTCATGGACCTTTGGCGTTTAAGAGAATGGTATCAGTGTTCACTCTTCAATATTTTGGATATTGAGTATGTTACTTAGTAACTAATCCAAATTTTGAAAACTTTACTGAAGTAACATTTTATTTTTAATATTATTTTTAAATGACTGGATATTTTTTTAAAATAAAATACATGATATGACAGATGTATATGCACGTATGGACAAGCTGCTAAGACTTTTAAATTGTTTTATTAAAGTTTTGTGTATGCATTTAAAGAAAATATGAAAAAAAGACGAAAATTTCGATTTCCAAATGACTAAAAATAGAATTTGAAACATTAGATATGCATCATTTTAGATTTTTCACCTGCACTATTAAAAAAAAAAAACTCGGTTATCACGTAGTCACAGAGAAAAGTGCGAAGCCAAAAAATTTTTTTTTTTCGATTCAACTTTGTACTTAAATAATTTTTTTTTAAATTAACCCTTTTAATGTCCAGAAAGCTTGTGTAATCAACTTTAATTCCTTATTTTTAAAATTTCTATACGATTTTTTTTCAACCCATTAATTGATTTTTGAGTAGAAAATAACGTTTCTGTTTTCTCTTACCTTTGCAACAAATAACTGTAAATAAAATTAAAATTTAAAAAGACACTTTTGTACCTTTAACGTACTTATTTTTTTTTGCATCTCTGACATTAATTTTTAAAAACATCAAAAAAGGAATATTCATGAACTTTT
This sequence comes from Meliscaeva auricollis, assembly GCA_948107695.1. Classification (NCBI taxonomy): domain Eukaryota; kingdom Metazoa; phylum Arthropoda; class Insecta; order Diptera; family Syrphidae; genus Meliscaeva; species Meliscaeva auricollis. The sequence goes on from OX403618.1 coordinate 29,127,739, forward strand.
AAACAAATAACGATTAAATTATAGCTATCCGTAAAATAACCAATGCTGACTGTGACTTTTATAAATAGCTTAATACACTCCTAAAATTCCTGCAAAGTTTCAAGTCGAATTACGTACATAAAAATAAATAAAAACAATTTTGGAAACTTTGGTAACACAACCTTATTACGACAAATTAATAGCTTCCTGTAAGTAAAACTGTTGAAATCGAGTAAGTCATGAGGAAAAAAACTAGAATAAAAAAAACACGGTTCTATGGCATGTACGGTAGTTTTTGAAAGAAATGGTTTTAGAAAAATGATTCATTATTCAAAAAATTACCATGATTTTTTTTATCGAAATCGTAGTATCAATTTTTTTAGAAAATTAAGTTTTTCTATAAAAAGAATATAGTAGGAAAATTGCGTCCATACCAAACTATAATTTTCTAAATGATTTTAGAACACTGAACCCGAATCTGAAGTCGAAACTACCCTAGCAGGTCACGATTTCGAGATATGCTAGTATGAACATGTTGAAAACCCGTTTTTTTTTTGTACATTTAACGTCGAATTATTTTACTGGTAAATACTTTATTACAAAACTATTCATGTGAATGAAGTTCATTTCATCTCTCAACTGATCAACTGATTTACAAAATTTATCACGGAGAACATGAGAAATCAATGCAAACTTACAAACAATTGTTTTTTTTTTTTTTTTTGTTTCTTGTGCATATTCCAAAATATGAATATTTGTCCATAAAACCGGTTTTGGTAAAACAAAATGTAGACAAAAATTACCAAATTTATGTCTTGACCAATTTTTTGTACGACTTCTGAATTCTTCACAAACAACTGTTGAAAAATCCATCAAAATTAGTCATTTTGAATAGCACAAAATATCTATTTTTATTAGTTTTCCTCTGATTTCTGCCTTCTTCACACCATAATAAACTTGGCCAGAATCAAAAGTATAGAAATTCCATACTTATCGTCTAAATTAGTGATTTTTTTTTGCAGTGTACATCCTAAAAAAACGGAATTTTGAAATAAATGGTGGTTTTTAATGTGACTATACAGTGGTGAATAAAAACAAACCTGATTTCAGGTCTTAGCTTTTGCTATTTGGAATAAATCCTCAAGCCAAATAATAATAAGTAATGAATATACCAGGTCAATTGATTCTATAAGAGAGCTCCTTTCTACAAAACAGTCACATTTTTTTTAAAAATCATTAAAAAAAATTTACGTAATAGAATTTTTCTGAAACTAGATTTAGATTCAAAAAAGTTCAATCTTACATAATTTGAAAAAAAAAAATTAGGTGAAAGACTAAAAAAAATTTATTTTTGCAGACCAGTCTAATCAATTGATTTGGAGTGTAATTGTATAGAAAATGTTCTGAATCCTGTTCTTGAACAAGCCAAAGGAATCAGAAACAAGAGGGGTATAATATGTATATTTTTTTATTAATGGGAAATGTTTTCTGTGTTGTTGTTGTTTTTGTTGTTTTAGGTATAGGTATTCACAGAGAGTCCTAGTGTCTGTTTCTAAGTAGGCAAGGTAAGGCATTTTATTTAATTCTCTTTTTTTTTGTGTTGGTCTGATTTTAATTATAGCAATAAACGTCAATCAATATTGTAATAGAGACATTCTTGATTCTTGAATTCATCATCATCTTCATCATCCCCTATTTTGAATGTTGTTGAACTGTGTAATGCTTGTGTCTTTATTAAATTTGAAATTTTTTTTTGAGCAATGTAAATGAAATGTAAACAGGGGGTTTGAATAAAATTCAGCCCTCTTGTCACCCTCCGGTCCATCTTCTAGTCGCTTTGGCTTGTCGTCAACGTTGCTGGGATCATTATTGAAGTCAATCTGGAGAGTTTTGCTTTGTAAGGCAATATTTTTGCTGTACATTCATAATATTACTCGTTGTACAATATACAGGGATAAGGATACATATTACTATACATTACATAGGTATGTAAGGATGTAAGGAAATTACGAAGACAAATAAAATAAAAATGGAATGTCGGGATGAGTTTTTCTTGTTTTTTTTTTTTTTTTGTACAAAGATATGACTGGAATTTGGTAATCTGGATTTCGAGCTTGGCTATGACTATGACCTTTCAATTTATTTTATATACGAATAAATATATTTGCCTTGTTCGATGTTGACATTGGTTGTTTCTAATTTCAGCAGATGTAGTTTCTTTTTATTACCACCAGATTTATTTGATGTTGACTGGCTAGCTGGCTGGGAAAAGATCATAATTTTTGTAATGAAGAATTCTGATTGAAAATATAAGATGGCAGTTAACGTTACTGCACTGAAGAAATATTTACATTTATGTGTGTCAATAGTTTCGTAAGGTTATAAATACTTTATAAATTTATAAAGTTCGAATAATTACCAACAAACTAAAAAATTCTTTTATATTTTATAATTTCTATCTTTTTATTTATTTATGACCTAAATTGAAAAGAAATAACACAAATAACATACAATCGCTATCCTTAATTATTAATATGTTTTCTAAAGTATTCGTAGTAGGTACCATGGTCTTACAAATTTGAATACTGAATTAAAATTTTCTACAAAAAATTTGAACTCTTTCGGAATCAGATGTTAAAGTATTATTCACAAATCGTTTTTATTCTTAAAACAAAAATTTAAATCATAAAAAGACATTACTTAAAAGACCAGTATCTTAACTCATTTTTATTTATTCCTGTTTTGGTGAACTTTATGAAATAATAAAAATCGGGACCCTAACTCCACAGAGAAGTGTATTATTAGTATTTTAACTCAGAATTTTCAATTTCTCCAAAATTGTATGGATACATTGTAAGGGAAGAATAGTGGAGTTACTAAACTAAAATAATCTCGGAACCGGGTTGATTTTTTTTTCAAATACATAATGGTATACAAAAAATACTTTATAAGTTTTGGGTGTGAGCAAAAATTTGGTTTATAAAAACAAATTTGTTAAAATTTTATAAAAAAAAAATATACCAAAAAATTTCCTATGAACTTTTTTGGAAAATAATGTGGGGGCATTTGATGATTCAACCCATCTTCAAATTATCCTCTAAATTATTTAAAAAAATATTGTAGTTACTCTCCAAAACTCTCTTATATTTCTTTTTCCCCTTAAATAACACTTTGGACATGTACCTACTATACCTAGTTACACTTACCGATTCAATTTCCCCCTACGGATTGGAGTTGGTAAATGTCAATATTTGATGAGACGAAAAAAAAAAACCATGTTCCAATCCAAGTCGATTTTTTATGAAAGTGTCGCAGAAGTTTGAGACACCTTATTCACTTATGACACAATCACCGTAGAAATTTGATAACCCATTTCCAGAACAATCGATTCTCTCTTCTTAAAAGAAGTTTACTATTTAAGAAAATAATTTTAGCATTAGTAGTCTTCTCAGGTTTAATTCAAGCAGTTTGTGAATTTTCGATTAAAAACTTAATTTTCAAGGATTTTGTATTAACTGTTCACCTCAGAATCCTCATTTTTTTTGTATTTACATTTATTTTAAAGTTTTAAAAGATAATCGATGTATAAAAAAGTTTCGTCAAAGTAGACATTCAACACAGAAAAAAGTTGCATAGAGCTGACAATTGGTACAGAGCATTTCGATAAAAGTAAAATGCCGAAAATGTTAGTTTTTCGTATGCTACTCTCAAAAGAGGAAATCTATCAAAGTATTTAAAAGACTTGTAGCTCTTGTGGTTCCCTAAAAATCGTTTAGAAGATATCCCGATTTTAAAATGTGTCAAATATTGAAAATAACAGTTTTTATCATATTAAGAGTGAGTCTTATTGAAAAGATCTTTAACTGTCGACATTTGACAAACGTGTCATAACTTTTATTTTAAGGAAACACAAAAGCTGAAAGTTATTTACATACAAAAACTAACATTTTCGACATTTAACCTTGAATAACTTTTGTGCATTAATCGGATTTATGTAGATTTTTAACATTTTACTTTTATCTATGTTTTAATGCCTGTACCCTCAGACTTTCTCGGTTTGCTCAATTTTATGTCATATCTGGCCTAAAAAGATAAAAATGAAATACAAAGCAGTTCATCCAACACTTTTGACAAACTTCAAAAACAATGACCATTATGATCTCCTAATTAAACAAATACATCGAAACTAAAACAACATAGTATAGGTACATACATACTATATACCCGATGCATAATAGGTAAGTCATTGACCAGCATTTAATTATTCATCGAAATAAGTTTTTGTTTTATGATAGTTTCCGAGAAAACACATTAAAGTCATGCCGGAATAATTGTGCTTATTACAATACAGCAAAGTGAAAAACTAAATAAAATAAATTACATTTTCCTTGGCAAAGCTTTAAAAAAGATCATTTAAAATCTGGGTTAAGTTTGCATAAAACAAAACACTTCGATATGGTTGGATACAAAGCAGTTAAAAACAATTCGTTATCTATATAACATTCTCATAATATGAGGCAAACTGTTTTTATTCTTGATTGTATTCTGTTAAACTTTAGGTTCAGGTCAGCCGTCTAGTTCGAGATTCTAGAATATGTTTTACGTGTATAGAATATGCTGTCTGTATTCTAGACAGCATTATCTTCTAGAAGTGTCTGTGTATTGATGTTTCAGGTATTATATTTTCAAGCTATTACACTGGTCTGCAAAACTTAAGTTTTTTTTTGTCCTTCATATAATATTTTGAAATTATGTAAGATTGGACTTTTCTGAATCTAAATCTGGTTTCAGAAAAATTGTATTGTGCTAAGGGTAGATTTTTATCGATTTTCCAACTTTTTTTTGTGAAGAATCCAGAAGTCGTACATAAAATTTAGTAATTTTGTCAACATTTGAACTACATAAACGGTTTTATCGAAAAATATTCATATTTGGATTATGCACAAAAACAGTAAAATAAAAACTATTTTTCAATGATTTCTCATGTTTCCATAGTAATTTTTATTGGATAACATTAGATTCGTGGTCAGCATCCCAAAAAGTATAAAGTAAGCCATTGAAAATTATTTCACTTTGCTGTATTTTTGCGCCGAAAGCGAGTTAATAAATGATTTACCTAACTAAAATGATTTAGACAGATGAAATGCGCTTCATTCACATCTCATTAATAGTTTTGTTTTTTTAATTTTTACCAGTAACGAAGATTCGACGTTAAACGTACCAAACGTGTTTTTGACATGTTATTATTACCATTTCTTGAAAACATGACGTCACTTCAGATTTGGGTTCAGCGTGACAAAATCCCTTAGAAAATTATAGTTTGCTTTGAAGGTGATCTTCGTTGCAGACCAGTGTTATCTATTAGTAGGTACCTATTATCAATAAAATTATTGGCTAAAACTTTGTTTTATTTTCAATTAATGTTATTCCATATAATTCTTTCTTTTCTCTATATCTCTGTTTCTTCCAATATAAATAATGCATCCAAAATGCAATATCTTTCATTTTCCGGAAATGTTAATGGTCTAAACTACTAAATTCACCTCAAATATAGATTCCACAAAATTCATGTAGGTATAGAGCTTAATAGAAGAAGAACATTTGTAAAATCAAACGCAATGATTACTTCGGAATTACCTCCATAAAATGGCATCAAAACTTGCTTATAGTGCAGAAACAGACCGCAAATGATTGCCAATTTTCGAACATGTGCGGACATCTAAATTTAGAAACGCACGCTCGAATTGGTTCACAAGCCCCTCAAAACATGTTGGCGGCTGCCGTGCGTTTATAAGTAGTATCATCCATGCCTTGCCGCTTCCCGTCGCCGTCGTTGTTGCAAGAAATTACAACAGAAACAAAAAAAAATTGAATATAATAAAATGCGTTTGCAGAAAGTAGGTATGCATTCTGCTTGCAATATCGGATTAAAAGCAAAGTTGCCAGCTGTTTCTTAAGAAATTTTGAGCTCAACTTAAAAGTATATTATTTGATAAAGGCTTGTATCACTCGATTTTTAAAAACACAAGAAACGGAAAGACGACTCCATCTCGACAAAATGTTACATTTTTTGAGCGACCTTTTACAATAGTTAAATATCTAACATAGAGGAACAATAGTTCCTCTATGTTAGATATTTATGTAAGTTCAACATAAAATTCGGTTAGTTAAACTTTCATAAACGTGATATATGGCAACTCTGATTATGCGATGCAGAAATATACTACTACCAATCTACATTTATCGGCAAATATGTGACTAGCGCCAAACTCTCTAGAGCGCTGCAAATTGTTGCGTCAGCACTTTGAACCTGAAAAGAAGAGCCGCGCCGCCGAAATGGTATTTCAGTGCATTAGCGGCATGATGTTTTCTTTTTTTAAGGCTTTCCTCCCGAATTTTTCCTTCTGGTGAGTTATGTTTAATGTTTATATCTGTTCTTCTTCATCTTCTTCTTGATTTTTTTATCCCTTTAAAAAGAGTTTGGGTCTTTATTCTTGTAGTTTGTTATAAAAGACTGGTGATGCTATTTGTTTGATTATTTCGAAATGAGACAACGGAATCAGTCAACGAAAAAACGAATAGAGATTTTTTTTTGTTTCTTCATCAAAGGCTTAGATGTCAAATTCTTCGGTGGCACTTTACTTGTGCGTGCCAGTGATTGGTGGTGTCGATTGATTGATCTACACACTGTTGTTTGAGGCGGTGATAGTACATGCATTTGAAATGTAAACGACACAACGCAATGCCATGCAACACAAAAAGAGTGCTAAAGCAATTTCTGTCAAATATCTACCGTTACAGTTCGGCTGTCAATTGTCATTAGCGCATGTGAGGTATGTTTTAAAATAGACAAAATGCATGTTTAAGGAAGATGAAAACAATGGTTCCGTCGTGTCGTCTTTAATCAGCTTCTCTTAGCACCACCTACTAGTTGAGTTTCTATTTAGAGAATTTAAACTTGATTTGCTAAACATTTTAGTTTGGTTTGTTTTTTTTTACAAGTTGGTGGGCTTAAGAAGTAAAGTAAAATATATGGTTGCCATCTTACCATGCTTTTAAATCAAGTAAAACAAAAAACGGCTGGCTGGATCAAGCGCGTACGCAGGATTTGGATCAGGGGGTGTATGAGCATACAAAATCTAAGGGGGACAAAAGCCTGTTCCCCCCTTGCGAATGCCAATTGGTTGGATTGAATTAAATCTTTATATTGGAATGTAATATAAGTGATTTCGACGGTATTTTTAATTTCGCGCTCAAAATCATGTTATTATTATTTTTTTTTTTTTTCAAAAAACTAATAGCTATTTCTTGTAGGATATTTATTCAAGTTGTTAAAAAATATCTTATATCTTATATCATTGGTTGCTGAGTTATCGATAAATCAAACACAAAATGATCTTTTTCTACTCAAATACCGAATATATCGGCGAGAAAAACTGGTATCGTAGTTTTTAAATAAAATAATTAAAGGGGATATAACGAGTTATTTGATCCACAAGGTGGTTAAGACGAAATAAAATAAGTAAAAAAACATCGAAAATTCCTTTGTCGATGGTTTTCATAGGATTGCTCCAAAACTGCTGATTTAAAAAAAAAATTAAGTTGAGATCCAAATACATACATAATACTTACAACTACAAGATAACAGTTTTTTTTTTTTAAAGGTCCTTCGTCCCTCACAATTTACCCCATTGTTCAACAAAGCAGCTCCATGCGTCTGAACTTGAATACACTTTGTGAATTCAATCCATTTTTAATTATTTAAACACTAAAATTTTAAAAGCCTGACATTTTGTTATCGATAACAAATAAATAGTCTACCACTTTCGTTTCGAAACCCTTTGTAAAATTCGATTTCCAAAAATAATATTGGGTGATGGCACTAGTGATTGGCCCCTTAACATTTTTTTTGAAGATCGATTGGCAATCAGGAATTTATGATTTCAATAGAGTTACCAGTTTAAATGACAAGTTAAAATGTGTTGAGCATTAGGTTAATTTTCAAGTTGGAAAAAGTTATTTAACATTATTTTGATGAAAGTATGATTTTTGAGTAGTCAGCCCTCTGATCAGAAGTTGGCCGCTTGAGTATTCATTATTCTTGTATGTTCTATCTTTTTAGTTTTTGACTGAAGAAAAACTAGTTGTAAGTTCTCCTAATAACTTTAGATGTCGGTGATGAATTGTGAATGCTGTTAGTAATTTTATAGATATTTTCAAGTTCTTACAGATACAAGTTCAAAAATTAACTGAGACATTCCGAACAGGACATTTAAATTAGGTCCTTATATTCGATCTTAGAAACATGAATTGCTTTAGTAGATACAAAAAACAGAAATGAGTTGAATAACCACGGAGTAGTTTTTTTAAATTTTACCCGGAAAATCTTCTAAAGAGCTTCATTCAGTGCATCTTTAAGTAATGTATTTACATTCGGTTTTAAGCCCCTGCCAATTTTAAAAATAAGAATTTTAAATGAGGTTTTGTAATTCTTAAGCCCAATATCCAAGACAAGATTATCCTGTTCCAATGTTAAGCCCAAATTAACTCCTTAACATACATATTTGTCCAGTTTTCTGCGTCAATATTATGCTTTTTCGGGGTCAATCACAACTTGACTCCTAAACATGTTGTCCAAATAATTTAGATCACACTTGCTTAAACCCTGGTTGACCCTGAAATCGGTGAAGTAGGATCCTTTACTAACGGGGTTATGCTTTGGTTTAGGATTTTAACTAACCGATTTCGGTGGATTAATTGTAAAATAGCATTTGGCTATTTTAACATATTTAAACCTTGAACCAGGGTTAAACCTCAGCTACCCCTTCGATTTCAGAAGACAGGTTCAAATTGCTAAACCACGATTTAAATATTTTTACAACCGGGCCTTAGACTGTGGTATGGTATTAGCTCAGGGTCTTTGAATTTATAGGATTAACTTTCTCTAACTCAACTCAAAGTTAGCTCGGCACTTTGGAATTGCAACAATTTCCACGAAACTTGGAAGAATCATGCAAAAAAATGTTCTTCTGTTTCTTAAAAAAAAAATAACTTTTTTAACTATTTTTAATACAAAAACCAGTACAACAAACTATAAATAACCATAAAACAATCACATAATCCACTTAAACGCAAAATTATACTGATTGTAGCTATTTTCCTAATTCACTTCATTTTTTTTTTTTTTTATTTAACAAATATGCCAGTGACCAGAACACGTCACAAAGCGATATTGATATCATTAAATCTAGCAGCTTCCTTAAACCAATTTCTTGCACAAAGTTAGAAAATTGATGAGGCTTTTAGAAAAACATATTTTTGTATTAATTCCTCAAATGAATTTCTAGTTATTCTTGAATCTTTTACCTAGAGGCCGACTACTAGAGGTGGCCGACCTTAGGTGCCTTTCAATTCATAATGCAAGAAAAATGCGACATGATCGAATGTTGGTATACTTACTTGTTTATTGCGAAAGATAATAACTGAGAATCATTATTATTTCTTTATAATAGGTACATAATGCACCTATATTTAATAACTTAATTTTATTTTTTGAGAACTTAAAGTTTCAAGATAGATACTAGAATTTAAAGAAAAAATTAACAACCTACATAAGGGCTCAAAGGATAACCCAATTTTTTTTATAATTGTATGTATTGACTCATGATGGTCAGAGTTCTTCTCTCTATGTCTATGGAAACATAATCCTAAAAATTTTTTATTTACAAAAAAACAAAATTCCTCTAACTTCAATAGAGTTATTAAAGATGGTTCTTAATAATTTTTGTCTGCTTTATGAGTATCTGTCTCTCTTCTGGAAACTTAAATTTATACACAGACCCAGTTTGAGTTCTCATTTTTTTTTTCTGCTTTTCTGAGAAAATACCTACGTACACAATAAAAAAAAACATTGCCAACAACCTCATAATCATACTGGTAGACCTGCTGCGTATATGCCATATTAATAAAATATTTTTCTTATTCATATTTTTTCTAGGTTTATTTATTATTCCATCATTTGGTTTTGTGTACAATTTTGAAATATGTTTTTTTTTTTTTGTAGATTATTATATTCATTCATGCACAAGCTAGGCATACCTACGATACAATTATGTTTATTTACACTCCGGGTCAATTAATCTAAAGTTGCATGTATCGCGTAGGTATAATTTTTATTAGTGTTCCTCTTTTATTCTTGAAAAAACACTTAATATTTTTGGCTGACAGCTCTAAACTAATAACACCTTAACATAACCAAATGTACTATTTCGATTTCTTAAATGAAATAAAGCCAGACTCCAAAAATGGTCTAATATCTACTTTGAACACGTATGCTATATATTCTGAAATTAGCTTTATTTTTTGTCGGATTTTGGTACATTACGACAAGAGTCGAGTAGAGTTGGAATTCCTAATATGCCCAATGGTAAGATTCAATCCCCTAGAAATATACCCTTTGAAATAGTTAAATTAAACCATAGTATCAACCAGAACAATAATTATTACATCCAAGAACAAAATGAGAACAAAGGGCCAAGGAAAAGATATCCGTTGCTCAACTTCTTCAAATTCACCCTATTATATTCTTTTAGCTTTCATACAAATTACTTATTACGAGTATTTTTAAGGTAGTCAATTTATCAGATATGTACGCTTTATGGTGACCATACCGCACGTTGAGACGATAAGTTTCACAATGCCGAAACGAAAATCGTTTAAGTCTGCATTTTACCAATTTTGATTAATGTTTGTTTGATTATTTCATATTAAGATATCTACACTCAGAAAAAAACAATTGTACAGTTATAAATTTTAAGCTTTGCGTCAACAACTTTTGTAGGTTAAAATGAACCCAAATACTTAAGGTTCTTAAATCAACAACGTCAAACGATTAATCTTTTGATAGCTGCAACTTTTGCATTCATACAAAAATAAGAAAATGTACTAGAATAATTAAGAAAAATCAGGAAAGTATAATAATAAATGTTAAAAAATATCTTTTGTATTATTACACTTTTTATTTTTAACATATAATGAAAAGCAAAATCTTATTGCGATTAAAATTGGATTTTACCTCGGAAAAATAGAAATGCTCATAAAAATAATGTAAATTGAAGTTTATAGTAATCCTCAAGGTTAAAATTTGACACTTCGCTCATATTTCAATATGGCTTCTCATTTTCCTAAGAAATTTTATTTCTATGTCTTGGCCCAAGAACTTATTCTTATTTTAACTATCTGACTCTCAAAAACAAGTTCTTGGGCCAAAAATGTAATTTTTGAAAGAATTTTTTGACATAAGAAATAGTTGAAACAACAATTTTAACGCTGGGCTAACGATTTTCCATGCTTAAAAATGTTTAACAATATAAAAATTGTTCTATCGAGAACTTGATTGTACAACTGACACTTTGGTTGCTTAAGAATTAACAATTAGTTGTTGCTGGAAGAACTTTTTGCTGAGTAAACAATTCTTAATTCCACAGTCTTACAACAATGAAAAGTACTTGTAATAACAATGATTTTTTTTTTCTGAGTGGAAAATCTAATTGTATGTACTAGATTACAAAAAATCTTCGCTAAAACCATGATGCATTAGAAAAGTAACTTTCAAAATTCTATGACATTTAGGTCATAGAATTTTGAACAAAGTTCAACTCGTCTAATATTTTTAATTAAGAAACATTGTTAAATTAATAAACCATTTTACTTTTGTTGGCAATTAACTGATCTTTCAAATTATATAGACATTATCATAGATATGCGGTGCTTAGACCTCAAGTACCTGTATCGCGAGCAAAAATAAGTTCCGTAGCTTTAAGAAACCTACAAACCCATGTGTACAAAATGAATCATAAAACAAAATGACCGAAGTTGGCGAAACTATTTATTTTCTTGCCTGATAAATCAAAACTACGAGTAAATAAAGCTTAAGTTTACATCACACGATTTGTGCAAACTCCAAAATGTGTGTATAAATGTGTGTATTTATTTCATAAAAAAGCACAAAACCATATGAACCGTAAATTAGATGACAGCAAATGACGTAACAAATACAATTTGCTGTCATCCGAATTGTGGTTCAGATGGTATTTCGTATTTGTATTACAAAAATACACAAATTTGTGTGTATATACACAAATTGCTAGCATCAACTAGTTTTATGTTGAAACCACGTTTGGGCAAAAAACAAATAACTTTCGAATAAGGCCAAAAGTAATATATGTTCATCACATGAATATGAGTTTGAAATGACGTACCTAATTATGACATAACGGTAATTTTCTTGAAGTACATTCCTTATATGCATCTTGCGAAAATTGAAAAAACCCGGCAGAAAATGATAGGTTCCCTCCATTCCTGCTAACTAGAAGCACACAAGAAATAGTTGAATTCCAGTCCCTAAGCATTGGTTCTTCGTGAATTAGTCGTGTCAAAATATTTATTTGTTAGTATAAAACTTTGACAAACCCTGTTGGTCCTATTCAATATTTAATAAATTTGTTCATTTCTTATTTATTTATTTTCAATTAATATACATAATTAACAATTTGTTAAATATTTTCGGCAGCCACGGTGCAAAAGCAAAGAAAAACATCAAAAGAGTGTTTTGTTTACGTTTTATAGCTTTTATGAATAATAAAATAAATTAATCTATACTGCAGCCTCATTAATAAACGCATTATAGTGCGCTTTGCAACACTTATAATGTCTTTGACTTACCGGCAACTGATTTTAGTAAACGCTCGGCGAAACTAATATAAATAAATAAATACAATTTATATTTATACCCACACGTGCAATGTTTTCCCTAACGAATACAGCTGATTAATATTCAAGCTGTTAACAATAGTTTTATTCTTTTTTAAGGTCCTTTTTTGACACAAGCTCATTATTACTGTAATGGATGGACAAATGCTTTATGTTTAGTTTGTGTTTAGAAAAACAGGCAATATGATTATTTCTTCATGTTCAATAATCTTTATTAAATTTTACGGGAGTAAAAACTGATAAAAACGAAAACATGAATGGTCACCTAACTGCTACTCATTTGGCTGTGAAGGACACAAAAGCAATATTACTTCGTTTTTTTTTATTCATATCGAGATGTTTTTTTATTACAGCACTTTTTGTTTTCATTTCTATTGTTCGCAATCATCATCGTCATGTTGTTGAGTTTAAAGCTTTTGTCCTTTTTTTTATGAATTCATATTTTTTTGTGTAAGGATTTTATTATACGCTTATTTTAATTATTACAAGAGTTTCAGATTGCAGGTTGGGCTATGGACTCTAGTATAAGATATGGTTTCGAGATCAACTGTATATTTTGTTTTACAGTAATGATTAACAAAGTGGTTGCTTATTTAGACGGCTGCTGATTGATTGACTAAGTAATGGTATTTCTCGGATGGGGGCGCAAATATTATTGTGTAATGGTTGGTTGTTGTTGGTTTTGGTATAAGCAGAGCACAATGTAAGGGATGTAAATTCAAGTCTTATTTTAAATCTTCTTATACTTTTACACGAGAGGGGATGAAAATGAATACTTAGAGTAGGTACAATTGTAGCTATGCAGATATTTTTAAACAATAGAAGTTGTTCATTTGAAACAAATGGTTTGATTTTTAAAATAGCAAAAACATGAAGGGTTGTTATGAGTTTTAAATTAAGATAATTCTGGATAATTTCTGCAGAGGACTGCAATGTTTTTTTGTACTTCTAAATGCATGTTTTGTTAAATAGTTTAGCAGACACGACAGAAATGATGAATTTTGAAAAAGTGAAACTTTTAAGTATGTTAAATTTAGTTTTGTTAACTTTTAAACTTGGCCAAGAAGAACAATGCTCTTCCAGAATTTGATTTCTAATAACACGTCTAGTACTTGATTTTTGTCTGACAGAATTAAGAAGGATTTTCAATGAATGAAAGAAAAGAATACAATTTGGACTGGGAGTCCTGCTTTTTTGGAATCTATGCAATATTTCTTGCTCCAAGAAATCATCAAAAACTATTAAGAATCTTTTGAAAACAAACTTTAGGTTCTTCATGAACCTAAAAGCCCTTTAATAATTGCAACTCCCTCATGAAACCCTATGAAAACGATATTGTGTGATAACAGACTATGAAACAAAATTTACTGTACAAATTACATAAACATTGAGATTGCCTTCTTCCGAAAACCAAAAAGAGGTCGTTTGCCAAAAAGGGCAAATTCATTTTGATATTATAACTAGCTAGACCTTATACCATGTAAACTACCTAATACCTACCAACATTAATTTCATCGTGACAAACGAGCATATTCCCGTCATTTAATTTCTTTTTATGTTGAATGAATTGTGAGTAGTTAGCAGAGTAATGTTGAAAATTACAACCAAGTTCTCCCTTTGTTTGTCGTGACTTTTCGTCGTTTAGAGAAAAAAAAAGAAAAAAAAAACAATTTTGATTTGAGAATAATGTCTTCAAGGGTGGATTGTTGTCTATAATTATTATTCCTACTCAAGTTGGTTTTTAGCCTTTTTTTTCTTGTTTTGTTCTACAAGCATTATCAGCTAGGGGGATTTGTTAAGTTGCTCATAAGAACATGTGCCTGTTTTCTTAAATGTTAAACTTTTCTATTTTGCAAAAGGACCTCTTTGTTTTGATGAGTGCGCGGTGGACTAGTCAAAAAATAGAGGGGAGCTTTTAGCCAGAATAAATGATTGTTTGTATTTTTTTTTTGTATTAGAAAAGTGTGTCATAATAAAAAAAGAAAACATCAATTTAAACTAGTGTAAGTCAGATATTACATTGTACACGTAGATACCTACTCTTTTGAAAATATCGATATTGAGTTAAAGCTGGTTTTTTGGAAGGACACTCGTAAGAAGAAAACATAATTTTTTTGATTTTAGGCTCATTAAAAGCAGAAAAATCAAGGCCATCCTTTTGCTTTTTTGAAGAAACCCATTTTTGGTACATAATTTTATACAAGGTTCTTAAATAGAATCAGCGATAACTTGACACTACAACGATAGAGAAGACAGGAGATATGTGAAAAAGTGGCTCCCAAAATTATATTCTCTCCGTTTGCTCGTTTGTTTCAATGAGTGTTTGTCTGCTTGTTGGTCTGTGTTTACAGGCATGTCTGTAAAAGGTGTTTCTGGAAAGAGATTAACATCAAACCTAGCTTTTCTTCACAATTATTTTTTGATTGTTTTTAGGATGAAAAATAACGGTAGGTAGATACTTGAACACAACCTTTCTTCAAAAACTTTCTTTTTACCAAAACTGTTTTTCAAATCTATTATAATGAAGTTGTTTTATAATTTTATCAATATCTCAAGCCCCTTAGCGTTGTAAGTGCGACACAATCCAATACTTTATTTTTATAATTTTTTCGAACTACCCCCACCAAAGAAATGTTTTTTGTTTTTTTTTCTGGGGTACTAAATTACAAACTAATTGATTTGTAAAGGCTTTTTTCACTTGGAAAAATTATGAAAATAGCTTACCGATAAAATATTCTTTGAAAATACCTATTAAGACTTTTTTGGTAATTTTAACTTTAAAGATCAAGACCCTCATAAAAGCATACAATCCAGCTCAGTTTCATTTTTTTTTTAATTTTCTTTATCTCCTTAATTAGTTTTGTTCACTTTTAGTTTTATTTTCTTCCATCATATTCTTATTTTTATATTTCCACTTTTGAATTGAAAACTGTTAATCGATAATAATCGTTTATTGAGAAAAAGTTTTTAATCCTTATTCTATGGGTTATAGTTTTATTAACAAAAAGATCAAATTTCAATAAAAAGATTTAAATTTAAATGAGTCAGTAGGTACGATAAGTTATTTACATAAGTGATTTTTTTGTGTTATAGAACATTATTTAGAGATTTCTTAAATGTATAAGATTTTAAGTTATGCTTTTCGCGGGTATCAATCATTTTAAGTTTAATTAAATTTTACGAAACTCACCGCGTATTTATACGAAATATTTAATTTTATTTCTTCGCCCCGACGTTTCGAAGAACTTTCAAACTTCGTGGTCACGGGATTACATAATGTTTTCTTCTTTTATTATATATGTAACGTAAACTAAACTGTTCAAGTAGCATATGGTTAAATAATGAAGTATTCCTACGATTAGATTACACTTAGTTGTTTTAAAGTGTAGAAGCATGCAAACAATTAAGGCAAACAATTTTTAAACGGTTGTGAATTTGAAACAAAATAATTGCACTATTTTAATTTGTATAATGACAAAATATATTTTTAAAAACATCTGATGGAATAGGTAGATATTAAATGAAATGAAAGAATATAGATATTTTTTTTAACTTTCCTTAATTTATTTTAAGAGATGATTAAGCTGAAACACAAAAAGAGTCAATGAATTCCACTCATCATTAAAAGAGAAAACAAAAAATAATAAAAGGTACAATTTCACTTGGAGTGGGAAAAAACTATAAGGCGGGCTGCCTTATATACATAACATATACATATTTCAACTATTAGAAACCGTTATTTTATACTTTTTTACATCAAACATGCTGTTTTCTGCATTGAAATTATTTAATTAGTTGCATGGCATTTAAAAATTCATTCACAATTAAGCTAGTATCACACGATTTGTGTTAATACCAAAACCTGAGTATTTTTAACGTAAATAGATATGCACAAAACCATAAGAACCACAAATAAGATGATAGAAAATGACATTATAAACACGATTTGTATGTCATTTTGTGTCATCCGAATTATGGTTAGGATGATATTGTGTATTTTTATTACGATGTTACACAAATTTATGTATATACACAAGTCTTGTGATCTAAGCATTAAGCTAGTATCAAATGATTTGTGTAGAAATTTGTGTATTTTTGTCATAAAAATGCTCAAAAACCTTCTGAACCACAAATTGGATGACAGAAAATGACATACAAACACGATTTGTATGTCAAACTTCGTTTAGCTGAAACACTAAAATTCCAAAAAAATTGTTTCAGTTAAGCGAAATTCTCATTCAAACGAACTTCGAATAACTGAAACTTGTTTCAAATAAGAAGAAGTAAGATACATTTTCACATTTCAAATTGAAAGCTTGTTTTCACTTGAAAGTTTGGTGGCACCGTTCAGTGATATTTTCATTTATGCGGGGCTGAATGGGTAAAAATATTCATTTGAGTCAAGATTGTTTGTTTCAATAAAAATGAGTGTTCACTTAAGCGAAGCTCTATTATCCGAAGTTGTTTGCACGAAAACTGTTGAAAAATAATAAATTTAATAAATTTCTTGTTCAGTTAACCGATTTTTTCAGTAAAGCGGAGTGCACTAAGGCGGAGTCGACCGTATTTACGTTTAAAAATAAATAAAAAGTAATAGAACTATAATTTTTCTAATAAATTTTTTTTCCACAAATCTCTTACTTGATGTAAAAACCATGATTCCAAAAATGTCATAAGAAAACGCAGGACGTTTTGATTAAATCATAAAGTGTTATATTCAATAATGTTCTAAGTATTAGTAGATTTAAAAAAAATTAACAATTCAACCAAAATATTTCGATGCATCTTTTGGTGTTTGGTTGTTATGCCAAATTTGTATTTCTGGATAACAAATCCTTGTTGCACTGAAAGCAGGAATTTATATAAAAAGGACTATTGTAGTCACTGATGCGAGTAGTCAATTTGCATTTTTTTTTTACCTATCAAGATCGTTATTAGAATTAAGCTTTGATTTGACATTTAAACGATCTTCCAATTAGCAATTAGTTTAATAATACATTTCATACTAAATTTGCAATACCGATGCACTTTTTTCATGGTGACCAAACCTCAAATGGGGATCGTTTGGACTTTCAGGATATGAGTGAAGGCATTTGTGGCAACATTTTTCGCCAATCAAAAATCCTATATTGTTTGTTGAAGAAAATTCTGGCTCTTCTTCGGCTTTTTTGGTCACTGGTAAGAACAAACAAACAATATAAGATGCAAGGAAAAAGCCTTACATCCTGTCTATGTCTAAGCCATTATTGAGCGCTATTATAGCTTGTTATTTGTTCCTTTTAGAATGTCTAAGGGCATGGTGATTAATTTGTTTACTGTTTTCAATGCACCCTCCGCCATATATAGGTACCGCCTTATGACTTACAAATTATATGTAAGTACCACATATATTTGGTCTGTTCGAAAATTGAAAAAGTGTTTTTGCTTACAAGAATTTTCTTGTAATTTCAGTATAAAGATGCAGTATTGAGATTAAATCAGTGCTGCCAAACATCGGTATTACATCAAACTTGTTCTTCATTTTTGTTTGGGACATTACGTCCCGTTTCTGCATGAACCTTGTGAAACAACCTCAATTAATATTAATATTATATTAATATAACCTAAATTCAATTATTAAACTTCAAGAAAAACTAAAATTTCTTAAAAAAAAACTATACAAAATTTGCTTTGTAGATATGTGGTTCACGCAGAAACGGGACGATTTGCCATTTCAAAATTGATAATCAATATTGTATTAAGTTTTATTCTAATTTAATACTTTTACAGCTTTCATTTATGTACATAATACATATGATTGTCCAACTTTACTCATGTTTCACATTTGTTTAGAATAAGTTAACATACTAATTTTGTTTAAATAATCAAGGTAAATGTCTTATTCAAGAAAACATGAATTTAATTTTAAAAATGAGAAAATAATCAGAAATAGCCTAATGTAAATGTATGTAATGTAAGTAATGCAAACTTAAATATAAACATTGACAACTTTTAACATTTCTTACATTTGTTAACTCATTTGATTGCTTCGACTGATAAGTTTACAACTTAATTGCTTCACAATTGTAAAACAAGCCTTTAAACTAAATACCAATACCTATAATTGGTTAAATATTTTAGTATAAATGCTTAAGAAAAATTGCATTTTAGTTTCACAATTGTACAAAAATAATGTATTTCCTTTGCAAATGTTTAGAATAGTAGGTAGGTACCTAATTCAAACTGATTTGACATGACAGTTCAAAGCAAACAATTTCATACGTTTGAGGCCTTTGTTTATAAATTTTTGTACTGTTACTTACCTAAAACTACTGCTAATACCGCCTACACTACCACCACCATAACCAATGGCTGCACTTCCTCCCACAACACCGCTACTACCAATACCGCCAATACTGCCACTGCTGATTCCGGTGCTGCTACTGCTTCCGCCACTTACGCTGCCACTGCTTATGATGCCACTAATACTGCTATTACCACCAATCATCATTGGTACAAGATCATCGCACATGATTTCGCGAAAAAATACACACCCGAACCAAACGAACCACAGATATATTTTTATATACATTTTTGGATTTATTTAGGTATTTCTTTTTTTCTTGTATTATTTTATTTGATTTTATATTCGATTGAGATTGTGTTGTACTATTAAAAATTTTAAAAATTAATTTAATACTAATTAGACTTAGGTATTAAATTAGACACAAAAACAAAAAAAACACACACACAGAGACTAAGTTTTAAATTAATTTAATTCAAAGATGACGTCACGTTTTCCTATATTGTATAAATTATTTATTTTATTTTATGTACAAGTATTTTATTAAAATTTATAAATAAATTAAATAAAGTTTTGATTTAATTTTATATTTTTAATTATTTTTTATTATTATTATTTTGATTACAAATATTTGGCAAGAAATACGTTATAAATTATTTTGTTTGGATATTCGTTATTTGCTTTGTTCGTATTTATTCTTTTTGTTTTTTTTTTTTTTTTTAGATTTATTCTTTTTGATATGAAGACGAAGTGTTCGAAGAAAAAGAAGAAGAAGAAAATGCGAGTTCTGGAAGAAGAGAGCCGGCAATAAAAATATAAACAAAAACAAACGACGAAAAACAGCGCAGAAATAAGTATATGCAAAACTTTACGAATGACAAACAACAAAAGAAAAAAACGACTAGCGGATTGTTTGTATTTATAATTAATTCTATGAAGCACACAAACACACGCACAATAGAATGTCTGTCTGTTTGTTTGTTTGAATTGTCGTCAGCCGGCGGCGGCGGGCACTCTTCTTACGTACTACACGTTCCGAGAGTGAACAAGACTACCAGTACCAGTGGTGGCACAAATGCTTGTGGCACGAACTGATAAAATCCAACAACACAGAACCAAACTAACTGTTTAGCTCTAGCATCATATTATAAGTTCACCACCACCACGGCACAGCAGCGGAACAAACAGAGCGACAACCGACCGACAACGACAACCACAGCAGTGAACATAGAACAGCCAACTCCAACCGGAGTGTTTGATTCGGGAAGAGGAAATCATAAAATTCCTGGATTGGATTCCTACAATATACGCTTTGCCTTTTGGCTGACAGATGGCTGCAGCAAGCAATGACGAAGTTCTTTTTCTTCGTAACATCTCATCGGCGCGTTTGCGTCCGTATTTGGCTCAGTGTGGTATTAGTCGAGTGTCATGTTGGTCGTCGTGGAATTGGTAAACAAATAACAACGCATAATGATTGTCTTGCCATGACACTGGTGCCGTGCCGTGGCCTGGCCAGGCCATAGAATAGAACGCCAGATGCCACACGAACGAAACACGATAACGGAATTGCCGATGCCAAACAAACATGCCTATAAGAGTTTGATTTACGTTGCATTCAAGAACTGCATTACCCACACAACGTTGAACGAAATGTTGATAAGGTAGATTGTGTTGGTGAGAGAGAGGAGGAAAGGATAAGACAACAAAACACTAGAAAATGTTGCACGATGCAACAAAAACCTGCTCTTGTTGGGTATGACCATTGATGCCAATTTGCTTTTTTTCAATTCAGTACTGGGAATACTGTTTCCAATTAGAAATCTAATAGTCAGGGAGGCGACCGTCGGATTACTTAGCTCATAAGGTTAGAGATTCAAATTGGTGTCATATGGAAGATAAGTTGGTATCTACTGAAAATAAAAACATAGGGTTACAATTTTTAAAATGGGTACATAAAAGTGGATTAGTATTTGAAGCTCTGTTTTCAGAGACCTCACCTCACCTTAAAGTCGGTACCTACATAGTATTTGTTGAAATCCTAAGGTAAAACAAGATACCGGAGTTAGGATACGTGTGTCTTATATTCGGCCACCAAGTTATCTTGCTTAAATAGAATGGCCGAATACTGAAAATCTTTGAATTTTAACTCTATTTGTTATTCAAAGTGATTAGATCATTTATACGAAAAAAAAAACATTTGAAACGAATTATCACCCAAGTTCTCATAGAAAACACTAATTGCTGATCGAGTTACACTAAAGGATTTGGGAGTCAAATATTACAAAACCTATATACGAAAAGAGCCTGAGACAAAAAAGTTAATATCTCGAAAAAGACTGATTACGCTCAACTTGAATTTTGACTCATTAAGAGAGAACTGTAATAGAACAACTTAAAACACTTACAAAACCTATATACGAAAAGAGCTTGAGACAAAAAAGTTAATATCTCGAAGAAGACTTATTACGCTCAACTTGAATTTTGACTGATTAAGAGAGAACTGTAATAGAACAACTTAAAACAAAAAAACTCGGGTAGATAACTCGAAATTCACTAGTTACAACTGTTTATGTGTGAAGTGTCCGGCCACTGGAGGTGACTCTTCCTAGTTTCGTGTAATCTTGGGCAGACATCGAAAAAAACAATATGAGGGCCAACTTCATGCGGCCCTCTTTTTTCACGAAAAATAGTTCTGATTGGAAATTTCAGTTCTGTACGAAGAGTTCTAGAGTTCTCGAAGGATTTTCGAATAAGCTATGCAAAATTAGTAGGTAGGTAGGAGGAGGGACACTCTATAAAGGGAATGTAAAAAACGCATTGGCAAATGAGAGATGGTTTCGTACCCCTTTTTTAAAGCAAGCGTAAACAAAATTTCATACCGTTAGAAATGAGTACCTACTCTTTGTAAGATATACTCTGATTGTCTCTGTACCATTTTAGGATAAACCTTGGTTTACGAGATAAATGCAAAAAACTGTGTTGCGGTTTTCTCAGAAAAGCACTAAGTGATTTATTAGCATTTTTGGTTGGATGATACTTTGGTAGCAAGGATCAAGGAATCATATTCCGAAATAAAAAAAAAACTATTGGCTCTATTCCATTAAGTATATATTTTGTTTAAAATTCGCTTGCATTAAGCTAATAATAACAAAAATTAGTTAACGGACAAAATATTTGAATATTTCAAGTGTCTTGCGGACCCAAAATGTACCTGAAACAAACGCCATTTCATTTCTAGAAAAACAAACTGAGACGAAACTGTGACCTCACCTAACAAAAAAATGTTTAAAAGTTTATTGTACCCAAACAGTATGAGTAAAGCAAAACTGCACAAACACTGACAATGTCAGAACTAGTTTCTTCCTTATTCTCTTCAAGTTCTCGGTTTCCTTTATTTTACCGAATGTAAAACAATGATACCGGAAGTATCTGGACTTTATAACAACAAGTTCCTTTGTCGATACCTTATAGTTTTGTATCGACATATTTCAGAAAGAAACTTCAAACTCAAAGTTCTCAGAACCGAAACCTGACATAAATCAATTAATTGAAATTCAACGTAAAGTCCAAGTGCATCAAATGTTACATCTATTAGGTAAACAGCCAATATCTGCATAGTATAATTTTGCTAATGTTAGATTTTAAGCAGTTCAAAATCAATCCGCACAAAAATTTCAGCGGAATTCAAAATGCTTGGCACAAAAGCCTTCCTTACAGAGTTCGTGTTGAGTGCAAACACAGATGCCAGAAGAAACGCGTGTAACATGTTTATACTAGGAGACTTCCAAAATAGTTTATAAATGCACTATGCACCGAGAAGATTGTACAGCCGATCTGATAGTTTTCTTCATTCATCAACATGTGATCTTGTCACTCAAAATGTGGTCCTTCTTTTTGTTTTGATCTTGTCCTCTGTTACTCATCACCTCGCCAAACATGGAAAGAAATAATGTTTAAGCATTGCGATGCGACAGCTAATTTTCTTGGAGGAAATATAAATACTTACATTCCTTTTTTGATCTTATTTGAAGAAAAAAAAAAAGATCAAAGAAGTCTTAAATTAGGTTGAGCAAGTTATTCGCTGTTTTATTACACACAAGTCAATTGGGTCTTTTTAATGTTCTATGTGTGAGTGTTATTTATAATTGTATTGTGATTTTTGAAAAGTATTATTTGATATTTAACAAGTTTTTGCAATAGGATGCAATGTATGATGTGATGACAAACCCTTTTTTACTATTTAATACGGACAATTAGTACAAACTTATTTGCTGTCATCCATGCTCTAATTTGTTTTTATTTTTCAAAGGGGGGGGGGGAGTCCTCATTAAAGAACGAATTTAATTTAATTTTATAGAATAGAATAATTGTATGAGTATGCAAAATTTAGAGGAGGGCAAGTGTCCCCCCTGCCCTCTTAGCATACTCCCTTGCAGCTATTATGCTTGGAAGACTGTGATTTTGGTAAAAACAAATGTTTCCCATAAAAAATGCATTTTTAAGGATTCGAACTTGTGCCTCTTGACTTACTGATGAAGTGCCTTACCCACGCTATCTTTATGTAAGTTACTAGCATAATGTTTTAACTTGGACCTTGAAATTACCAATGTAGCCGGAGGGTAGTTCAGATAGGTTGGGTTCAACTTTTGTTGTACAAAATAAAATAAGTATCCGATAACTATGTTGAAGTCATTAATTGAAATTACTTTTTCGAAATGTTTTGCCAGGCATAAATTACAAGTCGGCTACCTACTATTTATGTTAAGCATATATTTTTAATAGAATTAAGCGTTTCAAAAAGCCTCAATAAAGAAATAAATAAAAGAATAGGTTGAGTCCGATAAGTCGACTTGTTTAATATCGATTATCAAAATGTCGGCAAAAAAATGTCCATTAGTTAAATAATATGTGGTTAATTGTTGATTGAAATGTCATTAAATGAAATGTCGATAAAATTTTAAAGAAAATGCGCAGTTTTCGAAAAATCAGTGACTCAAAACCAAAGCTTACATGAGTATATTAAAAATTTGATGGATACCTGTCAAATAATTTTAAATTTTCTCTCCAAAAATATAAAATTTATTTAAAAATAATTGTCCCTTATTTTTAGTGAGTTATTTTTTAAAGCATACATGTGAATCTCGTGCAGAAAAAGTGTTATTGAGGTTTCAATTACAGTGCAGTCAATAACGAAAAACCTTGATAAGAGGCTATGCAGATCTGATTTTCGTTTATGTTTGTTACCTATTGACTCTTATGAAAATTGCAATTTTTCTACCACGATGGTATAAGGTCCTTCCACTAGTTTAAATTAAAGAAATGCATAAAACTACATGTAATCCCAATTTTTTTATTGTCACATAAACCTCAGTTAGACAAGAAAAACTGTTTTTTTTATACAGAGTTTATTATTCTGTAAGTTAAAATCCAGTTCGGAACTGCTAATAAAAAAGTTTTTACTATCAAAAGATCTAATAAAAACCGACAAAAAATATTTCGTTATTTTCTAAAAAAAATGTTTTTAATGTATGAAATTGATAATTTATCGGTTAAATGTTTCTTTAAAGTGTATTTCTACTAAAACAACATATATTTGATCAATTAAGGCCGATATAAAATCAATTAACGCCAATATGGTGGGGATAATCGTTAATTCCTGGCTTTTACGGCTTACCTGGAAAAAGGCAAAAATCTTTCTTATCTGACCAAATCGAGAAAAACTAAGTTAAGCACACCCGAATTATCTTTAGTAGATATGAGCGCCGGCCGTTTGTAGGTAAAAAAAGTTGCATTTTCGAGCACAGTGTAATTTTTGTGATGTAAATTCTTAATTTGTCTGTTTTGAATTATTCACTACAATTAGTAGGTATTACCCATAATTCAAATTTAATTCATTTTGTCATTAATATAAACTGATTATTTGCTAATGATGTGAACGCAATCATATTTACCTGCACACATATGTATGTATGTGCAATGGTAATGTCAATGTGTATGAGGGAATCCAAAAAACAAATTTAATGCAACACAATATTCACGTGTGTAATCGTCAATTGATGTAATGGACCGAATGTAATGAAAACAATAATATTATCATACTCTGTTAGAGCATATCCTTTTCGAACAAGAAACAACTGCATATTTCGCTGTCGTCTGCTGCCTTTGTGTCAGCTATAATTGACCTCAATCCTTTTAACATTTTTGGAATCATTGAATGACATTTAGCTCAAGTTCATAAAATCAAATGATAAAATAATCGTAGCGAACCATTGAGCTAACTTAATCTCCGGTACTTGTAGCTACATATCCCACCATTGTTGCATCACCAACAATCCAATTTAAAATAAACAGTTTGAACTAAATGCAATTTCAAAAATCAAATAGATAGGTTGTAAACGAACAGGATAGGTCCCTTTGGCCACCTGCGTTTGTGAGTACCAACATGCTCCATCCAGCGAACTGTGCAGCCGCTTTTATGGGCACTCGTTGCCATTATCATATGGATCAAAGCCCACAAAGTAAACATTATTTTTATGTTGCCGATATCTTTTTATGTAGTTTGGTTGAAGTTCCGGAATTAGAACCCCATCCGAACAAAATATTGTGTTTGCAGTGTAGACAGATCCGAAAATAGCTTCTTTTCTATATTGGGATGTACGAGGTAGGTACGAGTACCTACGTATCGTTTCACATCAAACGATAAAGACTAAACACACAAAAGAAACAATTTTTGTAACTGTTTTTTTTTTTAGAGAAACGTTTCTACGCTTCAACCAAATTATTCCTAGCGTTCAACGGACCGAATTTGAAAGTTAGTACTAACTTTTTAAAGACCCGGATTGACCAATCAAAAGTTAGTTAGATGTCACTGAATTTTTCGATAATTTGAAATTGCAGTGACATTTTTTCAGGGCCCCGAAAAAGTAAGTACACTCATGGAAAAAAAGCAACGTAAAATTAAGATAGCTCATATTAAATTCAAGGTTGTTTCTTGATGCTCATTTTCACTTTGAGGTCTAACTTGGTTCAAATACACGTTGTTTCCAAAAGAGAGTATAGCCCAATAAGTAAGACTGCCGACTGATAACTCAAGCACCGCCAGTTGTGGTGGCCTTTTTTTTTTAATTTTATTCACTTTTTGCGTATTCAATGTGAAAACGTCTTTGATTTTAGAATTTCCGTGCTTAGGCCTTAATTGTTAACGTTTTACTTTGATTAAAAGCATTGTTTTTTTTTATTCTACGTTGTTTTTTCCCTGAGTTTAGATATGGAATACAATGGCCTTTCCGTCAAATCGTGAAACCTAGTTACGTTTTACGTTTGTTTTACGCGCATATAACGCTCGTTATACGTGCGTTTTACGCGCGTATCACGCACAAACCCATGATATTTCCGAAAGAAACTTCAACTGGTTCGAGACAGAAATAAGTAAGAGACCTAAAACTTAGGACTATTTTTGACTTCTAATCACATAAGCCTAAAGGAGTACACAAATTTCAATTTTCTGAAATAACAATCACCCTACGTACCAAACATTCAAACAACAGCGGCCGGCATAAGCGCGCGTAATACGAGCGTAAAACGCGCATAAAAAGCGCGTAATATGCGCGTAAAATGCGCGTAAGATGTGCATAAACGCGTATTAAGCGCGTTTAACACTCGTTTTACTCGCGTCTCATAAGATTTCTCGGAAATATATCAAAGAGATTCTCAAAGAAGAAAATTAGGGTCTTAAAAACCGTTACATGGTAAAAAATCTTCTTGCGTTAACACTTTGCTTGGAAAAACCGTGTTTTTCGATTTTCAAACAGTAATATCTTAAAAACTTGATGTGGTAGAAAATTTCTGACCGGAATCTTCCGGAATCGAGTTCAACATACATACCAAAACCTTAAGAAGTTAATTTTTGTTTTTCTAACAAAACAAAATAAAATTGTTGAAGCACTTCGTCACTGGCTAATCCATAGTATCCGTCGCGTCCGTTCAGTCATCGAATCCGATGTTGATGAAGTTAAAAGTTCGGCTACTTTTTCCGTCGCCTCCGTTCTTATGGGTCGCTTCATGTAAGAACGTGTGTATTTAATCGCTGTCAGTTGAAAACATCGACGTAACGGACGCAATGGATTCTATGGGTTGGCCCCTTTATGCAGGGATTTGAAGATTCTAGCAGCTTATGCAATACATCCACGTTGTAAAAAGAATTCTATACGATTTATAGTCTTTGTTTCTGCTCTCTTGTGTCTCCTCCCGCAAGTAGTCCAATCCTAATTATACTTTTAATACAAAGAGGTTACCCGTCGCGTTAGAAATCTAGTCCCGGCTCTTGGTCTATATAGCAGGTACCGTTCATTTTGGTTCGAGAAATTTCAATTTCCATTTCCACAATAACCAAAAACCAATAAATACGAAGTTTGAAGAAAAACGCTTCAGTATCTTAGACTGTTTCCATAATTTTTAAGTTGATAGGCATTCTGTTCTGGGAGTCTTTTCTCCGACTTTAGTGTCATTTTCAGCGATTTTATTCAATATCTTCTTAATATCACTGATCCAGTTTCATGGTTGGTTTCATCTATCATAAACGTCTCCCATTAAAATCAATAAAATAGATGCGTTTCCTACAGTTAATCTTTTTTTATTTTCTTTCGCTTGAAAGTTTTTTTGAACATTGTTCCTTTATTCTTGTAATTTGCGTCAGTTTTATTTTTGTCTGTTTTGTAATAAAAAGGAAAGAAATAATGAACACAACTTAATTGGTCATAAAGTATTTAAGGTCACTCAGGGATAAAAATGGTTCAAATTTTATGAATTACATCCTACGAAAAAAAAAAGAAACAGGGTGATATCTCTACGGATGTGTATTCCTTGACCAGGAAGATATAAACCAAACCGAACAGAAGTTAAAAGTAGCCAGGTGTGTAATTAAGTAGAAAATTCGGACATGTTGTGCTCATCTGAAATTAATGTCTTGTAAAATGAAATATACATACGAGTATCAGTATATCTTGGAAAATTTTATTTAGTTCAGCGTTGATGATTTTACCACAAAAACAGTGTTGAAATCATCAATGGTACCCGAAAGACTACAATTTTTTGTCTTATCTTTAATGCTGCTCTTAATGGATGGTGCTTAAAAAAACTAACTGGAAAAATTAAATTTGGTCAGGTTTATGACAAGAATAAATTGTTGAATACGATCCAATGGTCTTAATAGCCTATGATACGAATGAGGAAAGAGGTGTTATATCGTTTTGGGCGATATACTGTATTATGTATCGTAATACTGCGTACGTTAAAATACTACATAGATACAAATTCGGTACGTAGTTGCAATGGAAAACAGAAATGTGTGACGAATCGTTTACTAGGTTAGTTATGAAAAAATATTCAATTTAATTCAAATAATGTTTCTCATTTCTACTAAATCAATATTAAGAATAAATGTAATTAGAAAAAAAGTAATTATTTTTCTATAAAACAAACCAACAACATAAATAAAGCAACATCCTTTTCCTATTTGGATTTTGTTCAACTTATCCAAACAAAGAGGGTTTACCACAGCAAATAGTTGAGTTCAAAATAATATGTTTATGGTTTATCTACTTTATAAATATTCAGGATTCACACAAATATACTCGGTTGTTTTTAAGGCAAATAAAATCAAATAATTGGTATTTGACTGTTTGCTAAAGGTATGCTATGACTGTAAAGTTAAAGATTTAACCCTTAAATTTTAATATTTTCAAATGATTTCTATCTAGTGTTTTTCCTCTACTCATCGTTATGCCACGATTCCACCGGAGCTAAATCTTGATTTAGGGAAGGTGATTTAGAAATAAATCCTGAAGCGTTTCCACCAAGAAAAGATTCTGAATGCCATTTCGATTCAGGTACCTAAATGTTCAATGTTTTGATTGAACTTCAAAGCGAATGAAAAAAAAAAATCCAAGCTAATTTTGTTTTAAAAATTCATAATAAAAAATAAAAATGAATATAAATTTAAATGTGTCACTTTTAATTCATTTAGTGCTTTGAAAATATATGCTGATCTTAATGGCTTAATTCGATAGTACAATATTTTTTTTATAGAAAAAAACGCTAGCAGTTCCTACTCAATATTCTGTTGGCCAATAAAAATGATAAAATCAAGTGTGTTTATTCAACAGACTCAAAGACAAGTCTGGGTTTATTTAATGGTAACCACCAGATGTATTCTGAATATTAAATTATAATTTACAGCAACAAACGAGCTCTTTTTGTCACGAGGTTTGGAAGATTCTGACACCAACATATTTGTGTGAATTCCCACCTTCAGAAGTCATTATAAAATAGCTCATTCGTGGTTTTGAAAAATTAGGATTTCCACAATGTTTTGGTGCAATAGACAGGAAACTAGGTGATAAGAAATAACTTAGAGATAATCCCTGCTGCTGAAGATGCTGTTGATTATTACAATTGAAATGGGTGATATTCAACAGTATTGCTAACTGTTGTTGATTTCAGGTACAAATTGCAATCGTTTATGTATAGATATTTTATATGAACGTGGGAGGCGCAGGTCATTGCACAACAACACCACACTGACATGTCAAGGGTTTTGTGTGTTGTGGATTTTCCAGTGGTCCTTATTGCAGATTTGGCTTTTAAATTTTCCGATTTTTGATGAAACCTTTTTCTTATAGTACGTAAAAATTTCACACCGGTTGGAAAAAATTACATTTATTTTCTTTCAAAGAGTCGAAAATGCATTCGGGTATTTAAAAGCTAGATTTCGAAGAATCGGAAAAGGACTGGATAATCACATTGAAAACGCTAACTTAATTATAAAAGCTTGTTGCAAGCTACACAATTTCTTAAATGTGCATAATGATGACATCAATAATTATTGGATGCAACATTTAACTAGAAGCTCTTAAAATTATGCTAGAAACTTAACCCTCTTCTAACGAACTAGTCGAAATTTTGCAATTTCATCCTTGCTCTTTATTGAAAAATTTACCGATCGATGAATTTTCCAAATATTGCACTACAAATAAAAGTTGACATTAAACAAGACTTTTCAGTACTTTTTTATACATTTTAACTTAATATAGCACCATCACCAGCGCTTACAAAACTAATTTTATGTTTTATTTATATTTCAATACTAAAGTACTAACAGCCTTATTGTTCATCAATTTTATAATTATTAAACTTATCTTTTGTAATAATTCCTAAGAGTTTTTCCCCAAATGTCATTCCGTTTTTGCTCGATGATAAGAAGACGTTCATCAGTTTCTTTTGATATTTTGATATTTTCGGATATCATATCATCAATTTTGCTTAGTTTTTCTTCAAAACTATTGAACTGGATGTTGATCCCACGTCTGGACCTGGTAACTCAGAAAATGAAAATGTTGACGGTTCCCTGGGAGATGGTGTTGAGGTGGCAGAATCAGTATCTGTAACTGATTAATGATAAAAATTGTTGATTCTTAGGCTACCTAAAAACTAATGAATCCCTTAAATACAATGTGAGGGAGAACTTCCTGTTCCACTGACCAGTTTTTATTTCTTTTCTGAAAATAGATAATCTTCATTACATTATTGGTGTAAAACACTGAAAAATATCAAAGTGGCAGGACTCCACGGAGGAGATTTGATGCAGTGTTAATAGGTACTGGAAAATGGAGGAATTCAAAGGACTTTGACATCCGAACTAAAATATCTGGACTACACGGATGATGTATGCTTACTCTCTCATGGGATAATGGATCTCAATTGAATGACAACAAGATTAGAGGGAGAAGCAGAAATCGTGGGCAGGAATTTAACACGAAAAAAAAAAACAAAAATGATCAGACTCGGAAGGCTTAAGTCAAAATTTCTGGACAACCAGAAGATAAACTAGAAGACTTTCAATATCTTGGGAGTCTTGTCTCTACCAAAGACAGCCTTTTTAAGAAGTCAAAGGCGGCTTTCGGAATACTGTCCAAAATATGGAGGAATAACACTATTAGCTTAAGGAGCAGCTGTTTTATTTCCCAACGTGGGATCCGTGCTTCTTTATGGCTGTATCACTTGTAAAATCTTATCTACTGTGACAAGAAAGCTGCAAACGTTCGTGAATAAAGGTTTCTATGAAACATCTCAAGGATTTTCTGGGTCAAGAATCTATAGACACTACTATACGAAGACGTAAGTGGCAGTGAGTTGGTTTCTCTGAGTAAACTGCTTAAGTTTCGTTTCAGCAAATGGCTCTACGTAAGTAAGTAAATATTATTCTTTAATAGTTTCTCATCTATTAAATTGAACCACATTACTTTACGAAGGTATGTCATACAAAATACAATTTACATATTTTGCTTCAATTCTATTTTTCAATCTGCCCATACAAACGGAGTACAATTTATTTCGATGCGAAAGTTACAAAACATAGACACTGTAATCAAAATAACAAATCAAATCAAGCTTTTTTTTATTTTACAAACACCTTTACATATTAAAGTTTCGTTAAGAAAGAATGTTCCATCTCGTTTCGTTCACTTCGTTTAACACTTTTGTTAAAAGTTTGCGTTAAAAATGTGCATAGAAGATGGCGCTGCAGTCGTCAATTTATGTGTTTTTAATCGTACAATCGCACAAATTAATGCTAACGAACAAAATTCGCAAAATGATAAGAAAATAGTTTAAAATTTTTGTAACTCATTCAATAAGCGCTAAATAATTCTTTTAAGTTTGTTTCCATTTTTACTATTGAAGATAGCGTCAATTGACTTTCGGAAGAGCTCTTCACTACCGAAAGCAAAAGTAAACGAAGAATAATTGAAAAATATGCTTCCTATGATTTATTTGTAGTCGCTAGGTTTCCTCTGGTCCGCATTCGTTGCCTTCTGCTATATTAAGTCCAAATGCCCACTAAATTCCTGCACGAAAGTAGTTGGCATCATTAGCCCGTATAATAGTCACATAGTATTGCTTTTTATTATATGTAAAATAAATGTTCCTAGTGATCTTAATAACCGAAACATGGAAAGAGTTGTTCGTAAAATTTTTGTTCTTACAAATTCATCTACTTACTTACTAGCTACATACTTTAAGAACTTAAAAACAATGCATCTGCTTGTATCTAAGACCAACATATCTGCAGTTCTGGCACATCCTTTTCATTTCACAGAAATGTAAATAGACTCATTTTCTTCATAAAATTCCTCATCTTGTTACATTAGGAGGGAGTGAGAGTAGGAACATATATGAATTATATTACATTACATTCATAAAAATAAAGCTGAAGGATGTGGTCTTATAAAAAATGCATCATGAATGTAGGTATGGTTATTGAAATTATGCCTCTGCAGTTCTGCACTGATGATGCAACTGCATCTACCAGTAGTGTCACATTCTATTTAACATGCGTGGCTTATTCGTATTGTTGCATTTTCCAAGTGGCCACTCGGTGAGTTATCTTCATATAGTAACTTTGCTAATTAGCGTACACGTCCATTACACAGTTTTTACCCCCATTGAATGGGGGATGCTTGGGCTTATGGGCTTGACTTGACTTGGCAGAGGCAGTGTTGTTCACTGAGGAGAGCTCAAAAACTCACATACCCTCTATTACCCATATAGCCTAACATTTCCCTTACATTAAATGTGAATGTAAGTAAATATTCCAAGACAATTGGCACTCTAGAGGAACATTTTAACATTTGGTGTCTCCTGCAGTCATTTTTTAATTTGATAGCATATACAAATATTACATGTGTGATTGCGAACATGCGATTCAGAAGATGATTCCCCCATTTTTTGCATTTATTCGTGTACCTATTCATTTTTCGTGCTGTTTTGAATTGAGTTTGAGTAGGAAGTCACTTGAAGATTTTCAACGAATTTGCACAGCGCGCAACGTTCGTTTCGCTGCCGAAGAACCATCTTCTGCACGCGTAGGACTATAGCACTAGGACTAGGACTAGAAGTACTTAAGGCAATATAAGTAGGTACACATTTTCACTGCGAATGTCAACAAGGTATGATCCAGTATAATGCCTAAGGTGACCAACACATTTAGTCCTAAATTCATGTTTATAAAACCAAATTTTCTGAAACGAAAGAACTCTCTTTAGGCGTTTTTCTTTTTTCATTCAGAAAAAAACTCTGAACAGAGCTCATGTCTTTCACTGATGTCTATAATACACTGGATAGTGTAGTCCACTATTTTCTTGGTTTAAATTGAAAACGTGACACCGTACTCTGCAATCGACTTTTTTCATGCTCTTTATTTAAAGAAGAAAAGAGAAAGTTGCATAGTCTGAAAAAAAATCAGGTTCTTGTATTGAACGTGACAATTTGTCGAATCGAATTTCAGGTTCTTCAATTTGTACCAACATTTTGTATCCACTATCGAGCGTATTAAAGAAATCAGTGGTCAAACATGCTCTGAATTGAACGCTTTCGGAGCGCTCTAATTTATTTTCCACCTTCATTATTTCTTTTCTTGTTTTCCTCCGTTTATTTATGTTCAGCAATTTCTCTGTTTGCTGATTTTTTTGTCATTTCATCCTGAGCTCATTAGGGGGGTTCACATTGACTAACTAACCAGATGACAACCTATCAAAATGGCCGGATTTAGGTCGATCGGATGGTTTTCAAATGATTTTCATATTTGCCTAGGAGAGAGAGCTGTCATTTGGTCGTCCGATAAGTTAGTCAATGAGAACCAATCTATTGAATGCGCTCTGAACGAAGAAAGAAATACAAAATTAAAGCCCTGAACGCACTGAACGAATAAGGAAACACAATGTTTATTTTTAACAGTTCCGGTTCTGTTCGGAACGAAAAAAGAAAAAAGCTTTTTGATTCAACCATTTCATAAAATTCAGATTTCTTCTACTTAAGAGAGATTTTTAATTTACTTTAAAAAACTTGTAGCGGGAAGGTATGTCGGTAGAGCAAGTTTTGGGGTTTTGACCAATAAAAACTCTAAAACTTGCACTTCCGACATACCTTCCCGATACATTGGCACCCAACGTGGGAGAATGGTACATATAGTCAATGTAACTTGGAAATGATGCGAAGGATTTCAGAATATCTTTATTTATCCTGTGTAAAGAGGATTTGAGAGAAAAAGCTGTGCTTGCAGCCGTTTCTTGTCGAAAACGTCAATGTCGAGGGGTGGTAAATAGAAGAGAATGTCAGGCCCGAAGAAGGATTGTTGCGAAGTGCTCCACTCTTTCACATACAAGCACATACTGCCGGACTTTGCTTATTTTATCACAATTAGTATTTATGTCTATGGGGAGTTTTGTATATCCCAGAGAAGATGACAAGAAGTAAGATACTGCCTTTTGTATCCCTATAATGACAGATCTTCTTGCAGAATAGTCTCTCAGTTTTGAATTAATATTTCTGCTAGTTAGCATTTGATTGGTCAATTTTCCAAGCGAATCTTCGACCTTCAAAGATGACAGTGCAGACTTAATTACATATGTGACGAGCGTCCTGTATATCTAGAAAAGCAACCCTACTCCCTAGTGTACACTCGTGATGGAGAGAGTATTCCAGTGTATGGAGAGCTGTTGCTATCGATTTCCCTTAACAGTATTCATGCTGACCTGTGGACAGAAGCCTAGTATCAATGCTTGTTTCTTAAGTGGATATCAATCATTCGTTTAAAAGCTATAAAAAAAA
The DNA here is from genome assembly GCA_948107695.1 of Meliscaeva auricollis. Lineage (NCBI taxonomy): Eukaryota > Metazoa > Arthropoda > Insecta > Diptera > Syrphidae > Meliscaeva > Meliscaeva auricollis. The sequence continues at coordinate 29,162,435 of OX403618.1, forward strand.
TCGTGACAGACAGCAAAGTAATAGATATGGAGATCTTTCAACATGGAAACATTTTCCTGCTTTGGTAAAAAGTACAAGTCTACTTTTCTCCATAGCACAGGTACATTGACAAGATTGCGACATCTATTATCTTTGCAAGAGGTGATACAAGAGCCATCAGCACGGCCATACAGTCCGTAATACTTAAATAGCCTAACACTTCACTTATAGTACATTCTTATCTTAAATCATACTTAAATCATCGTTCTTTATTGCTCTTTGGCAACACTAGTATATCTCAGATTTGGAGAAGTTTTACTGGATTTCTAACAGTTAACGGTATTTTCTAGGATAATTGTATTGGATGTCACTAAAATAGTAATTATAGCCTCACCGCATTTAAAATAATTAAATTGGCAATTATTTGATAATTTCTTTTTTTAAGGGAAAGTAATTTAACAGCTTTCAACACCCGCTCTAATTTTTAATTCTTTAAAAACGAGAAACAGCCAAGAAGTTTCAATAGGTCTACGAAAACTTTGTTCCAGACCGCTGTAATGATTTCAGCAGATCGATTTTCACTTGCATACTACTTCTTACCTTTGTTAGCTCAGGATAAAAGTCAAATGCATTCTATTTCATCAACATTTAAGGTTGGAGGAGCTTGGTCACCAGGGTACTTGTCTCACAGTTTGTCTTTCCAACCTCATTTTTTCCCACCAGCTCTATGATGCGAGGCGTTTTCGAGCTTTAATATGATTTTCGACGGTCTTAAATATGCCTTGTATTGACACAAGTAGTTTACTTGTAAAATTTACGTGAAGTTAAAGACCATCCACATTGCCATTTTGTTGAGTATTCATAACCGGAGTAAAATGTATCAATTGACCCCAAATTATCAACGAATTGATAGGTACTATCGTTTATCAATAATAGGGCTGTAACTTGCAAGGCTCGCAAAAGATACACTAATGGACTTGTACTTAATAGTAGAAGACCCAGTCAAGAAACTTAAAGGAGCTTATATCAAAGTGAGCAAAGAGTTCTCGAAGTAGTTGGTGGTCGGAAAAGGTCTTAGCAAAAAGCAAAAAGTAGGGAGGCCTCGGTATCTCAAAGGGAGCAGGGTGGATTCTGTGATATAAATTTTAACAACAGTATTTATAGGAAATAGGTGGACGGCACTGATCTCTTTAATACACTGGATAGGATATTGGATAGAAATTATAACATTTTTCTGATTCCAGTTGAGTTTGACAGTTGAATTTCTCACACTTGTCTTTTCTCGTTATGTGCGAAAAGTGAAATAAAGATACGCAGGTGTCACTGACCTCTATATAAAACACTCTTTAGCACAAACTGTTCTTAGTTATGTTGTGTTAAAAGATCAAAAACAAAGCAGTGTGACAGCCTTACTGTTTTACAAATTAGCTTGACACTTCTTGCCCAACTCTTCAATGTGAAAAAGGGGGTTCACATTGACTAGTTTACCGTACGACAAGCTTTCAAAATGGACGGATTCACATCCGTCGAATGGTTTTCGAATGATATTGGCCAAGGGAGAGAGTTCGTCCGGTAAGTTAGTCAACATAAAGCCCCCAATAAAGCTTTTAAGCAAAAATTAAAGACCTCAAAATCCTCTCACTGACGAAATTGACATCTGTTTATCATTTGAAAGCAAAGTACCTACAGAAATTCTTTTTAGTGTTTTATTATGAAAAGAAGTTAGAAAGAATTATTAAATCAGCGTATTTTCTTTTCTTTCTAAAATTTCAACTGTCGGTTTCGTCAAAGTATCAAAGCATTTTTGCAAATTATGAAGCCATTCGATATACAAATTTAATTCCCAGACCTTTAGTAGGTAACTCTTATTGCTATTTGACTAAAGGACAAAATGTTTGAGTTGAAATATGTTTTTTTTTTCGAAAACAATATTTAGTTAGGAATTAGACTTCTGCAAAGTTTTAAACAATTTTTTAAAGTAAATTTGTCAGCTTTTCATTTGATTTAAAAAATATGGTCACCGTATGGATAAGCTGAAAACTGGGATTGCAATAAAGCTCGTTAAATATGGATGCATAGCACATTTATAAAGATGGATGGACGGATTTACGGGTGCAAGTCACATTATTATATATGTACCTACGATTAGCCTAGGGGTGCTGTGTGTGCATACTTTCGAATAATAGAAAAATGGGACCTTTTCTTACTGTTACTCTCAAGCCAACAAATGAAGTGTGCAACCCTATTTTACTGTCATGCGTGAGCATTACTCGTGAATATAATATTGTCATGTAGTTAATAGAACGCATACGCCCACTTCACACAATGGGTTCTTGTTCATATCTATATGTATGGCCTTACTGTTGGTATAAATTTTAACCAAAAATTTCATCGCGGTTAATAATCCTTGAAAGTACTTGAGAGAATCAGAACCTGAATTTATTGTCCTAGAATTGCTTAAGAAAAATATGTGTGGGCATATCTAATTTGGGTTTAAGTTTTCGTTGGAAATTGGGGGAAGGAAGCTTTCGCTTCAATTAATGCAATGCAGAACAATGTGTTGAAATAACAATGGACCATAATGACACTTGTGTATGAAAAGAAGCTAATTTGATGCTAGAGTATCGCCTTAATCAGAATTGTGCTCAGTGTTTTGCAACCAAAAATTATGCACATGCAATATTGGGATACCTATCCATTGGTGTACTGAGTGAGCTCCAAAATCTGTTTGTCAAGAAAATTATCAATGAATACTTTAATTTCGGGAAATCGTCTGATATAATTATACCCATGTCCAATAAAGTGACAAATACATACAAATTACGTGGCAGAAAATCGAAACGCTCGCTCTGAATTAAACGGAAATCTATGTACGAAACTGGAAAACCTGCATCATTGCCAACTAATACCGGCATCGTCACCTTAATTCTCAACCTCGTATCTGCAAAATTCTAGGTTTTTTGTTTTTTCATGATTTGTCCGGCTCATTAGTGAAACAAACCCGTATCTGGATAGCTACTTCGTTTTTTTTAGGTTGGTACTGCAAGTAGCTCATAACACCAATACATCGTATCAGGGACCACAATTTTGGTCAAACATTCCGTTAAGATGACATCTCTGTTCACAATTAATTGATATCAATATTTTGCTTTAAATTAATATGCCAAAAAATGGAGTGAAGCGCAGCTTAGTTTTCTTTTTGGTTTAAGTTTGTTATTTCCTATAACTAACTCTAACAGTAATAGAAGACAAAAATAAAAACTATAAAACTGGTAAACTTGACTGACTGTGAAATTCAATGTCAATCAACGCAACCGAGTTGATGATGTTTCGTATCATACCGAAAAAAATTTAGATCGCCAGTATTTTATAAGTGGCCCAAAATGCAAATATTTATGCCTATTATGGAATTCTTCTTCTGTACTTTTCATATAAAAAAAGCTTTATTTTTAGTTTAAATGTTCCAAAGACATAAAGTATATTTTAAATTTTGTACTTAAAAATTCACAGAAAGGCATCAAATTCGATTTCTGTTGATTGGTTTTAATGCAAATCTTTTCTGATGATATTTGCTTTTTTTTGCAACTTTCAAGTTGCATTTAAATCTCAAAACATAAATTCAATTCGCATCAATTTTCTACTACTTACTTTTTTGAAATGTTGAGTACAGGTTGAATGGTTTCAATAACAATAGAACATTGTAATTGTATTTTTTCCAGTCTAGAGCAAATAATTGTGACCATGATTTGCAGTTTTTTTTTCGTATGTTATAGATAAAAAGTTTTAAAAAAATAAATAAGAATAATGTACAGTGGAATTCCGAAGTTTTCCGTGCATTTGGCAGGAAATTTTCGAGGGTTTTTTTGCCAAAAAAAAACTTAAAACATTGACTTTTAGCGTATATGTATACATTTTGTAAATCCAGTATTCCGTTTTTTTGTATTTTTTTATATGAAAAGTAGCTACCAGAAGGTTTTATTTTAAATAATTGCTTAGATTTAAAAATTGAACTAAGATTTACTAATCAACAATTATCGTTTTACAAATTTGCAAAATAACAACGCACGGAGGCAATGCCACAAATGGTAAAATGTCCCAAAACCGTGTTGTTTTTGCGCTTGTCATGAAGTTTTTTCAGTCAAAATGTAGGCACTAGATGTTGTTCTTGAAAAAAAAAAACACAAATTCTAATGTTAGTTTTGAAAATATTTTTTTTGTGTATGTATTTTGATTTTTTTTTCAAAGTTTTATGTACTTAACTAATTATGTGTGGTTTCACAAAGCTGACCACAATTTTTGTCTTTTTTTTAAATAAGAATAGTTCATTATTAAAAAAACAAACATTTAAACATTTATTTCTCATTTAAAAAAAAAAAATAATGCTTTTATTTTTTTTTTTAAATCTGAAAAACATTGAAGCATCTAGTTTTTACATTTTGACTAAAAATTAATAAACGCATTGAGTATTAAAAATAAAATAAGTGTTAGTTGCACAATTTTTGAAAAAAAAATCATAATTTTGTGTTTGAATTTAATTTTTCTAAGAACTGTTGGTGAAAGCAATCTTTTTAAAAAAAAATGCCCCTGTCATCTAAACGGAGGTAAAATAGACCCCACTTCTGTATAGTTTTTTTTTTTCTGATTTTGAGACAAGTAAACACGCTATAGCTTTTTGTTATATCTTTTGCAAATAACCCTTTATGAAATTATGATAAACATTGATTGCAATATAAGGAGTTATTCCACCTTCCAAAATGTTTCTCTTTTTAAATAATATAAAAAAAGAAAAATTTAGAAAAAAAAGTATCAAAATCGGAGCTGTTTCTGGGTATTTCCGAAGAGTGCCTGTATGTTTCCAAATAAAAAAAAATTAGGGTTTCATGTAGGTGGGTCTTACTTGGACTCTTCCGTTGAATTTTAAGTGAGGCACCTTGTCAATACGAAAATTTTGTTTACATTCAGTTCAGCTTACATAAACTATTTTAGCAAAAGTATAAGATTGTTTTCCCCAGAGCCAGGCTTTGTTTTAAATGATGGTTTTATAATACAAACTCTATATACTACTGAAATAAATTAATAAATCAGCCAAATAGAAGACTGAGCACTATTAATTGGATTTGTTAAATTATTGATTTAATATAGCTTTTTAACGGCCTTTAGTCGATAAGCAGGCAGAATTTTTTTCGATTTAGACTTCTGCATTTTTGTCTAACATTTCCTGGGAGGGGGTCATGACCCTGTGACTAACCTCCCCCTGTATACGCCACTGGCTCAAGCTCAATTCTATGCTATGTTCTTTTTCAGATTAGACGCAGAACTCTCTTGCAAAAAAGTTATGTATTGGAACATAAATCATATTATGAACCAACATATCCGAATTACTGAATTCGACAGAAATTCTTTGTTTGTATACGGATTGTCATCTGCTTTCATCAAAGTTCCATTTAAACAAATAAAGTAAGATTCCCCGAATCAAGAGATCGTCGAATCGTTATCATTTTTTTTAGGGCGAACACTAGGAGTTTAATCTACATCTTGCGGCTAAATACAGACTGTAGACACTGTTACAATGGCAAGTGAATCTTTCGGTTGTAACTAATAGGAAACACTTACCATAAGCACAGACAATAGCAACAAAACGAACAGTTAGTCTTAGGTACAGTAAATAAACATAGCCGCGTTGGTCAAATATTTGTATTATCTATTATTACCAAAATTAGTCTTTAAATGGATCTGAAATTTGTATTGTTTCAAGATCTGGGTAACATTGTTGAGGTAAATTTTACCACAACAAGTTTCATCCGCCCATTCTTATTCCTTTTACCTTTTTCTGCCCCTTCCATTTTATTGCGGCTTCCAAAATGCTTAAAGAGTTTAAAGAAGCGTGGTCCATTAGCCAGAGTCTTGCTCTTTACGTATCTTGGAAATGCAACCCAAACAGATTATTGAACAACTGGTGGTGTGATGGGTTGTTCACAATTATAAATTAGCATGGACAGATGGTCCATGAAATAGTCGACCCAAAGAACCCAAACACAAGCAGGAGGTCTATCGGTTTTAACTTGTAAAATTATAGCACTTGACACTGAATTCTACCTCATTATATCACTTAACAGAATGGTGGAGACTCCGTCCTAAAAGAAGTGTTTTCCTCAAAAATATTAGTTGGGCCGGTGTGGGCTGGGGACTTTGAGTAGTTTTTGAGTAGTTTTACGCTTCCTTCTTTTTAAATTGTAATTGACGGAAATGGGCTGAACTCGTCCATTGAGCCACTGTTGGTGAGAATATCACCAACGCATGAGATCGCATACGATGGTTTGTTCAACATCGGTGCACACTTCAGCCAATAGGCTAGGTGCTACTGTGAAACCGGAATAGAACTCCTCCGTGCACATAGATCAGAGTAGGATGGCTATATGGTGGTATGATGAACGAGTCAATACACCATTTTGCAAGTCACTGTTTGGAAGACTTGCGAAAGTGAGAGTTGAGAAAAAAAGATTTTAAGCGAAAAACTACCTTTTTTGGGGGATTAAAGAAAAGAATTTTACAGTGAGAACTCCAGTTGGGAGGATACCATTTTGCTGGAAGAATTGTTGGAGGCATTTTCATTACCAGAGATAGGATTCAGTGTAAGCTAAGTATTTCTTTTTGATTATTTTTGTGTTTCAATTTGTAAAGTTCAAGATCAAATTCGTTTGTTGTGGCCTTTTTTTTGTGGCGAAATTCTTGACCGTTTAGCCCTTCGCTGACCGTACATTCTACTTCCCGGCATTGAGGGACTCGCGACCGTTGTATAGTTGTTTTTGAGTTTCTGGATTATTCCCCAAAGTAGTTTTGCTTTGTGTCTTGGTGACACAAAGAATTGTGTATTATTGATTTGCATTCCTAACTTTTCTCATATCTATTTTCATTGTTCTTTGCCACCTTAAAAATCAGCCCTCCGCTGTTCTTATTGTTGTTGAAAAAATTCTGGGTTTTTATCCGGCTTTTCACGGTTTCCGAGACATTTTGTTTTGTTATCTAATCAAAAAAATGAATTAAATTCCACTAAGGAAATATAAATATTATCTTTGACTACCTTTTGTAGACTTATTTTCAGATCGGTAAGTCAAACTAATATTAAAAGTTTCCTGGCGCAGTTTTTCCCCTATGTAAGTACGTCCCTGTACTTTCAGTTCATTTTTCATTTTTTATATCAGTTTAATTCAACCTTTTTATTAGATTTTTTTTTAATACTTCTTTATTAAAAAAGGTATTAAAAAAGTCTCCATTCAAAAATACCCACCCACAAATCTGAGCTACCGGTGGCAACACTTTAGGTGCTGCCTGTTGTAGACTTTCATTTTTTACCAAACACACCTTGTCAAGTTGAAGTTTGACAATTGATGATAAATTCCTAGCTCGCTAAGCACGTCGGTTTTGTGCTTTCGTTTTATTTTAATTGTTCGGGTTTCGTTTTAATTAGTTTGGATTCGACAATTCAAACTAATTATAGTAAAGTAAATTATTATTCGGGTGCGTTTGTTTTAAAAATAGAAAAATTGCAACAACATTATTACGTTAAATTAAATAGCTTATTGATTACACTAACTATTAATCACAATAACTAACACAAAAATTGAATTATAATGATTAAGTACCTGCGAACGCGTTTCGATAAAACTTATCTATCAGCGCACACGACTGATAATATAAAGTGTCATCTTCAATTTTGCAGCATCATTGGTCCTAGGTCCAATGTTACTGGGTAACATTCTTTATTCGCTTTAAGAACTTTGGCATATGGCTTGGAAAAAAAACAACTTCAGTCTTTTGGTTAACCAAGTTCCTGATAAGTTGGTACTGAAGCTTAGACAATTTTGCCTCAACCAAAAGTTTAAAAGCATCATTTGAATCAAGCTTTTATACTTATGCTATTAAAATTACTTTCGAATTTTGTAAGCTTGAAGTATTTTGAAGCGGTTGACATTGCTGTAAAATCCGATTTACTACTCCTTCTAACGATAACTATCTAGGTCTAGTACCTGATATTTTTAGAACTGTACCTATGATAAATTAATTTGAAAGTCCTTGAAATAGTTTTGTCACTTTGAACTATGTGAAGAACAGAAAAATATGTTCCTTGCAAACCTCTAACATTCGGGGGGAAGCTTTTTGGAAATAAATATAACTGCATGGAATGGCATAACCACCGAAGCGATCAATCTATATATTTTAACAAAGCTTGAATTACACTTTTTCCCATCGTGCGCCAGTTGCTATCGGCCACAAAGACCAATACAATTTGCGCATAGAATGTAATGCTATGTTAATCAAATAGCGACTTAATTTAATTAAACATAGTTTTAGAATTGGAGCTTTCTAGTTCGAGAAGACCAAAAAATTCATCTGTAGTTTGATTCTTCTGAAAATCAAAATGTCTGGGAACCAACGATGCCAACGGTTTTAAAGTTATTCAATTAAAACTAAACTACTAGGTGCCTACTGATACCCCTTTCTTATGAGGACATGTACCTACCTACAACCAATTCCATAAAATAATTCCCTTTTATTCATCATTTCATGAGTTTTATAATAAAATAAAAGAAAAAAGATACCCACTTATTTCGTAATCTAATGAAATTCGTACTCCTATAATTATTAAAAAATCTTCTTTCAAAGAATACTCTTGCCTCTTTTTTATAATCTTGAGCTTCAGTGTGATTTGTATTTCTATTTCTACATAAAGCGCATACATCACATATTGCAGCATAGGCGATAGACTCTACAAACCAATCTATTTGTAGGTAAAACAACACAGCCATTATGTACCCACAGAGAAATTATGAGCATAACATTGGCTGAGGGGTTCGATTCCAATAAGAACTTTTTTCTTTTTTTTTTTGTTTAAATATGGGGCTGAAATATCTGACAGTATTTTATTTAAAAATATTCTTAGCCATCTATGATGCAGTAGCTGTACTGTATCTTAAAAGTCTTTTCAGTGCTCAGAGATGATTAAAATCCAAAAGGTATGCAGCAATTTTCGTTTCACTCACAAAAGTGTCTTAAAGTTTTTTTAATATGAATTTATTTATTTGTTTTAAGTTCTTGTGTTTAAAAATATTTCTATCTGAGTTTTCCAGCTAGAAATAAATACTGTAATATGTGTGCCTATAAATATTTGTAAAAAAAAAAAACATAGATAAATAAAATTACCTGTGTTTAGGCGCAATGATAATAATTAAATTAAAAAATTTTAAACTGAATTGTAAGATATTTTATCTTAAAACTGATTAATTTTTGTTCGATTAATTTTATTTTCGTAATAAATATTTGAATTTAAAAATTCCATCTGTGGAGTTTTTCATTTACATTTCACGAACAAAGCTTTGAAAAGCTGTAAGCAGATAAGGTTTGGTTCTCAGGAAAAAGTTGTTAAAAGCTTTTATTTGGTATTAAGATATGCTAATGCCGGGCTTATAAGAATAAACAAATTTCATTAAATCTACCTAAAATGCCAAAAGTTATTATTATTTCATTAATTTGGGTGTTCTCATTGACTAACTTACCGGACGACGAGTCAAAATGGCCGGATTGACATCGGTCTGATGGTTTTCAAATGATTTTTATATTTTTTACCCAGTAAATGACATACATATTGACATTTTGTAACGCGTATAAGCCCGGTATTACAAACAACCTAAATTTGTTTAAAATTTATTAAATAAAAATCAATAAAAATAAAATGAATAAAAATGAAATGAAAAAATAAAAAATATGCCAACTAGTATTAGTTTTTTTACAAATTCACTAATCATGTTTTCATGTTCGAATCTTTTTCCTCTGACCGCACCTGCCGCGTTTATCAAGACTACTGTTGATGGTACATGGTTGTGGTGCCTCGTCACCGAGATTGTGATTGCAGCTGATACGGCTAAATACGGTCTACTCGCCAGCTGCAAAGTTAGTGCCACTGCTCTACATTGATTCTCCAATATCTTGGATTTTGTTGTTTTGACCTGGATAATCGGCGGTGCATCTTCTCGGGGAGGGGCTCGCGTATGTCTCAGAGCCGTCCTTCGGGCTCGTCACCGGGGATGAAATTGCTTGTGAAGCTGCTTTGGCTGCTGAGCGAGGTATAGCGTACAAGCCATACCCCTCAGATACGACTGGGCACGATTGGTTGTTTACATGGCTCTAGCGTCCCAAGACTCTCTCGTTGGCGGTTGTTGGATCGCTCCGCTTCACACCTGAACCATCCTCGAAGTAAAATCCTTTCAAATCCCGTACGTGGACACTAATTGGATTTTTGGTCGTCGGCTTTCCTTTTCTTTTCAAAACGACAATAACCGGAGAATTTAATTTTTGAACCTTGAACGGGCCATCGTATCGGAAGGCTAATTAATTTACCCTTGAGGAGAGAACTTGCACCTTCTTATAAAAATGTTCTCCAATACTGAAATGCCAGGGGCGTTACGCGGTCGACGGAGATATTACTGGCTTTTTCTGGTTGATGCGCACCAGATCATAGAGGGCGCGCATGCGTTCTTGTTCGTATAGGTTCATGAGTCCGCTGGGTTTTTGGTATAAAGGGCCTTTTAACGATTATAAATACTTGGTAGGTACTAACCGACAACTTACCTATACTTATGTCACGAAGCATCCCTGGCCAATAATAGCGTTTGGCCCAAAGTATAATGTATTAGAGAGTAAGGACACTCTCTTACAGACATGAGAAAAAGACAGAATAAAAGCGCATAGAGATAGTTTGGTATATCGAATTTGTGTTGAAAGTGTCCCTACCTTTTTTTGATATACCTACTCGTTTTTTTCCATCCAGCAAATAGTTTTCGTAATGCCCAAGTGCCCAGCAGTCACGGCATCGTGATTTTCTTGGAGAATTTTCTTTCGGTCTTGAAACCAACTTATTATTCCTATTTCCTTCGCAATTTATTGTTAAAGCTTAAAGCTTTTTTATAACAAAAAATCAGAAGTTATGTGTCTTCTTAACCTTTATCTATGATGTCAAGAACAAATCAATTTTTGACTGCGTACAGCTGCTACTGAAACCACTATGAATAGCAGCACCTTAAAATATTATATTACTTTTTTTTTGTTTTTATGGAATTCGATTCAAGATTATGCTATAGGAGGTAATAATTAGCTAATAGCCGTTTGTAATCTGATTGAATTGGTTAAACCATCGAATTCTGTTTTCGTGCCGTGAAATTGGAACATCAGATTATGGAAATGATTTAAATTGATTGTGGGAACTACCTGGTGGTCGCATCTATTAGTTTTAATTTGACAAATTCTAAAATTTAAATACTATACATTCATATTATCTGATTATTCAAATGACGAAGAGTATAGGAGCTTAGCAATATCTTAAAGAACGAAACTGAGTTATTTTATTCTACTCAATTCAGAGGAACTTTAAGTTTCTTGACTCATTTGGGGAAGATAAATTCATTAAGTTAGTAAAGCCAATAACACGCTTCAGGCTATGGAAAAATGGTATTATATGCTTCTTTTAGTGTTTTCAATAGAAATGTGTTTGTCTACCTAATCAATTCGTAATGTTAGCAGGTTATTTCTTAGATTGGATATAGAGTCACTTGTTTATTAAAATTATGACGGGAACACTCTTATTGAATGATGAAGTTGCAGAGACAGAGAGTACTCGTATAAAAGCTAAGAAAATATTTTTTTCACTTGAAATTAAAATGAAAGCCGCATGTGAAAAATATATGCGAAGAATTCAACAAAAAGTAAGAGAAAAATGTACTGGGTACTCGAAATCATTCTCAGTATCGAAACAAATCATTATTAGTTTACAGGTAAATAAATAATTTAGCCTGTCATTTATGGACATAATACTATGGGGTTGTACCCGTAGTTGTAATTACTATTTGAAATTGAAAGTAGTTTGAAAACTAATCGTTGAGAAGCGGTAGGACATTATCACAAGAGGGTGCAGAGTTATTTTTTTGCATGGCATTTATAGTATTAAATCACTAAAGGGTTACGTGGCACCAACACAAGTTGTTGTTGTTAAATATAAAGTGAAAAAACCACTCTGGTTCAAAAATTGTGGAATCGTAGTTTCATATTAACTTTTACTAGGTTCAGGATATCTTATCTAAATTACCATGAATACTTGAAAAATATGTAACAAAGTTTATGCATTTTTCCTTTCACTGCATAAAGACTTGTAAAATGGAAACCACTACCACACAATGTAGCAATTCCATAACAAAAACCAAAAACAAAACAAACAAAAATATATTTTTTTGTTATTAAAGAATAAAAAATCAAGCAATCAAAAAATCACTTCAGCTGCTGACAAATTTAATTCACACGTTTATGCTAATTTTAATTGTGTATCCAATAAATTTAAAAATAAAATAAAAAAAAAAAAAAAACTTCAGGATAAAGACACAGAACAACAAAATAAAGAAAACGAATTAAAAATAATGTTTAAAGAGCCATTGGAATCAAGATCCATCCCAGGACAGATCTTAAAGTGGATAAATACAAATTCAATGAGCATGATATTGTTTCAGGAATCTGACACATCGTCAGATATGAAAAGGGATCTTCATTTTATACATTATGTTTGTATCTTGCATGTATATTTTTTTTATTAATTAATTGATTTGTTATAATATGAAGAAATGAAAATACACTCCGGATGGCTGGGTGAATGCCACTTTTCTGGATGAACTAATCCGTTTGCAAGAACTACGATATTTATTTTTATTATCTACACCTATTTCCTATGGGTACATATTTCCAAATGGTTTGGTGGGATCGCCGCCGGTTGACAAAAATCCGGCTAGTAGCAGTAGTGAGTTTTTTTTAACTATGAAAAATCAATTCAGCAGCACTTTTACTAGCTGTACATAAGTTCAGTGGTGCAAATTCATAACTTCGCCTTTACCCGTACCTAAAAAAAAATTAAAAACCTCTACAAACTTAACAAAACACTCATACTTTTCCGCCGTCCGCGTGCGTGCCAAAACTTGTACTCTTTTTTTATTAGGTACTTGTTTTTTTTCTTGTAAATAAATAAAAATCCATACATTTTTATACTTTCTTTTAACAATGATAAGCTGCTTTGCCGTTCGTTTAGGGTTCCAACTGCAAACTTCTTGTTTTGCCAAAAAGTGTCTTCTACTAGAACAATTTTCCAGACAGGCTCCGCTATGTTTTAAATTAGAATGTTAACCACTTCCCCTCATTACATTATTAAAATATTTCCTCCACCTCTCTGAATTTCCGTTTATTTTTACCAAGGATTTTTTTCCCTCGACGACTTCTATATAAATGCATGAGTCACTCAGATTGGGATATTACCAGCGGTTTAATTTTAGTACTTCACACTTTGAAACTATTGAATTGGTTTGACCGAGATAGCTTGCCAATTTTGGCGAATTTTGACGACAATCTTACACATAGTCAAATAAAATGCGGAAAAAGGAGTGATTTTGTATTCGGAATAATCTAAAATTGTGCTACACTGTGGAAAGAGATCACGTGAATATAACCGACGGTCACCAAGATCCGCATATACAACCCGCAGTTCAGTAGAAAAATTATAAAACATGAAAACTCAAGTATAATGATTTGGACAAATTGGCCCATTGGTTACAAGAGATCATCGATCGACATCTTATACGTCAAGATTATGCAGGAAGTCATTCTCCCTTATCCTAGATAATAACCCAAAACAAACCAGCAATATCGCGAAGCAGAGGTTTGAAGCCAACAATATCAATTTGTTGGAATGGCCTCCAAAGACACCGGATCTCAATCGAATTGAGAACCTGTGGCATGACGTCAAAAATTTTCTTCATTTAAAGATTTTTTATTTACTTTTTCACGAAATGCACAAAAGACGTAGGTATTTACGAGTATAACTTTACAAAAGTAAAATCAGCGAAGAGCGCAATCAAGTGACTTGGAGTGTTGATGCGGATGCAATATACAAAGCTAATCGTCGCGAGTGTGAGTTACCATAAAATCTAAATTTATTGCAGAATTCCATTAAAATTTCTTCGTCTGTGTTCAGTTAATCCTTGTGTTTTTTTTTACAATCAACCAGAACCACACCAATCAATCCGAACATCTAGATATGGGTTAGTCAGATCAAAAATTATCAAAATTCAATAAGAATAAGAAAAAAAAAAACCTTTAACTCCGTTTCGGTGATGCGCGATTGCTTGTCGTTTATGGCTTTAATTAACATTTTCGCTGACTGCCAACTAATGTAAAATCGATGTTTTCTGGAAGCCAAATTAACCGAATGCGCCACTGATTTGCATTTAAATTCACTCAATTGGGCGTAAATTTGAATTAAAAAAAATAAAACAATGTTGAATGTCATGGGAAATTTGTTTCGGAGGAAGTCATTATTGTTTGAAGATCTTGCAATTAAATTAAATATTATGTGATGAGTTTTTGTGATGGTGACTGTGGTTGGATTGAGGTAAGTTTGAGAAGGTGTCAAGCCGGTAGTGTTGTTCTAAATGGCAAATTATTTATTGTAGAACATTTGCATTCACACTAATTTATTTATTTGGATTTTGTGTTAATTTTTGAAAATAATTTATGAAACTAAGGCAGTGTAATTTATTAAATTATACTGGCTGCTTAAAATCTTGAAACTCTAATACAGGTGTGTTTTTAAAATTAAAGATGGTAACCTTACTTTACATTAATAAGCTTTCTGTAAATGATTTCTTTAGACAAACGAAATTTAAATGCAGATAACGCATTAAACTAACCAACCTTATGTATTGTTTTATAGGAACTCGATTCAAATAGACAGTTGTATTTTATTATCGGACCTGGATCAAGTTGTGTGGTTATGAAAACATTTAAATAAAAAACATACATTTATTTTATTTTGATTTTGGTACATTTAAATATATTCAACTTAAATTATTTTATTTTATTAAGAACGCGTTTCGTAAAAAAAATATATTTTCAGGTGGCTGACTAAGAACAGTGTACCATAACTCTTGAACAAATAATTTAAGATGTGTAAAATATTTTAAAACGTTAGAATAAAAAAAAATTCAAAAAATATTTGTTTAAAACTAAATTTATGTGTGGATTAGATTTTATAAAAGCTTTTTTACCCTTTATAAAAAGATATCTGATTAAACTGTTCACTGAGAATTGGGTGGTTAGTTCACAAACCACCTTTTTTTTTATTTACTGTAGGAAACACCACGCCATCTCTGGATTAAAATATAAGTTTAAATGATGTGTTAATCCTATTGTATAAACCAGTAAGACCAGTACACAATATCTTTGGTATTTGCCACGTGGTTGAAATTTAAAAACTTCGGACGGCCATATTTTGTTTAGTGTTCTTTGCAACAATAGTAAGTAGAAGTTTTTTAACAAGATTTTACAAAAAAAAAAAAACTAAATTCGGAACTCATTCAGGTAGTTATACGTTTAGCTTGATATTTGATAAATAAAATAATAAAATATCTAAAAAAAATTTTTGAAGAAATTATTTTTATTTATTTAAGATTAAATTTTAAATTTATCACAACATATATTTATTTTTTATTTTAATTATGTGACGCGTTTCGGATATTAATCATCCATCATCGGGCTTAACTTATCGACTTTTTTTTTAGTTTAAGCCCGATGATGGATGATTAATATCCGAAACGCGTCGCATAATTAAAATAAAAAACAAATATATGTTGTGATAAATTTAATATTTAATCTTAAATAAATAAAAATAATTTCTTTAAAAAGTTTTTTTTATATATTTTATTATTTTCTTAATTAACACAAACAACATGGAGACAAAAACAGATATAATTAATATTTGATAACCCAACTCACAAAATATCACTACTATTTTCATCAAAAAAAATATAACAAAAATACTTACACACATGAACATGAAAATGACAGTAATGAATGTACCCCAAAGTAAATTGTGCCCCGGTTTACCAGAAAACACAGTACGAGCGTTACGAGAACAGGAGGAGATGAAAAAGGAGATACATGCGCATTACTTTTATGCATCATAATGAGGGGGGAACACAGAGCTGGGTAAAGCATTCTACATTCTTGTTGTGCGGCTGAAGAACGAAAATCTGTACTCAACGGTACGCCCAGAATTGTGCTCTATGGTGAACTGATGGGCATTTCTATTTAGAAGCGCGAGTAAGTATTTCGATTAAATTGAAGGGATGAATGCTACCTTTATCGATAGAGGTAAGGTTAAGGTGGCTGTCAGGAAAAACTGCAGACACACTTAGGCCAATAATAGGCCCATTGTTATACCACATAAACAGTAAGGAAATTCCTTTAATTAAACCAGTTGGAGCTTTTGATAAACCGATGGAGACTGTGAATGTCAGTCTTCATGAAGTCGCTTGTGTCTTCAAAGAAATATTCTCCTTAGTGAATTTTGCGTCGTTGGGAAAGAGCAGGGCATGAACAAAGAATGGGTGGGATTGTTTCCTTTTCCTCTTCGTCCATGCAAAAATCGTTTGAGAAGACCCCTAGTCTTCTAGCGTGTATACCTATAAGGCAGTGTCCAGTAATGACACCTATTGTGGAGCTAATAAGCAGTCTGCTTAGAGACAACAAGCATTTGGAACGCTTCAGATCTAGTACTGGCCAGATTTATGTATATTTTTTTTGTATTTCCCTTAGTTATAATATATAATAAATTATTATATTTTTGTAGGAATACGGTAGTTAGCTTAGTACGCAGATCACGCTAAAATCTATCCTTCACTCGAGCGGTACGCAGTTCACGAGCTTAATTCCAAATGTCACCTATTACCTTTTCAAGAAGTCTCTGCTTCATTTAGCACGTGAAATATTGTTCAACACATTCTTTCAAAGATAAATTCTGATATATCGTGAAAGTAGAGCACAATAAAAATAAAAAAAAAACAAAGAATCTACAAAAAATGGAATATTTGCTAGAATACTTGGAAGAAAGTGAGGAAGTCCAACCAAAAAAAACAAAAAAGAAACCGAAGAAAAAAGGAAATTCTGTAGGATTGTGGAAGAGCACCCCACAATCTGAGACCTTGGAAGCCAGGGACACAGTAACACCGAAGAGGTTCACTTGAACTAGCGCAATGTAGCCAGGGTTATGGACAAGAAAGGTTAGTACATATAAATATTATGTATAAAGGCTTGCCCAAACCAAAGTGCGATAGTGCGACACGACAACGCCAAAATTTATTTACACAGCGTCATATGAGAGTACCCACACCAAATGCGATTAAGCGCAAAACGTTTTCCATATAAAAATCGTGTCGCACATGTCGTGACGCACTGTAGCACTTTGGTTTGGGCAAGCCTTAATTATGCAAAATAAATTAATAATTTTTTATTCTGCTAGTTGAGGAATGCAAAACAACATGGAAGTCGCTTCGTGATAGTTTGAGTTACAAAGTTTCTTGGTTATATCGCGGGAACTTGAATGCACAATCACAATCAGCTGTTATCATTAATTGACATTTCAATTAATCTCTCCAACATAAAAATTTATCTTGGCATTTAGAAAACGCGTGTAGAAATAAAATTTAGTTTAGCGCGATCTGCGTACTTGGCTTTAGCGTTGGTAACCACCTTCACTGTAGGAACAAAAAAAAACATAAACTGCATAATATTTTCGAAAAAAAACTTTGGAATCAATATTTTTTATATGAAATACTTAGAACACATTTAAAATACTAAGTTAATGCCAGGGAATAATATTAATGAATTTTGATACATAGGGGTGCATTCGTCATTTGGGAACGGGGCACATTCGTCGCCTAGGAGCATGCGAAGGGGAAGAGATAAGTTGAATTAAGACAAACTCAAATTCAGAAGCAGCTTCTAGATCAAGGGCTAAATAATGTTTTTAAATTTGATTACGGTTTGACTCACTACAACGTTAAGTAAAGTCATTTTTTTAATTTTTTTTATTAATTTAGAAAATTTGCATTTTAAGAATATTTATTTTGTTTTTTTCTGCCATAAACATAAGGTTGTTTTTTTTCCAACTGTTCTGTAATGGTTTTCTTTTTTCCTGTTTCAGGAATAAACGGTTAGGTCAATTAAAAAAAATTGTGTCGAAAGTGCCCAGCATTGTCGAAAGGTGGCACATTCAACTTAATTACTTTTTTTTATTTTATAATATAAATGTTAAAAAGTCCATTATTTTCTTTAAAAGGTAAAATATTCAAGTCTGACATTAAGTTGAAAATTTTTTTCATACCTTTCAAAATATGATAAATTTGGGCCCGTGAAATTTTTCCGCCGAATGTACCCCGGCTTACCATATAACTTTAAAAGGTTACGTAACTATTTGGAGTGCGCGCAAATTAAAAAAAAGAAGATAACAACACACCGTTAAAAGGTCGATTTTAACGATTTTGGCGGCCAACATTATTTTTTCTTTCTTTATTTAAAGAACGTTCTTCTTCTTTTTAGGATATTTTCACTAAGGATTTTTTTGTATAAAAAGTAGAAAGATGAGGATAGGTACGTACCCACAAAAGAAAAACCAACTGAGCACAATTGCCAAGTTTTATTTTAAGCCATGGTAAGCCAATAAATTTAAAGTCGTAAGGGATAAGGCAAGTAATTTTAATGAAAAAAAAACCGAATAGGTCCTACAATATTTAAATGTTAAAAAAATAAAATTCCAACCCAACAGCTCCTAATTACAAAAAAAAAAGAACAATTTAAATTTGTTGGTATTATGTGTAACCACTTAATTTAAAGAGCGCCGGGCGGGCCATCCTTTTTCATCTACGAGGATCTAAATAAATTAATTAGTTCATTCCCCAAATTATAATAACAGAATGAATGTCTATTTGAATTAAAATCTCAAGTGGTTTTTGAATTCCATAATAGTGTGCTTCTGACAGAATACACCATTCCATGTAATTACAACCTTTTAAAGATTCAATTTTTTTTGTTTCTCTCGTCTTTAACTCACCTTTTGTCAGATTTCATATATGTAAGAGACTTCCCTTTCCCATCCGTCGACAAAGAAAAAGCGTGTTGCATGTGTTATCAAAACCGTTCAAAGGTCAAACAATCCTCCTTCTTTAGCGCCGACTCACAGCACCGCTTATATTTTAAAATCTTCCGATCAGATAAGAAAGATTTGTAAGAGCGAATAATGAAGACGCGCATATAAAATGTCTTGCCCATCTCAAACAAACAAAAAATAAAAGAAATGATGAAGAATATACAGGGAGAAAGGAATTTTAAAAAGGCTTCCAAAATTAACCACTACACACACATGGGAAATGAGCGAAGAAACCTACAGCATCGAAATCGAAGAGGCAGTGAGGAGAGGGTGCTTCTTCAACGTGTACCGCCCTTAATGTCCAGTCTTGCTTTATGTTATTGTCTTTCCTGATTTTTGGTGTTCCTTTCCTTTAAAGGTGGATTCAGACTAGTATCTACCTAAAATCTATGGTGTGAGAGCCCCGCAGTTAATTTCTCACATTTTTTTTTTAACCCACGAAGGAGTTTTCGAAGATGACGCAGAAGCGCCAGTTAAAACACATTATATACTCCTCTATGCTCACCTTCAATAAATTTATGACTTGAAAGATTGGAACAAGAGATTATTGTTTCATTCGTGTGGCACACAGACACGGAAAATGTAGGATATTAAAAATAGGGACCATATCGCAATGTATAGAAGTAGAGATCGGGAAGTATGGATGATCAGAACGAAAAACTAATAATATGTAACGATACTAAAATTGTATCATGGGATCGATTTTTATTGATGAATGTCTTCCTTTAATTAGTTTTTCGGAAATTGATGACGATTAGAAAATATATTTTTAGCAAACTTATTATACTTAGAAAACTAGAAAATTATCCTAAGTTTTGAGATGTTTTAAAAATTTACAGCAGCCATTCAACCATGGAAAGCCGCGCAGCTACCATTTATACCAATAGTTGAACCTTTAATCATGCCACAGGGTGCGCCCTCCAATTTGTTCAGTGGAATAACCCAGATCCATAAAGGGTGAAAATTATTCCCCAATGTATTTTTGGGACAGCACTAGCAGAAGGCACTTATCAGAGTTTACACCGCCCACCAGAAGTAACTTAGTATTCTTGCTTTAAGCCCTCAATACCAAAAATAGCACTTGTGAACCAAATTGAACGCTGTCAACAGAGTTTTTTTAATAATGCTTTGTCGCAGAAATCCATCCCAGATTGTAAGCGCCACCTTTAACTAAAATTTAATAGCCGGACAAGGCACACAACCTTAATACGGTTGACAATTCTCAATACGTTATTTGCAATTATCAATAAATTTGATGAACCCGTATTATCATTATCAATAACATATTTTTTGATAAAAGTTCAGATTAATAACTACTCTGAATAGTTCCATTGACAAATTTGGTATTATGGTTGTCAAAAATATTGGTATTTATCAAATATTCAGGCAATAACAAATTCCTGGTTGATATTTTTTCTAGGGTTATTGCCTATTCTCACTTGAAACCTTAAACTTATTTTTAATCTAAATAGATTATCTAAAAGCACTTTCCTTTCACTTTCATTTTCTGGGGAAATATTATTACCAAGTAGATTTCACAAGAAAATATGAGCACCAACCACTCGGAGAAAATATTATTACCGAGTAGGTACCTAATTTCTTTGAAAAACGTGCACTGCAATCACTTTTTTTTGTATTCTTCTTTTTTGTTGTTTTACTAATAACGAGAAACTATACATTAAAATATGATAAATAAAGTTTATACAAAGCTAAAAAAAATATCAAATAACCAAAATTCAATCCCTCAAAACTGAAATGTCAAATCAAATACCAATTCACAATCGTAACATGGCAATCAAAATTCACAATACTCTTTAAATTTATCAATTAACAATCTTCCACTTACTCGCCTTTTCTTCGAAGGACAAGATTATGTGTCAGAACAGGTCGTTGTACAACTTTATAGGTATTTCACCAAAAACTTTATTGGGCAAAAATTTCTGCAATGCCTACCACATTCACTATATTGTTTTTTCGCCATCATTCATACACCGTGCAAGAATTTTTGGTGTTTTTAAAGTTTTCGTGAGTTTGGAATAATGTTTCCGCTACTGCAGGGGTTTTCCGATGAACATTTTACGAAGAATAACCATCATATGACAACAATAAACAACGTTTATTATTCAACAACTAAAAATTTGTTTGCTCATTAATTGCCGCTTGGCTTATATGTGTTTTTTCGAGTTTGCATTTCACATATAAACCCAATGCGGCACTTAATGAGCAAAAAAAATTTTGTTTTGACAAGTGATTTCCGAAAAACTGGAAATACTTTATATAAAGTTAGCATGACGAACACTTCCGATCAAATTCTGACCAAACTAAGAACGCGGCAACTTTTTTGACTTCAAGGCATAAATGCGGCAATTACTGAGCCAAAAAAAAATACCTTTTCAAACGTTGTTTTGACAAGTTTATACGGGTCAGTTATGGGTTAAAACAAGTGTAGCTTGTATCGGTCATAGGGAACGGTGGTGCTCGTCTGTGGGCTTATGCCTTTGTTCTCACTCAAAGACACAACTAGTGCCGACTTGACGATTTCCATTTCGCGTTCAATCTACAAATTTCAAAATAAAATTATTTATCCAATAACTCCCATGAAAATGTTTTTAATCATCCGGTACTCATGCTTCAAAAAATTGGCTTAAATTTTAAAAAAACCGACTCACGTCAATACGGGTATAGTGTGGGGAAAGTTTTTAGATAAGCATTCGTCGCAGTATCTCTCTATTGTTTGACATCCTGTGAACGCTCTCACGATAACACTCAACAATGCTCGTGAGGAACAACACTATTTCCGAAGGAGGAACTTCCGACCGTAGACACTGTGTCATCTAGATTTGAATTGTTGTTAAACGTGTGCCTTAGAAAGCATCGATTTTCAAACTAAAGATCCAGAGTCAGCATATTTTTTGTAAATTAAACTTTTGCTGGTTTATCCTAAAAAAACACCAAATGGGCAGCTTTTCTGCCACCAGTTTCACCAATCCTCTTAACGGTAAAAATTGGGTATTTGTCCAAGGAAAGTGAATCCACATACTCGTTCTTAGCCATATTTAAAGTTTAAGCTTTCGGTAAAAAATGTAATTCAGCATCACTTGGGTGACATTATCCCACCCGCACATTTGATGGCACTACTTATGACAACTCGACTCAGGTTAGCGTAAATTAAATTAAATTTTTCCAGCTATTGTTTTCTGCAGCTTTTGGTTTGGAACTTCGTCGTTGCTGATCGCGGCATTTACTCCAGGTATTTATTGCAAATCACCAGTTATGACTTCAAAAAAGTATAATTTGTATCGTTCACAGGGAATGGTGATCCCGTCTGTGGGTTTATGCCTTCGTTCTCACTTAAAGACACAACTAAAGTCGACTTGACAATTTCCATTTCGCGCTCTATCTACAAATTTAAAACTAAACTCATAAGTGTGGCTAAAGTTTTTGGATTATGCATTCTGTCTATTTCTTGACATCCTGTGACCGCTCTCACGATAACACTCAACAACGCTCGTGTGGAACAACACTCTAGTATTTCCCAAGGAGGAACTTCCCACCGTAGCCACTGTGTCATCTAGATTTGAATTGTTGTTAAACGTGTGCGTTAGAAAGCATCGATTTTCAAACTAAAGATCCAGAGTCAGCATATTTTTTTGTAATGGTTTATCCAAAAAAAAAAACACCAAATGGGCAGCTTTTCTGCCACCAGTTTCACCAATCCTCTTAACGGTAAAAATTGGGTATTTGTCCAAGGAAAGTGAATCCACATACTCGTTCTTAGCCATATTTAAAGTTTAAGCTTTCGGTAAAAAATGTAATTCAGCATCACTTGGGTGACATTATCCCACCCGCACATTTGATGGCACTACTTATGACAACTCGACTCAGGTTAGCGTAAATTAAATTAAATTTTTCCAGCTATTGTTTTCTGCAGCTTTTGGTTTGGAACTTCGTCGTTGCTGATCGCGGAATTTACTCCAGGTATGTATTGCAAATCACCAGTTGTGACTTCAAAAAAGTATAATTTTTATCGTTCACAAGGAATGGTGATCCCGTCTGTGGGCTTATGCTTTCCTTCTCACTTAAAGACACAACTAAAGTCGACTTGACGATTTCCATTTCACGCTCAATCTACGAATATCAAAATAAAATTATTTATCCAATAACTCCCATGAAAATGTTTTTAATCATCCGGTTTAAAAACCGACTCACGTCAATACGGGTATAGTGTGGGGAAAGTTTTTAGATGAGCATTCGTCGCAGTATCTCTCTATTGTTTGACATCCTGTGAACACTCTCACGATAACATTTAACAATGCTCGTGAGGAACAACAGTATTTCCGAAGGAGGAACTTCCGACCGTAGAAACTGTGTCATCTAGATTTGAATTGTTGTTAAACGTGTGCCTTAGAAAGCATCGATTTTCAAACTAAAGATCCAGAGTCAGCATATTTTTTGTAAATCAAACTTTGCTGGTTTGTTCATTAAAAACAAAAAAAAATGCTGAATGGCTAGCTTTTCTGTAGTTTCAAATTCCCTTAATTATGGTAAAAATGGGGTCTTTGTCCATGGACAGCAAATAATTATAATTGTGCTTAGCCACATTTACAGTTTAAGCCCTCTGTAAAATATGTGACTCAGTATCACTTGGGTGACATTAGTCCACCGCAAATTCAATGGCACTACTTCCATCCTCTACGGTTGACGCATGTTGTATCTCTAAGCCGATATGTATTTCGTTTGGAAACTATTCTATTTCCAGGGAGTAAAATTTTTGGCCTATTCTTTATTAAAGGACTAAAATGAGTTTATCAAACAGCGGGATTCGTCCTGGTCGACGTTTGACCAAATGATGCAAAAAAAATCGTAATAATTCCGAAAGGCCTGTATCGGGGTCCATGAAATTGCTATGGAAAAATACACCTACAAAGTTTAAACAAATTCCATTAATTGTACTAGGTAATCAGAAGTTCGATAATTTTCTGACTATCGCTTACCGATATATTTTATTTTCATCGATAAAGAAAGACAAATAACTAAATATGCCCCTAAAAGGAAATCATATTTCCCACGAGACAGCGATATTGTATGAGTTTCAACTTATCGTGGTGCAATCCCATCCAACATCCCACACAAATCGATACCACCTGTGTAGAATACTAGGTCGTCCTCGATGGTTTCTTGTTTTGGAGACCAACCACTAAACTGGACTGATATTTTACACAGTGTGTGCATTAAAAAGCATTTCTTCGTGGTGATCACGCTTGCGTCCCATGTCGTTGTCGCGTCTTCATCTTCAGTCCAGATCATCATTAACATCTGTATGTAGACTGGACCATACACAATCATAAGTGGACTGTGCACCAGCATGAGGAGGTCCGCAGTGAAATGTACGAGTATATCTGCCTCGGAATGGCTACATGATCTCCTTTTTAACTTCTGGTTGTTATTTGATAACACACAGACAGGTGGAATTCTATTACGATTCTCTTATCATTTAAGTCCATTAGAGGTTAAATATATGTATTTGTTTATTGCGGCACTACATTTGATCCAGCAGTCGCATCGGTGGCAAAGCAGTTTGTGCAAAGGCGACAACGAACCCGCAGCACCAGCAGCATCATGCTTCCAAGCAACTGGCAACTGGCCTAAAGAAGTGGTAGCAACCAATTTATTGATTGTGAGAACTGCATGTAGAGCACAAGCGATAAAAATCCCCCGGGTGGTTTTGATAAATGTGGACACTTACATATGCTGGAGCGCTTGAGCTGTTGAGATGGTCAGTGATCGGATCTTAGAAAAAAATTCAAATTTTAATTGGTATTTCGGTTACTTTTTCTTTTGTGTATTATTTTTTCAGGAACTTTGAGTAATATGTAAATTTGAAGAATGTCCTCTTTCACATGACTTTTGGTTTTAACTTTGCGAAGCAGGAAGTAAATTTAAACTGATAACAAAAGTCATCTAACTTTATTCCTTGCGGTGAAAAAAACTAATTAACTTTCTAATTAGACATGGCACCGCTTGAGTAGGGGAATCATGAATAAATTGTTAGGATAGTTTGCAGTAGTTTTTTTTTAACAGAAAGAAAACAAATATAGAAAGAAAATTGTGTAGAACATATTTGCTGTTGGCGACTTTATCATCTGGTGGACAAACATGAATAACTTCTTCTTTGAGATGTGTTCCAAAAAATAATTTCCGCAGACGGACCAATCACGGTCGAACAGTCGATGACTGTACGTTAAGTTAACTGGTTGGTTGCTTAACAAAAATAGTCGAGATTGGTTCCACCCGAGGGACCTAATGAACGGACTGAAATTTACTGATAAGGAACGATAATTATCGGCAACTGTGGATCTTACCTGGAATGTAAGGACTCTTAACAGGTAATTTGCACCTGAAAAAAATGTATAGAAGGTGCTCTTACATTGCTACAAAGCTTTATTATCACTGTCATAGATAAAATGCATTACGAGGGAACGAAAAAGAAGCAATCAAAACATGCGATACATAAGACAAAATACGGCGATTACTACTTACAACAAAAAAATTGCCTTCCTCGTAAACGTGAGGACCTCACAGCAGTTATCTACGTTACTAAAAATGTTCAAGGTAATTTCAACGCAGAGCTAGGAAAAGGTATTGGAAGTATTCATGCAACCTGGTAAACTAGGTAAATCTGGTAATTGAACTGTCAAATTTTCTATAGGAAATCTTTACCAGAATATGGTAAACTTTTCCACACAAGTTTGTTTGGTAAAAGGTTAATATGTGCAAGTTCACATCTTTGAGGTACTTTCGGAAAGTACAGGCTATGTGAGATGTGACACCATATACACTAGCCCACAGAGATAAAGGAACAAGATTTTTTTCTAAAAAAATTTAACAACACATAACCAATTGTATAACTGAACATTTTTGCTTCAACTCAAAAATTCGGTGAACCTTCTTTACCCCCTAGGGACGGATAGACAAAAGAATCAATCAAATCAAACACGTCGCAGTCTCATTTTACGGCTTCAATAATTCTGAATTAAAACACTGAATAATAACAAGGCGGTAGGACTAGACGGCTGCAGCTCTTGCAAGCAGCACCAACGATATCTAGTGAGCTACTGCATCCAATCATAGAGAGAGCCTGGAACTCTGAGTGCTTCCCAAAGGAGTGGAAAAAGGGAATGGCAGTCAGGCTCCCTGCCTTACGCAGGTGAGGCATTCCAGATAAGTTAATTGCTATTATTAAAGCAACCTACGATGGATGCAAATGTCACGTTTTACATAGAGGAAGGTTGTCGGATGAATTCGAAGTCCATTGTGGAGTCAGACAGGGTTGCATACTGTCGCCAGTACTTTTCCTGATAGTGATAAGTGATGTGCTGCGTGCAGCCCTGTTAAACGGAAATGGTGGAATTCATTGGAGTCTGACATCCCAACTTAAACATCTGGACTATGCGGACGACGTATGCTTACTCTCTCATAGGATCATGGATCTCCATAAAATGACAACAAGGGTGGAGGGAGAAGCAGAAAACGTGGGACTGGACTTGGAAAATCTTAACAACTGTCACAAGCAAGCTGCAATCGTTCGTGAATAGGCCCAAACGTATTTCTAATGAAGAACTTCATAGGAGAACGGGTCAAGAATCCATAGACAGTACTATACCCAGATGTAAGTGGCAGTGGATTGGTCATACGCTTCGAAAAGGCAACGATTGCATTGCTGGCCAAGCGATGCAATGGAACCCACTCCCACAGGCAGGTAAAGGGTCGGGTCGGCCGAGAAGCACATGGTGCAGGGCAGTCGAAATGGAATCTGCACAGCTGGGGCAGAGTTGGAGAGAACTACGATATATTTCCAGAAACCGTACACGATGGCGCGTAGGAGTAGTTGAGGCCCTATGCCCTTTAAAAGGACCACAACGGACTTATCAAGGTCTGAGGACCTAAGTAAGTAAGTAAATAATAATTCTGAATGATATTCCCTTTTAAGGAAGTCTCTTTAGCAACCATAAGAAGCAAAAACTTTATAAAACTTGATACGAATCTTCTCCTGATGAAGAAGCTGATTCATAGATTTGAAAAGAAGATAGATGTGTTAAACATGTTCCTGGACTTGTCCTACTCGTTACATACTTTTTTTGCAAGAATTGGAAACAAAAAAGAATTAGTTTAGGTTTTCTTGGCTTATTTACAACAGAAATAATATTACGATTTACTTTGCAAATCTTTCTTAACGTTTTCTTATTATTTTCTTAACTAAATATTTATCGTTTGATGTTTCAATCAACTTAATAGCACATTCATCACATTTTTAAGAAAAAAAACTTCAACTGCTAAATACTGCACACTTGTTTTTGAAGTTGAAACTTTCCAGATACCAACAATTGATTAGGTATGTAGTATGTACCTAGAAGCTAGAAGTATCTATTTGTATCAAAATGCCAAAGAGTATGCAACATTGTATGGCCGCACTGCAGTATAATTGTGTTTAAAAAATGTATTCTTCTATTACACATCTATTTCAAACTACAGAATTTTGCTAGTGGAGTGCTTGCGGAATTTAACCTTGGATCTCGAAACCCATATAGATTCTGAATGTATAATGAATGAATGTATTATAAATAAAAAAAAGTGTTTACCCATTTTTTCTTGACGCTTTTTTTATTTTCAAGATAAACACTTTTTGAAAAAATGTTTGTGCCGGTGGCAAATGTAGATCTTCTTGGATCAAAAAAATCAATTCGTGATAGTTTACATTATATTCCGTATTTAAGTTGCAATCAATGAAAAAGCTTAAAAGTGCCTTTTAAGGGAGAAACGAAATACGAATGCAAAAATGTTAACAACAAAATTTATGTCAGAAAAACAACCCCTGTTTAAGTTGTTGAGATTATTTAAGTTCTTGCAGTCTTTCGTTCTATTGAATACAACTAAAACTGCAAACAGTGCATGATGACTACACCAACATGATTTTTAAAAGGACTTCAAAAAAGCACTTGAAAACTGACTCTTTGGCTGCATCTTATACATGGAATTCCCAATGTAAACTATAACTTATTAATTTTTTTGATAATAGTGAAGAGGAATAATTCTTGATCCTGTTCTAATTTAAACAATGCCCATGCCTACATAGAATGTGCAAATGCAAAGTGTGATACTTCAAACTTTCTTTGTAAATATAGCCAAAGCCTAGGACAAATAAATCCGAGAAGCACGACACTTGATGCATATAATTCAGCGTTACTCCTAATCCCATAATGCCACTAATTCCTTAAAAGGATATGACAATAACCATCGATGGACACGAGCCCAATTAGGACCGAAATGAATTACTATTACAATGCAAATAGATAATGACTGTACATGGAAACTGCCACTCTTAGCCATTTTTATTAAAATCTCGCCAGTTTTCAGAACAAAAAGGCCTAGGGTTTGCACTATAGCAGACCTTAGCATCAAACAAGCGCATTTATAATATACGACAACCCGATAAATATATACTATAACCAACATACGACGAGCATATAGACTTTTTTTCAAATCAAGATAAGATAAACTTCATAGGAAACAATAGAAACAAAACCAAACACATTCCCTGACAAGAGATGTGAAACGCGGATGGCAATAAATCTAGGATCACCTTCCAGGAATTAACAATTGTTCTGGCAAATTAGCATTTAATACCACCTCTGAGGTGTGCGGTGGTGGCAGTATGCTATGCACACATACCGCTTCTTTTCAACTTAAGGGTTTCTGTTTCCCATCAAATATCCATCCATATATGTGTAACAGGTACAAATCATAGGACTAATCCAGGACACAGGTATCTTCTATGCATCTCTGATGGTGCAGTGATGACTATGTTAAGTATAACTAATGAAACGTTCTTCCTTCTTCGCCATTAGAGGGCCATGATGGTACAAATTGTATATTCATCCGTGAAGTTGAATTTTTTCAATTTGTTGTTGATACATATATGAAAATGCTTACGAATGTGTACCTTAGGCCTTTCTTCAGGACCTTAGTTATATGAAGTCCCTTTAATCTATTTAAATCGTTTCAAGTTTTGTGAATTGTTTCTTTTGGGCTACTTTAACTTAATAACTCACAAAATGAGAGCCATATACAATTTATATCCTTCCCGATCTTTTGTTTTGTCCTGAAAAATAGTTTGCAAACTACAAAACGTTTGTATTTATGCAAATCATATGTAATCGGATTGTGATTATATCCTTTTTGTGCAATGGGCTCTTCGTTGTGCTGTTGAGATTATTTATTTTGTTTACATTTGTAATCAATATCTTTCGAGTTCATGTATTCCTTATAGTTGAAGATCCCTTCAAAATTAGTTCATTTTTAAGTACCTTAAGGTACAGCAAAGAATTCAAATATCGATAAGTAGAAGGATTTTGATTTTGAGAATTGAACCGCACCTGTCTTAGTAGAGGAGAGGTCCCTATCTCTAACCTTTAGTAGTGAACATATTTTAAGGGAAAAGCTGTATGAATTCAAATACTTTGATAATAATAAAATTAAAGGAGCTGGATTTGTAGCTCCCTAGCAATAATAATTAATGGTACATAGTTGATATAGTGCCTGATTTTCTTAAACG
Organism: Meliscaeva auricollis; assembly: GCA_948107695.1. Lineage (NCBI taxonomy): Eukaryota > Metazoa > Arthropoda > Insecta > Diptera > Syrphidae > Meliscaeva > Meliscaeva auricollis. The sequence goes on from OX403618.1 coordinate 29,192,095, forward strand.
TGTGGGTTCGCACTCTGGGCTGCATTTTGTGTCTTTGTCTCACAGCTTTGACTGGACGCCACCATTTATCCGTGGGATCTTATAAGTCATGAGGTAATAACCATCTTAATCTAAATGAATTTAAAGTTCAATGTGGAGTCAGGCAGGGTTGTATACTATCGCCAATTCTATTCTTGTTAGTGATGTGCTGAGTACAGTCCTGTTGAACAGAATATAGCGCTTTTCTCTGTTTCTGTGCTTTATAATGAAAAAAATATTAAACACTTTTTTGCTTTAATTTTGATTATGCAAGAACCCTTCCTTTTTATATTAAAGCTTTTTTAGAAGTTATAAACGAAAAACTAATACAAAATTAGGTCTAGTCCCCTTAATGTTGAAATTGCTGCCGAACTATTACTTTTCCAAAAAAAAAATCGTAAGCACTTTCTTTTGGATATCTTTTTAACGAAACAAATGATGTATCATATTTAAAATACCGTTGTAAAAGGTAGTTATTTTAGGAAAAAACCTTTTTCCACACAACCTGAAGGTAGAGATTTCAGTAGGTTTATTTTGATGGTTTCCCCGATAGCTAATTTACTGTTTGGTGCAATTATTTTGCTGCTAAATGCAATTACATATTATTTAAAGTTAAATTGCAGCTTTCTTGGACAAAAAGTAACTTAAGATGCAAATTTAAGTTAATTCTTAAATAAACATAAAATCTCTAAATCAATTATTGGTTTCTAAGCATGATGAGAATATGTATCGCGAATGGTCCGGAAAAATGAATTTTTGACATGTGGTACTAGATCAGGCGATGATACAAAATCACTTACACCAGTCGTCGAGCGGATGACAATAGTATTCCACTCAAATTCGCAAAGTTCTCGTGACACAACAACACACGACCCGGACTGGCGGTTGCCTGAGCGAAAGCTATTTAACTTAAAGCACAGAAAGAGATAAAAAGTCTTCACCACTAGTTTTTTGGGAATTCTCAATTTTGCATTAGTGGATTTACAAAGAATTCAAATATCAAATAAATAGTACCTACCTAATCCGTGCGACGACTGCAGGGGTAAACATGTGCTACTATTAATATAATTTTCTTCACAATAATTGGAAATGTCCTCATCAACACTCAGAAGTAAGTTCAAATCTCCGTCGAATTCACTTGCAGGCACACTTTCGTCTTTAATGGATTTTTTGTTATTGCATGTTTCCCAGCAGCAACTTTGGATTCCACAAGGGGTCAAGAGTCGCTGATGCAATAAAAGCTGGGCTGGGCAAAGCGAATGCATTTCTTATTCAATTTTCCCGTTTGAATTTAGAAATAAAAGTCGCAAAAATGTTGATTGTTTCAGGAACCATGTCCTCTGCACTTTCCATGATATTATCACACGGTGGGTATTTGTTGTTTTCGTAGACCATGGATCGAATATCTTCACGAATAATGTCAGCAGCTGAGCCGCAGCAACATATTGTTTTTCTTTCTTCTAAAAGATCTGAATTTCGTTCATCATAAAATGTTTTCCTTTAGATGTCATAGCCCGTATTGCGGAAGCATATAATTGTTTCCCGTTTTGGGCAATCAATTATAAGAATATAATCTTAATATCTCTGACGTTGGTACCTAATATTCCATGCCCTCATTTGTACGATTATATTGACTAGTACTTCTTTTTCTAGTTTTATTTAAATTTAATTTGTTTGGTTACAATATGTAATGAGTCGGAAACACATTTGATGCGATTTATAACTTCCTTAGCGAAATCGTCAGTGCGATGATCTAATATATTTAAGCAGTAGATACTTGTCGCAGATTTTTCGACGAACAGCAATATTTTTTGTCCAATTCCTTATTCCGAGGACGTCTGACGTAAACTTTACCATCTGACCCTAACACGTTTAATTTCGATTCATCAGTCCAAAGAATTTTTTTTACAACATATCCACGTAGACTATGTTCCAAGAGTCGACGCTTTAATGTCCGAGTTGACATTTCTCGACCAATATGGGGAGTTATCTTTTATGTTTTTTATTTTTACAGACGTCTGAAATGGATCGGCCTTGCTGATTCTTCGTATCATCCTGCCCTCTGTTGGGGTCGTTTTTTTTTATCAATTAGCTTTCTTTTTAGGGGTTTAAAGCGTTCAGTCTTTTTGAATACTTGCATTACGCCAAAAACCATCTCATTCGAACAGGAGAAACTTTTTGCTATGGAATTTATTGACTCATTGCCGTTCAGATAGGATTGCACAATCAGCTTCCGGAGTTCTGGACCGCACGACTTATTTTATTTATTTAATAATCAATTGTTTTATGAAGATATTTTTTTTTTTTTGTATTTTAACTTTTAAGTCAAAATTTAGAAAACTCCCCTTCTGACAATAACATATAAGAAATTAGCAAACTCCCCTCCCATTCCCATTGTACATGCCATACATTGTCGCATGTTTGCAAATTGCATATTACTTGTACGCATAGATTACACTTTCTGTACAGATTGTATTTAATTTAAAACCGCACGTTTTATCTTTATTATGATGACACATAACCCGGGTATGTGTCATCTTGAAACAATTCTGTTTGTAACATACAAGGAACCAAGGAAGGTATCATAAATATATTCCAAAAACTGCAATTCTACTGAACTATAACTTGCAACAGCCTAGGATGAGGTGCGGACGACAAAACTTTTTCGAATCAAGCTTGAAGCGATTGTGATCGAGTCAAGGGGCCAACCCACAGAATCCGTTGCGTCCGTTCCGTCAACGAATCCGTTGTCGATGCCGGATTGGACGGCTTCTTAATTAACACTGTTTACATGCAAAGTCGAGTGGTCGAGTTGGAATTTCAGAAGAAATCACAGTGAACATAATTAGGTAGTACATTCCCAGTTTTCATTGAGGTTCGGGTGTCAAAATAAAAAAGAATTCGGGGACCATGTTTTATTTGTGTTAGTTTGAAAATTACATTTAAATTATTTGTATATCCCATTCAAATAAATAAATGTCCTTCTTTTTTTCGCCAAAAAGTCTTTTTTTTTTTGTAAGGCACGCATAAGGAATAAGCAGAGACAAAGAAATATTGCGCAGTAATATTGAGTAGTGTATGGACGAGCCTTTTTCGCACAATATTTTTGGAAAATATTATTGCACTATAATATTGCGTGGTGTAAGGGCGCGCAATAGTATTGCACAATACTCAGTATTGCACAATAATATTGACCGAAAATAATGTGCGATACCGCACATTATTTTCGGTTTGCGCAATATATAGAGCGATATTAAAAAAGTTTAATATTTTCTGAGTTTTGACTCAATATTTTTCGTTTTCACAACGAGACAATAATTTGGGTTTGCAAAATATATTAAGTTATATTAAAAAAAAATTTATATATTTGATATTTTTACTCGATCACGCCTATCGGGAATGAAATTTTTCAGGGATTTTTTTTGTAGGGAAAAAGGGCTCTCGATCGAAAAATTTATGGCAAAGTCACTCCTTTTACACTTTGCCGTTATTCGACTCGTCGACGTGTCATGGGAAGGCCTCATCTTATAAGCGCGATCAAGTTGTGGACGACCTGAAGCCTCAACCAACTTGGTGTGCGAAACTGGTGGAAATTAGCTAGGGAGAGGACCGTACTAGTTTAGGTGGAGAGGTGTGTTGGTTGAGGCCGAGATCCATCCTGAATTGTAGGCGCCATCTTAAGTAAGTAGTCATAGACCTTTGCCATGTTAGCAAATTTTTCCTTAAATCGATCTAATAATGGTTGAAACTTATTCTGAAGTCAAAATTATCCTTGAAAATATGTCAACACGAGACATTAGGGTGTCATAATTTTTATTGAAGTTTCTTTAATATGTATTAATGGATTTCTTAAAATTGCGAATAAATTCTACTACTCGATAAACACAACTCATTGTGCTTTTTCCAAACCAAGCAAAGCCACGTTTTAGGGCTTGATGGTAAAAGTTTTGTTTAACTTTATATCGCAATCGTGGGAGTTTTTTTTTTTGTATATTTTTGTTTCCATTTCTGAATTTCGTTTTGTTAATTTTGTTAATTATAAGCAATTGAATAACAAATAATCGAGGAAAAATGTTTACACTAGCTAATAGCTTTAATGCGATTTCACAGTAAACGTAGCTTATCTGTCGTGGGTGGGAATACATACACGCATAATATCTCTTGACTTGTCTTGTCTACCTCTATCTTTATGTTAAATTTCTTCAAGAGAAAAACTCTTAAGATATCGAAACAAAAAGTATTTGCTCGAAGTCAACATTGTATACTGACACATCATATCATTGTATACAGGTGTGTCGATAGCAAACAATATTGCCGCCGCAATGACTAATTGATGACAAAAAGGTCAATATTTAATTTTTGAAACGACAGTGTCGTATTCATAAAAAAAACAATCATACTATAATACAAGATATAGTATGATGTTATATGCACCTTCCCACGCTCCATAAATAGGAAATTGAAGTTTTATGGTGACATTTCTTTTTTTTTAATAAATTCTCACGTTCCATTATAGAAGAACTTTTATTTGAGCAGCGCAGGTTAACATTGGGATTGGAGTTGTCTTTAGAAAGGGAAAAAGGGTAAGTTTGTTAGTTAGAAGATTTATTTGAAGACAAGAAACTCTTATGTAGGTACGTCAATTGTAAAAAAGAACTCAAAACTGTTCTCATGGTAAGTAGGCTTATGACGAAGAAAGCTTTTGTGTTCCAAGTTTTCAAATCGGTAAACAAGAAATTGAAAAAAGTTGATATTCAATATTAAGTATTGAGTCAAAACCTTGGAAGATCTTTATCTATAAAGAATCAAACTAAATAATGGCTATCAGATCAAATACTTAAAACAGACATTAAATTTGGAAAAGATAATAAAAAATCACGTCATGGAAACGATAATCAAATACAAAATCAGGAAATACAGTTTTCGTAGTAATAGGTCCACTGGTAATCTGATGGTATATCTCACCGAGTAGTCGAACAAATCCTTACACCGTTTCTCTTATCGAAAATGTGTGCAATTGGTTTGAATGAATCCTTTCTTCGCTGGATTAGAAATTATCTTTCGGATTGTTCAATACAAGTCATATTGGATGGATTCGAGTCTGAAACCATAAAAATAAATGCTGGTGTGCCCCAGGGCTCCGTCTTGTCTCCGACTCTCTTTCTCATTTTTACTTGCTCTATAGGGCAAGTATTGGTTTCGTGTCAAACAAAAAATTTGAGGTTTTAATTAAAACCAACATTACGATGATGGAGAAGTCCGAAAAAGTGGTTTTCGTCATGCCGTCCGTCGGTCTGCGCGTCTGTGCGTCTGTACGTCTGTGCGTCCATCTGTGCACTTCTCCACTGCCCAAACGCGTAGACGGATTTTCTTCAAATTTGGTACAGATGATTTTTACGTTATTTCGAAAGTTGTTTTTGAATATCTCATCTAGAACGAGTACCTCCCATACAACATTTTTGAGTTATTCGAATTTGTTCAAAAACGGCTCTAACGATTTTGATTAAACTTTTTGATATGATTTCCTCAATAACGATAAATTTTTAGAATTTTTTTCAAAAAAATCTATCGAGCCGTTTTTTTTTTTTTAATATTTTTTTATTGAAAAATTTTCAAACAATTTAAAAAAAAAATTATTATGCCATTTTGAAGATGGCTAATATTTATCAACATCTACATAAAATTTTGAGAAAACACAAATTGGAAAAAAAAATTATTTTTCAAAAAAAAAAATCCAAAAAGTGTTCCCGTTTTAAAAAAATATTTATTTATGCTTATTTGTGCATATCTCTCAAAACCTACACACATCAGATGACCAAAAGCTAAAATTTTCAAGCTAAGTTATTACATAAAATAGCTTTGCACTACATGAGCAAGTTCGTGCGATCCAGTCTTGCATTTTATTATAAATGATCTCCTGTCTGAAACATCTAATCCACTAAATTGTTTCGCCGATGATAGTACGCTCAGCTTTTCATATTCATTTATTGATTATCCATGGTCTTTGGATTTGGAACATCAACGGTAGAATATATTAGGCTCATAAAATTCTGACATCGACAGTATTGTCGAGTGGGGAGTAAGAAACCGGGTAGAATTTAATGCTTCTAAAACACAATGCTGCTTACTATCGTTAAAGCGGAACCTATCCCCCATGCCACTATCCATGAGTGGCACTCGCATCGAGGAAACCGAACACCTTTCCATTCTCGATATGTGCGTTACAGACCACATTTAGTGGAATGAACACATATCCGATGTTGCCAAAAATGCTGCAAAAGGCTACGGTTTCCTCCGGAGATCCAAGAAATTCTTGTCCCCTTCTGATCTAGCTACCATATATAAAGCGTTTATTCATCAAAAGCTCGAGTACAATTCTCACATCTAGGCAGGTGCTCCTATAACCCATAACTGACACTTTTACGCCTCTCGAGCATCGACATAATGTATCATGTCTGTCCTTGTTTTATCGCTATTTTCACAGTCAGTGTTCTGAAGAACTAGCTAGGTGCATTCCTCTCCTCAAACAATTCCACCGCAATACTCGCACTTTTGAGGAATGGTCATCAGTATACTCTTGAGAAAAATTTTGGACGTACCGTCAAATACAGAGATTCTCTCAAATACTATCGAAACTGCTCAAAAAAAGGAAACACGAGGATCAAAAATACCTGCTACTTTTTGTTTTCTGTATTAATTAATCCACTTTTGATTGTATTTCAATTTTTTGTTAATTTATTTAAAATTCCCGACGTTAAAAAATATTTTCATTATATATTTTATTGTCTTTTTTCTTTTTGATTTGCTGTATGAAATGATTTTGATAGAATTCATATTTCAGCGGCAAGAAACTCTTTGGGCAGACATTTTCAAAAGAGCGGAAATGATTTTCTCTCTCATTAGGTACGCTTTCTTTTGACAGGTTGGACTCAAAAATAGTAGAAATTCGTTGTTTTGGCGAGTACCCAAACAGACTTTAAATTAGATTCTGCCATACATTTTGACAGAAAGATAATCGTTAACTTGATCAAAGTTAGTTATTGCAAAATAATTCTAAACCTTGCTAAAAATTGGAAATAGTTCTTGCGACTCATTATTTTCAGCTCATTTTTGAAGAAAACTTATTTTACATGTTTGGGAACAGTTTGAGTCAAGTGCCTCTGAAAAAGAAAAGATTTTTTTTCTGGTCACTCTTCTATCCCATATATGTATCACAATACCCACTATAACTGCGAGTACAACAAGAACAAGAGTGTCTTTTTCAATAAAAAATTTATTTGGAGATGCCGGGGATCGAACCCGGGGCCTTTCACATGCAAAGCGAACGCTCTACCACTGAGCTACATCCCCTGCAAGGAATCTAAATCTTTGATTGACACAACAACTTAGACAACATTATTTAAAAAAATAATCATCTAAAATTCTTGTTTTTCCTACTATTACCGAATACATGTTTTTAGCAGACCAAATTTCAATTGGCCGCTAAATCTTTTACTAAGCGCCTCTTGACATCTGTTTCCATCAACCCTGACATCTGCTGTTGACTCTTATAATACAGGAGGGCACGTATTCCATGCTATCGATTTCATCATGCATGGTAATGGACATCAAGGACACCTATCTGATTCTAATTCGCTGCGGTTGACATACCTGAGGTACATAAATATTGTCCCCGAAGTCAATTAAATTTTTTTTCTATTTTCAACTCTTGGGACCCATCAGAAGTTAATAAAATAAAATAACTGACCACCCTCATATAACAGCTTACGAGTATTTGATACCGCCAAAAAGGTGCCATATAAAGGCGGTAACGTTTCTATTATTTTCAAATAGTCAAACACGCTTTTTCATTACTATTACTCTGACCGCCACGGTAGACAAGCCCTATTTTTGTTCACATATTTAAAAAAAAAGAAGAAAATTGAACAAAATGATTACACGAAAACCTACAACTACTACAAAGGCGACCGTCTCTAGGTACACATTATAGGTACCATCATAAAGGGATGGACCTCTTTTTTTTTTTTTTTTTGTTAAATTGAGATGTAATATGTTATTTTCTAATACCCCAAATTAGGCACCTCAAAATGTTGTTGAACAAGAGAATAGAAATGCCACCACTACCGAAAGGAAAAATGCTGAGGTGAAAGGTTCTAGTAGGGGTTTCGTGTCCTGGGATTTTTTTTTAAATTTTATTTTGTTTCATTTTCCTTTCATACCCGGTGGCCCTAACTGTTCAATGATAATACAATGTAATGCAGGAGCGGTGATGACAGTTTTATTGTTATAATACGCTGTTGGAAGTTTGCAGCTTCCTCGATATGTGTGTGGTGTGTGAGGCTCCCTGCTAGGACACTTATCACTTTTGCGATAATTTGACTGACATAGCGTGTCCCTTTTGTTTCATTTTGTTTTTGTTTCTGAAATTCTGACCACCCAAAAAGTTTCAGGGCTAATGATAAATATGTTAATAAATAAATGGTCAGCTCACATAATGTAGGTATCATGTAAGTGGTTTTGTATATGAATGGGAGAATTGTTTCAACATCTTTATCAAAATTGGATATTTATAAAGATACTAGGTACTTATAAAACCACTTAAATTGTAGACTGTAGAAATTGTTGTCCTTGATGTGATAAGTTTCCCTTGGTTTTTATTCTATGAAGTGGTAAGTATACGACATACTTTTCTGAGAATTTGTGTTTGTCGGTTTGTTATGAAAATGCATTATTAATATTACTTACTCATACTCATTCAAAGTGGCAATACTGTATTTTATACATACATAGGTTGTGGACTAGGGCCTCAATTAAGAACCTTTTCTAGCTCTTCATGCAGCTGTTACGCAACCTAAGTTGGTTACTATCGACCGACGTTTAGAAGTCGATAGAAACAGAAGGGAAGTATATAGCGCGGTATCACCATTTTGGAGTTCCTTAGCAATCACGCAAATGCCTAGGTTTAATACCGACAGGCTAAGGGATCCTTCAGTGCGACAACAACTTGGGGATCATCTTTCCCAAGGACTGAGAATAATCAGCAACACTAAACCTACCTCCAACGAAAACCAATAGTTATATATGTATATTCGGTGCTGAAAGAATAATCGGTCGGGTGTCTATAGAAACCTGGACAAAGATTAACGAAAGAACTACTTAAAGCTCGCATCGCAGCTACTCGAGCAGGAGAGAGAAATGAGCTGCAGTTTACATATCTCAAGAAGATGAGAGAAGCTTACCGTAGCGTGTGACGTGATGAGTATAAAAACATGAACGAATTAGCTGAAGAAGTAGAAGATGCCGCAAGTCAGTGCGACAGCAGAACTGTTTATAATAGAATCACTGATGAGGTCACGGTGTACGGAGCTCTTAATAAATTTCGGTGAAAGATGTAGATGGTTCAGTGCTTCATTCGGATGAGGACCAGCTCAGAAGGTGGGAGAAACATTTCGTTTCCGTTTATAACCGTGTGTTCGCCAACAATGCACCTCTGATACTCTTGATGACTCGTCCGAAGCAACAAATGCCCGGATACGCATCGTACCGTACCTCGATTAACAAGCGGTTAGGACTTCACGGTATATCCGAGCACTTTC